>CM056799.1:8879886-10129886 GCA_029852875.1 Mythimna loreyi
TTGCTCTGACCTTTCGACTGAAACAAACAGTAAAATAACATCATTCAGCTCTTAAACTTAGATCTTTTATTTTTTTATTAATTGCAATAAACTAGAGCTTGACTGCGATCGCACCTGATGTTAAGCACTGATGCAATCATTGATGGTGAGGCGCACTAGTTTATTAAGAGCCTATTCACTCTAGCTTCGAAGACACCTAAATTATAATCAGAAGGAAAGACTGCAGCCGGCAAACTGTACCAGTCTATCGATGTACGAGGTATAAATGACGAGGCAAAACGCTTAGTCCGGGCCGTAGATAAATATATGTCTAAAGGTTAAAGTTAGGTTTATCTATATATTTAAAAGGAGAAACTGACTAACTAACTACACGGACTAGGAGAGTGAAATTTTGTTCAAGCCTTCCTTTTATGACGTAGGCGAACACTAAGAAAGGGTTTTTCACAAATTCTGTCTCTGAAGGGATGTGATGGGGGTCTACATTTTGTATGGAGAACCATAGTTACACGCGGGCGAAGCCGCTGGCAGAAGGCTAGTATAATATATAGTTACTTGAAGACGATCCCACCACTAGTCGTTCCCGCTGTCAGGTTTCGTCGATCGGTTATTCCAAAGAGCTCCAGTTCACCAACTTCATCAAGCTCTTCCATCTCGTCACCTTCGTCTCGTACTTTCGTCTCATCAGCTCCATCAGGCACCTCCACTACACCAGACAATTTATTCTCAAATACTGCAGCTTTTATTGCCACTGCTAGCAACACCACGAAAATTAAGCTCTTCATCTAAAAGAAAGAACGAACTTCATTTGATAAACCGTAGGGATCCTGGAGAAGGGTCGAAGCAAATGAGGGTGTTTAGGAATTTTCACACCACCAGTTAGCGCCACTTAGCCGTCAGGTCTTTTCCTTTGAAAACTTATACATGACGCTGACGTCTAACATTTGACGTTGACGTTGATGTCTAGCTAATGTCAGTAACATATGCGTTATGACAGGTGCTTAGATCTGACGCCTCAGTGCTGCCACCTGGTGAACATCATTTTAGAAAACCCTCATTGGGACCAAGAGTTCGTGTCTTTCAGACACGAACTCAAGAAAGAACTAAAGGCTCAAGCCTTGGTATGTACGGCGACGTAAGAACAGGGTAGGTTGTTTAGTAAGTAAGAGACTGACACTGTCTCCTGCTCCGCCTTAGGGCGAGATTCGTCATTGGATGTTTTTACCTACCATAAAAAAAATCATCATTGTATACAATATTATTATATCTGGCCTGCGTTGAAGTACTGGTGGGCAAAGGCATCGTTCTATTTCTCTCATTGTTTACAATAGTAAGCCAATTATTCAAGTCATCTCTATCATAGTCTGTCACAATCATGTTTTTGCGGTTAAAATGTATGCCTTTTGAGAAAACAGTGTAGATCGTTAAACTTTGTGAGAGCACAAAAAAATCTTACCTTATCAACTTGATTTACAAAACTCTTCAGCTGACTCCTTCGAGTTCACTGCTACTGTAGCTGTCCTCTGAGGAAAGCAGTATTTATACTAGAACTGCATCCTGATAAGACAACGCTATCAATTATGTATTTGGTTAATCTGAGACCTACTTTTATTATAATGCAGCGAATAAAAATCAAAATTTCTTCGTACATATTTATAAAAATAATTTACTTTCACGGTATGACGAGGGTCTTACAATTTAGTGTAATGATCTATCTAAAGCGTAAATTTCCGTTTAATTACATTGGAATACCGAATGTCCCCCACGTTGATGTTAGTCTGATTCTAGACGGCAAAAAGCTTGATGTCATTGCAGAAACTGTGTTCTTGGGCATTACTATTGATTCTAAATTGCAGTGGGGAGCCCATATTAGAACTCTCTCAGGAAGACTAAGCTCAGCTGCATATGCAGTAAGAAAAATTAGACAATTAACAGATGTTGATACAGCTAGGTTAGTTTATTATGCTTATTTCCACAGTATTATGTCTTATGGCATTTTGCTGTGGGGATCTGCAGCTGATGTAGATTCAATATTCATATTACAAAAGAGAGCAATCCGAGCTATTTATAAAATGGGTCCTCGCGAGTCCCTCAGAAATAAGTTTAAAGAAATCGATGTACTGACTCTGCCTTCTCTTTATATTTTAGAATGTATTTTATATGTTCGTAAAAACTTAGGACTTTTTAAAATTAGAAGCGATCTCCATAACAAAAACACACGTAATAAACATGAAATTGTTATACCTAAATGGAGATTAGCTAAGACCAGCAAGTCATTCTTAGTAAATAGCGTACGCTTTTATAACAACCTGCCAAAGGAGGTGACAGAACTTACCGAGAGAAAGTTCAAAACTCATATTAAGCGTGTCCTAACCAAAAAAGCATATTATAAGGTTAGAGACTATGTCGAAGACACAACTGTCTGGCAATGACTGCTTCTGCTCATGTGGCCCCCTGGTAACTTATTAATATTCTGTATAATTGTCTGTTAACTGCTCCATCTTTTTCCATATTTTTTTTTTTTTTATATACGACATCTCTTTATTCTTTTATTTTGATACATTCTCACAATATTCCTTATTCCATTTTATAGATCCATCATATAATGTAATTGTCTTACTGAGACTTGTGATTATTTTTCTTGCTTTTATATAGCCTCTTTTAATAATGTGAATGTAAGAACATTGTAGACGCAAATTTTAGATGACTTCCTACCATTTTAACGGTAGGAGTTCAATATTGACTGGTCTGCACTGTCCTTACATAATATATGTGATGTAATATGGAAATATTGTAAAGATAACAATTTTTTAAAAGAGTAACCATGGAGTTTCTTGCCGGTTCTTCTCCATAGGAAACGACCAATTTGGAACCGTGCACTAGCATCTGACGTTTTATAAGTGCCCATGTAGGCCCATGTGAAATAAAAAATTTTTGACTTTGACTTTGATTTAAGTACACCGAAATGACATAAATTTTAACATGACCTAGATTTGCAAAAATAAAATTAGTGACACAAATCAATTTAACGCTTTTGTTATTAACCCAAAAGATAACTAACTGATAGTATTGTCTTATCAATATGCGGTTCTAGTATAAATACTGCTTTCTTCAGAAGACACTAGCTGTAAACTGAAGGTGTCCTGCTAACATGTTTTATACATCAAGTCTTCATCATCATCATCAGCCCTTTTTTTAACGTTCCCACTGCGGGGACACAGGCCTCCTCTCTAGGAGAGGGAATGGGCCATAATTCACAATCCATGAGACATGTGACATCCATCAATTCAGAATTGATGGATGTCACATGTCTTCGAATTTTTGGTTCTAGGACATGCCGGTTTCCTCACGATGTTTTCCTTCACCGTTTTGAGAGCAATGGTGCAAACAAATTACACAAAATAATGCGCCTGGCTGGGTTTGAACCCGAGACCTAAAACTCGTAAGTCGGGGTCTTTACTACTCGGCCACCACTGCTCTCTCATCAAGTCTTAGTCAAGTTGAAAAGTATGTGCTGATGGATTCATCAGATACACAAATTAAACTAGTTTTTATGATTTTATACATTGTTTATGGCCGGTAGCTATATGTACTTAGCAGCCTTCTGCCAAAGGCTTTGCTCGTGTAAAATTAGGTTCTCCATACAAACTTTAGACTCCAATTCCACTCCATTAGGAGCTGAATTAAAAAAAAATCCTTTCTTAGTTTTGGCCTACGTCATTACAGGAAGCTTCGTGTAAAATTTCACGCTCCTAATCCCAGTAGTTTCCACTGCGTGTTGATATGTCAGTCAGACAGTTTCTCCTTATATACATATATTATATAAAATTTTCGTGTCACAAATTTCGTTCCCATACTTTTCCGAAACGGCTAGACCGATTCTCATGAAATTTTGTGAGCGTATTGAGTAGGTCTGAGAATCGGCCAAAATCTATTTTTCATCCCCCTAAATGTTAGGGGTAGTTCACCCGTGCGAAACCGAGGCGGGTCGCTAGTATATATATAGATTTAAGGCAGGCAAAGAGACATCATTTCTCTTAAACTGTTCACGACAGCAATGAAGGATGTCTTCAAGATTTTTTCTGGAATTTAAGGGACTACGCAACATCGACGATGTTTAAATTTTTATGTTTGAATTTGAGAATTTCAAGACTGGCTGACGGCCATATGAGACTATAACGAAGGACATGGCAACACGACTTTACGAGTATCTTTTGGAATTGGCAAGAAGTGGTTATTAGCTGGAAATAATAAAAAAGATGGAGAGAGGTCTATGACCAGTAGTAACCCTGCAGTGCATGCTGGATACTCGTATAATAATAATTTTAGCTATTACCATCTATCAACTATCTATAAGTCTATAGATCTATAAGTAAGTAAGTAAGTAATTTACTCATTTGTGTTTTCTTAGAGAGGAGGCCTGTGTCACAACAGTGGGAACATTATAAAGCTGATTAATGTTATCTATCAACTTTTTCAAATAAATTAATATAATTATTTCTTTTAGATGAAGAGCATAATGCCCAGAACGGCACTCTATATTGGGTCATGGACCGGAACATTAATCAGATTCATAATTATCTATATAAAAAACTAGCTTCTGCCCGCGACTTCGTCTGCGGAAAATTTCTTGTAGTTATAGCTCGGTTAACATCCATGTTATATAAATAATTTATAGCCTATGTCACTCAGGAGTAAAGCAGCTTTCTATTGTTCCTAATTTTTTTCCAATCGAACCATTAGTTCCAGAGATTACCTCCTACAAACAAAAAAACAAACTTTACCTCTTTATTATATTAGTGTAGATAGTGTAGATGTAGATTTGGTGTCATGAAGAAAAAAGCAATTACATTTTTGATTTCTTTATTTTCAACTTATTCCAAAACGTCTTGAGTACTTCTCTAAATCCTAATTATGAGAAAATTATCGGGCGTAAACTATGACTCTATAGTGAAATCCGCGACCTCTAGCTGATGTAATCCTGATCGTGACATGGTTGAATCCAATTCCTCCCAGCGCGATAGTAGGGGTTGCGTCCTGCGAGGGCCCGATGCGGTTCACCCGGATCCCAGTTATCCGCAGGCTTCCAATATTCACTGGTACATTTCTGTAGACTTCTAGATTTGCAATTGCGTTTGCTCTGACCTCTCGACTGAAACATACAGAAAAGTATCATCATTCAGTTCTTAAATTTAAGTCTTTTATTTATTATTATTTATTTTTTTATTAATTGCAATATACTAGTGCTTGACTGCGATCCCACCTGATCTTAAGCAGTGATGCAATCGTTGATGATGAGGCGCACTAGTTTATTAAGAGCCTCGAAGACACCTAAATTATAATCAGAAAGAAAGACTGCAGCCGGCAAACTATACCATTCTCTCAATGTACGAGATATAAATGACGAGGCAAAAGGCGCTTAGTCCGGGCCGTGATGTCTCAACAATTGTGAAACGATGTTTTTTTAAGGAATACTTATAAATACATGTCTAAAGGTTAAAGTTAGGTTTATCTATATATTTAAAAGGAGAAACTGACTAACTAACTACACGGACTAGGAGAGTGAAATTTTGTTCAAGGCTTCCTTTTATGACGTAGGCGAACACTAAGAAAGGGTTTTTCACAAATTCTGTCCCTGAAGGGATATAATGGGGGTCTACAGTTTGTATGGAGAACCATAGTTACACGCGGGCGAAGCCGCTGGCAGAAGGCTAGTATAATATATAGTTACTTGAACACCGGTAGACCAGCAGTCGTTCCTGCTGTCAGGTTTCGTCGATCGGTTATTCCAAAGAGCTCCAGTTCACCAACTTCGTCAAGCTGTTCCATGTCGTCAACTTGGTCAACCACTTCCATCTTGTCAGTTTCATCTGGTACCTCCACTACACCAGACAATTTATTCTCAAATACTGCGGCTTTCACGGCCACTGCTAGCAACACCACGAGAACTAGGCTCTTCATCTAAAAGAAAGAACGAACTCAAACTCAAAACTCAAACTCAAACTCGTTTATTTCAAATAGACCATTTACAGGCACTTTTGAAATGTCAAAATTGAAGCTAATTTGCACGTTCCAAAGCGTAGACTCCTATGGAGAAGAACGTGCAAGAAACTCCATGGGCACTCTTTTAAATCAAATTTTTATATTTACATATTATGTATTTGGTTACAAAATTATGTTGCTTCTATTATGCGAGCACGATATAGCGGTATTTAACAAAAAGTAAAATAATAATTAAAAAAAAAAGAATTTCAAATAAGCGCCTAGCAGCCAAGAGATGACCGGTCTCAACTGATGGCACCCGTTCACGAGCATGACGCGCGCATCAGCCCCACTCCGCTCAACCATTTTAGAGGGAACAGAATGACCCAACACACGCGCCACCATCAGCGAGACATTTTAGTGAGCATGACAAACTCTCAACTGCCATGCTCGTTTATGTCAAATAAGTTGCAACCTAGCGAAAAATGCTCCATGGTACTTCACATTTACAAAATTTAAAAAGTGCTTCTACATTATACAATGCTATTGTATCCACAATATGAAAAAATATATATATAGTAGATGGTCATGAGCTTCAATTAAAAAAATAAATATAAAACTATTACGAACACGCCAATATAAAAAGGGCAACAACTTCCATCCTTTCAATAAATATGTTAACAAAATAACAAATTAGTAGGCAAAAGTAGACTGTGGCTGTGGAGCAGGAACGGCATTTAGCCAGGCATTATTATCAAGAATGTAATCTTCCAGTTTATAATATAGGACATCATTGTATAAACCGTAGGGACCCTGCAGAAGGATCGAAGCCAATTGGGAACAAGGGTTCGTGTCTGAAAGAAAGGCTACATTTAGATGTATGGAAAGGAAAAAGGAAGCTAAAGAAGAGATACAGGATTTTGTGAGAAGTGATGAAAGAAAAGTTATAGTATGTGTATGGATGTTGCGTTAAATCCCAAGTAATATATATGGGATAAAAAACATAAAATAATAATAATAATAAAAATAATAAAAAAAAAAATAATTAATATGTAATATGCGACAGGAAAAAGAAAGAATTACAATATTAAAACAAATGACAAAACAGTGTAGATCGTTCAACTTTGTAAGAGCACAAAAAAATCTTACCATGTCAACTTGATTTACAAAACTCTTCAGCTGATTCCTTCGAGTTCACTGCTACTGTAGCTGTCCTCTGAGGAAAGCAGTATTTATACTAGAACTGCTTACTGATAAGACAACACTATCAATTATCTATTTGGTTAATCCGAGACCTACTTTTATTTTATTATGCAGCACATAAAACTGAAAATTTCTTGGTACATATTTATAAAAATATTTTATTTTCACCCATAATGAGTTAGTACAGATAAATTTACTTAAATAAACTATGTCAGTAGGTCATCATAAGTAAAAATACAAATACATACATAATCAGGCGATCTAAAAAGTTAATCAGAATGGTTTATCAAGTTCTACGTATATAATACATATGCAGTTTTTTTATGGTAGGTAAAAATCGTCGAATGACGAATCCCGCTCTTGGGCGGAGCGGGAAACAGTGTCAGACTATTACTGACTGTGGCTGGAAAGATCTCACGGCGTTCTTACTTTCCGCATGACGCAGGTCCTTACCGGACATGGTAAGTTCGGGAGGTAACTGCATCGGATTCGTGCGGAAGAGACGCCCGGGTGTCGCCACTGTGTGGACCGCCCGGAGGACACGGTAGAGCACACGGTCGAGGTGTGCCCCGCTTGGGCAGAGCATCGCCATGTCCTCGTGGGGGCGATCAGCGGCGGCGATCTCTCGCGCCAGGCCTTGGTCGAGGTCATGGTCCGGAGCAAGGAGGAGTGGCAGGCGGTTGCCTCCTTTTGCGAAGCAGTAATGCTAGCAAAGGAGGAAGCCGACCGCTTAAGGCAACGGCGCTCACGCCCGAGACGCCGCCGAGATTCCGATCCCGATTTCCGGCCACCGTAGGCGCGGGCTTGTGGATGGCGAGCAATGGGTAGCTCGCCGTCCAATCGTCTGGTAACCGTCCGGACCAAGCCCAGTCGTCGACGGCGCGTACTGTTCCCGCGCGCCTCAAGGATATAGTGGAAGCATACCCATGTCATGATGTCATGCTATACCTAGGTTCTAAGACTATATTAAATAATGTAATATCGATTATAGAGGAGTAATAAATCATATTCGTTACTGTAAAGACGTGTTCTATTTCTCTCCCGAACCAAACCTTTATATGGCGACCCTGCCAGTTCAGTGGAATGTCCCGTAAAAGGCGCGGTTAATATAATATAAACATTGAGTGCTTGGACGGTTTTGAAGACTTATTACGATGGCTCGATTATTATTCGTTACGTTACCAAGTGAAGGTTCGTGTATTGTGAAATCAATTTGTGACTTTTCCCGTGTTCCTCAATTAATAACAATCAAATTCCAAAATGGGCAAACAACAATCTAAGACCCAGGAAGTTATAATAGCACAGAACGGCGCAGGAAATTCGGCTGGGGCCGAGCAGATGTTGCAGCATACAAGTGTGATATCCTATATGTTGATCACTATCGCAGTTATACTGATTATTGGAGGCGCTATATGGCTATTGCGCTACTACAGGAAATGCCATGGAAAATGGATTGAAAGAGGTGTTCGTGATTTCGATCTGCGGAGGTCGATGAGCTTGTTCCGTCGTCAGCAACGGGAGGCCAATTTTGCAGCTTCTACAGGAACTTCACCGGTGTGAGTGTTGTGATAAAATAATAAAAAGTACGGAAACTCCACGATAAAGTGCGCCACGAAAAACGGTATGGAAAAAGATACGGTAATTGTACAAGTATAACTTACACCATTTATATTTTAAACATTATGCATGTATTTACTCGCATTTAAAAGTTTATTAAATAGGATAGTATTAGAGTATTATTATAAATAATTTTAGGGCACATTTCAGTGTATAATTATGATCACTAATATAATAATAATCATACGCAACTTTATGTAATGATGTTATGGCTAGTGTGGTTAAAGAGATATTTGATAAATTGAAGTACATTAAAGATTACCTTACAAAGTTAGGTCCAAGTAGAAGGTCAATTAATGTAAGACAAGCAAAACTTACTGAAGTAAATATTTTATATAAACAATTTTGTTCCTTGCAAATAGCTATTGAAATTCAAATAAAAAATAAAGAAATTGGTGATAGTGAAGTTCAAATAATTACAAACTTATTTGATAGTATTAATAAATTGTATTCTAAAATAATTCAACTTTGTTCTGATAGTACAGAGGATACGGAAAACACCATGGAAAAGTTCGAGTTGAAAACTGCGATTGCTTTGTTACCAATAATGACGGGTGATGAAAATATCACCAAACAATTAATTTCAAACATCGAGATGTATGAGTCTATGATAGATGATACGAGTAAAAAGCAACTCATTCAATTCGTTTTGAAGTCACGGTTATCTGAAAGCGCTAAACTGCGCATGCGTAATACTTATTCGTCTGTTGCAGATTTGATTCTAGACATGCGTAGTACCTTACTACCAAAAAAATCCGATACTGCGATCCACAGCAAGCTGCAGCATATGAAACAGAACGACAAAAGTATCGAGAATTACGGTAAGGAATTAGAGCAGTTGTTCGTCGATCTGACTATTACTCAGGCCAACGGAAATACTGATCTTTACCAAACTTTGAAGCCAATAAACGAGCGGATAGCAACAAAACGATTTTCTGATGGTTTGAGGAATAGTCGTCTTAGCACAATAATTGCAGCTAGAAATTATAGTACATTGAAGGACGCGATCCAGGGTGCATTGGACGAGAAACTATCGAGTGGAGGTGAAGAGCGGGTGATGAGTTTTCATCATACCAGAGGTAGGTCAAACCGCGCTCATCGTAATTATAATAATAATTTTAACCGGGGTGCGTCTAGAGTATTTTCTAATTCTCAAAATTATAATAATCCCAGTCGTGGTTATTACAATTGTCCCAATCGAGCACGTAACTTAAATAGTTCATCCAATTATCGCGGTCGCGGTGGTTTTCGTGGCCACACAAGGTTCCGTCGCCCGGCTCGACAACACCAAATTAGGCAAGCTGAGTCGAGTGGTAGTGGGTGTAAACAAGAAAATTCAGAAGTGCAGACTGCAACTCTAAATGATAACTTGTTTTTTCGTGCATGAACATTATTATTGTCATAATATTAACTCTATTAATTTAAACGTAAATCAAGTGTCGCGTAGTTGGTTACTTGACACCGGCGCGTCAATGTCCATAATTAGGCAGGAGGCATTAGAGAGCCTGCACGTTCCTTTCCATAAAGAGATAATTAAAATACGCGGTATAGGTGGTTATGTGTATTGTGATGGCTTTGTTTATCTTAAATTAAGTTATGATAATTATGAGTTCGGGCATAAGTTTTATGTACTTAAGAACTTTACTTGTAGAACGGATGGTTTATTAGGACAAGATTTCTTGAGTAGATTTAATTGCATATTAGATTTTGAGCGAAATACATTGACAATTAACCATGATGTACCTGTTGTTATCCCATTACAAATGGGGCAACTCGGCAACAATACTTACATGACTATACCGGCCAGATGTGAAGTTACTTACTTAGTAGAGACAAGTTTAAAAGATGAATGTATTGTTATGTCTAAACAGTTAAGCGAAGGTGTATTTTTAGCATCTGTTATAGTAAAGCCTATAAATGGAAAAATACCATTAAAATTTTTAAACACCCGAGAGAAAGACATATGTTTAAGTTATTTCACGCCCGATATTGTACCTTTAAATGATTATTTTGTATGTTCTTTTGAAAAAAATAATATAAATGCGAATCGTGTAAAACAATTATTTTCGGTTTTAAATTTAAAGCATTTAAATAAAGAAGAACAAATTTCGATCGAAAACATTTGTGCAAAGTACTCAGATGTATTTTTTTTACCAGGCGACAAATTAGGCGTTACGAATTTATATAAACAGTCAATTTATTTAAAAGAAAATACTAACCCAGTGTACACCAAGTCCTATAGGCTCCCTAAAAGTCAAAAAACTGAGATTGATAAACAAATCAACGATATGTTACGTAATGATATTATTGAGGAGAGTGTGAGTGAATGGTCTAGCCCTGTTCTTTTGGTGCCAAAAAAATGTGATAATAGCGGAAATAAAAAATGGCGAATTGTTATTGATTATCGGAAATTAAATAATAATCTAAAAGACGATAAGTTCCCTTTACCAAATATTTCGGACATACTGGATTCTTTATCAGGAGCAATTTATTTCAGCCATTTAGACCTTAGCCAAAGTTATTATCAATTAGAATTATGCCCGGAAAGTAGAAAATACACTGCATTTACTACAAACAAACAATATCAAATGAAACGACTCCCCATGGGTTTGAAAATCAGCCCAAGTGCTTTTAGTCGGTTAATGACGGTAGCAATGTCTGGATTAAATCATGAAAAATGTCTGGTCTATTTGGATGATCTCATTTGCATAGGACGCAATTTACATTCCCATAATAAGAACTTAATTGATATATTTTATTAATATTAAAAATAGTGACGAAGTGAGACGTTTCGTTGCTTTCGCGAATTACTATCGCAAATTCATTCCACGCTTTGCTGATATAACAATACCTTTGAATAGGCTATGCAGGAAAGGTGCTCATTTTATTTGGAATACAGAATGTGAACATTCATTTAATCAGTTAAAGAAATGTTTAGCCAATCCACCAATCTTACAATATCCAAATTTTGAGGATGATAATGAATTTATATTGCACACAGATGCTTCGGGAGTAGCTGTAGGATCCGTATTATGTAATAAAAATGATATGCCGATTGCTTATGCAAGCCGGCCACTCAATAAATCCGAGTTAAACTATCCAACGATAGAAAAGGAACTCCTTGCTATTGTTTGGTCCGTTAAATATTTTAGACCTTATTTATTTGGTAAAAAAATAAAAATCAAAACAGACCATAAACCATTACTTTATTTATTTGGTTTCAATAACCCGTCTAGTAGGCTAATAAAGTTTCGATTAACCTTAGATGAGTACGACTACGAAGTAGAATACGTTAAAGGTGTGAATAACGTGGCTGCAGACGCGTTATCTCGCATCGTGATTACATCCGATGAATTAAAAAATATAAATCAGAATGTCTTAAATGTCATGACACGAAGTATGGCAAAAAAGAAATTAGATGACAATAATTCGGTCGATAAGAATAAAACAGATGGTCGGTCTGATCAGCCGAAAATCTTTGAAATTCTTAAAAAGCCGAATAATTGTACTGAATTAATATTTTATCGGTGTAAACTAAAACAGAACACTAAATATATTAAAGTAAATGACTTTATTTATGTACCATCTAAATTGACAATTTATTTAGACCCAACTTCTCGATCATGCTCAGCGCGAGACGCTTTCGTGAGAGATTTGGAATCTATGTGTAAAAGAATATCAGTTGATGAAATTTATATAATTAAAAATGAGATGAGTGAGAAATATATAAAATGGTTAACCAAATATTGTAAAAATCATGATTGGACCGGTCCACGAATTTTAATATTGAAGAATTTATTAAGAATAACAAATGACGACGATAAACGCGTAATATTAAATGATTTTCACTTGCTTCCCACTAGCGGGCATGCAGGTATTAAACGTATGACAAATAATATAAAGCGTTATTACTTTTGGCCAAACATGGTAGAAGACATAATAGGATTTGTGAAGAAATGTGACAAATGTCAAAAACAAAAGCATTCGTTGCATACAAAGCAACCAATGGTAATAACCACGACTGCGCAGTCAGCATTCGATAAGATATTTTTAGATATAGTTGGGCCCTTAGATAAGGATTATCATAGTTACTCATATATTCTCACATTGCAATGTGAATTAAGTAAGTATGTAGAAGCATATCCATTAGTAAGAAAAGATAGCGTAAGTGTAGCACGTGCATTCGTCGACAACTTTATACTCAGGTATGGTATCCCTCATGAGATCGCGACTGACAGGGGAACCGAGTTCATCTCTAGTACTATGACTGAGGTATGTAAGTTGCTACATATTAAACAAACATTTACTAGTGCTTATCATCATGAATCGATAGGTTCACTTGAGAACTCGCATAAGTCACTTAATGCTTATTTGAGAATTCAAACAGACAACAACAGTAGATATTGGAGTGAATGGCTTCCTTATTGGTGTTTCTCGTACAATACCTCTGTACACTCGGAGACAAAATATACTCCCTACGAACTAGTCTTCGGAAAAACATGTAATATACCTAGTAATTTTCAAAATTGTACTGTCGATCCTTTATATAACATAGATAGCTACCCTTTAGAATTAAAATTTAAATTACAAAAAGCGCAATGTGAAGCACGACAAAATTTAATCAAAAGTAAATTAAAAAGAAAGTGTAAATTTGACGAGTATTTAAAACCAGTGATGTATAACAAAGATGATCTTTTATTAGTTAAGAATGAGACAGGAAATAAATTTGATAATGTATACCATGGTCCTTTTAAAGTTTTAGAAGATCTTGATCCAAATGTTAAAATCTTACGAAATAATAAAGCTGAAATTATACATAAGAACAGGACAAAACTTTATATTAAATGATAATTATAGATTAATATAATTTTGATTAATATATAATGTATGCTATATAGTTAAGTAAAAAAAAAAAAAAAAAAATACCTAATGTAATTTTTTTTTTCTATTTTTGTTGGGCGTATAGTGGAAGCATACCCATGTCATGATGTCATGCTATACCTAGGTTCTAAGACTATATTAAATAATGTAATATCGATTATAGAGGAGTAATAAATCATATTCGTTACTGTAAAGACGTGTTCTATTTCTCTCCCGAACCAAACTTGTTGTCAGCAAACCGTAGGGACCCTGCAGAAGGGTCGAAGCCAACTGGGGCCATGGGTTCGCGTCTGAAAGGTAAACTCTGGCCCTGGTGTATATGGCAACGTTGGAATGGGGTAGGTTTTTTAGTCAGTAAGAGTCTGACACTTGTTTCCCGCTGCGCCCAAGGGCGCGACTCGTCATTGGATGATTTTTACCTACCTAAAAAAACCGTCGACGACTAGGCTTGGTCTGTATACATATGCAGTTTGTCAAACCTACTCATTGTAGGCATTATCGCAAACTCAGTCTGCGCGACCTGTTTTGGACCACATAACTTTTGATAATATTTAGAAAATAAAGGTGGTCCAATCAAATTTATATCGGGGTTCTTTATTTTTTGAAGGGGAAAACAAGACTGGAAGCTTTAAATTTTTGGTTTTACTTAACAGTAATATTTTAATGTACACTTTTGTACAAAATTGTTATGGTTTCTATAGTTTAATAGTTATTTGGCATATAATGTTTTTTTTCTTATCTGCATACCTAGTGTCCATATGATTTTTAATTTTATTACTCTGTTCTTTATATGTGAGGACTTGTTGTTGGCTGACAGTCCAACTTATTATTCCTAGTCTGTTTTTTTTTAGCTGTAAGTCCATGTTACTTAAATAAATAAAACATGTGATTTGATAATTTTATACAATGCCTGAAAGAAAAAGTTAATAGCTTGCACAGACCTGGGGCCCTAGACAAGTGGCAATCGCTCCGTGTCGAATCCATTTCTAAGTTCGATTTCGCCTTAACGATGTCGACCACAAAATGGTAGACAAAGTGACATCGACTAACATATCGATAAGTCGAAGTGTTGGTTCGATAAAATAACAACTTCTTGGCTATGGTTATCGAATTAAAACGTCCAATTTGACGTATAAACAACTAATAACAATTAGCGAATCGAAAAGGTTTGACCACGTGACTTTTCGAATGCATATGTCAGTTCCATACATTTCGGAGTTTCGAATTTCGTTATCGTTAGTGAGAATGTGACTTTGTCTAAGCCCCCTGAGGAGACAACGGGATAAGGGTATTTTAAACCCTAATTTAATTTTCCTAGTTCTTAGTTGATAGCATTGTAATTAACTCCGTACACGTTATTAGCTGCTACCTCTGTCTGCAGAGGCGGCAGCTGCATGATAAGGTAAATTTCCCAAGAGAACATATTTCCGTGTGATAAATTGCGCGTCTAGCACTGATTTCAAAAACACCATTGTAATTCACTTCGCACAATTTCAATCACAAGTATGCCAAGCCATGAATGCGCCGTGGATAACCCATTTTCAGGTGTCAATAGAATTGAAGGGCTATGATGGTCTAGTAGAACAGATTTCCTAAGGTGACAAAAATAAATTATTCCAAGAAAATATACTCAAAACATACAAAAAATATTTGCTATTTCAGAACATGATCAACCAGTATGCCAAGCATCTAAATCTATTCAGGCGTTTTCAGTAAACAATAAACGTACACACAAACGCACAGAAAAACAATTTTTTTCTTTTTTTTCTCATTCCATTATTTCATTTGTTCATATGTCAATTTTACAAGTATCTGTTTAAAACTAACACAGGTTACTGTAATCTTATCTCAATGTAACTTTCACTATATAAACTGGCTCTTTCAATGCGCAACTTAAATCCACACCGTCCTCAAAATAGTGAACTTTAGTATTTTGTAGATTGAGTTAGCAAAACAAAGGTATGTATAAAATATTACCACCTTACGCCTAAGCAAACCGATTTGTAAATATGTTTCGTGTAAATTTGAATAGGTCTCTAGATGGTTCGAAAATACATTTTGAACCTCTGCAACCGAAGAATGCAGACGAAACTGTTGACAGCAACTAGTATCCACCGTCAAATTCTGTTCATTTCTATCCCGTGGAGGGTCAATACGGTACATGAAACATTATCGATTTGTAAAGACAAAATAAAAAAAATAAGGGATTAAAATTATCAAAATTTAATGTGTATCATGTATGTCATTACATAGCATAAAACAAAGTCGCTTCCCGCTGTCCCTATGTATGCTTAGATCTTTAAAACTAAGCAACGGATTTCGATGCGGTTTTATTAATAGATAGTGATTCAAAAGGAAGGTTTATGTGTATAATACATGCATAATTTATTTAATATCACAACAGTATTGCACCCGTGCGAAACTAGGGCGGGTCGCTAGTTAGTGATATAGTTTATTATGCTATATTATTGTTTTTATTTAGTGTCCCGGAGATAAAAAGTTTTTCTTTCTTTCTTCTTTCTAAATACGGATTCTAAAAATATGATGACTTTTTGTTTCAAGATGAAGAGGTTACTCCTTCTAGTGCTGTTAGCAGTATCAGCAACACCATCAGTAATCAATGACGTCAATAAAGTGCCTGATGATGGTGACGCCGGTGAAATGGCTGACGTGGAAGTAAATGAGATACCAGAGAAGGTTGTGTGGGATAGGGCTGAGCTGACTGAAGAATTTGAGGAGCAGCTTCTGACTGCAGTAGTCACTCCACGTCTAAGTGAAGGAATCATTGGCCCATTAGACACACTGTTATACAAGTATGCAACTATTTAGTAATATATATATATATATAATACTTTTAAGCTAATGAATGCTGAGAGCAAGGGTGGCCGAGTGGTAACAGCCCCGTCTTACGAGTTGTAGCTCGCGAGTTAAAACCCTGCCTGGCGCATTACTTTGTGCTATTTATTTCATCACCACTGCTCTCAAAACGGTGTAGAAAATATCGTGAGGAAACCGGCATGTCCTAGAACCAAAAATTCGAAGACTTGTAACATCCACCAGTCCGCACTGGGCCCGCGTGGTGGATTACGGCCCATTTCCTCACCTAGAGAGCAGGTCTCAGTCCCAGCAATTGGAACATTAGAAAGGCTGATGACGGTGATTATGAACGAATGCTCAAAGCTCAATATAATTGTTATGGTGATACTAAAGATTTGTTTTCACAATATATTCCATAACTGTTTTTTAAGACACACTGTCCACGAACTAGTAGCTTCATTGACGAATATGGTGACACTTATTGGAGGCCTACGTCTTTTGGTTGTAATAATAATGAAGATGATGAGGATTTATCTTAAATGTAGGTTGCATTTAATAAATCCATATTTTTACATCCATTTTTTTCTTTCAGTGCTACGCATTCGAAGCCAGCTGAAAATGGAGTTCCATATAGAAATATTATTAATATTAACGTACGATCACCCATAAGTGCAATCCGTGTGACACCTGTTGGATCACAAAATCTTAGTGCGTCCATTTTTGGTGGAGGGCTTGGAAGCAGGGTTGTCCGTATCAGAATACGAACAGCAGTCGGTCGTGGATACAACCTTTTGGTACAGATATATGGATGGCGTTAAATAGTGGACTTTTTGCCTAGATTGAATAATATAAAGTGCAAGTTTTTTATGGTGGGAAAGAAACTGTTGTATTGACATCTATGATGACATAGAGGAACTGAATGAATCATTGTTACTCATATACAGTTCTGAACATATATAACAAGCTCAAAATCAATTATTATTGTATATTACAGTAGATTTATATTTAATATGAATATTTTGTATAAATATTTTTTAAATTTGAACTCATTTAGTTGGAGAATTTCAAGCACTATTTTGTTATAAAATTTCATATAGTAAATTAAAAAAAATAATGATATACTTTAGACAATCTGAATCTAGGTTGATCTATTTTATTCTTATTTATAATATAAAATCGTGCTTGTCACTTGCCCAGAGGGTCTTTTCTTTTTCAACGGAGGATTGCAGAATTTTACATCCTGTTCCGTATACTTTTAAACTGTAATAAGCTAATCTTCGAAAAATATTGAAAACACGATAACGGCTTCTTCGAAAGATATCATTTGTCTTTAAAGAGTTTTAATAAGAACTGTTAATATCAAAATCATTTTTTTCACAGACAATATCTCTTTTTTATCAATAAATCTACCTTGTTATAAATTAAGATAATTAAATAAAAGTATATCTATACATTTACGAATTATACAGATGGAATTCAATCCATTTTTTTGTTAAATATTGTTTTGAATGGTTTTTATTCCTTCAAATTGTTTTGTTAAGGTTTTAACATCACAAGAATTGGTTCAGATTATTGAAATTTTGTATAAACACCAGCCAAGTGCGACTCGCACTAGAAGGGGTTACATACGTAACCCCCACGAACCGAAAAAAAAAACATCATGGTATGGGAAGCATCTTTTTTTTTTTGTTGATATGTAAGCAGAAAATCGTTAATGACGAATGTCTATTCGTCATGTGTCTACATGGTAACAATATTGTCTTCCGATTATCATGAAATATAATCCGCTTATAGACAGAGAACCACACGGATGGACAGTTCGCGGAGATTTAGTAATGCCTACCTTTACTATTTAGTACCTTTGAGTCAAGAACTCTTCATTTGGGGCTACCTATCTACTAATATAATAAAGAGGGAAAGTTTGTTTTTTTATTTTTAGTTTTTTTGTTTGTAGGAGGTAATCTCTGGAACTACTGGTCCGATTGGAAACAAATTAGCAACAATAGAAAGCTGCTTTACTCCTGAGTGACATAGGCTATATTTTATGTACGCGGGCGAAGCCGCGGGCAAAAGCTAGTATACAATAAAATGATACTATATTTTTGGTTGTTTTATTGTTGGTTGTAGTGTGTGTGTGTGTGTGTTGTAGGTACTCACTGGGTAGGTGATGAATGAATAAAACTCGTACTCGTTGGTATCTCCAAGTGTATTTTCCACACACAACACAACAACCCAGTCATTATTGAAGGTGCAGATAAGCCGAGCCCTGGTAGTAATATACACACAACAGGTTACAAACAACAGTCCACAACAGTAGGTTTTCACGGTTTTTTTTTATGGTAGGTAAAAATCATCGAATGACGAATCCCACTCTTGGGCGGAGTGGGAAACAGTATCAGACTCTTACTAACTAAAGAACCTACCTACCCCGTGCCTTCCTTGCCTTATTCCCAAAGCCCCGGTGTAACGCTTTCGCACCAACCCTCAGCTCCGGGAGGCTTCGACCCAGACTTTCGCGAACAACTTTTATTTCGGCGCGAGCGCACGTATGAATCTCGGACAGGATAGATCGTGACTAGTGAGAAATGAATATATGAATAGAATGTAACAACGAGGAGGTAGAAGTAAATACATCGCCGGTGAGTCGTTGAAATTGCGCGTTTCCGATGCGTCACGTCAACTGTCTGTATGATGTTCAGTGTTAGTGTAATTATGTGTAGTGTTGTTTACTCGGAAATATAGAATAGAATAATACTTTATTGTACACCAAAAAAGTAACAATTTTACAGAAACTTATATGAAAGGGTACAAAGCCGGTCTTATCGCTGACAGCGATATCTACCAGACAACCTTAGGATGGAGTATAAGAGCTTGAACTAAAAAAGGGGGTAACCTAGGGTCATCAGGGTCTATGGTGTACTACTTTAGCAAAACAACATTTCTTTAAAAATAAATAAAAACAAAACAAACACGTTACATAGATAAAAAATAAACAAGACATAATACATAAGCTTAACAAATAAATATACATGCAGGTAATATATATATTAATAAATGTATATGTATGTATATGTAAATGTAGGTATATATAAATAAATGTTGGTGATTGATATATTTATTGTTTACGTGTAATGTATAAAATGTATAAATATATGTGAGTCACCCACATATTAAGTATGCGACTGGTAAAAAAAATCTCTGAATTTTACCCCTACAAATGATACACATGATTTTGTTTGCGACTTATCGTGGCAGCGGAGTTTCGCCCCGGCGATACATCTCCACAAGTAGATCGTGCATGTGCGTAAGATTCGAGACTCGAGATCCTACGGTAGCAGGCCAGTGAGGAGGTTCACCGCTTGCAGGGACGCTGTGCAGTAACCACGCAATATCCGAATGGCCATAACCCTCTGGCAAGCGTTCAGCTGACCCACCGGTGGCATTATATATTGCAGCGTGCATTTGGATGGCCAATATGATGCGGACCTGATCTTGTCTTTTTGCAGCCTCTTGATTGTTAGCTAACAACGATGCCAGTTACAATAAGCTGTTCAAGGTTGCAGCTATTATTTTTAAGGATGATGTGGCCAAAGAACTCCACAACTCTTTGTAAACAGGTACTTGAAAGTCTAATCTTGATATTCAATTCTTATAAGATTGAAATGGTTATACCGAGAGCAGATCGAAAGAATTTGAAGCATTTGAAGAAAAACTTTTCATTTTGCATCTTTAACCTTATTAAATAATAATTTAATTAAGAGAACAATGGAATATCTTAAATGTTATAAATATGAGTTGCTATAGGGTGAACCTGTGCGTCATTTGGTATATTTCAAAATAAATTTTATAGTTTTTATTGCATTATTTACAGCTATGGTAACTTAATTTTGTATTTAAAGCAGTGTACAGAAAAGTTTCCAAGAAGGAAAAAAACTGTTTACAAACAAAGGAACATGTAAATCGTATACCTACTTGAAAAATTTTAGGACGTGCAAAAAAAAAAATTAAAACATAAATTTAAGTGATTCATTGCCCTCACAATCAGTCACTCACAACTAATTTACTAGATTACAATCAATAGATATCGATAACTACTTTAGCATGCAAAGGCGTGTCCGGAATTACCCTAGATTTTAAAGTTTTGTACTATACAATTGAATCACCATCTTCCTGCCCTTGTCCCAAAATAGTAGATAGTAAGATATTCATCTTTACGTACGTTTTAAAGTAATAATTAAACTGTAGCTACAAAACAATTTGGCAAAAATATTATTTAGGCTTCAAATAATATAACAACGTTTAAGCGTCTCACTGAGATTATAGCACCATTTAGCGTTCAAATCAAATCAAAATGATTGCGATTAGTTTTCTTGGTGAAATCAGTCAAAAAAAGCCCTAAGTAAGAAGTAAAGTAAGAAGTATTTGTCTATAAAAACTTTTTATTTACGTTCTTGGATAAATGTCAAAAAACCCTATAGATAAATAAATCGGCCAAGAGCTTGTTGGGCCACGCTAAGGGTAGGGTTCCGTAGTGTCCCGTCTGTCACAAATTTCTCACAATGTAACAGAACCCAGTAGCCCATGTAAAAATTAGTAACTCAATTTCCCGAGATATGGCGCTGTACCCGGTGGTAATTTTAATTTGCATGACCCGATTTTATTCTTTTTGTATTTTTATTTGAAAGAAGATTTGCTCAGGATAATGAAATATGTGAAAAAATTAAAAAAAAAAATGCTTGCATGTATGGTTAAAATATAAAATTACTTCAGAACGTTTATTTTTAATTTTTCAAAACTGTTCATTCTATCAAGGTCAAATAATTTTCCTTGAAAGTTTATATTAAGTTCTACTTTTGAGATTTTTTTCATATTTTTTAAACTAATGGTTCAAAAGTTAGAGTTAGTGGGGACGCCTCATTTTTTACTTTTGGAGCGATTATTTCCGAAACTATTTACATTATCAAAAAATTATTTTACAGAACCCCTAATAATTTTAAAATACCTATCCAAAAATATATCATACGTTATGGTAGAAATGAAAAAAAAAAAATACTTCCCACTTTACGTGTAGGCGAGGTACCCTTAATTAAACATTTTTTTCCACTTTTTGTTTGTGCACTTTGTCGGCGTGGTTGATATACATATTGATACCAAATTTCAGGCTTCTAGTGCTAGCGGTCGCTGAGATTATCCGCGGACGGACAGACAGACAGACAGAGAGACATGGCGAAACTATAAGGGTTCCTTGTTGACTACGGAACCCTAAAAACGCTCAATATTGTATATTCTATTTTTGAATATTTGACAACCGGTTGGCGGAAATCATGCGCGAACGCCAGCGTTCGCTTGGGTGTATGTTGAATTAAAGGTAAATTACTATAAACGTAACACTAAAAATTTGTAGCACAAATTGGAAAAAATATTGATAAACTTTACCCTAAAAGTTCTCTATTACAGACTTGATATTCCAAATGATGACCCGCTATAGTGCAAATACAAAACTGTCATTATATCGCTTGCATATTGAGGAAAAATAACAAGATTACAATCTTCTTTGAAAAAAATCTGTTTCAGGGCTATGCGTAAATCAGATGTACAGACAGCAAAAATCACTAGTCTGATTGGTAGGTATAAACATATATGTGCCGTATAGCGAAAAAGAAGTTATAGGTTTTTGACAAAGCAAAAACTTGTTCTGGTAAAGAGGAGATGAAAATTTGACAGAGAAATGGCCCGTTTATGAAAGAAAGGACAGAATCAGAACCATTCTAGGTGTGTGAAGATCAAAGATATTGAAAATGAGATAAAAGATAAGAAGCTAAAGTTAGAGGAAAGTTTAGTTAGAGCGTGCAAATTTATTTTGTGGCAAATCGGATCCTCACGTCATATCTTCTTTTATTTTTAATTTGTTAAGAATAGAATAATACTTTATTGTACACCAAAAAAGTAACAATTTCACTGAAACTTACATGAACCACTTGTTTACTTTTTTTTTAACGACATTTTTTATCTAAAACTATTTACAATTTTGACTGTTTAAAATTTTATATCAGAAATGTTATCTAAATAGGTGAGGGTCCAAATTTTTTATTTTTTCGCTAACCATAGGTACATTTTATATTTGCAGTTAAAGCTAAAATTAAATAGAACACGCAATTACTCATTAGATTATTACTAATTGGTAATGGCTATACTTTGATAAAAACAATTTAGATTGCAATCTTATCCTTCTGTCATCTATTAGTATTACAATATAAATACTGTCTTCTTCAATATACTTGTCATATTATCTACTCGACTACGGTCCAAGTATTAGGTTGTTAAAAACAGTCAAATTTTAAAGGTAAGTGTTTGTTTTCACTATGTTGATCTTTTTAATTTTTTATTGTAATACAATGTTCAACACAACACCAAATCAAATTCTTCCAGTGGTTGTAGGATTTCCAAAATTTAGAGGGTTCAATAATCGCAGTTGTAGTATAATTTTAGGTTATTTTGTCTGGACCTTATAGTTCAAAACTGTTTTTTTTTCTTACTATAAACTAGTGCTTGACTGCGATCCCACCTAATGGTAAGCAGTAATGCAATCGTCGATGATGAGGCACACTAGTTTATTAAGAGTCTATTCACTCTAGCCTAGAAGACACTTAAATTATAATAGGACGGAAAGAATTCAGCTAGCAAACTGTTTTAGTTTCTCGATGTAAACGGTATAGATAACGAGGCAAAACGCTTAGTCCAGACCGTAGATTTCTGAACAACGTAAGGGTGGATATTTGCCATTCTCTGATAGTAAACATTTTAAAAGATAGAGAATTTAATCTGCAATTTAAAGATTTTCTGATAATTGTAATAGGCAATTTACTGAATATATCATAATCCACAACAGTAAATCTTACACGTGATAAAAGTATTGACAGGTAAATTGTTTTTGATAACTATTTACAAAATATAAGTCTAATGATAACTATTGATTGCGGGTAAACTGCCGCTGATAGGACAGATAGAAAGGTGCGAGGGCTTAAAGTGCATCATTTTATATGTTTTCAACATTTTGATAAATTAAAATTGTCAATGTTATAAATATAATTGTGACAGAATTGTGAGAAGACCTGACTCCAGATAATGGAAGCCAGAACGGACTAAGGAGAAGAAGTAAATGCTGTAGAAATCTATTCTTGATATAAACACCATACGTGAACTCAAAATTATTATATGTATGTTTGTGTTGATAATGGACCATAAATATTTAAAAAGAAATAAATTTTGCACCACATAGTTCCAGTGTGGGTTGTAGGATGTCACATGGCTTTAGTTCAAGGACATGTCGGGTTCCACCCAGGTAGTACTTACGAAGTCAATCTTCAAATTGCAGATTAAATTCTTCGTCTTATAAAATTGTAATTGTATAATAATCCTCATTATGTTTGTTATGTAGAATATGTAAAGGAAAAGGAAATAATAAGAAAAACAAAATTTTTATTTTTTTTGCAGATGAACAGCTTCATTTTCATGACTTTGGTAGCAGCGGCAGCAGCAGCAACAGTAGTCAGCCAGAAGGTATCTAAAGTAGTTAAACCTTCAGATGTAGCCAAAGCACATGAAGACTCTGAAGTGGCTCGTACGACAGACTTGGCTAACAATGAAGAAGTTAAATACTCGTACATTTATGATGAGTTCGGCGTGCCGATGCGTACTCTACCAGATAATCTACAAAGTATTAACGTAGGAGTTGTTGGTCCTGACGATAGACTGATTTCTAGGTTTGTATTTTCTGATTTATATTGTGGTACAATTTTTTTCTCATCTGCGATAAATTAAAAATAGGTACTATAGTATAGTAATGTGCCTTTGGTTATCCAGGTTTTATAAATTTGATGAAATAATAAAGTAGCTATGTATTCAATTCGCTTATACCCGTATCACGTAATCAAATTACTGTTTTATCAAGCGATGCATGGTTAGCTTACTAACAGAACACCTAGAAGGAGATAATGGGACAACTTAAATATCATCTTTAGGTATTGTCAAGAAGCGAATCGAATTCGAGAACACTGGAAGAAATGGAGGAAGACTTTTGCCCAGCCATGGAATAGTATAAGCTAGATATAATAATAATAATTTAAGTACCTAACTTTATTGAACGTAGTAAAAATATTGGGCCATTACGCTGATTCTAAATTTTCTAATTTTACAGGGTCAATCACAACGTAGCAGCCGCTCAATTCATTATCCAAGATCAGGACGTTACCATCCGTGGTGGTGCTGGTACCAACATAACTGCTGTTCAGATAGCTCGTGTAGGCACCACTATGCATGCTATCCCTACCATCATAGCTGGAGGCCTTGGACGAGAATTTGTCACCATCAACATTGTAGGAGTAAGATCAGGCGGGTTCCAGTACACGATCAGTGTTTATGCTTCAATCGGATGTGCAAACAGTTAAGAAGATGAACTGGTCGAAGGTCGTGGAAGAAATCTTCTAGATAGCATTATTTTCTGTGATAGTATAATGTATTCTGCTCGATGTTTAATAACTTACTCGTAAATATACCGTGATTACTATTGTAAGAAATTGTTAAATAAATAAGTTTTATAAATACCTATTTGCTTGATTTTATTCAACATAGTTGAACAGAGAGAGATACACACACACACACACCATGATTTGTGTAAAAGTAATACAGTTACGCCTCAAGGAGTTGAGCAAATGTAGAGGCCCCACTGCAGAGCCGAAGCCTACTAGGCCCCAGTCCGGTTTTTGAAAGGAAGGTACGATGCTGGTATAAACGAATAAAGATTCATCATCCTTAAGTCTGTGTGGTTGGACTTAAATATATAGTGATAAAGGCTGCGTTTTACCAGTTGTATGTCATGAATCAAACTCAGAAAGATGCGCATAACTTTTGGTAAAAAATATTTCCTAATTTTGGTGTATCCAATACCTAGTGTATCCAAAATGCTGCGCTGGATGTCTGGAGTCTCGCGGAAAGATCGCATTAAAAACTCCCGCATCCGGGGCAGCCTTCAGGTCCGTGACGTAGCGGATAAACTGCAGGAGGGTCGCTTACGCTGGTATGGCCACGTTTTACGAAAACCGGCAGACTACGTGGGTAACAGATGCCTCGCCATGCCGCCTCCGCCGGGATCCGGAAAACGAGGTAGGCCTAAGAGGCGTTGGATCGACGTCGTAAGGGACGACATGCGTGCTAATGGGCTTGAGGCAAGGGACGCGATAGACCGAGCGAAGTGGAGGCGTCTAGGAAGGTAAGCGGACCCCGGGCACCGAGGTGAAAGCCAAGGTAGCAACCGGGACGGGCGCTAGGTTGATGATGATGGTGTATCCAATACCTATGGCATTAAGTTCGTCTTTGGACAGTGTTTAGTAGTGCATAAAGTGTAAAAAAACATTTTATGAAATAATTCGTTTTGTATTTGTAACCCGGTTAAAACATATGTATACTGGAGAAATTATTAGGTCATGCCAAAAACTTTGATAAGAATGATGTCAATCATTAAATATGTCCTACTTTTAACGATTCATTGCTTTCACAATCACTAACTAAAAGCTGATTCACTTGATTATGATCAATAAAATCAGTAACTAATTAACTATATAAAGATTAGCAGTCCTTGACTGAGGGCGTCCCCGAATTTGCTCTAGATTTAAAACCTTTGTTTTATACAATTGAATCACCATATTCGTGCCCTTGTTCCAAAAAGAAAGTCGATAATAACGTACTCATTTTTACGTACATTTTAAAGTAATATTAAACTGTACCTACCACTACAAAATCATTTGGCAAACAACATTTTTATGTCTGGAATTCTTTTCTTTTTACTTTTTTTTCAATGTAACATATTTTATTATTCTATACGTAAGCAATTACCGATATCATTTTCTTTTAACAGAAAAATATACTAACAATGGTCTGAAAGATTGCTAAATGGGCCCAAACTAGGCGCAGGTTACTTTTGTCTGACTGCACTCACTTGGTATTGCAAACGCTTTACTCACAGCATTGAACACTCGTATTGGCAGGTGATGTGGGATTCGTGTTGCAGACAGCGTCCTAGCCTTAGGAAGAGGGATTCTGTCAGGCAACTTCCTACCCATTTTACTGCAGTTAAAGCGAATAGTCTTGTCCGTGACCAGCTTCAATGTAGATTGCAAGACAAATAAATGTCGAACCCGCAAAATTCCAGCTTCCTTATAGAGCTCGTCAATAAAAGAACGTTGAGGCTTCCCCAGAAGCACCTTGAGGACAGCACACTGATGCCTTTTCAGTTCCAGAATGCATGTCTTCAATCTGTCCTTCAATACTGTGTTGATTTATGGGGTGGTGCCAAAAGACGTGCATGCTGGGAAGGTAGACACCTTGTGAACAGCACGTTGAGCCCCTCGTCTTCCTTTCTCTTTCTGTTTTAGCGGCACCACCCCATACACCAACACAGTATTGAAGAACAGATTAGCAGAGAGAAATGTATACTTGAATGCAGATGTTCTTATGTGCACTAAACCGTAAGAGTCTTGCTACATAAATAAATATCGGAGTTTTTTTTGCAAGCCTACTAATGTATGTTTTGAAGATAGATAGATTATGTTCTATTTAAATACCTTGGTATTTAGTCGACTCAACTCGGGAATAATATTAAAACACTGTTTGAATGTCTAATTGAGATTATAGCTTCATTTTGCATTCAAAACAAAACAAAACATTGCGAGTAGTTTTTAGAGAGAATCCAGACTTTTGGTGAAACCAGATGTCAAACTTTTTGACTACCACTCTCTCAATGGACTTAATGTTTAAACTCCGCACACATAGAATGAAGAAAAAAAAATAAAGATAAAAAAGGATAAAGATTCTCAGAATCAGAACTATACACCGTCTAAGTAAAACTGGTTCATGTTCTAAAACTCAAAGTGCCAATGTAAGTTAACAGAGCCGCTAAATTGAATAGAACGCGTACTTCAATTTAGGGGTTCTACGTGTGTGAATGTCATGTGCATGCCATAAGAAGATGGGGCAAAAATCACTATACGAAAAAACACGAAACACGATAGGCTCAAAAAGAAATGACAAGGTGAATTGAACCCCCCTGTCTAAAGATGGGAGTTCAAATTGCAGTAGGTATAAAAATGGAAAGGCAAGCGTTTTTCTGCAGCAGGAGTCTCCTCGGGCTTTTAAGACTATATTGGTGATATTCTGGAGATATAGCAGCTGGGATAAGGAAGGTTTTGTCAGTCAATAAACAATTAATCTTGCCAACCATAGCATAACGTTTGCAACCTGTCTTAATCCGCGCAGCTATCAATAAAACGAACATAACCACACAATAAATTAATCGACTTATTTATTTACAACAACTTACAATAGTTTAGTTTCCACTTGAGATAGATTCAATTGCATTAATTTTTGGATACCAAAAGAAAAGGTCGGCATCTTCTATGATGATGACATTGTCAAATTCTTAATCAGTAGTTATTTTGGACAACCAAGGGATGCATAAACGCTGACGGTGTAATCGAATCCGCGATTTCTAACTCCTAGAACGTTGATGGTAACAAAGTTACGTCCAAGTCCTCCTGCCTTGATGGTCGGGATAGCATTCTGTGTGTTGCCGACACGAGTCACCTGAACTGAAGTAATATTGGTATACTCAGCACCTCTGATGGTTAGATCCGGACTATGAATGATGAATGAAGCGGCTGCGGCACTGAAAGTTGTCCTGTAAGATAAAAAAAAAGATGAATTGGTTACAGATGTTTTGCAGGCTGCATTAATTTGAAAAGATATTTGAGTTATCTATATATATAAAAGGATAAACTGACTGACATATCAACGCACAGCCGAAACTACTGGGACTAGGAAAGTGAAATTTTGTTTCCTTTTATGACATAGGCGAACACTAACGATTTTCCAAAATTCACCCCATAAGGGATGAAAAACGTGTCCAAAGTTTGTGAGAAAATTTATTTTCACGCGGGCAAAGCCGCTGGCAGAAAGCTAGCCTTGTATATTTTAGCTAAGGCGGTTTTGAAAGTCATGTATAAAAAATCCTTTTTATGTTATGAAAAAAGTTGTATTTATTTATTTATTTTTAAAGAAAGCTTACAGACTAATAACATAGTTGTTTATTTTTATATATAGGTAGGAGAAGGCGTTACGCCTGTACTTAGTCGATGCTCGTGGTGCTTGTAATAAAGGCCGCATACGTAGGTTGTTCTGATTATTGCGAAGACATATTTTACTAAGCAGATCGGGACAATTTGCTACGTTTGCCAAAAAACATATGTCATTAATATTACGTCTTATGTGTATTACACATAAGACGTAATATTAGACCATTGGTAAGAAATGATATGGCCTACAAAGATGCTCGTAGTCAACTGAAAATTGTTTCGCTTTAAAATCCTAGTATCAGTAGTGTTGTGAAGGAAAAAGAACTAAAGAAAAGGATGTTTTATGTGATTTCGATGATAGTACTTACCTCGAAATCAGTCTATCATCTGGACCAACGGTTCCAACGTTAAGATTTTGTCGAGATGCTGGTACAGTTCGCAGTGGTACGCCAAACTCGTCATATTCAAATTCTTCCAGTTCAGTTTCTTTAACCGTCTTGTCTAGTTCAGGTTCTGATACTTTATTACTGACTACTGATGCTACTGCTGCCGCTGCTATCAATGTGACGACAAGTAAGCTATTCATCTGGAATTCAAATAATAGTTATCCTTTTTCATCCCTTGTGTCGAAATTGTTTGTCTTGGTATGACCATGTAAAGAGGAGAGATGAAAGATATGCCACGAAAAGAGTCTCTAGTTTACACGTAGATGGATGGAGAGGAAGAGGGAGGCCGAAGAAGAGATGGATGGATTGTGTGTGGAGTGATATGAAGGAAGAGAGTTAGTGATAGTGTGACGGGTGATAGGACAGAGTGGAAGAAAAATACATGTTGCGCCGACCCCAAGTAATATGAGATAAGGGTAGGATGATGATGATGATGTGTCGAAAGCCTCCCAAAAGGTTGACCGATGACCTGGTGAGGCTCGCCGGAATCAGACGAGAGCGAGATATATGGGAATTATCATAATATGCTGGTCATAGCGACAATTAAGAGAGGTCTAGGTATAACAGTAGACGTCTTTCGGCTGAAATGACGATGATCACGAATTTTAACCTAAGCTCAAATTTTTCACAATACAAGCTAGTTAGTCTTAATCATTTGTAATATGTACATATTGGAAAAGATCGCAGAATACGATAAGGCGGACCATTAAATATTTAAGCTCTAACTGTATTATTCATATGGGTATACAATAATTAATGTCCGACCGAACTTTCGGTTTCGGTTTCGGTTTCGGCCGAGTTTCGGCCAAAAATCAAGTTTCGGCTGCAGTTTCGTTTTCGGCCAAAATCGGCCGAAACTTTTGCCGAAACCGAAACTTATCTCGCAAGGTCACGCACGTTCGCCTAACTTCGTTTTCCGCGGCAAAGCTGTGTCGTAAGCCGTCGGCTCTGTTCGGGAATCGTCGTGTGCCGTTCGGATAGCTCTGTAGTAATGCAATAAAACTTAGTCAGTGCATGTGCGTCCGACGTAAACATTATTTGGAGGTTATGTTTTGATGGAACTGATAAGTTATCAGTAAAAATGTTATTAAGATTTTTTAATAATGTATTAAATAAATGATTACAATACAACAAACTGAATTAATATACTGTGTTTTCACTTCATGCCCTAATAAATGCAAAATAATTGTAAAAAACACCAAATTTCAGTATTTTAAAAAATTTTATACTTGACCATGTGAGTTTCGGTTTCGGTTTCGGTTTCGGCCGAAACTGAAGCCACGGCCGAACATTCGGTTTCGGTTTCGGTTTCGGCCGGAAAACCAGTTTCGGTCGGACACTAACAATAATGTATAAATAAATAAATAAAAATATATTGAAGTAATTCAGTTCCAAGTTCCAACATAGTAAAAACTGCTCTTTTCAAGCAGGAAGACAAATTTTATAAACCAAAAAATGAAGCCTAAAAAGAAAACCTCTCGTATGATCAGCGTTCACTCTTACATAAGACAACAGTTAATAAATTTGCAGTATAAATTGGAGAATTATAGGTAAATCTATACTTAATATTATAAAGCTGAAGAGTTTGTTTGTTTGTTTGTTTGTTTGTTTGAACGCGCTAATCTCAGGAACTACTGGTTCGATTTGAAAAATTCTTTTTGTGTTGAATAGATCATTTATCGAGGAAGGCTTTAGGCTATATAACATCACGCTGTGACTTATAGGACCGAAGAAACAATGGAAAATGTGGAAAAAACGGGGGAAAATATTCATCTTTGAGGGCTTCCGTTGCGTGCGCTGCGAAAACGGTAGAAGATACCAAAAAAATATGTATGAAAGAATTATTCCTCTTAAAATGATCTAAAAAAATGTCCGCGACAGTATATGTCTATCTTTTAAGGTTAACTCACTAGAACCGTTTTTATGGGTATAAAATTTGGCCGAAATTATTGCATTATTACCAATTATTTGTTAGAGTTGTATCAACATAGTAATATTAAACTTTATCCAAATAAATGTGTTGTTGATTAAGAGTATGTAATTGTGAACAAAATTGTCTTTGACATCACTTATTTTCAATGAACATCTTAGAAGATATTACAATTTTAAAATAACTCCGAAATAAAATTCACACGCGTCGCATGATGTGCAAAATATGACGCTGCGTCTGGCCGGCGGGCGAGGAGAGGGGTTGCTAGCGGGCGGCGCGGAGGGTTTTTTTTTATGGTAGGTAAAAATCATCTAATGAACAGCGTCAGACTCTTACTGACTAAACCTACCCCGTTCCTCCCTTGCCTTATTCCCAGAGCCCCGGTATAACGCTTTCGCACCAACCCTCGGCTGCAGGAGGTTTCGACCCTGAAGAGCCCCACAGTTTGCTGACAACACCTTGAGGCGCGCGGGAGCAGTGCACGCCGTCGACGACTTGGTCTCGGTTTGGACTGTTACCAGACAACCGGACGGCGAGCTACCCATTGCTCACCGTCCGCAAGCCAGCGTCTACGGTGGCCGGATATCGGCAGGATCGAGGCGGCGACGGCTACGGCGAGGGCGCTTTTGCCCTTGCCTTATGCGGTCGGCCTCCTCCTTTACGAGCATTACTGCTTCGCAGAAGGACGCGACCGCTTGCCATTCTTCTTCGCTGCGGACCATGGCCTGAACTAAGGCCCGGCGCGAGAGGTCGCCGCCGCCGATCACCCCCACGAGGACACGGCGATGCTCTTCCCAAGCAGTGCACACCTCCACCGTGTGCTCCACCGTGTCCTCCGTGCTGGCCACCCAGTGGCGACACCCGGGCGTCTCTTCCGCACGAATCCGGCGCAGGAATCTCCTGAACTTCCCATGTCCGGTGAGAACCTGCGTCATGTCCTGCGTGATGTCTATCCACCACGCCTCAAAGAGGGGACTTACCGCCGAGATTATGGCATGTCCAAGTGTAGCTCTATGAAATTTTTAGATAATTATGTTCTTTTAAAAACTAAATTGTTTAAATGAATAACAGAAATTGACACGGGCAAAGTCGTGGGTAACAGCTATAATTTATAAAGCTGAGGTTGTTTGCAAAAATAAATATGATGCCCAAAGTAACTATTCCACGCGGACGAAGTCGCGGGCACAGCTAGTAAAATATATATTCAGCAAATCTTGATTTTAAAATGAAATAACTAATAAAAATATAATACTCACCCTTACAACTCTCTATTACAGATTTGAAGTACCGAATGATTTCTCGTTAGAGTGCGGAATATATATTAAAGTAAAAATATAGAAAACTGTATTTATATCGCTTGCATATTGAGGAAAAACAACAAGATTACAATCTCGATTTTATTAATATATTATCTTAATTAGCAAAATGCTTTTTCAGGGCTATGCGTAAATCAGACTACAGTCAGCAAAAAAGGCTGAAATTTACGCACATGCAATCAGATCCATCTTATCCTTTTCCTATATTACGTGGGGTTGTGTTTAATTCTGTCCTATCACACATTACACTACCACTAACGCCTTTTTCTATCATATCACTCTTCACACAATCCATCCATCTTTTGTTCGGCTTATCTCTCCCTCTCCATCCACTCTCATTTATACTGTTAGCGTCTTCTTCATATGACGGTACAAAAATAAACGATTACCTTCTAACTTTTTAGTCACAGGCACCATTTCCAAAGTTCCTCTAATACACTGATTTCTCTCTTTCTTCATTCTCGTATTTCCACATAAGCATCTCAAAATTCTCATATCCACTACATTTTTTTTATCTATGTCTTTCACATTTCAACATCTGTACAGTATTGTGCTATGCCAAGTTTTGTCATGGGCTTGTAGATCAAGTTTTTTGGTCACAAGTTATTCCAGTGACCTGTTACCATATCATCTATCCTGCATTGATCCGTTGGATATTGCTTTAGACATTCTCTAACATTGACTGTTTGACCAAAAGTGAATAATAAATATTATGAAGAGTGCATGTAAGCTGAAGTATTATAATTAAAAAAAAAAAGGAATTGGTAGAAGTATTTGAAACAACCCTGCTATTTTCGTAGGAAATTGTTTCACAATTTCCACCTTAAGTTGTCCTGGTAACAAGAAGAAGTGAATGCTAAGGATGTTCCGTTTATGAAAGGAAGAACAGAATCAGAAACATTTATGGTGTGTGAAGAACAGATGTTAAAAGTGAAATACAAGCTAATAAGGACAAGTTAGATGAAAGTCAAGTTAGAGCGCAGAAACTAATTTCGTGGTGAACCGGATCCTCAATTAATTTTTTTTTCTTTATCCTTACTTTTGCTATACAACATTTTAGGTCAAAATCTTTTTAAAACTGAGGTTTACTATTTAAATTAGTCAGTACTTAATCTGTGTCCGCCCCTAATTTATTATTTTTATAAATTTTGTTGCTAACCGTACATTTTCTTTGTTCAGTTAAAGCGAAAAATAAATAGAACACAAAACTACTCATTGTATTATTACTTATTGGTAATGGATATACTGCGATAAAAACAATTTAGATTGCAATCTTATCCTTCTGTCATCTATGTTTTTACAATATAAATACTGTTTTCTTTAGTATGTTTATTATATTACCTACTCAACTACCCTCCAACCATTTGGTTATTAAAAACAGTAAAATTTTAAAGGTAAGTGATTATTTTTCAGTCTTTATTATTTTAATCCACAAAATCAATTGTTTTTATTGTCTATAAGATATTATTAATTTAGAAAGTTCAATTGTGGTTACTGTCATATAGATATGATAATTTTGTATTGTTTTGACCTAAAAAATGTATTATTAATACTTTTGTAAGTAAAAACTATTTAAATGACTTTGTAAGTATTACCTGTGTGGAACCCGCCATGTCTGACATCTAAACCACACTGACTCTGTGTGGTCGATTATGGAATACTAAATGACATTCTTGAGAAATATATATCTTTTTCTATATTCATGGTACATTATAAACAAAAACAATTTTGAGGCAATATATGGTGTTTATATTAATAATAGATGTCTAAAGCGTATATACAGCCCTCATTATCTGGTATTATCAGGTCGCTTCACAATTCTGTCACAATTATTATGTCTATAATGTTTACAACTTCAATAATTTATCAAAATGAGGAATAGATATAAAATGATGCACTCTAAGCCCTCTTACCTTTTCTAACTATCCTATCAATGGCAGATTACACACAATCAGTTCTTATCATTACAAATTATATTTTGTAAATAGTTATCAAAAATAATCACATTGTTTGCACTTTGAACACGTGTAAGATTTATTATGCGGTGGATTATGATATATTTAGTACATTGCCTACTGTAATTATCAGTAAATCGCCTAATTGCAGATTAAAATTCTTCTTCCTGCACTCGTGATTATTGTAATTACATAATGACATTTATCATAGTTATCAAGCGTGTAGATTATTTATTGCTATACAAGGAAATAATAAGAATAACAATTGTTTGTTTAAATTGCAGATGAACAGCTTTGTTTTCTTGACGTTGGTAGCAGCGGCAACAGCAGCAGCAGTAGTCAGCCAGAAAGTACCTGAGGTACAAGAACAAGTTAATCCGTCAGATGTAGCCAAAGCATCTGAAGACTCTGAAGTGGCTCCTATGACTGACTCGGCTGACGATGAAGATGTTAAATACATTTATGATGAGTATGGCGTGCCGATGCGTACTCTACCAGATTACCGACAAAGTCTTACCGTGGGAGTCGTCGGTCCTGACGATAGACTGATTTCTAGGTTTGTATTTTCTGATTTATCTTATTGTTACTTTTTTCTCATCAGCGATAATCTATAAATATTAGAAACGTGACTTTTCTTATTAGGGTCTTATGAATTTGTTCGATTATATACGTATCGTAAACAATAAACTAATTATTCATTTCGCTTATATCCGCATTACTTGATAAAATAGGTACAGTGATTATATCGGAGTTCCTTAATAACAAGTTGTTTGTATTGATTAGTTCGTCTGCCTTCTGCCAGATGTCTTGTTTTTTATACGGCATGTTATCTACTAACTGTTTTCCTTCCGAGGGCTTTTACGTTTTATTTAACCCTTATGAACTAAGTCACAGCTGTTAGATGCCCTAAAATGAAAGGCAGAACTATCTTGCTTTCAATTTCAGTAGCTAAGGCTGTGCGCTGTCTATTAAGACTGTTATCAAACCGACTGTGACTTACACAAAATTCAGCAAATGCCATGCATGCCTTGTTGATATACACCAAATTTTAAGATTGTTATTTAAGTAGGTACCTACCATTAGCGGAACATCTAGCGGGACGCCTTAAATGTCTTGTTTAGATATTGCCAAGAAGTGGTTCAAATTCAAAAACAGTGGCAGGAATGGAGGAGGCCTTTTTCAAGTAGTGAGGTGGTATAGGCTAAATATAATAATAATAAAAAATTGGGTCATCATGCTGATTGTAATTTTTCGAACTTTTCAGGGTCACTCACAGCGTAGCAGCCGCTCAATTCATCATCCACGATCAGGACGTTACCATCCGTGGTGGTGCTGGCACCAACATTACTTCGGTTCAGATAGCTCGTGTAGGCATCACTATGCATGCTATCCCTACCATCAAAGCCGGAGGACTGGGACGAGAATTTGTCACCATCAATATTCTAGGAGTAAGATCAAGCGGCTTCCAGTATACAATCAGTGTTTATGCGACAATTGGATGTGCAAACAGTTAAGAAGATGAACTGGTCTAGAAAATGGCATTATTTTCTGTGGTAGTCATATACGTATAATAATATGTTTTGGTAGATTTAAATCACTCATGAATACACTGTGATTAATATTATAAAGTGTCGTTAAAATAGGTTTATAAAATATGTTTGGTTTATTCACCATATTGAATATGATTTGTGTGACTGAAAGTAATACAGTTATTTAAAAAGAATTTATGATTTATTATTCTCAACTTATTTAGAGGCAGTGCGGTCCAGTGATAAAGGCTGTGACTAACCAGTAGCATATCGTAGATCAAACCCAGGCATGCAAATGACTATGTGGAAATTTTTAACCACTACTTCTCCCAAAACATTAAAGGAAAAAATCGTGAGGAATCTACCAGATTTTAGTATTAAAATAAGAGTCAACATGTGTCTAAAAATTATAAGAAATTTCGATAAGGCATCTTTTAAACAAACATATATTTAGGAGTACCCCAAGGCTCAATTTTGGGGCCAACCCTCTTTCTTATCTACGGCCTATGTTTTTTTTTTATGGTAGGTGAAAATCATCGAATGACGAAACCCGCTCTTGGGCGGAGCGGGAGACCAGTGTCAGACTCTTACTGACTAAAAAACCTACCCCGTACCTTCCTTGCCTTATTCCTAGAGTCGCGGTAACATATCTACGGCTTATGTAACATATCCTTTCCAAACGTTCACATATATACCTACGCATATGATACCGCTTTGCTCGTGCATGAGCTGATCTAGAGAGAAGTTCAAGAGAGAGCGGGGTTTGCAATGGGTATCGTGATGACTTGGTTTGGAGCCAATATTCTAACTCTTATCCTTTACCCAACCGGATGACGCCTTTATAGTTGGGTCCCACACTTGTAATGAGCAAGTTGATCAATGCCTCTGCTCTTCTCTAGTCAGAACAACACAGATCAGTTATCTTGTTATGATAATAGATTATCTGATGTATTGGAAGGAGCAAATTGATGGAACGTCTGGCAGAGTATGAAAGCTTATAGTGATTTTCAGAAGTCTGCGCCATAGTGCAGACATAAGTACGCTTTGGATGGTCTACTTCTCGCTCTGTCAGTCAGTACTCACTTTTGGTCTTACGTCTTGGAGTGCACCAAAAACCTATTTTTCAGGCTAGAAAGGGTGCAACGAGCTGTCCTCAAGATTATAACTTTCAAACATTTCCGGTATAGCACCACAACATTGTACCAACACTCTCTTTGTACTAAATATCATCTAGCGCAGGCATTGTTCTCTGGAGTACAATACTGGTCATATGGCAAAAAGAAGAAGTAAATTCGTCTATCCTACAGTAAGCTAGAACTAAACTGGCAGAAAGACATTTTCGGGTATTAGGTAGTTGAATTTATAATTCAGTTAATAAACAATGCGATATTTATGGTTTGAACAAGTTTGACTGTAAAAAGAAACAGTGAACGGCTTGCTACTCGAACATACGAGGAAACAGAAAAGTTACTGGGTAAGTTTTTCTAACAGTTACCGATTTTAAGACCACTCACATATACACAGCACAAAAATACAACGCAAGCATGATGCAATTTAAAAACCTTACTGTTAAAATCTGATTTGTAATACTCTAAATTAATCCTTGTAAATATTATATTTTGTATCACTACCCAATGGTATTTTAAAAACAGTTAAGAAATGAACATTTTTCTTTAAGGCATGAGTTAATAAAAAATCTCATGTATTATTTTGAAACCTAAAAATCAATCATCCGTTGGGGGTTAAAAAGATTGCTAAAGCTTAATTGAACAAAGTTCAAACAGTGAACAGAAATGGTCTCGTGAAATCAAAACGTTTGGATAAAACTACTAACTATTCTGCTTTACATCTCTAACCTAGTTAAATGGTATACGTGAGAAATTAATAGGTCATGCGTAAAAATCTGATTAGGATGATGTTAATCTTTAAACATAATTTATTTTTAACGATTAATCACCATAACAATCACTAACTAAAAGCTTATCCACTAGATTATAATCAATAAAACCAGTAACTAATTGACTATATAAAGATTAGTAGTCCTTGACCGAGGGCATCCCCGAATTTGCTCTAGATTCTATACAAGTGAATCACCATCTGCGTGCCCCGGTCCCAAAAAAAAGTAACACGAAAATTTTACAGCAAGATAAAATAAAATATCTCTACGAACATTTTATAACTTATGGTTCAAACTGTACCTAAATATTCTAAAATTATTAGTTCCACAATATTTGTTTGCCAGGAAAGGCAGCGTATACAAGTAGGGAATCAATATTTTAAAACTATCGATACACCTAAAATTCACTGAATGCAGCTGGCATTCGGTGAAACTCGAGGCTGAAATAGTTTCAGTTAGGAAAAGGCTTGGCTACTAACTAATGGTAATTATAATGTAATTCGTATATAAACAGGTTATCTTTGTCTCTCTGTCACCGTCATTCACATTTTTGTTGCGAACTACTTTTGGAAATAAGGTATTTTTATAAAACATGCTGTCTTGCTACAGCAGAACAAAAATATACATGTTCAGATAGGAGAAAAGGATAGGTAGCTACATTGTAAGAATTCGATGGCTGTCACCCACAGCATCCACCTCATTTTTAGGGTTCCGTAGTCAAAAAGGAACCCTTATGGTTTCGCCATGTCTGTCCATCCGCGGATAATCTCAGCGACCGTTAGCACTAGAAAGCTGAAATTTGGTATCAATATGTATGTCAACCATGCCGACAAAGTGCACAAACAAAAAGTGGTAAAAAAAATAATTAGAGTAACTCCCCTACACGTAAAGTGGAAAGTGTTTTTTTTTTCATTTCTACCATAACATGTGATATATTGTTGGATAGGTATTTAAAAATGATTAAGGGTCCCATAAAATAATTTTTTGATAATATATTTAGGGAAATAACTGCTCCGAAAGTAAAAAATCCCCCCTCTAACTATTGAACCGTAAGTTTAAAAAATATGAAAAAAATCTTCTATATAAAATATTTTGAACTTGATAGGATGAACAGTTTTTGTAAAATTAAAAAAAAAAAACGTTCTGAACTAATTTTCTACTTTAACCTTTTTTTTAACTTTTTTATATATTTCATTATCCTGAGCATATCTTTTTTCAAATAAAACTACAAAAAGAAAAAAATCGGTTCACGTAATCCAAAATTACCACCGGGTACAGCGCCATCTCTCGAGAAATGGGGTTACTAAGTTTTACATGGGCTATTGGGTTCTACTACATTGTGAAAAATTAGTGGCGGACAGGAAACTACGGAACTCTACACTGAGCGTGGCCCAACACGCTCTTGGCCGATTAATTTTACATAAGACTACTCCTTACTTAATTAGTCTACTAAATATAGTTATAGGCAAAACTAGATTTCAAACTTTCAAATTTCTGGCTACTCCAACTGTCGAAGAGGTCCGCACTCAGGGTCTTCCAGAAAATATTCACATATGGAACAGAAACTTTGTAAAAAAACTCACATTCTAGATGTAGATTTATGGTGTTTAGGATTACGGCTCTATAACACATAGCCACCTAATTGAAGTGGTACAGAGCTAGCCATAGAGCACTTAGTAAAAATAACCACAGATTGGGTTCAAAACATTAGAAACTGACGATGCAGTAGGCCCAAAAAAAGATGGTGAGATTAGTTGGACTCCTGCCTAAAGAATTGCATCTTTAGCCAAGGGTCAAATTTAGATTGCCTAAGAAATAAAAAGCAAAGGGTAAAGGCAGGCCCTTCACTAGCGGGACACTCGAACCTTTGATAAGTAATCAACCTTGACATCCGTAGCTTCATCTTTGACCAAGAAGTATAGCTAACAAATAAAACCAAAAAATAAAATAAATTAATTGACTTATTTATTTACAACAACTTACAATAGTTTAGTTTCCACTTGAGATAGACTTAATTACATTATTTTTTAGATACATAGAAGAGGTATCCATCTTCTATTACGATGGTATTGTCAAATTCTTAATCGGTAGTTATTTTGGACAGCCAAGGGATGCATAAACGCTGACGGTGTAATCGAATCCGCGATTTCTAACTCCTAGAACGTTGATGGTAACAAAGTTACGTCCAAGTCCTCCGGCCTTGATGGTCGGGATGGCATTCTGTGTGTTGCCGACGCGAGTCACCTGAACTGAAGTAATGTTGGTATACTCAGCACCTCTAATGGTAAGATCCGGACTATGAATTATAAATTGAGCAGCTGCGGCACTGAAGGTTGTCCTGTAAGAGTTAAGAAATTAAATGATGTTGTTCTTTAAATTTGTAAAAGAATTGGAGTTATCTTGTTAGAATATTGTAGCTGAGGTTTTGAGAGTAACGTATAAGAAATCCTCTCCTTTGTGTGAAATCATCAAATAAGTTTTCTTACCCTAGATTGTGTGAGGGAAAAAGGATATTTTATGTGATTCAGACCAATACTACTAACCTTGAAATCAGTCTATCATCTGGACCAACGATACCCACGTTTAGATTTTGTCGAGATGCTGGTACAGTTCGTAGTGGTACGCCAAACTCGTCATATTCAAATTCTTCCAGTTCAGTTTCCTTAACCACCTTATCTACTTCAGGTTCTGATACTTTATTACTGACTACTGATGCTACTGCTGCCGCTGCTATCAATGTGACGAGAAGTAAACTGTTCATCTGAAATTCAAATAATAGTTATCCTTTTTTGCTCTTGTATCCGCACAAGGGACACGCGTCTTGAAGTCGCTTTGAAAGGCATTCTAAAAGGTGAACCTATAATTTGGTGATCATGGGGATCAAATGGATATAAGATGGACAGGACCGGTCATTATGGCGACACTGGGATGGAGTCGTATGTCTAACAGTCGACGTCTTCCGGTTGAAATGATGATGATGGCGGTACGAATTACACCTAGATTCAAATTGTCCATAATGTATGCTTGTCTTAATGGTTTATATGTACAAGAAGTTCCAGCTCAGTAAAAACTCTTCAAGCAGGAAGCTTTGAAAGAAAAAATTTAAAACCCAGAAGTTGAACCCGGAATGATGTGATCACCGCATCTACTCTCATAGATATGTTTGCCGCATAAATAAAAAAATACATATTGATCAGTTTTTCAGCAGCAGAAAATAAAAGAAAAACCACTTACCTTCGCAACTCTATTACAGACTTGAATTGAATGATGGCTCGTTGGAGTGCAGATAACATATTAAAGTAAAAATATAGAAAATTGTATTTATATCGCTTGCATACTGAGGAAAACAACAAGATTACAATCTTGATTTTATTAATATATTACTATTATCTTAATTAGCAAAATGCTTTTTCAGGGCTATGCGAAAATCAGTTATACAGACAGCAAAAAAAGGTTTTAATTACGCACATGCAATCAGATTTGTACAGAAAAAATCTGCGATGTAGCAGTAGCAATTTATAATATTTTAATCATAACCCTACCTTTTTCCTATATTACTTGGGGTTTTGTTCTATTCTGTCCTGTCACTTGTCACACTATCACTAATGCTTTTGTCTATCATAACACTCTTCACATGTTCTTATATTTCTTATCTCGTTCACATCTTTTGTTTGGCATTCCTCTCCCTTTCTATCCACTCTGATTTGTAATTATAATTTTTTTAATAACATGCGTTTCATCCCTTCTCTTCACATGACCGTACAAAAACAAACGAAACTTTTCAGTCACAGGCGCTTTCTCACTTTATCCATTCTTGTCGCATTTCAACATTCTCATCACAACTATATTTTTTTATGTCGCCCGTTACAATCCAACATCAGTCTATCTATACATTGTTATGCTGTGACAAGTTTTATCACGGACTTGTAGATTTTACCCTTAAACTTTAAGGACATCCATTGGTCCCACGTTATTCCAGTGACCTGTCGCCATTTCATCTATCCTGCGTTGAACTGATGTGTATCTAAGCATCTGGGTCGTCCTGTCATACATTTTTTTTTGTAAATTTTGGTGCTGTCTGTACATTTTCTTTGTGCAGTTATAGCTAAAAATAAATGGGACACAAAATTACTCATTGGATTATTACTTATTGGTAACGGATATACTGCGATAAAAACAATTTAGATTGCAATCTTATCCTTCTGTCATCTATGTTTTTACAATATAAATACTGTCTTCTTTAGTACATTTGTTATATTATCTGTTCGACTACGCTCCAAGCATTTGGTTGTTAAAGACAGTCAAATTTTAAAAGTAAGTGTTTTTTTTTCATAGTCTTTATCATTTTAATTTGATATTACTCGTATAACACAATGCACATCACAGCACTAATGTGGTAGCTGTCACTATAGTATAATTAAGTATTATTTTGTCTAGACCTCACAGTTTGAAAAGGTATTATTATTAAGGCTTATTGTAAATATATATTTTTTTTCCGTGTGGAAAACACGTGACTTTGAACTAAACATTTGAAGACATATGACATCCAGCAACCGGCACTGGGTCCACTGATAGTGGGTTACGGCACAGTAATTATTCTCGTTGAAACATTTGTAAAGCAGAAATGGACCTATAGCACTACTGAGTTCATGTGTGGTGTTTAGGTCAATATAAGATACTAGCTTTTGTCAGCGGCTTCGCCCGCGTACATAAAATATAGCTTATGTCACTCAGGAGTAAAGCAGCTTTTTATTGTTGCTAATTTTTTTCCAATCGGACCAGTAGTTCCAGAGATTACCTCCTACAAACAAAAAAACAAACTTTACCTCTTTATTATATTTATTATATTATTATTAGTGTAGATTTCTATCATTTTAACAATTAAATTTTATTAAAAAAAATACACTCTAAGCCTTTTTTGTTACTAACCATCTTAACTGCGGCAGTTGACCCACAATCAGTTGTTGCCTTATGATAAATGAATTGATTAATTTCTTATAAAATTTTAATTTCAAAACAGTTATCAAAAATAATCTTGTTGTCTGCACTTTGAACACGTGCAAGATTTACTTTGTTGTAGATTATGATATTTATAGTAATTTCCCTAGTGCAATTTGCAGATTATACTCGTCAATTTGTTTTACCGATATATATGTCATTTATGTAGATCGTGATGATACAAAAAAATTATTAAGTAATTTGTTTGTTTAAATTACAGATGAACAGCTTTATTTTCTTGACATTGGTAGCGGCGGCTACAGCAGCAGCAGTAGTCAGCCAGAAGGTACCTGAAGTACCAGAACAAGTTAATCCGTCAGATGTAGCCAAAGCACATGAAGACTCTGAAGTGGCTCCTATGACTGACTCGGCTGACGATGAAGATGTTAAATACATTTATGATGAGTATGGCGTGCCGATGCGTACTCTACCGGATTACCGACAAAGTCTTACCGTGGGAGTCGTTGGTCCTGATGATAGACTCATTTCCAGGTTTGTAGCTTTTATTATGTATTTTATTTTTTCTTCTTTTCTCAATTGTGTTATATTAAAATTACACATATACTCATAAATATATAGGTACGTACGTGCATTTGGTTATCACGGTTTTGTGACTTTTATTGCTTGGAGATATAATAAACAAATTATTATTCACTTCGCTTGTATCATCACTTGATAAAATGGTATGAACAGCGATTTTATTGCAAGTTGTTTGTATTGATTAGTAGTTGTGCCTTCTGCTAGATACCTTGTTTTGTACGTGGCATTTTATAGAATAACTTCTTTAACGTATGGAGGGAGGCATATGCCCTGCTATGGGACAGTAAAGGCTAATGTAAAAAAAAATATAAATGCAAAGATTCTTTGAACGTAATAAAAAGCTTGGATCATCATTGCTGTTATGCTGATTCTAACTTTTCTGACTTTTCAGGGTCACTCACAACGTAGCAGCCGCTCAATTCATCATCCACGATCAGGACGTAACCATCCGTGGTGGTGCTGGCACCAACATAACTTCGGTTCAGGTGACTCGTGTAGGCACCACTATGCATGCTATCCCTACCATCAAAGCCGGAGGACTGGGACGAGAATTTGTTACCATCAATATTCTAGGAGTAAGATCAAGCGGCTTCCAGTACACAATCAGTGTTTATGCAACAATTGGATGTGCAAACAGTTAAGGAGATGAACTGGTCAAGAAGATATCTTTCTTTTCTGAGGTAGTCATATGATATGTATCAATGCTTGAAAGGCAAAAAGTACTAAGCTACATTGTAAAATTTATAAGATAGTGATTTGAAGTTAAATGATTGTAGAAAAAAAATGGTTAAAATAACCGCATATCTCAATGTTTATATTACTAGCTTCTGGCAGCGGCGTCATCGCCCTCGTGGAAGTGGAGTTTAGTAAAATCAGTTCTTAGCGTACGTCTATATTCTATAAGAAGACCTGCCAAATTTTAAGTTTGTATGTGTTTTAGTTTGTAAGATTTCGTGATTAATTAGTGAGTGGTATATTGCTTTTGTATGATTAGATTAATGTTATGGTATAATCAAACAATTTTTTTTCTAAAATTTTTAACTTTAAATCAATCTCCCATGAAGTTTGTATAGTGTCGCTTAGTAATTTTTGCCTTTTAAGCGTCGGTATTATAATTTATTTTACTCGATTTTTAATTACTCTTAAATACGCCATGATTACTATTGTAAGGTGTTGTTAAATAAATAAGATTATAAAATATTTGTATGGTTTTATTCAACACATATTAGAGTTGTGACCAAATGGTAACGGCCCAGACTTACGAGTTCATACTTAGCATTACTTTAAGTCATTTATTTCATCGCCACTGTTAAGTCACTAGATTGTGGAGATATGATAGGCAGAAACACCTTCACCTGATTACTCAGCTACATGCCTGACCGGAACCGACTCCAATATGGTGAGAAAAAGATTAGCAAATTGATCGATGAGTCATTAGTCATTAGTCTTTAGTCATTTATTCATTAACAATAAATTGTATCTGAAATTACAAACACGTTAAAAGTTACAATAATACAAAAAAAAAAAACATAAAATACAACACTGAATTGACCTTAGAGATCATCAATAGTGTACAGACACTTGCTCAATAGAAATTCCTTGAGTTGTTTTTTAAAAGTGCTGCAGTAAATAGCGCTTTTTAGATGTAAAGGCAATTTGTTAAACAATATAACCGATTGATACTTTGGACAGTGCTTCACAATATTTAAATTAGGCTGTATTTTGGACAGTTTTATATCTTGTCTTCGCGTGCTTTCTCTGATCTTTCGTTCATCCGCAGTCTCATATTCGTGTATGTATTTTGCCATGTTACTTAAAATCACGAACACATAAATACTTGGTACTGTCAGTATACCTAGTTTGGCGAAGTACTCACGGCAGCTCTCTGTTTGCGGAATACGAACTATAGTGCGAATTGCTCGTTTTTGCAAAACAAAAGCTCTTTTGATGTTATAACCATAACTATTGCCCCAAAACATTATGCTATATCTAATTTTTGATTCTACTGTAGTGGAGGCTACTCTACAATCAGAGACTTTATTAATTTTATATTGTATTCGTGTCTCAAATCTCTTAAATAACATATATTTTATAATATTTCAATTAATTTTTCTTTCTCTGACCAGCTAAGACATCTCATCTGTCTAAATCTAAACTATATTCTTTTTTATAAAGTTTAAAAGTAAACGTATTATGCCAGTACGAACGATATGACCTCCTTGCAGTCATTACAATGAGCTACGCCCTTACGAATAGAAATGTTGAAGTCAACGAGGCACTTCTATTCCAAAATACTTTTAAACTTTACGTACAACCTACCTATACCTAACCCAGATGTCCCTACCTATGGGCGAAATAATATTTACACACATACATTTATTTGTGGTGGTCGTCTCCTCTAGGAGCGAGCCTAAGCCATGACGAACGATAAGCAAAAATTCGAAAACTATTTACTTACTCAATTATTATGCGCCAACTTTGCGCTCACTATCCAACGTTGTCATGCTTAAACCCCACTACGGCAAAACGCCGATAAAATCCATAGTGCTGCACCCGACTTGTCATAACTGACATCTACCCAGAAGGGGTCTAACATAAATCAACTACAACTTTTACTGTCATGACTTTAACCTCATCGGACGCTCATCGAGTCTGAGAAGAAAAAGACAGAACTGTGCAAGTTCCTATAATCGCTAAAAATTGAATATCCTCCAGTGACAAAACTTAAAAAAAACATCACGAGTCAAATATTAGTCTATCAGTCCATCTTGACTGAACTGTGGTACTTCAATTATTATCTGCTGAACCCATGGTGTCTATTAGACTCCCTTTGCGAAGGCTATGCCTTATCAGCAAAGTCGGTATCAGCCTCGTGAGTGACTACACTCAACACTCCCTCCACCAGGGAAAACCACAGTTTACAAAATTATTTTAGGATCACCAGGTAATATCTAAGTCTACTGGAGAGAACTCATTATTATATCTAATTAAAAATTAAACATAAAAGAATAAAATAAATAAAAGAATAATAATATGACGCACAGTTTTCGTCTTTCTTCTTTTTTCGATGGCGGCGTCCCTCATCACCACGAACGAATATGAAACAAAAGAAAATGATTAATTCTTCATGCCCTGCTGATCTCACAAAAATAATGCAGTGACATGATCTCAAAACTAATAGCCAAAATATTTACAAATTTCGTAAAGTGAACCGTTTCCTAATTTTATAATTATAAAAAATAACGTCTAATTTCTTTTTATAAAACTTCCAAAATTTATGTTTAGATAAAAAAAATTGTTTTTTAAATTTATTACAATAATATTCACAATTTAATAATTGTGATTTAATTTTATTTAAATTTTCATGATGGACGGACTTTCTTCTAGTCATGGACTTTCGTGCCATGCATCGCTGGGTCTTAAACTTGATACGATGAAATATATGAACGTTACGGGAGGACTTTCGTGTAGCCATACCTTTTTGTGCCATGCACTTTTTAGTTTTACATGGAACACGATGAGCCAATTTATTATATAAACCAGAAAAATCAAACCTGTCAACTTCAGAAATTATCATAGGAGAATGGTCAACCTCTTTTATGATAACTTGGGTCATCTCCTTTGTTTCATTCTGTAAAAAACTTTTAGTTTCGACATACTTATTTTCAAAATTATGACTATCGTCGTCATAGTTTCCCTTGGATACGTCTTCCTGATCATTTTCAGATTTGGTGAAAAACGTATCTTGGTTTTCTGGAATGTAAACGGATGAAATAATAATAGGACTGAACACACCCGGGGATCTGTCTTCATCCGTATCCTCCGTGGCTGTCTCGTCGCTGATTTGGCCGCTTACGTCACAGCCCTGGTCATCAATGTCATCATGGCTGCTCACGCCACAGCCCTGGTCATCCTCGTCCTCCTGGCTGCTCACATTACAGCTCTGGTCATCATCATCATCACTTGGCTCATCATTTTGTGGATCATCCGTCATGCTAGAATATAAAACAGCATTATCATCTTCATTCAAAACACTAGACGGTCCACCTTCACCGCATAGCATTGGATTTTCCTCCATAACACATACTTCCAATACGGCTCGATGTTTGCAATTGAAACATTCGCACGGGAACTCGCTTCTTAACAACTCGCATAATGTTGCGAACTCCATATCGTCATGGTACGTGTACCTAAAAAAATATTGGGCTGGTCCCTGCAGATACACGCCCAAAATGAGTGCGTAGTCCTTCTCGAACCACTCGTTGGTTCTAGCAGTGAGCTTGAACTCGGCAACAAATTCCTCGAAACAGATATCTTTATCTATTCCCGAGTAATACATTTTTCTTTTTATAAAAACTAATCAAATAATGAAAAACCACTTAGCTCTCCAATGCTCAGGCGTCCTTTCGCCTGCTTTACTTAGTTTCCTCGCTTGGCATACAAGAAGTACGGGAAGTACCGTTTATAAGGGGCTGTACCTATGCAGCCGTTTCCTTCAAACTATCATTCACATATATCTGAAATCAAATTTTTGTAGATCGACTTTCGCTACGGCGCCTCCACCATTATGTAGTGGAGGCTACTCTACAATCAGAGACTTTATTAATTTTATATTGTATTCGTGTCTCAAATCTCTTAAATAACATATATTTTATAATATTTCAATTAATTTTTCTTTCTCTGACCAGCTAAGACATCTCATCTGTCTAAATCTAAACTATATTCTTTTTTATAAAGTTTAAAAGTAAACGTATTATGCCAGTACGAACGATATGACCTCCTTGCAGTCATTACACTACCAACGAAAAGTATACCATTTTTAATTGTTCAATGCCAATTTCTGATCTTAGTGATCTCAACGCGTAACATGCAGAACATATTGATGCGTTTATCGCATTTAATTCATTTTTCCAATTTAGCATTTCGTCTATATGGATACCTAAAAATTTAACTTCCTTCACGAGAACAATTTTGTCACCATTTAAAACCACATCTAAATGGTCCTTATTTCGTGCAGTGGTTCTAAATAATAGTACTTTGGTCTTATCTGTATTAATTAATAAATTATTCTCAGTGAACCACAAGTGAAAAGCATGTAATACTTCATTCACTATTTTTGTTAATTTATTCATGTCTTTAGCCGCTATAATGGCATTCGTGTCATCTGCAAAAATTACTATATCAATGTCAGGTAAAATAGTATTCATGTAATTAATAAGGTCATTAATAAATAATATAAATAAAATTGGTCCTAATATGGATCCTTGCGGAACACCCGTAGTTATGATAACTGTCCGTGATTTGTAAACTTTCTTGTAGCCATTTTGTATTTTGTCAATTTCTACGTACATTTTTCTGTTATTCAGATATGATGAGAATAGTTTCAAGGCCTTACCCTTAATTCCATAATGCATCATTTTTTTAAGAAGTAATTTGTGGTCTATAGTGTCAAATGCGGAACTTAAGTCAAGGAAAACCCCTGCTACTCTCATATTATTATTTAATTTTTCCATTACATCATCAAGTAAGGTATATATAGCGTCAGAAGTGCCAACACCTCTTTGGTAACCAAACTGTCTTTTGTTAAGTATTCTATTTGTGCGCAAGTGAGAAAGAAGCCGATTTTTTAATATTTTTTCGAATATTTTCGACATAACCGGTAGCAAAGAGATCGGCCTGTAGTTTTTAGGATCAGTCCTACTGCCTTTTTTATATACAGGTATTACTTTTGCTATTTTTAACTGGTCTGGGAAAATAGATTCCTCAATACACTCGTTATAAAAGTCGCTCATCGGCTCAGCTAGTATCATGATATGATCCTTAATTACAGTTATTGGGATCTCATCATGACCACAAGAATACTTATTCTCCAAACTTTTAACTGTGGTTAAGATCTCATTTGGAGTGACCGGAGCAATTATCATTTCGCTATTTATTTCATTTGTATACATATTTGATACTGTATTTTGACCACTTTCATTTGCTTTAGTAATACATTTGTAATCAAACTGTTTGGCTAAGATATCAGATATTTCTTCAGGATCCACTACAATTCGATCATCAACCTTGAAACGAAGTTCTGGTTTCGTCGCTTTCTCCTTATTGGTACATTTGTTAACTACTTTCCACACTTCTTTACTTAAATTTTTAGAATTTTTGATTTGTTCCATAATTGCATATTTTTTAGCCTTTGTTACAACCTGTCTATACAGTCTAACATACTTGTTCTTATACATTAAGACACTAGACTCAAGTTTGTTGCCATTTATGTGCACACAGGAATCGTTTCATTTTGCTTGATGTTCGAATCCCTTTTGGTGATCCACCTCAATTTGGTATTATTTTTAAAGCTTATTTTATATTCTTTTTTCCTGTAGCTTGTTTGGAATATTTTATGAAATGTTTTGAGGAATGTGTTTATACCCATGCTACTCCAATCATTTTCAAGAATACCCTGTGCAAATTTCTCACTGTTTTTATTATTAAATATTCTCTTGCTTGTGACAATAGTTTGGTTTTTATTGCTCGCGAAATTGCTAACATTTTCCAGGCAAGTATCTGCAAAAATACCACCATGGCCGTCTGCCAAACCATTATGATCTACCGCACATTCCAAAATACGCGAATCGGGTAAGTTGGTAAGTATATTGTCAATACACGAGTTGCTATCGTTACGAATAAAAGTAGCAGAATCGATCAAATGCCTAAAATTATAACACCTCAGTAAACTAAGAAATTCCATACGCTTTTTACTATCCTCAAGTAAATTAATATTAAAATCTCCACAAATCATAGATTTCTTATTGAACAAGTAGTCAAGCAACTTCTCCAATTGACCCAAGAACATTTCAAAATTTTTGTCAACAGGATTTCTATAGCAACAGCAAATGTACAATCCAGTGGAAACATCTTTAACACCACACACTTCAAAACATTCAACTTTATATAACATATTTATAGCGTCAATAATTTTTGTTTGCCTATCCACATGTCCTAAAATTAAACTGCCTCCTCTCTTTTTACTTTTTCTGGTATTGTACGAGCATAATTTGTAGTTAGTTAAATTAAAATAAATTTCTGTGTTTTCATTCAAGAAATGCTCGCTTATACATATGTAGTCTAACGTTTTATCAAGAGCATGCAAGTAAACTTCTAATTCAGTCTTTTTGTTATTAATTCCACAAACATTCTGATGAAATATGTTTAAATTTATACAGTCATTTACTATATTATTATTCACGAAAAAAGTTCGATGTCTGAATACACTCCTCGGCCTGGTTTATTGAATGTGATGTATTTGGTTGAAACTCATCACTGCATTTGTTATTCCTATTTTTGTCCAACATTTTTTTAAAGTAATAAGGTATAGTGCCGGTCTTCAACTGACTTATGTCACTACGTTTGTGTATGTTATTAAAATATTCTGCATATTGAAATGATTCTAAATATTTTTTTAAGTTGCTGAAAACATTCACCATAGCTTTATTCTTTACTTTTCCTGTTTATTTACAAAACATTTCGTGTGTGTATTCCAGGTGCTTGTTTGTGTCAAAAGTATATACATAATTAAATTTCTGATTACTCAGATATAGGAGTCTATTGAACGCTTCTATTCTTGTATTAAATAAATTAACATTCCATTTTAGTTTAAAGTTAGGAGAACATAAAATTACATTGGTATGCTTTATATTTTCAAGTTTACATCTTATGTGATTTACCAATTCATCGTATTTATTTGAGGCTAAGAAATCTTTTTCACCTAAGAAAATTATACAATAGTCATTTAAGTTGTAATTTGCAATTTTGTTTTCCAAGTTATCTAGAAGTTCTACAATACCTGCATTTGGCATACAATAGTGTAAAATTTTAGCTTTTGGAAAAGTGTTTTCAGCATTACCTAGTATATTATTAACATTATTATCACTAATTATACATAATTTGTACGCATTATTTTCTTTGAAGCCGGGATCGTATTGTGATTTTGTATCAGTATCTATTTGCTTTATAGTATCTTCTTCAATCGTGTTTGAAACTGGAAAAAGTACTTTATTTATCTCAATGTCCTGATCAGGACTTTGTTGAACATTTTTAAAGTCTAGTTTTGTTCTAATTAGATTTTTACGTTTTATTTTGACTGAGGATGTCTTTAGTTTTGTGCTCGTACATATGTGTGTCAATTTGTCAATTTTTAATTTGTAGTCATCTATTAGTTTTCGTTGAGTACTATTTTCTAACAGTAAATTTTCAATTTCATTTTCAGCAATTACCAGCTTTTCTTCGAGTTGCCATATTTTATTTTTCAGTTCATTTACGTCGTCATTTGGTCGAAAGTACATATTTGGATAGCTTCGGTTGAGGTCATTTGAGGGTGTTGAATTTAGTGATGCGTATTCGTCATTTTTTGATAAGTCGGCTGTTACAGTCTCAAACGAGTTATTATTTTGCTTACATTTTTTTCTCATTGTTATATTATTTAAGTAAGTTTCTTCATGTGTGGTTGGAGGACTATTTGATATACAGTCCAAGTTTTTGGCCGTTTTCCTACCATCAGGATGGTTATTTTTACTTGCCATTATAATTACTGAGTATATAACAACTGATTAATTACAAGAGAAAAAACACTTGTGCATACAACACTAATGTTTTAGATGAGGGTTTCACTTCGTATATTTTTTCTCAAAAACTCCAGTAACGTGGCGTATGCTAAGTCTGGTGTAAACGCGTGGCATATGCTCAAGCTGTTGATACAAAACGTCTAGCGTTGCGCATGTGTGCGTAGAAGCGGCCGATCTGCGGGTTGCCCTAGGTCAGGGACGCAAGTCATTGCAATTTTTTTTCCAGAGTTATTCACTAATTACTCACGGTTCTCATGGAGTCCAGACGTGTTTGATATATCAATCTTTAGCCCGTTTCACAAGCAACACAACGATATACAGCACTAGTCAATTTAGCAACTTTTAACCACTTTTTTTACAATTTTTACGGAGAACAACAAATACGGTACTAGCTTTTTTGAATCTCAGCTGTCTACTCTGTTAGATTCAGCGGCAGATTTAAAAAATAAAATAATAATTACTTAAATACCCACATAACTAAACGAGAAACCCGACTGCCTTAAAAGCATTAAATGAAAACATGCTATACGTATACTGAGTAAGCAATTTAATAAAATATTTTATTAAAAAAACCACTTAGAATTATTTAACCATATTATTTATTTAGAAAAAACAATACATTTATTACATCGTTGTTACAGTGTTTCCTTGTATTACTACTAGGGATACTATAAGTAGTATCCCTAGTAGTAATACAAGGAAACAGTGCATTATACCTAATTAGTGTTAAAAAAAAACTACACACAACCTCCTTCTACGACGACCCCATCATATTCCTTCCATGCTCTTAACAATTTCAGCAACCCACTGCCGTATGAATATCAATAGTATACTCGAAGCCTTGACCTCTATTTCCCAGAAACCCAAGGGTAACAAAGTTGAACCCTAGTCCTCCAGCCTTTATCGTAGGGCGGCCATTTTGTGAGCTCCCAACTCTATTCACGCGTACTGATGTTATCCTAGCGTAGTCAACTCCACGAATGGTAATATCTTCATTGTGAGTCATAAAAGTAGAAGGTGCAACTCTGTGAGTGGTCCTAAAAAGGTATAAGATAGGTTTAATTATGTACTGACATCTTTATGTATTTTCTGAACAGGTATCTTCATTACTTAATTATATAATACATCATTCAAAAATACAGAGGCCTATGCTTACATAGGCCTCTGTATTTGAAAACGCCTTAGCGTTTTCTACTAATCAAAATTTGAGTTATGCAGAAAATAGAAGATAATAGTACTATTCGAGAGGCGGTTCTTCAGTAACTCATCAAAGAAAGGAATCCGTGATGTGGTATGCAACTGGTATTACAAAAATGAACGAATTGATAATTTATATTTTACTAGCTTCTGCCCGCGACTTCGTCCGCGGAAAATTTCTTGTAGTGATAGCTCGGTTAACATCCATGTTATATAAATAATATATAGCCTATGTCACTTAGGAGTAAAGCAGCTTTCTAATGTTGCTAAAATTTTTCCAATCGAACCATTAATTCCAGAGATTACCTCCTACAGACAAAAAATAAAAAAACAAACTTTACCTCTTTATTATATTAAGTGTAGATATGCTTTAGGTGAGGGTTATGTAACAGTACACTATAATTTTACTTGTCATTCTGTCCCTTGCAATGCTCGGGAATCAATTACGCAAATCTCTTTTTGCTTTCGGGATTTATAATTAGCCTCTTTCAGAATCTAACATGACGTTCGTGACTTTGTGACACTACTTTATACTGTAGCACATTTTATCTACTATTCAACCCCTTAATGAAAATTTGCAAACACCAATTTGATAGGAGAGTTACTTCTTGCGTAACTTCCTTTCTCTTACTTCTTCTTGCTTGTTGGTTATGTTGAAAGTTAACAAACTATATATATAACTTTAAACCGCCCCCTGACCACTTCCTTATTTTTGAAATGTGATAGATGTTTACTATTGTTTTGGGTTGTACAGGTTAAGCTGCATGAAAGCAGTGGTCAAAGGGTATAACTTTACAGCAATCGATATCATATTTTATTCATAACTTTGGTTGGGTTTCCAAAATGAGTATTTCGATGTTAAATTTTGGCAGGTTTTCAGGCTAGAGTTTGAGAAATACTCAACTTGAAATGGTTAAATCAGAAATCTGAAGTAAAACAGTTAGCTTTTTTCATATCTCATTTTGAAAGACTAGACTAGATAAAGCAAGATTTTTTATATCTTGAACTAGAAAATATAACGCAATTTTTAAACAACAAAAATTTCATATCTATCCGTCAAATTGTATTTTTACTACCCGTAATTGGTTACCTAATAACTAGTCACTTTGTGTATATAGGTCCAGAAATTCTTCATTAAGATTTCGATCAGAAAAGAAATAAAAGTAAGAAAAATTCTACTTTTACTAACCTAACCATCAATCTATCAGTAGCACCGATGGTTCCCACATTCAAGTCTTGCCGAGATTCTGGCACAGTATCCATTGGAAATTCATTCTCATTAAGCTCAGAATCTTCTGGTATAGCAGGAACTTCGGGTTCTACATTACTGACAGCTGATGCGGTTGCCACTGCTAACAACAAAGCGAGACACAGGCGATTCATCTGGAAGTATAAAGTGTTTTTTTTTTTTCGTGTTAATACTACAAAGCCTAACCTAAACTTTTCCTATTCAGTCTTGACAAATGCTAACATTTTATAAAAAGATACTGCCTGAATACTTCCACGACCCAGTCAAAGTCATAGTCAAGATATTTTCATTTCGCATAAGCCTACATGGGCATTTATACAACGTCAAAAGCTAGTGCTAATTGGTCTTATATCATATCTCATTAGTAATATGAACTTTGATTTTGAACTTTTTCTCGCTAAGTTGAGTTACATCCTTTGGCAGCTTGTCATAAAGGCACACGCTATACAAGGTGTCATTGACATGTTGACGCAAACGAATACCATAGATCCAGCACATGATTCTGGACACCCCAGTGGTGGAATTTTTCGTCGGTTTTTTTTTCAAATATTTGAAAAAAAAGTTTTGTTTTTTTTTATTTTTTACCTGTATAAAATCGTTATTCTTACCAACCCCAACAATATTTTTAGAAAAAAAAGAGAAAATTTTATTTTTTTACAAAAAAAAATTAATAAAAAAATCATCGAGGCAAATAAAGTCGTTATTCTAATCAAACCCGATGACGATTTCTAATTTGGAATGTAATTCAATAATTTTTTTCGCAAAAAATGTTATATGACGTTTTTATACAGTTTAATTTAAAAAAACATAAAAAAAATCAATAAAAAATAATAAGAAAAATCTGACAAAAAATTCCACCACTGGGGGGTTTAGAATCATGTACTGGATCTATGGTATTCGTTTGCGTTAACATGTCAATGACACCCTGTATACTAAGAATAACTTGATAGTCTAAGCTAATCTACATTAGAGAAGCACAATTTGATGTTTACTATGTGTATTTTTGTTAAGAAGATCCCTTCTAATTTTAAAAAGTCCTAAGTTTTTTGAACATGTAACTTTGTAAAATATAAAAACAGCTTATTAGTGTTAGTAATTGATAAAATAAAACTTACCTTTTTCTAATTTATCTTCGACTTGATCCACCAAATTGTATGTTCAGCTGAAGAGTTGAGTTGTAATTGTAAATTGAGTACTGAAAAATTCAGTATTTATATGTGTGGTAAATATTTGGTAATAATTTTATCACATTTTACTATCTAATTTTTTAATCCAAATGTCCTACCTTCTTTAATCCTATCCGTAGTCAACAAAAGCTTAAGTAAGCCTTTCCTCAGAAAAAATGTGGTAATATTTATTTTTAGTTATATCATGAAGTTATTATACCTAACAGATGAGAGGAATTTGTTAAAAATATATTTTTTTATGTTTATATATAAAATCATTATTCATCTTCCCGTTGACCTAAAATCTTGAAATTATAGTACAAATATGGCAATAAATCTGAAATTTGTTTTTTTTATCGATTGGCGGTGTACTAAACCGCATCTGCGTAGACTAGTAGCTGAATCCAAGCTAGTTGGAAAGAGTCGTTGACAGTGCATAAAATTCTACGCGCACTTCAAAGATACATGTCAGCTAAGCAGGATGCTTCAGCCCTGCTGGGGTTTACTAGGGCCAAAGCCTAAAATAATAGAAAAGCGCAAGAAGAGTTATAAGCTGATTTCTCATTTGAAAAAAAGTAACTTGAGAAATGGCTATTTTGGCCGGATGAATTAGCAACTTTTGAAGGCCAAAGAGAGATTTGCGTGCTTATGTTTTCAAATTGTAATTAGGTATACTTACATTAATTTGATAAAACTGCGTTTATCGTTACTAATATTATTACTACTCTAATTAAATGGATTAGTTGGTAATTTACAACCGTTGCACGGATTAACAAGTGCGGATTAAATCCAGGATTAATAAGTATATCAAAAATAAAACACAGTTGACTAATTTCTTCGAATGGTTGTCAAATAACTATTTTTGCTTGCTAAAAAGTAATTTAACTTAATAAATATACTAAAATATAGAAAAAACTACTATTAAAAAAATTAAGAAAAAACTGTTTAAATGTTGCTGTTTTTACCCATCTCTGGAACAAAACAAAAATTTTTGCTATTCTCAAACCTGGTAAACAATTTCGCTCAGGGCTTACTTACAAATTGTTTAAGAGATTACAGTTAGCCTGTTTCACAAACCTCGTCGACCTAAAACTCGCGAGCTGGCTAGATTTCAGTCGGAAAAATCTTGTTGTGGCCAAGTCTTTAATTTAATGACATTGTAATTAGAGATGGGTTCAAATTTAGGGTGGACTCGAGTATGTGTGGACTCTTCAGATGCATACGGTACTGTTAACATTCAGCACTTGTTGTGGAACGTTATCAACCTACCAGAAAATCAAAAGTTTACTTGAATTCTTAGAGTACTTCTCAGTAACCAAGGTTTTCATGTGAACCTTCTTAATGAGATAAACAAGAATCAGACTCAAGATAATGGACTGCCACAGGGTAGTGTATTTTGTCCTTTGCTGTTTAACATTTATATCAATGATTAACCAGTGAGCTCTAATACAAACTGCTTTCTGTATGCTGATATGCTGATGCTTCTTCTACTAATTTTGTAGGAAATATACCACCGCCCCGTCAAGTCTCAGCCATTATTGTACTGACAACGCATTAAAAATCCCTCAAAAAGATAGAAGTGTTTTTTTTTCCATTTTCGTAACAAATAAGCGGGTCAAAATTAAATTTCATGTCTGAAGCAGGCTGCTAATCATCCCTAGCCTCCATCCCTAATATTTTGGCCTCATTTTGGTCAGATTCTACAGGACAGGTATTTTCACGAGGGAAAAGCAGGACGAACTGCTTTTCTGCTGGTGAAAAACCTGTCCGATATATAACCGGATCAACCAACTCATATTTACAGCACAAAAAGAGATGTGCCTTTCCACTAATCGACGTTACAAGATAATTAATTAACGTAAAGAAATTTTTACAAAATATAAAGGCATGTCAAATGCCGACCAACTAACGACAGACCAAAAAAAATGTAGATAAAAATAAAATATTTTAAGAATTTTTTCACTGTATAGCTTAACAATAATATACACATTTTTATGGATTACGGGTGGGATTAAAAAAGGTAGCACAGGAGGATTAAGAAAAAAGATACTAAAAACTGATAAAATGGTTATCAAATATTTAGCACACAATATAAATACTGCTTTCTTCAGTTGTCCATTTACAATCATAAGTAAACTCTTCAGGAGCTGAACATCGTAAAATTTGGCGGATCAGGTCGAAGAGGTGATGAAAAACGTAAGTTTCATTTTATATCCAAATCATGTACTATATATATAATTATCTTTTCTCAATTTAATTAATTATTAAACATTTCTAACATCTCATTAGATGTTAGAAATGTGTGTAGTAGACTACCTAGAAGAGCACATGCAGGAGGTGAGTACTGTTTCTATGGACTAGTAGAGAATGCCTCGTTGAATCAAGTCCGCCTCATCATCATCATCATTAGCCTTTTAATGTTCCCACTGCAGGGACAATAAGGGAAGTCCGCCTATGTACTACTATTGTAAATTAAGGTTGAATAAATCTACACTAGTCTACACTAGTATAATAAAGAGGTAAAGTTTGCTTTTTTATTCTTTGTTTTTTTCTTGTTTGTAGGAAGTAATCTCTGTAGCTACTGGTCAGATTGGAAAAAAAATTGCAACTATAGAAAGCTGCTTTACTCCTGAGTAATATAGGCTATATTTTATGTACGCGGGCGAAACTAGTTAAGATAGTTAATAATAAAATATTTTGCACTTCCAGATGAATCGCCTGTGTCTCGCTTTGTTGTTAATAGTGGCAACTGCAACAGTTGCCAGCAATGGGGATCCTGAAGTTCCTGCCATTCATGGAGAGGCTGAGCAAGGCGATTGTGAACTTGACGATGATGGTTGTCTAATGGAGACTATACCAGATTCTCGAGCAAACTTGATTGTGGGAGCCGTTAGTCCTAACAGCAGGACACTGGCATGGTAAGTAGAAGTAGACTTGCTTTTTTCTTTTGTTGTAAAATTAGAGATAACGGTTTTATTCAGTAAAAATGTGGTTCTCTCTATCACTTTACACCAAAGAGATAGATATGTCATCGGATGATAACACAACTTATTTTTTCTGGCGGTCAAAAAGAGTTATAGAATAGAATAGAATTATCTTTATTCAAGTATTAGTAAGACTTAAAACTATATTAGTAACATAACAAACAAAGACAGGTACAAAAAACACAAATATACATAATAGTGGATCACTGCGGTGGTAACCCATGTGAGATGACACAACAGTGACTCACAAAACACAGTTATGAATCTTTCTTCTATATTTAAAAAAGAATAGCTATCTATCCTTTAGTCTCGCTAACATTCGAGAACGGTTGGACCAATTTGGCAAATTTTAGTCTTGATTTATTTGCGATAGTCCAGGAAAAAAAATTGGAAAAATTCACGAAAAAAATATCCACATACAACTCCATCTGTATTTAAAATGTCATTTTAAAATGAATTATGCTTATTCTGGTAATGCCAATAGATAGCGTTATTCCTTGCTAGTTAAGCTAAAATGTTACAAGTGACTATATTTAAAAGATTCGAAGTTCACAGGTTCAACTAGTATGTTATTAAGTTCTTGTGGATCTCAATCGTAATTATCTCTAAAATAATAGCGTGCAAGTGAAAGTTTGAGAGTGTGTGCGTATATTAGTACGTTTGTTATTATTTTACTCAGAAAACCATTATTTAAAAGATTCGGATGAAATTTGGCACACAGATCGACCACAGGCCAAAACAACACAGAATACATTTTATCCTAGCAGTATCTTTCTTTGCAATATTTTTTTACTATTACGCAGACAATGCCGATACAATATAGGATGCCAATAGACAACAGTGATGCCTGTTCTAAGAAAATAATGTACTGTGTGTTTGTTTATGTCTTTTCAGGATCACTCAAAGAGCTACTGCAGCTGCATTCCTAATTCATGATCAAGAAATTACTTTTCGCGGACCTGAGTTTACCAACATAACAGCAATCCGGGTGAACAGGATCGGAAACTCACAAAATGCTCGCCCGAGTATAAGGGCTGGGGGCCTCTGGCACGAATTCGTCACCATCAGAATTCTAGGAGCAAGAGGTCAAGGCTTCGACTATAACATTTACATTGATGGGGCAATCAATTGCTCAAACAGTTAAAAGCAAGGGGATTATTATGATGGAGTCGTCGTAGAAGGAGGAGTATTGTAGTCTTCTTAATTAGGTGTAATGCTTGCTTAGTCTATCCCTAGTAGCAATACTAGGATTCACTATAACTGCAATGTAATTAATGTATAGTTTTTTCTAAATAAATAATTTGATTAAATAATTGTCAATGGTTTTTTTTCCAAATAACTTTGCACATTGTAACACAACGATCAATCTCCTATTTTTATCTTAAAAATGTAAATGTTAGCCAGTCTATCTTAGTTCTGGTCAGGCGTGTAGCTACCTAATCAGCATTTTATAGCTGGAGCTCCTGCCAGTCTAATCTCCACGACCCAGTACCTGAATGACACGATACCCCTTGTCAAGATATCTCTTAGATATTGTGCATTTTATTGAAAAGGAGGAGAAAATTTCGTATATGTTCCTTTACTCTGCAGCTGTTACTGATACACGCATGTGAACTTAGAATTAGAGTCCTTGAACTCCATCAAGGACACCTTGAAAGACCTGGAGTTTTTAGAATAAGGTGATCTGGTTGGAATAAGTCCATCAAAGGCTCATTGCCATGGCCCACGCACAATGATCCATCCACATACACTTCTGGACACATCTATTGGCCCACCTTAGAGTTTAGGTTTCGATGGCCCCTACCGAAATATGATTGCTAGATTGAACAAAAACTGTTGATGCAGTTTTAAACCTGATACATTTTACCATCTTTTTCGATCGTATTGTTTTAAATTTGAATTCAGAATACCATACGACATGGAGCTACGCCTAACAAGTCGGATATGCGCCTTGTTAAAGGCAATTGATTTTTTAATAAAAAACATGTTTTATCAAATAAAGATTTAATTTAATAACGCGTGTTGCCTCCATGGTTTGATTTTTTGCATTGCTAACGGTAAACAATATCATTGCCTTTCAAATAAGCCTATTTTTATATCAGTATGACCATAACTTTGAAAGATATGATTTTTTCTTTACGTATGGAATATTTCAACAAAAAAAAAAACAAAATGGCTGCCACATAGCAGGGAAGTATAATGGACCCCAGTTTAGAGTGTAATTATACTTTGAAATAGTTTATATTTCAGTATTTAAAATATCGCTAGTCCATACCCGGACACACTGTATAACAACTCTGAAAGATTTTGAACTGACAGCCGAATACAATGGATAAACGTGCGTTCAAGCCCGGAGATATTTATACTTGTTATGTATGATCACTCATCCACGGACCGATGATAGTGTGTTTTGCTAAATTTAAATGTCACTCAAGATTAAATTAAGTTGTCAAGCTGTTTCATATCTTTGAATTAATTGTGTTTCCTACGCTTATATTAAGAGCAACTAGTGACTTATTTACAACATAGTATAAAACAAAGTCGTTTAGATCTTATGTATGCTTATATCTTTAAAAGTACGCAACGGATTTTGATGCGGTTTTTTTTTTTATAGATAGAGTGATTCAAGAGGAAAGTTTATAGATATAATTGTATTACCTTTGCACCTGTGCGAAGCTGGGGCGGGTCGCTAGTTTACAACTAATTCGAATAATAAGTGTAGTGATACCAGTGTGTGACGTGAAGTGGCGACACTCGTTAATTGGCTGGCAGCAGTAATAGTAAATGCTTATACGTATTATCAACATGGTCTTACAGCTAGAATTCAGACCTACTGTCAGGTGAAAAAAATCTCTAACATAATAATTTTAAAATGTCCTGTTTTTTTTTTATTTTTTAACGTTAAGAAATGTTTACAAAAAAAAAGCTTGCAACAGACCAAAAATAAATTATGGTATTTTTTTTTTCAATTAAATTGAAAGATATTTAAAATTTCTTTCCAGTTTTTGTGGACTACGCATGAGATTAAAGAAAGTAGTGGTAGGTAGTGGAAGAAGTATTGTACACTCATTAGGGTTTCGTAATTAACAAGGAACCCTTACAGATTCGCCAAGTCTGTCTATCTGTCTGTCTGTTCGTCCGCCAAAAAAAAACCACTTAGAATTATTTAACCAAATTATTTATTTGCAAAAACTATACATATATAACATCGTAGTGATAGTGTATCCTTGTACCAATGCAAGGATACACTCTAAGGATACTACTAAGTACATTATACCTAAATAGTGTTAAAAAGACTACAGACAATCTCTTTCTATGACAACCCCATCATAATTCCTAACAATTTCAGCAACCCACTGCCGTATGAACATCAATACTGTACTCAAAGCCTTCACCTCTATTTCCCAAAAATTCGAGGGTAACAAAGTTGAACCCGAGTCCTCCAGCCTTAATCGTTGGGCGGCCATTTTGTGAGCTCCCGACTCTATTCACGCGTACTGCTGTTATCCTGGCGTAGTCAACTCCACGAATAGTAATTTCTTCATTGTGAGTTATAAAGTAAGAAGGTGCAACTTTGTGTGAGGTCCTAAAATGGTATAAAATAGGTTTAATAGTTATGTACTAACATCATTGTTATGTATTCTCTGAATAGGTATCTATTGTTCAATTATACAACACTTTATCCACGCAAAAGTACAGAGGGATATCTTAGGCATTTTCTAGTAATCAAACTTTTGGTTATGCAGAAAATGGAAGAAAACAGTGAAGGTGAAAAAGAGCTACAGCACTCACTACAGTCACTCCTTTCTAAGAAGTTTCTACCGTAATTATGATGCCAAAAATCCCCTTCTACTTTTCAGATTTCGCACAGACAAGAGAAAAACAATGTACTTTTACTAACCTAGCCATTATTCTATCAGTAGCACCGATGGTTCCCACATTCAGATTTTGCCGAGATTCTGGCAAAGTATCCATTGGGAATTCATTCTTTTCAAGCATAGAATCTTCTGGCTCAGCCAGCACAGTTATAGCAGGATCTTCAGGATCTACATTACCGGTAGCTGATGCGGTTGCCAATGCTAACAACAAAGCGAGCCACAGGCGATTCATCTGGAAATATAAAGTGTTTTTTTTTCCATAATTGAATAATACGAAGACAACAACTATTGCTAGTCAGGGTCAACTATCAATTTTACCAAATGCCAATTTTTTTTTTTAAAGTTACTGCTTGACTGACCCTCACGTCCAAGTGTCTGGTTAAGACGGTAAATGGAAAAACAAGGGGTTGGAATATTGATTAAGGAAAGTCGAGAAGCGGTTATTTGTCGTAGTTGGCTGAGACTTGGCCAGCAACAGACTATTAGAGGCACACTCATACACATATAAGTCATAGAGACTTTCTCTTTTAGAAGTTAACCCATGGCCCAAGTAGGCTTTATCCCTGCTGAGCTAGATCTCTCCAAGGCGTGTGTGGAACACTAGATGCCATCGACGACTCGGGCTTGGTTCGGATGAATACTTGACAGACTTAGAATTAGTCATCGTCCATAAGCCCAAACCTACGGTGTCTTGAAGTCAGGGTCGAGGTCCCGGCGGCTGAAGCGTGGGGACGCCTGTTCCCTCACGCTTCGGGAATACTGCTCCACGAAGACACAGTGGTATTCCGCCCAAAGAGGACTTACCTCCACCGCATACTTCACTGTTTCCTACGACTGATCATCAGAAAGATAACTCTTGGACATTTCTTCCACCTGCAGTGTAGCCTAATCTGAGATCTAATATCTATACGAAAGAAGAATCTAAAAAAACAGTAGGTAGGTATATCCTAAAATTTGTGTTTAGTAACTGAATAAAAAAAATAACTTACCTTTTTAATTTATCTTCGACTTTATCCACCAAATTTTGTGTTCAGCTCCTGAGTTGAGTTGAGTTGTGATTGTAAATTAACTACTTTTATGTGAATTCAGTATTTATATGTGTAGTAAATATTTGATAATAATTTTATCACTTTTTACTATCCTAATAAAATATGATAAAAATTTATTACTAATGTTTATTTTTTATTATTTTCTTAATACCAATGGCCTAGCTTCTTTAATCCTATCGTTAGTCAACAAAGGTATAGGTAAGTTTTACAGTATAAAAATGAGGCAATAGTTATTTTTATTTTCATCAGGAAATGTAGTCACTCCGTTTGGTAAATATCCCTAGAAATTCTCTTAAGAGCAGCCAACCCGACGTACATTTTCATACAACCGCTCTTACGTGATTCAGTGGCAGTCCCTTTATACAAGCCCAAAAGCCTTACTAAAATGCTCGATAAGAATCAATATCAAACCCGAACAATTTAAAAGTTCGCGCGCTTAATTCTTATCAAAATAACACAAAGTATCTACTTAGGCCCGCCCGCTGCATTACACATCGCGATTGTTCGCGCGCTTCGCTTACACTCGGCACTATATATAGCTATCTCGCTTTCACTTACCGGCTTTTACCGGGCTTTCAATGTCTCTTTCGCACTCATAGCGATGTGCCGTATAAGTACTTAGGACGTTTTGCGACTACAAATCGATCAGTATAGAAGATTTAAGCCGGGATTGCGCATGAAGTTGACCGCGCATGCGTGACCTTGTCAGTTTGTCACACTTTAGTGTTGCCGTTTTAGCAACGTTGTAAGATCTTTGAGATTTTTAACGAGTTTGGAGACTTTTTTTAAGATTTAGCAACAGTAAAAACTAGTGACTTTTTAAAATAACGAAATTAAATATTCAAGCATTAACTTAAAAGTAAAAAAAATGCGACTTTTAGCTAGATTTTTCATATACCTGGCGACTTTTTTTGCCTAAATGACAACACTACAACTTTGCGTAAATAGTTTTTGACACTCGAGTGCAACTAACTCCAGTTTTATTTGTTTTTTTAGTTAGTAAGTTTTTTATGTGTTTTCTTAGTTTTCCCAGTGTTATATGTAACTGTTTTGGTGACTTACCTACAACAATGGAGCTAAATGTACCTTGTGAGGATTTAAAATGCGTTCGAGTTTTGATTGGCGAAGATAAGGTAAAATCTTTAAACTTTGCTCAGAAAAAACAGTTAATTTCTTCATTAAAACCGAAGCTTAATCTGTGTATTTCTCAGTCTAGTAAATCGCATAAACGAAAATTCAATAGATCAGTGTATATATAAATTACTCATATTTTCCTACGGAGGGATTAGATCCATTATTTGACATTTATGTAAACTATTTCGACAAAAAAACAATAAAAAGTTAATTGATTTGCCTGTATTCTAGTCCTGATCTAAAAGATCGTAATGTTTTGGAATTAATTGATTTCATTCATGAGAATAACCTCGAAAAGATGCCTTTCCTGAATTGTTAAAATTAATGTATCTTGTTTTAACTATTCCGGCTGTAATGTAATTTAATCATTTCAGAAAGATAGACAATTCCTATTAGAATATAAGTAATTAATTTAAATACCTTTTTATATTCTATGTAGGTATTTTTTAAATTTTGCTTTGGAACTTTCTGTTTTGTTTTTTTTTGTCTGCAACCTGTTAGTCCTGTTAGGAAGCAATCAACTACTTACCATAACTTTGTTTCCTCAAGCAATGAACCAAATCAAATGGCTTTTTTCAAAGCCACTGGAGGTATGCAATTGCTGATATGTTTATTATATTCAATCTAGTACTAGCATGCCTTCAGTGAGTGAAATTGAATAAAAAATAGGACAGAAGATTGATGAATTCACTTTTAATTTATTGTATCTAACCAGTAGTTTATAAGAAAATTGCGATGATCCATACGTAGGTACTTACATACTCAGTCCAAAACTGAACTTTCTTTTTTTGAAATTGGTTAAAATTTTTGGGCTTGCCTTATATTGAAACCCTAGGCACGCCACTGACGTGATTAAGATGTTATTACACATCTTCTTCGGATATTTTGGATACACAGATATCTTGTGGATATTATCTAGGCTTCTATAGAAATCCAAATATAAATTTATGTAAGAATAATCCAGTAAAGACCTGTGAAAATCTGCTATTTTACGTGAACTTTGACTCTCCATAATGTACTCTTTTATTAAGAATATAAAAAAGTACTTCTAACAGAAACCTAGCGCATTAAATCGTGATTCTAAATGTTGTATTTTCTTTCAAAAATCCTTAAGAGTTTAATAAAAAGTTTTATCTCTCTTTTTTCGCGTTACTGTAGCATCAAACATCACAAATGTCATTGGATTGCTTTAGATGAAGCAACAATCTTTTAAACCATGCTCGACGTGGACGTAGAGTGGGGAAGGGCCACCTTAAGAACCTCTAATATAATAATAATTAAAACAAGTAACTTATAATAATAAAATACGTATATAAACAAATATTATAAACTAATACATACTATGATAAATATCAAATCAGTACAATTAAGAGAATTTAAAATATGACAATTATGACGAAGACCGACTAAGGTTGAGAGGGCTTCAAGTAGAAGTTCCGAATTTTACGCTTAAAGGATAATTTACTTTCAGCTTTTTTAATGTCAAGGGGAAGCATAAAAAAAAATATCCAGGTTTTGAATTTTAACTTGAAGAAATGTTCACAAATAAATCTTATATAAAAAAATATCCAGGTTTTGAATTTTTAACTTGAAGAAATGTTCACAAATAAATCTTTTGGTCGGACCAAATAAATATGTTAGTCAAAGTAGAAAAATAATAATATTTCACTTGTTTTTTCAATTTTGTGGACTGAAGATAGTAGTAGTAACGGTAGTAGTAATGTACACTAATTTTTTATTGATATTGATCCCGTGATAAGCTTAGGCGTACAATAAAGTTGTAAATAAATAAAAAATAAATAAACAAAAAGATTAAGAAAATAGATAATAAGAAGTTATAAAACATTATCAAACATTCACCACGCAATATAAATACTGCTTTCTTCAGTAGTCTATTTACAATCACAACTCTTCAGGAGACAGACATTGTAAAACTTGGTGGATCAAGTCGAAGAGGTGACTAAAACGGTAAGTTTCTTTTAAAATCATAATCGTAGTGTTTTATAAAGACCTTTGAAAAAAAAAAACTGATAGTTTAAGTTGTTTGAATGCAATATTTCGTATTCCCATGTCACTAGCATGCTTGCGTTTAGATTTTTTTTTTAATAATCGTCTGTTTTTCAACCAGGTGTGACAAAAACTAAACATATATCTGAAACTAAATATGACAAAAACTAAACATACTATATTGCAATGAACTTAGACTATCACTTTTTTAAATAAAAAAGCAATGTCCGAAAAGCGGTATTTATAAAACACTGTGAGACGTTTTTAATATTTTATATTTTTTGACTGGCCTGTCAGCATAGACCCTGACTGCTATGCCGGAGGTCGTGGATTCGATTCCCACCCAGGACAAATGTTTGTGTGATGAGCATGATAATTTGTTCTGTGTCTGGGTGTAATTTATCTATAATTTATGTTTGTATTAAGAAATATATAAGTATGTTTATCAGTTGTCTAGTACTCATAACACAAGCTCTGCTTAGCTTGAGACTAGACGGCGTTGTGTGATGGTCGACGAATTATCTTATTATCTTATCTTATTTAAAAAAATCCTTTGCATTTTCAGATGAATAACCTGTGTATAGCTTTGTTGTTAACTGTGGCAACCGCATCAGTTGCCAGCAATGGAGAGCCTGAAGTTCCTTCTATTCCGAGAGCAGCTGAGCAAGGCGATTGTGAGTTTGACGATGATGCATGTCTAATGGAGACTGTACCAGAATCTCGTACAAACTTGGTCGTGGGAGCTATTAGTCCAAACAGCAGACAACTGGCTTGGTTAGTACAAGTATTATCTCTTATTTTTTTCTCTTGTATGTGCACAATCTTGAAATATTACTTAACTTTTTAATACTCCGGAAAACAGAACAAATACGGTTGTATTCTGTAACAGTGTGGCGCTCTCTCTCGCTTCAATCCAGAGCAAAAGCTAAGCTATTGGACGATAATCTAAAAATGTTATTATTTATTTTTATTATAGACTAGCTTTTGCCCGCGGCTTCGCCCGCGTGGTATTGAGGTTGGGGTTGAGGTTTCCGGGATAAAAAGTAGCCTATGTCCTATTCCGGAGTGTATCCTATGCCTGTGCCAAATTTCATCCAGATCCCTCCAGCCGTTTTGGCGTGATTGAGTAACAAACATCCAAACATCGTAACTTTCGCATTTATAATATTAGTAAGATTTAAAAAAAACTTGATTGTAATATCAGACGATTAATTTACTCGTACTTACTATTTATTTAAATGTGGTTAATTTGTCTGTGTCCTTCCCGGGGGATGTTTTTATAAAACCGCTTACGTGATTTTGACGTTATTACACATTTTTCTCTAGATATTTTGGAAACACAGGTATTTCGTTTATAATCATTTTCACCTTAGTAAAGACCTCTAAAAACTGCTATTTTTCATGAACTTTGATTTTTCATAATGTATATTGTATATTGGTATAAGCATAGAAATCTTGTACATTTAATGATGATTCAGAACTATGATATGTGTCTGCTATTTAAATAGCAGACACAATATCCAAGATTTCTGTCAAGTTGAGTCCTACTTAAAGGATTTGAATGAAATTTGGCTTACGAATTGATCATGTTCTATAAAAACACATATATGGTACTTTTTATCCTAGCAATATGTTTCGTTGCAATTTTTCTTTGTAACACGCGAACAAAACCAATATAAAATAGATGCCAATAGACATTAGAGATTCAGGCGTTCCTATAAGTTAAATAAAGAAAAAAAAATGTATGTGTTTATGTCTTTTCAGGATGACTCACCGAGTTAATCCATCTACCTTCTTAATTCACGAGCAAGATATTACTTTTCGAGGACCAAAGTTCACCAATATAACAGCCATGTGGGTGTACAGGATCGGAAACTCTCAAAATGCTCGCCCAACGATAATAGCTGGAGGACTCGGGCACGAATTTGTCACCGTCAGGATTCTAGGAGCAAGAGGTCAAGGCTTCGACTATAACATTTATATTGATGGGGCAATCAATTGCTCAAACAGTTAAGAGCATAGGAGAATTGTTGTAATGGAGTTGTCGTGGAAAGACGAGGTCTGATAGTCTTCTTAACACTAATCCATACTAATATTATAAATGCGAAAGTAACTCTGTCTGTCTGTTTGTTAAGCTTGCCCGCTTAAACCTCTCAAACGATTTTGATGAAATTTGGAACAGAAAATCTTTAGACCCTGAGAAAGAACATAGGCTACCTTTTATTGCGAAAAAAGACGCAGACAAAGTCGCGAGTACCAGCTAGTTAGGTATAATGTTCTTAGTCTATCCCTCGTAGCAATATTATGATACCTAAACTATAACTGCAATGTAATAAATGTAAAGTATTTTTTTAATAAATAATTTGATTAAATAATTTTAAGTGGGTTTTTATTGCCTTCTTACTTTGCACATCGTTACACAACAATCAATCTGCTATCTTCTTACTTCTATGTCAGAGTAAGCCAGTCTTGGTTTCAGTCAGGCATGTAGCTGTCGAATCAGCATTTTATATGGAGCTCCTGCCATTCTGATCTCCATGACCCAGCACCTGAATGACACGATACCCCTTGTCAAAATTTTCTGCCTTTTATTTATTTATTTAATCTTCATGTACAGTAGTGGTACATAGGCGGACTTAATGCAACAAGGCATTCTCTACCAGTCAACCTTTGGGTTAAAAAAGACAACATTGTGGTAGGTGTGCACTCTAAATAAATAACAGATAATAAGACAATAATGTGATTAAAATATAGTGTAGTACTTATAATTTAAACAAGTAACTTATAATAATAAAATACGTATATAAACAAATATTATAAACTAATACATACTATGATAAATACTAAAGAAAGAGGAGACAATGCGTACGTGTTTCTTGACTGCGCAGCTGACACTCACATACACAGGAACCTTAGGGTCCTTGAATTTCATTTATGACGTCTTGAAGGACTTGGGAAGCCTAATGAGTTTTTTAAGTGAGGTGAGCTGGATGGAATAAGTCCACGAAAGGCTAACTACCATGACCTATGCACAATGGTCCGCATAGCACTAAATACAAAAACCAATAAAATAACACAGAATGAAATCATTTGATTTTGAATATTCATAAAAATTAAATTAATTTGTTAGAATTTTTCAAATCTTTTCTAATATGTTACCTATGCTTATATTTAGAGCAACGAGTGTCTTACTTACGACTAATTCAAATAATGTAAGGTGTGGTGAGACCAACTGACCCTAGCAAATAGGCTGGCAGCACCATATGGATGCTTGTGCTAAACATTTATATTATCCAGTATAATCAATCTGTTTATTGATACAATTCTTTTTGGTATGATTTTCCCATACTGTCTTTAGAACAGGCTTAGGTTTTAATTTTGGAATTTTCGAAACGAAAAAAATATAGGTATGTCAGATCCAGCGTTGATTTGTTGCCAACAAGACAAGGCACGCCATCTAGTAGCAACTAGAAGAACTAAACAAAGATGGCGCCCTTGACAGAGTCACTGACGTGTCCGCTTTGCTACGAGCTTGTGGAGGGGAGAACCTACCAAGGCAGTGGACTCTCAACCAGGCCGTCGCAGAGTCAAGACGTTCTGAAACTATCCGTTTTGTTTTTTGATACCTACGTAATAACAGTGCACTGTACCGAAATGTATTGAGAAGTAAACTGATTCAGGTCCAAACCGTTGTTGTTCATTGTACGATACCCATGTAAACCCACCTGATACATTAGAGCTCGAAACCATCCTGGACGAACCGACATACATAATCTGTCATTATGTTATAATAAGTACTGATTCGTGTACATAACTTTGGCATTTGCAAACTTTTTTGTGAGTCACAGTCATAATTATTGTTAAGGCCTTAATAGACAGTACACCGCTTAAGCTGCTGTCCTGAAACGCCTGGAGAATACGGGTGAATTACAGTCAACAACAGTGTGATCCTCCACGAGAATAGGAGTTAAAGAAAAAAGAACAGTGGAATATATTTGTTTCCTGATGGCTACAACCCGGGAATCTTTAAGTCAAGAGTGAATAGGTTACTTCTAGGTAAGCGCGCTCCATCGTCGACCGCATCGTCGCTTTCCATCAGGTAAGATAGCGGTCAAGCGCGAATCATTAATCATTAAAAAAAAAATCTGTTCTGTTGCTTTGAACATATCAAACCAAGATTATGCCTTATCGTTTTTTCACCATAGATATTGATCGGTGTATTGTTTGCGAAATATAAACGGCAGGCGCTTACAATTGTTATTTTTCTTTGGTTTTTGGTGGCCAAAACTGCCCTTTTCCACAAAGAAACGTTTCCTGGTGTTGCAAACGACTACAATTGCATTTAATGGTACAGGAAATATCGATGTTTACCACCGTCCATGTTAAGAAGCTAATTTAAAGACGTTTTTTTTTCTTTTATTCTAAACTAGCCTTCTGCCAGCGGCAGCGGCTTTGCACGCATGAAATTAGGTTCTCTATACAAACTTTAGACCCCAATTTCATCCCTTTAGGAGCTGGATTTTGAAGAATCCTTTCTTAGTATTCGCCTACGTCATAAAAGGAAAACTTGTGTAAACTATTCACGCTTCTAGTCCCAGTAGTTTCGGCTGTGCGTTGATATGTCAGTCAGTCGGATTTTCCTTTTATATATATAGATAGGCTCGCGTTTGACCACAATCTCACCTGATGGTAAGCGAAGATGTGGTCGAAGATAAAGAACGCTTGCCTAGAAGTAACCTACTCACTCTTGGTTTAAAAACTCCTAGGTTGAAGCTATCAGGAAACACAGATACAGAGGCAGGGAATTCCACTCCTTAGCTGTACGCATAATGAATGTGTCAAAACGCTTTGGTTCTTATTTTTACAGCACGTTGATTGGCAGCATGTATCACCGAAACGAAAATTGTATTTACACTCTACTGTAAGATCACCAGGTTTTTTATAATTAGGATTTTCTAATATTTACCCACAACAGGGATGAAATGGGATCCAAAGCAAAGATTGTATACCTACTTTTGCTGAACTTTCTATCAGCAGCTTCGGCCTTGAAGCGGCTCATAGAAGGTAGTTCAGCATATTGGTACATGACTCACTTGTTTTAAGATCCTATGTCCTAACTAACTTGGGCAGAGGACATCGTCAGTAGTCATCCAATGAGACCTGTCTTGAGTTTTACGATTCACCTCACTCCATGTAAAACCGGTGAATATATGTTTTTATTTATTCTGAACACCTACCACAGTGTTGTCTTTTCTAACCCAAAGGTTGACTAGTAGAGAATGCCTTGTAGCATTAAGTCCGCCTATGTACCACTACTGTACCTACATGAATTTTAAATAAATAAATAAATGAATAACGAAATTTTACTCGTGTAATATTTCATCATCCTCCAGAACTGGCAAGAGAAAGCTTGGGCCCACGATAGATGAAAAGAGTGGGGGGCGGCCTTTGCCCAGCAGTAGGACAGAACACGCTAACAAAAAAAAAATGGCTGTAGTAAAAGGAGGTGCTCTTTAATCTCTTTATTCTTCCATACTTCTAACAACTTTAGCAGCCGACTGACGCATAGACTTGAATGATATACTCGAAGCCTTGTTCCCTGGTTCCCAGAAGCCTGATGGTGACATCGTTCTGTCCAAGTCCTCCAGCCAGTATTGAAGGGTAAGCTCGTGGTGAATTCGCGACCCTAGTCACGCGGATAGCTGTTATGTTGGTGTAGTCGAAGCCACGAACAGTAATTTCTTGATCATGAGTTACAAAGAAAGAACTTCCAACGCTGTAATTGATCCTGAAAAGGCATAAATTACATTTCAACGTTAAGTACTGGTTATGTCTACTGTACTTCCTCTCATCAATAAACTACTCATTTACGAGTATCTCACTCTCATTTCTAGTCGCATAATTAAATGTACCTATTCTGTTTTTTGCGCATTTTATTGTCCGGGTAAAGGTGGCCAGGAGACCCATGACACAAGTTTTTTTACTTAGTATGGGCTCCTGTCTCCCTTCCATGTATAAGTATTGTATATTTTATAAACATAATGTAACTTGTGGGAGAAAATAAAGGAAATTTATTATTATTATTATTATTATATGTACTTTTTAAACAGGCAACTTCTTTAATTTTGCAACTTGTAGCGCCATCTATGGCGTTACATAAGAACTAATCCTGCATCACGCAATCAAAGTTCTCCGCGCGATTTGAATAGATAAAATTACGCGAAATCATCTATCGGGCTCGTACTATTTAAAAATAAACTTTATCAATTACAGAAATTGATGAATGAAGTATTAAGACATGACTTAATATTTATTTAGATATCTTATCTGCTAGACCCCAGTCTAGGAGATAAGATAGAAATTAGCTCTATTCCCAAAATAAAGCTACTTTTTTATATTTTTAAATAGATAACCTAACTTAAATATGTTCAGGCTCTGAAATCCTGGTTCTGCACAAGAGAAAATACAACCCAAAATCTACTAACCATCCGATCACTCTATCGGTATCGCCAATGGTTCCCAAACTCAGGTTATCAGCTGATAGAGGCGTTCCTCTCCTGTCCTGTTCAGCATCGTCTGGCACAGCAAAGACTTCAGGTTCAGCATAACTGACAACTGTTGCGGTTGCCACTGCTAACAACAAAGCGATACACAGGCGATTCATCTGGAAGTGTAAAGGAGTTTTTGTGTATTGATTCTACCAGTGTTCAAGCATGTTAAAGATGGAAGATATCCTAAATAAGATGGAGGATAAAAGTGTCTAAATAGAGTAAACTTGATTGTGCCTACACCAAAATAGTAATAATTTTTTAGAATGTCAAATCTATACGGAGACTTATTGCTGACTGTGATATCTACCAGATAACCTCTTAGGATGGACGACTTTCAGTCTAGCGAAATTACAGTCTAACTTTCATATCCCATCCCAGTCTAACTTTCATATTCCTCTTGGAAAGCTGGCTGAGGCTGTATTGGACGTTAACCGTGATCTGGCCCGTATATGCGACTGGAGCAAAAGGTACGGACTCATGGTGAACCCTGTGAAGACGCAGGTTATGGTGGTGGGTAGTTCTAGGATGGTCTCGAGGATTGACTGGACGACTCTTCCCCAAGTGTGTTTTGACGACTCAATAATTCCATTTAGTGACAAAGTCAAAAACTTGGGGATATTCATCGACACGACTTTCTCTTGGACTGCCCAGCTAAAGGAAGTCAGTCGCAAGTTATTTGCATCTGCTGTATCTTTGAGAAGACTACGTAATTTTCTGCCAACTGCCACTAAGATAACGCTTGCACAATCTCTCCTTTTACCCATCCTTGATTATGCTGATGCCAGCTATCTTGACCTCACTGAAGTACAATTAGATAAACTTGAGCGACTTCAAAACTTTTGTATAAGGTTCATATTTGGTTTGCGCAAATATGACCATGTTTCGGAATTTCGTGTTAAACTCAAGTGGTTGCCAATTCGCCTTCGCCGTAATGCTCATATTCTTTCCCTTTTGTATAAGGTGCTCTTTTTCCCTTCTTCTCCTCTTTACCTTAAAGAACGTTTCCAATTCCTTTGCGACTCCCACATAAAGGTTCTTAGATCATCAGACAACTTGAAACTAAAAATGCCAATGCATTCTACTACCTTCCTGGATAAGGCATTCAGTGTCCAGGCCGCTCGCCTATGGAATGCGTTGCCTGTGACTATAAAACGTGCGCAAACACTGCCTGTGTTTAAAAGGCTTGTGAAGGAGCATTACTTGACACTGTGATCTTGTCTTCGTGTTACTTATTCCTTTGCCTCTATATATTTTATATGTATGTATATATGTATCTATTTTTTATAATTTTTTAGTATTTAGTTCATATACCTATTGTTTTTGTTAACTTTTGTATTTGCACCAAGTGCAACCCCATTTTGTGTCCTGGCCATTTCTATCTATACAGGGTTGCCTGGAAGAAATCGCCGAGTGCGATAAGGCCGCCGATTGTATGTATTTTTTTTTTGTTATAAGTTTTTCTTTCAATCTTATGTCTTGGTGTACAATAAAGTATATAATAAATAAATAAATAAATAAAAAATCCCAATATATACATATATAAACCGTGAAATTTTAATGGCTGTTTTCCCTCAGCGAAATGGTTGTGCCTTGGTAATACAAACGTCTGATAAAAAAATAAAATATAAATATAACAAAAAATGGACCTGTAGAGTGCAAGCTAATTATGACGTATCACAACGTGCAAGAGCTTATTTTGGTTTAAATATTTAACGAATCGGTTTCCTTTGACGGCGCGCTGCTCATGCGACTCTAGTAGTATCTACAAATTACGTCTAATGTTACTATTGTTTTCGCTTTTTTGAGTTGATGAATATTTTTAATTATTATTATTTATTTATAAAAAAAAACTTTTTATTTTTTTTATTTTTACTGTATGCTTCAAAAGTACTCCTTATGGCCTTATATATATAAATCATTCTGCCGCGGGAAAACAACCATTTAAATTTCACGGTGTATATAACAAAAAAATATTCTGAACGCGCTCATATATTTATAGAGCGAAAATAGAATAATTATAAATATCACTGTCAAAAATTGACGTACAAATTTTTATCATTTTAATCTCGATAAGTCCATCATCATTGAAAAATCACTTAAGACGTCATTAAAAAAAAAAAAAACGATCGTAGCACGAACTATAAAAATGACTGCCCACGCTTGATTATTCTCACGTGGTAGGACCCGATATGTCAAAATGATGATAAAAAAATATTAGCGTAGAACCAGATTAACGGGAGAATTAAATTGAGAATAGAAATATATAAATCATTAAAAAAAAACTTACCATTTTTTATTTTTTTATTTGTCTTGAACTTGATTAAACAAGTTTTTGTTCACCTCCTGAAGAGTTTAGGTGAGGTTTTAAGACTATTGAATAAATCAGTATTCATTTATATTGTGTAGTAAATAGCTTATCAATTAATCATGCTTTGTTAATCTTCTAAATCCCTGGCTATTTTAATCCCATACGTAGTCGACAAAAACAGTTGGACACGCTACAAACATTGCGGTAGGTCCCTTTTTTGAGTACTGAGTACTTTAGCTGGAGGGACGGATTCATGCGGAAGAAACGCCTGGGTGTCACCATTATGTAGGGTCATTGGTCACGGTCAAGTATACGGTGGTGTGCTCTGCTTGAGCAGAACACCGCCGTAGAGGTAACCAGCGGTAATAATGTCTCCTATTAGGCCCTGATCCAAGCCATAATATCGACAATAAGTAATGTTTGTAATTCATACGCACCAGTTGGAATGCAAAATCAATATCGGATCAAAATAATTAAATTGTATGCATTTTAAACTAACGCCATCTAGCGATAAATGACGAGGCTAATTAAGACGACAGTCATTCTAAACATCAAAATAACCGATGCCATAAAAACAATAAAAGATCTATTTCCTTCTTACTGCTTCATCCGTCAAAATAATATAAAATTTTATGTTATGTCTATGTATTCGTAATTTGCGTATAAATATTAATTTGATATTGTAACATTTTAAATATACTTTTATTTTTTGTTTTATTTAGCCCACTACCACAAACCATCAAGTTCAACTGTATCAATCGATGAATTTTATGTCTCTGTTGCTCTGCTCTGTTCATTTTCGTTATTAATCTTAATATTCCAAAGAAGTTTGTACACGATTTATTTTTATTAATTTCGAACGTAAAGAATACCACCATTCCATTTTTTCCCGTGAGTGTCGTAAGAGGTGACTAAGGGACGAAGTTGAAGGCCGTGCGTACTGCTTAGTACCTTGGATCACTACGTAGTAACGGGTAGACTACCAGCAACAGCATTCCCAAGGAGGGTTAGCGTCAGACAAGTGGCCGGCTGGTAGCTAAATCTATTGGAATATATTACACAGTCACTTAGCTTTCGATGACATCCAGACAAACAGCTGCAATAGTGAATGTAGATGAGTAGACTTACCTGTAAAGAAGAGAAAATATTATTATAGCGCTTAATAAAAAAAATGGGTAATAACTTTCATAAACAGACACAGTAGTTCAAATTTTATGAAGGAAAAAAGAAGAGCGAACACTTTCTACAATAAAATGGCACACGTTAGAGGAATGACTGCGCAAAGAAGTTTAGAATGCGAGTGGTGGACAAAACGATGGAAATGGGAGACATAAACGATCGAAGTATAAATTAATGCTGGAATAAGATAGCTGGGCGTATCAGGCAAGCAGCGAAGGATACTTTGAGAGAGACGAGAGGAAAGAGGACAATAGATAGGTATGCATAGTGGTCGACAGAAATTCAGAATGTATTGTAAGAAAAGAAGAAATATTTCAAGGAATGGCAGTGTATAGAAACAGTATATGCTAGTTGAAAAAAAAGAGTGAGTATGTTGCTTTAAAGAAAAATGCCATGAAAGCGGTAACAAAATCCCAAGAAAAGCTGTATAATTAAAAAGAGCTGTACCGGCTCTCTAGAACAAGAGAAAGAAAGGATTTTTGGCAGGTAATGTGTACGAGATGAACCATTCCGGTTCTATCGGATGATGAAAAAATCAAAGAGAGGTGGAAAGAATATTATGAAAGACGTATGAATGAGGAAGATAACGAGTGGGGAAATAGAAGAATATTTTAGGGAATAAACCAGTAAATGTGGGATTAGTGAGAATGGTTAGCATGGATGAAGCTGGAATAGCAGTAAACGGAATGAAAAATGGTTAAGCCATTGGTCCAGATGTAATAACAGTTGAAGTGTGGAAGTTATTGCGAGTGGATGGATGTGTGTGCTTTGTTATTCAATAAGCTGTTGAGGGAAGAAGCCATAAGATAAGATAAGGCATTTATTTGTAGAATCATGAGTATACATACAAGGCATGCAAGTTGGCCATAGTGGATGAATGGTGCAACAGTCCTTTCCTGCCCATCTTTAAAAACAAAGTCAATGTGCTTGAGTGTAACAAATATAGAAGAATAAAGCTAATATCACATACTATGAAAACATGGAAGAAAATTATTTAAAGGTAGCTGAGAAAATAGAGTAAAATTTCACAGAACCAATTCGGTTTTATGCCTGGTCATGGTACAACGGATGCCATTTTCGCTAAACGCCAATTATGCGACAAAAAAAAAGGTGTACATAAAACTTGCACATGGTATTCGTCGACCTTGACAGGGCCTACAGCCAGATACCTCATGAGGATCTGTGGTGGACCTGAGGAGAAAAATGCTCCTGGAAAGTATGTGCAGGTGAACTGAGTGATGTACAATCGCTACAGTACACACACAAGTCCGGTCTACCATGAGCACCATCAGACAGTAGCGCACGTGACTAAGATGTTGAAAAGGAACTGTTTGTCTTGGTATGCATTTAAAGAGAAGGGATGAAACGCATGTTAGTAAAGGAACTATGAGTATAAATGTGGATAGATGGAGAAAGAGATGGAGACCAGAGAATAGATAGATAGATTGTGTGAGGAAAAAGAAAGAGAAGTTAGTGAAGAAATGTGTTATTAGTATAGCACCGACCCCAAATAAAACGGAAAAAGGGCTTAAGATGATGTCGTGTTATTGGCAAAATTTTGGTGTCTTTTCCACAAATGCTATTAATTAAGAGTTGAAATTGAAGCATTGTTCATTGTTTTTGCTAACTATGAATGGGATTAAAGTGCTTTGGGATTAAGGAACTAGATAATATAGAATGATAAAGTCATATCAAAGAATGACCACACGACATAAATACTGATTTCTTCATAAATCAATGTAAAATCACCAACGAGCTCTCGATCATAAAACTTGGTGAAAAAAGGTAAGATTTTTGTTTGTTTTTTATATCGTATAATAAGTATGTTTTCATGCTCATTTTAATGATATCTTGACCTTATACTTATTTCTTCCTTGTGATATCGGATCCTAGATGAGATTACTCAAGCGTGGTCGTTTTTATTTCTTTATTCTTGCTTGCTTATTTCTTTTTTCGTCATGACCGATTTTTAAATATGAAGGCCTCTTTCAATATAAATTGAATAGATAGTTGACGTAGCAGCAGCAGCATTAGCCTTGTACTATCACCACTGCTGAGACTCAGGCCTTCTCTCGAAGAGAGGGAATGGACCTATATTATAAACCACGCGGGCTCAGTGCTCAAGATAATTGACTTGGATACATCAATTATCTGGAGCACTGGGCCCGTGGGTAGTTTATTATATCCGATTTACAATATAAATATCATTAATGATATTTTAGAGTTAAAACTACGCTAAGCAGGGTGCCCACGACGGGCACTAGTCGCGTGACAAAGCGCGTGAGTTGTGTGTGACAATCCCCTTGGCAGAAACTAAATTATTACTTGCGTAACATCGCTAATTTAACTTTAACGGTGTATATGAAGTCGAATTTACGTTTTATATGTTACATTACTGTTTCAAATCTGATAAATTCAGCATTTACTGCTCTATTAAAACACACTCTTATCCTGCGAGTTGTATTTCCTTTAATATAGGAAATGGAAGCAAAATAACCAACAGAACCTATAATATATTAAAAACACTTTACACTTTCAGATGGATCGCCTGTGTCTCGCTTTGTTGGTAGCAGTGGCAACCGCATTGGTTGCTAGCAATGGAGAGCCTGAAATTCCTGCTTTGCTTGGGATGGCAGACCCAGACTGTTATGAGCTTGACGAAAATCATGGACCAATGGAAGATGTACCCGAATCACGACAAAACCTTCTGGTCGGCTCAATCGGTCCTGATGATAGATTGATGGCTAGGTTAGTAAAAATATTTCAAACGTGATCAATATTTTCTCAAAATGAAGTTTTTGTATGTATTCACGCGTCACCTTTTCTCAGTTTGCTCCCCGATGTTGTAAGACACAGTCACACGTTTTCATCAATGCAGACGCGATGCTGTAACGCAATATGGCGTGTCTATATTACTGCTATGAATCCATACCATGAGTAAATTACATATTTACGTTCACAGAGCCTCAGCAGAGCATTAGTAGCGCATTGGTATTCTGTAGCGCATATGCGACTTACGCGATACAGCACAAAAACCGTATCGCGTTATTTACTTCTCAACAACTTTTTTACTTACAAAAAATTCTTAAGATATTAAATCTACTGTACTGTATTTTGTATTTTCAGGATCACTCACAGAGTCAGAGGTTCTCCCTTCTTAAGCCACGATCAAGATGTCACATTTCGAGGCCCTCAGTACACCAACATAACTGCCATCTTCGTGACCAAACTTGGAACCACACAACAAACTGTCCCGTCCATACGGTCTGGAGGACTCTGGAACGAGTTTGTTATCATCAGATTTCTGGGAGCTAGAAGTTTGGGTTATGACTATAATATTGATATCTATGCGTCAATCAATTGCTCTAACAGTTAGGACCACGAGGGAAATATTATTATGATGAGGTCGTCGTTAAAGTTCGATGTGACATCTTGGCATTAATAAGGTATAATGGTATTAGTAGTATCTCTAGTAGCAATATTAGGATACACTATAGCAGTGATGTAATTAATGTATAGTTTTTCGTACAAAATAAATTGGTCAAACAATTTTGAGTGTTTTTATTCATTACATTTTGTAAGTGCTTAAAATTTCGACTTAAAATTCTGCTAGCCTAATCTTCATTACATAGTATAAAACAAAGTCGCCCTGTCTCTATGTATGCTTAGATCTATAAAACTAAGCAACGGATTTTGATGCGGTTTTTTTATTAGATAGAGTGATTCGAGAGGAAGGTTTCTATGTATAATACATGCATAATATCAACATTGCACCCGTGCGAAGCTGGGGCGGGTCGCTAGTATGACAGTTTTTATTGATTGTTAAAAGCTAGAAAATCTGACACCAGCATTGTCACGGGTCAGTCGTTGAGAGGATCTGATAAACAAGACCCTGCTGATATCCAAAGTTCCCCAACGGGCCGTCATTAGGATCCCAAATCTATTAATGAAGTAGCAGGCTGAGGCTGCTGCTCTTGCCCAATCTAGAGGGTCCAAACGCCTGTTGTCGAAGTTCTATGCAGGGTACGGTTTCTGGCCTTTTATGGATGCAATCGCTGCGAAGGCGCCCACTGACTTACCAAATTTCAAATGTGGTAAGTCAGGTGTGGCATGAATTTTTTCAACAGATTTGGAGAAAAGGAGTTAGGTTGTGTTTATCTGATAATAATGATGAAACCGTAAATACATGAATACCTACTAATGTATCCAAGCCGTGTTTGGGATTATTAGAATTTTTGTGAGATGAACTAATCTGATGATAGAGCCAGAATGTAGGCACGAGAACTTCATAATAAATCTATGTATACAAGAAGAATTTGCGCTTGTTGGAACAGTCGTGAGATGTTGTTAGTACTTTGGCTAAATATTTATCAAATTTGTATACTGTAAAATATATTTTTTTTTACAAAAAAAAAAAACCAACAACAGACTACACTACAAAAAATTATATATAATAAGTTTTTTTGTATCTGTTACAGCTAAATTCCTATTGATAAATTACGACTCGTACAAAGCATTTCGAATTTAAAGGATAAGTAGTTTATGTAAAACAAGCGTCACTACTTTGATTGTATAGAAGTAATCACGGATTAGTTGGTATTTTACGATCGCTCGTATTAGCTTGGATCAAATGCGGATTAAATACAAGATTAATGGACAAATCAGGAATAAATTATCGTGCTAGCCACTGAGCTAGTACCATAATTTATTCCTGATTTATAATGGACGTTAGCATAAAATACTGGTTAAAACATTGGATAAAGTCACCCGCTACTCATCAGTAGGCTTCAACTCTGCTGAGCCCCTACGGGTTTTCTAACAACTTGAGGAGCGCGTGAAACCCTACGCGACGATGACGACTTGAATTCGATCCAGATGGTTACCGGACGACCGGACGGCCGGACGGCGACGTTTTTTTTTATGGTAGGTAAATACATAGTACATTTTGATACAAGTGCAGGAAGTTTGTCATTGCGACAGAGGCGAAATTCTGAGTAATGGAGCCGAGGGCTGCAATGACAAATCTGCACGTGTGTCAAACAACGTTTTTCAATACACTTACGACTTGTGAAATAAAGAAAGAAAGAAAAAATGTTTAATCGTATCTCAAACGAAACAAAAGAAATATGTATAATAATAAATGCATTCAAATCTGCTCTGAACAGTTTGGTTTTAATTTCGTGGGGGACGTCCAGCGACTCGTAGGGACGCCTCGCGCCTGATTCGATAAACTAAGAAAAAAATAATAAGCACCCATTACCGTGACGATAAGGAAGGAATAAAAAAGCCCTTGTTGTGATAAACTCAAAAAGGCACTTGGGTGATATACATGCTATATTGAACCTAATAGGAGTGCGATAAGAGGCAGTTTTCGAGTAAGTGTATTGAAAAATAAATTTCATCTTTTGTTTATAGAGAGCGCCCGTAAATTTGCCCGCATGATCTTTGAATATGATTCCTAAGGAACGACATAATTATCTTCGTGATAAAAAGTACCCTTTGTCATATTCCAGGGAATTGACTATCCTTGTGCCCAAGTTTATTTAAATCCATTTGGCCGTTGATATTTGAGACGGGTTATTATATTAGTAAAATGTTTTTTTTTTTTTATAGATCACTAATTGACATAATGTTATTCGTATATACTTTATGAGTCATTCGTCTTTTTCATTTTATTGTGAGGTCAAAAGAAAAAAACGGAACCCTTATAGGAAAACTTTTTTGTTCGCCGGTCTGTCTTTCAAGACCCTTTATCTCGGGAACGCGAGGATGCATCGAGTTGCAATTTAAACTGTATATTTACACAACTCTTTGATGCTGTAAACCAAACCTCTAATTTTAAGGTAAAAAAAGATTTGACGATTTAAGGTAAACGTCAAATCTTTTGTTTATTTTATATACTAAAAAAAATTGTATTTGGAACAGTTTTCAAGGCTCGATTAGGACATTGAACCATTTACATAAATATGATATGTAGTTTGTATGGTACCCTCAATGTGCGAATCCGACTCGCACTTGCCCATTTTTTATCATATGCTTCATAATACATTAGTTATATTTTATCCTAATTACTGATAAAGAAAACTATTTTTAAACAATCTATCAAATTCCATGTGATATAATGTGATGAGTTGACTTAAATAGTGCTAATCCATAGCTAAGACGCAATAATACTTATTTATATACAGGTAGGTTTTATCTATGTTAAGCAATGACTTGTCACGACATCTATCGGAAGCTTTACGTAGGGGTTTTTTATGGTAGGTAAAAATCATCCAATGACGAATCCCGCCCTTGAGCAGAGCGTGAAGCAGTGTCCAGAGTCTTACTGACTAAACCACCTACACATTCCTACGTTGCCATATATACCAGAACCAGAGCCTTCCTTTCAGACGTGAACCCTTGACTCCAGTTGGCTTCAACCCTTCTGCTAGGTCCCCATGGTTTGATGACAACTCCTTGAGGCACGTGGGAATAATGCACGCCGTCAACGACTGGGCTTGGTCCGACGATTGGACAGCGGGCCAAGGACTACACGTAGGAGACGTGCAGTCCATGGCTCTTTACGGAGCTCGGGTGAGGGCTCTATAGTTACGAAGCGAAGCTACTGCCAGCCCACTAGCTGTATATGTTGCAAAAAGTCAGGGCTATCTGAATAGAGCGGGGATGCGGCGGTCTCATACTAGGCTAGCCGAATCCGCTATTAGTATTCTAGGTCAACGGGAAATAACCTATGATTTTTAATTTCCTTGAGAGTGTTGAAATAGGCTTTTTTGCGTCATAAACGGCTGTATTTTCTTTTATACTTAGAAGGTAGGTTTTTTCACAGCTTCAAGAAAAAATGTTCAAGAAACTAAAGCCGTAGAGAACCGGATAAATATGATAAGTTATCCACGACTTTTGGCATGAAAATACGGAGTCGACGAAGACACATGATGAAGTGATGACGGTGCAAAAATAATGAATGAATCTAAAAGCCACTGATGCGTATCTTCTTAGACGCATATTCGTCATCGTACTCTTGGTGTACGCCTACGTGAACCGACACAAAACTATGAAACGACGAAGCTACAATGACATGATGCCACGACTAGAACTTAAGAGCGGCCAACCAGAGATAAATTTTCATACATCCGCTCTTACGTGATTATCATGTTATTACACTTCTTTTTTCAGATATTTTGGATACACGTATATTTTGTGGATATTATCTAGGCTTCGAAAGAAATCAAAACATAAATTTGTGTAAGACTAATCCAGTAAAGACCTCTGAAAATCTGCTATTTTACGTGGATTTTGACTCTCTATAATGGACACCTACATCAAAAATATAAATATAGTACTTTGCCTTCCGCATTTAATCGAAATTCTAAATGATGTCACATTTTTAACAAAATCATTAAGGATTTAATAAAAATACGTAAATCCTGGAACAAGTTTTGTGAAACATTCGAGTAAATCGTAGAACTACCGAATGCCAAGAAATTTTTCAGGTGTAATCTCTCGTTTTTCACATTACTTTTGCATCAAACATCACTTTGAATTGCGTTAAATGAAGCAACAAGCTTTTAAACCATGCGCGACGTTGACGATGGGCGAGTGAGGAAGCCCAACCTTTACTTAAACTCTGCCTACGAAGAGGAAACTCTTCGTAAGCAGAGTTTCTTAGTACGACTGTACGATCTATACCCCAATCACATTAAGATTAGACAATCAAACAAACCTTTTTTACTGTCAGTTCAATCGATTTTGACTTCTATTCCGCAGATATAAGGATGAGGTTAAAAGCAAAAAAGTGGTTACAAAACCAACTATTTACTGCAACTGCTATTTGTCTTACTACTAACGTAACAAAACTCAAAATCGGTTAAATGGATAGTAAAAAAGGTTTTCTTAAATGTCTAATGTTATATTTAACGGAATTCAACACAGGTACAAACAACGTAGGTCATTTCCAGTTCATCTTCACAGATTTGCAGGTTAAGACTGTCTTTTATCTTAGCACGTTGTTCAAACCTCAAAACAAAATGTAAACACCCGCTGAAAAAATCGCGCTAACTATAATCATAACTGCTACTAGATGGCGTGGCTTGTCAATACGACGTATATTTTAGTACAGGTACTGATAAAATGTTCTACAGATAACACACTACACTGTACTTACAAATCAACGTCTGACAGAAATCTTTTACACCTTACATATGTTACAAGCTATTTAATTGCCTTTTGCCTACAAAAACCCTGTGTTTGGATCTCTTTACAATGCGTTCAAATAAGAGTAGGATCGATTGCCATGTTGTGACGTCACAATTTACTGTGAAATCTAAGAGAGAAATTTTTAAAATTAAATACATTTAAAAAAATAATAATTTACATTATTTACGAACTGAGATCGAAAAAAAATTAATCAAAGTCCAGGTTATTCAATTTTACTCATCTCTGAGTTCTACAATTTTGCTTCAATTTATTCGATTTGACCGTATAACGTGACATTACAACATGGCAATCGATCCTATTCTCATTTGAAACGCATTGTAAAGACTGAGTTTTAGATCCAATGCCTTTTGGCAATTATTATGATAAAACAGAAAAAATCATAACTAATTAACGTATTCACTTACTTTTTTTCTAATAATTTACTACAATTTATATTTTAACGCATAATATGCTTGACACAATAAATTAAAGTTATCATAAAAATGCACATCGAAGTAGTAATAACGTTCCGCTTGTAGGGACGACAATGCAGTATGACTTATTTATCGCAACGTTGCATTTTTGCGACTTAAGACAGTCACGGGCTTGTCGGGTTATGATTCGGTTGCATATGTAATTGGCGTGTTTTTACTAAAAATATAATTGTGAGTGAACTTTATCCTCTTTAATTTATAACCTGACTCATTCAATTGAACCCGCTACAGCTTATGACTCGTAACCTGTAGTGTAAATATTACGGACATTCGGCCTTTTATACTTAGAAGGCAATCATTACGAATGCGTCTGTGCACAGAATTTTTGTCAGGCGTTGTTTTATTTTTCTTTCGGTGGATATAAATCATCACTAATTGGTGGAGCAGGATATAATGTCAGATTGTTACTGACTAAAAAACTCACACCGTTGCTACGTTGCTTTTCATACCAAGGCCGAGCTTTCCTATCAGATGCGAACCCTTGAACCCAGTAGGCTTCGACCCTTCTCCAAGGTCCCTACGAGCGATGATTTGTATATTCATGCAACGAAGTGTAGGTACCCGATGGTTCTGATTGTGATTCGTAGATCTTTGATTTGAAAGTCGTTATAGTTAGTCAGATCTGATTTCTTATTAACTGTAGAAATCAGAAATCAGGAAGTATTACAACAGTTTTATTTCAGTGTACCGTGTTCCTCATCACTGAATTGTGGATGTTATATTGTTTTTTTTTTACGGTAGGAAAAGTCATCAATCATCATCGAATCCCGCCCGACAGTGTCAGACTCTACTTCTCTACTCTACTTCTGACTAAACGACCCGCTGTTCCTTCTTGCTTTAGTTCCAGGGTCCTGGTGTTCCGCTAGTGACTAGTAAATTAGTGACCGATAGTTAGACACGTGATTGCAGTCATGATAACAAATAACAAACTACTTTTACTATGGGACCAAACCTAAAATCACGAAAAAATCTGCTGGTCACATTTATGTTCGACTAAATATCCAAAATTGCTGATTTTTCTCACTAATCGACAGAAAAAAACTTGATCATTTAAAAAAATCTATCATCAGTAGAATACTACTTTATCATCGAGTGACATCAAGGATATGTAAGGCGCGCTCTGTTCCCGCGCGCCTCAAGGACTTGTCAGCAAATGGAGAGGCCGAACTGCAGGGCCGAAGCCTACTGGGGCCCCGCTTCGGTTTCTGAATGAAAGGTCCGACCCTGGTATGAAGGCTAAGAAGGAATGGGGTGGGTCGTTTAGTTAGTAAGAGTTTAACACTGTATCTCGCTCCGCCCAAGGGTGTAATTTGTAATTAGATAACTTTTCTCAACATAAAAAAAACATCAGGATATGTAACATCTATATTTTGATTCAGTCCACTAAATGAAGCTAGTAAAAGACTTTACTAAAAGATAAATCGATTGTCTAAACATTTATTTTAGTACAATTTGTCTTCGAAACCAATAACAATATACCTTAAAATTGCGCAATAAAAACTTCAGTACCAGAAGCGATGCTTCTTTTCACAATAAAGTTTAAAATTGTGGTAGCCGACGCTGGCTGGGAGCCAACTACTGACAAATCACACACCTTTGTATAAACACCAGATGGTTTATTGCATGTGTTTATTGCATATGGCAGTATTACTGAGATATTGGACAGGATTTTCTAAAATCTTTTAACCACTTTCCGGTCACCGTACAGCAACACAGCGTACAGCGAGCTATTATTCGTTGTGCGCCTAGCGGTGGGCTCGAAATCTGCTCGCTGTACGCCTAACGGTGGGCTCGAAATCTGCTCGCTGTACGCCTAACGGTGGGCTCGAAATCTGCTCGCTGTACGCCTAACGGTGGGCTCGAAATCTGCTCGCTGTACGCCTAACGGTGGGCTCGAAATCTGCTCGCTGTATGCCTAACGGTGGGCTCGAAATCTGCTCGCTGTATGCCTAACGGTGGGCTCGAAATCTGCTCGCTGTACGCGTAAAGGTAGGCTCGATATCGGACGGGTCAAAGGGTTAAGAAAATTCTGACAAATATCTCAGTAATTACAGGTGGCAGGATTTTCTTAACCCTTTAAACACTTTCCAGCCACTGTACAGCGACACAGCGGACAGCGAGCTATACGCCAACGGTGGGCTACTTATAGTAGCCATCCGATTTCGAGCCCAAGTCGTCGACGGCGCGGACTGTTCCCACGCGCCTCAATGAGGTATCAGCAAACTGTAGGGACCCAGCGAGGTCGAAGGCTATTCGGGCTAAGAGTTTTCATCTGAAAGAAATGCTCCGCCCCGGTATAAAAGGTAACGTAGGAACGAGAAGGGTTTTTTAGTCAGTAAGAGTCTGACACTATATCCTCCTCCACCCAAAGGCAGAAGTTGCCAGTAGTAGTAGGCTTCGACCCTTTTGCGGAGTCCTTACGGTTTTTCTGTCAATTCTTAGACGCGTACAGGAACAGAGCCCGCCGCCGACTTCTTGAGCTTGGTCCGGATTGTTACCAGACGACCGGACGGCAAGCTACCCATTGCTTGCCGTCCGCAAACCCGCGCCTACGGAACCTTTCATGTTTCAAATACAAACATTTACGTATATTTATACCTTTGACCAGTTTACATTTTGTTACAAAATGATAATAATCATGATAATAGAGATACCTACACAAAATTACGATGAATTCTCGTTGAAAATGTTACAAGTGGTAATCAAGTGGGCTATTGAGAAACTTACATTTCTCAGCACTTTACCATCACGTTATTGAACACATTATACTAACAATAAACGACTTTCTTTAAGTGTCCCGAAATTGTTATAAATATCGTTTATTCATATACTAGCGACCCGCCCCAGCTTCGCACGGGTGCAATGCTGATATTAAATATAAATAGGAAGATTGATTGATGATATTAAATAAGAAGGTTTATATGTATCTATTAAAAAACCGCATCAAAATCCGTTGCGTAGTTTTAAAGATTTAAGCATACATAGGGACAAAGCGACTTTGTTTTATACTATGTAATGATGTAGTTTTTAGGTTACTTCATTATGTCATACGTTTTTGTGCCATAAATAATTTAACAACCTTTGACTGCTGTTTAAGGAAAAAAATAAAATAAAACGATTACATCGCACGATATAAAAAAAAACATCATGACAAATCCTTTATTATATTTGTTGATACGAGAATAATCGGATATTTTAATGATTCATTTATTTTTAGATTTAAATAAATAGATTAGAGTATAGGCTGTAATTTGTTTTTATCTGATTAAATGTAGTAGCGATTAATTATTTTATTATTTATGTATCACACAGGAAAGTAGTAAAAGATAATACATGTATTTTAATATTACAAAAAGGAAGTATTTCTTATATATTCTTTATTGTACACTAATAGTTAAAATTACAAATAAAAGAACAGGTGATGTACACAGGCGAGCTTAACTAGTTTTCTTCCAGCAAACCTTATACAAACATAAAGAAATTTAAAACATGAGGATAATCCATCCATGTGCACAACAACTTAATACTACAAAACAAAAATAATGCTATACTTAAAACTAAAACTTTGTATTTGGGTTTGTTATGAATAAATTCAAAAACTATTGGGCCGATTTAATAAATTCTATCTCTAGTAGCACGCTTTATCAATATGTATAAAAATCAAAGCCATTATTCGTTGTCATATTATAACTCAAGAACGGGCTCTCAATCCAAACCAAATGTTTGGCTTTGTTCGGACTATATAGTAGATGGTTTATGTGAAGTTTGCGCAAAATCGGTCGCGCGGATCTTCATTTATCGCATTTTTCTGATGCCGAGAGCAAAGTCACGGGCAAACGCTAGTTATCTGTACAGAGCGACTTAGGCAAACATTTTTTAGTTTTACGCAAATTAAGTTATATAATACTAGCTTTTGTCCGCGGCTTCGCCCGCGTACATAAAATATAGCCTATGTCACTCAGGAGGAAAGCAGCTTTCTATTGTTGCAAATTTTTTTCCAATCGGACCAGTACTTCCAGAGATTACCTCCTACAAACAAAAAAACAAAAAAATAAAAAAATAAACTTTACCTCTTTATTATATTAGTGTAGATAGACCGTTTATAGACTCTTCCTCCTTTGTGTTGGAGGAAGAGTGGCGTGTTTCTGACCAGACCAGGATTACGGCCCACTCATTAGAATGCCTCCAGTGTTCTTTAATTTGCATTTTGGCGGACCAAATAACATCACCCCTTTAGCAGTATTGCACTACTGACTAAACGACCCACCTTTCCTTCCTGCCTTAGTTCCAGGGCCCCGGTGTTCCGCTTTCGCATCAACCCTTGGCTCCAGAAGGCTTCAACCTTACTGGGCCCCTACAGTTGCTGACCACTCCCTGAGGCGCGTGGGAACAGTGCACGCCGTCGATGACTTGGGCTCGGTCCGGACACTTACCGGATAGGCGGTCAGCGAGCTACCCGTACCCATTGCTTGCCGTTTCCGTGTTAGAAATTAAAAAAATCCGAATTACCAGTATAAAATTGAAATTGAAGTATTAAATTGAATTGAGTATATTTTCCTTAACTCTTGAGAATCGGAGTCACCGTTTGACCTCGGTGAAAGTACTTCAAGGTATATTACGATAGTATTCAACAATGGATTGTTATTATAAGTATCGACCCTCGATAACTAATTCCGATTTTAATGATGGATTAGTTACGAAGAGAGACCATAAGTTTGAAATAAGATTGAGTCTATTTAAATTTAGTTTTTACTAGCTGTTACGGCAAACTACACACCGTCTAATAAGAATAATATAATTTTGTCACTGTTAAAACCTTCCCTGAGCTTTTTTTTTTTGTAAGGTAGGTAAAAATCATCCAATGACGAGTCCCGCTCTTGGGCGGAGCGGAAAACAAGTTTCAGACTCTTACTGACTAAACAACCTACCCCGTTCCTACATCGCCATACATACTAGGGCCAGAGCCTTCCTTTTCAGACACAAACCCGTGGCCCTTTCCCTGTGCTATTAAGAATTAATCAAGACCAAAATCAGCCAAATCAATCCAGCTATTCTCGAGTTTTAGCGAGACTGACGAACAGTTATTCATTTTTTTTTGCAGCTATCACGGACGTGTATCACAATAGCCTTCAATTCTTCATTATTAACCTTGGACTCCAGCCGGCTACGGGGCTTGTTTTGCAGTTCAACATTTCCAGATTTGCCTCAAAAAAAAAGAAAAAAAACGCGGTATTTTAAGTTTTCCATTTTGTAAGCTGAGTGACACAAAGGAAAAACCAAATATGGGAAAGTCATAAATTAACTCAGGCATTTGTTTTTATAAAACCAAATGCACTTTTTTCACCTATCCTATCTAATTTCCTTTGCCCAGCAGTTTTGGGTCACTACAGCTATTCAATAGAATGGTGTGGGAAAATGTCTATCAAACTTTTTTTTTGTCTGAATGTAGCAAAAGAAAAAGTCAGGCTTTTTTACGTAATCCAACCTATATAAATATATTTGATATGGTCAAATCATATGAAAACCTCGCAGACTAGTGTGTCTGTATTTTGAGAAAGAAAATCAATCGCCCTGTAACGTAACACTCCGTGACCAATAGGTCCGTTAATTGGCTCGTTACCACACCAGTAAGCAGGCAGACACCCGTCCTCGCTCGTGGCTGTCGTGCGACTGCCCCCCACCCGTGTGCTCGAGACAACGTCATGTTTATTTACTAGATTATATAGATCACAAACACTACATCCCTTCCTTAATGTAAATTTATTAATCAAAAAGATATTGATTGCATAATCATACTACAATGTTATACAACCAGTTCATTATTTCCTTTTTCCATATCTTTTATATATACTTTATCTACTTCGATAAGTATTAAATTCTCGGCGTGCCGTTTTCTATCGCCATACTCTTTTCCTTTCTGTTTCTCTATTTTATCTATGTCTCTCACTTCTAAATCATTCATCTTTTAAAACTACTACACAAAACTGCCAAGCTTACAGAAACTCGAGTAAACCCTTCAACGCCACGGCTCTCCAGCCGATCAGCAATCACATTGCTCTCACACATCCAGCGCATGGATCAAACTTCTATACACATATCCACCACGTGGATCACTTGTGTGTGATCACCCACTGCCTACACAATAACGGTCTCTACAGACCCCGACCTCTGCCAGAGTTAAACACGCATCGCACACCTACGGACTACTTAAGTTGCCTCAAGAGTCACCGATTTCTACCGGGCTACGACTATGTAATAACTACTGGTACGGTCGAACACCTTATGGCCGTTAGAGTATCTTACTCGACTTTCCACAACTTAAGCTTGCACATCATTAAAGTCATGTCAGGTACATGACCTCCTGGCATCTTTCTTAACCTATCGTGATACCTTTACAGTACGCACAATTAATCAAAATAATCGAAAACACCGATAATTAAGCTCTACATATATCTCTGGCTACACATAACCCAGTAACCTCTAGTTACTCATCCATACCTGCGCATTCCTCCAGGATCGCCAAGTCTCTAACGACTTAATGGATTCCTACAATACGTCTGGTTTAACGTACTGACGGTTTACCGTGACCACTAGATATTGTTTTCTATTAAGCTATGCCTACAAATCAAATATACTAGTGTCCGTTCATATCATAAACTTAATTATCTCAACTACTTTAATGTACGTCCATTTTATAAGCTCTGAATTTCCTCCTCTATTACTTCAAACGATTTTTTTTTCTTGCAATGGTATGTTGATTTTCTCTTCTCGTACACTTTTAACAGGGTACGTATTGATTGCACAACGAATAATCTCTCACGACATTTAAATCAACCTGGGGAACTACGTCATCTTTTGTCATTAACGGCAGAGAACGCGCGACTAAAATCGATCAGAAATCATTTCCTGACAAGATGTTGACACTATTTCAGGGCATCATCTGCTTTGCATATCCCATGGTCTCTAGCCCGCCTTGGATCTAACCATACCGAATGACACTATCCACCACGGATGAAGAGCCTCGCCACTGGAATTTAATTATCAAAACGGATCACTTATTCAAATGTATTGTGACGTTATTCTGGCTTTAGTTGACGTTCTCAAAACTACTGTATCATTAAAACCAATACTCTTTAATTAAATCAAACATTGGGAATAGATCATTGAAAATACAACAATCACAACCCTAGGTCGTGTAACTGAGATGTTTGATCCGAGATAAATAACAACGAATAACGATTCGGTACGGTATTGTTATTTAATCTTCGATAGTCTCTGCACATTTAATTTGACGCATCGTATTTCTTAACTAAAGGTCGCATAATAACTCATTTACCCGCTTACGAATAATTTTTAATTCATCCGCGCCAAACCACTATTGTCGTCTTTACAGTCAATTTGTCGAACAATTAAGACCACTTTTTGTTGCACGCGTTTGTAGCATACCGATAGTAAAATAGTTCAATTATCGAAACGACACAGAAATAATCGCAGGTTTATGTTCTAGGACACGTCGGTGTCAACACGTCAACATTGTTTTGGAGGACTTGTCACCGTCATAACAAATCTAAACGGTTATTATCGGATCTACTGAGGGTACTTTGTAATTACAATTATTTACGCCGTGAACCAAAGCTATTTTCAAAAAATGCGTCACGGTCACTCATTCAACTGAACCTTTGCAACAATATTTCACGGCCTAAGATTTAATTTCGCCAATAGATGTTGGTTCACATAATAAAATCGCGATTTAGGCCCTATTATCAATTTGAACCACACAAGTAATGATCATCAGTACCGAGTACCGTCATATGACACCTACACTTGTCAATGTTGTCATCTTTTACGTTACATCTACCCCCAAAATTTACTGACAACCTACACTGTTTAATGAATGAGCACTCAGGTCCAGAATAATAGTGGAATGAGAATACCTGACCTTTTTCTGATGGAACATCGGAGACCACGACGTCAACACATCGCTCGCTGTCACAACGGCACCGCCACGGTTACCACCGCGCCGCTTCTCTCAGGGGTCCTGATCTCCATCAAGAACTCGCTTTCCAAAGCTGACCTGGATTGGCTTGCTACCTTGTTGCCGGGGGTCTTGAGTCCTGAATATTCTTGTTTTCAGCTTAGGTATGTCCAATTTTTCCATAGTGATTTCCGATTCGCTCTTGTCTCGCCGGGTCGAATTTGGGTAGATTAACAATATCTGGGCAGAACGTTGCAGTTTGCGCTCTGGGGGTACAACGTCACCATGGTCCAACATTCGTTGCTCAGGATTAGGGGAAAAACCCCTGCAAAAACCTAATCAGGCCATTCAAGTCCATGCTTTGGGTCTTCATTTTCGAATTTTTTGCATTTCGAATAATAACCGCCACTTGTCGCTGCTCTCGCCATCTTTTTCAGTGTTAGGTGATTATTGCTCACATCGCTGGTCGATTCATTCGCACGATTTACAATTAATGTAGGTTCGTACTACCAAACAATAACCACGTACGATTTACAATTGAATAGGGGTTCGTACTACCAAACAACAACCACATACGATTTACAATTTAATGTAGGTTCGTATAACCAAGCACACAACCACGTACGATTTACAAATAATGTAGGTTCGTACTACCAAACAACAACCACATACGATTTACAATTTAATGTAGGTTCGTATAACCAAACACACAACCACGTACGATTTACAATTAATGTAGGTTCGTACTACCAAACAACAACCACATACGATTTACAATTTAATGTAGGTTCGTATAACCAAACACACAACCACGTACGATTTACAATTAATGTAGGTTCGTACTACCAAACAACAACCACATACGATTTACAATTTAATGTAGGTTCGTATAACCAAACACACAACCACGTACGATTTACAATTAATGTAGGTTCGTACTACCAAACAACAACCACATACGATTTACAATTTAATGTAGGTTCGTATAACCAAACACACAACCACGTACGATTTACAATTAATGTAGGTTCGTACTACCAAAAAACAACCACATACGATTTACAATTTAATGTAGGTTCTTATTACCAAACACACAACCACGTACGATTTACAATTTAATGTAGGTTCGTACTACCAAAGACACAACCACGTACGATTTACAATTTAATGTAGGTTCTTATTACCAAACACACAACCATGTACGATTTACAATTTAATGTAGGTTCGTACTACCAAAGACACAACCACGTACGATTTACAATTTAATGTAGGTTCGTACTACCAAACAACAACCACGTACGATTTACAATTTAATGTAGGTTCGTACTACCAAAGACACAACCACGTACGATTTACAATTTAATGTAGGTTCGTACTACCAAACACACAACCACGTACGATTTACAATTTAATGTAGGTTCGTACTACCAAACACACAACCACGTACGATTTACAATTTAATGTAGGTTCGCACTACCTAACACACACAATGACGCACAATTTACAATTTAATGTAGGTTCGTACTACCCAACACACACAATTACGCACGATTTACAATTTAATGTAGGTTCGTACTACCCAACATACACAATGACGCACGATTTACAATTTAATGTAGGTTCGTACTACCCAACACACACAATTACGCACGATTTACAATTTAATGTAGGTTCGTACTACCCAACATACACAATGACGCACGATTTACAATTTAATGTAGGTTCGTACTACCCAACACACACAATTACGCACGATTTACAATTTAATGTAGGTTCGTACTACCCAACATACACAATTACGCACGATTTACAATTTAATGTAGGTTCGTACTACCCAACACACAATTACGCACGATTTACAATTTAATGTAGGTTCGTACTACCCAACATACATCACATACCTAGTCAAGCACGGTTTATTATTCGTTCCAAACAGGAACAGGAAAGTCAATAACCTCGAGCTGTCAAATTACGAGTGAAAAGTACGTTTTGCAAAAAATCTCATTTGCGTATCAATAAAAAGTTTGTTTTTTTTTGCTTTTTATTACTAAATTTTAGATAATTCTAACTGAAGTAAAAACGTTAAGGTTTAATATAAATTTGCCAAATATATTGTTTTAAGGCATAAATAGTTTACAAGAAAAAACTATTTTCTTTATTATTTTCATTGTTAGAAACATTTCGCCTTTTTCTTCTATTTACCACTACTCAGACACTTCACACAGTTAACAGAGATAAAGAAAATTGAAAAACTGTACTCTGACCGAACTCCTTTCATTCACGTAAATTCTTTTTTTTTTTCTTTTTGTTCACTCTTCCTAATTTCTTCGATTTGACAGTGAGACATGTGACGTCACAACATGGCCATCGATCCTATTTACATTTGGAACGGTTTGTACATTTTCATGTAGGCTCGTACTGACTAATAAATAGTATATGTTAATATATCTATATATTTATTGTAACTATTTAAGTTTACTAAATCACCGGAAGTCATTCCACTATACAAAAACATTACCTAATATTCAAATTACAAAATAAATTAATTAATAAAAAAAATAATAAATAAAAATAATAATAATAATATAATTAATTAATTAATTTTACTAAAAATTAAATATAGTATGAAAAGTATGTCGTATTCAAAAGTAAATAGGTATTCAAAAGTAGCTAACGTTATCTGAAGCTTCTAACGCAAATCTAGCTAAAATTAACAGTTTCGTCTATTAACTGCTACATTGGTACAAACAATCTGTTACATACGGCGGATACGTCATTGACTCTGTCAGGCGCGCCATCCCTATCTAGTTCTTCTAGTTGCCACTAGATGGCGTGCCTTGTCTTGTTGTCAACAAATCGAAACCGTCTCCAACAAGTATAAACATTCTAATTTGTTTACAACAATGCAACACAGTTGTAACTTATTTACCGTATTGCAATGTGGTGAATCATCGGGAACTTATGTGCCTCTCTCAATAAATAGGCCTACGAAGCGCCGTGATAAATAAAGTTATAGATTAAGCTAAAGAAATTGGTTGATAAAATATACTAATTAGTAAAATGTGATAGGTTTCATGAGGCATGAATAATTATATGTAACTTTAAAATAACAATTATTGTTTTGTTTTGTTATTATTGTTTTGTGTAATTTAGCAACAACAACCACAAGTTCAAAATTTACTTATCTTACGTATCAGCGTACTTATTTCCTTTCTACCCTTTGTTTTTTTTTTTTTTTTTTTTTTTATGTCTCGAGTAATTATTTAATTTTTCCTTACTATTTTCTGGTATATTTTCAATCTAACACTGACCTTTTACCTCGTCGCCACATGTAACGTAACACTCCGTGACCAATAGGTCCGTTAATTGGCTCGTTACCACACCAGTAAGCAGGCAGACACCCGTCCTCGCTCGTGGCTGTCGTGCGACTGCCCCCCACCCGTGTGCTCGAGACAACGTCATGTTTATTTACTAGATTATATAGATCACAAACACTACACGCCCAATAAAATTATGCCCCGAACATTTTATTTTCAATAACACCATTAACTCATGTTGGAATTACATAATAAAAAGCTCGGCAAATAGTAGTGATGCTTATCGTTATAATAAAGTTGAATTGCGACCCGGCTGACGTTGGCAGTGAGCCAACGACTGACGAATAACATACCTTTCTAGGCATACCAGATGTTCTATCAAATATGTGAGCATTTGAGCATTTGTACTAGTACCTACTATAAAAGTATAAAAAAAAACTTTTTACAAAAAAATATACCGACTTCACTAAAAATGTAAAAATAACTTTAATTTCGGAAGTCGGTGTTTCTCGGTATTATTTGTTTCTTATTAAACACCGACTTTTTGTGAAGTCGGTAAAAAGAAAAGAAAAATATGTTACTTGGCACACATCATCTACAAACAACATAACAATATTAGAAACAATAAGTAGACACAAAATATTATACAATAAGAAAACTAACTATTGGCGTCTAAAGGCTGCTGCGCCAAATAGGTTTAGTTCAGCAAGAATGCAGGACAGCTATGAGGTAGTTGTCTGACGCTGGTATACATGGATTTTTTTTTATTTTTTTTTTTATGGTAGGTGAAAATCATCCAATGACGAAACCCGCTCTTGGGCGGAGCGAGAGACTAGTGTCAGACTCTTACTGACTAAAAAACCTACCCCGTACCTTCCTTGCCTTATTCCTGGAGTCAACAGTAACAGTGTGTGGTAACAGTTTTCACCACCCTCTAGGTGGTATACATAGATGGAGTTCCGAAAAAGTCTAGGTGAGCAAAAAAACCTGGAACAAAATTCAAATAATAAACCGTTCAATTTCTGAACTGAGTTACTAAGATTTTTCCGAATCGATTTTTTTTTTTTTTTTTTGTAATATTACTACACAGTTTTCAGATTTTTTCCTATACTTTTACTGGAAGACCTTGCTTCATGCCAAATTTCAGGATTCTTGATCAACAGGAAGTACCCTTTGAATTTTGATACCCTTGAGAACATCGAATTATTCGTTGTTGAACGGCCTTAATATCTTTAATTTTCGTTAATTTATAAGTTTGATTTTTTTACAGTTTCAAAAATTTGAATTTCAACTCGTTCCCTTTACACATTCTCGAGATAAAGGGTCTTGAAAGTGTTGTCCGGCATATCCTTAAACCAACAATTGGAAGACATAGGACATCCACTAATCCGCACTGGGTCCGCGTGGTGGATTATGGCCCTTTCCTTCTCCTAGAGAAAAGGCCTGAGTTCCAGCAGAGGTAAGATTTTAAGGTTGATGCTATGCTGTGACTTCAGATTAAAGAGTTCCAAAAAAATATAAATATGTGGTGATTCATACTAATCTACACTATATAATATAATAAAGAGGTAAAGTTTGTTTTTTTGTTTTTTTATTTTTTTGTTTTTTTGTTTGTAGGAGGTAATCTCTGGAACTACTGGTCCGATTGGAAAAATTTTAGCAACAATAGAAAGCTGCTTTACTCCTGAGTGACATAGGCAATATTTTATGTACACGGGTGAAGCCGCGGGCAAAAGCTATATGTATTATAAATGAGAAAGCAAATCTTATTACACTCTTTGAACACTGATTATATTATCAGTCCTTGCACAATTCTACTGAAGCGATAAATTACGGTCAATAAATAAGATATGAATGGAATGAATAAATTGCCACACACACTGAACTACAGTTAATTTTCATAGAGCTACATCTTTTTAGGGTTTCGTACTCTTAAATGAAAAACAGATACCTTGTAGAATGAATGACTATCTATCAATATTCTTTAACTCAGAAACGCGTGGAGATATCAAATTGAAATGAAAACCATATACCCAGGTCTACAGTCCCTAAAACTGGGAAAAATCAAACTTTAAAGTAAGTTTGAGCCGTTGACCGCTCGGCTGGCGCTGCGCTGAAAGTAGTGGGTTCGATTCCTGCACGGAACAAATATTAGTATGACCTACAAATAGGCGTTCCGGGTCTGGGTATCTTGTGTATGTGACTTTACATGTTTGTGAACGCACCCACGACAGGAGTAATTGCTAGTATGAAGCAAAGTTTGTCTTTTACAAAAAAAAACAGCAAAACACACATGCGGTTTTTTATGTCGCAAAAAAAACCAAAATTAAATATAGACACTCTCAAGTTATTTACCAGTGATCGATGCTTTGAGAGCATCGATCACTATATAGGGAATAAAACTTATAGGGTATTTTTCGTCGACCGAGAATACTATAAAGGCTTGTAGCATAGGATAGGAATAAATATGAAAACAATAAAATTCAATAAATTTGCTCTTTCACGTTATTTTTTTTTTTGGGATTCGGAAAATTCATCGAAACTATTTAGGAATTTAATTCTTTAGTTAAGCAAGTTTGTACGAAACCCTCAGTGAGCGAGTCCGACTCTATTTTTTATGTACTTACGTCATTTCCAATGCCCATATGGAAACCTATAATAATAAATTAGCAAGTATAATTATTTTCCTGTCATTCAATTTACTTGAATACACAAATGTTGTTGGTACAATCGAGATAAAGACACAAACACAATATAATTCTCTGAAACGGCTGCACGACTATATTTTGTTTCTGAGTCAGTGATAGTACAATATTTTCATTGTGGCCTTTTATCTTATATATACAACCTCCTTTGATGCGATCTTACAGTCACACTGCACTGTAAGAAGATTGCTACTGTGGTAAACTGAAGGAAAACTGAAAATGTAAGTGATTGATTTGATTTTTAAAGGTCTTTATTCACATAAAATTATAACATTGTTTACAAAAAGATCTTATTCTAATTGTTTACAACTATTATATGTATCTAGTTTTTAGGCCAACTTACCTTTACAAACATTTCACAGCAACATTATTGTTAAGATTCTTTATACATCACAAGTTCATAAAGAACACAATATTATATTACAGGCACAAAAAAGTCTTAGCACTGACTATTTTACACTATAAATAAATAACTTTTTTTTTTCTTTACTGATATAATTGTGTTAGGGTCATTTGACTGGCCTGTTGGTCTAGTGGTTAGTGGCCCTGGCTACTACGCCAGAGGTCGTGGGTTCGATTCCCACCAGGACAAATGTTTGTGTGATGAGCTCAATCATTTGTTCTGTGTCTGGGTAATTTATATATAATATGTATGTATTTAAAAATATGTAAGTACTAGCTTTTGCCCGCGGCTTCGCCCGATTACATAAAATATTTCTATTGTTGCAGCTTTCTATTGTTGCTAAAATTTTTCCAATCGGACCAGTAGTTACAGAGATTACCCCCTATAAACAAAAAAATAAAAAAACAAACTTTACCTCTTTATTATATTAGTGTAGATATTTATCAGTTGTCTAGTACCCATAACACAAGCTCTATAGCACCCATACAGTTTTACATTGATACGCAATATCAGCAATGTAAATTTTAAAATAGTTTTGATACACGACAATGCCAATGAAGCGCTGCTTCGAACTTTCGTACATTACCATTGTACACAGAAAAACTTACAGTAATACGCTTGTTTGACAATCGATGTACAAAGACGAGCTTAACAATGAGTTTTCTGCCAGCAAAAAGACATCACATTCTAAGGTAGGGTCCAGTGTCCAATATTATGTATGTATGTACGAGTATATAAAAGGAGAAACTGACTGACTGACATATCAACGCACATCTGAAACTACTGGGACTAGGAGCGTGAAATTTTGCACAAGGCTTCTTTTTATGACGTAGGCGAACACTAAGAAAGGGTTTTTCAAAATTCAGCTCCTAAAGGGATGCAATGGGGGTCTTAAGTTTGTATGGAGAACCGTACTTTCACGCGGGCGAAGCCGCTGGCGGAAGGTTAGTTCTACATAAATATCTGTAAATATGGATATATAATACATACTAATAAATACTAATATGTACTAATTGAACGCCGGCGTTCGCACACCTATTTGTTATTTAATTGTGTCTGTAATTACAATACTCGAAAGGTTAAGTCACTTATGAAAGAAAGTACTCATTAATATTCCTCTTACAATACATCCAGAGAAGGACTATTGCGAAGGGAAAGTTCGAGAGAGTTCCAGAGACGCACTGCAGTTACAAAAAAAGGTTCTTCTTTAATTCTTTATTGTACATAACAACTTAACAAAGATACAATGATTTGACAATTCATGTACATAGGCGAGCTTAACTCAACAATGAGTGACAGAGAGAGGTTACATAAGAGGGTAGGTGCCAGTGTACAATCTAAACCTACATAAATACATCTAATATATACATACATATAATGATGGAACAGTGGTGGCCGAGTGGTAACGGCCCCGACTTACGAGTCGTAGGTCGCGGGTTCAAACCCAGCCAGGCGCATTACTTTGTGTAATTTATTTCATCACCAGTTCTCTCAAAACGGTGAAGGAAAACATCGTGAGGAAACCGGCATGTCCTAGAACCAAAAAATTCAAAGACATGTGACATCCACCATACCGCACTGGGCCCGCGTGGTGGATTATGGCCCATTCCCTCTCCTAGAGAGAGGAGGCCTGTATCCCTGCAGTGGGAACATTGAAAGGCTGATGATGATGATGATGATGATGATACATACATACATAAATATATTAAAGTGATTCTCATAATATGACATTTCAGATGAAGTGCTTATTCCTGATCGCTGTGCTTGCAGTTCTTGCTTGCAATGACGCAGCTGTCGTCCAAAATGGCTTCGGCAACATGTACCAGGGAGCTTATCGGCCAGGAGATAGACTGCTTTACGGGTTTGTTCTTTATTACTTCTTCTATAGGAGCAGTCCTAATTCACGTAAAATTAAACAATCCTAATTCCATTGTCGTTCCATTGTCGTTCGATCATAGTCCTATCCAAAATCGGTATTCACGATATTTGAACCACAATATTTGACGTTTAGCCGTTGACATCCTATCCGACAATGATTGAAAGACGATTGAAATAGCTGAATACGCTTCAACGACTCTCGAACGAGTTTAAAATCGGTGTCGTTCAAACGATTAATGGATGTGAATACGAAAACGTCAAAGTCGCTACGATATCGCTACGGTTTTGATTACGAGAATTAGGCTACAGGGCATATGCTCTGGGATCAAAGAATAGCTGGTCGATAGAGCCGAAATATCTAGAAGTGACTGCGTCTTAAAGAGTTGTTAGCAAATGAAGAGGCCCAAATGCAGGGCCGAAGCCTACTAGGGCCCCAGTTCGGTTTCTGATAGGAAGGACCGACACGTAAAAGTTGTTTGTTATCATGACTACAATCAATTGTTTAAGTATCGGTCAATAATTACCAGTCATACCATATAGTGGTCAAACGCGAGCCTATGCTTATAAGTAAAACAAGTTTTCAATGAAAATATTTTTTTGCATAACAAGCTATTACAGCGGTGGTCTATACTTATATAATTAAAACTTGTCAAGACGATTCACATGAGCCCAAACTCGAAGTGGTTGTGCCGTTTAATTACAGAGTTCCTATAGCTACCTCGCGATTCCATCATCAGATCAGCTTCATGTCATCATACTATTGCATTGTCATGTGATTTATACCTGCATGCAAAATTACAGCTCAATCGATTGAAGATATCTGCTTCAAAATTGAGTTGCAAGATTTGAGCCGAACATACATAGTTACATTGCAAGGTAATAAAAAGCTTGTAAAAAAAACAATTAATTATTTAACAATTAAATGAAAACCGAACAAAACAAAAACGTTAATTATTTAATTGCCAACCCATTATTGACTGCCAGTTACATGTCACATTATACATCATTTTACGACCTAATACGTCAAGTTTAGTAATAATATGTTCTATTGTATCTGTAATTACATAGTCAAAGTAAATTACATAGTTAAAGAATAAAAAATAAGTTAACGTCATCAAAGATTGCCTTGGTAAGATAAAACAATAGCAACTCTGAATTTTATCGATATTTTTTTCTCGCATTACTACTTGACATCACTAATTGTATAATTTTCATTTGTGTGTTTATACTTACTGAGCCCGTAGTGATACGTACGTACATATTTATTTATTCTTTCATAAAAACATTGCAATATATACATAAAAATGACCGTCTTAATCTCTTCTTCAACATGAAAGAATAATAGAATAATATTTCACATACACTAATTTATGAAAAAGTTTTTAGGACATTGACTGATAATAAAGTCAGTTTAGCTATTTTCATGAATACAAAAAAGAGATAACTTTTTCAAAACGTTTCTAATTGGACTTCTATTGCTTACAATATTATTTTTAAGCTACATCCTAGCGAATTAAATGAGGTTCTTTCTAATTAGTCATCAAATAAAATGTCTCATTATCAAAATCCTATTACGTAAGCTAGCGTAAATCGCGAATATTTCTGATTTTTCTACATTTCCAAATCCAATTTTTCTACATTTCCATTTCCAAGTATTGTTGCTAATAGTTTAAAGTAATAAAAACCACTAATTGCCTTTATTTTTACTTAACGACAGTGAGGGCATAAGAAAATTTATATCTTAAATCAAGGCAACTAACTATTGCGCATCATTTTTGCGAAGGCAACCAGTATTTTTTTAGTTCCTTGGGGCACATTCTTTCAGCTGATGCTTGATTTTTTCAAATAACAGACGAGGGTAAATTTGGTCAAAAATGTAGTAACAAACTTTAATATTTAACATCATTTGCATTAAATTTAGCGAGGTAACCTCAGCGCAATGTATTAATAAATGCGTTATCTATCATGTAATATTTACCATAATCGAAAAACATATGAGGGGTCATCCTTGTTCTATGTATCTCGTACTATAGTTACAAGAGGATGCTCCACCTCTTTTTTGAGTGTGTTTCATATAAAAGTTAATATGTATTGATATCTATAGCTCTGTGCCCGTGAGACATGTGAGGTCGTGTGGCGTACGTATAGATTTGATTTTGTGTTAGTGAAAAAATGGGCTTAGTTTGGAGACATCTGAACTCGAACGAAATTATATTGATTACATATCTTTACTGTTTGATATATCTGTTTCGATTTCAGCTCTGCTGCGTGTTAGGAGACTGTTTCGTATGATAGGCGACACCAGAAATTGCTTCACTTTAGTGTATTTTGCGAAATTACATTAATTAAATTGTAGTATAAAGTAGAGTGCGCTCGATGCAATGCAGGAATGGAAAAACGTTGGTGAATTTTTTGAAGATGACGTAGATGCGTATCTCGATGGTGATAGGTTGATGGCGTGCGTGTACGATCAAGCGCTGTGAAGTAGATGGAAGCTCATAAGGTGATATCTGAACAATATCAATGGTCCGGACCATCGAGGTTTCAACAGCGAAAGATGTATACATGCCGTGCGTCGGTTTGTCTGGTAATAGAAATGAGATGTTTAACCTTTCGAATAGCGTAATTAGAGACATAATAGAAAGACAATTGGCGTCCGCTTGGGGCTCAAGAGTTTTAGTCATGTAATTCCTGCGGGAGCCTCACTAGTCGACAAAATTGCAACATGATCAACCACGACCACTCTGTTAAGAGTGAACAACTAATATAATATATAATACTAGCTTTTGCCCGTGGCTTCGCCCGCGTACATAAAATATAGCCTATGTCACTCAGGAATAAAGCAGCTTTCTATTGCTGCTAAAATTTTTCCAATCGGACCAGTAGGTCCAGAGATTACCTCCTACAAACAAAAAAATAAAAAAAAAACAAAAAAACAAACTTTACCTCTTTATTATATTAGTGTAGATAATATGATATTTGACGACCATCACACAACGCCGTCGAGTCTCAAGCTAAGCAGAGCCTGTGTTATGAATACTAGACAACTGATAAACATACTTATATATTTCTAAATACATACATATTATAGATAAATTACACCCAGACACAGAACAAATGATCGTGCTCATCACACAAACATTTGTCCTGAGTGGAAATCGAACCCACGACCTCCGGCATAGCAGTCAGGGTCACTAACTGCTATGCTGACCGGCCAGTCAAACTAAGGAGGGGGAATTCCTGCGACCACTCTCCAAAAAGCAACCTTGTGATCCTTGCAAGTCACAAACATATAAGTATGTCGTCATCAGTGACAAATGACAATATCAGATAGTGGAACACATTATCTTTTATTTACTCCAATAATAAACAATTAGCACACCCACTCATATCATATATCTTTCAGTCACTTTCCTAAGAAATAGAATATATATTATATGTATAGACTTAAAATAATAATATTTACAAACAGATATTTAATTGTATTTCCTAAAAAATACAATAGATATGGCCTCCTTGATCTAGTAGTCGTAACCGTTACAGCTGAGCATGTGATTACAAGGCTAATACGATCCCCGGGATAAGCAGTGCCATTCGGGTATCCTTCCTTCCTAGAAATTCCTTCCTTCTGGAATTTCTCAGGAGTCACCTGGAGTCTGGATTTGTTAACAGTTTTTAGAGATTCTGTGCTTTAAGTAGTAAAAACCGGTCAAGAGCGTGTCGGACCACGCCCAGTGTAGCAGAACCGAGAGGTGGAGCTGTACCCAGTAGTAATTTTGGATTGAGTGAACCGATTTTAATCTTTTTGTATTTTTATTTGAAAGAAGATACGCTCAGGATAACAAAATATGTAATGTAAGTTTAAAAAAAATGCTTGCACGTACGGTTAAATTACAAATAAAAACTAAGGATCATGGAAATCAAAACAGACAGGTCAATTCCTGTTGACTTAGAATCCTGAAATTTGGCAAGGAGTTCTCTGGCTTGACATTTTAACACCTCAAGGTAGGGTGCCCAGCTCGTCACACCACCTTTATGAATGGAAATCTTACTTAATGATATAAATATATTATCTAATAGTAATAAAAATTAGTCATTATTAGGCCAAGTGATTACGACACCTGCTTGTTGAATAAGCAAGTTTATTGACCGCCGCGATAGGACATAATATTGTTCTTAGTCTTTCGTGCTTATCACAGTTGCATCATAATAATATGATATGCTGTCTCATAAGTCGACTGAAACAATGAAGATAGCGTAGGAACTGATAAGCTGATTGAAATTTTTCCTACATTTCATGTTTTGAATTACATTTTCCTTTACCTTTCGAATACCGTTATTATACACACAATTACGTACAAAACGTTTTGGCAACACTTTCATTGTGCGTACAGCCAAAGAGTGGAATTCCTTGCCGGAGTCAGTGTTGCAGGTTACTTCTAGGTAAGCGCGCTTCGTCGACCGCATCGTCGCTTTCCATCAGGTGAGATAGCGGTCAAGCGCAAACCTATATCAATAAAAATAAATTAATTAAATTAAAAGACAATAGGTGTCATCGCTCGAAGGATTGCATCGCTGAAGTGGCAGTGGGCGAGACACATAGCGCGGAGAACCGATGGCCGTTGGGGTGGAAAGGTTCTCGAATGGCGACCGCGTACCGGACGACGCTCCGTGGGCAGGCCCCCTACAAGGTGGACCGACGATCTGGTGAAGGTCGCGGGAAGCCGCTGGATGCGGACAGCACAGGACCGGTCGTTGTGGAGATTCTTGGGGGAGGCCTATGCCCAGCAGTGGGCGTCGCTCGGCTGACATGATGATGATGATGATGAGGTGTCCAGACACCGGTGTCCTCTTGGGGTTTAATGAATTAAATAACTTTTTATTGAGAGAGCAGTGGTGGCCGAGGGGTAAACGCCCCGACTCACGACTCAAACCCAAACGTGAGTTCAAACTCAGGCGCATTACTTTGTGCAATTTATTTCATCAACACTACACTCAAAACGGTGAAAGAAAATATCGTGAGAAAACCGGTATGTCCTAGAACCAACAATTTGCGTGATTAATTACGGCCCATTACCTCTTCTGAAGTGGAGGCCTTAGTCCTCGTAGTGGGAACATTATAAGTCTGATGCTATGCCACGCTCAGTGTTATAAACTAGTGCTTGACTACGATCCCACCTGATGCTAAGCAGTAATGCAATCGCTGACTGTGTGGTGTTTTAGTATATTAATCTTTCATATGTACGAAATTTTAAAAGAATACGAAAGTTTAAAAGTCTATTCACTCTAGCCTTTAAGATAACTAATTGATAATCTGAAGGGGAAGGCCAGCAGGCAAACTGGTTCCAATCTTTCGTCTGGTTTTTCATATCTACGCGGTATAAAAAACCAGACGAAGCTTTAATTCTGGACCAAAACCGTCCTTCTTACTATGTTTTTAATACACTTTGACTATGATTTTCATGTTTTGTGTGACAGCACCAGCAATTGTCAACATCCTGAAATTGAATGCGTTACTAAAGTTATATGCGCCACCAAAATAGTATGGGCTACCAAAATGACGATGAATGATGCGCTACTAAAATTATATACACTATCAATATGATATGCACTGCCAAAATACTATTCATGCACTACTAAAACTTTCCGCATATCGCCAAATTACCAAAAAACTTTGTCTTACACAAATACTAAACAATTTTTTATTTCTTTATAGCAACTACGCCTACAAGGCACCGATCTACAATGCAGTACAGTACCAGGATATCACTTTCAGAGGACCCAGAAACGTTCGAATCACCTACATCGCCGTCACTGAGGTCGGACCAACCCAGTGGGGTATGCCCACCCTGTTGGCAGGAGGCGTTGGTTGGAGCAATGTGACCATAAGGATAACATCTTCAAGAGGCTATGGATATTATTACAATATCCAAATCTGGGGACGATAAACATTACGATAAATATATGAACAACTTTTATATCGAATGGGCAACTTTTACGTTAAATGGGCAACTTTTCACGATGAATGGGCAACTTTATACGACGAATATTGTTTTAACGACTGAGCTGTTAGGGGATTTAAAGAGGTTTTAAAAATTTAAAATAAATCTTGAATTGTTTTAAAATTTGATGACAATAAATTCTTTATTTGTTAAGTGTTCTTTATTTTTATTTTATGTTAATCAATTTAGCGTGAGTAGTAGTGGCCGATTGGTAACGATTTGGGCTTACGAGTAGTAGTAGGTTGCAAGTTAAAACCTAGCCAGGTACATAACTTTGTGTAACTGTATTCAGCACCATTGCATTCAAACGGTGAAGGAAAGAGATATAGCCTAGTACCAAGAATTGTGAGATATATCATATCCACTAAACTGCACTGGGCCCGGGTGAATTTTCAGTCGGATTATAGAGTAACACCGAATCGTACCCTCAAATATGATCTTTATCTCTGCCACTGGGAGAAAAATTACTGTTGCGTTCAACTCACCATTGGACATTAATTGTCAAATAAGTGTATGCTAGATTGTTTTTTGAGTATGATAACAAACAAAGATTGCCCTTTGAGTTTTCCTTCATAATTTCCTTAAGGATTCTCCCAATTTAATAAAGATTTCGACTATATTAAGATAACAAGCTATCTTTATAAACGACAGCCCGGCTTACCAGTTGTTGTCAATGAGTTAGTCATCGATAATAGATTTAGTAATATCTTATCACTTTTATCATTTACTATATATACTAACTCTTTCAAAAGATTACTTATATCCACATTGTGCTCTAAGGAGTTAGCTACTTTGATCTCTTACGAAACTAAATCAAACACTACAAATGTAAGTACAAATGTATAAATATTTTTAAATTTTCTAATAATTGTATACGTTTTTTGGTGCTTGTATCCTCTCGCCTATCTTTCAACGCATTACTAAATTTATTTTAAACGCAACATTTCAGATGAAGGCTGGTCTTTTCCTCCTCGCTGTACTCGCAGCTCTAGTTGCTTGCAATGATGCTGCTGTTGTCCAGAATGCCGTTGCCAGGGCCAACATGCACCAAGGATCCTATATGCCTGGAGACAGATTACTCCACAGGTGTGTACACAATCATGTTTTCTTTTATTATGGTGTCGGATATCATCAAACAGCTCCTTGTACTCAAGGTAGAACATTCAGTTGACTTTTGCATTCCAAGACATCGAAGACAAGACAGGGCTAGGTCTACTTTCACCAGTAATAACAACGAGATAACTAAATAAAGGGACCAGGCAGCCTACAGCTATGCTACATAGTGTCAGAATTCTGCAATTTAACATGACAGTTCCCTATCTTGATATTGATGACGAACTTACAGGACTACAAGATAAATCAATTGGTGATAAAATAATATATCGAGTGCAAAATTCGACCAATAGTAGGTACTCGACGAAATCGGGTATCTCCCTTGTTTATAAGATTAACTAATAATTTCTTCACATTATCATTTCACCTTTAGTCAACAGTCCTTTGCATAACTACTGTATAAAACACACATTAACAAAGATTGTCTTAGGAATCATACTAAACATCTTAATATCTTTTCAGTGGCTACTATAGCAAGAACCCCATTTTAAACGCAGTCCAGTACCAGGATATCACTTACAGAGCAGCTAACAATGTTCGCATCACCTACTTAGAAGCCGTTGAGCAAGGAGTGACCCAGTGGGGTATACCCACTCTCAGAGCAGGAGGCGTTGGCTACAACCAGGCAACCATCAGGCTGACATCCGCTAGAGGCTACGGATACTACTACTTGGTCCGCATCTACGGCCGTTAAAAAAATATATGACAAATGGACTTTTAGAACTAATCAAATTGGCGTTTTTAAATAAAATATGATCTGAAAAAGGATTTAGGATTATAAAAACATTAACTTATTAATCTGACTTCAATAAATATTTTTTAATGGATTACTTTTCTTTACTTTATAATCACTACACCCTGTTCTGTTAACTAAAAGGTTTCTGTTATGACTGATTATTTATTGTATACAAAATCTCATAGTAAAAAAAAAATAACATAGTACCTACGAAGGCTTGGGGTGCAAAGGGCTACTGAAGAAACGTAGGTGTCTTACCATCAACGATTGCATCACTGCTTACCATCAGGTGGGATCGCAGTCAAGCACTAGTTTATAGCAATTAAAAAAAATGTATGATTTTAGTCAGTTAATGACTAACACGCCTTTTCACACTGCCTTAAAGTTGGAGAAGTCAGCAGATGATTTCTTACTTTTAAACATTGCTTTGAGGCATTTTCCATTAGCCAATCTTTAGATGATGCAAAAACAAATTGTGGTAGGCGACTTTTTATACCTCAGTATCTCATTCATCTAGCCAGGGGTGACATAGTAAGACAAAACTGTTTGGGAGATGAGTTAGATATCATAATAAGAAGAACAAACATTTTAACTAAAAGTAGTAAAGGACCAAGAATTGAACCTTAAGGTACACCCATATTCGTTAGAGACTCCGTGATCAATATCCTTTTAATAATTATTTTTCCAATCTGTAAATAAACTGCTGGGACACAGGCCTCCTCTCTAGGAGACGGAATGGGCCATAATCCACTACGCGGGCCCAGTGCGAATTGGTGGATGTCACATGTCTTCGAATTTTTACCGTTTGTAATGTTATAAATTACTGTACACTGGATCATATGCTTGAATGTGATTTATATTTATTACTCAAAGGTTTCCTGAGTGAAAGTTCATTGAGTTAAGCTCGGCTTTGTCCATAATTTTTCAAACCACTGCGTACGGGTTACCCGTTTCATTAGTCATAGAATTGGACTCCATGGCCCCAATAGGCTTTGGTCCCACTGAGCTCATAAGTTTTGCTAACATCTGTTTGAGGTAGTTTGTCTGTACTTTTAGAATTAAATAAATAAATACACTTTAATTTCGTGATGGTGAAATGGCGTCAGCGGCTATCGCAACCCAGTGCTGGGCACGCCATAATTATGGTGGTAATGCCCCTCCTTGAGGCGTGGTTGGAAAGAACTCACGGCGTTCTTACTTTCCGCATGACGCAGGTCCTCACCGGACATGGTAAGTTCGGGAGGTACCTGCATCGAATTCGTGCGGAAGAGACGCCCGGGTGTCGCCACTGTGTGGACCGCCCGGAGGATACGGTGGAGCACACGGTCGAGGTTTGCCCCGCTTGGGCAGAGCATCGCCGTGTCCTCGTGGGGGCGATCGGCGGCGGTGATCTCTCGCGCCGGGCCTTGGTCGAGGCCATGGTCCGGAGCGAAGAGGAGTGGCAGGCGGTCGCCTCCTTTTGCGAAGCAGTAATGCTAGCAAAGGAGGAAGCCGACCGCTTAAGGCAACGGCGCTCACGCCCGAGACGCCGCCGAGATTCCGATCCCGATTTCCGGCCACCGTAGGCGCGGGCTTGTGGATGGCGAGCAATGGGTAGCTCGCCGTCCAATCGTCTGGTAACCCTCCGGACCAAGCCCAGTCGTCGACGGCGCGCACTGTTCCCGCGCGCCTCAAGGAGTTGTCAGCAAACCGTAGGGACCCTGCAAAAGGGTCGAAGCCAACTGGGGCCATGGGTTCGCGTCTGAAAGGAAGGCTCTGGCCCTGGTGTATATGGCAACGTTGGAATGGGGTAGGTTGTTTAGTCAGTAAGAGTCTGACACTTGTTTCCCGCTCCGCCTAAGGGTGGGACTCGTCATTGGATGATTTTTACCTACCTAAAAAAAAAAAAAAAAAAAAATACACTTCAATTAGTCGTCTGTCTGGGGTTTTTAAAAAGCTTAAAAAAATTTAAACAAATCTTGAAAAATTAAAAATTCTGATTAGAATACATTTTTTAATTTTTTTAGTGATTTTATTTAATTTTATCCAAGTAATTTTCAAGTGAGAGTAGTGTTGGCCCGCTGGTCCCGACTTTCAATTTATAGATCGCGAATGCAATTGGGTTTGCAGGCACATTAGGTAAATTATTTCCACTCTGTTCAAACGATAAAGAAAAATCATCGCGAGGAATCCGGCGGCTTGTCCAAGAATCAAAAAATTTTAGATATGTACACTAATCTGCACTGGGCCCGCGTAGTGGATTATAATTTTGTAACCCATTCCCTTTCTTAGAGAGGACTGTGTCCCAATAGTGGAAACATTAAAAAGGTTGATGATGATCATGATAATTATTAACAATAGTCCAAAGACATAAAAAATGTCAAATCAGAATCAAACAATCTGAACTAGATCAATGTGGTCACGGCATAGTCTGGTGCCCATAAGCCTAAACCCCATCAGCAGCTGAATATTATTAGGCTGATTATGCTATGATTTATGGATATTTACGACAGCATGATAATATATAAAAATGAAGCTCTAGCACTAACTCGAGCTAGAGCATGCGATCATTGTTTTTATTTTATGTTCAATGTACTTCACTTTACTTACAAGATTCATAAAAAGTTACGCGTATGTAAAAAAAATGCACTTTGGCGATCGAAGATGATACGGCTTAGGATGACTGTACGCAAATTTCTCCGTATGTCACTCTCGGAGAATTTATGAACTTCGCTTGCTTTCAATTCGCTGGGTGCGAAGTAAAGGTGGGGGAACCACGAAACGATCGCAGCGCGCGTCATGGCCAAAAAAGGAACTTTCGGTGGCGGACGCTGTCACTTTTTACTAGCGAGATTTACGTTTTTAGTAAATAAACATGAGTCACGAAGCTTGCTGGGTGGTTAATTGCAAAAAAAATGGCAGAAATAGTGATAAAAAATTCTACAAACTAATTGTTTTCCTTTCAATGTTGTTTGTGGTTGGAAAATGATGTCGTGTGTGATTGGTCGGAATCCAGTTTTTATGATTAATTTGGCCATGTTTAACTGAAAATACATAAAAGGATGGATTATTGAGAGCACAAGCACTCATAAATAATCAATTGCTATTTACATGAAATGCGTTATTCGATGAAATTTGCTTATTTCTTTACTTACTTCTCATAACGACAGCCATGAAAAATTCGTAATGTACTAAGCGAAATCTATTGATTGTGCCATTTTAGACGAAAAATAAAAAAGACTTACCTTATATAGATTTCGAATATTTATTGGAATAAATGTAAATTACAATATTTAATTAAAATTGTTCGTTTGTAAATAACTCGTCGTAATGACAGCCGGGCATTTGACATTTCGGAGGCCACCGTATTTGCAACCACTAGTTGGCGCTGTCATCGCGCACCCAGCGAATATTCATTTAATATCGGATTAAGGACCCACACACCGGATCACACCGGATCGTACCCTCGAATGTGATCTCTATCACTCGAAGCTTTGCTAGGAAAGAACTTATTGTGGAGCTAAGCTCGCCACTGTACACTAATTGTTACATAAGTGTATTCTAGGTTATGTTTCTGTGTATGATAAAAATTAAGTGTGCCCTTTTTTATGGTGGGCAAAAATCATCCAATGACGAATCCTGCTCTTGGGCGGAGAAGGAAACAGTGTCATACTCTTACTGACTAAACATCCCGACCCGTTCCTTCTTTGCCCTTCGCACTAGGGCCAAGCCTTCCTTTCAAAAAGAGACGCTGGGCCCCAGTAAGCTTCAACCCTTTTGCAGAGTCCCTACGGTTTTTCTGACAGCTCCTTGAGACGCGTGGGAACAGGCGCGCCGTTGACGACTTGGCTTGGTCCGGACTGTTACCAGACGACCGGACGGCGAGCTACCCATTGCTCGCCGTAGTGTGCCCTTTGAGTTTTCCTTAAAGATTCTCCTAACTAATAAAGATTTTGATAATAAGCCATCTATAAACGACACCCCGGATTACCAGTTGTTGTCAATGAGTTAGTCATCGAATTTAGTAATATCTTATCACTTTTATCATTTACTATATATACTAACTCTTTTAACAGATTACTTATATCCACATTGTACTCTAAGGAGTTAGCTACTTTGATCTCTTACGAAATTAAATAAAATAAAACTACAAATGTAAGTATAAAATTTATAAATATTTTATTAAATCTAATAATTATAAAAAATTTTTGGTGCTTATATCCTCTCATCTATCTTTCAAGGCATTACTAAATTTATTTTAAATGTAACATTTCAGATGAAGGCTGGTCTTTTCCTCCTCGCCGTGATCGCAGCTCTAGTTGCTTGCAATGATGCGGCTGTTGTCCAAAATGCCGTTGCCAGGGCCAACATGCACCAAGGATCTTATATGCCTGGAGACAGATTACTTCACAGGTGTGTATACACAAACATGTTTTCTTTTTTTATGGTGTCGGATATCATAAAACAGCTCCTTGTACTCGAGGTAGAACATTCAGTTGACTTTTGCATTCCAAGACATCGAAGACAAGACAGAGCTAGGTCTACTTTTCACCTGTAATAACAACGAGATAACTAAATAAAGGGACCAGGCAGCCTACAGCTATGCTACATAGTGTCAGAATTCTGCAATTTAACATGACAGTTCCCTATCTTGATATTGATGACGAACTTATAGGACTACAAGATAAATCAATTGGTGATAACATATCGAGTGCAAAATTCGACCAATAGTAGGTACTCGACGAAATCGGGTATCTCCCTTGTTTATAAGATTAACTAATCATTTCTTCACATTATCATTTCACCTTTAGTCTGAGGGACTGTTCCTTTGCATAACTACTGTATAAAACACACAATAACAAAGATTGTCTTAAGAATCATACTATACATCTTAATATATTTTCAGTGGCTACTATAGCAAGAACCCAATTTACAACGCAGTCCAGTACCAGGACATCACTTACAGAGCTGCTAACAATGTGCGCATTACCTACTTAGAAGCTGTTGAGCAAGGAGTGACCCAGTGGGGTATACCCACTCTCAGAGCAGGAGGCGTTGGCTACAACCAGGCAACCATCAGGCTGACATCCGCCAGAGGCTATGGATACTACTACTTGGTCCGCATCTACGGCCGTTAATAAATTATATGACAAATGGACTTTTAGAACTTATCGAATTGGCATTTATAATGGAGTTTTTGAATAAAATATGATCTGAAAAAGATTTAGGATTGTAAAAACATTAATTTATTAATCTGACTTCAATAAATATTTTTAATCTTATACTTTTCTTTGCTTTATAATCACAACACCCTGATCTATTAACTAAACGATTGCTGATATTCTTAATTATTTATTGTATACAAAAACTCATAGGCGCATTACTTTGTGTAATTTATTTCAACACCACTGCTCTCAAAACGGTGAAGGAAAACATCGTGAGGAAACCGGCATGTCCTAGAACCAAAAATTCGAAGACACGTGACATCCACCAACACGCACTGGGCCCGCGTGGCGGATTACGGCCCATTCCCCTGTCTTAGAGAGGAGGCCTGTGTCCCTGCAGTGGGAACATTAAAAAAGGCCGATGATAGTATCTTCGCAATTATTTTAAAATTTACGAACAAAGATTAGCTTAACTCAATGAACCTTAACTCAGAAAACTTTTTTTTGCGATAGATATAGATCATATTCTAGACTTCTTCTTCTCTAAGACAGTGTGAAAGGGCGTGATAGTCATTCATTGACAAAAACCACACGTAAGTTCCTTCAGCAGCTTTATGAATTCGAATCATGGCCACAATAGGCTTTGGCCCTACTAGGCTCATACCTTTTTTGCTACTACCTCGTTACATACGGTTTTTTTATGGTAGATATAAATCATCCAACGACGAATCCCGCCCTTGGACGGAGCGAGAAAATTGTCAGACTCTTACTGACTAAACAACCTATCCCGATCCTACGTCGCCATATATACAAGTATTCGTTTCAGACACGAACCCTCGGCATCAGTTGGCTTCGACCCTTCTGCATGGTCCCTACGTCATTACATACGGTTTTGCTTGAAGCGAAGCTTGCCTATGTACTTTTGTGTTCAATAAAAATTAAATAAATAAATACACTTTATTTCGCCGATTTTAGTTATCTGCCGCTGCATAAAATTTTAGCGTGACAAAAAGATTACTGTAAAAGATATTTTTGAAGCTAATGACACTCTTTTCCTTTTCAAGATACAAAAGATATACTCGTAAATGTCTCGCATGTCACTCAATCAATTTTTTTTTTTTTGATATTAGTCTTTTTTGTCTTTGAGGAGTTAGAAATTTTAAGCTGATTTTTAAAATTAAATTTATCTGTAGGACTAGCCACCCTATCGAAATGCATCAGCGTAAGTTTCATTTATACCATAAAACAACAGGATATAGCGATGATAATTTTAGACACGATTTTTTTTATTCGACAACCATCACACAACGCCGTCTAGTCTTAAGCTAAGCAGAGCTTGTGTTATGAGTACTAGACAACTGATAAACTTGCTTTACTTATACATTACACTAGCTTTTGTCAGCTCTCAACTGATTAACATACTTATATATTTCTAAATACATACATATTATAGGTAAATAACACCCAGACACAGAACAATGATTGTGCTCATCACACAAACATTTGTCCAGGGTGGGAATCGAACCCACGACCTCCGGCATAGCAGTCACGGTCACTAACTACTAGGCTGACAGGCCAGTCAAACAGTACATTTCACTCTGTAATTTTAAACGATCGATGTGAACTTAGCTACGAATATTGTTGAAGTGATGTTATTCCTTTTATAGCTTCATTTAATTCACTACTAGCGTTAAGGATTGCAGATTATTATTGACTGTACGGATATCAGCATGCTCTAGCCACCGTGACTGACCCTGACTACTACTTGGACGCAGCTTTGCGTTCAACGAGCAATGGGTAGCCAACAGACCATATTAAGCCCGAGTCATCATCGACGGCACATAGTGTTCTGTCACAAAAAAAAATCATCAGAGCCGTAGTTTCCGCTGGGGCCGCGGGGAATTTCTGAAAAAAGAAACCCACGGTCCTAGAAAGCAAAGAACACAAGAAGGACATAAAGTGGAAGATGTCATTGGACGATTTCCTACACAAAAAAAAATAATAATAATAAGGGGGAGGCCTTGTTATCTTTTGTTTACATTGATGAACAAGTATATTCAAGTAGCACCTTCTCGAAATATGAAGTCATTCATTTCAGGCGTCAATTAACTTACAGGTATCGAGATAATTAATTGATTAGTCATGTTTATCTGTTACTAGCTGTTGCCCGCGGCTTCGCTCCCGGCAGGAGATTATTCTACTCTCCTCTACCCTGCTATACCGCATTTTTTTTTCATAAGAACCTTCTCCTGACAATAACAAACACAACAAAGAAAAAAATTTCAAAATCGTGCTTGTTGTTCTCGAGTTTTGCGCTTACCAACACATTTCGCGATTCATTTTTATATTATAGATTATCTTAGAGGACGCAAATTAATTTTGATTTCGATTACTGGTTTATGGGTCACGAAAAAATAACCTGACAGCCAGCAAATAATGGTGCAGTAGAATGTCACCTGGGAATGTATGCATGTATAATGATATGCGATAAAGGGAGGTAGATGATATAGGTGATAAGTAATTTGGTGTTCTTTTTTTAACAAACTAACAATATGGTTCCAAGCAAGCACCTGCTGGGCTCAATCAATTTAAAGAGTTTATCATCGATTCGAAAAGAAGAAGCAAGCACATGAGCACATTCATGAGACATCGCAGGGGAGTTGTTACGAGAATGAGGAGGATAAAATATCTTCACACATCATGCGTAGAGAACGGAATAGGTGGTTGTGTTTTTAAAGTATCACCAAATTAATTATATCACCTATATATCTCTTTATATACCCCAGAGATTGTGCGAGGACAGTCTCCTGTCCCTCGTATTCTCTTAGCGCTTAACACTCTTTTGGACACGCACCCTGAATGTAATGTATTCACGGACGAATGGAAGGCGATCATGTCAGTATGCCTGAAGTTCTGTGAGATGAGTGTGTGATAGCCGTTTTTGTTAAAGTAAAATAAATAAATACCTACACTCCTAGACACAATTGAAATATCTATCTATATTGTCTATATCACATCAGTCTACCAAACCGAAATGCAACCGCGCTGCGTGGCGGCAGAAGTAAAAATGGTGGTAGTACTCTTCCCAATTGAGTTAACTTGCAAACGCAGGTTTTTTTTTATGGTAGGTGAAAATCATCGAATGACGAAACCCGCTCTTGGGCGGAGCGGGAGACCAGTGTCAGACTCTTACTGACTAAAAAACCTACCCCGTACCTTCCTTGCCTTATTCCTGGAGTCGAGGTAACAGTTTGCACCACCCTCTAGGCTCCAGGAGGCTTCGACCCTGAAGGGCCCCTGCAGTTTGCTGACAACTCCTTGAGGCGCGCGGGAACGGTGCGCGCCGTTGACGACTTAGACTCGGTCTTACCAGACGACCGGACGGCGAGCTACCCATTGCTCACCGTCCGCGAGCCTGTGTCTACGGTGGCCGGATATCGGCAGGATCGCGGCGGCGACGGCTACGGCGAGGGCGCTGTTGCCTTTGCCTTATGCGGTCGGCCTCCTCCTTTACGAGCATTACTGCTTTGCAGAAGAAGGCGCTTGCCATTCTTCTTCGCTGCGGACCATGGCCTGAACCTGGCCTGGGGGCCTGGCTGGCTGAGAACCTAGGCTGAGGCCCGGCGCGAGAGGTCGCCGCCACTGATCACCCCCATGAGGACAAGGCGATGCTCTTCTCAAGCGGGGCACATCTCCACCGTGTGCGTCTCTTCCGCACGAATCCAGAGCAGGAATCTCCTGAACTTCCCATGTCCGGTGAGAACCTGCGTCATGCGGAAGGTGAGGACGCCGTGATAGACATCACGCCTCAAAGAGGCGACTTACCGCCGAGATTATGGCGTGCCCAAGTTGGAGTGTAGCTCTATGAAGTACTTTTAGATAATTATGTTCTTTTAAAAACTAAATTGTCTCAAATAATAACAGAAATTGACACGGGCAAAGTCGTGGGTAACAGCTATAATTTATAAAGTTGAGGAGGTTGTTTGCAAAAATAAATATGATGCCCAAAATAACTATTCCACGCGGACGAAGTCGCGGGCACAGATAGTTATACATATAGGTACAGATGTCAATCTACGTATAAAGTGCGCTCGAGCAACGCACACATAGACACCGCTCACTGACGCGAAAACCGGGCTCAACGAGGATCATTACGATCGCGAGGGTGTCACGTTTGAGACGCGCGTCTGTGAAATTTTGCAACTACCACGATAATTTGTTGTGCATAATCCAGTTGACATCCCTAGCGCGCGCGACCGCCGTGCGTAGGTATGAAAAGTGAAATACATACATGAGATTGACTTCTGTACCTTTTTATTTTGTGTCTGCGTCCAGTGTATGTACTGATGCCAGGTGTAAGGTTGCGAAAGTAATTAAGTTTGTTTATACTTTTATAAACTTAAATTTTCTGTTTACAAAACTACGTCAGTATGTTTTTAGTATTTTTGCAAGCTTGTTTTAAACTATGCCTGTTTGTACTACTTAGATAAATAAACTCTTTTATTATTAGGTATATATATCATTTATTATGTTGTTTATTAAACAAAAGTAATATGTTTGTAGATAAAGACGTGAGTCACGTCCCCATGTTTTCTATCGTACAATCAAATAAGGTAAATAGGAATATAGGAGTGAATAGTAATGAATCCAAGCAAACAATTTGCAATAATATTTTGTATGGTTGCAATATAGAATTTCAATAAAAACATAAACTAATCGAATTGGGGCTGTAGTGTCTGTGATCTATAATTATAAATGGCTCATCATCGCTGCATGAATGCAGGAGGAGGACGGCCATCAGAGAGGAGTGGCGGTGAGTTGTACAGCTTGCCACCAACACTTGAAGTGACGATCACGACCACTCTATCAAGAGTGATACCGACAAAGAAGATCTGACCCAGTGAACTATATACAGTCCCTGAATTTTTCGTGATATTTTCCATATTTTCTAAAAAAAAATTGATTGCTTTGCTAATGTTATAAATGCAATTTCGTACTGCAGTAAAAATAATATTTTCAGGGTAAACCAAATCAATACATTCCCAATGAACTTATTTAATTTTGTTAGGAAATTAAATAAAAGAAAAAAATACTTGACTTAAAAAATATATTTTATTTTATTGTATTCAGATTATTTAGCTCAGATAATATTTCTATGACAAACCCCTGAAGCAGCCGTCAAATGTTTCCTCGTAAAACACCACCACATAAATCCTTCGCTAAAAAAAGAAGCAGTTCATTTGTTTTTGAATTCTTAACGGCCATAAATGCGAACTAAATAATAGTAACCATAGCCTCTAGCAGATGTCAGTCTGATGGTGGTATAGTTAAATCCAACGCCACCAGCCCAGAGAGAGGGCGTGCCCCACTGGGTGGCTCCAACCTCCACAGCTTCGAGGAAAGTGATGCGGACGGTGCTGTTACCCCGGTATGTGATGTCCTGGTATTGCACTGCGTTCGGTATGGCAGTTTTGGAGTAGTAGGAACTGAAAATAGTAACATAATTTATTTTATTTCTTCTTCTTAGTGTGTTGATGGCAAAACTAGTTAAATTCCTTGCTTGGCTCAGTATTCGGCCACGGCAATTCTTACTACAATATACAGTTTGTAACAAAAATCATTATCACATAATTATTATATAATACACCTGTATTATATAATAATTAGCCTCCTACATACTTACCTAAGTATGTAGGAGGCTGGTGCTTAAGGTAGGTTTATGTTTCAGAGTACCAGGTACCTCTTAATTTAGATTGTTTATATGCCTGACTGACATATTATGGCGACACGGTAACTTCAGCTATGTGTTTCGGTGGCCTTGGTCCAGTAACAAAGTAAAATTTTTCACAGGGTTATATAACGTAGGCAAGTAAGTACTTAAAGACGATTTTCCAAAATTTAAACCCTAAAGAGATTAAATGATTTCCAAAATTTGTATGGAGAAACCTATTACTGTGTGAGCGAAGCCACTGCCAGCAAAAAGGCTCATTATTTATATTCAAGACTATTATTATAGAATATTTTTTTGTAGATTAGTAATTTTCTCAAATTTTCACGAAAAGTGCAGTTCCTTGCAGACCGTATAAGTGCTTGTTCATGGAAACTTGCGCGACGCGTTGGGTATTTTTAGTGTATTGCCATATGTTTGTGTTTGCGCGTACGATGACGCGGCCTACTGCTGCAATTTACGATGAACGCACATCGCGTCGCCTATCGCGCCGCGTCTCGGTAAATAAGCACTAAGTGTGGCGGGAATCCATATGTTGAAGAGAAAATTATAAGCTTTTTAATATAATAGGGTTTCCTAATATTGATAGCTGTAGAAACTATCAAAATCAGTAAGACTCTTTTTCAATAAAAAATATTAGAAATAATAAAACATATCCTTCCCAATCATTTTTATAAATGATCTATTAACAAACAATGATACGGAGGGATTTGTAGAATGAGAAGTGCAATAAACACCCCAGCTTTAGACAGTTTTATGAAAGTACACACCTGTGAAGTAATCTGTCTCCAGGCCAATAAGTTCCTTGAGCCATGTTGACTCTGGCAGCTGGGTTTTGGAAAACAGCTGCGTCATTGCAAGCAACAAGTGCAGCAAATACAGCGAGGAGGAAAAGACCAGCCTTCATCTGTAATGTTACATAGAAATTGAATTATGAACTAAATAACTCAATTTTTATTTATTAAACAATGTAGCCCATAGCGATTTGAGCCAACGTGTCTTTTTTATGGTGGGGAAAATCATCTAATGAAGAATGAATCCCGCCCTTGGGCGAAGCGGGAAAAAGTAAGACTTTTACTGCTAAACGACCCACCCCATTCCTTCTTAGCCCTCATACCGGGGGCGGACCTTTCTTTCAGAAACCGAACCCGGCCCTAGTAGGCTTCGGCCCTGCAGTTGGGCCTCTACATTTGCTGACCACTCCTTAAGGCGCGCGGGAAGATGCGCGCCGTCGACGACCTGGCTTGGTCTGGACTGTTACCAAACGACCAGATGGCGAGTTACCCATTGCTCGCTGTCCGCAAGCCCGCGCCTACGGTGGCTGGAATGAGCCCACTTGTCCACGTACGCAACGCATTATGACATCGACTCTTGAATTTGCTTGAAAACGACTATTTACGTGGGACACGATTGACAGCGTTGTGTGCGTTTTTAAGTCGTCTGTTTTGAAGTATATTCTAGAGTCTAGATGTCATAATGCGTAGCATACGTGGCATACGTGGCTTCAACTTTAATATGATTAAATCTATACTGAAAAAAAAATAGAATAAAGAAATAAATACTTACATTTGTAGAATTTTAAAAATATCACAGTAAAAAGAGAGAAAAGATCACAGTAGCTATCTGCTTAGAGAACAAAATGTATATAAATTTCCGTCTTCACCAAATATATTATATAGCAAACATATACAGTGACATAAAGATAAAATCGATATTGCTTGTATATCTTTATCAGTGAGTAATTCAGTATCAATAAGCACTTGAGGCGTCTTTCTCAAAAATTCAAAGATAAAAATATTATCATTATGTAATATGGAGAATCTTTTAGTAAAATGATCGAGGAAAATGCTTTTTTTTATTGAGGAAACTCTACGGTTATCATCTGATTAGAAATTTGGGAGAAATATGCATTTTTTTAATGTAGTAGAAAGTAATGTGCCTGGCTGGGTTTGAAGTAATGTGCCTTCAAACCCAGCCAGGCGCATTACTTTGTGTAATTTATTTCATCACCACTACTCTCAAAACGGTGAAGGAAAACATCGTGAGGAAACCGGCAATATCCGAGAACAAAAAAATCGAAGACATGTGACATCCACCAATACGCCCTGGGCCCTGGATGGCCATGGCCCATTCCCTCTCCTAGAGAGAGGAGGCCTGTGTCCCTGCAGTGGGAACATTAAAAAGGCTGATGATGACGCATTTTTTTTAGACTTATGCTGCATTGCAAAATTAAAGTTCTCCGCGTGATTTGAACGTAGAACAGCCTTTGTAGAAACTCTGCAAAAGGGTTGAAGCCTACTGGGGCCCAGAGTCTCTTTTTGGAAGGAAGGCTTGGTCCCAGTGCGAAGGGCAAATAAGAAACGAGGTGTTTAGTCAGTAAGAGTCTGACACCGTTTCCCGCTCCACTCAAGAGCGGGATTCGCCCTTGGATGATTTTAGCCCACCATAAAAAAAAAAACAGCCCGAAATCATGTATCGGACCGTAGTCCACAAAACATAACACCTGTCTGGTCTGAGGATCCTTCCTTTTCTAAAGAGGTTTGTGGGACTTATCACTCTGTTCGCTTTGATATAGTGGATGCGTTTACAAACATATACATTCACCGACACCAAATTCCCGGACTCGAAACTAATATCTGCAGACTTGAACAATATTTGTTCTGTTCGGAATTCACAACATGCAATTCAGCAGCCAATTGCTCAGTCACTACGCTATGTAACCTCGCTTTGTGTCAAATTTAAAGATTGTGAGGCAACAGGAAGTACCCTATGAATTTTGATTCCTTGAGAGTATCCAAAACGTATTTTTTTGAAACATAAACGCACATTTTTGTTTTGTTAACTTAAAAGCTTGTTTTTTTTTCAGCTACAAGGAACCATAAACTTGAAGATACTGTTTTAATTTCAACTCGATACGTTCACGCGTTCTCGAGATAAAGGGTCTTGACAGACAGACAGATGAACAACAAAGTGACCTATTAGGGTTCAATTTTTCCTTTTTAGGTTAAACGGAACCCTAAAACTATTTATAAATGTGTTGATAACACAACACCAGTGGACCTAAACAGTGGTGGTTGCTCTTGTCGCCGTACGCGGGCTTGCGGATGACGAGCAATGGGGACAAAGCCCAAGTCGCGCTACTCAAGGGAAGGTCAGCAAACTGTACGGGCCCAGCAGGAGTCTACTGGGGCCATGGATTAATATAAAAGTACGCCAGGAACCTAGAACGAAAGCAGCGAAGGAACAGAGGTTTTATTCAGTAAAAGTCTGACACTAGCTCCCTCTCCGCCTAAAGGCTTAAAGCGTCATTGGATGATTTTTCTTCACCGGAAAAAAAGTCAGCACTAAAGACTTTTTTTTATCTTACTTAGTCTTACTAATATTATAAATGCGAAAGTTACGATGTTTGGATGTTTGTTACTCAATCACGCCGAAACGGTTGAACGGATCTGGATGAAATTTGGCATAGGCATGGATACACTCCGGAATAGGACATAGGCTACTTTTTATCCCGGAAACCCCAACCCCAATACCACGCGGGCGAAGCAGCGGGCAAAAGCTAGTTGATTATAAGTTCGCGCTTGATCGCTATCTCACCCGATGGAAAGCGACGATGCGGTCGACGATGGTGCGCGCTTTTTTAGTTCAAGCTCTTATACTCCATCCTAAGATTGTCTGTTAGATATCGCTGTCAGCGATCTGACCACCTTTGTACCAATTCATATAAGTTTCTGTGAAATTGTTACTTTTTTTGGTGTACAATAAAGTATTATTCTATTCTATTCTATTCTAGAAGTAACCTATTCACTCTTGACTTAAAGATTCCCGGGTTGAAGCCATCAGGAAACACAGACTCCGGCAAGGAATTCCACTCCTTGGCTGTACGCACAATGAAAGTGTTGCCAAAACGTTTCGTACGTATATGAGGAATGTCCACCATGTACCGGTGGTTCATCACGTAGCTCAACAAAACTGCTAAAGACTATGAGTATCTCGAATCGTCGATATAATAACGTTCATAAGAGGCTTCGATCTCTCGAAAGAAGTGTTTAGAGAGAAGTTCTCACTGTGATAGCACTCAAAGCAACGTGAGAAAGCATGTGAGTAATTGACGACACGATTTGTTATTTAACTGGCCTGTTGGTCTAGTGGATAGTGGCCCTCGCAGCTATGCCGGAGATCATCGGTTCAATTCCCACCTAGGACAAATGTTTATATGATGTGTACAATCGCTTTCTGTGTCGTAATTTATCTACAATAGTATGTAGTTAAAAATATATAAGTAGATATGTTTATCAGTTGCCACTAGACAACTGAAAGCAGGGCCTAAGCAGGGCTTGTGTTATGAGTACTACTCATAACACAAGCCCTGCTTAAGCCTGACTATATATATATTAAGGCTTAATATATATTATCTATATTACACAATTTGTTATTGGTATTTTAAGTGTCCCGTAACTCAGTTGGCAAAAACGGGACCCTTTTTCTCAAGAACATCCAGTGCCTGGTGCATTTCATATATCTTTGAATATTTGGTTATGAGATATTTTTTAGAGCAGTGGCGATGTGATAAATTACACAAAGTAATGCGCTTCGCTGGGTTACAACCCGTGTAAACATACACCGTGAATACAATTAAAAAGGCGCTTAAAAGTTAAAAATGCGGTCAAATTACTTTATTTTCACTTTACAAATCGATCATATTTCACGTACCGAATCGATCCTCCAAGGGATTAAAACGATCAAAATTTAACGGTGTATAAAGACTAGTAATGTTTAATAAACCAAACCTTTTAAAAAGTGAACGACACAATTCTAAAAGGCCCACGTTAAATTAAGCCCTCGTACACTTTTTTTGAACAAGAAACACTTTATTTATATTTGTGGAATTCCTTCAATGAAAAAACCATAATATCTGAGGATTGAAACAACATATCTGTGATAAGTTGTCAATGCTGCTTTTTGACTAGGTAAACTTATTAATTTTACTTAAGTAGACTTAATTATATTTTTTACTAGCGGCTGCCCGCGACTTCGTACGCGTGGATCTCGTTTTACCCCTTAGGGATGGAGTTTCATAAAATCCGTTCTTAGCATCTATCGAGCATACATTTTAAATTTCAACTCTCCTACTTCAAACACATAGAACTTTCATACAAACTTCCAACCCCCCTTTTATCCCCTTAGCCCCCTAATTGATTTCTAAGGATAGGTACATTATTAGTTCACCACCACAACATCTAGAGAGTATACATTTTAAATTTCAAGTCTCTTACTTCAAAAACAGAGGACTTTCATACAAACTTTTAACCCCCTTTAGACTCCCTTAGGGGTTGAATTTTGCAAAATTCCGTCTTAGTGAGCACCTACGTTCTAAAAGGAACCCCCATGAGAACTCATTTGAACTTAACTTGAACGTAACTCAGAGCTTCTCAGATTTTGTTGTGCAAGGCGTTGCGAACGTTCGACACTCGACTATCGTACGCGTACCTGTGAGTTTCTCTGACTTTGTTCAGCAAGTCGTTGTGAACGTTCACGTGAAGATACGACGTATTTTTGCTGCCTGTGCTTAAGAATTATGTTTAGAAAGTTTAGACCTGGCTCTCTTAGGCATTATCAAACATTAAAAAAAATGTTAATAGCGTGTAATATTCTAGCTCTGAAAAGAACTGTTGTTTAGCCCTGAAAAGAATTACTGTTGGTTACCCCTGAAAAGAACTGTTGGTTAGCCCTGAAAAGACCTGTTGATTAACTCTGAGAAGAAATGATGATTAGCTCTGAGAAGAACTTTTACATAAGTTTATTTTTTAAGAACGAAATCTAAAAAAAATCGGCCGAACATTATTAGACTTCGCGTACGACCGCTGCGTAAGGAGCAGAACTATTACCTGAGCCGCGTGGGAACCTTACTCATAGATCTAAACTCCCCTTCCGCATGCATACCCCCGCCTTGGTGACGCTCACTTCGTAACGGGCCGTGCAGCAGAAATCGTCATATTTTAATTCGCCATAAGCCTCCAATTTTCGGCGGTAAGTCCCCTCTTTGAGGCGTGACTGGATAGATCTCACAGCGTCCTCACCTTCCGCATGACGCAGGTTCTCACCTAATATGGCAAGTTCGGGAGATTCCTGCACCGGATTCGTGCGGAAGAGATGCTCAGGTGTCGCCACTGTGTGGCCGTGTGAGCACACGGTGGAGATGTGCCCCGCTTGGGAAAAGCATCGCTGTGTCCTCGTGGGGTTGATCGGTGGCGGCGACCTCTTGCGCCGGCCCTTGGTTCAGGTCATGGTCCCCAGCGAAGAGGAATAGTAGGCGGTCATTCTGCGAAGCAGTAATGCTCGTAAAGGAGGAGGCCGACCGCATAAGGCAAAGGCAACAGCGCCCTCGCCGTATTCGTCGCCGCCGCGCTCCCGCCGATATCCGGCCACCGTAAACACGGGCTCGCGGACGGCGAGCAATGGGTAGCTCACCGTCCGGCCGTCTGGTAACTGTCCAGACCGAATCCAAGTCGTCAACGGCTCGCGTTGTTCCCCCGCGCCTCAAGGAGTTGTCAGCAAACTGTAGGGGCCCTGCAGGGTCGAAGCCTCCTGGTCCAAGGGTAGATGTGAAAGCGTAACACCAGGGCCTGGGAATAAGGCAAGGAAAGAATGGGGCAGGTTTTTTAGTCAGTAAGAGTCTGACACTGTTCCGCTCCGCCCAGAAGTGGGATTCGTCATTGGATGATTTAAACTCAACTTTTTTGTAAAAAAAAATTAAGTTGTCTTCAGAGGAAGACAAATTTAAAAAAGAGACTGCTCAAGATTTTGAGGGTTTTGTTGGAACTTGAATTTGTCAAAACGAAATGTACCATACAATTTTTATGAAGAAAGTCTGCCATCTATGAATTATATGAATAACTAACTACTTACCTACGAATTTCTAAAAAGTGTTAACTTGTAACTTGATTTGATTTTTATGTATTTTCATAGATGGCGCTGCTTCAAAATTGTGTTTTACATTCTTTAAACTATGTTTTTCTCCAAGTTACTTAAATGACGTAGTTTTTATTGTGTAAAGCTAGATAATAGCATGGTTTTCTCAAAAAACTTTTTAAAAAAAAATATACCGACTTCTTTAAAAATATAAAAATAACTTTAATTCCGGTAGTCGGTGTTTAGGTAATAAGAGACAAATAATACCAAGAACCACCGACTTCAGAAATTAAAGTTATTTTTTTATTTCACCCTTTTTAGCTGCGATACACTTATAACCAGAGTACCTATTTCTCATGACAATTTCAATAAACCCAAACCCTGGTAGGATACATAGTTTTATTATGAAGTTCCTGTATCTCCCTTTCACCTTCCGGCTCCATCATCAGATCAGTTCAATAGTACTTAAGAGCCAAAGTGAATCTCATGACAATTTTAATGAGCCCAAACACCGCTAGGATACATTGATTAATTACGGAGTTCCGGTGCCTGTCGTCCGGCTCCATCATCATCATCATCATCAACGGGTCATTTTAATGATACCATTTTCAACCTAACTATTGACACCATAATTTATTTGTATTGTAATTTTATTGTGATGTCTGTATAAATATGAAGTTCCATTAGCCATTTCTGGTCTTCTTCATCAGTTCCACTTCCACAAATGTTTCTTTTTGATTGTAAAAGCTGCATATCTAGATGAAAACACCAAAAAAACCATATGTTTGCCTATGATATTTAAGGAGTTCCCTCAATTTATCATGGATCCCATCATCAGATCTTAACTTGGTGACAATGGGACCCCTTCAGAACTATCTACTTTCGAACAAAAAAAGAATTTTGAAAATCTGTCAATGATTGACGGAGTAATCGATGAACAAATATACAAAAAAAAAAAACATACAAACATCCGAACATAGTACCTCCTCCTTTTTTTGAAGTCGGTAAAAAACAACATTTAATTATGAGTCGTTAGCTTACACGCTGTCACAGAATGCGTAAGAAATATAAAGATTCACTGCTCCTCCCCCGTAGGTGATAGCGTGATAATATGTAGCCCATTGCACGACCCGGCCTCTTAGTTATATTCATGCAAAATTTGAAGTAAATCCATGCAGTACTGTTTGAGTTCAGTTCGGACATACATACAGACAAACAGACAAACAGACTCACAGACAAAAATTCTAAAAACTATATTTTTGGCTTCGGTATCGATTGTAGATCACGCTTCAAGTATTCTTTTAAAAAAATATTCAATGTACAGTTTTGACTTCTCTACGATTTTATTATATGTATAGATTTCAAAATGATGAATAATTAAAGTCATTAAAATAGAATCAAATAATAAAGTAACCTTAAAACTACATAATATACAAATAAATAAAAAAAACCCTTATGAACTTAACTACAATAACCTCACCTAGTAAGGCTTCAAAAAACCTTTTCCGCATCGCTGTCGACTGGTAAAGTGCCCAAAAAGCTGGCAGCATTATCACGCTATATTGAAATGCTTATTCTCTGCCCAAGGTAAAAGCCAGCCCTTGGGTCACGCGTCATTGTCAACAAGTTATTCAGAAAGCTCATTAAACAACTGGTGGGTACTTGGACCCCACGATCCGCGAGTTTCAACTCCAAACGGCTCGAAAATATAACTACAAACAAGGTTAGTACTTAATTTTACTACATGCTATATCTATGTGACTTGTTGGGCAGGGCCTCAAGTCTGCTATAACAATAGTGTCAGAATAGTCGATAATTGATTTCAAAATTTTTGATTTTGACTAGTTTGTTAATCTACTAATATGATGTCATCATTATGACTTTCCAATGATCATGCAACCACTGACACTTCATTGAAAGATTTTTTTTGAAATTTTAATGGTAATCTCGTATACGACTAATTAATATTTGACACATGCGGTAAATTAATACAATTTTGATAGTTCCTTTAATCAGTGACTTGCGACTAGAATGTTATTGTGCAGTTATTGTTTTTAATTCGTTACAAAACAACTCGTACCACAATTCTATTAGTCCTTGCACGCATGCACGACCAGCGCGTGGAGATGCAACGCCGGGGCGAAGATCCGCTGCCCGAACATGTCGAGGCGTGGCGGAAGGAGCTCCGGCGAGATCTCATGGTGAAGTGGAAACAGCGACTGTCGCAACCCAGCGCTGGGCACACTGTAATCTCAGCGGTAGTGCCCCTCTTTGAGGCGTGGCTGGATAGACCTCACGGCGTCCTCACTTTCCGCATGACGCAGGTTCTCACCGGACATGGGAAGTTCGGGAGATTCCTGCACCGGATTCGTGCGGAAGAGACGACCGGGTGTCGCCACTGTGAGGCGAGCCCGGAGGACACGGTGGAGCACACGGTGGAGGTGTGCCCTGCTTGGGAAGAGCATCGCCGTGTCCTCGTGGGGGTGATCGGCGGCGGCGACCTCTCGCGCCGGGCCCTGGTTCAGGCCATGGTCCGCAGCGAAGAGGAATGGCAGGCGGTCGCCTCCTTCTGCGAAGCAGTAATGCTCGTAAAGGAGGAGGCCGACCGCATAAGGCAAAGGCAACGGCGTACTCGCCGTAGCCGTCGCCGCCGCGATCCTGCCGATATCCGGCCACCGTAGACACTGGCTCGCGGACGGTGAGCAATGGGTAGCTCGCCTAATAAAACTTCGGGATTTTTTTCAGCAGACAGACATTTTATTTGTCAAAATGTTACTCACATTAAATAATCAGATGGCGCTAATATAGCAAGTAGTTTATATTTGTTACCCTATTTCAACACCCTCTCATAACAAAATAAACTACTAATCATCATCCAAAGACAAAAAAATAACAATTCTATAATTGGATAACTCTGTACATACCAGCCAAAACTACACTTCTTTAATACCCATTAAACTTAAAAACTTGTAATGCTTATTGGCACAAAGACTTTTTGTCAGTAAATCTGCTGGCATATCTAAGGTTGATACATAATCAAGCTTAACTTTATTATAGAGTACACATTCACGTACAAAATGATGTCGCACATCAATATGCTTAGTACGTCTATGAAATAAAGGATTAACTGCTAAACTTAGTGAACTTTGACTATCACTAAATAAACATACAGGTGTCTTTTCATTTAGCTGTAACATAAACAATCTGACATATTAAATCTATCTAAAATTGTATTTACAAATTGCTCTTGGTCAACAGTCACACAGTCTTTCTGAACTTTAACCCTCATTCCTAGACACTGTTTAATCTGACCTAAATCCTTAATCTTAAATTGTTCGGTAAGTTCGGCTTTTAATTCTAAATAAGAATTTTTACAATTATAAAATACGAAAAAATCGTCAACGTACAATGCTACAAATACTTTGACATTATTACTGCATTTTACAAATAGACAAGGTTCATATTTAGACTTCTTATAACCTAAATTTATCAAACACTCTTCCACTCTGGTATACCAAGCCCTAGCAGACTGTTTGAGACCATAGATTGCTCGTTTTAACTTTAATACCTTATTATCACAATTAACAAAAGAAGAACATTCTGGAATTTCTGTAAATACATTTTCTTTCAAAACACCATTTAAAAATGCCGTCGGTACATCAAGGTGATTCATATTGAGTCCAAGCTCAACAGTCAAAGCAAATAGTAATCTTAGTGTTGAATAACGTAACACTGGTGAGAAAGTTTCAGTATAGTCAATTCCTTTCTTTTGGGTAAAACCCTTAGCTACAAGCCTAGCTCTGTACCTTACATCACCATCACTATTATATTTTCTTTTAAACACCCACCTATTTTTAACTACAGTACCATCCTTTGGTCGGTCAACAAGCTCCCAGCTGTCACAATCGCTAAAAGACTGTAATTCCTCCTTTATTGCACGTTGCCACTGCACTTTCTCTGGTCCATTTACAGCTTCATTTAGAGAAATCTGCGCACCTGTCACATCTTCCACACACATATTGGAGTAACCATAGTAGTCTGGTTTTCTTATGGTACGTTTTTTTGGAATATCCAAACTCTCTGACTGTGCCACAGTCGTGTCCGATGAGCTGAGCGGTTCATGGAAACTGTCTTCAGACTCACTTGATGTCTCATCAGGAACATATGTTGCATCACTCGCATTATCTTCAATGCTCTCTGTGCTCTCCGACACACTGTTTTGGTTCTTCTGAGGTGATTGTTGTTCCTCTACCAGTACAGTCGCAGTTGAGCTGTCATTCGATTCCTCCATGACTACCACATCTCTGGCAACAATAATCTTCTGTGACTTTGGGTCAAACAGGCGATAACCTTTGGTAGTTTCTGAATAGCCAACTAAAAACATCTTAGTTGCTTTCTTATCCCATTTTCTGCGCTTGTCCTTAGGGATATGGACCATTACTGGGCTTCCAAATATTCGTAAATGGCCTATATTTGGCTTTCGTCCCGTCCATATTTCATAGGGTGTAGTATCCCTGTCTAGTCCTGCTGCTGGCGATCTATTCTTTATATACACTGCTGTGTTAACAGCTTCCGCCCAGAACTTTTTTTCAAACTTGGCATCAAATAGAAGACAGCGGGCTTTTTCTACGATTGACCTGTTGTACCTCTCAGACAATCCATTCTGTTCTGGAGTATACGCACTCGTTCTTTGATGTACAATGCCGCATTGTTTCAAATAGTTCTCCATAACAGTTGAACAGAACTCGCCCCCATTATCAGATCTTAATATTTTTATTTTCTTGGATTGCTGGTTCTCAACATGTTTTTTGAACTCTTTGAAATACTCAAATGTTTGCTGTTTTGACTGTAAAAAGTATACAAAACACATTCGGCTGTAATCGTCAACAAAAATTAGAAAATACGAAGCCCTTCCAAGTGATTTATTCTCCATTGGACCACACAAATCAGTATGAACCAATTCCAGCACCTCCTGACTTTTGCTAGCACTCAGAGGAAACGGTAACCTCGTTTGTTTGCCCTCGCAGCATACTGTGCAGCTGGATTTATCAATTTTACCACTTGTATCTTGGAATGTCACACCTTCGACTGTTCCATTCTTCATTTTACATAAGTCATTCATATTTATATGACCTAGTCGTCTGTGCCATGTTCTGCTTGAAGTTTTAACTGCTGCTGCTACAAGTTGCTGAGACTTCACAATGTTTAATCTGTAGACCTCGTTCTCTAACTTTGCTTCACCAATGCAATCATTCTGTGAGTTATAAATTAAGCATCCTCTGTGGTTGAATATTACTCTATTTCCACTAGCAATAATTCTACTCACTGACAACAAATTCGTGGTGAGGTTAGGCACGTACAAAACATTGTTGACATTCACTTCATACTGCTTAATGCCCACTGCAGTCGTGATTTGTAAGTCTCCCGAACATTCGACCTGTACACATGTTTGATTGGCAACCATAATCTCTTTAATTTTCGGTTGATAAGAGATGTTCGTCAACATGTTTTTATTAGACACTATATGAGTACTAGCGCCAGAGTCTACGTACCAGTCGTCTTGACTAAATTTACTCGTTAAGAATACTGCGCTGAATGCATTTTTCTTCGCTTTTTCTGATTGGCATTGATTTTTGAAATGACCAATTTCTTTACATTTATAACAACGAATAACTTTCGAGGACTTAGCGTTCTTTTCTGAAATTATTTTACTGTTGTTACTAACATGTTTACTGGCGATGAATGCACCTTCCGACTTAATTTCGAAATCTGTACTCATGTCCAATAACTTCGTTTTAATAGAATCTGCACTTATAACTATGCCTGAGTGCTCAATGGCCATGATCATTGTGCTAAACTTCTCTGGAAGTCCCGCTAAAAGCAAAGAGCCGATCCACGCGTCATTAATCTCGAAACCACTTCCTTTAAGTTTCTGTGCTGTTTCTACGATTTGTGTGACGTAGCTAGTCATGGACTCGCACGTTTCTAAGCGAATAGAGATAAGGTTTCTTAATAGACTAATCTTACGGGAGTAATCCTCACGCCCTCTCAGTTTGGGAACGTTTACTGAGTGATTACACGACATATTTACAACTGTGCACTAATTTAAAACGATCGAAAATTAATAAATTGCGGGTCTGGGCCCATAACCTAATTTCGGGATTTTTTTCAGCAGACAGACATTTTATTTGTCAAAATGTTACTCACATTAAATAATCAGATGGCGCTAATATAGCAAGTAGTTTATATTTGTTACCCTATTTCAACATCGCCGTCCGATCGTCTGGTAAGACCGAGTCCAAGTCGTCAACGGCGCGCACCGTTCCCGCGCGCCTCAAGGAGTTGTCAGCAAACTGCAGGGGCCCTTCAGGGTCGAAGCCTCCTGGAGCCTAGAGGGTATGTGCAAACTGTCACCTCGACTCCAGACATAAGGCAAGGAAGGTTCGGGGTAGGTTTTTTAGTCAGTAAGAGTCTGACACTGGTCTCCCGCTTCGCCCAAGAGCGGGTTTCGTCATTGGATGATTTTCACCTACCATAAAAAAAAAAAAAAAAAAACCACAATTCTATTACGACACCATTGACCGCCCAGTGATCAACCATTATGAATTAACAGATTACTAACTATTAGCAAAATGACAATGGAATCGTGTTGGAATGACAATATTTTGAAAATAGCAGACTTGGTCCCCTGATCAAATGATGTTTATGTGGAGACGAGAACTTTTCATTCAGTTCAGTTTTTCTTCATAATTTTCCTTAAGGCTTCTTCTAATTAACAAAACATTTTGATAACAATCTATTTATAGACCACGACACGGTTTACCACTTGTTGTCAATAAGTTGGTCATCGATAATACAATGACTAATTATCTTATCATTAATATTATATACCTACAAGTGTTTATTGAATACTATAAATACTAATACATGCAAATAATTAATTATATTCACTTTGCACTCTAAGGAGTCAGCTTCTGTGATCTTTTACCAAACTAAATCAAAATCTACCAATGTGAGTATCAACTTTACTAATATTTTTTCAGTTTTTCCTACCAATATATATTTTTTCTAATTATTTGTGGTGTGTACGATAAAACATTCTTTTTTTTTTAATTATCCCCCTGATGGTAAACAGTGATGCCATCGTTAATATTGAGGTATATTAGTTTATAAAGAGCCTCTTTAATCTAGCCTTGAAGTCATCAATTTTGTAATCGAATGGGAAGCAAGCCACAGCAAGCCAATTTTTCCGCCACCATATTGTTGGACACAGGCCTCTTCCAAGCGTCCAATTCAAGTCACCCTGACCAGGTCCTCGGCCCACCTTGTGAGAGGCCTTTCAACGCTGTGTCTTCCGGTACGCGGCCGTCACAACAGAACCTTTCGACCCCAACGGCCATCTGTTCGGCGCGCTATATGCCCTACTCATTAACACTTAAATTTGGTGATTCTTCTGTTCGGAACTAAACATTTGAGTCATCACTAAATTGGTTTTTAATGTAATTTTTTAGATGAAGGCTGGTCTTATCCTCCTAGCTGTGCTCGCAGCTCTAGTTGCTTGCAATGATGCGGCTGTTGTCCAGAATGCCGTCTCCAGAGCCAACATGCACCAGGGATCTTACCGGCCAGGAGATAGACTACTTCACAGGTGTGTACCGGTACTCTATTTAAGAAAAAAACAATCACTTTTTTAAAGAGTAGCCTTGTAGTTCCTTCCTGCTCTTCTCCATAGAAAACGGTCCATTGAAACCGTGAACTAGTTTTCGAAGTTTAGTGTCCATGTCCCGTAGGCCTATGTAAAATAAACTTATTTGAATATTTTGATTTGATATTCGAAAATCTACACTAATATAATAAAGAGGTAAAGTTTGTTTTTTTTTTATTTTTTTGTTTGTAGGAGGTAATCTCTGGAACTAATGGTTCGATTGGAAAAAATTTAGCAACAATAGAAAGCTGCTTTACTCCTAAGTGACATAGGCTATAAATTATTTATATAACATGGATGTTAACCTAGCTATCACTACAAGAAATTTTCCGTGGACGAAGTCGCGGGCAGAAGCTAGTTCTATATATTCTGATTCACTATTGTACTAGAATCCTATATGAGCGTTTGTTTTATAGAGCAAACTCTTAGACCTTTCGAATAAAAATGTACTCGAGACCAGTGCATAGAGGTTCTACTAAATTGAAACGTATAGAAATCGAACACACTTTGAGATATCAATTACTCTTGTTTCGTCTATTACTCTTGCCCCTTCACTTCATTATTAGGGTTCCATAACCAAAGTATAAAAATGAGGCCATACTGCTGTGACTATACTGTCTTGCTATCTATCTGTCACCAAACTGTTTCTCATGATCTATGATAGCTAAACAATTGATAGTGAGAAAAAATACTACCTGACCTTCAGTCAGTCAATTGAATTACTAATTAAGAGTCTCAGGATTTAAACTAAATATTAAATTATCTTTACAGTGGTTACTACCGTAAGAACCCCATTTACAACGCTGTGCAATACCAGGACATCACTTACCGAGGTGCCAGTAATGTGCGCATCACCTACCTAGAAGCCGTCGAGCAGGGAGCGACCCAATGGGCCATGCCCACTCTCAGAGCAGGAGGAGTTGGCTACAACCAGGCGACCATCAGGCTGACATCCGCTAGAGGTTACGGATACTACTACCTAGTCCGCATCTACGGCCGTTAAAAAAATAGTAATTGGACTACTTTTAATGTTAAGATGTATTATAAATTTTAATTTTACGATTGGTTTAAAAAAAAAAAAACAAAATGTAATTTGATCTGAAAAATTTAATAGTAAAAAGTTATTTGAATAATCTGATTTCAATAAATAATGCTTTAATCAAATATTTCTCTTTGATTTATTTTTCCTTACTGTGAGTAAAGTTTGGGGGGTTTAGTCGAGGTATCAAAACAGGACAAGGCATAATATTACAGTGTTCTTATTTGAAGTGAACTCTAATATCTAATTCTAAATGATTGATAATTTACGTTTTACGTGATTAATAGTTTACGTGAAACGAACACTCATGTATACTTAGCACACGGCAAATAAATTAAACTAGGTATCTGTCACGACTTTGCATAGAACCCCAAGAGAGAGTCTGACACTGTTTCCCGGTCCGCCCAAGAGTGGGATTCGTCATTACCATAAAAAACCCCACATTAACTGAGACCCGAAAGTTGGTTATAATCCTCGTCACACAAATTGAACCATCATGGCGGTCGACCTTAAATGCGCAGTAACCAATTTTCTCAAAAGTACAGAGAGGCAAAGGGTTACACTAAGCACACCTTTTGCCATGTGCTGGACTGCAATCCCATCTGATGGTAAGTAGTGACGCTCTCTACGATGGTGAGGTGAATCTACTGTTAGTTTTAAACAGTACACTTTTTCTTTAAATTGGTGTTATTTTTTCTATTTCCAGTAATTAACTGAAACCGTTCAGAAATAACAATGCAAAAAAAAAATGAGGTTAAGTATGAGCATAGACAGATCGACCTACAGTCTTGTAGACGGCTTTTGATGATACATCTGTCAGTGTCCGTAGACGTGTCCTGTGGCTTAAGGTGGTTGGAGATTGAAAAGAAGATGGAAGAGGAATTTACTCAGTAAAAGTCTGACACGTCCTCCCACTCACCTCTAGTGCAGGAGAATTCATTAGATGATTATCCACCTAAAAAAATGACCTCGCTAAGATCTGCTACCCAGTGTCAAATAGCGCCTAGAGCTGGGTAATGGTGGTGGCTGCCACTGAGAATTTGCAGATGCAAATAAGTTAATGGCTCAATTCGTAAGCATACTCCAAACTTACACCAAGTGTTCAAATCCACAGATGTTTCTTCATAAAATCTTAGGTTTTATCTAAAATTATGAAATGCTGCTTTGTCCTGAATGACTGACTGAGGAATCAAAGCACAGACTTGAATAACGCACGCATCCGACTAGAAAGTACTATTTGAAATTCTACCCTTAAGGGCTAACGGGATCTGATAAAAGCGCTCCATCCGAGCTTGCCACGGGAGTACCCGTCGTAATAATACATTCAAGTTCTCCATCGATACGACTACATGCACACTTTTAAAGTAAAACTATTGACACTGTGCAGGAAAAAGCTTTCGTTAAAGGGACCGCCGCAAACTATACACGCGTGACGACACGCGACGGGTACGCGCGCGGGCGTCCTAGAACCTGCTTTACGCTGTGTTGGCCCTAAGGGAGTGGTGAAAAAAGGGGCAAATCTTGTATGGAAAAAACCTATTTTCAAGCGAGCAAAGGCGTTGGCAGAAGCTCAGTAATAACTTTCCTTAACGCTTCTCCGAATTAGCATAGATTTCAATTGTCTCAAGATAACAGCCTATTTACGAACGGTGGCAGTATTGTTGTTAATGACTGAGTCATCGATAATATACTTTAAAGGTATCTATATTATCTTATCAATGTATATGAACAACATAAACAGAGTTAAGTTGTCATGCGGGTGTGTATGGCCAAATATTAAATTATGGGCCTCCCCTAATGTTGCCACAACGAGCGGTTCCGTGTGTCAGATATCAATTCGATTCCCGTGGCTCTCACCAGGTCGTCATTCCACTTTTGTAAGAGGTCTTCCGACGCTGCGGTTTCTGCTTTGTGGTTGCCACTCCAGAACCTATAGGGCGCATTGACTATCTGTTCTATGAGTGTCCGGTCCACTACAACTTAGGTTTGGCAAGTCTTCGTGTTACATGCAATTGCAGTAATCTTAGAATAGATTTTCGATAATAAATTTATTTTAGAGTTTTAAAAAAAATTACAAAATAAAAAATCACCTTTAGACAGTACGCTGCCAAACAAAACAATAATCAACAAATAATTGCCGAAGATATCACTGAATAAAAAATTAAAACAATATTAAGTCAAAATCTAAACGCCATTTTGAAGTTGTTTAAAAACATGAGCATGAAAGCAAAGATTCTTAATCGTACAAGTACTAAACATCGATATTAGACTGTCAAATACTTATATGAACAGAATACTACAGTTTTTGCCAACATAGCCAGGAGTGTCCATGAAGTTTCTTGAACATTCTTCTCAATAGAGATCTACGCTTTAGCTTCATTTTTTTTAGGACAAACTTGACGTTTTAAAAGTGCCTATAAATGGTTTATTTGGAATGATTTTTGAATTTGACTTTGAGTCTGTAAGAGTCTGACACCATTTCCCGCTCCGCCCAAGGATGGGATTTGCCATTCGATGGCTTTTACCCACCATAAAAAGAATTGCTCAGTTATGAGGAATACGCCTCGAGAAGGAGAAAAAGCATTAGCATTCTAAGAAACAATATGTGTTTTTCTGGTCACTTTTCCTTTTATTATCTACTAATTTACAAAGATTTGTATTAAGATTAAGAAGATAAGAGAGATTTGTATAAACGGCAGTACAACATTGCACAGATTGTTAATGAATTAGTTTTAGATAGTAAGTAGATATCATCTTATCATCTGTACATAAAGACTATATATACTTAACACTACTGGTGGTAACTTCCATTCCATTGCCTTCAAAGAAACAGTTACTGTGATTTCTAAAGAAAAATCAAAATCTGCAAATGTAAGTACCAACTTCACTATCACTAAATCGTATAAAACAAAGTCGCTTCCCGCTGTCCCTCTGTATGCTTAGATCTTTTAAACTACGAAACCGATTTTGATGCGGTTTTTTAATAGATAGAGTGATTCAAGAGGAAGTTTATATGTATAAAACATGCATAATATATTGAATATTAACAATGCTTCCGGGCGAAGCTGGGGCGGATTGCTAGTGCATAATATATTTAACATCTGCATGGCACCCTTGTGAAACTGGGGCGGGGTAGCTTGCAAATTCTATACTTAATATTTAATTATAATTAATACATTATTTGATTAATTTATAATACTACAATAATATTATATATATTCAAAATAAGTTTTAAAACTTACATCAGCGAAACGTCAAAACTTCTCTAATGTCTTTAATGTAAAGGTGTATGGCCTGCAGATCACCTAAGTCAAGTAAAGTAACTGTACGGTACGCCTAATCTAGTGCGTAGTACATATACATATATATCGATGATAAAACAAGACTAAAATAACTGCATATTATTATTTATATATTATAAACTTTATTGTACACCTCATAATGTGTAAGGATAAACATTTACAAAAACTAAGTGTGCTATGGGCGGTCTTATCGCACAGGGCCATTTCTTACAGACAACTTTACCTCCTTGTTAAAGGTAAGAAGATGGTAAAGTGACATGAGAATGTTTTTAATGCTTTCAGATGAAGGCTGGTCTTTTCCTCTTAGCTGTGCTTGCTGCACTGGTTGCGTGCAACGCAAATGAAGCACCCGCTTTCGAGGATGAGGCACCTGGTCTGCAGAATGCCATTTCCAGAGCTAACATGTACCAGGGAACTTATAGGCCTGGAGACAGACTACTTCACAGGTGTGTACCGATATTTGATATTCGAGAATATTGCTTAAACTTTTGAGCCCCAAGGGATCGCAGGCGTTGGAACACCTATTGTTCTATAATTGTGTCTGTAATTGCGGTAGACGAAAGGTTAAAAGTAAACTGACTACATAAAATCCTAAAGTTGTGGTGACCCAGCGAAAACAGCCCTGTACTTTTTAGGTGGGTAAATCATTCAATTACATCTCCACTACACTTTTAAGGTCTAAAAAACCCACTCCTGTTCCTTGTTTGTGTTGTTTGTCTTCAATTTTTTAATTCTAGAACGTGTCGGTTTCCTCATAATGTTTTCCTTTACCCCTTTGGAGAGCAGTGGCGATGAAATAATTTACATAAAGTTATGCGCCTGCCTGGGTTAGATCTCGCGAACTTACTACTACCGTTACTATTACTATTCGGCCACTACTGTTTTTAGTCTCTTAACGCTAAAATTGTATAGGTTTTAAACAAAGTAATATAAACTATGAGTCTCAGGATTTAATGTACATGTTTTTATTTATTTTCAGTGGCTACTACAGCAAGAACCCCATTATGAACGCAGTACAGTACCAGGATATCACTTACCGAGGAGCCAACAATGTGCGCATCACTTATCTAGAAGCTGTTGAGCAGGGAGTGACCCAGTGGGGCGTACCTTCCCTCAGAGCAGGAGGCGTTGGCTACAACCAGGCGACCATCAGGCTGACATCCGCCAGAGGCTATGGATACTACTACTTGGTCCGCATCTACGGTCGTTAATTTTTTTTAACTAATGAACAACTTTTACGACTAAATAGGGGTTCTTTCAATGGGATTTTATCACTTTTGAGGTACAGTTCTAATTACAATAAAAACTTTTGAAACAATTTATTTTGATTTTAATTTTAAAATTTCCCACGGCAATCAAATATTTTTTTTTTAATTTTGTCTGAACTGAGACAATGGATTGTCCGAAAGAGGTAATGAGGCTCTAGAACTCAAGGGGTAGGTATCCTCTCCCTCCAAAAAACAGATGTTAGAGTGAAAGTACACTACACTGGTAACACACGTGTGCCACATCAATCTGGGTGCGACGGTTTACATACATTTTATATGGAAACTAGACTTGTAGAGCTACACATGGCCGCTACGCAACGTTGTTCTTCATACAAATCAGGCGTGTGACACGTATGTTTCGGTCTAATGTAGTTATCGGCGCTGGTCTAGCAGTTCTAGCATCAACATCATCATCATCAGCCTTTTAATGTTCCCACTGCAGGGACACAGGCCTCCTCTCTCTAGGAGAGGGAATGGGCCATAATCCACCACGCGGGCCCAGTGCGGATTGGTGGATGTCACATGTCTTCGAATTTTTGGTTCATGGTTGGGACATGCCGATTTAGTTCTAGCATAATACATAATAATTTTTTTTTCCGACAACTATAACACAACGCCGTCTACCTAGTCTCAAGCTAAGCAGAGCTTGTGTTATGAGTACTAGACAACTGATAAATTTGCTTTACTTATACATTACACTAGCTTTTGTCAGCGGCTTCGCCCGCGTACATAAAATATAGCCTATGTCACCCAGGAGCTAAGCAGCTTTTTATTGTAGCTATTTTTTTTCCAATCCGGCCAGTAGTTCCAGAGATTACCTCCTACAAACAAAAAAACAAACTATACCTCTTTATTATATTAGTGTAGACTAGCGCCCCGCCCCAGCTTCGCACGGGTACTGATATTGAATATATTATGCATGTATTATACACATAAACCTTTCTCTTGAATCACTCTATCTATAAAAAAAACCGCATCAAAATTCGTTGCGTACTGTTAAAGATCTAAGCATGTATAGGGACAGCGGTAAGCAACTTTATTTTATACTATGTAATGATACATATTATAGATAAATTACACCCAGACACAGAACATGATCGTGCTCATCACACAAACATTTGTCCTGGGTGGGAATCGAACCCACGACCTCCGGCATAGCAGTCAGGGTTACTAACTACTAGACTGAAAGTAACCCACAGTGCAATGGAAAGGGCTACAAGCACCAACATATATATTTATTTCTCAAAAGATTTTTTTCTGGAATAAAAATCATCATGAAAATTTGTTTTCTCGTGATATTGCTAATAAAATAAGACAGGTACATTTCGCACGCTTAGGGAATGTGAGAGTGCATAAAATACCTCTATTGATTCCTTCAGGATCGATGTAGATGATAGGCCTTGAAGACCCAATAAGAATAGACTATTTAGAAATGTTTGGATTGGACGAAAAACTTTATATTGATGGAAATCTGAAACCTGCAAAATGAAAGTAAAAAATTATCCACCCTTACGTTGTTGAGACACCTGCGGCCCGGACTAAACGTTTTGCCTCGTCGTTTATACCGCGTACATCGAGGGACTGGAACAGTTTGCCGGCTGCAATCTTTCCGTCCGATTATAATTTAGGTGTCTTCAAGGCTAGAGTGAATAGGCTCTTAATAAACTAGTGCGCCTTACCATCAACGATTGCATCACTGCTTACCATCAGGTGGGATCGCAGTCAAGCACTAGTTTATAGCAAATAAAAAAATAAAAAAAATGAAAGTACCTGAAATATTTATGATAGCAAAATGTGTAAACAGTTTTTGAATCAATTAATATTGTAGGCACAAACTGCCAATTGGTGTACTGGTGACGACGAACAGTTACCAAAAACCCAATGAATTAAAGTCTGGAGTTTTTTCATGGTAGGTAATATTCATCCAATGACGAAATGCACCATTGGGAGGACCGGAAAATCATTGTCAGACTCTTACTGACTAAACAACCTACCCCATTTCGACGTAGCCATATATACCAGGGCCAGAACCTTCCTTTTAGATGCGAACCCTTGGCCCCAGTTGGCTTCGACCCTTCTGCAGAGTCCCTACAGTTTGCTGACAACCTTTGAGGCGCGCGGGAACAGTGCGCGCCTTTGAATATTGGGCTTTGCCCAAAGGTCCTTGGTCTGGTCCGGGTTCAAAGTCAAGGGTTTCATTAAAGATAAGGAGAATTGTTAAGGTTTTTTGTTCCAGAGGTTTGTACCTATTTATCAACGGCAGCCCAGAGCCTATTTGATAGCAACAGGACTTTCTAAAACAATAGATTTAAATAGTCCTGTTATTTTTATTTTTTGATCTTGTGGTCTTTTTTCGGTTTAAGTACTGGAATGCAGTCGACTGCTTATCTGACTTTAACAACCCAGTACAGTACGGCCGTCAAATCTTCGCGAATCTGAAGTTAGGCTCTGCGAATTTTAGCTCTTGAAAACTCGTAAAAAATAGATGGTTTAAACAAATACATGCAATTTACAGTAGTTATTGTTGTTAAAAACCATTATTAGCATTTGTTTTTAGCAGACTTTTTAACTCCTTTGGACTTCTAATCTCTATAAGCAACCGGAAAATTTTTAAAATCTACACTAATATAATAAAGAGGTAAAGTTTGTTTTTTTGTTTTTATGTTTTTTTGTTTGTAGGGGGTAATCTCTGGAACTACTGGTCCGATTGGAAAAATTTTAGCAACAATAGAAAGCTACTTTACTCCTGAGTGACATAGGCTATATTTTATGTACGCGGGCGAAGCCGCTGGCAAAAGCTAGTAATAAATAAGGAAATGGAAAGACCGATTTTGATTCGTATACCTGGAAGTGTTTTACTTTGTTACTCAGATTATAATCCTAAGACAAATAATATGTACCTTATAAATAAGATAAAAAATAATTTAGATAAGTTTATTTCACATAATATATAGAAATTTGTCGCTTTATCAAAGATGATTAGGTTATTATCGCAATTCAAAAAAAAATTGCGAATGGTTAGTAACTTTTTCCTGTACAATGTAAACAAAATTTAAATTAGAATTTGAACAGACAAAACAAATGACTAATTCAATTCTAGTTAAGATAAGCGTTTTTTTATGGTAGGTAAAAATCATCCAATGACGAGTCCCGCTCTTGGGCGGAGCGGAAACAAGTGTCAGACTCTTACTGACTAAACAACCTACCCCGTTCCTATATCGCCATACATACCAGGGCCAGAGCCTTCCTTTTCAGACGCAAACCCGTGGCCCTAATTGGCTTCGACCCTTCTGCAGGGTCCCTACGGTTGCTGACAACTCCTTGAGGCGCGCGGGAACAGAGCGCGCCGTCGACGATTGGGCTTGGTCTGGACGATTACCAGACGACCGGACGGCGAGCTACCCAATGCTCACCGTCCGTAAGCCCACGCCTACGGTGGCCGAAAGTCAGGATCGGAATCCCGGCGGAGTCTGGGGCGCAAACGCCGTTGCCTTATGCGGTCAGCCTCCTCCTTTGCTAGCATTACTGTTTCGAAGAAGGAGACCACCGCCTGCCACTCCTCCTCACTCCGAGTAAGGATAAGCGTGCCATACCATTAAGAGCGACCAAACCGACGAGCATTTTCATACAACCGCTCTTACGTGATTATGATGTTATTACACATCTTTCTTCAAATATTTTGGATACACACATATCTTATGAATATTATCTAGGCTTCTATACATATCAAAACATAAATTTGTCTATGAGTAATCGAATAAAGACTTCTGAAAATCTGCTACTTAACGTAAACATTGTCTCTCCATAGTGTACACCTGTACGTACGAGTATATAAATATAAAAAAAATATTAATAATTAATTACTTATGTTATGATACTTAGCTTTCGATGCCATCCAGACAAAAAGCTGCAATTGTGAAAATAGATGAGTAAACTTACCTGAAAAGAAAAGAAAATTTCATTATAGCACTTTTTATCAAATAGAATATGAAGTTTCTAAAACTAAGCATACATAGGCATAGTTATGTATTTTTCATTACTCATACTCTAAAAGTAGGTATAAAGTTGCCTGCGGACAGGGTTGGAAGAAGTACTTTTACTCCCTAGGGAGTTTTACTTTACAACTGACAATTGTTTTTTTTAATATTTAGACAGCAAATATTAAAAAAAAAACTAGTTCTATTTTGACATTTCTATTGAACCGTGACCCGAATTTTTATACTGCCAGTACAATTAAAATGACATAAAGATAGAAATAATTTAAGAATACTTTTTTTAATGACTTTATTTTAATTTACTTTCAACTATTTCATTAAAACTAATATTATATTTGAGGAAAATGTTTACCTGACCCATGTTTACAATGATAAAGTGAAAAATATTGACTGAATAGCCAGACGACGACTAAAAAAAAAAATGGCGGGTAAAGTCTCTCTATAATCTGTGGCCGATTTGGTCTTTCTTTATTTTTTTTTCGAGGTGTAGTTTTGTTTACATTTTGCTAAATCTCTGTTATAAGACATTTGTGTTGACACGAAAAGTTCATCAGCTTCAGTTATAAATTTAACGCAAGATTCTTTGAGGAGAAAACCGCTTACCGCCTAAATCAAAAGAAATATACGACGCTCGGTCGCCAAAAAAATTCTCGGGACTAAATAACTAACTTTCATCCCTCGTATAACAATGTACTATTTCATTACTCATACTCTGAAAGTAGGTGTAAAGTTGCCTGCGTAGAGGGCTGAAAAACTACTTTTACTCCCTAGGAAGTTTCACTTTTCAACTGACAGCTGTCTAAATATTAAAAAAAAAACTACTTCTATTTTGACATTTCTATTGAACCGTGACCGGAATTTCTATACTGTCAGTACAATTAAAACGACATAGAGATAGAAATAATTTAAGAATACTTTTTTTTAATGACTTTATTTTAATTTACTTTGAACTATTTCATTAAAACTAATATTATATTGAGAAAAATGTTGACCTGACCCATTTTTACAATGATAAAATGAAAAATATTGACTGAATAGCCAGACGACGACTAAAAAAAAAAATGGCGGGCTTAGTCTCTGTATAATCTGTGGCCGATTTGGTCTTTCTTGATTTCTTTTCGAGGTGTAGAGTTTTGTTTACATTTTGCTAAATCTCTGTTATAAAAAAATTGTATTAACACGATAAATTCATCAGCTTCAGTTATAAATTTAACGCAAGATTCTTTGAGGAGAAAACCGCTTACCGCCTAAATCAAAAGAAATATACCTACCTAAAAACATACGAAGACCTTTGACGACGACACAGGTTTTTATTATTTTTATTTTCCTCGTATTCGTAATGAAAAGCACAGTGTATGCCTCGGGTTCAAGAGTTATCTAGTCCCTCGAACTATTAGCGACCTCGCTCTCGCTCGGTCGCCAAGAAATTTCTCGGGACTATATAACTAACTTTCATCCCTCGTATAACAATGTACTATTTTTTTACTATCTGTTCAACAAATTTTATCTTCTATTCCGCAGGCATAAGGATGGCATTAAAAACAAAAAAGTCGTTACAAAACCAACTATTTACTGCAGCCGCGATTTCTCATTCCATCGACGTAATAAAAATCAAATGAATGGACAGTAAAAAGGTTGTCTTAAATATCTAATGTTATTTTGAACGGAGCGTTGCAATGGAAAAATTATAAGGCTGATTATACTTTGCTTATTTTATATCTAGACCCACGTTGCGTTGTTATCATTTTTATTTCTTAGCAAATAAAAAAGATAAAAAAAAATGTGAATACTTTATCTTTACCTTCCTGGTCAGTTTTGTGATTCATTTATTTCAGCATGACTCGACAAGGTCCGGTTTTTATCTGATAACACTATATCTCATTATTAGATCCACTAAAATTATATTTAAGGCAGTTCAAATGTTGATTTATCTACAGTATTGCTCTAAAGACGTATTACCTACTGTGATATCATTGTATAGCAAAAAAATATCAGGGGAAAAACGTAAGTAGTAATCTTTGGTTTCTGTTATTATGGTGTCGTTTAATTTATTTATAGCGCCATCTATGGCGTCACATAGGAACCAATTCTGCATTGCGCAACCAAAGTTCTCCGCGCGATTTAAACTTTTGAGCTTCAATGCCAGCGTTCGCACACCTATTGTTCTTTAATTGTGTCTGTAATTACCAAAGTCGAGAGGACCCATATAGAACAGTCCGAAATCAACTATCGGGCAGACCATCTGCCCACCAGACGATAACATCTATCTGGTTGGGGGTTCCTCCCTTTTCAAAGGAGATATGAGGTACTTTACTCTCCGTTTCGATATCCCCAAACGTTTTATTGTGACGGATCGAGCTCAATAGCATAATTCTCGTAATGAAAACCGTAGCGATATCGTAGCGACTTTGACATTTTCGTATTCCCATCCATCAATCGAGTTTGAACGACACCGATTTTGAACTCGTTCGATCGAAGAGAGGTCGTTTAGAAGTCGTTCAAATATCGTTCTATCGAATCCCCATCAAGGAACACATCAGCCACCAGATTGGTCTATGTGCAATAAATAAGTATGGCTAGGAATTAAGAAAAATAAAAGCATCTAGTGGCAACTAGTGCCACTAGATGTCGTGTCATGTATTGTTAACAAATCAACTGCTGGATTCGATATGAAAGAGTTTTAGACCAGTGCAGATAGCTTTTGAAAGGGACTTAAATAGTAGTAGAATGAAACCCATTGGAAAAGAAAGATCTGAGGTCGGGAAGTGGATGGGTGTACGGTTTTAAGGTTAAAAAATGGTTTCTCTCGATTTCTGGCAAAACTATCGGTTTTATGGAAAAATGTCTAATAGCAAACTTGTAGGTCATAAAAAGAACTACCACTTTTGTATTTACACTTTTTCACACAGCTTCAAAATCTATGTGAAAAGTCCAAAAAACCGAGTTTTTAATTTAATTTTTATCTCTCTAAAAATTACTTTTTTTCACAAAATTTGGTGAAAAGTTTTCTTTTTATGTCCCAAACTTACTATATTTTTTTTTATTTAAAATATTCACAGTTGCTCTTTATTTTGACTTAACATCGAAAAAACAGCCTATTTTTCAATCGAAAATCTCACGTAAAAATATGTGATTTTTTTTTAAAGTTTGTTGGCTTCTTATTCATTGAAATCATTACTTTTTGATGGTGTAAAAAAAGTATACATTAATACAGTAAGTTTTTTCAGAAAATGCCAAAAATTAAAAAATATCGAATTAGAAATTACTTTTGTTTAATCATTATTAGCGACCCCCTCCAGCTTCGCGCGGGTGTAAAGGTGATATATGTATTATACTTATAAACCTTCCTCTGGAGTAACTCTATCTATTAAAAAAAACCGCATCAAAATCCGTTGCGAACTTTTAAAGATCTAAGCATAGACAGGGATAAGCAACTTTGTTTTACACTATGTAATGATGTACTGAGGTATTTATTTTTTTTTTTATAAGATTTAAGGGGGATTTCATGTAGGAAATGTGCAACCATTTTTTACCCTTAAAACCGCACACCCATCCACTTCCCGACCTCAGATCGATCGTAATTTATTTTTTCTTAAATTTTTGCTATATTATCTTCCTTTTCTAATGGGTTTCATTCTACTACTATTTAGGTCCACTTTTTATCGTTAACAGTGCTAATTGCACTGGACTATTTGTAGTTTATTACTCTTTTTATTTTTGTTAAGATTTACCTTTTCAAATTTATCTACATCTACTATAATAACTGTTTTACTCCTGAGTGACATAGGCTATATTTTATGTACGCGGGCGAAGCCGCTGACAATAGCTAGTTTTGTATAATCTATTAAAGTATAAGGTTTTTATATTGTGATTGTTTCGCCAAGTTTGCTGCGTCGGCGTTGGACTTTCGTCGTACATTATATACAAACACAAACATATGATTCTGTACGACGACCGACCAACGAGGCTCGTCTCCGTAAATGGAAAGGAACTATGAAAGGAAATTGCCAAAATTAGCAGGACACGTTGCTTTTTTTAATATTCAATGAACATCACACAACGCCGTCTAGTCTCAAGTTAAGCAGAGCTTATGTTATGAGTACTAGACAACTGATAAACATACTTATACATATTTTTCTATATACAAACATATTATAGATAATTAGATAAAACCCCAGACACAGAACAAATGATCTTGGTCATCACACAAACGTTCGTCCTAGGTGGGAATAAACCCACGACCTCTGGCATAGCAGTCAGGATCACTAACAACTAGACCGACAGGCCAGTCACACTAAAGGCTTGCTTAGTAACTGGGTCTTTTGAGCCCTCATTGATAGCTGATATTGTATCTTTTCAGATGAAGAGTTTCATCCTAGTCGCAGTGCTAGCAGCACTAACAGTCTGCAATGACGCGGCTTCCATCCCTAGTGAAGTCACTCCGTTCGAAGATGTGGTAGAGTTTCCACTACCCGTTGAGGAGTACACAAAAGATTATCATCTAGAAGGAGCTACTGGAAGGCAGCTGTCAGATGATGATGAGTTCATCCTGTTTTACGAGTAAGTACTTTATAATGTTACGTATAGTATGTGGCAACTTTGAAGATTGAGAGGCCTGTCCATTATTTTTGTAAACAACTCTCTACCAACCATTAGAACTAAAAATTCGAAGACATGTGACATTCACTAATTCGCTCTGAGCCCGTGGCCGAATGATGAATTACGGCCCATTCCCTCTCCTAGAGAAGAGACCTGTGTCCCAGCAGTGTGAACACGACAGGATGATTATGCTATGCTAAACTATTTATGAACTGACCTGTTGGTCTAGTGGTTAGTAGCACTGACTCCTATGCCAGAGGTCGTGGGTTCATTTCCCACCCAGGATAAATGTTTCTGTTATGAGGTCGACCATTTGTTCTGTATCTGGGTATAAATTACACCCAGATACAGAATACAGAGAGATATATAATATATGTATATGTATTTAGAAATATATAATTATGTTTATCCCATAACACAAGCTCTGGAAATATTGGAATAAGTTTATTATCTCTTTATTTTTCTATACACGTTTTTTTGACATTTTTAAATATTTCATAAAACAAATATAAATATTTTTATTATTTATGTTTTCAGGGAATCGTTCAACTTGCCGCCAATCGCAAACACAGAGCAGATGCGAGACGTAGTGTACCTTGGTAATGCTACCACTGTGATCAACCGCATCAGAGTATTCAATCCCCCTCCAGTCCCCGGGCACACTTACATATACAATCATAGGACGACTGCCCGTGTCAGGGTGCGATCAGGCCCGGGTCAGGGACTTTCCTGCAGAGTTCAGTTCTTCGGGTATTACACAGATTAATCAATGAATGATGATTGATGAACTATTGTTAGATTGAGGACGTAAAAATAAAAGCTTAATTAATTAAGAGCAAATTGTTTTTTTTTTCTTTTAAATTATAAAAATAAACAGCACTTTAAAGCTAAGTTACGAATTCACCGTGATATATCGATACCAGAAGTATGAATTAACGTAAGAGACATTTACTTAAAATGTAAAAATGTTCCTTACGATGATTGATGTAAGGGTATTTTTCGCAAAACATAAAAATGTCCCTTACGTTAATTCAAACTTCTTCTTTTTCATATTTTTGTATACTAGTGAAAGAGAATTTATATTGACGTTGGTGTGTCAATTTAAATAAATAAACAATTATATTAACCGACGCACATTTTTTTTTACGGTGGACAAAAATCATTCAACGACATCGTCCGCCCTTAGGCGAAGCGGTAGATAATGTCAGATTTTTACTGCGTAAAACCTCACCCCGTTCGTTCTTAGAGCGGGCGTACACGGACTGCTCGAGCAGTTAACGGCTGACCGACGTACACGGACCGCTCGCAGGTCGACAGCACGATGGAATTTCATCATGTAGTTGACGGCTTGAAGTGGTCGCGACTGCTCGAGCAGTTAACGGCTGACCGACGTACACGGACCGCTCGAGCGGTCGACAGCACGATGGAATTTCGTCATGTAGTTGACGGCTTGAAGCAGTCGCGACTGCTCGAGCAGTCGTGTGTACGGCAGCGAATGAATGGCTATAGTTCACCGCGCGGTCGCGGCTTCAAGCAGTCGGTCATAACTGCTTGAAGCAGTCCGTGTACGGCTGGCCTTAGTGTGACAATTTCACATTTACCGTTACTTTTGCATCAAACAGTACTTTGGATTGCGTTGAATGTAGCAACCAGCTTTTAAACTATACGTGACGTTTACGATAGGCGTGTGAGGAAGGCCAACCTTAGGGTCCCGCACGCCTCAAGGAGTTGTCAGCAACCGTAGGGACCCTGCAGAAGGGTCGAAGCCAATTAGGGCCACGGGTTTGCGTCTGAAAAGGAAGGCTCTGGCCCTAGTATGTATGGCGATGTAGGAACGGGGTAGGTTATTTTCCGGTTGTTTTCCGCTCCACCCAAGAGCGGTACTCGTCATTGGATGATTTTTACCTACCATAAAAAAAACCCTCTCAGGGTAGAGCCTTCCCCACTTTCCTATCGTCAACGTCTTGCATGGTTTAAAAGCTTTTTGCTTTATCTTTCTCAATCCAACGATGCTTGATTAAAAAGCAATTCGAAAAAAGAGAACGCCTGAATACTTTGGTGGCATTTGGTAATTCCGTGATTGATTAAGGTAAGTACCTAAAAGGTATGAATTGAAATGTTCAAGTGACGATTTCACAAAACTTGTTCCGGGAAATACTTACGTATTTTTTCAAAATCCTTAAATCTTTTTGAGACTAATTGTCGTTATTCAGATTTCGAGCATGGCTTTTTTTTAATATATGAGTACACTATGAAAAGCCAAAGTTCACGTCGAATTCAGAAAAAATTCAGAAAAAAGAATTGAGAAAATCAGATTTTCAGTTATACCGGGTTAGTTTTACACAAAATGTTTTCATTTCTATAGAAGCCTTATCAAAAAGAGAAATTCTAAGTTTGGTTCGTATATATGTATGTTTGTCTGCTATTATCTCACGTATGGCTGAATCGTTTTTTTTTATACATGACTGACTGAAGGAAGAAAGGGGTCAACCATATCATCGCTTTACATCAGGTGAGATTGTGGTCAAACGCGAGCCTATTTTTGACTGGCCTGTAATGTTGGTCTAGTGGCCCTGACTACTATACCGTAGGTCGTGGCTTCGATTCCCGGCCAGGACAAATGTTTGTATGTTAAGCACGATCATTTGTTCTGTGTCTGGGCGTAATTTACTCGTATCTATAATATGTATGTATTTAGAAATATATAAGTATGTTTATCAGTTGTTTAATACCCATAACACAAGCTCTGCTTAGTTTGGGACTACATGGTGTTGTATAATAGCTGTGGAATATATATTATATTATTTAGAATTAAAAAAAAATGGGGTATACGTAGAACTGATGATCAAGCGGTAAGGTGTGTAAAAAAAAATACTAGAACTGAAAAGAGTGAAATAAAAACTTTTTTATTTTTCTTAATTCGTCATTATCAAAATTACATATCTGTTTGTCCATGATCCATGGTGTGTTCGATAAAAGATGTTTTATACATTGATGCATTATTTTTCTATCTTTCTTTTATTTTCCATTTAAGTTACTATACATGTATTGGTCCATGTGTTGCTACTAACATAGTTATACAATTTATTTACTAACAATGAACTGTATTTACTTCTTCTGCCCTGGTAATCGAGAGGGCAGTAAGTCGAAGGTGGCCTGCTCTTTTACGTAGTAACTAAATTTATCGTACAGTTCTTACTGCTAGAAAAGGCATTTCTACTTTACGTAGAAATATAAAACCTAGATTTGAAGAAAGCTCGTTTGACGTACATTCCAAATCGATTATATAAAAAAATGGCCACTTTCGACTTAAAGCCTGCGCGCACTAGCGATTTAAGTTGGCCGATAGTTTGATCCGTCAGAGGAATCAGTATAGAGTTATATGGCAGTGCGCGCACTTGATGTTTATACGAACACATGAATATCATAATCGTTATACGATTGTGACTGAACTATCGGCCAACTTTAATCGCAAGTGCGCGCAGGCTCTTACTGCCCTCTCGATTACCAGGGCAGTCTTATACCTATATGTTAGTCTATAAGATATACATCTATGAGCCAAGATGCCTGACAGTAAATGATTTATTATTTATTTATTATTATAGCATTTTTCCAACAACCATTTGGATAATTTCGTCTTAAATAATCTTTCTTTAAGGCCAATCAGTGTAGTGTCCATAAAATTGAACAGTGTTGTAGAGTTTATCACCTGGCGCAGAGGTTAACCTGACGTGAGCATAAGTTTGGCGCATCTTAAAATATCCTTGTGGAAAAATATTTGTGAAACTTATCACCGATATACGTGTAATATAAGTTGTAGAATTAGCACGGTAAAATACATCACGGTGTTGTACAGTGTTCGGGATACCGTCCAAGAAAAATGATTCTCTGAAAAAATAATTAGGGTTTTAATTCTCGGTAAGTATAACTTGTTAAGGCACTGTAAGCAGCAAATCTTTAGGTATTTCCGGGTGGTGCATCGCTGCGAACAAATAAGGTTGAAAATGGCTATGCGTTTGATTTTAGCAGTTTTTTTATTATTTAAAAAAAAAGTACAACGATTTGTTAAAATATTTTTACATTTCTCTTTAGTTGGTTATATTTCCATTTTGGTAGTTACAAATAAAATAATAGTTATCACTCAAAATACTGAGTATTTCGAGACGAAAAATTGTTTTCGTGTACTTTCTTGCGATTATTTTTCTCAAAAGTCTGAATTATTTTTAGAAAATGTTTTTGCATAACTCTTTTACTTATATATTAGACTATACACTGTATTTTTTTGGTGTTTGTACTGTGTAGCAATACGGTTAACTTTGCAACGAAAAAGAGGACGTTTTTACGGTGCCCGGTATAGGTAGCGCCTTAAGTGATGAAATTGACTGAATTCTTTCTAATATTTCTATTGTACTACTAACACTCTTTACGTTACATAGCCTTGAAATTACACATAACATAGCGTAACCTTAGTTCTCTTAAGCAGCTTGTTTATTACCTAAAGACTCCCGTAAACGAGCCATAAAAATTGCATATTGTTGGCAAGTTTTATTGCGCAATATTGATCAATATATCATCATCATCATCAGCCTTATCAATGTTCCCACTGCTGGGACACAGGCCTCCTCTCTAGAAAGGAATGGGCCGTAATCCACTACGCGGGCCCAGTGTGGTTTTGTGGATGCCACACACACGTCTTCGAATTTTTGATTCTAGGACATGCCAGTTTCCTCACGATGTTTTCCTTCACCGTTTTGAGAGCAGTGGAGATGAAATAAATTACGCAAAGTAATGCGCCTGGCTGGGTTTAAACCCACGACCTACAAATCATAAGTCGAGGCCGTTACCACTCGGCCACCACTGCTCTCGAATAATAAACGTCCACAATCATTACATAGCATAAAACAAAGTTGCTTAGATCCCATGTATTCTTAGATCTTTAAAAGTACGCAACGGATTTTGATGCGGTTTTTTTTTAATAGATAGAGTGATTCAAGGGGAAGCTTTATAGCTATAATATATAACCTTTGCACCCGTGCGAAGCTGGGGCGGGTCGCTAGTTATTGCTGCAATTGAATTGCTGACGAATTTTGTTCCTACGTTTGTTTCAAATATCTTGGCTATATCGCCGGGCTACACTTTTAAATTGCTGCAATTGTTGCTTTGTATTAAGCCATAAAACAACAACTTGCAGTTATAGAATTGCAGCAAGAAATTGCCTCAAAACTAGCCCGTTTCCAAGGACTTTAACGAAATAAAAAAAGCACACACTCGTAAAATAGGATCAAATTATCTCGTGGCTCCAGCATGCTTGTAGCTTCTTCTAGATGATCATAGATTTTCGTGTATTCATTGACGCCTTCTGGGAATTCTACGACTGCCTTGAAGACAGGAGCGCTTTCATTTGAGACGGAAGCCGCTTCATGGCCGACAGTAAGTGCAGCTAGCACCAAGACCAGGATAAAGTACTCCATCTGTAAGGACACAACGCTCTAACTATAACTAGCTTTTTTATGGTGAGCAAAAATCATCCAATGACGAATCCCGCTCTTGGGCGGTGCAGGAAACAGTGCCAGACTCTTACTGACTAAACACGCCACCCCGTTCATTCTTTGCACTTGGAGGAACAAGCCTTCCTTTCAGAAAGAGACCCTGGGTCCCAGTAGGCTTCAACCCTTTTGCAAAGTCCCTACGGCTTGCTGACAAATCCTTGAGGCGAGCGGGAACAGAGCGGGCCGTCGACAAAGTGGTCGACGGCGCGCTCTATTGCTGTGTGAACCCAAGTGGGTTTGGTCCGGACTGTTACCAGACAACCGGACGGCGAGCTACCGATAACTAGCTCATGGTTAGTAGTCCTGAATGCTACGCCAGAGAATATCTTAATTAGAGACACAATAGGTGTGAGAATGCCGGCGTTCGCTCAAGAATTTAACTTAGGATAAGATAACGTTATTTTAAAGTTGTTAAAAAAATGAGGCCTCAATTTGTACAGGACAGAAATGAACTTTATAAAGTTGTGCAATGTTTCTTAACCCTATGTATGCTGAAATTAGAGACACAATTAAAAAGCGATTGTGTCTCGCGTAGATTTGCGCATCAGCGAGGTATACGAGAGGTTTGGTCCTATAGTAAAAATTGTTTATATATAACTAGCTTTTGCCCGCGGCTTAGCCCGCGTGGTATTGGGGTTGGGGTTTCCGGGATAAAAAGTAGCCTAAGTCCTATTCCGGAGTGTATCCTATGCCTGTGCCAAATTTCATCCAGATCCGTCTAGGCGTTTTGGCGTGATTGAGTAACAAACATCCAAACATAGTAACATTTATAATATTAATAAGATAAGATTAGTAAGATGACTACAATTACATGTTTTTTATGGTAGGTAAAAGGGATCCTCTCTCTCCATCTCACCTTTGGGCGGAGTGGGAAACTTTCAGACCATTACTGACTAACAACCTTCCCCATTCCTACGTTGCCATACATACCTACCAGGGCCAGAGCCTTTCTTTTAGACGCGAACCCTTGGCCCCAGTTGCCTTTGATCCTTCTGCAGGATTTGAGTATCACGTGTTTAAGTATCGAAGCCAATTAGGGTCAAGGGATCGTGTCTGAAAGGAAGGCTCTGACCCTAGTGTGTAAGGCAATGTAGGAACGGGGTAGGTGGTTTAGTCAGTAAGAGTCTGACACTGTTTCCCGTTCCACCCAAGGGCGGGATTCGTCATTGGATGATTTTTACCTACCATAAAAAAAACGTGATTGTAGTCATTATATATACACAATTTTTACTATAGGACCAAACCTGAAATCGTGAAAAAAGTTTAGTATCGGACACTAATTTATGCATTTATTTATAAAACTTTATGCACATAATAAGTACAAAGGCGGACTTAATGCCATAGGTATTTTCTACCAGTCAAACTTAGGGTGGTGCAGAAACAAATTAATTACTAATTACCAGTCACCCTATACAAACTCAAAACTATTAGTTACTTACAGTTTATTTTTGCTATTAATCCAGTAAAACACAACTGTTGTTGTTTACTCGTACAAATTGACTACACACCAACAATTCAAGCAAAAAGTTTAAATATATTTCTAGAATCTATAGTGATAACATGATAAGATTGTACTAAATATGTGCCGTGGACTAACTCGAAATTAGACATGTGTGTGGTAAAGAAAGGGGAAGTCCGGTAGTGTGACATCATAGGGGGCGTCTGGACACCCAATGTTAATATAATATATCTACACTTATATAATAAAGAGGTAAAGTTTGTTTTTTTGTTTGTAGGGGGTAATCTCTGGAACTACTAACCAGTAGTTCCAGAGATTACCCCATTCATTTCAGAGATTTTCAACATTCATTTCAACAACAAAATGTTTATATATAACTAGCTTTTGCCAGCAGCTTCGCCCGCGTACATAAAATATAGCCTATGTCACTCAGGAGTAAAGCAGCTTTCTGTTGTTGCTAAAATTTTTCCAATCGGACCAGTAGTTACAGAGATTACCTCCTTCAAACAAAAAAAAAAACAAACTTTACCTCTTTATTATATTAGTGTAGATGTAGATATAAGTTCAGTAGAACCTAAACTCAAAATCTTATACGAATTGGTCAAGCCGCTTTCGAAAGTGATTTTTTACAAACGCTTACCACTATTTGCTTAATTTTACTATATACATAATTTTATTTCATTGTCGTTCCTTTTATTGAATTTATTTTATGTAGATAGATAGATTCATGAATATCATTTAAACTTTTGCTCTCTCAACCCTCAAAAAACCCTCTCTCACGCGAACGCCAGCGTTCGCACACCGATTGTTCTTTAATTGTGTCTGTAATAAAACCAAAGTCGAAAGGATGTATTATTAGATATATAAGATTTTTCACAGTTTTCGTCATATTTTCAGATGTTGAGTCATTTTAATTTTGTTTTTATCTTGAAAATGATGAAATAAATGAGTGTACATACACAAGATCAATGTTTTAGATAATCAAGTGCAGTTTATCGTAAATCCATTTAAAATTTGAAGGTAATTGGACAGAGATAATTTATATCTTATCATTTTAATGTTTCTAATTTTACAGCAGTTATAATTATAATACCATTTTAGTGCAAGGCAAGCAATACGGTTGACCCATAGTGACAGAGAAAAAAGAATTGTAAATGTGAGTATTTTTTTTTACAAGCATCACATGTTGTGGACGTATAGTGGCAGGCTAAAAAAAGTTGCACAGTAATCTATATATATCTAAAAATCAATGCCACTGTTCGTTGTGATTTTATAACTCAAGAACGGGCTCACCTATCCAAACTTACTGTTTAGGCTTTGTTCGTACAATTTAGTAGATGGTTTATGTGAAGTTTGTACAAAATCGGTCGAGCGATTCTTCATTGTCAAATTTTTCTGTTGCCGGGAGCGAAGGCGCGAGCAAAAGCAAGTATTATATAAAACACTTGATCCTAATTTTGCAAAAAAAAACAATATTTTGAGCAAACTCGTCCGTTTACAGTGCTTTCGGCCAAATACTTGGTACGTATGAACAGCTCGACCGAGCGTTTATTTTTACAACTCGTTTATATCACTGTCTCGGTCGAGTACCTATCTCGCCCTTTTACTCAGTACATGTGATCATGGCATTAAAATTTTGGTTTTTCAAAGTAATCGTAAACTTATTTAACCTTTTGGATACCTTAATTAGTGATATAATAGAAAGACAATAGGTTTGCGAACGCGTTTGCTTGGGGCTCAAGAGTTTACAGTTATAAGGTCATTACAATAACCCATTACGCGACATCACCACCTCGCGCCGAGAGTTTAGCATTCTTTGTATGGGAGTACAGTGAGTCAACCTACTATATCAAATCGTAGGGCCTCTGCAGAAGGGTCGAAGCCAACTGGAGCTCAGGGTCTTTTTCTGAAAGGATAGCTTGGCTTGGAAAGGGGGTGGGCTGTTTAGTTAATAAGAGTTTGACACTGTTTTTAGCTCTGTTCAAGGACGGGATTCGTCATTGGATGATTATTATCTACCATAAAAACCCACTAGATTAACTCTGAATGAATCCCATCCGTAAGCTGAACAGGCGTGAACAGCGAGTGAAGCACTCAGTAGTAACCCGTTGCTCGCACGCTTGCCTTGCTTTGTTCACGTGCAGGTCTCAAATGAATCACGCGTTGACCGCGTGTGATTCACGCATGAATACGACGCATCGATGATTCACTGCTCCCTTTCCTTTCATTACTCTAAACTGTCTACTAATATACATCGTTAAATTCGAAACTGATCTTTTTACGTACGTCTGACGGCGAGCTGCCCGTTGTTTGCCGTCCGCAAGCCCACATTCTTTTATGGTAAACTTTTGGTTTTTACAGATGAAGAGTTTGTCTTTCATCGCAGTGCTAGCAGCACTCACAGTGTGCAATGACGCGGCTTCCATCCTAGAAGAAGGCGCTCTATCTCAAGAACAAGCCGCTTTGTTTGCTGAAGACGGCTTTGTATACCGAGAGGATACCGGGATGTATCAGAAAGGAGACGTCAGAGTGGGAGACCATTTGTTTTATGAGTGAGTGGTCATCATCTTTTCAGCCGAAAGACGTGCTTCTGGATATAGGCTTTCTCCAGGTGTTGTCTGTCACAACTAACGGTCCTGTCCCCTAGCCAAGTTACAATAGTTTTGTGACGTTCTCTATCTACAATCGAAACGCCTCAATGTAAATATTTATCTAAAAAGAGAAATTGACAGACTGACATATCAACGCACAGCTGGAACTACTAAGAGTAAGAGAGTAAAATTTTGCACAGAGCTTCCTTTTATGACAGACGAACACTAAGAAAGGGTTCTTCAAAAGTTAACTTCTAAAGGGATGTAATGGGGGTCTAAAGTTTATATGGAGAACCCCTTCTTTCACGCGGGCGAAGCCGCTGGCAGAAGGCTAGTTATATCATAAAACTGCAGGATGTAGCGATAATCATTGTAGAAACGATTACATTTGAGTCTGACATTTTGAATGATGTGAAATTGGCAACTAATTTTGTTGAAATGAAGTCATTACCATGCATTTGATTAGTTGTTTACTAGCGTTAACGATTGTAGATTATCAACTTGACTAGGGGGGCTGATCGTCTAGCATCCATCGCGACTCTTACTAGGTCATCGGTCCAACTTGTGGGGAGCCACGAGTTAGTAACGACATTTAAGTATATAGTTGTAAAATGGAACGCGCGTGGTTACTAATGCAACCACCACTGGAACGGATATACAATAATAATTTTTGTTTAGGGTTCTATAGCTCAAAGAAAAGAAAGATATAATCAAAACCCTTATAGATTCACTTTGTTGTCTGTCTGTATATGATACTTTCACGCTTTCTTGAGATAAAGGGTCTTCCTTTATCTCAAGAAAGCGTCAAAGTATCGACTTGAAATTTAAAACAAATCGTCGTTGCGAATTCAAGGCCATGTTTTTTTACTATTATGTACAAGTAACAATAGCAAAATTGAAAACATGAAATTATTTATCTAATACCTATATTTATGGTTGTATTTGGTTTTATTACATTTTTTTCAGTAGACGGTTTTTATCGGTTCTCTCACAAAGCTGAATTTTACACATAAAGTCGCAACGACGATGTATTCAAGTCTGCAAGTCCTTGTAGCTGGAAAAAAATCAAATTTCTTAATTAACGGGAGAAGATACGGCTGTTATATAAAGCAAAAACTGTATACTCGCATTTTGACACTCTCAAGGAATTAAAAATCCTGAAATGTAGCATAAAGCAAAACCTAGCGCATAGCATAAAGCATATCACAAAATTATAGTTAAAATCTGAAATCTTTAAATTTTTTAGCTAAGTAATTCCAGACATTGTAGATTGGACTACAGGCACTTATCATAACATAATTATTTCTTTTCAGCCATACATGCCATGTGCCTGCCATTCCTAACGCAGTACAGTTTGAAGATGTGGTATACCTCGGAAATTCTACCACCAGGATTACTGGTCTTCGTATGAGTAACGTTCCAGTTACCCCTGGCACCACCATGGTTGGACCATTAGGCGCTGCCTTTCTTTCTATCAGGTTAAGGTCTGCGCCAGGAGATGGGATCTTCACACGAGTACAATTCTGGGGACACTACACCGATTGGGTCTGATATTACAACGAGATGTAGATAATAATGGGGATCGTTGGGGTGATGTAGATGTGTGTGTGTGATGTAACTATTTTAAAATAGTTGTGATGTAAATATTTGCCTAATAGAGCAAGGGTAACTAAAATATTGCAATTTGTTATTTAAATAAATTATGTTGTAGGTAATTTATTATTATTTACTAGCTTTTGTACGCGGCTTCGCCCGCGTACATAAAATATAGCCTATGTCACTCAGGAGCGAAGCAGCTTTCTATTGTTGCTGAAATTTTTCCAATCGGACCAGTAGTTCCAGAGATTACCTCCTACAAAAAAAAAAAATCAAAAAAACAAACTTTACCTCTTTATTATATTAGTGTAGATGTAGATTATATTTGTTGATATAGAAACACATTTTGTATCATAGCAAAAATTGGATATAAATATGTAGAAGTTATTATAATACCTACTTTCAAAGGAAATAATTGTTTTTTTTTTTATCTAAGGGGCGATTTCATGGATATAAGGTACGTAGGAACATGTTTGCCAAAGCTTAAAGATAGTTTAAGTACTATGTTTAAGTATTACCTATTCTAAACATATTCTAGACATTGGTAATTGCTTGTAAGCTTCACAAAATCTTGATATAAAAATATTACTGGATTGCCTGCCACATCCAGACATATGAATAATTGGATTGGATGACAAATTCAATTGCTAGACTAGAAAAGCCGAGAAGTACTTGGAACAAACGAGTGGAAAGTAACCAGTGTGTATGCGTACAGCTAAGGAATCAAATTTCCTGCCGGAGTCTGTGTTTCCTAATAACTATAAGACAAGAGTAAATAAGTTACGGCGTTTGCGCGGGGTTACGGACGGCGAGCAATGGGTAGCTCGCCGTCTGGTCATCTGGTATTAGTCAGGACCAAGCCCAGTCGTCGACGGCGCGCACTATTCCCGCGCGCTTCAAGGAGTTGTCAGAAACCGTAGGGACCCTGCAGAAGGGTCGAAGCCAATTACGGCCAAGGGTTTGTGTCTGAAAGGAAGGCTCTGGCCCTGGTATGTATTGCGATGTAGGGGTATAATGGGGTAGGTTGTTTAGTCAGTAAGAGTCTGACACTTGTTTCCCGCTTCGCCGAAGAGCGGGACTCGTCAGTGGATGATTTTTACCTGCCATAAAAAAAAAGAGTAAATAGGTTGTTTTTAAGTAAACATGTTATATCGTCGTCCGAATCATGATCCATATTGCTCGCCATCAGTTGAGATAGTGGTCAAAAGCAAACTATATAAAAATATGCATAACAAAAAAGGTGGGTACCAAAGGCAAAAGTCAAAGTCAAAATTTTTTATTTCACATGGGCCTACATGGGCACTTATAAAACGTCAGAAGCTAGTACAAACATAAAGCAAGTAACCCAAAGATGTGTAAAATCAACGCTTAATTACAATAATTACACAAACTTACCTACACAATTTTTTTTTTACATTTATTTAGATTCAGGGGTCATTCATATTCATAATAATATCATAATCTACACTAATATAATAAAGAGGTAAAGTTTGTTTTTTTGTTTTTATGTTTTTTTGTTTGTAGGGGGTAATCTCTGGAACTACTGGTCCGATTGGAAAAATTTTAGCAACAATAGAAAGCTGCTTCACTCCTGAGTGACATAGGTTATATTTTATGTACGCGGGCGAAGCCGCTGGAAAAAACTAGTATTTTATAATCTGAAGATAAATAAATGAAACTTAAACTATAATATAATCAAAGAAAAGTGTTATTACACATTTTTTTTATTCAGTGATATAAAAGAGAATATTATCGTATTTATTTATTAATTTATTCATGTGTACATTTATATGTACTTTATTACACACCAAGATTACAAAATAAAAAAAAACCTTCTAATAAAAAACATACAATTAGCGACCTTATCGCACTAGGCGATTCCTTCCAAGCATCATAATTCTAATTATAATACTTAATAAATATTTAGGACAGCTTAGTAGTTTACATTTTCGTGACAATCACAATCAGTCTGGAACAATCTAGAAAGGCAACGGCATTACCTTTTAGTTACATTATACAATACAAACTAAAATACTAAAGACTTTACTCACACATGTACATTCAGCAGCACATCAGATAATACAAATCTGTCAGATTTCTCCAATACATTTTGAACCTTGTTATATTATGGTTAAGAGTTGAAAATCGTTTGCTGAATTTTGACAGTTTGTTGTAGTCTGATGTGTCCTGCTGCTTACCGTACATTCACCGTTAAGCACATCACCGCGTCCACTATACAGCTACACACCAGTTCTCTAATCACAACCTCCATCCCCACCACCACAATCACCGTCACCACCCCCACAGTCACCATCCCCACTGTCACAGCCCCCACCATAACCCGAATAACAGGAACCTCTATGACCGTTAGAATAGTGTGAAAAATGACGATGAGCTCCTACAGTGTTCATGGTCAAAAACGCGGCGCCTTGGAGATTAAAACCACTACCTCCCGTGTCGGGTTTCTTGCTCACTTGATGGTAGTCTTCACAGAAGAATAATTCACAACAGAAGTTAAGACATGTCTGTTGGTTTTCTGTATCCTCTGGTATGATTTTTGCATCTGATAGTTTGTCATCTCCTTTTGGTTTGATTTCTGCATCTGATTTGTTGTCATCCTTTGCTTCTGGTATGATTCCTGCATCTGTTTTATTGTCATCTCTTACTTCTGGTATAATTTCAGCATTTGATTTGTTTTCATCTTTTACTTCTGATATAATTTCCGCATCTACTCCATTGCCATTTTTAGCTTGCGGTTGCGTCAAAATAACTTGCGACATTTTTTCCCTTTCAATTTTTTTAAACTAAATTTGATTTCTAATCTGACTTTCACTAAATACAATCCTTTAATTCTGTGATTTTTTGGTGAAATTGAAGAGTTTTAAACATTATTTTGTAGATCAAAACTTGAATTGAATATAAGAAACACGAATGACCTCAATGATAACTAGTTCTTTAGAGTTGTGGAACAGGTAATACTAGACTACTAACTGTCTCGTATTCATTTATATGTGCTTAGTACTATGTTGTTAGTTATCCTCAAACCTAATGGAAATGGGTTGATGAAATCATCCAGTGTAAATTCCTAAACGTATACACAGTGACGTAAGCACATTGTACTAGAGATTGTGTCAGTATTTTTTTAATATTTTCATCCTTATTATTGTTCAATCTTTTCTGCACAATAATATGGATGAATGCTCTTCTTATTGAAATTTGCCGTTTATTGTACGTAAATTAACCATTATATATAGACTCTAGCTAACTAAGTTAACTTGTCCCTCTATTTAAATAGTGTGAAAAACGTGATGTTCTGTGGAACCATGTAAAACACAATGGGTCGTTGTATCTTCTAAAGTAAATAAAATATTCGTGATAATTAAAAAAAGGTGAATGATGAAGTCATTAATAGTCAATCATAGTTTTTTATTGGTAAGGGATTCTTACAAGTCATAAAGGTACAAACTGATACAATAATGTCAAAAAATTACAAATTAATCAAATATTGAATGTCAAAAAAATATATATATTATCGTAAGTACAGGATGATTATCACAAGTATGATTAATTAAATTCAATCAAATTAAATTAATCTGATATGTATATTTCCTAATGAGTGTTAATACAAGATGGACTAATGACCTGATAAGATTTGCGGGAATCAGATGGATGCGAGCCGCAAAGGATTGTTCATTATAGCGACACTTTGGAGAAACTAATGTCCAACAGTGGACGTCTTACGGTACTTTTAGATTACCGTAATTAGTGACATAATAGAAAGATAATAGGTGTGCAAACGCCGGCTCAAGAGATAATGGTGAGAGAGTTAATGGTGATAATAATTTACTATTATCTATAATAACTTAGGAGCCCTACAAGTTAAGAGTGAATAGATTACTCATAAGTAAACCTGCTCTATTTTCGACCACATTATCGTTTATCATCAGGTGAGATAGTGGTCATACGGTAAAATAATATAAATTTAAAGAAAGAAAGAAAAATAATTTATATGCAGGAAATTATACAATCTTAAGACCAGCTTAGAAATAATAAACATTCTATAAGGAAAATATGCGGCACGTCCGCGCAAAATGCTATACACTCGAGATAATAAATAAATAATGCCGAACACACATATTCATATTGTTACGAGTTCACAGCGCTGGTTTTCATCCTGGATTAGTGACGGTGTCGGTCGACATAAAGACGTCAAAACGATAGAGTCTACGGGAAAAACAAATCCTACTAATATTATAAATGCGAAAGTTTGTATGTGAGGATGTGTGTTACTTTTTCACACAAAAACTACTGAATGGATTTCCATGAAACTTGATACACGGGTAAATCGTACTTTACAATAGCACATAGGATATTTTTTTTAAGCGGGAGATTTTCTCTTGGAATATATTTTACTATGACGCGGGCGAAGTCACTGGCAGCAACTAGTTTTAGACAAAATCGTGAACAAGACGTCATAACATTCATGATTTCTCTCAATTGTTTGATTGATGTAACAACAATCATGAAATTGAGGACGTTATAAAAAGAATTACGATAATATCTAATAATACTGTGATTTTCAAAGTCCAGCAATGAAGTATGGCGATTTTATAAAATACTGACAGATAAGTAAGTTTGTCTTACTTTATCATCATTAATTTATTCATCAGCATAGTATCAATGTACTGGGGCTGATTTTTTGTATACGGGTAAAGAACATGCCATTCCTTACGTGCTTGTGAGGAATGTCAATGGTCCTGCTCCACATTGTATACAAACTTCCGTGTTTATAATATCAGTATAAAAATCCTTTTTTCCTGCAGCCAATATCGTTTTGACGTCTTTGTGTCGAAACCATCACCGATCCAGGCTGAAAACCAGCCGATCAGCTCGACTGGTTACGCCACTGAGGACGACGACTTAGCTAGGTCGTCGACGGCGCGCTCTGTTCCCGCTCGTCTTAAGGAGTTGCCAGCAAACATAAAGGCCCAATTGCAAGACCGAAGCCTATTGATTTCTGAAAGGAAGGTCCGACCCCGGTATGAGGGCTAAGAAAGAATGGGGTGGGTTAGTTAGTCAGTAAGAGTCTGACACTGTTTTCCGCACCGCCCAAGGGTGGGATTCATCATTATATGATTTTTTTTTTCGCTTCTACTTGAAGCCCTCTCAACCTTAGTCGGTATTCGTCATAATTGTCATATTTTAAATTCTCTTAATTGTACTGATTTGATATTTATCATAGTATCTATTAGTTTATAATATTTGTTTTTATACGTATTTTATTATTATAAGTTACTTGTTTAAATTATAAGTACTACACTATATTTTAATCATACATATCTTATTATCTGTTATTTATTTAGAGTGCACACCTACCACAATGTTGTCTTTTTTAACCCAAAGGTTGATTGTTAGAGAATGCCTTGTTGCATTAAGTCCGCTTATGTACCACTACTGTACATGAAGATTAAATAAATAAATAAATTTTTCCCACCATAAAAAAACCATCATACTGGGTGTTCATCCAGTCATGTATCTCTCTAGTTTGTTTCCAACTAGTTTGGGGTTTGGCTTCCAGTCTAACTGGTTAAATACTTGTTATACATGGAACGATTACCTATTAGAACTTCAATAAAGAATTTTTAATATCGACCCAGTAGGTTTTGATTCAAATACTAGGAAGTAATTACAAAAAAAAAACTTCGGTATAGCTTCGTGATATAGCTTAGAAATGCATCAATCAATAAATAATATTGCATCTTTATAAAGCTATATACTATAAAGCTACCGATAAAACGTTGGTACGTTTCGTCAAATGAACGCCTGACAGAAATGTATTGTACACACGTTCAAAGCGATTGCTTTTAATTACAAAAGGCCAAAGCGTTTTCATGTGAAATTCACTCTTTAACATATTTGTTTACACATAAAATCAGACATGTTTTCTGGAAAGGGCGATTTTTTGGTACACAATCTTTCCCTTAGTTATGTTTAAGCTCTAGGTGAAGTGTTTATTAAATTTTAAATTCAGACCTAAAAGGGAGAAATTCTGAAATACTGTTGAAGGCTATTTTATATAGGCATACCTGGAAGCTAACGAACTCCACAGTGACGAACAGTACGGGTTTCGCTTCAATCGGTTTACTAAAGAGCTCCTAGTGTATGCCACTCACTTGTAAGGCAAGGCCCTGGAGTAGAATTAGGCAGGGATTGCTGTTTTTTTAAACGTATCCAAAGCCTTCGATAGGGTATAGCACACAAGTATTTTAAGTAAGTTTCTAGCATATGGCATTTCCCCTGCTGTGGCTGGCTGGGTAAAAGGATTCTTGGCTGAACAGTCTCTTCGACTTGTTGTTAACAGATACTCGTTATAACTCATGACGAATAATGCCGGAGTCCTTCAGGGGTCTATTCTTTCTGCAATTGTTTTTCTATTTTATTTAACCCACTGTCAATAGCTAGTATTAAAATTCGTATTTCAGCAATGTTGTAAATTTTTGCTGAAATAATAATAGATAATTATATTATAGTATTTATTTTTATTGTTTAATGAAGATCCCTTTCTGCCATACGATCTCTCAAAATAATGAGGTAACCAACCTTCATTTATTACAAGCTTTTATTTAGTTTCACCTGTCCCGTTGTCTATCGTTCTGTAATCAAATCTTGCAACTTAAATTTGATCCACTTCCCGGTTTCCGACTGAGCTGAAATTTTGCATGCCGGTGTAAATCGCATGACAATGCAATATTATGATGACATGGAGCTGATCTGATGATGGAATCAGAGGTAGCCATAGGAACTCTGTAATTAAACGGCACAACCACGTCGAGTTTGGACTCGTGTGAATCGTCTTGACGAGTTTTAATTATATAACTATAGACCGCTGCTATAAAAGCTTGTTATGAAAAAAAAAATATTTTCATTAAAAACTTGTTTTAACGCTGATTACTTTTAAAAGTTACGTGTCGAATGTGTTTAAAATTAAACCTCACATGAAGTAGGGGAACAATTTATTCGTATTTTTTAACACTAAAACAAGAACTATACTAGCTTCCAAGGACCTCTTCGGAAAGCAATGCAATTGGCGAGAGAATTTGCGTGTAACGTATATACGCAAAAACCAAATATTTAACGGTAACTCTTAAACTAGCTTAGAATTTATTATAAACTATATGCACTAATTAAACACAGTACAAAGGCAGCTTAATTCCTTAAGCATTTAGTCTTTCGTAACGCCTTAAAGAATATTTACCAAAAATAAACCTAGAAAAAAAACATCAATGAAATGTCTAGAAAAACCAGTGGCAAAACATAATCCCATTGTCTGGATAAAGGCTACCCCTTATTGGATAACTAATATAAAAAATTAAATTCAAATTATAACGAATTAACGAAGGCTGCTAATTTCGGTATAATTTGGAATTTGTTTTTTTTTTAACTGTTTTGTAATCTAATGTAAGTGTGTAACTTAATCTTAAATATGATTAAGATTTAAGATTAGTTTACACTTTCTAACGTTTTAAGACTAATTAAAACGTTAAGACGAGTTCAAATAATAAAAAAGGAAAAAAGAAACATCAAGAGTGGGTGCAAACGTTAATGTAAAACCTATGCTATTTGAAGAGGCAAAAGATATGTATATTATTGTATAGCTCCCATAAATTAGTTCACACAAATTGCTTATTCATGTTTGTAGCGAGTTGTACTTTGGATTACATTTGGAGTAATTTAGAAGTGACAGCGAAACTCTTCATTTATATTAAGATACTGTTATTATGTTTTAAATTATCATTGTTTTAGTACAAGATGGAGCTAACCAAAACGTATAGCGCTATCCCTTTTTTGCAACCACACTTTATTGAGTTTTTTTATAGTAGGTAAAAATTATCCAATGACGAATCCCGCCCTTGGGTGGAGCGAAAAACAGTGTCAGACTCTTACTGACTATACAACTTACCCCGTCCCTACATTGCCATACATACTAGGGCCAGAGCCTTCCTTTCATACACAAACCATTGGCCCCAATTGGCTTCGACCCTTCTGCAGGGTCCCTACGACACTTTATTGAGTTTAATATTTCTAAAAACACCTGTATGTTAACATATTTATATTTAGTCTCAAGAAGATCCGGTCCTATTTTTATAATTGCTTCGAAAAATATTCAAATCAAACGCCACTTGCGAATGTATCGTGCATTGGTCAACATGAATATATCACTGTGTATTTTATTTCTATACTTCAAACTAGTTTTATCTTCACCAATAGATATTAAAAATGTATCAACCAGTTCGGACATCATGCAAAATGAAATTGTGTTTAATGAAGATCTTAAGATTGTTGACGCAAGAATGTTTGAAAACAGTTATACAAAGGTAATTTTTGAAATTGATAGTGGTGATAAAGTGATAGTTGTGAATAATCCACATAAAGTGGTTAAGCGTGGTTTCACTACGCTGGTATTTGGAGCAGGATGCCCTGCAGGAACAGGGAGGCTTGGATCGTCATGTCAAAGTGTGGATTAATCTGATTCAACTCAACTGCCAAGTCTATATCAAGATCGATTTCGTGTTGTTAAGGATACAGATGAATGGAATAACAAAATACAACCTAATTTATTAGAGCAAGATTCATTTGGCAACGACGACACTGTCACACTCAAGGAACAAGGCAAAAATGAAATAATCTTCAACTTAAGAATAACATACAAAAGCAAGTAGTATGAGATATATGAGAATATAGATAATGATATAAAGTATTATCTGAAGGAGCTTTTGGAGAGATTTTTTAATGAAGTTCAGTGATTGTTTCTGTTATTTACAAATTGACTTCTGGTAGATTGTGACTTCAAGTCAATGTGTTTTTTATACATCAAGTTAGTGTACAATATAAGGAATTATTCAAACAAGTGCTCGGTAAAAATAGAGCAGAGAATGTTATTGTAGTATTAGACTATTTTAATAAAGCTTGTCTAAATGACTGTTTTTTTTTTATGGTAGATAAAAATCATCCCCTGACGAATCCCGCCCTTGGGCGGAGCGGGAAACAGTGTCAGCCTCTTACTGACTTAACAACCTACCCCATTCCTACGTTGCCATATATACCCGGGCTAGAGTCTTCCTTTCAGACGCGAACCCTTGGCCCCAGTTGGCTTCGGCCCTTCTGCAGGGTCCCTACGGTTTGCTGATAACTCCTTAAGGTGCGCGGGAATAGAGCGCGCCGTCGACGACTGGACTTGGTCCGGACGGTTACCAGACATAATTGCTGTCAATAATGGCAAGATGCAAGATATATCGTGACTGCAATATGTATTTAAAACTAAATAAAAACCGTGTAAAGCTCTAGCAAAGAATAGCATCATCAAAAACAAACAAAAAATAGCATCATCTGCGAATGATCTTATATCAATCAGCCCTGACATCAGATTTTATTACTAATATATATAAAACCTGTTTATCCAGTGAACCGATGATAAATGAAGATAATACAGTTACAACAGACGAATTTTACTTAAACCTGTGAAAGTGTTGACGTAAAATGTATGTATGTCACTAAAACATTGGAAAATTGTAATCCAACGTGGCAATGTTGCTATTGTTCTGGGCACTTTTTCCATTTATATCGATGCACATGAATTATTTGATGTTTTTTTTTTTAATAATAATATTCGACAATTATCACACAACGCCGTCACCCCAGAAGGTTTCGACCCTGATGGGCTGCTGGTACAGTTGCTGACTATTCCTTGAGATTGTTTGTGTTAGATAGTCCAATTATTGAGGAAGGCATAGTATAAAACCAAGTTGCTTATCCATATGTATGCTTAGATCTTTAAAAGTACGCAACGGATTTTGATGCGTTTTTTTTTAATAGATAGAACGGTTCCAAAGGAAGGTTTATAGATAATATATTATATCACCTTTGTACCCCCGCGAAGGGGTGGGTCGCTAGTAAAGAATAAATAAACAATAATATTTACATATTCTATGATGTATTGAACTTAGTTTGACCGATGTTATTATTATTTCCGCTATTGTTTTTTTTTTTTTTATCTGTCTACAAGCAACATAACAGAACGTAAGACATTGCTCATTAGTTTTATTTTATTATAAGTATACATTTTATTGCATAACGTTATTTAAATTAGTTTTTTTTTTATGTTTGCAAAAAATCTAAATGGTAATCAGGTTTGTATAAAATATAAACGTAGGACTACACTAACAGCACAGATTTTTTAAAATTTATGAGTAACTTTTGTATATGTGGGCAAAAATTATCCAATGTCATCTCCCACCCTTGGGTGGAGCGGTAGACAGTGTCAGTAAAAATCCACCCCGTGCATTATTTGCCTTAGTTCCAGGGCCTTGTTATTACACTTTCACATTTACTAATGGAGAAATAACTTACCTACATTATAAATTTTGTAAAAATAAATTTATTTATAGATAAACAAAAACCGGCCAAGAGCATGCCGGGCCACGCTCAGTGTAGGGTCCCGTAGTTTACCGTCCGTCACAAATTTCTCACAATGTAACAGAACACAGTAGCCCATGTATAGATTAGTAACCTAATTTCCCGAGAGATGGCGCTGTACCCAGTGGTGATTTTGTGGTAAGATTGCGTGTAGCGATTTTAATAGTTTTGTATTTTTATTTCAAAGAAGACACGTTCGAGTCCGGGATAGTAAAATATGTTAAATTACAATTTTAGTTCAGATTTTTTTTTAATTTATCAGTAACTGTTCATTGCTTTAGAAAGTTCTAATTTATAGATTTTTTTCATATTTTATAAACTTGTGAAAATTAGAGGGGACTTGTTTTTTACGAAGAAGTATTTAAAAAGTAAACTGGTCTCAGCGGTTTTTATCACGAATAAGTATACATCGTCATTATATAGTATAAAACAAAGTCCGCTGTCTGTCCTTATGTATGCTTAGATCTTTAAAACTACGCAACGGATTTTGATGCGGTTTGCTAATAGATAGATTGATTCAAGAGGAAGGTTTATGTAAATAATACATGCATAATATATTCAATATCAGTACCCGTGCGAGTTTATATGTATCGTACACATATTTAATATCAGTATTGCACCCGTGCAAAGCTGGGGCGGGTCACTAGTGATTAATAAAATAGGTAGTCGTCAAAATAAAATCCGCTCATGTGACTTCAGCGTTAAGCATAAAATTTATTTACGTATTTATATATTGTACGCTTAGAGGAAAATGGTTATGCCTTATAAGACTGTGTTTATCATTAAGATGGGCCTCCCCCACTCGCCTATCGTCAACGTCGCGCGTGGTTCAAAAGCTTGTTGCTTCATTTTACGCAATCCAAAGTGATATTAAAGTAATGCGAAAAAAGAGAGTTAGGTAACACCTGAAAACTCTGTTGGCATTCAGTAATTCGACCATTTACTCGAATGTTTCACAAAACTTGTTCTAGGAAATACGTGATGGACTTTTGAAAAAAAAAAGATCATTTAAAATTTCCGAATAAGCGCACGGCTTCTATAGAAGTACTTTTTTATATTTTTAATATGTTTTTTTTATTCACGTAAAATAACAGATTTTCAGAGATATTTACTGGATTACTCTTACACAAATTTGTGTTTTGATTTCTATTGAAACCTAGATAAAACTCCACAAGATGTCTACCTATGTATCCAAAATATCTGAAGAAAGATGTGTAATAACATCATAATCACGTAAGAGCAGTCGTATGAAAATATACCTTGGGTTGGCCGCTCTTTAGAAAACATACTATATCATGAACAGGAGGCAGCCAATATGAAACATACACTTTTAATGTGGCATTATTTGTGTTCATCTACACTAATATAATAAAGAGGTATAGTTTGTTTTTTTGTTTCTTTGTTTTTTTGTTAGTAGGAGGTAATCTCTGGAACTACTGGTCCGATTGGAAAAATTTTAGCAACAATAGAAAGCTGCTTTACTCCTGAGTGACATAGGCTATATTTTATGCACGTGGGCGAAGCCGCTGAAAAAAGCTAGTTTTCTATACATTTGCTGCAAACTGGATCCTACGATACAAAGACAACAACCGTCAAACCGATCCAAGTCATCATTACATACTATAACACAAAGTTGCTTCCCCCTGTCCTTATGTATGCTTAGATCTTTAAAAGTACGCAACGGATTTTGATTCGATTTTTTTAATAGATAGAGTGATTCAAGAGGAAGGTTTACGTGTACAATACATGCATAATATATTCAATATCAGTACCCGTGCGAAGCTGGGGCGGGTCGCTAGTAACTTATAAGAGTCTTATTTATATAGGGTGGCTGGTAATTAGTGACCAATACTTAAACAAGTGATTGTAGTCATGATAACAATCAACTTTGACTATGGGAACAAATCTGAAACCGTGAAAAAAAAATCTGTTGGTCAGTACATTTATGTTCGCTTAACTAAACATACTTGCTGCCGAACTTGCAGATAAAGCATTCTCAATTTTATTTTTGTTTTGTTGTGTTGTCGTGTACGTTGTTGTGTTGTGGTTGTTTTTGTTGTATAAGTTGTTGTTTGTTGTTTAAGTGTGCAATAAATAATATATATATATATTTAACTATCTATCATCATCATCTTAGCGTACCTTGGCTTTCACCTCGGTGCCCGGGGTCCGCTTTCCAACTTAAACACCTCCACTTCGCTCAGTCTTCCGCGTCCTTTGCCTTAAGCTCATTGGCATGCATATCGTCCCTTACGACGTCGATCCAACGCCTCTTAGGCCTTCCTCGTTTTCCGTATTTAACTATCTATGTTAAAAAGAAACAAAGACATTCGCATTTATCATATTACTTAGAAGTACCTAAATAAGGAAGTTTAGACGTCGTTCCACGATCAAGACCACGCATATAACCGTAGCATTAAGCATGGCATTAATAATTACGCACTTAATCCCATTACAAACGTTTAAGGAAAATAGACCAGACTATAAAAAGGCGGTGTCTCTCTCTAAATAAACATTTTACATCGAGAACCAGTGCCAAACAGTCAACATGAGAAATATTATCATCGTGGCAATATTTCTATTTATATTGTATACGTTAGATACATATGTTATAAACCCACCAGATCTTCCGGAAGGCTACGAAAAGTATATTAACAAACCAGTTGACATCAGCAAATTGCCTAGAATACCAGAGCCAGATCGGTGACCATGAGAACATATAGAAGCAGTGTTTACATGTATTGTTTAACGTATGTGAATATTAATCATGTTTGTTCTGATTAAATTATTTTAAGTACTATATTGTGTTGTTTACTGAATGGTAAGTGTAGTTTCCTGACTGTATTGTTTAAGAGCAGCCAACCCGAGCATTTTCATACAACCGCTCGTATAGTTCGATTTTTATTCCTAGACTACGATTTGACAACTTAAAATGTCAAACTCCAGAAAATTAGGAACATATTTCTAGAGTGTGACATTCTGAGTTGTCAAATCGTAGACTAGAATTAAGATAGGAACTATACGTGATTGTGATGTTATTATACCTCTTTCTTCAGATATTTTGGATACACAGATATCTTGTGGATAGGCTTCTATAAAAATCAAAACATAAATTCGTGTAAGAGTAATAGAAAAGTAAAAGTGAATTTTTACTCTAAAAAAACTACATCTATAGAAGCCTTGATCGAAATTCGAAATGATGTCAGTTTTTATCGAATATCTATTATGGGTTTAATAAAAACACGTATTTCCCGGAACAAGTTTTGTGAATCATTCGAGTAAATCGTAGAATTACTGAATGCCAACAGAGTTTTCAGGTGTTACCTACTTCTCTTTTTTCGCATTACTTTTGTATCAAACATCACTTTGTATAGCGTTAAATGAAGCAACAAGCTTTTAAACCATGCGCGACGTTGACGATAGGCGAGTGAGGAAGGCCCGTCTTAAGAGCAGTTATGCTTGTTCTTCCAAGTGTAGTGTGTTTCGTCGACGGCGCGCACTGTTCCCGCTCGCCTCAAGGAGTTGTCAGGAAACCGTAGGGACCCTTCAGAAGGGTCGAAGTCAACTGGGGCCATGGGTTCGTGTCTGAACGGAAGGCTCTGGCCCTGGTATATATGGCACCGTAGGAATAGGATGGTTTGTTTAGTCAGTAAGAGTTCAGACTCTTATTCTATTACTATCTTATTTGACTGCCCTTATTTATTATTCACTTCACGTTTTGTTTTTATATTTTGTCAGTGCCATCTTGTGCATAACTTGTTTGTATTATATTTATTTAAATTATTTATTAATCTCAACTTATAATATTACTGACTTTTCCTCCTTCTTTTATATCTTAATTATTCAAATTAAATTATTAATACCTAAACGACCAAACTAAGAAATAAATAAATTATGGATAGACCTGGCTAATAAAAACTAAATAAGCACGGGCCACCTTGTAACCATTTAAAATAAAACTTTAAAACATTTCAATTATAAACTAATGTTATAGGATCTAGTGCAGAAAACAGTCGGGTTTTAGTGTACCTAAATAATTTTAAATGATTACATCTACACTAATATAATAAAGAAGTAAAGTTTGTTTTTTTGTTTCTTTGTTTGTAGGAGGTAATCTCTGGAACTACTGGTCCGATTCGAAAAATTTTAGCAACAATAGAAAGCTGCTTTACTCCTGAGTGATATAGGCTATAGCCTATTTTATGTACGCGGGCGAAGCCGCTGACAAAAGCTAGTGTAGTATAAAACAAAGTTGTCTGTCCCTATGTATGCTTATGGTTTTTTTTAATAGATAGAGTGATTCAAGATGTCGTATGTCTCGACGGCGCGCACTGTTCCTGCGCGCCTCAAGGAGTTGTCAGCAACCGTAGGGACCCTGCAGAAGAGTCGAAGCCAATTAGGGCCAAGGGTTTGTGTCTGAAAGGAAGGCTTTGGCCCTAGTATGTAAAACGATGTAGGAACGGGGTAGATTGTTCAGTCAGTAAGAGTCTGACACTTGTTTCCCGCTCCGCCCAAGAGCGGGACTCGTCATTGGATGATTTTTACCTACCATAAAAAAAAGATGTCATATGTCGAAAAATGTAAATATATTTCTTATTGAAGCCTACTGAGACTAAGACTCATTTCTCGAAGGGAAATCCAAAACCGCAAAAAAAGCAATTAGTCGCAAGCAGGCGCAATACTTCATCTGCACTCATCACCTTTATTATTTATATTAATCTCAAAACTGTGAATGAAAACATAGTGATGGAACCGGAATGTTCTAAAAAATTTTGAGATATTGGGCCTTCACCAATCCGCACTTACTAGGTGGGCCACGTGGGCCCATTAAGGCGTATTTCTTTTCCCACAAAAGAAACGTCGGTCCCAGCTGTGGGAACATTACAAAGACCATTATTTATTGGTACCTACTCAATACAGCCTTTACGAATATGAAGACAGCGTTCTTAACCTGTTTGGATTAACATAATCGCAATAGTAAAACATTAACTTTTTATAGAATGAGGAAAATGAACTACACTGTAAGGGCCGGCGCACACTGCCGACTAGGCACGGCTGGTCGCGCTATGGCATGCCGTGGCATCTCATAGCATGCCGCGGTATCTCGTACTGAAAGCCGAATGATCGCTGCACAAGTTTTAACTATGTTTCAAGTAACTTAGCAATCATAATTCCTTGACACAAAGAGACATTACGTAATGGTTCGCCGTGGTATCTTGGTATCGAAATAAAGTAACATGAATTCAAAGATCATTAAAATAAAGTTCAAAATAACTTGACTTTTAGTTGTAATTTTATAACTCAATAACTCACCTATCCAAACCTAATGGTTAGGTTTTGTTCGGACTATTTAGTAGATGGTTTATGTGGAGTTTGCACAAAATCGGTCGCGCGGATGTTCATTTATCACATTTTTTAGTTGCCGGGACCGAAGCCGTGGGCAAAAGTTAGTTAGTAATCCTTTGCCGTCTCATGCCGGCAGTGGGCGCCGGCCCTTAGACCATTTCTCTATAATTATAAGCAGGTATTATATGTACTTAATCGCATATAAATGTAGTATTTATTCTAATTAAATTACACTTAATTTTTTTTTTAAATGCGCCTTTTGTCTTTGCTAAATTTTTCTGTTTCGGTTGAAGTTCAGTTGATTTTTTAGTTTTACAAGCTTTTATTTTGTTTCACCTGTCCCGATGTTTGTGATCAAATCTTAGTTTAGTTTACGTTTAAGTTTTTTTTTTCTGTTTTGAAACAAAAAATAATAGTACTATGTACAATAAACTAGCGACCCGCCCCAGCTTCGCGCGGGTGCAAAAGTGATATATTATACCTACAAACCTTCCTCTGGAATCACTCTATCTATTAAAAAAACCGCATCAAAAACCATTGCGTACTTTTAAAGATCTAAGCTTACAATACATAGGGAAAGCAAACTTTGTTTTATACTATGTAATGATGCAGCAAAAAAAAATGTGACCTGATGGACAAGAGTCTCTACGGAGTTTCTAGCTCATTCATCTCTATAGAGCTCTACGTAATGTCGGGGACGGCGAGCAATGGGTAGCTCGCATAACTTTTCTAACTAATTGAATTGTTCATGATTCAAAAGTGTCTGTAAGTGGTTTATTTGAAATAAATGCTTTGATTCTTGATTCATGGAAAAATGGCTGACAAGGACCTCCTTACGTCGCCGCCACAGGAGATAATTTGAAAGAACGATCCAAACTAACTATTATACCGTTCTTCTTGGACTTGCGACTTAGTCATATTGTACAATATGACTAAGTTGCACGCTGGCGCGACGTGTCTTGTGTCTGCGATGAGCGGGAAAAATAATAATACGGGTCAAGCGGTTTTTTTATGGTAGGTAAAAATCATCCAATGACGAATACTGCTTGTGGACGGAGCGGGAAAGTGTCAGACTCTTACCGACTAAACAACCTACCCCGTTCCTACAGTGCCATGCATACTAGGGCCAGAGAGAGGGATAATTCAACATGTTGGTGCGGTGAATCAAATTCACCGTTCATTTATTGATTTGCATCGCGGATAATTCAACAATTATCCGCGATGCAAATCAATAATACGGAGGAGACTCAGTCGCATCCACGTGGCACACTACAGCGGGAAAACGCAGCGTCTTTACTCTATGTAGGGGCCCTACAGGGTCGAAGCCTCCTGGGGTCGAGGATTGATGCGAAAGCGTTACACCGAGGCCCTAGGACTAAGGCAAGGAAGGAACGGGGTTGTTTAGTCAGTAAGAGTCTGATACTGTTTCCCGCTCCGCCTAAGAGCGGGATTTGTCATTCGATGATTTTTACCTACCATAAAAAAGTGTCTTTACCCTTCCCGCTCCCGCAGTCACCCCCGCTCACCTCAGTTGCTTGAGCGTGGCCTGCGGCTAAGCAACAATAATGGAACGTTAAATTACATAAATCATGTTCGAAGCGTAACTAATAATTCAAAATAGTAAGAAAATTACTTTATAATGTGTTGTCTCTTGTACGATTATCGAACATGAATAAACAATTGCCTAAAAAAGTACTTAAGAGTAGCCAACCCGAGGTACATTTTCATACAACCGCTCTGATTATGATATTATTACACATCTTTCTTCACATATTTTGGATACACAGATATATTGTGGATATAATCTAGGCTTCTATAGAAATCAAAACATACATTTGTATAACAGTAATCCAGTAAAGACCTCTGGAAGTCTGCTATTTTACGGGAACTTTATCAATAATGTATTTCTATATTAAAAATATTAAAAAAGTACTTCTATAGAAGCCTTTCGCATTTAATCGAGATTCTAATTTTTTTCACTTAATAAAAACACACACACTTGCCTATCGTCATCATCGCGCATGGTTTAAAGGCTTGTTGCTTAATTTAACGCAATCCAAAGTGATGAGAAAAAAGAGAGATAACACCTGAAAACTCTGTTGGTATTCGGTAATAAAATTATTCTACGATTTACTCGAATGGTTTACAAAACTTGTCCCAAGAGATACCTATATGTTTTTATTAAACTTAAAAATTGAGGATTTTTGAAATAAAAATTACATCATTTAGAATCTCGGTTAAATGCGCAAGGCTTCTATAGAAGTATATTTTTATATTTTTAATATAGGACTACATTATGGAGAGTTAAAGTTCACGTAAAATAGCACATTTCCAGAGGTCTTTACTGGATTACTCTTACACAATGTTTTGATTTTTATAGAAGCCTAGATAATATCCAAAAGATATCTGTGTATCCAAAATATCTGAAGAAAGATATTATGTAATCTATACAAATATAATAAAGAGGTAAAGTTTGTTTTTTTGTTTGTAGGCAGTAATCTCTGGAACTACTGGTCCGATTGGAAAAAAATTAGCAACAATAGAAAGCTGCTTTACTTCTGAGTGACATAGGCTATATTTTTTGAACATAGGCGAAGCCGCTGACAAAAGCTAGTAACATCACAATCACGTAAGAGCGGTTGTATGAAAACGTACCTAGGGTTGGCCGCTCTTAACATCATCATTCAGTTCACAGTATAAATGGAGAATACAGTATTATGACTATATATACTGTACTCTAAACCAAGAAATAAAACAGTTACTATGAAGAATCTTACAGTGTTGTTACTTTGTGTCGTGTTTATCACATTATCAAGCAGTGAACTAAACCCTCCGTATACTGGAGGAATGGAGGGTCAAGGAGGGACGAATCCAGAGGATACGCCGGGGCCTGCGAGTTCGATGTTGAAGGTGGACCCTTGTCCCGGTAACTCTGTTCGAATGGGTACAACTTGTGTTGGAAGAGATTAAAACTTAATTTAATTTGATTGTGTTTGTTTTTTTTTTAATTTTCTTTATCTGGTATTTTTTATGAGGTAGGAAATCATCCCATGATTTCTCTCGTTCATGCGTGGAGCGAGAGCATGTGTTAGACTTTTAATAACTAAAACCCACTGCTGTTCTTTTTTTATTTTTTCTCCTAAACCCTAGCTATATCCTTTAGTTAGGCTGGTATCCGCAACTCCACGACTAAAGACTATTTTGTGTACGGGGCCAAAGCATTAATTACTAGAACACTCTTGATTCAGTTATTTACCTGATGGAAACTTCTTTCGGCCAGTTTCAATGCCAAGGAGATCTCCAAATACTTACACTTAGCTGTGAAGTAGATAAATATTAACCGGTAGACAACAATGATATCACGAAGAACAACTGATCATCAAAAAACTATAAAGGCTAATTCACACCAACACAAGGCGACATTGAACATATTTTTTTTTAAATAACGAAACAATAAAATTATCATTACGTAGTATAAAACAAAGTCTCGCTGTCCATGTGTATGCTTAGATCTTTAAAAGTACGCAACACGAATTTTGATGAGGTTTTTTTTATAGATAGAGTGATTCAAGAGGAAGGTTTATGTGTATAACACATGCATAATATAATCAATATCAGTTCATACCCGTGCGAAGCTAGGTCGGGTCGCCAGTTTTTAATATAACGAAACAATAAAATTATAGAATCAATTTATTTAAACAACTTAATTTTGTTACGACACATGACGCAATGTTATAAAGTCACAAGGTGTACCGACAACCTGGTGATTCACAAGAATGCGTTGGATGATGCGAGACGCACAGGACTCTAAATTGTGGCTACACCTGGAAAGGCGTATGCCCAACAGTGGAGTGATGATGATGATGACGAGCCATGAAGTTTATGTACAAGGTCCTCCTTGTGCAGACAAACCTGTGAGGGGCGGTCTTTCTCACGCTCCAGTTACCGGGATCTCAACCAATTTGCTAGTCCTAGAATCAAACATTCGAAGACATGTGATATCCACCAACCCGCGACTACTGGCCTATTCCCTCTCCTAGAGAGGAGGCCTGAGTCCCAGAAGTAGGAACGTAACAAGGCTGATGTTATGCAAACCGTATCTGGCGAAGACCTACGTGGTACGGAAACATTATATCGCAGCCTTAAAATATACATATAGCGTCGCCTCTTTTCGCATTGTAGTGTGACCTTATCTTATTAAGTACAAATAAAAGCTCAAACAAAAAAAAATAGAAACTACAAATGAATTTACACAAGAACGATTACTGAAGACGAAAAAACTTAAATTACGGAACATATGCTTTGGACAATCAGTACACTTTGTACGAAGCAGAAAAATAGTCAAGATGAAGAATTTTGCTGTCTTTATAATTTGTGTTGTATTGTTTAGAATTACTTTCAGTTCTCCAAGTGAAGTGACTACAGAAAATTTGGATGATTTTGAAGTGACTAACGATACTGATTGGTATTTATTAAAGCCACAAAGTTCTGCTTTGAAAATTGACCCCTGTCCTGGAAATGGTCACAGATTAGGTACAATATGTGTTGAAGAAGATTAAATTATTTTGTTTTTCATTTTGTTGTGTTTTTTTTTAAATAAAACCGTTATTTTTTTATGGTTTGTTAAAATCATACAATGAAGCCCTTGGGTGAAGCTGACTAAACAACCCACCCCGTTACTACGTTGCTTTATATACCAGGGCCAGAATCTTCCTTTCAAAAACAAACCCTTGGCCCCAGTTGTCTTCGACCCTTCTGCAGAGTCCCTGCGGTATGCTGGCAACTTCTTGAGCCGCGGGGGGACAGTGTGCGCCGTCAACGGCTGGGCTCCGGATGGTTACCAGACGATCGAACAGCGAGCTACCCATTGTAAAATTCACCTTACCCAAAATTCAAACATAGATGCAGCAAATATATATTTATAATCTATCGGAATCTTTTGAAAGAGACGAGACACGGTTGCATTTATCGCATTTTATCCCAGCGATAGACAAGCACGTTCATCTACACTAATATAATAATCTACACTAATATAATAAAGAGCTAAAGTTTGTTTTTTTGTTTTTATGTTTTTTTGTTTGTAGGGGGTAATCTTTGGAACTACTGGTCCGATTGGAAAAATTTTAGCAACAATAGAAAGCTACTTTACTCCTGAGTGACATAGGCTATATTTTATATACGCGGGCGAAGCCGCTGACAAAAGCTAGTAGAAAATATTTGTCAAAATACTGAAAAGTTAATACAAAAGTCCGCTGCAGTGCTTCATTTAAAAAAAACTTTAAAAACTTGCAGCGCTCTCACACTTCGTGAACGTCTAAACTGCACTATTGCTTATGAAGCCGCTGCGCGTTGTGCGTTCTTTGTAAAATGCAGCAATGAGCCACGCCATCGCATACGCAAAAACAAACATATGGCAATGTACGACGACAACCTATCGCGTTGCGCAAAGCGCCGCGTCTCCTTAAACACACAAGCACAACATAAAAAGGGTCAATTAAAGTTTGTTCCCTAACAAAGTTGAATTTACCCTTTTTTATGGTAGGTAAAAGTCATCGAATGACGAATCCTGTCCGTGAGCGCAGCGGAAAACAATGTCAGACTCTTACTGACTAAGCAACCTACCCCGTTCCTTCCTTGTCTTGATCCCAGGGACTCAGTAATACGATTTCACATCCACCCTTTGTTAGCTAAGTAATATTTAGTAGATGATTAATTCCTTATACTGGTAACATTTCATCGATTGAGTGTGAAGTAAATTGTCACTTTGAATTCTGTGACAACTAGCAATGGTTTACCGGCTTATATATTGGAATTAGTAATTTTATTTTGAGATTGTTACTGTAAGGATTAAATCTAATTATTTATTCACAATCCGTATTTTCTTCAAGAGAACCTGCACTGATCTTACACCTTGGTCTCAGGAGGCTTCGAGCCTGCTGGGCCCCTACAGTTTGCTGGCAACTCCTTGAGGTCAACTCCATTATGTGAACTTTAAAAATCAAACAAGCCTGCAGCGTCACCTCTCATCACATTTACATGTAAACTGACCTTGGTAAGTGTAATTAACAATTCAACAAAAAACAGAGACCGCACACAAATTAATTTGCATAACTATGATTACCAAAGGCGAAGAATTTTAATGACATATACTCCATCCAAAATAACATTACACATTTAAGAAAACGTTTTTTTACCGTCCGTTCAACCGATTTTGAGTCTTATTACGTTGGTGGAATGACAAATGACGGCTGCAGTAAATAGATGGTATTTTAACGACTTTATTGCTTTTAACGCCTTCCCTTATGTCTACAAGTTAAAGTTCATTGAACAGATAGTTAAAATGGTATCTTTAAGACGGGCCTTCCTCACTCGCCTATCGTCAACGTCGAACATGGTTTAAAAGCTTGATGTTTCATTTAACGCACTTCAAAATCTGAAGCAAAAGTAATGCGAAAACAGAGAGATAACACCTGAAAACTCTGTTGGCATTCGGTAATTCTACGATTTACTCGAATGTTTCAAAAAACTTGTTCCCGAACATACGTGTTTTTATTAAACCCTTAACGATTTTTGAATACAACTGACATTATTTACAATCTATAAAAGGCTTTATTGAAGTACTTTTTTATATTTTTCATATAGAAGTACATTATGGAGACTCAAATTTCACGTAAAACGGCTGATTTAAATCAACCTCTGAATATTTTCAGAGGTCTTTACTGGATTACTCTTACACAAATTTATGTTTTGATTTCTATAGAAGCCTCTAGGCTTCTATAGAAATCAAAACATAAATTTGATACACAGATACATTGTGGATATAATCTATTATATCCACAATGTATCTGTGTATCCAAAATATCTGAAGAAAGATGTATAATCTACACTAATGTAGGAGGTAGTCACTGGAAGTACAGGTTCGATTGGAAAAGTTTTAGCAACAATAGAAAGCTGCTTTACTCCAGAGTGACATAAGCATATATTTTATGTATGCGGGCGAGGCTGAAAAGCTAGTAACATCATAATCACGTAAGAGCGGTTGTATGAGAATGTACCTTGGGTTGGCCGCTCTTAAATGTGTGATCTTAACGCAAATATATTATAAGTACACATTGAACCGTCAGTGTTCTTTGGACTGAGGAGTAAAATAGTCAAGATGAAGAATTTCGCAGTGTTTTTATTTTGTATTGTACTCCTAAGAATAACTTACAGTTATCCAAGTGAAGTGACAACAGAAAAGTTGAACAGTTTTAAAGAGAAGTTTAATTTAATGGGTTTGAATATCCCAAAGACACCAACCACTGCTTTCAGTGTTATCCCATGTCCTGGAAACCGTCGTAGATTAGGCTCAGTTTGTGTTGAAGAGGATTAAATTGCTATTTTTCATTAATTTTCTTGTGTTTTTTTTTAACTAATTTGAAACGGTAAAGACGAAAATCCCTTTCGCCCCAGTTACAGGCTTCGATGTCGACGATACGCACTGTTCTCGCGCGTCTCAAGGAGTTGTCAGCAAACCGTAGGGACCCTGCAGAAGGGTCGAAACCAACTGGCGCCAAAGGTTCGTGTCTGAAAGGAAGGATCGGGCCGGGGTGTATATGGCGACATAGGAATGGGGTAGGTTGTTTAGCCAATAAGAGTTATACACTGTTTGTCTGTTCTGTTGGTCTAGTAGTTAGTGGTCCTGACTGCTATGCCGGAGGACGTGGGTTCGATTCCCACCCAGGACAAATGTTTGTGCGATGAGCACGATCATTTTTTCTGTGTCTGGGTGTCATTTATTTAAAATATGTATATATTTAGATATACAGGGTGTTTGGTGCATCGTTTGCCAAATTGATTTGGCCGACAGAATAGACCTTTGGCTATATCTTCAGCCCCAATAAATCATTCCTTGCCACACCGGTTTTTTTTAAACACGTTTTTAAGTTTTATTCTGAAAAACACCGGATTTCAGCATTTAAGCTTACATAAATAAAAAAGTTATTAGTCTATCCAACAAAATTTATTTTTATATTTAAGTGTACTGTTGTATGGTTCTATGAAATACAAAATTACTTGCTAGTAACGTGTAGTTTTTCTATAAAAAACCTACAAAGTGTATGGGATATGACAAAATAATTTTAAAACTTAACTCTAAATATCTATTTAAAAAAAACTAAAAGCGTTGGAGATCTTCGAATTTTATAAAAAGTTCTCTAGTTAATGCCCTTTCCAACGGTGTGCAATATGCTAAAAAAAATCTTTTATTAACTTCACTAATTGGCTAAATGAGAGAGTTTTTTTAGCATATTGCACACCGTTGGAAAGGGCATTAACTAGAGAACTTTTTAAAAAATTCGAAGATCTCCAACGCTTTTAGTTTTTTTTTAATAGATCTTTAAAGTTGAGTTTTAAAATTATTTTGTCATATCCCATACACTTTGTAGGTTTTTTATAAAAAAACTACACGTTACTAGCAAGTAATTTTGGATTTCTTAGAACCATACAACAGTACACATAAATATAAAAATAATTTTTGTTGGATAGACTAATAACTTTTTTATTTATGTAAGCTTAAATGCTGAAATCCGGTGTTTTTCAGAATAAAAGTTAAAAACATGTTTAAAAAAAAACGGTGTGGCAAGGAATGATTTATTGGGGCTGAAGATATAGCCAATGGTCTATTCTGTCGGCCAAATCAATTTGGCAAACGATGCACCAAACACCCTGTATATAAGTATGTTTATCAGTTGTCTAGTACCCATAACACAAGCTCTGCTTAGCTTGGGACTTAACGGCTTAGTGTGATAGTTGTGAGATATATTATTATATTATTACTGTTCCCCGCCCCGCCCAAGGATCCGTCATCGGATGATTTTAACCTATCTTAAAAAAAAAACTTCACATATGTATACTCGTACATACTTAGTACATAATATTGAGTACCATACTTGTAAACCGGTTTGACGTGTGTACGTAAAACACAGATTTTTTATCACATACACGAGTACTATCATAATAACTAGTTGTCTGATATTGAAGATGTAAGTGATAACAAAAAATCATATATATAAGATGTGCTTTACATAAGAAAGATCAGTACAATTTGAACTTGGAAGGAAAAGAATCAACATGATAAAAATAACAGTCCTCGTGCTCTGTGTTGTATTGTTTGAAATTACCAATAGCTTTCCCAGTGATGTGGTCATCGAAAAATTGGAAGTGATCGAAGTAACTAGTGAACCAAACTTGAGTAGTCCAGTGGCACATTCGAATTTTTTTATTAATGGAGCGGCTTGCCCAGAGAATCGGGTTAGAGTAGGACCAATGTGTGTTGAAACAGATTAAATGGTTTAAAATTTTATTGTATTTTTATTTTTGTAGCAATACGATTAATCATTACATAGTATAAAACAAAGTTGCTCACCGCTGTCCCTATGTATGCTTAGATCTTTAAAAGGGCGCAACGGATTTTGATGCTTCTAGAGGATGGTTTATGTGTATAGTACATGCATAATATACATTGTACCCTTATTTTTTTTAATAATGTTTGTCCTATTTTTTTATAATGTGGTGTACAATAAAGTATAAATAAATAAATAAATAATATATTAAATATCACTACCCGTACAAAGCTGGGGCGGGTCGCTAGTAATAATAATAAAGTATTTATTTCTCACTAATTGCATGCATACATTTAAAACATTTTATAAATAAACAAATTTACAATCCTATGGACATAAATTGAAATATTTAATTTCCAGAATTTAATGAACATGTCAGCCAAAAGTTTATTAGAGTATTCAATTTACAGTACGACAAATATGCAAAGAAAGTTGAACTTCTAATATATTTTTTTATTTGTTTTAAAATAGTGCTTATATGCGAACCCACCTGATGGTAAGCAGTGATGCAATCGTTGATGGTAAGGAGTACTTGTTTATTGAGAGCCTATTTACTCTAACCTTGCCTTCAATACCACATGTACTTGGTAAACATTGTGAGAGGGTGTGGCGAGTATTGAAATACTTTTATGTCGGTATGTTTTATGTTATTTTTTTTTTTAGGTTGTATAATCATCATAAGGTAACCCTCGCTGGCTTTAGGGCAGAGTGGGAGAGTATTTCAGACTTTACTGAATAAAACCCCGATTATGTTCCTTCAATTGCTCTTAGCGCTTTTAGATCACGGGTTTACCATTCAAAAGTCAGCCCATGGTTGCAGTAGTAGGCTTCGGCCCTGAAAATGTTTATTACTACTTTTTCTTGCTATCTGCGATCCCACCTGATGGTAAGCAGTGATGCAATCGTTGATGGTGACACGCATTAGTTTATTACAAGCCTATTCACTCTAGCCTTGAAGACACCCAAATTATAATCGGATGGGATGACCGCAGCAGGCAATTTGTTCCAGTCTTTCGATGTGTGCGGAATGAAAAATGAAGCGAAACGCTTAGTCCGAACCGTAGATGTTTCAACAACGTAAAGAGGGATACTCGCCGTGCACTTAGCTATACTAACCCATCTGACTTAACAAAACAATCTGTTTTTCTTCTTGTCAATTTAAAACACCAATTATATAAACCGAATATAATATCTTGGAAAATTGCAAGTTCATTAACGGATAAGGCTAAGTTATAAAAACTTATGTACTTAAAGAAAAAAAAAATCTACATTCCAAAGGCATTCCTATAGTTAATATCACAATATTAATAAACAGCAAACTGTTTGTAAGCACTGTAGCGCCATCTATGACGTCACATAAGAACTAATCCTGCATCGCGCAATCAAAGTTCTCCGCGCGATTTGAACATAAATATAGAACAGCCTGAAATCAACTATCGGGCTTACCCAACCCTGCGTTCAAATTTGAGGTTGGAATTAACTCTACAAGAGGGGCCCAGCAGGGTCGAAGGATTCTGGGGCCAAGGGTTGATGCGAAAGCGGGGCCCCGGAACTAAGGCAGGAAGGTACGGTGGGTCGTTTAGTCAGTAAAAGTCTGACAACGATTTTCTCACCGAAAAAAAAAACTCTACAAGAGAGATATCCTACACTCGCATTTTTGAACGCAGTTCTATTGTCAATGGCTTATTCCAACCTAACCTGCTCGAAGTTGAAGTAACTTGGGTTAACTCTAGGGTAGATACTCGGGTCATAAAAAAACGACTTTGGGTTACAACTCTACACTTCTCTGGTCATCTTCCACCACCATCTACACACCCTTACATTAATAATTATTAATAATAGTACGCTTTTGAAGTAAGCATTTCACTTCGTAATTTTTACTGCAATTTGTCTGCTACGGTCTCTCCGTCCAAACACATTTTAGGCGTCTTCAAGCCTAGAACGTAAACGCTCTTAATAAACGAATGCGCCTCAGCAACTAAAATTGCATCAGTCCTTACAATCAGGTGGGATCGCAGTCAAGCGCTGGTTTATCTTTTACAAATTAAATTAAAATAAACTTTTTGACCAGCGCCTTTTAGAAATTATGTTGCAATATGTTGTCTCATGAATTATTGCAAAAAAAATCTGCAGATTTTATTATGGCCATAATTATAGTCCAATTTTTTTTTATAAGGCAATTGAGCCGGTTGCGACTATTCTGCCAGTGTCACATTGAGACGGTGACTGGGTGAAGGCTGCCGTTGTTATCCTATTATTATTTTTTTCTGGAAAGTACTTTTTTATGGTAGGTAAAAATCATCCAATGACGAATCCCGCCCTTGGGCGGAGCGGAAAACAGTGTCAGACTCTTACTGACTAAACAACCTACTCCGTTCCTACATCGCCATCTATACCAGAGCTAGAGCCTTCCTTTCAGACACGAACCCTTGGCCCCAGTTGGCTTTGACCCCTCTGCAGGGTCCCTACGGTTTGCTGACAACTCCTTGAGGCGCGCGGGAACAGTGCGCGCCGTCGACGACTAGGCTTGGTCTGGACGATTATCAGACGACCGGACGGCAAACTGTTCTGGAATGTAGGTAGTTCCTCTTAACATCTTTTCAAAAATTCGGAACTAGATACTACTTGAAGTCCTCTCAACTTTAGTTTCATTCTACGTCGTAATTAATGCCTTGTTGCATTAAGTCCGCCTATACTTATAGTACCACTACTGTACATGAAGAATAAATAAATATTTTTTGTAGTAACATACAGTTTAAATACATCCCCTACATCGTACATTAGACGCAACTGAGTCTAAAAAAAAATAGTTCTTTACTTATAGGAAGCTGTAGGCTAGGTACAGGAAAATTTGTTGGCAATTTTTTTTCTTTAATGTTAACAATAATTATGATACGTTCGGAAACTTTTGCACTTGATTGCGATTAGCACTGGTATCCTTTTAATTGACAATTTTTATGGCAGAGTAAGATGATTTTTTTTCTGGGTTCTTCTTGATTACATATTCAAAAGTGCCCGTAAACAGTTTATTTTTTAATTTATATATTGAATCTTTGTTAGTTTAAACTAGACCCCGAGTGAACGCTGGCGTTCGCATATCTATTATATTTCTGATTACGGTATATATTTGAAATGTTAAACATGTTATCCTCTGGCACTGTCAGTCTGTTTAAAAAAAAAATGGAATAGCCAGATTTATAAGTGATATTCATCACCATCATTTAAGCCGAAAGTCGTCCACTGATGGACATCGGCCTCTTCCAAGCGCTACCATGGCTGGATAGACTTCACGGCGTCCTCACCTTCCGCATGACACAGGTCCTCACCGGACATGGCAAGTTTTCGAGGTTCCTGCATCGGAATCGTGCGGAAGAGACGTCCGGGTGTCGCCACTGTGAGGCGAGCCCGGAGGACACGGTGGAGCACACGGTGGAGGTGTGCCCCGCTTGGGAAGAGCATCGCCGTGTCCTCGTGGGGGTGGTTGGTTCAGGCCATGGTACGCAGCGAAGAGGAATGGCAGGCGGTCGCCTCCTTCTGCGAAGCAGTAATGCTCGTAAAGGAGGAGGCCAACCGCATAAGGCAAAGGCAACAGCGCCCTCGCCGTAGCCGTCGCCTACGCGATCCTGCCGATATCTGGCCACCGTAGACACTGGCTCGCGGACGGTGAGCAATGGGTCGAAGCCTCCTGGAGCCGAGGGTGGTGTGAAACTGTTACCGCGGCTCTAGGAATAAGGCAAGGAAGGTAGGGGAAGGTTTTTTAGTCAGTAAGAGTCTGACACTGGTCTCCCGCTCCGCCCAAGAGCGGGTTTCGTCATTCGATGATTTTCACCTGCCATAAAAAAAAGCGCTGCCAGAAAGACCGGTCCTGTGCGTGTTGCATCCATCGGATTATAACAACCCTGACTAGGTCATCGGTCCACTATGTGGAAAGCCTTTCAACGATGAGTCTTCCGGTATGCGGCCGTCACTCCAGAACGGCCTCAACGGCCATCTGTTCTGCATGCAATGTGTCCTGCCCATTGCCACTTAAGTTTGACAATTGTTTTCGCTTATCGATGGCTTAGAGTGAATACCTCGTAACTGCAAAATACGTAACTTTCCAGGACACTCAAAAAACCAAATGAGACCATTATTATCATGCATTTAATTTGAACGTGTTTATTCAAATATTTTAAAAGTATAGATTTACGAGTATTTCAAAGACTTATACCTCCAGTTTTTCAATTGTTTCAACAAGCTCTGACGCGCCGTCGTGAGGTTAGCACGAGTTGACAGTAGTTACGAGGTATGCAATCAACGTCACAGATGCAACTACATGAATCGAAAAAATAAATTGCGTGACGCAAGATGGTGCGTTACGAACTCTCTTTACAAGAAATGTAATAAAATAAAATTAGCTAAAATTGCATACCCGATGTTTGCACTCTAAGCTGTCGTTATATAGATTACAATATAAATAAACTTTGCAACCAACGTAAGCAAAGCAGTAAAGAGCCACAGACACGAGACCACAGGGTACAGCTAGTTAAAACATAACAATGTTTGTTTTTTTTTATTTTGATCTACACTGTTGTGTGTGAAATATGACCTTTATAAATTCCACCAATACTTTTATTTTCAACGATTCATCTTCAAGGTTCACTGTTACATCAAAAGCGAACCAGTTTCAATCTTGAACAAAGATTAAATGAAATACTAGACACGTCAATTCATTTTGGCCTGGAGAGTTTCCTCCCTGTACCCCTCCTCGTTCTTTCTTTGCCTTTCGCACTGGGGCCAAGCCTTCCGATCAGAAAGAGACCCGGGGCCCCAGTGCGCTTAGACTCAATTGCACCCTACGGTTTTGCTGGCAAATTCTTGAGGCACGCGGGAACAGAGCTCGTTGTCGACGACTAGTGCTTGGTCCTGACGGTTGGACGGCGAGTTATCTATAGCTCGCCATTTACAAGCCCGCGTTGTAGACATGGTTGTTTGCTCCACCCAAGGGCCGGATTCGTTATTGGATGATTTTTACCTACCAAAAAAAACCGTGTCTATAAAACTTGACATTTAAACAACTCAAAAACTGAAGTAAGCGTGTAAAATATACAGTATAACATTATTTTTGTAGCAAAGAATTCCTCTTTGAAAGCATCTGAAGAAAGTTATGAATGACTGAGGCAGCTTTAAGAAACTTCGTAATCTACTTCCATCTTCGTATTCAGTTTTCAGGGCAAATATATATCTTCAAGTTGATATTCATGATTGAGTACAGTTCTAGTTCTGATTCATCAAATCCTCGGAGAACAAAGTTCAGCCAAGAAACAAAGAAAAACAAAAACAAGAAGGTACAATAACAATAAAATTAGTTTTAGAATAATTACTTCCATATATTTGTCATAGTTCGTTTTTTAATTCTAGACTACGATTTGTCAACTCAGAATGTCACACTCTAGAAATATATTTTCAATTTTCTGGAGTTTGACATTTTAAGTTGTCAAATCGTAGTCTAGGATTAAAAACGAACTATAGTAACATTGGTTGTATAACGCCGCTCACAATAACATTAGACATGTAAGAAAACCATTTTTTATTATACGTTCTATCGATTTTGATTTTGTCAGGTGAAGACCTGCGTCATGCGAAAAGTGAGGACGCCGTGAGGAGCGTCCAGTCACTCCTCAAGGAGGACTTGTCACCGCGATTATGTCGTGCCCAGCACTGAGTTGCGATAGTTGATAGTTTTAGTTTTAAGAAATTGTTACTAACAAAATATGGACATCGTCCGATGTTAAAAAAAAAAAATCCACCATAGTTTAAATGTGTTTTAGTTTAAATTTGTTTTTGTTTCGTTTAAGTTTTTTTTTAGTATTTATCTATCTTTTGTGTGTATATTTTTATGTATAATAAAGAATATATAAATAATAATAAATAATTTACGTCACCAATTTGAATATCGTTGATAGAATGGCAGATTATCAAGATCCTGTTAGGCGGCCTCTTATTTAAAGCAGTCTTGGCGAAGTCGAAGAAACGAGTATCGATTCTGCCGAATTTTATATTAAATGTTATCTAAATATGTATAAACGACTATTTACGAGAGCGTAGGTAGCTTTTTTTGGAGAATTCATTTACAATAAAACCAAATTTAAAGTTACATCACCTCATTTGTGTTAAATTTGATACATTCGCGGAGACAATCTTTTGTAGAACAGACATGAAGCTGACATTGTTTTGTTTTATAATACTTTCGCTAAACTTATTGGCGATAGCGTCAAAATTTGTTTATCCAACTGCTCTGAACTACGATGAATGGGAGTGTGAATACGTTAAAGTAACAGAAGCCGAAATTGCGGTGAAGAGAAATGCTACTGGAGGGACAGCGACAAGATATCCTCGTATTGAAGAAAATGATATCCGTGTGAAAGTTCCAAGAGGTAAAGTGACTGTGACTAGTGATGATGATGTTGAAGATGGAAAGGAGCCAGGACATGTTTTGGGTGGTCAATGCGATGGACCCGAAGGAGCTTGCATAAAAGAACACTAGACCTACACATACAAATTTTGATAAGGACCGTTATATTATGATTAATAAATTGTAATAAGGAAGCAGATATCTTTTGAATTATACAAGTATGTATGTATATTTAGATGTATACAAATAATTTTTATCTAGTTGATTATGGATAAGTTTCTAGCAAAAATATTTGGTTTACAGAAAGAAATTCAAATAAAATAAAAAATTAACTAGCAAAATTTTACAAAATGATTGGTGTCTAAAACTTATTTTATTATTACATAGTATAAAACAAAGTCGCTTCTCGCTGTCCCTATGTATGCTTAGATCTTTAAAAGTACGCAACGGACTGTGATGCGGTATTTTAATAGATAAAGTGATTCAAGAGGAAGGTTTATGTGTATAATAGATGCAAAATATATTTAATATCAGTACCCGTGCGAAGCCGGGGCGGGTCGCTAGTACTAAATAAATGTAAGTCATGTTAATTCATAATCATAGTAAGTTTTTTTCTTTTATAATCGTTAACAACTCTTCGCGAACTTTGATTTGATTTAATTTCGTTTATTTCTATGATGATAATAAAATTATCTCTCACACGATAAAACTTGAAACAAGCTAGAAACTTGTTTTTTTAAGCAACTAGTCAGCGAATATTATGCTAAGCTTTTAAATACCGTAATTAGAGACATAATAGAAAGACAAAAGGTGTGCCAACGCCGGTGTTCAAGAGTATAAACTAGCATATATTATTATTTTTATTAAAACTGTTGAACCCCGAGCGAACGCCGGTGTTCGCATACCTATTGTCCTTCTCTTATATCTCTAATTACGGTACTCGAAAGGTTTACTTATTAAAGGATGACTGTCATGTCATCACCATTAGAGCCTAAAGACCTCCTATCCACAAATAAGTATAATTATAATTTGATATATATTTGTTGCAGCGGTGAGAAATAAATGTGTACCTATTTCCAAAGATTTCCAATTTAAAAATATATGATGAATTTAAGATTATATATACTAATCTACACTAATATAATAAAGAGGTAAAGTTTGTTTTTTTGTTTGTAGGGGGTAATCTCTGGAACTGCTGGTCCGATTGGAATTTAAGCAACAATAGAAAGCTGCTTTACTCCTGAGTGACATAGGCTATATTTTATGTACGCGGGCGAAGCTGCGGGCAAAAGCTAGTAATATTATAAAGAGGTAAAATTTGTAAGTTTGTATGTAGGGGGTAATCTCTGGAACTACTGGTCCGATTGGAAAAATTTTAGCAACAATAGAAAGCTGCTTTACTCCTGAGTGACATAGGCTATATTTTATGTACGCGGGCGAAGACGCTGACAAAAGCTAGTGTACTATATAATTATCTTTTCTCAACTTACTCCCCTACTCGATAGACATTAGATAGATTTGGTAGATTAGACATTTCTAACAACTCATTAGATCCTAAGGTTAATAAACTAAAAATCTACGCTAATATAATAAAGAGGGAAATTTTGTTTTTTTATTTTTTTGTTTGTAGGAGGTAATCTCTGGAACTACTGGTCCGATTGGAAAAAAATTAGCAACAATAGAAAGCTGCTTTACTCCTGAGTGACATAGGCTATATTTTATGTATGCGGGCGAAGCCGCGGGCAAAAGCTAGTATATAATAACTAGCGACCCGCCCCAGCTTCGCACTGGTTCAATGTTGAAATTAAGTATGCATATATTATACATATAAAAACCTTCCTCTCGAATTACTTTATCAAATAAAAAAACCGCATCAAAATCCGTTGCGTAGTTTTAAAGATCTAAGCATACATAGGAAAAGCGGAAAGCGACTTTGTTTTATACTACGTAACTAGCGACCCGCCCCGGCTTCGCACTGGTGCAAATTAAGAAGGTGTTGAAATTAAGTATGCATGTATTATACATGTAGGTAAACCTTCCTCTTGAATCACTCCATCTAATAAAAAAAGTGTAATGATTGGTTAGCACATACCTAGTTGATTTGGAAATCGACACTAATATAATAAAGAGGTAAAGTTTGTTTTTTTGTTTGTAGGGGGTAATCTCTGGAACTACTGGTCCGATTGGAAAAATTTTAGCAACAATAGAAAGCTGCTTTACTCCTGAGTGACATAGGCTATATTTTATGTACGCGGGCGAAGCTGCGGGCAAAAGCTAGTTTATAATAAAAGTAAGACTGTGTCAATCAACAATTGTATCTATGTTTATCTTTGTTTCTTTCTTAATGTTACTACTTTGCTTCTAATTTCCCGTATAACCTTAAATAAAGAAACCTTATTCTTTATTAATAATTCTTCAAAGAATAACAACAATATTGGTGCAGTGACATTTCACAGAATACAAGTGTCATGGCCAAGGTCTCTCAAATTTATTTTCCTTTGTCACTTTGTTATGTGACCTTTTTAACTATAAAATAAATATATCTACCTATAAGCATTAGCATTTAGGTAGTTATTATACAGTTTGACATTTTATGTGGATTTAGTAATCATTTAGGAATCTAATAAAAATTGTTGAATTTTGTCGTTTTTTGTTTTATTCTGATGTCTGGTCTTAATCAGTGTGCAATACATGTGTTGTTAAATAGTTTAAACAATGGAATAATAGCATACTTGATCACCTGCAGAAGGGTCGAAGCCAATTAGGGCCAAGGGTTTGCGTCTGAAAAGGAAGGCTCTGGCCCTGGTATGTATGGCGATGTAGGAACGGGGTAGGTTGTTTAGTCAGTAAGAGTCCGACACTTGTTTTCCGCTCCGCTCAAGAGCGGGACTCGTCATTGGATGATTTTTACCTACCATAAAAAAAAATAAAACTTGATCACATTACGAGACAAATGTTACTCAAAGGGTTATCTGTATGTATACATGTGGATGGATGGAGAGGGAAATGACCAGAAATGAAAAGAAAAAAGATGGATGGATTGTGTGGGAAGTAATATGAAGGAAAAGGAAGTTCAATTTCATGGAAAAGGGGCAGGAAGATGATGTCTTGACTACTGGGACTCAGGCTTCGTCTCTAAGAGGGTAATCCATCACGTAAACCCAGTGCAGGTGCGCGGGCTTGTGGACGGCGCGCAATGGTTAGCTCGCCGTCCGGTCGTCTAGTAATCGTTCAGATCAAGCGCCAGTTGTCGACGGCGCACACTGTTCACGCGCGCCTCAAGGCGTTGTCAGTAAATCAAGAGGCCCTACTACAGGGCCGAACCCTATCGGGGCCTCGGTCCGGTCTTTGAAAGGAAGGTCCGACCCCAGTGTGAGGGCTAAGCCATTACGACCAAGGGAAAATTCCTAGAAGATCTTGGGCATAATATAATATGTTACCCAGTGAATGCTAGTAGAAAGAAATAAAATACATTTATTTGACGACAGTTCATCTTGTTTACACAAATAACACCTAATAAAATAAATAGAAGCCTCAATGCCCCGCCTAAGGTCATTTCACCCAGTTGTTAGAGATGTGTGTTTTCAATGTTCTAATGAATCTTGACAGACGAGTGAACGAAGTAAACAGCTTCAAACATAATTCACATGACTATTATTACCACATAGCAACTTATTTTTATATAGCAACACATTTTTTTATGGTGGGAAAAATCATCTATTGATGAATCCCGCCCTTGGGTGGAGCGGGAGATAGTGTCAGACTTCTACTGACTAAACGATCCACCGTTCCTTCCGGCTTTAGTTCCAGGGCCCCAGTGTTCTACTTTCGCATCAACCTTTGGCCCCAGAAGGTCAATCAGAAATCAATCCACGTGTTGCTATGTGAGCAACACGTGGATTTGCTTCAATTATTAGGATATTTAGAATTGTGTGTAGGGTTAGAATTTTTAAATTTATTCATATAAAACAAAACGTTGCATTCTTTTTTATTCTGAATTTTATTTAGATGACTTTTTCTTAATTAAAATTAGATCAACGATGCCATAAGTTGATTCGATAAATGGGCTTTTCCTTAACAAGGATCATCGTACACACCAATATGAACAACGTTTACAATGAGACCAACGAAAAATCACGAAAAAAAACCGCTTGTTCATAGATTAATATTCACACTAGCTTTTGTCGGCCGCTTCGCCCGCGTACATAAAATATAGCCTATGTCACTCAGGAGTAAAGCAGCTTTCTGTTGTTGCTAAAATTTTTCCAATCGGACCAGTAGTCCCAGAGATTACCCCTTACAAACAAAAAAACAAACTAACAAAAAAACAAACTTTACCTCTTTATTATATCCCCACCGACCGTGTTCCCACGTTGTCGTCGTGGTGGGGCTTGCGTGTCTCTGTGATCTTGAGGGCTATGCCGGTAGAGCTACTCATGCCGGAAGGCCTCAAGGGAGAGACCAGACCAAGAGGAACACAGGGCGGAGTCCAGTCGGACCGCCTCAGGAGGAGCGCTGCCTCGAAGTATCTGCACCAACAGCTGTTGGTGCTCTTGGGCGGCGATTATGAAGAGTGGGTTCGCCTCCGGTACGTGTCTGCTTATCAGACATGACCAGGATGGCGAACGTGGGTACTGGGGACCCCACCCCACAAAAAAGGCAAAGCTGAGTTCAGCACAATCATGAGCGCGAATGGTAATAAGATAACTACCCCAGGAGGGTACCCACAAGTGGGAGAATCCCTCCCCGAGCAGAGCTCGGGCTGCCCCTCGTATTCTGGGGGGGGCAACCATCGCCTCGGGTCTCCGGACCCTTTACCGTCCTCTGAGGACGCAGTGAGCCAGGGTGGCTCACCCACCTGCGTTGTGGAGTCGCTGGGACCCGTTCCCAGCACGTCTGCGACGCCGGTGGGTTTTGAACAGGCCGGCAGGAGTTTCGGCCTTAGGGAGGTGGGCGGCGACTTGGTGTCGGACTCTGATATCAAAGTCAAAGTCAAAGTCAAAGTCAAATCATTTTTATTCCAAATAAACCATTTACAGGCACTTTTGAAACGTCAAGTCTGTCTGTCCTAAATAATGATGCTAATTGCACATTCCAAAGCGTAGATCTCTATGGAGAAGAATGTGCAAGATACCGGGTCATCGCCCATCTCGGAGAACATGGAGGTGGAGGAGGTCTCTCCCAAGAGGTCCGAGTTCCTGCGAAAGCGCCCCAAGGATGGTTCGACTTCCGATGAAGCTTCAGCGCGAAAGATCTCTTCCACTGGGCGGGGAGTGGGCCGAAAGTCAGGAAAGGGGAGAGGGCTCCCTGGCCAGGAAGTGGACCGATACCCGGAAATCACCAGGGAGGCGCGCCATCCCGGGGTGACCGGCGGTAGTGTTGCCCATTCCGAGCCTGAGCAGCCATCGGACAATGAGTCAGATGGCATGCAGGAGGCTCAAGCAAAATTCTTGGAGGTTGTGACGGCCACCCTGACTAGTGTCTCCAAAAAGAGGCTGGGGTCCTCGAAGGGGAGAGCCATCATTGAAGGCACGACCGTTATCCAGGAGGCGCTGCCGATTGTTCTCGGGCCGCTCGAGGACCGCCTTAACAAAAGGATCGAGAGGCTCGAGGCGGACCTGGCCGAACTCCGTCGGAATCATCCTGAAGTGGTGCCAAAGAGGGGGATCAAGCAGGGGCAAAGTCGGCCCCAGCCCCTGCCCCAGCCGAAAAACGAAGTGCTGACTCTGCTGCGGCAGGAGTTGTCTGCCTTTCGGGAGCAGCAACAGCAGCAGCAGAAGCAGTTCCAGGAGCGGGTACAGCGACAGTTCTCTGTCCTGGAGGGAATTGTCTTGCGTCCTCCGCTCGCAGCTTCTAGGAGTGCGGTGTCATACGCCGCTGCCGTCGCGACCACGGCTGCTGTCCCCAAGGCAGGCCCAACGGGGCAAGCTGTACGTAGGGCTGTGGCGTCAGAGCCTGTGAGGCCAGCCCCGGTGGCCAAACAGCAAAAACAGATGCGGGGTGGAGCTGTTGCTCCTTTAAAATCAAAGGGACACCCTGCCAAGGCGGTTACTAGGCCGCCACTCCCGTCTACAGTGCCATTGGCTGACACCGACCCCGAATGGACGGTGGTCGGTGCCAGTAAGAGGGCGAGCAAGGCGGCTAGGGCGGCAAAAAAGCGCGTACGGCGACGACAGCGCAAGAAGCGGGCCATGGCGGCCAGACTTCGCGCCCCGAATTCCTCAGCTGTAGTTATAACACTACAGCCAGCTGCGGAAAAGAAGGGCGTGACGATCGAAGCCGTCATGGAGAAGGCAAAGAAGGCGGTGTTGGGTCACCTCGACGAATTCGGGGCCCCTGAGGGCTTCCGGATTCGGCGCACCGCAACCGGGGCGCGTATTATGGAGGTCCCTGGGGCGGACAGTGGTCCTGCCGCGGACGCTTTGGCCGAAAGGGTCAAGGCGACCCTGGACGTCGAGGAGGCCCGAGTGTCTAGGCCCACCAAATCCATAGACATGCGGATTATGGGCCTGGATGACACCGTCAGGGAGGATGAGGTGGTGGCCGCCATTGTTAGGACCGGAGGGTGCGCCGCCGATCAGGTGCGGGTGGGCACCATCCGTACTGACAGCACGGGTATGCGAGCCGTTACGGTGAGCTGCCCTGTGTTGGCGGCCAAAGCCATAACGGGCGAGGGCCGAAGGCTTTTGGTGGGTTGGGTTTCAGCTCAAGTCAAGTTGTTGGAACCCAAACCTCTGCGGTGCTACCGCTGCCGCGTGGGTCACCACGTGGGGGCCTATTGCACTGCAGAGGTGGACCGTAGTGACCGCTGCTTCCGGTGCGATCAGGTAGGTCACAAAGCCGTCGAATGCCGCTTGTCGCCGCACTGCTACGCATGCGCGGCGGCAGGCAAGCCGGCCGACCACAGCGCTGGGAGTAGGTCCTGCGACCCCCCCGCCAAAGTCAAGGGTAAGGTCCGGAGGCCCCACCCCGACTTCCTCACCGCCGCAGCCAAAACCTTGGCTGCTGCTGCTGTTGCCGCCGCAGCCGCCGCGGCAGAGCCGTCACAAGGGGCTCGGGAGGAGACTGTGATGGAATGTCACTAACGACTCCATTGCGTTTCCTCCAGGCGAACATCAACCACTGCGCCGCGGCTCAGGATCTGTTGCTCCAGAGCATGGCGCAGTGGTCGATCAACGTCGCCATAGTCTCCGAGCCATACTTTGTCCGGCCCAGTGGAGACTGGGTTCAGGACCTGGATGGCTCGGTGACTCTAATTTCGTCGGCCGCCGCCGGTACCCCGCCCCTCGAGGCTGTCACGAGGGGGCGGGGTTTCGTGGCAGCACGGCTCGGGGACATTGCAGTGGTAGGCGTCTACCTGTCCCCGAGCAGATCTCTCGGAGAACTCCACATCTCCCTTATGGAGCTAAGAGACGTCGTCGCTAGGTTTAGTTCCCTCCCCGTGGTGGTTTGCGGGGACTTCAATGCCTGGAATATGGCTTGGGGGTCCCGGAACACGAACCAACGGGGTCAGTTGGTGGAGGACTGGGCTTTGGAGTCTGGCCTAGTCGTCCTAAACCGGGGTTCTGTCCCCACATGTGTGCGGGTGCGGGGTCAATCAGTGGTGGACATCTCGTTCGCCAGCCCCGCACTGTCGCCGCATGTCGTAGACTGGCGCGTTATGGAGAGGGTGGAGACGTACTCAGATCACCGGTACATCCGGTTTGACGTCTCCGCCCAAACCTCCGCCGCGCCGGTCCGACAGAGCCCCTGTGGTCCGCGGTGGGCGCTGAAGCAGATGGACCGGGAGCTCCTCCTGGAAGCCGTGACGTTCCAGGCCTGGGTGCAAGCACCGAACAGGCCTGTCGATATCGACGTCGAGGCGGAGTGGTTCCGGGAGGCCATGTCGCAGATCTGCGACGCGGCAATGCCCCGTGTCCCTCCAGGACGTGCTCGGCGCCAGGTGTACTGGTGGTCGCCAGAGATTGCGGCACTACGCAATGCATGCAATCACGCGCGACGCCGGTATGCCAGGTACTGCAAGCGCCGCATCCGCCCGCCGGATGCGGAGGCCAGAGAGGCGGAGCTGTACGAGGAATACAGAGTAGCGAAGCGCACCCTCCGAGCGGAGATGAAGCGCTCCAAACTGGAGGCTTACAAGGTGTGGCTGGGGACTCTGAACGCAGACCCGTGGGGACGCCCATACAAGATGGTGCGGGAGAAACTCCGTCCATGGGCTCCCCCACTGACTCAGAGTCTCCGGCCCCAGCTCGTGGAGGGTGTGGTGAGCACTTTGTTTCCTGAGCGAGGGGAACACTCCCCCCCGTCCATGGCTCCGCCACCTGCAGTATCTGCGGACCACAATAGCGACGACGACAACAATGCTCCAGAGGTGACCGAGGTAGAGGTGAGAGTGGCGGTGCGAAGGCTGAGTGCCAAAAACACCGCCCCAGGACCCGATGGCTTGCCTGGCAAAGCCTGGGTCCTGGCCATGGAGGCTCTCGGGCCTCGATTAAGGGGGCTCTTCAGCGCATGCATGGAGAGGGGCCAGTTCCCGCTTCGTTGGAAGACGGGAAAACTGGTCCTCATCGCAAAGCCGGGCCGCCCTGCGGACTCGCCGTCCGCGTATCGGCCCATAGTTCTGCTCGACGAGGTGGGCAAGCTCTTTGAAAGAGTCATTGCAAACCGCCTCGTCGCGCGACTAGAACGGGTGGGGCCGAACCTTTCGGACGGCCAGTTCGGTTTTCGTAGGATGCGCTCTACGGTGGATGCCATCATGCGTGTTCGAGCCCTCACGACGGGGGATGCGGTGTCCCAGGGCAGGTGTGTCGTGGCAGTGTCCCTGGACATTGCCAACGCCTTTAATTCCCTGCCTTGGAGCTGCATTGGGAGGGCACTACGGTATCACCGGGTGCCCGACTACCTCTGTCGTGTGATCGAGGCCTATCTGTCGGACAGGTATATCATCTACTCCGGTCACCAGGGAGAGTGGAGACGACGAGAGATGTCGTGCGGTGTTCCGCAGGGATCGGTACTAGGGCCACCCTTGTGGAACATCGGGTACGATTACGTGCTGCGCGGCGACTTCCCTGACGGGGTCAGCGTGGTTTGCTACGCAGACGACACGCTGGTCTTAGCGCAGGGAGAGTCGCACCAGGCGGCGGTCGAACTAGCGACACGCGGGGTTGCGATAGCCGTTGGTAGGATCCAGCAGCTGGGACTAAGGGTGGCGCTGCACAAGTCCGAGGCCATGTGTTTTTATGGCCCTCGGAGCGCGCCGCCAACAGATTCCCAGCTAACGGTAGGGGGGGTTCACATCGGCGTCGGGTCGACGATGAAGTACCTGGGACTCGTCCTCGACAGCCGGTGGAATTTCAAGGAGCATTTCCGACGTCTGGCTCCCAAGCTGAATCGGACGGGTGCTGCCCTTAAGCGGCTCCTGCCAAACCTTGGGGGACCAGACGCCCCCTGCCGGAGGCTCTACGCAGGAATCGTTCGGTCCATGGCCCTTTACGGGGCGCCGGTGTGGGCGCCGACGCTGCAGCAGCAGCCGAGGGCCCAACTGAACGCATGCCAGAGGGTCATGGCTATACGGGTGATCCGGGGGTACCGTACGATTTCCCGTGAAGCGGCGAGCCTCCTTGCTGGCCTGCCACCATGGGATCTGGAGGCAACAGTCCTTGCACGCATGCACGATCTGCGCATGGAAGTGCAACGCCGGGGCGAAAGTCCGCTGCCTGAGCATGTCAAGGCGTGGCGGAAAGAGCTCCGGCGGGATCTTGTGATGGCGAAATGGCGTCAGCGGCTATCGCAACCCAGTGCTGGGCACGCCATAATTATGGCGGTAATGCCCCTCCTTGAGGCGTGGCTAGAAAGAACTCACGGCGTTCTCACTTTCCGCATGACGCAGGTCCTCACCGGACATGGTAAGTTCGGGAGGTACCTACATCGGATTCGTGCGGAAGAGACGCCCGGGTGTCGCCACTGTGTGGACCGCCCGGAGGACACGGTGGAGCACACGGTTGAGGTGTGCCCCGCTTGGGCAGAGCATCGCTGTGTCCTCGTGGGAGCGATCGGTGGCGGCGATCTCTCGCGCCGGGCCTTGGTAGAAGCCATGGTTCGGAGTGAGGAGGAGTGGCAGGCGGTCGCCTCCTTCTGCGAAGCAGTAATGCTAAGGAGGAGGCGGACCGCATAAGGCAACGGCGTTTGCGCCCCAGACGCCGCCGCGATTCCGATCCTGACTTCCGGCCACTGTAGGCGCGGGCTTGCGGATGGTGAGCATTGGGTAGCTCGCCGTCCGGTCGTCTGGTAATCGTCCGGACCAAGCCCAGTCGTCGACGGCGCGCACTGTTCCCGCGCGCCTCAAGGAGTTGTCAGCAACCGTAGGGACCCTGCAGAAGGGTCGAAGCCAATCGGGGCCACGGGTTTGTGTCTGAAAAGGAAGGCTCTGGCCCTGGTATGTATGGCGATGTAGGAACGGGGTAGGTTGTTTAGTCAGTAAGAGTCTGACACTTGTTTTCCGCTCCGCCCAAGAGCGGGACTCGTCATTGGATGATTTTTACCTACCATAAAAAAAAAAAAAAACCTCTTTATTATATTAGTGTTAGTGTAGATGTAGATAGTGTAGATAACTCGACAAAATGTTTGGAGCAGCGGGTTTTTCGTGATTTTTGGGTTGGTCTCATAGTAAAAGTTGATCCTATTGGTGTGTACAATGATCCTTTTTAAGGAAAGCCCATCTGTCGTACTAACTTTGTATATTTACCATTGCACCCGTACGAAGCTGGGGCGGGTCGCTTGTAGTACATAACAAGTTTTCAATGAAAATATTTTTTTTCATAACAAGCTTTTATAGCGGTGGTTTATACTTATATAAATAAAACTCGTCAAGACGACTCACACGAGCCCAAACTCGACGTGGTTGTGCCGTTTAATTACAGAGTTCCTATGGCTACCTCGCGATTCCATCATCAGATCAGCTCCATGTCATCATAATATTGCATTGTCATCCGAACTAAACGTGTATACCAAATTTCAGCTCAATCGGAAACCGGGAAGTGGATCAAATTTAAGTTGCAAGATTTGATTACAGAACGACAGACAACGGGACAGGTGAAACTAAATAAAAGCTTGTAATAAACGTGTATACCAAATTTCAGCTCAATCGGAAACCGGGAAGTGGATCAAATTTAAGTTGCAAGATTTGATTACAGAACGACAGACAACGGGACAGGTGAAACTAAATAAAAGCTTGTAAAATTAACAAACATCACTGTCATTCTCAAAAAAATTCGTCACTAGATAAAGTCGTCATTATCGTCATCTTGATAAGGTTGACTGGTAGAGAATGCCTTGTAGCATTAAGTCCGCCTATGTACCACTATTGTACATGAAGTTTAAATAAATAAATAAGTACAGCTTACAACTAAATACTCACATCAGGGCTTATGTCGGTGAAATTGGCACTGGAGACGAATTCCTTCAAGAAGCCATCCAACTCCGTTCCCTCGATGTAGCCATTACCTAGAACAAAGAAGAAAAAAATTACTTCACATCAGATTTCTTTACACTAAAATTTAACCCAAATTGCGAAATATATTTCCGAATATAGTCCAGCAAGATGCTGATGACGAATTTTGTTTCTTCGTTTGTTTATAATATTTTGGCTACACTGCTAAATTCCATATATTCGGAAATGTATTGCATATTTGCTATTTGTTGATCAATGTTGCGCATATTAAAATTGCCACTAAAATTCAATTTTTATAGCGAGTTTACTGGGGTCTTAAATCGCGCTACGTTTGTATCGAATTCACTTAAGAGCAGCCAACTTAAGGTACATTTCCATACAACCGCTCTTACGTGATTATGCTGTTATTACACATCTTTCTCCAGATATTTTGAGATAGCTTGTAGATTTTATCTAGGCTTCTATAGAAATCAAAATACTCGTATAAATTTGAGTCAGAGTAATCCAGTAAAGATCTCTGAAAGTCTGCTATTTAACGTGAACTTTGACTCTCCATAATGTACTGCTATATCATTACATAGTATAAAACAAAGATGCTTCCTGCTATGTATGCTTAAATCTTTAAAATTACACAACTGATTGTGATGCGGTTTTTTTAAATAGACAAAGTGATTCGAGAGGAAGGTATACCAGTACAAAACAAGCATAATATATTTGCATTGCAACCGTGCGAAGCTGGGGCGGGTCGCTGGTTAAAAATTTTAAAACAATACTTCTATAGAAGCCTATAGAAGTATTTAATCGAAATTCTAAATTATGTTTTTTGCAAAAATCCTTACGGGAACAAGTTTTGTGAAACATTCGAGTAAGTCTAATCTAAAGAATTACCGAATGCCAACAGAGTTTTCAGGTGTTATCTCTCTTTTTTCGCATTACTTTTGCATCAAACATCACTTCGGATTGCGTTAAACGAAGCAACAAGTTTTTAAATCACGCGCAACGTTGACGATAGGCGAGTGAGGAAGACCCATCTTAATTATAGAATGTATTGGATAAGTAAAGCCAATATTTTGTTTTATTTTATCTTACACAGTGACTCACACTGAAGAGCAGTGGTTGCCGAGTAGTAACAGCCCTGACTTACGAGTTGTAGGTCGCGGGTTCAAACCCAGCCAGGCGTATTACTTTGTGTAATTTATTTCTACACCACTGCTCTCAAAACGGTGAAGGAAACCGGCATGTCCTAGAACCAAAAATTCGAAGACATGTGACATCCACCACTCCGCACTGGGCTCGCGTGGTGGATTATGGCCCATTCCCTGAGGAGGCCTGTGTCCCAGCAGTGGGAACATTGAAAAGGCTGATGATGAGTGACTCACTATTAATTATGTATATTTATCGTGAGGCCAACATTCTACTGTAAGTCACTTTGTGTCTATTTTTTTTATAGAATTAAATACCGTTTAACCTAGGTATTCATTTTTAAGATGATCTAAGTAGTTAAGCTAAGTAGGTAGCGAAGCGTTAGATTGTATCGTACTGCGATCCTTTTAGATTAAAGGAACAGTGGCTGATGAAAAACGTTTAGGTTGTGGCCATAAAGGCCACGAGAAATAACAACACGTTTGAATTAGTTTTTTTTCATCTCCTCCTCCTCAGACATCCCTTGGGCGGAGCAAGAGACAGTGTCAGACTTATTGACTAAAAAACCCACCACATTACTTCGTTGCCTGCCGAGCCTTTTTTTATGGTGGGAAAAATCATCTAGTGACGAATCACGGTAGGAAACAGTGTCAGACTCTCACTAACTAAAGAACCCACCCCATTCCTTCTTGAGGACACGGTGGAGCACACGGTAGAAGTGTGCCCCGCTTGGGAAGAGCAACGCCGTGCCCTCGTGGGGGTGATCGGCGGCGGCGACCTCTCGCGCCGGGTCTTGGTTCAGGCCATGGTCCGCAGCGAGGAGGAGTGGCAGGCGGTCGCTTCCTTCTGCGAGGCAGTAATGCTTGTAAAGGAGGAGGCTGACCGCATAACGCAAAGGCAACGGCGCACTCGCCGTAGCCGTCGCCGCCGCGATCCTGCCGATATCCGGCCACCGTAGACACTGGCTTGCGGACGGTGAGCAATGGGTAGCTCGCCGTCCGGTCGTCTGGTAGCAGTCCAGACCGAGCCCAAGTCGTCGACGGCGCGCTCCGTTCCCGCGCGCCTCAAGGAGTTGTCAGCACACCGTAGGGGCCCAACAGGGTCGAAGCCTCCCGGAGCTGAGGGTTGATGCGAAAGCGTTACACCGGGGCTCTGGGAATAAGGCAAGGAAGATTCGTCATTCGATGATTTCTACCTACCATAAAAAAAACCCCATTCCTTCTTAGCCCTTATACCGGGGTCGGACCTTCCTTTCAGAAGTTGTACCGGGCCCCAGTAGGCTTCGGCGTGGGCCGGTGCATTTGATTTTACACGTTAGGTCCTGCCTCTCCCGTCACCGCCACCATTGCCGCCGCCCCGCTGTCCGCAAGATGGCAGAGGCTTAAAGGATGTCCGTCCCATTACGCGTACGGCCGTCTCCTTTGCTAGGATTACTGCTTCACAGAAGGAGGCGACCTCCTGCCATTCCGCCTTGCTCCGAATCATAGCCAGAGCGCGAGTGGTCGCCGCTATAGATCACTTCCACGACGACTCGGTGGTGACCCCACATAAGCGGGGCGTACCTCCATCGTCTCTCATGGTGAAGTGGAAACAGCGACTGTCGCAACCCAGCGCTGGGCACACCGTAATCTCAGCGGTAGTGCCCCTCTTTGAGCCGTGGCTGGATAGACCTCACGGCGTCCTCACTTTCCGCTTGACGCAGGTTCTCACCGGACATGGGAAGTTCGGGAGATTCCTGCACCGGATTCGTGCGGAAGAGACGTCCGGGTGTCGCCACTGTGAGGCGAGCCCGGAGGACACGGTGGAGCACACGGTGGAGGTGTGCCCTGCTTGGGAAGAGCATCGCCGTGTCCTCGTGGGGGTGATCGGCGGCGGCGACCTCTCGCGCCGGGCCCTGGTTCAGGCCATGGTCCGCAGCGAAGAGGAATGGCAGGCGGTCGCCTCCTTCTGCGAAGCAGTAATGCTCGTAAAGGAGGAGGCCGACCGCATAAGGCAAAGGCAACGGCGTACTCGCCGTAGCCGTCGCCGCCGCGATCCTGCCGATATCCGGCCACCGTAGACACTGGCTCGCGGACGGTGAGCAATGGGTAGCTCGCCGTCCGATCGTCTGGTAAGACCGAGTCCAAGTCGTCAACGGCGCGCACCGTTCCCGCGCGCCTCAAGGAGTTGTCAGCAAACTGCAGGGGCCCTTCAGGGTCGAAGCCTCCTGGAGCCTAGAGGGTATGTGCAAACTGTTACCTCGACTCCAGAAATAAGGCAAGGAAGGTACGGGGTAGGTTTTTTAGTCAGTAAGAGTCTGACACTGGTCTCCCGCTCCGCCCAAGAGCGGGTTTCGTCATTGGATGATTTTCAACTACCATAAAAAAAAAAAACCTCCATCGTCTCCTCCAGGCGTTCTACACAATGGTGACACCTAGGCGTTTCTGCCTCCTGAATCCCATACAGGAAACTCCTGAACACACCAGTTCAAGGGCAGTTAGTCCAAAGAAGCTATTAAGTGAGAAAAGATAGCAATACGAATGCGGAATTTATATTTTTAAGACAACAAAAGTCGGATTGGTTATAAATTAATGTAGATTCTTAAAAATCTGTAATGATGAAGTTATAAACAGGTTTGAAATTAACAAGTTTCTACAGACAAGGTGACCCTTAAATATACTAAGAATAGCATTTCAGTCATTAAAAAAAACGGCCATTTACTTTATTTGATATTTTATTTAAGCTATTTTATTAGTGTAGGTATTGGAGAGGGAGAGCACGCGCTTTTTTCCGCACTAATGTGGAAAACAGTCCATTATGTGCATGTAAGCGGTGAGATAAGAGCGGATTGAAAATATAATTTTCCTAAGAGCTTTTCAAACCTTGTGTTCCATGGCCCACCGCATCAACGTTCAAGGAAATTGACTTGGCCGAATTCTCACCATTATTCTAAATTTGCGTCCGTTCTATCTTTTTACGCGCATTTTAAAAACCTTTTGCGTTCTTGCCCCTTTTTTTTCTTCGAAAATGTTGCTATTAAAGGGTGGAAATGTAGGCTAATAAAATGTGCACGTTTACGTATATATTTAAATTAATCATGTGATAAATATGACTAGATAAGTTCACTTAAAGAGAATCACGTGTATGCATTTTTTTTTATTGGTACAACAATTCCACCTGATGGTAAGCAGCGACGCAATCGTTGATGGTGAAGCACACTAATTTATTGAGAACGTATTCACTGTAGCCTTGTAGATACTTGAATTATAATCAGACAAAAAGACCGCAACAGGCAAACTGTTTCGCGAATTCGGAAGAACGCGCGCGTCTTTTTAAAATCTCAGAAATAATGTGCGCGTTACGTTGTGAAGTTAAGGTTGAATTTGTTATATTCCGTTTTGGATAGATGCTTCGATGAGCTTCGAGTCTGTCCCAGTATAAATTGACCTTTAGACTCTGCTGTTTGTCTGTTTGTCGCCAGGCTAGATCTCATTTACTATGATAGCTAGACTGTTGTAATTTCTACAGATGATGTAATTCTGTTGCCTCTATAACATCAAATACAAGAAACCAATAAAATAAGTAATAAAAATAAACTTGGTTTTTTCACCATTTTTGAGTCCGAATTACACTTGGTCGGTTTTTTATGTAACTCAATTTGGATACAGTCAGACGTCACAAGACCATCTTTGGATCAAAAACTTTCTACAGTAATTATTAAGTTGGTTCACAGATCCTTGAGCCAATAACCAACTTTAGTAACTACGCCAGTAATATCACCAATAATGCCAATCACATTGTTTACATAATAACCTGTTACATGTATAAAATATCAATACAAAACTTCAATTCATTTCATATTAACAGAACACGTGAAGCATGAGAGTAGTGTTTTTATGTCTTCTGGTGTTGGTCCAAACATTTGGTGTCCAAAACTACCCAATTTTTGGTCAAATGGTTGGCCAATCGCAGTACCCAGTGTCGGGTCGAACGTTTGGTTACAGAGACCCAGTGATTGATGGAAGAATTGGTGGATATGTTTACCAAAAAGGTGCACCAATGTTGGATACGGGATTTCGAAGATCGGGGGCCTCTCCTGCAACTACACTGTCTCCAGTTCCTCGTGCTTACTCTGCGTTTGTGGGATCTGAATGTGCTTCCGGCTTCCAGAAGTTGAACGGAATTTGTGTTGCTGTTGATGAATAAATTCCTTAATCTTTTGCTGTTATTTTTTTGTTTTTGTAAATTTGACGACGTGATTTTATGACGTACTTGTAGATTAGATAAAATAAAAACAACAATTTTCCCGAATAATAAATGTGATTTCATTACTCATACTCTAAAAATAGGTCTGAAGATGTTTGAGGAGCGGGTTGAAAGCAATACCTTTCATCCCTAGGAAGAATTACTTTCAACTGACAGCTGTCATATTATTAAAAAAAAAAACAGTTCTATTTTGACATTTCTAATGAACCGCGACCCAAATTTATATACAGCCAATATAATTGAAGTAATTAAAAATAGTATAAACTAAAGTATACACCGTGAAATTTAAATGGTTGTTTTCCCTCAGCGAAATGGTTGTGTCTTGGTAATACAAATGTTTGATAAAAAAATAAAATATTAAAAACAAAAAATGGACCTGTAGAATGCAAGCTAATTATGACGTATCACAACGTGCGAGAGCTTATTTTGGTTTAAATATTTAATGAATCGGTTTCCTTTGACGGCGGGCTGCTCATGCGACTCTAGTAGTACCTAAAAATTACGTCTAATGTTACTATTGTTTTCGCTTTTTTGAGTTGATGAATATTTTTAATAATTATTTATAAAAAAAAAAAACTTTTTATTTTTTTTACTGTATGCTTCAAAAGTACTCCTTATGGCAAGTCATTCTGCCGCGGGAAAATAACCATTTAAATTTCACGGTGTACAACTATTTCTTTAAAACTAAGTAAAATATTTTTCATCACTTTTTCTTGACGAAGTTTTCAAGAGGCGTGACAGACTTTTTACAAGCCTTTCCTTTCTTGGCTTTCTTTTTGCATTTTTTTTTCATCTATACCGATGTTTGTGATCAAATATTGTAAATAAAATTTGATCCACTTCCCGGTTACCGGTTGAGCTGTTTTGCATGCATGTATCAATCAGATGACTATACAATTATTGTTGTGGAGTTGATCTGATGTTGGAATTGAAAGTTGGCCATAGGAACTCTGCAATAAATTAAACGATACAACTCCATCGAATTTGAGCTCGTGTTATTTCTCTTGACGAGTTTAAAATATATTGTTGTATATAGAGTTGTAAAAGCTTGCTTTAAATAATTATTTTCATTATAAACTTGTATCATCACTATAATATTTATTTATCCATCAGTCACCTTTTATGTTCAAGGGTTACAGTATTTTTTTTTTAAATTAAGGCCTACTGTGAGCCCTACGTTTTACCCACATCTTCTTTGAGGCGCATGTATATCACTACGCGACACCACCTATAATGGCTACGCAAATAAAAAATAAATTTAAAAAAATAAATTAAAATTTATGTCATTACCACTGCTCTTAAAACGGTAAAGGAAAACATCATGCGGGGCATGTACTAGAAACAGAAATTCGAACACATGTGACATCCACCAACCAGCACTGGACCCGCGTGATGAAGTACAGTCCCTTCCGTCGACTAGGGAGAAGACCTAAGTCCCAACAGTGGAAACATTATAAGGCTGATATTTAATATATAATACCCTTAGATTATAAAACAAAATGCAGATAGACCGCGCGGAACACGAAAGTGAAGCCACGCTTGCAGACATGTGTGCGTGACAGCACTGTAAACATACGTTTCCTCGGTGTGCGTTACGGTTGCCAGGATAATAACAAAATTACCCATATTATTTAATTACCTATCTAATAAGTGTTAAAAAATTAACTGCAAGAAAGGTAAGTACTTACTTAGGATTATAAATAAAATGTATTTGCAAAAAAAATAATATAAAAGTGCTTAAAATTTTTTTTACGTGTTTGTTTTACGATAGTGGGTAAGTGGACGAAGTTCTTGCAGTTAATTTTTAACACATTGTATATTAATAAAATTCAATTTCCGAAATGTATGTACGCACATAACTTAAGAACGCTGCACCTATTTAAGTGAATGTTTGAATAGAGAAGTTAAGTGTTTAAATGAATATTTAGATGATAAATATTCACTTAAACACTGGTGTTGTTTAAGTGAATATTTTCAGGACAAGGTTTGTATGAAAATGTTTGAAAAAAAAAAATTCAAATAAAATGAAAATGGTGTTATTTATTCAATTGGTAATTTTTTTTAGGTGGGTAGATATCGAACCATTGCAGTTAGACCAATTGTAGGACTTTTGAGAGCTCCAACAAGCCGTAAAGACTGCCATTAGATGTTCGTATGGGAACCGGGATCGACGACTTAACGTGCTCTCCGGAGCACGACCAGACCAAGGCAAATACTCAAAATCATCATCATCATTTCAACCGATAGAAGTCCATGGCTGGACATAGGCCTCCCCCAAGTGTCGCCGAAATGACCTATTCCGTGCATCTGGCATCCATCGGATTCCTGCAACCTTCACCAGGTCATTGGTACACCTCGTAGGAGGCCTTCCAACGCTGTGTCTTCCAGTACGCGGTTGCTAATCCAGAACCTTTCGGCCCCAACGGCCATCTGTTATGAGAGCAGTGTACCCTGCCCACTGCCACTTAAGTTTGGCGATTCTTCGAGCTATGTCGCACTTTAGTTCTCTTGCGGATATCTTCATTTTTGATTCGATCACGCAAAGAAACTCCGAGCAAAGCCCTTTCCATTGACCTTTGGCCTTTCCTCGGATTCATGCATACAAATATTTGCATTGAGTGGGGATCGAACCCCCCCTCCTGCGCAGCGGTCGCGTTCACTACCGCTACGCCACGGAGGCTGTCATAATTACTATGTTTCAATATTATTACATAATTATTATTAGAGACAAAAAATTCAATAGTTTTAGTAATTAAGGCACATACAAACAAACACACATACGTCAAACATACCAACCAAAAGGCGAAACAAACAAAACACTTTTATCGAAATAAATATTTTTTAAATTGATAATCTTGTTTCCAATACAAATTTCCCAACTTAAGGGTAAATGTTTCAAAATAAACTAACAACACTGACAGATTTTGTTGAGGTTTTGTGTTCCAAGATTTCACTAAAAGTAATCACGTAAAATAATGTCTAAATAAACAAATAATTAATATTTTCATATGAAAAGATATTCCATCTTGTTTTTGGGAACAATTTTTGCAATGTTTGAACACGCAAGGCGGCATTATTCTCGAAAATATGAATATTGTCCTTGACCTTCAGTGACGTACTTACGATACGACGCTTCGTGCCGTACTGACGCGAGAGTGTATTCGTTTTTCTATTTGTATTTAGTTTGTTGGCTTCACTTTCGTGTTCCGCGCGGTCTATCTGCATTTTGTTTTATAATCTAAGATAATACCTATCTTGTGTATATTTTAAAAAGTACTGTGTAACTTTTTAAAATATATATGTGTATACACCGTTAAATTTTAGTCGTTTTAATCCCTTGGAGGATCGATTCAGTACATGAAACACTATCGATTGGTAAAGTTAGAATGAAAAAACAAAGTAGGTACTTTTTTTTAAAACTCGAATTAATTTACGCATGTTCTAAATTGATTTCTTTAAGTAAACGTCAGCTGGGCGAGTTCAATGACCTGTAGGTAGTTAGTACGCAACGACCGACAACTACCTACAAGGTCAATGACTCGTTTACTTAGAGAAATAAATTTCGTAAATTATACGTATATCAATAAGAGATTTAGAAAAAAAGTACTTCATTTTTTTATTTTATCTACACAAATCGATAGTGTTTCATGTACTGGATCGACCCTCTTCGGGATTAAAACGACTAAAATTTAATGGTGTATAGTGTAAAGGCCCCGACTTACTAGTTGTAGGTCGCGGGTTCAAACCCAGCCAGGCGCATTACTTTGAGTAATTTATTTCATCACCACTGCACTCAAAACGGTGAAGGAAAACATCGTGAGGAAACCGGCAAAAACATCCACCAATCCGCACTGGGCCCGCGTGGTGGATTATGGCCCATGCCCTGTCCTAGAGAGGAGGCCTGTGTCCCAGCAGTGGGAACATTAAAAGGGCTGATGATGATGATGTGTATATACACAAGATAGGTAACAAGGTAACACCATGTAGTGCAAATATGAAAGAACAATAAAAAAAAGAAACAGTTAACCGCATATTTAAATCAGTTATACCATTATACAAACCGCGACTACTAATTGCTGGTGCAATCAAAAAAACATAAAATATCATAGTGATAATGATTATACAATATTTTCAACACATTTAACATGTAACCAGCAAGTGCTGAGGTCACTATGAAATATTTAGTAACATTTTTTTGTGCTTTCGTGTTAGCTCAAACATTTGGTTACCCAAAAGTGTCCAGCCCAGAAGAATCGAGAGGAGTGATAACTATGACGATGAGTACCCCAGAAAAATCAAGAACAGGAGTGACAACTATGTCGTTGGCTACGTTACCTCCCTTAGTGTCAATGTCAGCATTTGTAGGATCAGAGTGTGCTTCAGGATTAGTCAGATTTAACGGAATTTGTGTCGGAATTGATTATTAAATTAAATATTATTGTTACATTTGTGTTTTATTTATAGTCGTCTATCCTCGGTTTGTTTTCTAGTTAGCGCATTAATGAGTTGTAGGTCATGAGTTCAAACAAAGTCATGCGCATTACTTTGTGTAATTTATTTCATCACCATTGCTCCCTAAACGGCGAAGGAAAACATCGTGAGGAAACCGGCATGTCCAAGAACCAAATATTCGAACACATATGACATCCCCCAACCCCTAATGAGCCCGCGTGGTGACTCATTTCTTCTCCTAGAGAGAAGGCCTGTGTTCCAGCAGTGGGAACATTAAAATGGCTGATGATGATGATAGCACATTGCAACTGATGTCCGAAATCGAATACATGTGACATTCACCTACCCGAGGATTACGGTCCAATCCCTCTCCTAGAGAGGAGGTCTGAGTGCCAGCAGTGGCTTTATAGGGCTGATACTATGCTGCATTCATTTTTTGACGTGACAACGTCTTATAAATTGGTTTGCCGGGTGACACTTCAAGAAACTGCGTTACGCTCCGCTCACGTTATGCGCTCACAATGAGAGCGAGTGAGAGGCACGCGTCCCTTCCACTCGGGCATGGTTAGCCCGCCTAAGAGCGAGAGAGACAGACATAAAAAGTGAAAGGCACGCGTCCCTTCCACTCGAGCACAGTTAGCCCGCCTAAGAGCGAGAGAGACAGAGCGAGTGAGAGAGAGTTTCATTAAAATTATTTTACCACTCAAAGTCGTTGTCACGTAAAACTTTCGCCCGTATACCGACTTTACAGGCAACCAATTTTTTTTTCTAGTTAGAGCACCAACGCAAAGAGAACTTTATGCACTATTAGGAAACACTGCAGGAAAAACACAAGTCAAGCCAATAAATACACACAGCAAATTTTAGAATCTGCTTTGCCCCAACCATAAAATAATGTCAAAATATGTAGAGTGTAATTTTTTTAAATGTCTGTGATTTCATCAATTTTAATTTTAATGTAATAATATTAATTAAGAATTGTATGTTACAATCAAATACCAATTTAACATGAAATTTATACTATTATAACATTTAACCGCCTATTTCCATCGCTCAAATAATATCTGACCCTGATTTACATCAACATGGCCTTGGACTTACAACTGAACAAACAAAAGTGTGTTTTAGTCAGTAAAAGTCTGACATTCCCTCTCTACACTCAAGGCAAGAGAAATTATTTAATGATTTTTTCACCCAGAGTAGAAAAATAATATAAATTAAATAAAACAGAAATCAACAAATGATTAAAAAAAAAAAACAGAAAATAAAGAATTAATTATTTAATAATCAATACCAACACATATTCCGTTAAATCTGGCTAAACCGGTAGCACAGTCAGATCCTCCGAATGCCGATCTAAAAGAGAATGGAGGATATGGTGTCTTCAAAATAGAATTTGCATGCTCTTTTGATTCCTCTGAATCTTGCAATTCCTCTGAACTGTTTGATTCATCAGAAACATATGATTCATCTGAACCATCCAATTCCTCTGTACTTTTTGATTGATTTAAACCTTTTGATTCCTCTACAGCTTTTGATTTATCTAGCTCATTTGACTCTTCTGTGCATTTTGATTCATCTGAACATTTTGATTCATGTAGATTTTTTGATTTTTCTGGGCCTTTTGATTCATTTGTGCCTTTAGATTTATCTGCACATTTTAATTCTTCTGGGCGTTGTGATATTTTTCTACTTTTTGATTCCTCTGAACTTTTTGATATTTCTGGGTTTTTTGATACCACTGGAACTTCTGATTCTTGTGATCCTTTAAATTTATTTGAAACTTTTAAATTTTCTGGTCTTTCGGTTTCGTCTCGATCAGCTCCCAATTCTTTTAGTAGTGGTTTCTCGTTCAAAGCAGCAGGTACTAATGGAAAGCCTAGCGTTTGAGCTAACACTAGAACAAATAAAAATAAAACTAAATAATTCATGGCGCCTACTTCACTCAATAGTAAAATATAAAATGAATTATTATGTATGTGTTTAAATCATACGGTCGTTTGTGTAATTACAAAGTTAATTAGTAACTGGTTCGTGATTGTAAAGTAATTTTATAGATACTTTGTACTTGAATTGTTATTTAATTAATAGGCATTGAGGAAACATGGCGATCAAAGGTCATGCCTTCTTTTTATGAAAATGCGACTTTACCTTGAAAAAATATTTTGTTTATAATATTCTGTGTTTTAATGCTAGACATAGAAAACCCAGGTCCTCTTCCTCGAGTCAATTTATCCTCAATACTGACGGTCGTGACCTAGACAAATAATTTTTGATGGACTATATTTCGCCGCGTTGTCCTATCTTCGGCGATGTGGATGGCGTCGCAGACTGTGGTCTCCAGTGTAGCACGGATTTGGTCTGATCAAAGTATCGGTCTCCTGCCCCTAGGTCTTTTCCCATCTACTCCCCAAAAATAGTCAAAGGACGTTAATAAAGTCTTCTATAAGCTATATTTATTGTCTAAACAAGCAAAATGTCCAGACTAGAATACGTGACCCGTGAGTTCATTCAAATCTGACACCTTGAATACCTAAAACGGGAGAAGTTACATTGAAATCGTGTTATAACATCACTAATTATATAATTATCATCACCTACATATAATACAAAAACACAAAATACACTTACGAGTAGGCGTCAAAGTACTCCTCCATATCGCTGTCATCTGGAAATATGTTTGCTATAAACTAGTGCTTGACTGCGATCCCACCTGATGGTAAGCAGTGATACAATCGTTGATGGTGAGGCGCACTAGTTTATTAAGAGCCTATTCACTCTAGCCTTGAGGACACCTAATTATAATCAGACGGAAAAACTGCAGCTGGCAATCTGTTCCAGTCCCTCGATGTACGCCGTATAAACGACGAGTCAAAACGCTTAGTCCGGGCCGTAGATGTCTCAACAAAGTAAGAGTGGTATCAATTATGTATCCAGTACTCAAGAATACTGAGCGAGTCTATCTAATTTTTCATGAAAGCAATGTCAACAGCCTCTGTGATAGAATTGTGTCATGAAACAGGTGCCCCTCGCCTAGCCTTGTCAACGTTCCCGGCGTTGTGATGTCGCTCAAACGTTGTAGGGGTGGGACATAGCTAAAAGATTATTTTCTGTAATCGAATACAGAAAAAAAGTGTGTGTGTGTGGTGTGAGGGCCCGTTTGTTAAAATTCTTTCAAAATATGCTTAAGATTTAGCGAACATTCCCAAAGAAATGTGGAGCTTGAAATCAGAATTTATGAAAATCAAATAAGCGAGACTATTAAGTTGGGCCCTCAGTTCTCACATAGAGGATTGAGGGCTCATCTCTACCGGATAAACTAAGAACTCCAAAAAAAAAACTCTTTATGCTAAAATCTAAAGTGATCCAAACAACATTTTTGGAATCAAGATATTAATAAAACATTACCTTATGTAATACTAAGGACCCGCCCCAGTTTCGCCCAGGTGCAATGGTGATATTAAATATATTTTGCATGTATTATACATATAAAGCTTCCTCTTGGATCACTCTACCTATTAAAAAAAACGCATCAAAATCCGTTGCGTAGTTTTAAAGATCTAAGCATACATAAGGACAGACACCGAGAAGCGACTTTGTTTTATACTATGTAGTGATAATTGTAAACATATTGCTGGGTGGAATCTGATAATTTTATATACTTCAGTCGGTAAAAATGGAAAACCATATACTAACACATATTCTAAATCTGGTTAAACCACTGAAACATTTAAATCCTGATGATGATGGAAATGGGACACTCAGATCCTGATGCTGATGTAGATCAAAGATTCGATTAATTAAAAACAACTCGGTTAAATTCAAGTCGGATTCGCATACTGAGGATTCCGTACTTTTGATTCCCGAATAAATTACTTTGTGACGTAAAGAACTAAAACGGGTATAAGACTTTTACAAGGTTTATGTTAGTTTCACCTGACCGATCTCCTTCTTCTTATCGTATGGTTGATGAACAACCTGGTGTCAGAGTTTAAACCGCCCGTAGGCGTCTGACATGGCTTCAGACACCTGACCGATGTTTGTGATCTAATCTTGCTGAAAGCTGAAATTTTGCATGCATGCGTAAATTACGTGACAATGCAATATTATGATGACATGAAGCTGATTTGACGCTAAATGGTAAACAGATCTCGGTAGTAAGGAATGGATTTGATGAGTATTTATTTATTACTAGCTTTTGCCCGCGGCTTCGCCCGCGTGGGTTTGGTGTTTCCGGGATAAAAAGTAGCCTATTTGCTATTCCGGAGTGTATCCTATGCCTGTGTCAAATTTCATTCAAATCCATTCAGTAGTTTTTACGTGAAAGAGTAACAAACATCCATACATCCATACATCCATACATCCATACATCCATACATCCATACATCCATACATCCATACATCCATACATCCATACATCCATACATCCATACATCCATACATCCATACATCCATACATCCATACATCCATACATCCATACATCCATACATCCATACATCCATACATCCATACATCCATACATCCATACATCCATACATCCATACATCCATACATCCATACATCCATACATCCATACATCCATACATCCATACATCCATACATCCATACATCCATACATCCATACATCCATACATCCATACATCCATACATCCATACATCCATACATCCATACATCCATACATCCATACATCCATACATCCATACATCCATACATCCATACATCCATACATCCATACATCCATACATCCATACATCCATACATCCATACATCCATACATCCATACATCCATACATCCATACATCCATACATCCATACATCCATACATCCATACATCCATACATCCATACATCCATACATCCATACATCCATACATCCATACATCCATACATCCATACATCCATACATCCATACATCCATACATCCATACATCCATACTTACAAACTTTCGCCTTTATAATAGTAGTAGGATAAGCTTTATTGTACACCACAATGTGGACAGGATATACAAATATAAAAACTAAGTGTACAATGGGCGGTCTTATCGCACAGGGCAATTTCTGACAGACAACCTTAGGATGGACTAAAATGAAAGGAGATAGATTATTAGGTAATTATATTATACTACTATAATATACCTATACCTACCTAATAAAACCTATACCTACGTATAGATTTTTGCGCTATCAAAGCTTGCTATGAAAAATATATGTGTGTTGTGTTTATGGTGTACCTACAATAAAGAGTATATCTATCTATCTATCTATGTTTTCATTGAATACTTGCTGTTTTTACATAATATTTAGGGAAAAAAAAACTTCGTTTTCTTTGAAACTGTAGAGCGCCAGCCCTGCACTGCACGTATGCTCCGTAAACAATGGTCCCCGAATGTGAGAGGAGTGACAAGGCGGCCCACATTCCCTCTTGCCGCCGACGAGCGCCGAAAGCCAATATTCTAATGACAATGCGTGGTTCTTCGCTTAGGAGTCATTAGCTGCTTATAATTAAAATAAACTAATAATTGTTTTAAAACACTAATGAAGTTTGTGAGAGTATGAGTATATTTTTTCCTTTTTCACGTCTAAATGGCTTAACAGGTTTCGATGAAACTTGGTATTCGGGTCGACCATGGTCTAAAATAGCACATAGACTTTTATCCCGGGAGTATATTTTTACAGACAATTTTCTTTGTTACACATGACACAAACAAAAAAAAAATCTTACAGAAATTCACAAATCAGAAACATTAAATTTAATATTACATAAAGTTCAGAAACTACATAATGCACCATTTCAAATTTAAAATCATTATTTGACAATCCATCGTACATCAAAACTAGCGCCATCTAGTGATAAAAGTAGACAGTCATTTCTAACCTCAAAATAACAACTGTCTCACATGGCAACAATTGACTGATCAATCAAGATCGTCAGATTTAGATTTTAATATAAACTAGCAACCCGCCACAGCTTCGCACGGGTACTGATATTAAGTATATTATACACATAAACCTTCCTCTTCAGTCACTCTCTCTATTCAAAAAAAACCGCATCAAAATCCGTTGCGTACTTTTAAAGATCTAAGCATACATAGGGGGTAAGCAACTTTGTTTTATACTCTGTAATGATAATGATAAGTACTTATAATGCAGTTTTTTTTTATGGTGAGCGGAGCGGAAGACAGTTTCAGACTTCTATACTATTATAAACCCTTGGCTCGAGAAAGTTTCGACACTGCTAGGCCCTACAGTTGCTGACAACTCGCTGAGGCACATGGGTACAGTGCGCGCCATCGACTTATAACGCAGTACGATCAAAATAAACTCTGAATTTCAGCAAAAGCTCACTAAAGAAATTAAAATACTCAGCCCAGCTATTAGCGCGCTAACACAATTGCGACAACACGGAGGGTTAAGTGCCGTCGTAGGCGGGCCAAATTGAAGTGTCCCCACTCGGCCCCGGGCGGTGAAGTGAGAGGAAGGCACCGCTGTGACACAAGTCCACAACACAACACTGTGGTTTATTTTTGACAAGAGGCCATACAAATTATTTATAGCGAGACAAGGGCCTTTTGGCATGTAGCTAAAACTGGAAATAATACCTAGAAAATGTTGAGGAAAACTCACGATGTTTTCCTTGGCTATTTTGAGAAAAATAAATTACTCAAAGTAGGTAAGGCTTGTTTTTTGGAGTTGCAGTGTGGAACAGATAGTAAAGAAGTTATTCTGACATTATAATATTGCTTGTTTAGTTTTCATCATAAGAAAATTAAACTCCAAAGTCACATGTCTACCGGGCTCAGGGTCTCTACTGAGGCCCAGGGTCTCTCTCTGTAAGGAAGACTTGGCCCCAATGCGAAGGGCAAAGAATGAACGGGGTGGGGTGTTTAATCAGTCAGACACTATTTTTCGCTCTGCCCAAGAGCGGAATTCGTCATCGGATGATGTTTACCTTTTTTTTAAAATTGCAATAAACTAGTGCTTGACTGCGATCCTACCTGATGGTAAGAAGTGATGCAATCGTTGATGGTAAGGCGCACTAGTTTATTAAGACCTACCATTAAAAAAAAGCTCCAAAGTCACATGTCAAGGTTTTCCTTTCCCCTAGATCGTGTAACGAGTTTCCTAAACGAATTCATATTTTAAATGGATTATTTTTAACTCGCCCGTCATGGTGAACGATGAGTACCGCTTGACATTCCCTTGAGGGATTTTTTAATTTGTGAATATTCGCCGGATCTTATCAATTTGTTTTTTGGCCTCTTTTATGGAAAGGAGGTCATGGCTTATAGAAAAAAAAAAGCTATGTAGAGTGTCTTAGAAACACTCATTTTTGTAGACACATAAAAAAAAATACTAAGGGCGGCTTGCACGACTTGCTCTTAAAACTAGATTTTGTTAAAGTCGCATTAGTCATTAAGCTCGACTTAACTTAAATTGTATTAGTAGCGTCTTGCTAGTGTCGAAATCTACTCGACTTAACTAAACCTAGCTTAACACGTTTCATTCTTTTCGTTCATTCATTTGCGTTCCATTTTTCATAATTGTGCTGGATATTTTACAACTTTTTTGGAGGTATGGAACGTTTCAAATATAAAAAACCAAGGACTTTATAAAGGAGTGACTGGAAAGCTTAGGACTACCCCAAAAAAGTTCTGAAGAGTAAAGTTATAAAAAGGGTTTTTATCAAGTACATCTAGTGTGCCCAACAAGTGCGCTAAACAAGTTCGAGATTTTTTACAAGCTTTTATTTAGTTTCACCTGTCCCGTTGTCTGTCGTTCTGTAATCAAATCTTGCAACTTAAATTTGATCCACTTCCCGGTTTCCGATTGAGCTGAAATTTTGTATACACGTTTAGTTCGGATGACAATGCAATATTATGTAGACATGAAGCTGATCTGATGATGGAATCGCGAGGTAGCCATAGGAACTCTGTAATTAAACGGCACAACCACGTCGAGTTTGGGCTCGTGTGAATCGTCTTGACGAGTTTTATTTATATAAGTATAGACCACCGCTATAAAAGCTTGTTATGAAAAAAAATTTTTTCATTGAAAACTTGTTTGATGTAGGTATTATAAATAGATATATATCGATATAGATAGATATCCATTTAATAACGCAATGGTATTCGCCCCGTGGTGCATGCTGTAAAATTCTGAGCTCTGTCCTAAAGAAGTTAAATATGTTATTAGTACAATAATTACATAGACTTGACGTTCAGCCTTTTTAATATTCCCACTGCCGGGACTCCTTTCTAAGAGAAGGAATGGGCCATAATTCACCATTCGGGCCTAGTGCGGATTTGTGATTGTTTTTCCTTCACCGTTTTGAGAGCAGAGGTGATGAAAAAATTAAAAGTAATGAGAAAATCATAATTTAAAGGAAGATGGATTAAGAAATGGGGTAGCGAGGTAAGACGGAGACCGGGTGATATTTAGCAGAAGTTTTTAGTGTCGCAAAAAGTTTCGTGAATAGTGCGCACGTCGTAATTTTACAAGTGTTGGCAAAAATTGGCCTAAAAATGAAAAAAAAAAGCCTTTGAACACAGAGAGTTGTTGAGTGTGACAAACTCTTACAAACTGTTAAACATTTCCGCCTTTGTTAACTGACTTTGACTACATTACTACACTGTTAGCGTGCTGTTTGCTGATAGAGTTTGCAATATTGCTTCGTCATCAATCCAGACTATCCGTAGGATACAAGATCCTTGACGCAAACTGACGTTTGCTATTGTTTATATCACTCACTAAATCTAGAATTAGCAATTTAAACCGCCTACCATGCCGGTTTAAATTTGACATTTCTTTAAGTCTAGCTTTACGCTAAACCGATGTCGTGCAATGCGTTAAGTTCGATTTAAGCTTAAGTCGAGTTTAAATCACACTAAATCTAGATTTAACTGAGACGTGCAAGCCGCCCTAATACTATAACGCTCAATCAAACAAATTTTCTGAATTTGAAAAAAAGTTTTTGTTTTAGTACAAAACTACAAATTTGCTATTTTCACATTTATTCCTATACTTGCGTTATATGACCTTGTTTCTTGCCCACTATTTTCGCTTAACGGAAAGTACCTTATGAATTTTGATTTCTTCAAGAAATTTCCTCCAAGAGTCTAAAAATATACCTTTTAGTGTTATAAACGGTCATATCTTTTTTCTTTGCAATTTTTTCACAGCATCAACAGACTGCAGACCTAAGTATAGAGTTTAAATTCCAACTTGACATCTCCACGCATTTTCAAGGTAAAGGATCTTGACACAGCCTGACCGACGGACAACAAAGTCATCCTACAATTAGAGTAGGTACCGTTTTTTCCTTTCAAGGTACGCAACCCTAAGAACGACATCTAAGGGTGTTTTTAACATCCTGTGGATTTTACCAAACATGTGGGATTGCTCCGCATACGTATAGTCCCCGCAAACCTTGGAGGTATGTGAACATTGAGTAAAGTCCCACATACCTCTGTTGAAAAGGTAGGATCCTCCGACCAGACAGATGTTGCGTCTAGTAAGCTACTGGCCGATAGTTGATTTCGGGCTGTCTTATATATTCAAATCGCGAAGCCTACTGGGGCCCAGGGTCTCTTTCTGAAAGGAAGGCTTGACCCCAGTGCGAAAGACAAAGATGGAAGGGGTTGGGGTGTTTAGTCAGTAAGAGTCTGACACTGTTCCTCGCTCCACCCAAGAGCGGGATTCATAATTGGATGATTTTTGCCCACCAATACTTAAAAAAAAATAGCGTTTAGTTTTTTTTTTACTTATATTAGTTTTTAGCGTGATTGTTTACAAATAAGCATTAATCATATTTTTTCTTCAAACAGAAAAATTGGCATGCCTGTATATATGAGTATAAATCAATCACACTTCATTTTGGCACACGAGTAACCTTTGACCTAGATAAGGAAAAAACACAGGAAACGTTTTACTCCATATATTGTGGCTTGTGGAAAAAACTATAAGAATAAATATATAAATTATCGAAGAAAAAAGTGGAGCGTGAGTGAGAGAGTAAAAAATAACTTATGAGTAAAAAATAACTCAGACCTACTAAATATACATAATATACATAATCATAAAAATCGGTAACGCCTTTTTTATTCTAGATAGGCTCGCGTTTGACCACAATCTCATCTGATGATAAGCGATGATGTGGTCGACGATGGAGCACGCTTTTCGGAGGAGTTTAAAAACAAATACACGTAATATTCATTTGTTAGAGATATATTAATTGTATAATTTGGAAATCCAGGTCGTTACCGCCGATCGTCCCTCCGAGAATATGGCGGTGCTCAAGCCACACCTCTACCATTTATGCTCCACCGTGTCCTCAGGGTGGTCCACTTAATGGTGACACCCGGGCGTATCTTCTGCTCAAATCCGGTGAAGGAAACTCCCGAACTTACCATGACTAATTTGTAAGGGCGGGATTTGACATAAGATGATTTTTCCCACCAAAAAAACAAAAACACCCGGGCGTTTCTTCTGCTCAAATCTGCTGCAGGAAACGCAAAAATTTACCATGACTATTGTGTAGGTACGCTATGACGTATTTCCAGGGGCCCTAGACAAGTGGCAATCGCTCCGTGTTATTCCGTGTCATTTCTAAGTTCGATTTCGCCTTAACGATGTCGACCACAAAATGGTAGACAAAGTGACATCGACTAACATATCGATAAGTCGAAGTGTTGGTTCGATAAAATAACAACTTCTTGGCTATGGTTATCAAATTAAAACGTCCAATTTGACGTATAAACAACTAATAACAATTAGTGAATCGAATCAGTCCATACATTTCGGAGTTTCGAATTTCGTTATCGTTAGTGAGAATGTGACTTTGTCTAAGCCCCCAGCTGCTCTTCAAACCGTCTGTATGTATGTACCGCCATAATTATGGCATGCCTAGCGCTCAGTTGCGACTATCGCTGTCACCATTCCAACATGAAATCCCGTCGGAATCCACCCGCCAAAGCGCGACTTTTCGAGGTAAAAATTTCAATGATTTATAACGTGTAAAGTGGAGGTGGGTTGCTTATAGTCATCATCATCAACAGCCTTTTTAATGTTCCCACTGCTGGGACACAGGTCTCCTCTCTGAGAGAGGGAATGAGCCGTAATCCTTCATGCGAGTCTTCGAATTTTTGGTTCTAGGAATCTAGGACATGCCGGTTCCTCACGATGGTTTTTCTTTACCGTATTGGGAGCAATGGTGATGAAATAAATTACACACAAAACACACACATTTACATTTTTTACACATACAATTACACATATCTTCGAATTTCTAATACTAATCGGTACTAGGACAAGCCAGTTTCAAGATGTTTTCCTTCACCGTTTTGAGAGCAGTGGTGATGAAATAAATTACACAAAGTAATGTGCCTGACTGGGTTTGAACCCGCGATCTACAACTCGTAAGTCGGGGCCGTTACCACTCGGCCACCACTGCTCGTCATCGTTTATAGTACCTATACCTATTACAAAAGCTATTCTAAAGAAAATTTAATTACTTTACAATTTGAATAAGTCTATATCTTGTTAACAGTTCAATTTCAAACACAATATTAAATTGTTTTCAGTGAACACTTGAAGCATTGAGAAAGTTTAAGCCTCAACTTGAGAGTTTTCAATGAAAACGTTTTGTTATTCCCACCAAAGTTGGAACAATTATACAGTGACTTGTTTGTCGGACTATTGTGAACTTAAAGTGAGTAGGTATTGATTTTCTGCCAAAACTAGACTCAGTTCAATGATAGCCACGCGTAAGAATGTAACATTGATTGACCCCTGGTGATTCAACTAGGACAGGTTTTTTAGCAAAAGGGCATGTAGTTAGTCACGCCTTCAATTCCTTTGTTGAGACGACGTTCGAACAAAGGAATTGGGGTCGTGGCTAACTACAAGCGCTAACTCTAAACGAAACGATTGTAACTTGACTGTGGTTTTTTTTTATGGTAGGTAAAAATCATCGAATGACGAATCCCACTCTTGGGCGGAGCGGGAAACAGTGTCAGACTCTTACTGACTAAAGAACCTGCCCCGTACCTTCCTTGCCTTATTTCCAGAGCCCCGCTGTAACGCTTTCGCACCAACCCTCAGCTTGACTGTGGTGGGGGGGATTCTTATACATATTTATCTAAACGTCGAAGCGAAATGCTTCGTCCAGAGCATAGAGGTTTCAACAACGAAAGAGTGAATACTCGAAGTGAGTCGGGTTGATCGATGATAAAAATGAGTTGGTAGAATCAAGTCTTGTATTATGCGTTCCAAATAAGAACAGGAAAGTCAATAACCTCGATCTGTCAAATTTTGAGTGAAAAGTACGGTTTGCAAAAAAATCTTATTTAAAAAGTTTTTTTTTGCTTTTTATTACAAAATTTTAGTTAATTCTAGTTGAAGTAAAAACGTTAGGGTTTAATATAATTTTGCCAAATAGGTATATTGTTTTAAGTCATAAATAGTTTACAAGAAAAACTATTTTCTTTCTAATTTTCATTGTAAGAAACAATCGCCTTTTTTTCTATTTACCACTACTCAGACACATCACACAGTGAAACAGAGATAAACGAAATTGAAAAACTGTATTCTGATTAAACTTTTTTCGTACACGATTCGTACGTAAATTATTTTTTTAAATATCTTTTTTTGTTCACTCTACCTAATTTCTTCGATTTGACAGTTCGACGTGACGTCAGAACATGGCCATCGATCCTATTCTCATTTGGAACGGGTTGTAATTCTTGCGCGTACTCCTCAAAAAGCAACCTGTAAAATACCGAAAGGCTGACTATCCTACGCCTGTGTTAGTTAGTTACTTTAATAGTAGTCCTAAGTTGAGTCATACGAATACTGACAAATGCTTGCACTGACTGGACAGGCCACTAATAAAATCTGTATGATTCTTTCCTCAAAAGACCACCTCAGATACTAATCTTCATGGTTCTGCATGGATTTTGACCCTTGAGTTTGTTTTGGTGTTTCATAAAAATTGACGTGTATAAATGTTATAGAAAACCTATTTGCAAAAATAAATATAATTGATCGTTAATTATAAATAGTCCATCTAATTTACATTTTTAAATATTTTTGTTTTTAACAAATATAAAAAAAAAATAGTAGTAGTAGCTCACTGACAGCGGGAACCGGATGCAAGCTAACGGTAGTTAATATTTTTGGGTAGAAAAATATAACATTGTGTAAAATTATTATAATTGATTCATTTACTGATTCTGAACAAATAATATTATAATATTTTTTAGTTGTTTTTATGGTGTACCTACAATAAAGAGTATATCTATCTATCTATCTATCTTTTGCTTATAGTAAAAACAATCTATACGTATTGACCTATATGAATGTTATGTTTAATTCTCCTTGGAACATGACCTCTTTTCAGTTCAGAAAACCACGAAAGAAACATAAAGAAACTTTCCACCAAAGTTCTGTACGAATGTCTGTATTATTCACGACACACTTTTATAACTACCCTCGTACAGTTCTTTCATTGGGATATATGTTGCCCCTGGGACGCTGTGTGCAGGTATCTAAGAGAAAATAAATAATATTTTTGTTGAGTGAATAATGCAGTAGCTGAAGCAAAAGCGGTATGAATTTCCAAAAATCCCTTCTTAGTGTTCACTTACGACATATAATTAATCTTTATGCAAAATTTCAAGCGTCTAGCCCCAGAGGTTTCGGCTGTGCGTTGATATGTCAGTCAGTCAGTTTCTCCTTTACATCATCATCATCTTAGGGACCGTCCCGGTTGCACACCTTGGCTGTCACCTCGGTGCCCGGGGTCCGTTTCTCCTTTATATATATAGATAAATATTGCGCAATAAAAATTGCCAACAAAAGGCATTTTATATTCCGTTTATAGGGATAAAAGCATTTCGTGTTTTGTTATTGCTTATTACATAGTATATAACAAAATCGCTTCGTGTCTGTCCCTAAGTATGCTTAAATCTTTAAAACTACGCAACGTATTTTGATGGTTTTTTTAATAGATAGAGTGATTCAAAAGAAAGGTTTATATGTATGATATATAAATAATACTATCACCATCGCACCCGTACGAAGCTGAGGCGGGTCGCTAGTTACATAGTATAAAACAAAGTCGCTGTCTGTCCATATGTATGTTTAAATCTTTAAAACTACGCAACGGATTTTGATGGGTTTTTTTATAGATAGAGTAATTCAAGAGGAAGGTCTATGTGTGTAATACGTACATAATATATTTAATATCACCACTGCACCCGTGCGAAGCTGGGGCAGGACGCTAGTATTTTATAAAAATCCTTTTTACCAACGTATTCGCATTACGTAATCAATAATCAGTTTTATTACAATACTAGCGATCCATCCCAGCTTCGCACGGGCGCAATGTTGATATTAAATACATTTGCATTGTATGTTGCATTATACATAAAAACCTTCCTCTCGAATAATTCTATCTATTAAAAAAACCGCATTAAAATCCGTTGCGTAGTTTTAAAGATCTAAGCATACACAGGGAAGAAGCGACTTTGTTTTATACTATGTAATAATGTTTGAAATTATCTTCGTGAACATCAGCTAACTAACTTCAACTTCAAACATGGATGACTACCTACTTCAACCACTCCAAACCTGTCTATCTATAAAATCTCTACCAAGATCTCCCGAAGTGTAAATTGGACATCAATTTGCGGCGTCTGCCGTGACAGTCTGGAGTCTGCCACTGATTTTGATTAATAAATGGGCGGTGACAAAGTCGAGACGACTTCGTGACCGTAGGATCATGACCTTACTTCTGAAAAATTAATGCGGTAAACGGTTTAGGTACCCGACCAAAATTATTATGGCGATCATTTAACCTTTCGATCTTGTAATTACAGACACAATTATAAAACAATATGTGTGCGAACGATTCACGTGGGGGGAGGGGGGCTTAGTGAATTAAAAAAAACGGGACCCTGTTACTAAGATTTTTTCTGGCCACCGTAGGCGCAGGTTTGCGAACGGCGAGCAATGAGTAGCTCGTCCATAATTTTGTACAAAACCCTCAAGGTACGAGGCCGGCTGGCATTTGACTGGGTTTTTTATTTTTATTCACCACATGTGTACAACCTTTTACACTTCACCCTATAGCTCACATACTTCAGCCCTACAGCTAGAGAAATATTGAAAAAACTATCTCATTTCTTATTTTTCTTTTTTAATAGATGCGGACCTACCTGATGATAAGCAGTGATGCAATTGTTGATGGTGAGGCGCATTCGTTTATTAAGAGCCTTGAAAATACCCACCCACAGAATGATCTAAATCCATTCTAAGTCAGTAACATATTTTCGCTGTTTTATCCTTGAAAATAAGCCGAACAAAGCAGACGATACCCACAATGGTAGGTACGTTAAAGGAAAGACTTAAAAATGTTCGCTGGCCGTAAATATCGACGGAAAATGTATTGAAGTGGATTTATTCGCTCCACGTAGCCGGCCCGTTTGGCTTTGTGAGGAATAAAAGAAGTGACTGGGGAATTACCTACATCTGTCGAAACGGTAAGATGGTAAAAGATTATAGTCAGGAGCGTAGCTACTGCCGTGTCTATCGTATCAATGATACGGGGCACACTCCCCGACGTAGGCAAAAATTTTACCTTGCCTACGACGGGGACCCTGTAGGCCATGAATTCGCAACATGTCACCCACAATCGTACCCACACTCGAGGCACAAACAAAGCATGTGTATAAAAAGCACAATTTTTTTATACGTGGCCTCCGTGGGCCTTTTTTATGGGGCCTTTGTGGGATTAGCTACTAACTGTTGGACCACTAAGTTCTATTTCGTCTAACTGCCTGTTGCAATCTTCCCATCCAATTATAATTTGGATGTCTTCAAGGCTAGAATGAATAGGTTTAAAAACTAATGCGCCTCACCATCAACGATTGCATCATTGCTTACCATCAGGTGGGATCGCAGTCAAGCATTAGTTTAGAAAAAAATATATTGTTTTACGGGGTTGAAGTGTGACCGCTGAAGCGTAAATATATATGTATTAAGTAAAGAGTTTATTTTACTGATGCTAGGAGGATCCCAATACCGAAGCCATGCTAAGGTAGTAAGTACTCCGAGTCATTCCAGTACCTAGTAGTTTGGTAAACAAAATACAATTTAATTTTTTATTGTCAATCAGTCTGTTTTTTCCTGGTAACTAAAAAAAAACCGATTTTGACGGAGATTTTTGTAAGAGTTCCTAAAATTCACGCGAACGAAGTCAAGAGAATTACTAGTTAATTCTCTTGACTTCGTTCGCGTGAATTTAAGTGAAGGATAGAATAAAATTTTATTCTACACCAAATAACTTAGACAACATTTAACATAAACTTTAAGTCTTTTGAAACATCTAATTAATACTTAAATCTTTTATATTTTATACATTGATAACTTTAGTAACAATTGAAAATATTGCCAAAGTTACTCCGTGTTGCCGCGTAAAATTTAATGTTTCTAAGTAAAGTTATAAAACTTGGCAACACTAAAGCTCTGAGATCGTTTAAATAGTCATTTTAAATCTAGAACTTTTGCAATTGAAATGCTTTTGGGAAAGATAATACCACATCTGTAGTATCTTTAGTACTTGTTTACGGAGACGCGGCGCGTTGGGAATTTGCAGCGCGTTGCCGTATGTTTTGTATTAGCTCATGCAATGACGCGACCCGCTGTTACAATGTACGATGAACGCCATAAACAAGCAATTAGATATATATATTATATTCCACAACTATCACACAACGCCGTCTAGTCCCAAGCTAAGCAGAGCTTGTGTTATGGGTACTAGACAACTGATAAACATATTACTTTTATATTTGTATTACACCTAGACACAGAACAAATGATCGATCTCATCACACAAACATTTGTCCTGGCTGGGAATCGAACCCACGACGTCCGGCATAGCAGTCAGGGTTACTAACTACTAGACAGACAGGCCGATAGGCACCATCTTCGTCGAATGTGCCTATTTTACACAAAAATATTACATAACCTAAAATTTTTCTCCCAAACTTGTACCTTTCAGATACCACATCATCATAAAATTACTTTATTGGCGTACCCTAATAATACAAAATGTATAGGGTCTTATTTATTTTTCGTCCTTCGTGTAAGTGTCATGGAAACGGACATTCCTTCGCGGGAAATTGGCTACTTGTGACGCAGGTTGTCCCAGGGGCTTTGCTTACCTAGTATCTTAAGAAATATTACCTGGGTGAATATAGTAACTTTTTTTTATGCTGGGCAAAAATCAACCAATGACGAATCGCGCTCTTGGGCGCACCTAGAAACAGTGTCAGACTCTTACTGACTAAACAACACCTCACCCCGTTCTTTTTCTGCCCTTCGCACTGGGGCTAAGCCTTCCTTTCAGAAAGAGACAAAGAGACCCTGGGCCCCAGTAGGCTACGACCTTCTTGCAGAGTCCCTACGGTTTTTGCTTACAACTCGCTTGGCTTGGTCCGGACTATTACCAGACGACCGAAAGGCGAGCTACCCATTGCTCGCCATCCGCAAGCCCGCGCCTACCTAAAATCCCGTCGCCGCCTGAAGAATATAGTAACTTGGTCAGGTGATAGGTATTTTCAATTCAAGAAGGTTAGGTACATCAATGGGGATCATCCAACGGGGAAAAGTGGAATAAGCCCTTTTTGAATTGAAAATACCTATTACCTATTCAAAAACATACCTGAGAACTTACCACACGTAAGCTTTTAACAGAATCCATTTTACGACCAACTAAAGTGTGACAGATGGAGCTAAACACCCTATATATTTCCTTCCTAAAGGGATGGGAATAAGAGGGCCTTACCTACAATGATAGCTGTAAGGGAGCACCCTTACAGCTATCATTACAGGTAAGGCCACTGAAATAAAGAAATTAACGTCAAACTTCAACTCTTAAAGAAACCCATTTTTAATGCAACATTTATTAACTTACTAGTTAAAAGGCAGTTTCAAATATATTCTGTTTTATTTATGTTCAAAAAACAAAATTTTCATTTAGTCTGTAACGTCAAATTAACACAGAAGAATATTACAGTTAAATAATTATAGTAAAGAATTGTTATAAATCTTTCCCTAAATAAGCCAACTTGCAGCGACATCTATGGCGTTACGTTTGAACTAAACTACAAAACCCTCAGTTATCCGCGTGATTGGAACATACAACAGCCCTAACCAGATAAAACACCCGTCAGGTTGAAGGATCCTCCCTTTTCAACGAAGGCATGTGAAACTTTACATTCTGTTCTGCATATATATCTCTAAAAAGTAGGTAGTTATTTATAATTTGTTCTAAATATAATTTAGGTCTGTACAGGTAAACCCTACTGGTTTACCTGTTTCAAGCTCTTTCGTTCAATGAACATCCTCTAAGCATATTACATACTGACTGCTGTGGCTATTTTAGTTTTTACGTGAGTTTTATAGGTTATATAGGTACTAGATGAGGCCGGTGTATCCTAGTTGACCACCCTGACAAGAAACACCGAAACAAACTCAGGCGTCAAAGTCTCTTTAGAAGTCCACACATGTAATGGTCAAATCATATGTGAACCATGCAGAATAAAGTCTCAGTACGCCAGACTTGCGATTATTTTCTTAACTAGATTTTCAATTGTTAAAATATTGTCTAAAACAAATGAAGGGTTGAAGTCTCTTTCATTTATCTAAGTTAAATGTAAAACTCGAACTCGATCTAAGTTTGCCGTAAATATTGATTCAAAAGGTAAACTTACCGTCCCTGTCGTAATGGCTCCAGACTTCCATGAACTGGTTTGCTGACAGCTTCTTCAACTCACGGGAGTCAGGATCACGGAACTGCCTCATAAAATTAGTGGCCCTCTCTAAATTAAGCCTCTTGGCAGACGAATTCGAATCGATACTCATTTTAAAAAAATAATTCGACAAAAATATCACTTCAAATTTAAAATCGGATTTATCGATAAAAAATATAAATTGATTCGTCAATCACTAGTTCGAATTTTAATTAATATTTTTTTCAGTTCTATTTTTAAAAGTAAATATGAAATTATTATTTTTAATTTTTTAAATAGAATCTACTTTTTTCTATGATTTGGCCTGGATTATTGTCACTGTGTTAATTTTAAAAATATAACTAATTGATTTTTTTACGTATTTTGGATTTTCATCACAACGTTTGTTTAGGTACTCGGGTTTTTCATTTTATCTGAAACAAAAAGAAAAATGGTTAGCTATTTACATAAAAATATAAATACCTACAACACACAGTAATGGTTAACTTAATTTTACAATTAGACATTATGTTACTTGTGGTATTAGTAGAACTCACGAACGTCATGTACATTGGTACTCAGATTTGCAATATCATCGTGGTAAAAATTATAATCATAAACGATATATTTGTATAATAGATAAATAAATGATGTCAAAATAAAAGATGAGAAGCTCAGTTGACGGCAAGTTTATTGTCATATACACAAATCAAAGCATTGAACCAAAACTACGCGAGCTCGTGGATGACAGACAATGGGTAGCTCGCCGCCCAATCGCCAGTCGGCGTGCACTGTTCCTCCGCACCTCAAGGAGTTGTCAGCAAACCGTAGGGACCCTGCAGAAGGGTCGAAGCCAAGGGCCAAGGGTTCGCGTCTGAAAGGAAGACTCTGGCCCTGGTATAAATGGCAACGTAGGAATGATGTAGATTGTTTAGTCAGTAAGAGCCTGACACTGTTTCCCGCTCCGACCAAGGGTGGGATTCGTAATCGGATGATTTTTACTTACCATAGCTTACTATAAAGAAAAAAAAACTAACACATTCTTTTAAAATAATATAAAATTCCAAAACTCTGCATGTCACAAATCCTTACACGGAGAATATATTCGGAAAATTGAAAATTCGAACTTGCAAAAATGTAACGCAGCGTTTTAGAAAGCGGTATAAAGTTTGAAACCCCTGCAAAGCTAACTGCGATGCAGATGTAGTTCAGAACAAGGTCTTCTGAACGGATATCGCGATGCATGGAAACATTTATTTGGTTACGTCAGATACGAGAAAACTTCAATGCGGAAATTGTGTTGTAAAACTTGCTAACTACTGAAAAAATCACATAGATGCGCTGTTATTATAGACCGTAGGGTAGACCATGTTCTAACACGTATACTGTTTATCTTTGGATCTTTGTATGTTCCATTGGGATTTATATGTATGTCAAAGTTTAGACCATATTAAATTCGTGAAACAAATAAAAAAAAAGATCTCCTATAAGGCTTTTTCAAATGAGCTTTGAAACTGCCTGTAGTGGGGGCACCAGAAATAGCTAATAATAGCTTTGGAGTATGTTCCACTGAGAATACTCTACTATGACACGGGTCTTGTTGAGTTTACAAGAAGAACACGAAGAAGAGTATGATGCTAAACCAGACATAATCGTGCATAATTATAGGGTGGCTTTTACTATGGAATCAAACCTGAAATAGCAAAAAAAGTCATCATTAATCAAGTACTGTACATTTTGACCAGCCCCCCCTAGCCAAGTTACCCAATTCCTTTGTTGAGATGGTGTCCAAACCAGAGAATTGGGGGCGTGGCCAACTACAAGCGCTAACTCTAAACGAAACGAATGTGGCTAGGGAGGCAGTTAAGCGAAAATAAATGACAAGCAAATTTTTTTTCGCAGTTTCGGGTTTAGTCCCATAGTAAAAGTAATTTGTTATTATGACTACAATTACGTGTTTAAGTATCGGGTTAATATTACCAGTCATCCCATATAAGTAAACATATATTTCTATGGTTATCTAGTATTCATAGCACAAGTTCCGCTTAGCTTGACACTAGATGGCGTTGTGTGTTGTTTCTCTAGAAAGAGATCGTAACAATCTGTTGCTGTACCCAGGAGGATACCCAAGATCCAAGAGATTATTATAGGTCGATAAGTGAAAGGATTATCGCGGTCTTTATTATATCATCTATTTTCAAACAGCCAAATGATACTAATGGTATAAGGGTTGAAAAACATGCCACGTTGCGGCGTCACGCCGCGCGCCGCTAAAATCGGCAGGGCCTGTCCGCTATGTTTTGGTCCTAAAGGTTTCTTTTTTATGGTAGATAAAAATCTAATTCATCCAGTGACGAATCCCGCTCTTAAGCGGAGCGGGAAACAGTGTTAGACTCTTACTGACTAAAAAACCTACCCCATTCATTCCTTTCCTTAGTGTTACGCTTTCGCATCAACCCTTGGCCCAGGAGGCTGAAATTATGTACTATGCGTTCCAAATAAAAATAGGAAATTCAGTAACCTCGATCTGTCAAATTTTAAGTGAAAAAGTTCGGTTTGCAAAAAAATCTTATTTGCGTATCAATATAAAGCTTTTTTCTTTGCTGTTTATTACTAAATCTTAGTTAATTGTAGGTGTAGTAAAAACGTTATGGTTTAATATAAATAAGCCAAAAATATTATTTTAAGTCATAAATAGTTTACAAGAATTTTCTTTCTTTTTTTCATTATTAGGATCAATTCGGCTTTTTCTACCATTTACTCTCACACACACTCCATTTACATCACTCAGAGACAAAGAGATAAAAAAAATTGCATAACTGGATTCCGATTCAATTTTTTTCGTTCATCATCATCATCTTCCTGCCCTTGTCCCGTTTTATTTGGGGTCGGCGCAATATGTTTTTTTTCTTCCATTCTGTCCTGTCACCCGTCACGCTATCACTAACTCCTCTTTCTTTCATATCACTTCTCAAACAATCTATCCATATTTTTCGTTCACGATTCATAAGTATTTTTTTTTTAATTTTACCCAGTTTCGATTTGACAGTACGACGTGACGTCATAACATGGCAATCCTACTCTCATTTGGAATGGATTGTATGTATGTATGTTAAGATGTCAGATGACTTATTGTATCACCAAAAATTACACTAATAAATACTTTGATTTTGACAAAATTCGACGCAATTTTATTTATTAATTTAAACTTCAGGTACAGTAGTGGTACATAGGCGAACTTAATGCTACAAGGCAATTTTGTTTCAACTTATATCTCGCTTACAGTAACAATAGTTTCAAAGCCACGTAACCTGGCACGTTTGCCAGAAATCCAGCCAGCATTATTGGCAGCAGGTGGCCATCGTTATGGCAACTTGCGAATTTGGCCAATAACATTTTATTGGTTCGCTCTTTGGGCTCATAAATGTTTTCCCTTACGTTGCAATACTTTTGCGCTTTGTTTGAAAATCGTATTTGTTTTATTGTTTTTAGATTAAATAAAGTTACTTCAAATGGGTTGATAAATAGAAATAATTTTTGGTACGTTTTGGGAATTCGTTAATTTTTTTTTTATTGCTATAAACTAGTGCTTGACTGCGATCCCACCTGACGGTAAGTAGTGATGCAATCGTTGATAGTGAGGCACACTAGTTTATTAAGAGCCTTTATGACATTTACTCCGTATGGTGTTCGGACCTAAAGAATGGCACCATCCCATGTCTTCCCGTGGGTGTCGTAAGAGGCGACTAAGGGACACACCAGAGAATGGGCAGCAGCATTCTCTGTGGATTTTTTAAGTACCACACTGCGATCGCCAACCCGCCTGCCAAGCGTGGCGATTACGGCAAATCCCCCCATATAATGAGCGCCAAAAGTAAAAGATGGCCCCTAGTACCCGGCAGCTCGTCTAACCTTGGCTACGGTAGCGGTCAAGGTAATGGCGTGGCAAGGGGTGCGAAGAATCTCCGGACGGGATCCGGCTACCTAAAGAGAAAAAACCGACTAGACCTGGCAACATATAACGCACGTACTCTGAGGACTGACGAGAAGATTGCCGAACTTGAGGAGGAATTGAGCAGGTTACGTTGGAGTATTGTAGGATTATCTGAAGTCCGAAGACAGGGGGAGGACACGATAATTCTCGAATCCGGTAACCTGCTCTATTTCCGGGAGGGTGATCTATTATCCCAGGGTGGTGTCGGGTTTATCGTCCACAGGTCCCTTGTGAGCAATGTGGTGAGAATCGAGAGTGTGTCGACCAGGGTGGCATTCCTTATACTCAGAATATCTGCAAGATATTCGCTGAAGGTCATACAGGTTTATGCCCCGACCTCGACACACCCCGACGACGAAGTAGAGGCCATGTACGAGGATGTATCCAGAGCCATGCATGGTTATAAGACTCACTTCACTGTGGTCATGGGGGACTTCAACGCGAAACTGGGCAAACGAGACGGTGACGAGCTGCGAGTGGGGCAATTTGGATTTGGACGTCGGAACCACCGGGAACACCTACTGGCTAGTTTTATGGAGAAGGAGGGCCTTTATATGATGAACTCCTTCTTCAGAAAACGTGAGCATAGGAGGTGGACCTGGCAAAGTCCTGACGGTGCGACTAAAAATGAGATCGACTTCATCCTGTCGACCAAGAAGCAAGTATTCAATGATGTCTCGGTGATTAGTGCGGTGAAAACTGGAAGTGATCACCGCATGGTACGAGGCACATTGAATATCAATATCAAGCTTGAAAGGTCTCGACTGGTGAAGTCTACGCTCCGTCCAGCACAGATCCAGATCCAAAACCCCGAGAGCTTTCAGCTCGAACTCCACAATCGTTTCGAGTGTCTAGGAAGCTCCGTGGACGAATACAACGATGGGTTCGTGGAAACTGTCCATACGGTCGGGTCTAAATTTTTTAAGACCCACCGTACAAATAAAAACAAAAGGCTCTCTGATCCGACCCTCGAGCTCATGAGGGAGAGGCGTGAGATGGTTCTGCAGTCTTCAGACGCTACGTGCAGATACCGGCAGCTCAATAGGCAGATCTCGAAGTCTCTGAAACGTGACCTTCGCCGCTTTAATACCGCAAGGATTAGAGAGGCGATTGAGCGGAATAAGGGCTCTAAAGTTTTTGCACGAGATCTTGCTATTGGGCAAAGCCAGCTCACGAAACTGAAGACCGACGATGGCAGAGTCGTATCCGCCAAACCGGAGCTTCTAAAAGAGATCGAGGCCTTTTATGGACAGTTATACACGTCAATCACTAAACCCGCCGCAAATCTAGCAAATGACCCAAGAGCTAGATTGACTCGGCACTATACCGAAGATATCCCGGACGTCAGCCTGTACGAGATTAGGATGGCTCTGAAGCAGCTTAAAAACAACAAGGCGTCGGGTGAGGACGGAATTACGGCTGAACTTCTGAAGGCGGGTGGAAAACCGGTCCTTAAGGCCCTTCAGAGGTTATTCGATTCCGTCATACTCGAGGGAGAAACGCCACGGGCATGGAGTAGAGGTGTGGTGGTGCTCTTCTTTAAGAAGGGTGACAATGCCCTGCTTAAGAACTACAGGCCCATCTCACTTCTGAGCCATGTCTACAAGCTGTTTTCCAGAGTCATCACGAACCGTCTCGCGCGCAGGTTCGACGACTTCCAGCCTCCCGAACAAACTGGATTCCGAAAAGGCTTTAGCACCGTGGACCACATACATACGCTGCGGCAGGTTATACAGAAGACTGAGGAGTATAATCAGCCTCTCTGCTTAGCGTTTGTGGACTACGAGAAAGCCTTCGATTCGATCGAGACCTGGGCTGTACTGCAGTCTCTCCAGCGGTGCCAGATCGATTATCGGTACATCGAGGTGTTGAAGTGTTTGTACAGCAACGCCACCATGTCAGTCCGACTTCAGGACCAGACCTCGAAACCTATCCTCTTGCAGCGAGGTGTGAGGCAGGGAGACGTCATTTCTCCGAAACTGTTCACGGCTGCAATGGAGGATGTCTTCAAGGTTCTGGACTGGAGTGGTCTAGGCATTAATGTCAATGGCGAGTACATCACTCACCTTCGGTTTGCCGACGACATCGTGGTCATGGCTGAGACTACGGAGAAGCTCAGTACAATGCTCGGTGACCTCAGTAGAGCCTCCGAAAGAGTGGGTCTTAAAATTAACATGGACAAAACCAAAGTCATGGTTAACATCCATGTAGCGCTCACTCCTATCAAGATCGGAGACTCTACACTCGAAGTAGTAGACGACTACGTCTACCTTGGACAGACAATCCAGTTAGGTAGGTCTAACTTTGAGAAAGAGGTCAATCGTCGAATCCGACTCGGCTGGGCTGCGTTCGGGAAGCTACGCGGTGTCTTCTCGTCTAATATCCCACAATGCCTCAAGACGAAAGTCTATAATCAGTGCGTGTTGCCAGTGATGACGTATGGCTCTGAAACGTGGTCGCTTACAATGGGCCTTATAAAAAGACTCAAGGTCACTCAAAGGGCAATGGAAAGGGCTATGCTCGGAGTATCCTTGCGTGATAGAATCAGAAATGAGGATATCCGCAAGAGAACCAAGGTTGCCGACATAGCGAAAAGAATCGCCAAACTTAAGTGGCAATGGGCAGGGCACATTGCACGCAGAACGGATGGCCGCTGGGGCCGAAAGGTTCTGGAGTGGCGACCGCGTACCGGAAGACGTAGCGTTGGAAGGCCTCCCACAAGGTGGACCGATGACCTGGTCAGGGTTGCTGGAAGCCGATGGATGCAAGACGCACAGGACCGGTCTTTGTGGCGGCGCTTGGGGGAGGCCTATGTCCAGCAGTGGACGTCTTTCGGCTGAAATGATGATGATGATGATGACATTTAAAAAAAAAAAAAAAAAAAAAAAAAAAAAAAAAAAAAAAAAAAAAAAACTTAGTTTCTTGATACAAATTAAACAAAAAAATATATTGAAATAAAAAATGAAAACTTAAGAAAAGCCATTATTTGGTGTTAGTCAACAAACTGAATTTCATAAAGTAAAAGGCTACTCTGGCCTAATTTGACAGCAGTAGTGACTGAGTGGTAATAGCCCCGACTTACGAGTTGTATGTTTTTTTTTTTATTGTAGGTAAAAATCATCCAATGACGAGTCCCGCTCTTGGGCGGAGCGGAAAACAAGTGTCAGACTCTTACTGACTAAAAAACCTACCCCGTTCCTACATCGCCATACATACCAGGGCCAGAGCCTTCCTTTTCAAACACAAACCCATGGCCCTGATTGGCTTCGACCCTTCTGCAGGGACCCTACGGTTGCTGACAACTCCTTGAGGACGAGTTGTATGTTGCGAGTTCATACGCAGCACGGCGAATTAATTTGTGTAATTTATTTCATCACCACTGCTCTCAAAACGGCGAAGGAAAACATCGTGAGGAAACCGGCATGTTCTTGAACGAAAAATTCGAAGACATGTGAACCATCTCGTACCTACTCAGCCCGCGTGATGGATTATGGCCCATTCCCTCTTCTAGAAAGGAGGCCTGTGTCCCAACAACGGGAACATTTAAAAAAAGGCTGATGATGATGATGACAATGAGTATGTTTCCTTGTAACAAATTTCTACTGTCACGCAAGCGAAGCCTCTGGTAACAGCTAGTATCAAAGGTGTCAAAAATAACAAAACACGCACACACTGACATTCAAATAAAAGCAAACGCACACCAAAGAACAACAAACTGTCAAGAACGATCGAACTTGTGATAAGGGTTCCGTACCCTTCTCCTAATACTGTCATTATTTACAACCGTAGACTTAGGAGAATGGACTGAGCGTTTCTTGTCTGTCTGTGAATAAAACACAAAAGAAATAAAGCAACAGAGTGATCATGCACCCAATAGTTGTATTTTTTAATATTTTTTATTGTGTATATTACTGTGATCTACATAATGGATAGTTTTTTTATTGATAAATCGTTTTGTACACGCATTGTAATTAACACAGTGAGCCAAGATATATTGGACAACATGAACAGTTACGAGTCTGAAGTAACGTAAAAGTACCTAAGAATTGGAATCTTGGAAAGCCCAGAGAAGATTTGTAATAAACTTGTGTTATGAATACCAGGATTCTCACGCTATTTATATTTAAAAATTGAATCAGAAAGTAGAAAATTCCTAAACCAAATGCCAAAAATCACAACCAAAAAAGAGAACAGGCTTTTCATTACTTTTATTTTTTTTATGAAGGCAAAACTCATCGAATGACGAATCCCGTCCTTGGGCGGTGCGAAAGACAGTATCATATTTCTTCTGACTAAACGACCCACCGTTCCTTCTTGCCTTAGTTTCAAGGCTCTGGTGTACCGCTTTCGCATCAACCCTTGACTCCAGAAAGCTTCGACCCTACTGGCCCTCTACAGTTCCTGACAATTTCTCAAGGCGCGCGGGAATAGTGCGCGCCATCGACGACATGGGCCTTTCATTAGTGCGAGTGTAGTGCATGTGGATATTGGACGCTACCTCAATTACTTTTTCAAAAAAAGTTTTTATTAACAGTATTGCTCAGTCCATTTTTCTACGTTCCCCTTTACAGCAAGTTTCCAAATGTTTCGTACCTTTGAAAATTTATACAAGAGTGATATCTGTCTGTTTGTCGAAGAAATGTTTATATAAGACAGTTTGACATTGGTTTTGTTCAAGTATTGGCTGGATTCCAAATGTCGTAATCCCGGAGATAGAAAGTTTTTAGCCAAAATGGGAAATCTAAACTCATTTCAAACAAAGTATTGGACAACATATCGCATACGCTTCATTTTGGCAAGGTTGTCCTTTTTTTATGGTAGGAAAAATCATCTAATGACGAATCCCGCCCTTGGGCGGAACGAGAAACAGTGTCAGACTCTTACTGACTAAACGACCCACCCCTTTCCTTCTTAGCTTTCATACTAGGGTCGAGCCTACCTTTCAGAAGCCGGACAAGGGCCCCAGTAGGCTTCGGCCCGGCAGTTTGGCCTCTTCATTTGTTGACAAACTCTTGAGGCGCGCTTTCATTTTGGCAAGGTTGTCCTTTCATTCTTTTTTTTCAAGCATCGATATGGAGTATGACGTGAAAGAAAGTTTTGACGTTTTTAAAGTTAAAAATTAGTCAGCTAGAAAGTTGGGCTGACTGTCCAAGGTGCCCCGCTATGACGAGGTTCAAGATACAAAGCACTTATTACACTTAGGTAGGGCCCCTGGCTACTGGGGCCTCGATCCGGTTTCCGAAAGGAAGGTCCGACCCCGCTAAGAAGGAATGGGGTGGGTCTTTTAGGCAGTAAGAGTCTGACACTGTTTCCCTCCCCGCCTAATATTAGGATTCAACTTTAGATGAGTTATCACATCATAAAAAAACTATCAGATTATTTCATGACTTCAGGTTCGGTCCCATAGTAAAAGTTGTATGTTAATATGACTACAATCACATGTTTAAGTATCGGTCACTTATTAGCAGTCACTCTATACACCGTGAAATTTAAATGGTTGTTTTCCCGCGGCAGAATGACTTGCCATAAGGAGTACTTTTGAAGCAAACAGTAAAAATAAAAAAATAAAAAGTTTTTTTTTATAAATAATTATTAAAAATATTCATCAACTCAAAAAAGCGAAAACAATAGTAACATTAGACGTAATTTGTAGGTACTACTAGAGTCGCATGCGCAGCACGCCGTCAAAGGAAACCGATTCATTAAATATTTAAACCAAAATAAGCTCTCGCACGTTGTGATACGTCATAATTAGCTTGTACTTCCATTTTTTGTTTTTAATATTTTATCTTTATATCAAACGTTTGTATTATCTAGACACAACCATTTCGCTGATGGAAAACAACCATTAAAATTTCACGGTGTATATTAAATAAATAAATACATTATCCCATCTCAGTAATAAGTGTCTTCAAAGCTGATTAGGTCTGAGGAATGAACAGCAACACCCACTTACGAAGGTAAACACGTATTAATGGGATATGTGAGCAATCTCGATATAATCCTATCAGACTATTCGATTATGGTATTACCTCCCTACAGAGTACTGAAGCGTTTCGATGTTAAAAGCAGATTATATGACGAATGTTGGCAAATATACTTAAGTGATTTACAAGCTTGGTGCTATAATATACTAGCTTTTACCCGCGGCTTCGCTCCCGTCAACTGACTACTATATTCTATTCTCCCAAGTCGTCAACGGCGCGCACCGTTCCCGCGCGCCTCAAAGAGTTGTCAGCAAACTGTAACCCTTCAGGGTCGAAGCCTTCCGGACCCGCCGGTTAGTGTGAAAGTCTTACCGCGGCTCTAGGAATAAGGCAAGGAAGGAATGGGGTAGGATTTTTAGTCAGTAAAAGTCTGACACTGTCTCCCGCTCCGCCCAAGAGCGGATTTCGTCATTCGATGATTTTCACCTACCATAAAAAAAAACTCCCTACTCTACCCTCAATTTTACTTTCATATGAACAGTCTGCTTATGACATATATGTATTCAGAAATATATAAGTTATGTTTATCTCTAGTACTCATAACACAAGCTCTGCTTAGCTTGGGACTAGACCACGTTGTGTGACATTTGTGGAATATACAATGTTGATACGACAGACGGGCTTTCCTCAAAAAAACCCGCTGCTCCATACATTTTGTCGAGTTACGTGAACATAAATCTATGGAGCAGCGGGTTTTTTTCATGATTTGTGGGTTGGTCTCATAGTAAAAGTTGTTCATATTGGTGTGTACAATGACCCTTTTTAAGGAAAGCCCCTATGTCGTATCAACTTTGTATACATATTTAAAAAACTGAATGTTTTTTAAATATTTTTTCTGAGCCTTAAATTCAAAAAACATACAACTAGCAGCTTTATCGCATTCAAAGATGTCTTTTAAACCACCTGGAATGGGCACATTATTACCAAGTGGCTCAATTCAGACTTCAGACCGTTGTGACGATGCCTTTATATTTCCGTTCGAGTACTGTTTCACGATCCAACAAGCAAAGGATAGTCAGCCAGTATTGAACTATGAAGCTAATTGGTTATCCGATTGGTAAGTGAATGTATTCTGTGAAATTGTAAAACAATGTTTTTATTTTAATAAAGTCTATTCTTGAATCAGACTTAATGATATATTAGAGTCAAAATTACGAAAATCAAGATACGGCCACGTATATAAAAAAAAAATCGCTCAGTGTAGGGTGCACTTCGTCGGCGTGGTTGATATACTTATTGATACCAAATTTCAGTTTTCTAGTGCTAACGGTCGCTGAGATTATCCGCGGACGGACAGACAGACAGACTTGGCGAAAATATAAGGGTTCCTTGTTGAATACGGAACTCTAAAAACATATATTTGGACACTGTCAAGAGTCTGAAAATTATAGGACACTTCCAGTTGACCTAGAATCCTGAAATTGGGTATGAAGCAAGCACAAATAGGTATAGGAACAAATCAGAAAACTTTAAATTTGTAGTTACGTACCAAAAAAAAAAACTGGTTTCGGGATATGAACTACTAGCTTCTGCCCGCGACTTCATCCGCGGATAATTTGTGAGACAAAAATTGTGACAGCTCAGTTAATATCCATGTTATATAAATAATTTATAGCCTATGTCACTCAGGAGTAACGTAGCTTTCTATTATAGCTTCAATTTTTCCAATCGTTAGTTCCAGAGATTACCTCCTACAAACAAAAAAACAAATTTTACCTCTTTATTATATTAGTGTAGATTTACATAAGTCAATTTGTACGGAGCCTCTTTTTTAGTGTTCCGTCTCCTTGAGAGAAGACTTGAGTCCCAACAGTGAGAACATTACAAGGGCGATAATCCTAAGAATTAGTTTTTTATTCTAATATAGCCCAGTATACACTAAGATATCGATTACATACCGTTATTTGACAAGAAAAGGAGAGGAGTGATTGATGGTTTTAATTATTACAGGAGATTGTCAATGGATTTAATATCAACGCAACGGCATGACCAAATATTAATTTAGATAGGAAATTAAACTCTACCAAAAGCTTAAGTATCAAAAGCAGTGATTGATATCACGATATTATGAGATAAAATCTTCAAACACACCACAGTCTGGAATAGATTTAACCTATTGACAGTCACTGTCACGTAAAGTAGTACATGACATAGTGAATGATTGTGAAGCAGTAATGCTAGCTAAGGAGGACGCCGACCGCATAAGGCAACGGTGCTCACACTCCAGACGCTGCCGGGATTCCGAACCCGATTTCCAGCCACCGTAGGCGCGAACTTTTGGATGGCGAGCAATGGGTAGCTCGCCGTCCAATCCTCCGGTAACCGTCCAGGCTATACCCAGTCGTCGACGGCGCGCACTATTCCCGCGCGCCTCAAGGAGTTGTCAGCAAACCGTAGAGACCTTGCAGAAAGGTCGAAGCCAACTGGTGCCAAGGGTTCGCGTCTCAAAGGAAGGCTCTGGCCCTGATATATGACAACGTAGGAATAAGGTAGGTTGTTTAGTCAGTAAGAGTCTGACACTGTTTCCCACTCCGTCCAAGGGCGGGATTCGTTATTTGACGATTTTTACCTACCATAAAAAAAGCAAATGAAAAATACTCTCAAAATGTTTACCTAACCATTAGTCGCGGAACCCCAAAGAAGGCAGGGATTTACGAATCTTTGCATAAAAAGAACTTTAGTAGCCATATCGTTTTAAATGGGACATAAATTGTAATTTATAAGAGCTTTGTTCCAGCCCTTAAATCCCTTTGAAGACAGATTCCAGTCACGAAGAAAAGTTGTATTTTATTTGTTTGCTCTGTACGTTTGTTTAGTGTCGTGTCGTGGCCCGTCTTAGAATTTTACATTTCATTATGTGCTCGACCATTTCATGAAATGGTCCAATTTTGTGATACAGAACTTTGTGTGCGCACATTAGAATGTCAAAATTTAACTTGGAATATGATTCAAATAATATACATTTCATTATTAATAACCTAAGGTTAATAAACTAAAAATACATTAATATTTTACATATGATTTATTGGGCATCAAAAAATTCATCCACATCGATATCATGGATTTCAAAATTAATATATTATTAATAGAGAAATATAAAAGGCGAAACTGCCTGAATGATATATCAACACTCAGTCAAAACGAATGGGACCATAAAATTTTGCACGAGATGTGAAATATTTATGACATATTTTTAAGTACTTAAAAATATTTTAAAAAATTCAGTCCCTAACAGGACGAAACTACCTAAAATTTGCAGAAGAAACTTACTATCACGCGAGAAGCTATTACTGAGTAGTTATTTGCCATCATGTTACACCACATTGTATGGCAGTGAAGCGTGGCCTGTACTTGAGCAGCATAAGCAAAGCCTGCGTGTCACGGAAGTGAATATGCTGCGCTGGATGTCTGGAGTTTCGCAGAAAGACTGCATTAAAAACTCCCGCATCCGGGGCAGCCTTCAGGTCCGTGACATAGCGGATAAACTGCAGGAGGGTCGCTTACGCTGGTATGGCCACGTTTTACGAAAACCGGCAGACTACGTGGGTAACAGATGCCTCGCCATGCCGCCTTGCCTTGAGGCAAGGGACGCAAAAGACCGAGCGAAGTGGAGGCGACTAGGCAGGAAAGCGGACCCCGGGCACCGAGGTGAAAGCCAAGGTAGCAACCGGGACTTACGCTAGGTTGATGATGATGATGTTACGCCACATAAACAAAGCGATGTCACCGCCTCTATGGGCATTTAATATTACTGTTTTACGTCACATCACATCGTAAAAAAGTTTTGCTGTTCACAAATACTCGTTTGACTATGTTATGGCTGACATAACTGAACTGTCAGTCTAGTAGTTAGTGACCCCGACTGCTATACCGGAGGTCGAGGGTTCGATTCCCACCCAGAACAAATGTTTGTGTGATGAGCGATGAGAATTATTATTAGATAAACTACTGTCCTACTTTTTTTGTAATATGTTTTAGATCCTAGTTTTTAAAAAAAATATTCGCACACAATTGTAATTGTTCTTGAATAAATGAATAAGAGCATAATCATTTGTTCTGTGTCTGGGTGTAATTTACCTATAATATGTATGTATTTAGAAATATACAAGTAAGTTAATCAGTAGTCTAGTACCCATAACACAAGTTCTGCTTAGCTTGGGACTAGATTGCGTTGCGTGATAGTTGTGGAATATATTATAGGAGGAGGGTTTATACGTATATTATATGCATAATATCAATATTGCACCCGTGCGAAGCTGGGGCGTGTCGCTAGTTATATATATTATATGAAGTAATCGCGCGTTTAAAATTGTGTGAACAACAAAACTTTGTACTCGTTTGACGTTTCTATCGTTAAACGCAGTGTTTATGATTTGGCTAACCCGTATTATGACCCATTTATAATGTTTTTAATGGTGTTCAGACATGTCTATGCTTGTAGTTTTTTGGCCAAGGTTGGATATGCAAATAACATGACAGAGCAGTACATCTGAGCTTACAACTGCCATGAGAAGTCAATGAATGCGGTCACTGTGGCCGATATCGGCTTGATGGCATCATCATCACCATTTTGACAAGGCAAATGGGTATTAAATACGACCATTTCATGATTTCTTTTTTATGGTAGGTAAAAATCATCCAATCATGAATCCCGCCCTTGGGCCGAGCTGGAAACAGTGACAGACTCTTACTGACTAAACAACCTACCCCTTTCTTACGCCACCATTTATACTAGGGCTAGGCTTGGCCCTTCAGTTTGCTGAAAACTCCTTGAGGCGCGCGTCGTCGACGATTAGACTTGGTCTGGACGATTAGCAGACGACCGGACGACGAGTCACCCAGTCCGCCCAAGGGTGGGATTCGTCATTAATAAAAAAAAAGCTAGTATTATGTAAGTACAAAGTTTTCTAGACAAAATTAATCATTATTTCCTAAGGTCATTCGTACGCTTTTATTAATGCTAATAGAATTGGAACCGTCAGTTTCCCGATAAAAATAAGTCAGCTGGTCGTAAGCTGTCCCAGTCGCTAAGTTATTCATGACATGCCCCGGCTTGACATCATTATGTCGAGGTAATTATCGGAGATTCGGCCAATCGATAGGCTTTCGGTGTATTACGTGGTTTCTTTTCTTTGGGGAATATTTATTGGACTTCGTGTTTGAATGAAAGAATTGTATGTAAGATGAAAAACCGATACTTTTTGAGGAAATTGTGAATTTTTCAAGCTCGTACGCAAGGATGCATATTGGCCGAGAGCAGTGGTGGCCGAGTGGTAACGGCCCTGACTTACGAGTCCTAGGTCGCGGGTTCAAACCCAGCCAGGCGGTAAGTTGTTTGTTATCATGACTACAATCAAGTGTTTAAATATCGGTCAATGAGTACCAGTCACCCTATAGATAAGGACGTTAATGGAAAAGCTATGCTTAAAGTTTACTTGTAGTATCGAATTCCACGTGGACCCAGTGCGGCTTGGTTTATGCTACATATCTTCCAATTTTTACTTTTCTGAGAAACTGAGTTCCTCGCGATATTTTCCTTCATCCTTTTAACAGTTATGAAGAAATAAATTACCTATACAAAGTAAAGGCAGTATCAACATCATCATCACTTCAGCCGAAAGACATCCACTGTAGGAAATAGACCTCCCTCAAGTGCTGCCCCAAAGGTCGGTCCTGTGCGTCTTGCATCCATCGGATTCCAGCAACCCTGACCAGGTCATTGGTCCACCTTGTGGGAGGCCTCCCAGCACTGCGTTTTCTGTGCGGCATGCGGTCGCGACTTCAGAACCTTTCGGCCAAAGCGGCCATCTGTTCTGCGTGCAATGTGTTCTGCCCATTGCCACTTAAGTTTGGCGATTCTTTTCGCTATATACGAATTTTTATTTTTTCTCATGATATTTTTTTCACCTTTTCGACAGTGATGAAGAAATAAATTACACAAAGTAAAGGCTTGACTGAGTTTAAAACTACAATATGAAACTAAGCTCCATACCCCACGATTACCCATGCATGCTACGCTGAATATACTCATATTCAGCATGGCATTTTTCTTTTACATCATAATGTACGCGCCAGCATATCTAGCCGACATACCACCTAATTGATTACTTTCTGTATCCGCAGATGAGCGCAAAAGTATTTGCTAAGACAAAATACGGAATAAAAGAGAAATTCTACCGAAATTCTCGGCTGAATTCGCAAAAGTTATTTTTGTGTCGGAATAAATGTGTCGTACCCGGCATTAGTTATAATTTGTGCCTGCCTCGACTTTTCCAGTATTATTGCATGACATACGGGTGGAAAAATAAAGACAAATATACGTTTTTATAGTCCATCATAAACAAACAGATATATCAAGGGAATTTGGTTATGTTCTTGACTCTTATTTTGTGGTTTTTACCTGTAAGTGAATTATGTGTGACAGAATATATGACGGTAAATATTGTGAAGGCAACACGGCATCTAACATGGTTTGAAATCCAGCTGAATGTGTATAAAATATATAAATATATACATAGCATTATTTTCCTAATAAGTACGATACGATGCGCTCAGAGAGTTATCAGAAATCCGTAGGAACCCTGCAGATTTTTTTTTATCAGTAAGAGTCTGACACTATCTCCTGCTTCATCCGAGGGCGGGAGTTGTCATTGAATGATTTATCTATTCTTCGTACAACACAAATTACAAAAGCGGACTTAATGCCTTATGCATTCTCTACCAGTCAACCTAGGGTTGTGAAGAGACAATATGGTAGGTGCATAAAAAAGAAAACTCTACACTAATCTACATCTACACTTCTACACTTATATAATAAAGAGGTAAAGTTTGTCTTTTTGTTTCTTTGTTTGTAGGAGGTAATGTCTGGAAATACTGGACCGATTAGAAATTTTTTTGCAACAATAGAAAGCTGCTTTACTCTTCAGTGACATAAGATATTTTATGTACGCGGGCAAATCCGCTGACAAAAGCTAGTATTTAATAAAGAGGTAAAGTTTATCTTTTTGTTTTTTTGTTTGTAGGAGATAATCTCTAGAACTACTGATCAGATTAGAAAAAAAAATAGCAACAATAGAAAGCTGCTTTACTCTTCAGTGACATAGGCTATTTTATGTACCCGGGCGAAGCTAGTGATTAATAAAAGAGTTCCAATTTCGCTGACTATAATACGGAACCCTACAGAGAGAAAATCATTACCGTTGACCTGTCGCACTGGGTCATCCCACAGAGTTGAGTGAAGAGTAATTAATTGACCACGCGAACAAATTGTGGTCGGCAATGATTTCAGCTTGTTAATATTTTATGACACTCAGAACGATGAAAAATTGGTGTGAAATGAAATTGAACCACTCTGTAAACAACGTTCGGTTTGATTTATCATAAAAATAAAAGTGTAAACCAAAATATATTTGTTATTTCTTCTGTGTACAAACGGCGTTATAGAGTTTTTTTTTTTTGAGGTAGGAAATCATCCAATGATTTCTCCTGTTCTGTAAACAACGTTCAGTTTGATTTATCATAAAATATAAAAATTGAAACCAAAATGTATTAGTTACTTCTTGTATATTAAACGAAGTGATAGTTCTTTTTTGAGATGGAAAATCATCCAATAGTTTCTCCTGTTCTAGAGTGAAGCAGGGGGTGGTCTAATTTTATTGACTTTTTTGTAGTGGACTAAAAACTCGCCAAGTTCCTTCTATGCTATAATTCCAGGGACTTGGTGTTACACTTTCACATTTATCATTGGCCCCATCGACCCTGCTGCGCCGCCTAGGAACTTGGCTGATATTTTTCGCGACTTCAGGTTTGATCGCATAGCAAAAGTTGATTGTTATCATGACTACTTGCACTGGGTTCATGTGCAATTCGATAACGCAAGGTAACTTTAAGCATAGCCCTTTCCATTAACGTCCTTAAGATGACTGGTAATCAGTAACCGGTACATTGTAGTCATGAAAACAATCAACTTTTACTAATCGCGAAAAAAATCAGTTAGTCAGTTTATTTATGTTCGCTTAACTGAACAAAATGTGATGAAATTGGCTGATTTTGTATTTCAAATTTATTATAAAACTTTATTGTACACCTCATAACATGGACAGGATAAACATTTACAAAACTAAGTGTACAATGGGTGGTCTTATCGCACAGGGCAATTTCTTACAGACAACCTTAGGATGGACTAAACGAAAGGAGATAGATTTGGGGCGATCAGTGTACAAAAATCATAAATATTATATTTTTCAGGTTTGGTCCTACAGTAAAACTTGTTAGTTATCATGACTACAATCACATTTTTAATTACCGGTCACTAATCACCAGTCACTGTACAATAATGACGTCAAACCTTGTATCTTCTTTAAATACAAGGCAAGCTTAATAATAGGTGAAACAGAATAGCTGAACAGCTTCCAGCAACATATTGATGGCAAGATTAAAGACGAGTTCCCGTCGCAGCCTTCAGAGCTATTAAACCAATTTAGCGTGAACATCGAATTGTGCTTCCTTTACACTGGGGTATTAGGTTAGTGTCGCGTTGTGACGGAGAGCATTTTTATAGTTCATTTTTTAATCCTAGACTACGATTTGACAACTTAAAGAAAGAAAAACATGTTTACAACAAACAACAACGTCAAACTCCAGAAAATTGGGAACATATTTCTAAAGTGTGACATTCTGCGTTGTCAAATCGTAGTCTAGAATTAAAAAATGAAATATAGCATAATTTAGTACTTCATTACATAGTATTAAACAAAGTTGCTTACCGCTGTTCCTATGTATGCTTAGAACTTTAAAATACGCAACGGATTTTGATGCGAGTTTTTTAACAGATAGAGTGATTCAAGAAGAAGGTTTATGTGTATAATACATGCATAATATATTCAATAAACCCGTGCGAAGCTGGAGCGGGTCGCTAGTTGGCAATAAAACTGACTGGAACGCCGTGATGACAAACGTCATGATGCGGTCATATAGTGATATGCCACCGCTTTAGACTGCCTCGTGGTGAAGTAACAAACTCACACACATACTTTTTGTATTGTTATAAAATTTACTGCAGTTATAACCGGTGCAGGGGAAACAGAATAGCTGAACAGCTTCCAGCAACATATGGATGGCAAGATTAAAGACAAGTTCCCGTCGCAGCCTTCAGAGCTATTAAACCAATTTAGCGTGAACATAGACTTGTGCTTCCTTCACACTGGAGTATTAGTTTACTGTCGCGTTGTGATAGAGAGTATGAATAGCATAATTTAGTATTTTGGCAGTAAAACTTACTGGAACGCTGTGACGGCAAACGGCATGACGCTGTCTGAATGACTCATACGCTGCATGAAACTCGTACAAAAATAAAGGTTTAAAAAAATGCCATTAACTGTTTTTAACAGCAATAACCAATGCATATTGCATTTATTTCTTTAAACCATTTGTTTTTTTACGAGTTATCAAGCGCAAAAATTCGTAGAGCCTAACGAACATTCAGACTCGCCAAGATCCGACGGCCGTACTGTATGTTCGTTTGCGGCGCGATGTACTAAATGGTCGCGGGGCTTTGTATTAAAAGATTTTTTTTAAATTTACAACTATATAAATAAGAGAACTTTGGAATAATTCTCCATGCCACAATAATTCTCCTACTTTCCCTGAGACGAAGGGTTGATGCGAGAGCATATTACCAGGCCCTGGAATCAAGCCAAGGAAGGAACGGGGTAGGTTGTTTAGTCAGTAAGAGTCTGACACTGTTTCCTGCTCCACCCAACCTACCATAAAAAAAAACTCTCCTTACTATCCAGTACAGTAAAAGCCAGTGATTCAAACGAGGCATCAACTGGAAGGCGGATGCCTCAATAGCCAACTGACATCACTAGATGTATCTGAGTTGCTTGTCTGGCTTTTTATAGACGCTGGAGTAAAACATCGCAAAGTTGCTTCAGTTGAGATTTTCTGAGTTTAAACTAGTTTAATTTATATTGGTATTTTTTTAACATTGTACTTAACATTTCGAATACCGTAATTACAGACACAATTAAAAGACGCCACCAGTGTCGACACCAGTGTCCTCTTGGGACTTAATGAACTAATACACCGTGAAATTTAAATGGTTGTTTTCCCGCGGCAGAATGACTTGCCATAAGGAGTACTTTTGAAGCATACAGAAAAAATAAAAAAATTAAAACGTTTTTTTTTTATAAATAACTATTAAAAATATTTATCAACTCAAAAAAGCGAAAACAATAGTAACATTAGACGTAATTTGTAGGTACTACTAGAGTCGCATGAGCATCCCGCCGTCAAAGGAAACCGATTTATTAAATATTTATACCAAAATAAGCTCTCGCACGTTGTGATACGTCATAATTAGTTTGCACTCTACAGGTCCATTTTTTGTTTTTAATATTTTATTTCTTTATCAAACGTTTGTATTACCAAGATACAACCATTTCGCTGAGGGAAAACAACCATTTAAATTTCACGGTGTATATATATTTTTTAATTTGTGTGTTTATTTATTATTCCTACACGCTCACGAGCATATTGAGATGTTTGATACACGGGTAGACCTGGTCCTGGAATAGGATACTTTTTATACCGTGAGATAATTTTGTACTTGCACTTAGGCAAATCCACTAGCATAAGCCAGTTGATATTGAACTTATGTGGTACCTCGACCTACTGCTAAAATATACTAAACCTTACAGCCTTTCAATACAAACAGTATACCTACTACAATATCTACACTAATATAATAAAGAGGTAAAATTTGTTTTTTTTTTATTTTTTTGTTTTTTTGTTTGTAGGAGGTAATCTCTGGAACTAATGGTCCGAATGGAAAAATTTTAGCAACAATAGAAAGCTGCTTTACTCCTGAGTGATGACATAGGCTATAAACTATTTATATAACATGGATGTTAACCGAGCTATCACTACAATAAATTTTCCGCGGCCGAAGTCGCGGGCAGAAGCTAGTCTACACTAATATAATAAAGAGGGAAAGTTTATTTTTTTATTTTTTTGTTTGTAGGAGGTAATCTCTGGAACTACTGGTCCGATTGGAAAAAATTTAGCAACAATAGAAAGCTGCTTTACTCCTGAGTGACATAGGCTATATTTTATGTACGCGGGCGAAGCCGCGGGCAAAAGCTAGTTTAGAATATTTAGATTGCTTCTTTCTCTGTAAGGTAGGCAATCCACAGGAAAAGGCTGCAATAAATAATTTGAATCTTTTCACTATCGTATTTGATGATACTTATTTTATAAAACGAATACTATACAAAAGTCAATGTAAGGCGCAGCAGTTACGGCTACGACGTAGCACCGTAGCACGCACTCTGTAACGCTTTCGAATTTGTATTCGCTACTATTTCTTTGGTGAAGGATCGGAGTCTTATTCATTTGTTTTTCAGCTGACATAATGTTATTTTTATTGGGAACTAGCTTTTGCCAGCGGTTTCGCCCGCATACATAAAATATAGCCTATGTCACTCACGAGTAAAGCAGCTTTCTATTATTGCTAAAATTTTTCCAATTGGACCAGTAGTTCCAGAGATTACCTCCTACAAACAAAAAAACAAACTTTACCTCTTTATTATATTAGTGTAGATCTACAACCAACATGTATAACGGGAAATTCTCACAAGATTAAAATCCGTCGACGGATTTTTACCCCTCATAAAAAACGACCTAAACGATTTTCGCGTCTTTTACATATTTTTCTCACAAATATCTGCTTACCCCGATGTTTGGTCTAAAACCCCTATAACTATTTCATAGCCTAATGACCTATGTGTACACGATTGTAAACCATTACATTTACCTACCAAGAGTAATTCTACCCGTCAACTTTCTTGACATTCACATAACAAGGACAAATAGAATTCATAAAGGCTTTTACTATTCATATTTTATTAATGGGTATTAAGGTACTCGTACTACTCAAAATTAGAGGGTAGGGACTACTTTAATATGTACTAATCGTAAACAAACTATGCTATAGAAAAGGCTATAAAACAAGTAACCTTGCGTAATCGCATCAGAAATGAAGATAACCGTTTGAGAACCAAGGATACCGTCTTAACCCGAAGAATTAACATCATCGGCCTTTTTAATTTTCCCACTGCTGGAATACAAGTCTCTTCTCTAGGAGAGGGAATGGCCCACAATCCACCACGCAGGCCCAGTGCGTATTGGTGAATGTCATACGTCTTCGTCGTTGTTGTCGTCGTCGTATTTTTTGATTCTAGGACATGCCAGTTTCCTCACGATTTTTTCCTTCACCGTTTTGAGAGCAGTGGTGATGAAATAAATTACACAAAGTAATGCGCCTGGCTGGGTTTGAACCCATGAGCTACAACTCGTAAGTCGGGGTCGTTACCACTCGGCCATCACTAGAAGAATTGACTGGTCATAGGATAATTTTTACCTACCATAAAAAAACAGGACAATTCAGAGAGTACTTTACTTTGACCTAAAACCCTGAAATTTGGCATGAAACAAACACCCGTATTCACAAACAATACTCAAACGACCCTCGACTAAGCAAACGCACAGCGTTGAATAGAGGCTCTGTGATTGGTTCGTTTGTGTTGCGTAGTTCACAAACCTTGCCCTGTGCGCTCGCGAGCATTGTGAGACTACATAGTAACGTTTGTGAATACGGGTGAAAGTCTCATGGCACAAGTGTAGAAATAAATCTGAGAACTGTAAATTTGGAGTTACGTTTCAAAAACTACTTCTTTCTATTCAAATATCTTCGAGACCGCGATTCAAGAATAAAATTGTTAATTTGTACGAAACCCTCTGTAAGCGAGCCCGACTCGCAGCTAAAATACAACAGGCAATTTATTTAGACACTAGGACATGCAAGCGATATATAAAACGCGTATTTTCATGATCGACGGTGATGACCTCTCGAGCCTGGCTCTTATACAGTCCGAAATGAGAGGCAATGGGCCGGCAGCAATCGATTCAGCAAAACCCAGAAATAATGAAGCCTACTGGGGCCAAAAGCGGCACTTCTAAAAGGAAAACCATGCGAAGGACATGGTGTGGTTTTAATCAGTAAAAGTAAGACACGAAAGAGCGGGAAAAATAATCTCATACACTTGACCGTCTTAAGGTTGTTTGGTAGATATCGCTGTCAGCGATAAAACCGCCATTGTACCCATAGAATTAGTTTTAAGTCTAAGTTCTGTTCTATTCTATTCTATTCTTGACAAACACAACCCTCCTTCCGAAACGGTAGAGTAAAAAGATTCCATAGCAAAGTAATTTGAATACTGATGAGCTTTTTTCCAGCTAGAGATCGGTTTAGCATAAATAACGCGTTTACTTCGGTGTCAGCTGCCGTGGTGAATGACATTCGATTACGTGCGGAGAACAATCGATTTTGAATGGAAATGTACATTTTTATACAGACTTTTCAGACGCGGACAACCCGCAGGGGGCCCGCGTGATAGATTACGGCCCATTCCTTCTTTTAAAGAGGAGACCTGAGTCGCAGCAGTGGGAACATTAAAAAAGGATGATGATGATAATTATAGGCAGCGTCTACCGTCGAATTCGGCTGGAGCTGAAAATCAGCGCTGTGGCTCTGTTTTACACATGAGCCCCAGCTTTTGCTGAGCACCAGCCGTTTTGTGCGGGTGTGTCGCATTATTTTTATTTTTTTTTATTACCTATTTAGTTGTTTTTGTTTTTTATTGTATGCGCCATACTCTCGCGCAAATAAACGTTTTTTTCTTTCTTTTCTTTTTCTTTTTCTTTCTATAAGGTTCTAGGGTTCAGTAAACAAAGAGTAAAAAATGGACTATATTGCTATCACATCAGTCTGCTATCTGTCTCACCCACAGTTCCAATTGAAACTTTAACAGATATAGTGTATTTCTTTTATAGCTATAAAAACAGAATAAAATAAATATTTACGGGTTAGGCTTCCACACAGCAAACGTGATTTTTTTGCGGTTTTTTGCTGCGAACGGAACGTACATAAAACTTCGTGTACAAGTCTATTATATTTCGTAGGTTGTGGCCACTATTTCATCTGATGGTGAGTGATGATGTAGTCGATGAATTTTTACTACTTAAAACCTAGATAAGTTGTACGTACAATAAATGTCTTCCCGAAACGTTTTGTGGGTGGTTATTTAATTCCGAAGTTTACAGACATTTCCAATGTGTTTTTTTATTATAACGTTGTTGATCTAAAATTTGTATAGAGCCGTATTTTTATTCACAAAAAAAGTCTACCTTTTTTTGAAGTGGAAAATGACGTGTGGGAGTGTGTCTGACTTGTACTGACCAACCCACTAATGTTCTTTCAGTATCCTTTGCATTCTAGGACCACTGTAACTCTTTTAAACACTCCCGTAGTCCTTCCAAATAATTCTGAGTAGTAAAATTTTCATAGTTTTTTTTTTATATTTTAATTAAGTAAAAAAAACATTGTACTTGACAGTGATTCCACCTGATGGTAAGCAGTTATGCGATAGTTGCGATAAAGTGCACTATTTTATTTGGAACCCATTCACTTTCGCTCTTAAGACACCTAAATTACAATCGGATGGGACGATCTTTCACTGAACATTAATCTTCTTTACATATTTTATCTCGATAATACTCCTGATATTCACAATCAATAAACTTCAATACGAGCACATAAAGATTAACAGTATATACTCGTAATGATAAATTCCATTGAAAGCAAGAAAAACATTTAACTCAGGACATTCAGAACAAGATCGCTCCCATTCAGCGATCGTTTCTTCGAGTTACAGCTATTTAGAGAACCAGTAATTGTGTATTTATTGACACGCTTACGTAATGGGTGATTTATTTTAGGGCCGGAATAAAATACAAGCCCTTTTTCAGATACGGGCATGTTTATTCTGACTTCTGACTAAGATAGGTTACGAAACGAAATAATATGGGACATGGAAAATACGTTCAAAATCATGACCAAGAAAAAAACCTCTTGCATTACTGCTAGAGGAATTTTAAATCAACAATTTTACTCTTACTGGAAAGGAGTTATCTTGTTTTTAATTTTATTAAGACTAAAATTGTTAAATTGCCTCTATAGGGTGATTGGCAAATTAGTGGCCGATACTTAAACACATGATTTTAGCTATAATAACAAACCATTTTTACTATGAGACCATAACTAATAAAATATATATATATATATAGGTATATATATATATATAATATACTAGCTTCTGCCCGCGACTTCATCCGCGGAAAATTTCTTGTAGTGATAGCTCGGTTAACATCCATGTTATATAAATAATTTATAGCCTATGTCACTCAGGAGTAAAGCAGCTTTCTATTGTTGCTAAAATTTTTCCAATCGAACCATTAGTTCCAGAGATTACCTCCTACAAACAAAAAAATAAAAAAACAAACTTTACCTCTTTATTATATTAGTGTAGATAAATCGCGAAAAAAATATCAACAAGTTCAGTACATTTAGAACAGTTAGGCAAATATAAATGTACTAGCCAGCAGATTTTTTTGTTGTTACAGGTTTGGTATCATATTAAAATTTTTTTATTATCATGATTACAATCAAATTTTTAAGGATCGGTCATTAATTACAAGTCACGCTTTATATTGGATTCTAGATATATAAATATACTCTTTATTGCAACTACATCATAAATACAATTAGGTACATTAGGAGCTTAAAATTATTAACGTGTTACAATGTGTGTTCAATTGTGGGATCGATTCCCACCCAGGACAAATGTTTGTGTGATGAGCACGATCATTTGTTCTGTGTCTGGGTGTAATTTATCTATAATATGTATGTATTTAGAAATATAAAAGTATGTTTATCAGTTGTCTAGTACCCATAACACAAGCTCTGCTTAGCTTGGGACTAGATGGTGTCTTATCGCTAAAAGCGATTTTTTTAATATAACCTTTGATTCTACGAGATACACATGCGCTTAATCAGCAATGAAGATATCCCCAAGAGAACTCAGATTACCGACCCATTCCGAAGCATTGGCAAACTTAAGTAGCAGTGCGCAACAGATGGTTAATGGTGCCGAAAGGTACTGGAGAGGCGACCGCGTACTGGGAGACTCAGAATTTGAAGGCCTCACATAAGGTGAACCAAAAACTTGGTGAGGATAGAGTAAAATCCGATGGATGCGATACGCACAGAACCAAGATTCATAGGGTTCAGTACCTCAGTTGGCCAAACACAAAATCATGTATCCGTCTGTCAAGCCTCTTTTCCTCGAGGTAGTAATTTCAGGTGAAACTGCAAATTGCAATTATTTGTTTACACCATTTTTTTTTAAGTATGCGACTGTATCGATTTAAACGCGCTACAGTATCGCTACAAAACATTACCGTGGGCGAGAGGCCTTAGGGCGCTTTTAACTTGGACGTTTCATGTCGAACCGCTGGCGCATGTTTAACGTGTAGCCAGCCGGTTGCAGTACATTAGCAGTGCAACAATAAGCGATTAAGTTGTTTTATACTTGTGAAAATCTATTAAACAAGCCATTAAACACGGAATTGACCACGTGGTCCTTGTGACGTTTCCATCCTGCTGTCGACCGCGCGCGGCACGGTTGCCGACCGTACCGCGTGCATTGTATGAAAATACGGTAACTTTTACGACGTGCGACAGGCTGTCAATAAACGCTTAAGTTGAAAGCACCCTTATGTAATTGCAATATAAAGATAAGGTAGTATATGGCAGAAATATTATTATTTATCAATCCGGGTGACTGTCATTATTTAACGATGATCTTCTTCAAAACAATCCATACAAAAACAATAAAACAATATTTGCAATATCGACATAAATATTTCCGAACATCAAACACATTTGCAATATCTCCGTCGTAGCGAGATATTGCCCACAACTGTCTAGAAAGCCATACATTCGAAGTAATAAAGATAATATTTCATGACTTAACGGATACTGTTTGTATAAGCGGTTAAATAAATATTTGATGGCTGGAATATTGACGGTAGGAAATATTAGTAGATTTAGTTGGATATGGTAAATTATTAGAGTACCGTAGTCAGTCTGCGGTAGAAGCAGTGCTATGTAATAGTGTTGGAAGTGGTTAGAACTAGACATAGAAAAAATGATCAATCAATCAATCAAATAAATCAAATAGTTTATTGACACATAAACATTATCTTCATTATTACATAGTATAAAACAAAGTTGCTTATCCTTATGTATGCTTAGATCTTTAAAATTACGCAACGGATGACGGATTTGATGCGGTTTTGTTTAATAGATAGAGTAATTCAAGAGGAAGGTTTATGTGTTTAATACATGCATAATATATTCAATATTTATACCCGTGCGAAGCTGGGGCGGGTCGCTAGTTATCAATATATTTGAAGCCCTGACTTCTGAGCTAGGTCGAAAGTTTTATTACAGAAGTCAGTGTCTTCTCCTATTAGTGTCGCTTATTACATATTTTATCTAAATGACTCTTCCTTAAATGTAATTTATACATAACTGATCGTGATCAAATGATCATACAAACCTCTCAATGTAGGTAGTTCGTAGTTAAGGCAGCGGGAACGTTTGATAGAGTTGCCATGACTCTGGACTGCTAAGAACATATAAAAGACACGCTCTGTTACTCTACCCTAGAGCAAAATAAATTATTACTGTTTACAACCTCACATACCGGGTGTAGAGAGCAGTGGAGGCCGAGTGGTAACGGTCCCGACTTACGAGTTATAGGTCACGGGTTCAAACCCAGCCAGGCGCATTACTTTGTGTACCTACTTTATTTCATCACCACTACTCTCAAAACGGTGAAGAAAAACATCGTGAGGAAACCGGCATGTCCTAGAACCAAAAATTCGAAGACATGTGACATCAACCAATCCGCACTGGGACCGCGTGGTGGATTACGACTCATTCCCTCTCCTAGAGCCCTGTGTCCCAGCAGTGGGAACATTAAAAAGACTGATGATTACAACCTCAAAAAAAGCTAAGCAAAACAGCAGGCACAAGTTAGTATTTTAATAAACACTGAAACACGCCTCTAGCGTCCTTGTTCAAGCCGTGACGTGTAGCAACGCAATAAAGTGTCTGCTTTTCTCACGATAAATGGAAGGTCACATATTTTTTATACAAATTGAATAAAAATAGCAAGTATTTTCTAGGAAAAACGCTGTGGAATGTAGGTCAGAGACGCTCTTTAAGTATTGCTGAAACAACGAGGCATTTACCAATCAGGGGCGTAGGCTTTTAGAAAACCTAATGGGTGCTCATTCTCAAATCAAATGACTTGAAAAAGTGGTGAAATGTAAGAATATTTTATTTATTATTTGTCTCCACATTACAGTTAGACCGTCGGATCTTGGCAAGTCTGAAATAAAGCTCTGCGAATTTTAGCGTTGGAAAGGAAACTAAATAAAAATTCCTTTTGGAGCGATTATTTCCAAAAATATTAACATTATCAAAAAAATATTTAATGGGACCATTAATCATTTTTAAATACCTATACAACAATATATCACACGTTATGGTAGATATGAAAAAAAATCACTTCCCACTTTCCTCTACACGTAAAGTGGGAAGTGTTTTTTTTTAATAAAACATTTTTTACCACTTTTTGCATTTTGTCGGCATAGTTGATATGCATGTTGATACCAAATTTCAGCTTTCTAGTGCTAACGGTCGCTGAGATTATCCACGGATGGACAGACTGAAACTAAAAGGGACTTGTTGAACCTTAAAAAAGAAAAGAAAGAAAGAAAAAACGTTTATTTGTGCGAGAGTATATAATACAATAAAAAACAAAAACAACTAAATGGGTAATAATACAAAAAAAATAATAATAATAATGCAACACACCCGCACAAAACGGCAAAAAAGTGGATAGAACAATTGTCGCGTGCTGGGCGGTCTTAAATGTAGGGTTTACAGTTGCCGGTTGTGTTCTCGTAGACAACCGGTAAAATGTCAGGAAAGGGGAAGGCAAACAACTCGTAGAATAGCGTCTTTGTTGTGAGAAAGTGTAAATATATAGACTATATAGTACACTGGAGATCGCGCGCGTAGCGACCGGATAACCCATTCCTTCAAACCATTTGTGGTCGAGCAATAGTGCTGAGTGCGATTTTAAAGTGTAACTATATATCTGTAAATCTAGCTTTTTTTATCATCCTATGACGAATCCCGCTCTTGGGCGGAGCGGGAAAGAGTGTTAGACTCATATTGACTAAACACCCCACATCGTTCCTTTTTAGCAAGAACGAACTAGAAGAAGAATTTCTACGGCTTTCGTAACAACTCTTTGAGGCGCGCGGGTACAGAGCGCGCCGTCGACGACTTGGGCTTGGTGCGGACTGTTACCAGATAGACCTACCGGACAGTGACCTAGTCCTAGCTCGTCGTCTTCAAACCCGCACCAGTATGAGAATATTCGTTTTCTAAATATTGCCAACAACCATCTCATTCACTAGCATCACTGTTTCTCAGAAGAGAGCGACCGCCTGCCATTCCGCCTCATTTCAAAACCGAGCTTCATCAAGATCAAAGCGAGATGTAAAAGATTCTCTTGAAAAAGTAATAATAATAAAAACATAACTCCCATTTACTCCCGACACGGTTGGATAAAAATACTAATTTACTAACATCTAACAAATTTACCACTATATAAACAACACAACTGTAAAACAAGCAATAATAACCCTTACAGTCGAGTTGTTATTATTTACATTTTCCCTTGTAGCCAGTGACGCTACGAATTCTGAAAATCAAATGTAAATAGATCTTTTGAGCGTTGTAATTTAGACTTTGTTGTTTGAGTAATAAGATTGGTTTTCGTGTTGAAGTTTTCAATGTCGCTTATGATGAAATTCTGTGAAGAAATATCGTTTCCCAGTAAGGTGTCTATTTTGCTGTGTGTTTAGAATATTATTAAGTTCATTTTGTTAGAGAATTGTTATTAATGCCACGTAAACAGCGGTTTAGCTGCGTTTTCTATGGAAATGAAAGGAGAAACGTTTTGTCAGCTGTTTCATTAGAGAAGAATTTTTGTGGGCTAATTGGAATTTCAAGGGCTTTATGTTCAGTAAAGGTTAAAAAAGTTATCAACGCAAAAAACTCGAAGCTGAAGAGCTTGTTTGTTTAACCGCGCTGATCTCTCTCTGACAAAGAATAGGATCGATTGCCATGTTGTTGTGACGTCACGATTTATTGTCAAATCGAACTGTAAATACGTACTCTGAACGAAAAAAGTTTAATCAGAATCCAGTCCTTCAATTTTACTTATCTCTAAGTTCTTTTATTTTGCCAAAATTTCTTCGATTTGACAGTATGTCGTGATTACACAAAATGAGTTCGCTTGACGCAGGGCACGGTGGAGTATACGACAGAAATCTGGCTAGCGCAGAACATCGTAATGTCCCCATGGAGTTGAACGGTGGTGGCGACCTTTCACGTCCAGCCTGAATTCAAGCAAGCCATGATCTACGCAACCCTACAGTGAGCGTGGACCGACACACTCTTGGCCCCGACACGCTCTTGTCCGTTTTTTTTTTATAATGAATCCTTACACCATTTAATAGCATTTACTCCAAACACTTCGTAATTTTCCATTGTTAGGCAAAATGGTCTAAATTTTGTATTACGCTTAACGCTTGTATTATATAGATTTAATGATTGTAGGCTATTGAGTATAATCCCTTTTCTATATTCTCTTTTCTTTTCTCATTCAAATACATTTTTTATTTTTATTTGTTTTTTTTTTGGAACCTCTATACGAGTATTTTTTATACTTTCCGCAAGTTTTACACAACACTATCTAGTCTCAAATTAAGCAGAGATTGTGGTAGACACTTATACTAGACAAAACATAAACATACTTATACACCGTTAAATTTTGGTTGCTTTTAATCCCGTGGAGGGTTGATCCGGTATATGAAACTCTATAAATTTGTGTATATGAAAAGGAACAATATACACACCAATATGAACAACTTTTACAATGAGACCAACCCAAAAATCACGAAAAAAAAAACCTGCTACATAGATTTATATTTACATAACTCGCCAAATGTATGGAGCAGCGGGTTTTTTTCCTGATTTTTGGGTTGGTCTCATAGTAAAAGTTGTTCATATTGGTGTGTACAATTATCTACACTATCTACATCTACACTAATATAATAAAGAGGTAAAGTTTGTTTTTTTGTTTTTTTGTTTGTAGGGGGTAATCTCTGGAACTACTGGTCCGATTGGAAAAATTTAAGCAACAATAGAAAGCTGCTTTACTCCTGAGTGACATAGGCTATATTTTATGTACGCGGGCGAAGCTGCGGGCAAAAGCTAGTTCTTTTTAAGGAAAGCCCATCTGTCGTATCAACTTTGTTTATATTTATTACTAGCTTTTGTCAGCGGCTTCACCTGCGTACATAAAATATAGCCTATGTCACTCAGGAGTAAAGCAGCTTTCTATTGTTGCTACAATTTTTCCGATCGGACCAGTAGTTCCAGAGATTACCTCCTACAAACAAAAAAACATAAAAACAAAAAAACAAACTTTACTTCTTTATTATATTAGTGTAGATAGTGTAGACTAGCTTTTGTCAGCGGCTTCACCTGCGTACATAAAATATAGCCTATGTCACTCAGGAATAAAGCAGCTTTCTGTTGTTGCTAACTTTTTCCAATCGGACCAGTAGTTCCTCTACCTCGTAGACGTACCTTCGACCTCTCTACCTAGTAGATTACCTCTTAAAAGCAAAAAAACAAACTTTACATCTTTATTATATTAGTGTAGATGTGAATCGTATCAGCAATCAGACCCAGCAGACAATCGGCCCGCTTGTACCGGACGCAGATATCGGGCCGGATAACCTAGTTGTCGACCATATACCCACATACATAGATACACGTAATTACAAAAGATTGCAGGCATAACGATGTGTTTTTGTTTTTACGAACCATTGATTCTCGTCATCAATCTCACAGTTGTTTTTATTATTTTTTACGAAAAAATAGTGTTACTTTTATTAAGAAAGATGAATAATATTCTTAAATATAAACTAAACTGTAAATACTTTTATACTAAATCTAACTATGTAGTACCTCATTACATAGTATAAAACAAAGTCGCTTAGTCCCTATGTATGCTTAAATCTTTAAAACTACTCAACGGATTTTGATGCGGCTTTTTTTTAATAGATAGAGTGATTCGAGAGGAACGTTTATGTGTATAGTACATGCATAATATATTCAATATCAGCACCCGTGTGAAGCTGGGGCGGGTCGCTAAAAACAAAAAATTCACTTAGGCGTCAAAGTAAACCTCTACATCGCTATCATCCGGAAATGTGCCCAAAAGGCGGGCATAGCTCGCTCCGTCCAAGAGCGGGATTCGTCATTCGATGATTTTTCCCACCATAAAAAACCTATATTGACTGGTTAAAATGAATTTTATACGAGTATAAAACTAATTTATTTAATACTATTTACTAATATTACTACTACTTAATACCAAGCAACATAAAATAGATGTCGACTATTCAAAGTCATCATCATCATCAACCTAGCGTAAGTCCCGGTTGCTACCTTGGCTTTCACCTCGGTGCCCGGGGTTCGCTTTCCTGCCTAGACGCCTCCACTTCGCTCGGTCTTTTGCGTCGTCTGCCTTAAGCCCATTAGCACGCATGTCGTCCCTTACGACGTCGATCCAACGCCTCTTGGGCCTACTTCGTTTCGACTATTCGAAGTGTCGCAGTATAAAGAGGTCGTTGACAGATTTTCGAAAAAACAAAATTCGATGATACGATTTTCGCACTACAATAGGTATTTTATTTTCTTTATTGATATAAAGTAATGGTTAACTGCCGTCGAAGGTGAGGCGCCCTAGTTTATAAGAGCCTATTTAGACACCTATTTAGGTAGACTAGGTACTACCTATCTTACCTTTATCTATAATATGTATATATTTAGAAATATATAAGTATGTTTATCATTTGTCTAATAATCGTAGGTAAAAATTACCGAATGACGATTACCGCCCTTGGGCGGAGCGGGAAACAGTGTCAGACTCTGACTGACTAAAAAACCTTCCCCATTCCTTCCTTGCCTTATTCCCTGGACCTGGTTTGACGCTTTCGCATCAACCCTTGGCCCAAAAGGAAGCTCTGCTTAGCTTGAGACTAGACAGCATTGTGTGATACTTGTCGAATTCTATAATATACTACAAACTACCGCAAAATCTATATTAATTATTTTTACAAACCTTCAGAGTTTAATTGCTCGTTAAATCACGTTCACGCACGTGACAATTGTACCCCCGTCTAAACGCTAGCTAAGCATCATAATTATCGGCCTACGTTTGTAGACCACTGTCTGTCGCTTACGTGATATTCATTTGTTTTCGCCGCGTCCAATGTAGGCGGGATTTTTATGGGCCAAGTCTGGGACAGTGCGATAATGACGCCTATAGAACTGTGTGGGTTTAGGATTTAAGCTTGAGTAATATTAATGGTAGGAATTAGGCTTACGCACTATTGATTGGCCTGGTTTCCAGAATTGGAAATTATTTCTTTAATTCTTTGTGTACACAAGACTATAAAGGCATTTTCAACCAGTCAACCTTCACGCTTTGGACTTACTTTTAGTCTTTTTTTTTATGGTAGGTAAAAATCATCCAATGACGAATCTCACTCTTGAGCGGAGCGGGAACAGTATCAGACTCTTACTGACTAAACAACCTACCCCGTGCCTCCTTGCCTTATTTCCAGAGCCCCGGTGTAACGCTTTCGCACCAACCCTCAGCTTCGGGAGGTTTCGACCCTGTACCCCTGTGACCCTACAGTTTGCTGACAACTCCTGCCTGAGGCGCGCGGGAACGGTGCGCGCCGTCGACGTGGACTTAGTTTTAGTAGTTGTTTTAGTTGGCTCTGTAGTAACAAACCCTAACAAATAGGTTGACAGAGTGTTGTTTGAGTTTCCGACTGGTGCATCTCGTTAAGCTCTCCAATTCCCAAAGATGATCGAAGAGCTGACGAAATGGAGTATTAGGTCGTGAATGAGCGACCCTGAAAGAATAAATGCGAGTCAGACCTTAGGGACTCTGCAAAAGGGTCGAAGCTTACTAGGGCCCAGGGTCTCTTTCTGAAAGAAAAGCTTGGCCCCAGTGCTAAAGGCAAAGAAAGAACGGGGTCCTCACCATGACTAAATAAAAAAAAAGTTTTTTTGTTTAGTCATTAACAGTCTGACACTGTTTCCCGGCTCGCCTAAGAACGGTATTCGTCATTGGATGATTTTTCCCACCATAAAATAAAAGAAAAAGTGTTTTTCAGATATATGAAGCTGTAGGTTGTTAAAGTGTGCGTAGTGAGCAATGGTGGCCGAGTGGTAAAGGCCTCGACTTACAACTTCAAATTCAAACCCAGCCAGACACATTCTTTTGTTTAATTCATTTCATCACCACTGCTCTCAAAACGGTGAAGAAAACAAGAGAAAATCGGCATGTTCCAGAATCAAAAATTCGAAGACTTGTGACATCTACCAACCCTCACTAGCACGCGTATTGGATTACAGCACATTTCGAGGAAACCTGAGCACCAGCAGAGGAAATTATATTACAAGCTTTAGACTACATGGAAAGGCCTGCGAAGAGGCTAATTGGTGACCTAGATTTGCTTTAGTCCTATCTATAAAGCCTAGCACATACGTAGGGTTGGGTTGCCAGCTTTTCAGTATTTTACAGAATGCATTTTATACAGTGTGATTGAGAATGGAATGATTTGATTCCGCCATCTCCTTTCTACCTTCGGACAACCCTGAAATACGGCGAGTATTCACTCTGAAGGTGTTTTTTTTTTATGGTAGGTAAAAATCTTCCAATGACGAATCCCAACATTGGGCAGTAACGGAAAACAATGTCAGACTCTTACTGACTAAACAATCTACCCCGTTCTTTCCTTACCTTAATCCAAGAGCCCTTGTGTTACGCTTTCTCATCCACCCTTGGCCCCAGGAGGCTTCGACCCTACAGGGCTGCTTCAATACGCTGACAACTCCTTGAGGCGAACAGTGCGCGCCGTCGACGACTTGGGTTTGGTCCGGACTATTACTAGACGACCGGACGGCGAGCTACCAATTGCTCGCCGTCCGCAAGTCTGTGCCTATGGTGGCCGGAAATCGGGATCGGAATCGCGACTGCAGCTAGAACGCCGTTGCCTTTGCCTGATGCAGTCGGCCTCCTCCTTTGCTAGCATTACTGCTTCGTAGAAGGCCGCCTGCCACTCTTCCTTGCTGCGGACTATGGCCTCAACCAAGGCCCGGCGCGAGAGGTCGCCACCGCCGATCACTCTGAATCATTGTTGAAACCTCTACGATCCGCACTAAGTTTTACCTCGTCGCTTATACCACGTACGTCTAGAGACTAGAACAATTTGCCTGCTGTGGTCTCCCCATCCGATTATAACTTAGCTGTATTCGAGGCTAGAGTGTTGGCTCTTAAATTCGCGTACTGAGGGTTACGTACCAAAGACGGAGCGGGAAACAGTGCAATCTATGAAATCAGTTCAATTCTCGAATTAACTTACGAAGATTTTCCGGATAGCTAAAAAGTGTTTTTTTTTTGTCAAGTAACTACAAATTTAGAGTTTTTGAAGTTTTTTCCTATATTTATGCTATTAGATCTTGCTTTATGCCCAAATTTCAGGATTCTAGGTGAACGAGAACATTATGAATTTTGATTCCCTTGAAAGTGTCGAATTAAACGTTTTTTTTTACATATACGGCCGTATCTTTTTTTTTTAACTCGATACCTAAACGCGTTCCCGAGATAAAGGATCTTGGCAGACAGACAGAAGAACCACAAAATGATCCATCCTATAAGGGCTCCTTTTTTTTCTTTAGCGATACAGAACCCTAAAAAAGACGGATTATAATAAACCATCTCCTTATTATCAAATTCATGCTACTCAGCTCATAAATTAAGGCTACAGTCCACATCTCCTTCATGAATATTACTTTATTAATTTTAAGTCTACGCATCTCATGTAACATAATCAGTGTAACCACCACTAATCCTTAATAAATTAAAGCTTAAGCCCCATTACCCGTAACAAACGAGCCGGGTTATCCGGATAGTTGCCTGGAACCGGGTATAACCGGGTATTTTCACTCGGTATAACATGTGAAATATGACGCTGTTGGCTCGGTTTTGGGTAAAATCGTCTAGTGTTTGTTGGATTTAATGAAAACTTGACTATAACAAGTCCTAAGAGGGTTTGTTACGAGTATTTGTACCCTGTTATATAATATTACCTATGTATATGAGTATTAAACCTAATTAGAGAATAGTGTCTATGAGTAAATAAAGAGAATTACTTTAGTAAATTATGAGTAGAAACAATGGTTTATTTATAGTATGAAATGGGTTAAAACAGAAACAATAATAGATCAGTCAAAGTGTCTATTATTAATACATAAACCAAAGCATACTATGTTATTTAGGTTGATACGACATAGGGGCTTTCCTTAAAAAGGGTCATTGTAAAAAAAAACCCGCTGCTCCATACATTTTCTCGAGTTATGTGAACATAAATGTATGGAGCAGCGGGTTTTTTTTCTTGATTTTTTTTCTTGGGTTGGTCTCATAGTAAAAGTTGTTCGTATTGGTGTGTACAAGGACCCTTTTTAAGGAAAGCCCCTATGTCGTATCAACCCTGTATAGTAGCAACATTAAAAGTTCAAGTCAAAAGTCGTGAAGTCAAGCCAGCAAAAAGAAATACCAATGATGATAGATAGATAGATAGATATATTCTTAATTGCACACCAAAAATAAAATTAACAATAGGAACTTACAATTAAAAGAGTGTCACAATGGGCGGTCTTATCGCTGAAAGCGATTTTTTAAAGACAACCTTTGGATGGATTTTACAAAGAAGGAAAGAAATATACGTAGGTTCATGGTGTACTATTTACATATATACAATACATATAATATAATAAATATAATACATACATAACTAATAAAATACATATAATACAAACAATATATATAGAATATGTGAAGTCAAAAAACAGTGCACCTAATGTTTAGGACGACAGATAGTGATCAATAACCATATTTTTAAAAATTGGTAATGTTTGTGCTTGCCTTACCGACACGGGCAAAGCATTCCACAGCCGCACCGCTTGAATTGTACCTAAAAGACTTGTCGTAATAATTAGTGGAGTGGCTTGGCATCTCTAGCCTTAAGTTTTCTGATGACCTGAGATGTCTTGAATGTGTGTCATGAAGGAACTTGAAACGTTCTTTAAGATAAGCGGGAGTATTAGGTTTTAGGATTGGATATTTATCAAATTAAAAATCTAGTGAATTCAATTTCCAAATAAGTTTTTGTTGAGATTTAAAACTTAAACTAGCCAAAATAGTAAGTAATTATATAAAAAAATATACGCATGTAAACATTTTCTTGGTGTACAAAGTTGCTAAACCGCACCTATGTCCCTGTGAATGCTTAGGTCTTCAAAAGTACGAAATGGATTTTGACGCGGTTTTTTTAATAGATAGAGTGATTCAAGAGGAAGGTTTAGATATACAGTGTTGTATTATTATTATATTATTAGTGACCAAAACAAATACCCAACGCCATTTCTGTACCGCATGTATTTTTTTTTCTTTTTTTCTGGGCATGAGAACAATACTAACACTATATAAAATTGATGGCTTTGCGCTGAAACAAAGAGAGATTCTTTTACATTAATTGTAGTTTCATTGTAATAATGGCTTTGTATTTTTATATAATGGTGTATGTGTATTTTTTAATGTATATAGAAGGAGCCTATAATTTAGGTGTCTTCAAGGCTAGAGTGAATAGGCTCTTAATAAACTAGTGCGCCTCACCATCAACGATTGCTTTGCAACATTGCTCACCTACCAACGGGTGGGATCGCAGTCAAGCACTAGTTTATTGCAATAAAAAAAGCCTAGTTTAAAACCAGCACACTATTGGCAACAACTACAACCCGTGATGTGTGCAAGACACACAGGACAAATCTTTGTGGTGGCGCTTGGGGAAGCCTATGTCCAGCAGTGGACGTCTTTCGGCTGAAATGATGATGATGATGACAACCCGTGATAGCGAGAATCAAATTAGGTAACCAGAAGAATTAACTGAAATGACCACAATAAACAACTGTGGCGACCACAAGAATAAAATATGGCAAGGAAGAATAAACTTTGACGACCATACGAATAGAAGCACAAATAACCCTTTAAAAAAACCAGTTTTTAATCTTGAAAAAATCATGAAGTTTATTTAATTAGTATGCTTTTATTGTATGTATTAGTGTGTTTGTTTTATTAGTATGTAAACTGACTGATTGACATATCAACGCACAGCCAAAACTACTGGGACTAAGAGCGTGAAATTTTGCACAAAGCTTCCTTTTATGACGTATGCGATTACTAATAAAGGTTTTACAAAATTCAGCTCCCAAAGGGATGGAATGGGGGTCTAAAGTTTGTATGGAGAAGTCTACTATAACGCGGGCAAAGCTGCTGGCAGAAGGCTAGTAACTTATGAAAGGCGAAAATTGATTTAGCATTTTTGCCATCAAAAATAAATCTAGCAAAAAAAAACTTAAGCAAAGCTTAATTCCCAAATTATCCACTGATCCCTTAAATTCTCCAGAGAGACTTTGTGGAGAGGGCGAAAGTGCCGGTTAGCCAGGATTACTCTCACCACTTGGGTTATCCGTTCATCCTCTCATCCGCAATCGGGCCCCGGATCTTGACAGTTAAACAATTGAATTTTATGAGATTTCAGAATAACCCACACTGATCCCTCGAGGATTTTCTGTTGATATTTTGCTTTGAACTTTCAGAGAAAACGCTCGAATATTTTCTCTTTTAAAACTTCCGATTTATCAGGCTTCAATCGCTTTTTGTTTCAAAGATCGATCGTTGAGTCCCATCAAAGTCTTTGGTCGTTGTTTCTCTTTGAAAGACAGGGTTTTACTTTGTAAGTATCAAGTTTTTGATGGGTTTAAAAAAGGAAGCATTTCTATACAATATAAATATACCTACAAGTTGGTTTCTGTGTAAGTAGTCCTTTTGTACTGAAGAACGTCTTTCTTTGCTACTTTTTAGAGAGTTCAAAACTGATGTTGAACATTTATACAAATTTTATATAAATAATTGTTGTGTGTATTTTTTATTGTTTTTTTTTTTTTGAACATTTATTATATTGATTCTTAGCTTTATCATTAAAAAATCATCTACGAATACATGGAGCCGACCTACAGCCTTCCTCACGCCTACGCCTACTGCCACCGTAGGCGTGGCCTTATGGACGGCGAGCAATGTGTAGCTCACCGTCTCGTGACTGTGCGGACTGAACTTGAATAGACTCGAACTCGACACGACCTCCCACTACACTGTAGACGAGAAAGTCATTGTATGATTTCCCACCTAGAAAAAGCTTTCAGACCAATAACTATCACACATAACCAAAACTACTATTTATTTAGTACTTGGCACAAATGTTTGCAGTCCCTGTCACGAACACTACCGCAAATATAAATCACATGTCCAAACATTACTTGTAAGTCGGATGTGGAACAAATGTTTGTCAACTGTGCCGAGTGGGATCTGTCCAATGTCCCACCCAAAATCAAACCATTGCTGTGGTCTTGTCTTATTATGCAACGCACAGCATTATGCTGAGCGTAAGGCCGTTTTGTGGGGTTATGACGTTTATTTTTTCTATAGACTGATTGTAGACGCAAATCTTAGATTACTTCCTACCATTGTTACGGTACGATTTCAATATTGACTGGTCTGCACTGTCCTTACATAATCTGTGTGATAATACTGTAATATGGAAATACAAAAAAAAAATACGATTTTTTTAAAAGAGTAACCATGGTTTTTCTTGCCTGTTCTTCTCCATAGGAAACGATCAATTTGGAACCGTGGACTAGCTTCTGACGTTTTACAAGTGCCCGTGTAGGCCTATGTGAAATAAAAAGATTTTAACTTTTGGACTTTTATAGTCTTAACAGATTTTTTTTTTTGCTGAGTTAATTCAATACATATTTGTTCAGAACCCTCAAAGTGCGAGTCTGACTTGCACTTACCCGGTTGTATTTTTTAAATTGGAACACGCGTAGATCATGTCTTAGAACTTAAGAAACTTTCTATCTCAAGAGTATTTTCCCTTGGGATATTTTTTACTGTCATGCGAGCGAAGCCGCTGGCAACAGCTAGTATGCTATAAAACATAACCTTTCCTTGACATTTATAGGTGGCTGGGACACCTGTTAGCCTCATAGACCATGATTAAAGAGCTGTTCAGAGACACCTGCATTTCCTTGCGGTTTTCCGATGGGTGCAGCCTTTAGAAACAAGTTTATTCTCAACGACTTATGTGAAGGTGAAACTATGGCGTTGTTCATACAATTCTATTCAAAGCTAATTGACTAAATACTAGCTTCTGCCAAAAACTTCCCCTGTGTGAAAGTAGATCATTACGTTGTTCAGTGTTAAAGGAATGCAAAGAGGAAATCGATTCTCTATTTATCATGTTTAATCGTTATCCGGAGCAAGGAGCAGTGACGGGCAGTGGCTCCATCTGCGAAGCAATAATGCTAGCATTGGAGGAGATCGATCGCATAAGACAACGGTGCTCACGCCCCAGACGCCGCCGGGATTCTGCTCCCGATTTCCGGCCATCGCAAGCGCTGGCTTGCAGACGGCGATGAGTGGATAGTTCACTGTTTGATCGTCTGGTAACCGTCCGGTTTAAGCCCAGTCGTTGACGGCGTACACTGTTCCCGCACGCCCCATGTTGTTGCCAGAAAACCGTAGGAACCATGCAGAAAGGTCGAAGCCAATTGGTACCAAGGGTTCGTGACTGAAAGGAAGGGCTGCCGGTCTGACCCTGGTATAAAGGCAACGTAGGAACGGAGTGAGCTATTTATTCAGTAAGAGTCTGACGCACTATCATTGGTTGATTTTACCCACCACAAAAAAATGCTAATTTACTGAATACTAGTTTCTGCCAGCAGCTTTCCCTATTTGAAAGTAGGTAACTATGTTTTACCAGTGGTGAAGGAGCGAAAAGGGAAAATCGGTTCTCTATTTATCAAGTTTAATCGTTACAAACAAAAATATGATAATGTGATTTGGGATCCACGTGGAGATTATGCAAACCCCTCTACTTTACACACATACACATACAGTCAAGCATTAGTTTATAGCAAACTAGCTTTTGCCCGTGGCTTCGCCCGCGTGGTATTGGGGTTGGGATTGCGGTTTCCGGGACAAAAAGTAACCTATGTCCTATTCCGGAGTGTATCCTATGCCTGTGCCAAATTTCATCAAGATCCGTCCAGCCGTTTTGGCGTGATTAAGTAACAAACATCCAAACATCCAAACATCCACACTTCCAAACATCGTAACTTTCGCATTTATAATATTAGTAAGATAAAAAAAAACAAAGCTAAATAAACCTAACCAAATAATAAACGTGCAATATACCAGTCACTTCATTGACTACAACGCACCATTTGATTTAATCGCAAAACATTTACCGAACGTGCTTTCCTTACGAATGGTAGTCTTTCCAAGATTAAGCTTCCGATCTCGACAATCGGTACCAGGATCTTCACAGTACCGGGTAATCTTGCCGGGATCTTTACAATACTTACAGCAAGCTTGCAGAATTATCTTAAGAAAAAGAGTTAATTAAATGAAAAATACCGTCTCCAAAGGTTTAGGTTTTGGCTACACCGAGAAACAACGCTGTACGAACTTTTTCAAATAGCTACACCATAGGTACATAATAGAAATTTAAAAGAAAAGTTTATGATTAACTTTTATATCAGGCTTCCATTTAAGATGCTAAGTTCATTAATTTCTGTACAAGACTATATCTGCAGACGTTTAGTATTATTCTACCAACCACGTGTTTAAACTAGCTCCCTAACCAATTTCCATTCGTTTCATTTCTATTCTCTTCAACGCCCACGTGACGTTACTCAACGCCCACGTGTCTGAGCGTTAAGTGACGTCAGAACAAAGCATGTGTGGCTTACTCGATGCGTTCAACGCTAGAGAATAATAAACAAAACAATTGTAATTTGGTTACAGGGGTTAAACATTTTGCGATGCCGTACTACTCAATAGGAAGCAACTGGCCGCTTCAAGCGTCATGTACTAATATTAAGTCAATAGTGAAAGAAAGTGTTCTTTAATTTTCGTCTTAATTATTGCGAAGTTAAAGTGGGAGAGAGTTCCAGAGACGCACTACAGTTACAGAAAAAGGGCCGTCATAGCGGCTGGAAGTGTGATGTGGAGAACGAAGAAGAAGAGAAGTAGTTGTGCGAAAAGTATTACCCTTAAGGACAAAGTATTCCTTACGTTACTGCCGCAATAAATCTTTCGAATCGATCAATTCTCTAGTGTGGCCCGACCCTAAAGATATTATGTAATTCCACTTGGCTGAGCAGAACTTCGCTTCAGGCCAAAATTAGGAGCTCAGTGTATTAATTTTATCGTCTGTCTGGCAGTCGATGTTTTTGTTCATTACCAACTGTATTGATTTCTAAATTAAGGTGATTTAGAAGCTAATGTTTTGTGCTGTAGGTTTTGTAAGATTTTATTATTGTTAATAACAGTGTAGTAGGGTCATCATTCATTTTATAAGTGCCGTGATTATTCTTATCTGATTTGAGTAGATATCTTTTATATTTTTCCCTTGGTTTTGTCAGACTTTTACTACCCATCTGGTGTTCATTTTCACATTAACCAAGGTCCCAGGAGGCTTAGATCTTGCTGGGCCCACAGTTTGCTGACAACTCCTTGCGGCGCGCGGAAACAGTACCGCGCCGCACCGTTAGCACCGTTGACAACTTGGGTTCGGTGCGAACGGTTACCGAATGGTCAGACAGTGAGCTACCCATTTTTCACCATCTACAAATCCACGCCTGTATTGGCCACAGAATCTCGCGGAATCGCGACGGCGGCGGCGGCGTAAGCGCCATTGCCTTTGCCTAATGCTGTCGGTCTCATTAGCTCGCTAGGAATTCTTCTTCGCAGAAGAAAGGGACCAGTCTTCTTCGCTGCGGACCAGACTCAGAGCCCAGTGTGAGAGAAAGCCGCCGCCGATCTCTTCCATGATCTAAGTAGGTAAATTATTTTTATAGAACACTAGCTTCTGCCCGCGACTTCGTCCGCGGAAAACTTGTGAGACAAAAGTTGTGATAGCTCGGTCAATATCCATGTTATATAAATAATATATAGCCTATGTCACTCAGGAGTAAACCAGCTTTCTATTATAGCTTCAATTTTTCCAATCGAACCATTAGTTCCAGAGATTACCTCCTACAAACAAAAAAACAAACTTTACCTCTTTATTATATTAGTGTAGATGATACAATTGTCGTTATGGCCCGGTGATTAAGGCACACTAATCATACATGAGGGTTATTTTTCTGGTTATAATTTAAATGTCTTCAAGACTGGAGAAAAAAGCTCTTAATAAACAAGTTCACCCAAGTGCACCTCACCATCAACAATTACATTACTGCTTACCATCAGGTGGGATTGCAGTGTATCTTTCTCCTCTGTCAAATCCAACCAAAGGTTGTCTTTAAAAAATCGCTTTTAGCGATAAGACCGCCCATACCTTAGTAATTTTAACCTCCTAATTTACTAGTTTGTTTTTATGATGTACCTACAATAAAGAGTATATCTATCTATAGCAGTCAAGCACTAGTTTATCTACATCTATCTACACTAATGTAATAATCTACACTAATATAATAAAGAGGTAAAGTTTGTTTCTTTGTATTTTTGTTTTTTTGTTTGCAGGAGGTAATCTCTGGAACTACTGGTCCGATTGTAAAAAAATTATCAACAATAGCAAGCTGCTTTAATCCTGAGTGACATAGGCTACATTGTATGTAGGTACGCGGGCGAAGCCGCTGACAAAAGCTAGTATGAAATAAAAAAGTAATTCTTTCTTTACAAGACACTGGATACTAAAATTTTATTATTTTCAAGCGGTTTTCCCTCAATTTATAAAGAATGTGGAACTTTCCGACATATTGGTTCGTTCATTGATATTTATCGACCTCGCTCGACCGCTCCTCTGATCAAAGCAATTTCTATTCGGTTAAAAGTTTCAAATTGGTTATTTGCTTCAAATATTTTGTACAAAAATATGTTGTACTCAAATATATTTCATACTAGCAACCCGCTCCAGCTTCGCACGGGTCTGCAGGGGCCCTTCAGGGTCGAAGCCTCCTGGAGCCTAGAGAGTGGTGAAAACTGTTACCTCGACTCCAGGAATAAGGCAAGGAAGGTACGGGGTAGGGTTTTTAGTCAGTAAGAGTCTGACACTGGTCTCCCGCTCCGCCCAAGAGCGGGTTTCGTCATTGGATGATTTTCACCTGCCACAAAAAAAAAAGCTTCGCACGGGTGCTATCTGATACTAAATATATTATGCATATAATCCTTCCTCTTGAATCACTCTGTCTATTTAAAAAATATCGCATCAAAATCCGTTACGTAGTTTTAAAGATCTAAGCATATATAGGGACAGACGCCTAGATGTTAGCCAATGCTAGAAGTGATTGTAGACCTATGTGAAACAAAATATAATTGAAACAAATTACGGCACTTGTAAAACGTCAGAAGCTATATTTGTAAGAAAATCTTGAATACAAAACAAGTTTATTTTTTTTATTTCGTGTCCTCTGTTTCATTTTATACCCTCTTCTGTATTTTTCTAAGAGCCTAGATAATTTGCAGAAGACATCTGTATCCAAAATATCTGGAGAAAGATGTGTAATAAAATAATAATCACGCTAGAGCGGTTGTATGAAAATGTATGTACCTCGAGTTAACTGCTGTTTAGTATTTAACACTTATAACATAATACATGTTTGTCTAAATACTTTTTATCCCAGGAGTATTTCTTTTTTCATCATCATCATCAACCTTTCAATGTTCTCACTGCTGGGACACAGGCCTCCTCTCTAGGAGAGGGAATGGGCCATAATCCACCACGCGAGCCCAGTGCGAATTGGTGGATGTCACATGTCTTCGAATTTTTGGTTCTAGGACATGCCGGTTTCCTTACGATGTTTTCATCAGAGGTGATGAAATAAATTACACAAAGTAATGCAACTGGCTGGGTTCGAACCCGCGACCTACAACTCGTAAGTCGGGGCCGTTACCACTCGGCCACCACTGCTCTCATTTCTTTTTTATGGTAAATAAAAATCATTCAATGACGAATCCCGCCCTTGGACGGAGCAGGAAACAGTGTCAGACTCTTACTGACTTGACAACCTACCCCTTTCCTTCCTTGCCTTAATTCCAGAGCCCTGGTGTTATGCTTTCGCATCAACCCTTGGCCCCAGGAGAATCCCAGGAGTATGGAATAATTTTCTGGTCTCACGCTCACAGAAGCTAGTTCAAACAATATAATATGCCTACGGACAGATGGGAATCGAATACAAACATCATGAATAGTTGATCCCTGCGGACTAATTAAACAATACGTTATAACAAGCCTACCTAAATTGGGCTGGAATTTAGGCTGTAACGTTGGTTATAATACTACAGTAATTGTAGGTTATTCATGTGTATATTTATGCTAGTTTTTAGGGCACCGTATCACAGAAGGAAAAATCCGAACACTTGTAATTTATTTATTTTATTGTTATAGTGGGCAAAAATCAAGCATTGACGAATCCCACTCTCGCGCGGAGCAGGATATAGTCATCATCATCATCATCAGCCCATTTAATGTTCCTACTGCAGGGACACAGGCCTCCTCTCTAAGAGAGGGAATGGGCCATAATCCACCACGTGGGCCCCGTGCGGGTTGGTGGATGTCACATGTCTTCTAATTTTCGGTTCTAGGACATGCCGGTTTCCTCACGATGTTTTCCTTCACCATTTTGAGAGCAGTGGTGATGAACCGCGAATTTGAAACCGCGACCTACAACACGTAAGTCGGGGCCGTTACCACTCGGCTACCAATGCTCTCTGGAGAAATAGTATCAGACAATAATTACTGACTAAACACCTCATCCCGTTCCTTCTCTCCCCTTAACACTGTTTGGTAGTCTAGGAAAACAGTGTGACCCTTCGGGAAGACACAAAAAGTGAGTTTAATTTTATTATACGAGTATGTTCTGACGTAGGTACTCTTAGATATTGCCGGCACGTGCATGGAATAACTCAGACATTTCTCGTGTTACCTAGAATTTTAATAAAACCTGGATTTTGTTACTTTTACAAGGTCGCAATGTGAAGGATGACAATAAAACGTAACCCAAAAATTGCTAGAAATACTAAACCTTGACGTAGAGAGTCTGCAAAAGAGTCGAAGCCTACTGGGGCCCAGGGTCTCTTTCTGAAATTGAGGCTTGGCCCCAGTGCGAAAAGCAAAGACGTAACGGGTTGGGGTCTTTAGTCAGTAAGAGTCTGACACTGTTTCCCGCTCCCCTTAAGAGCGGGATTCGTCAATGGATGATTTTTGCCAACCATAAGAAAAATATTAATATAAGTACCTAAGGTAAAGTACATATCCGCGAGAACCAAATATACGTTTTGATAAACGTATTCCCCACTCTATACACGTAGATCAAAGAGACAAAATGGCGGATCTCACATGACAAAAGTACGACGCAGCTTCCGTTTCCTGCTGAGGGTTAGCAAAATTTACCTTTGACGTAATTGAACTCAAATGAAACTCTACGTGAAAGGAATCCAATTATGTTTTGGTAAGTTTTAATGAGCGAAATGGGAATTGGAGAGTATGTTAAGTTCAGAATAATATACGAGTAGAATTTATTTTATAATATAAGAATAATAATATTCGACGACCATCACACAACGCCGTCTAGTCTCAAGCTAAGCAGAGCTTGTGTTATGGGTACTAGACAACTGATAAACATACTTATATATTTCTAAATACATACATATCTACACTAATATAGTAAAGAGGTAAAGTTTGTTTTTTTGTTTGTAGGAGGTAATCTCTGGAACTACTGGTCCGATTGGAAAAATTTTAGCAACAATAGAAAGCTGCTTTACTCCTGAGTATAGCTATATTTTATGTACGCGGGCGAAGCCGCTGACAAAAGCTAGTTATAGATAAATTACACCCAGACATCTGTGTATAACACAAGCTCTGCTTAGCTTGAGACTAGACGGCGTTGTGTGATGGTCGTTGAATTTGTGTTTTGTGTTTGTGTGATGAGCTCAATAATTTGTTCTGACAAATTATTGAGCTCATCACACAAACATTTGTTCTGGGTGGGATTCGAACCCATGACCTCCAGCATAGCAGTCAGGGTTGCTAACTACTAGACTGACAGGCCAGTCAAAATGAAACTCTACGTGAAAGGAATCGAATCCAATTATGTTTTGGTAAGTTTTAATGAGCGAAATGGGAATTGGAGAGTATGTTAAGTTCGGAATAATATAGAAGTAGAATCTATTTTACCTGTGACATAAGTTTAATAAGTTTCAGTATAATTTGAATAAGTTTTGATTAAGTTTCTTCGTACAATTTCATAACTTATTAAGGTGAGAAATTGACTTGTCGAATAATTTCACCCACTCTAGGTTTTTTTTTATGGTAGGTAAAAATCATTCAATGTCGAATCCCGCCCTTGAGTTGAGCGGGAGACAGTGTCAGACACTTACTGACTAAACACCACATCCTTCTTGCCTTATTTCCAGGGCCCCATTGTTCCGCTTTCGCATCAACCCTTATGGTCTCAGAAGGCTTCGACCCTGCTGGGCCCCTACAGTTACTGACAAGCGCGCGTTTACGGTGGCCGGAAATCGGAATCGGAATCCCGGCGGTGCCTGGAGTCCTTCCTCCCGTTGTGTGTGCAGCTAGTAACAGTATCAGACTTTTAGTGACGAAAACACACTGTTCTTCTTTCAGTAGCCCTTCCAATACCAGGGCTATAGTAATTCTTTCAAACAATCATGCAGGTGAGACCGTCTGGTCTGGTCTGTGGTGGCGCGCACTGTTCCCGCGCGACTCAAGGAGTGGTCAGCAAGCTGTACAACCCTTCAGGGTCAAAGCTTCCTGGGGCCGAGGATTGGTGCGAAAGCGTTACACCGGGGCTCTGGGATCAAGACAAGGAAAAAAGGAACGGGGTAGGTTGTTTAGTCAGTAAGAGTCTGACACTGTTTCCTGCTTCGCCCAAGGGCGGGATTCGTCATTGGATGATTTTTACCTATCATAAAAAAACTAGATTCCGAAGCCTTGCCTCAAAATTCAATACTTTCAAAGCCCTAAAACGTGAGCTAGCGTGATTATACTTACATGTTGTATGGAACAGCTCTAATAAGGGCACTTCAACTCTAAGTGGGCTCCATACAAAAGAACCGCCACTCATCGTGAAGCGGCGATCTTACACGCAGATTATGACACGCGACAGTTCAGGATTATACTTTCTTTTTAATGTTGGCAGTAGCAGTGACTTCTATTATTTAAATCATTTATTTCAAGTCAACTTAAAAAAGAGTTGGTAATAATATATCATTTATTTCAAGTTCTCATAAAAGAGTTAGTAATAATATTTAGGTACTTAAGACTATATTAGTAACTATAAAATTTAAATTCTATCATAACTGCGGCAGAACACAGAGATACTTATATACAATTTTGAAATAGCTATATTGTACCTGTGTGCACAAATAAACGTATTTTTCTTCAAATACAAAATATTTGAAGAAAAAAACAAAGCTTAGCATAACATAACATCAGCCTTATAATGTTCCCACTGTTGGGACTCAGGCCTCCTCTCTCATTGAGGGAATGGGCTGGATTCCACCAGGCGTACCTAGCGCGGGTTGTCACATGTCTTCGAATTTTTGCTTCTAGGAAATACCGGTTTCTTCTAGATGTTTTCCTTCACCGTTTTGACAGCAGTGATGATGAAATAAATTACAAAAATTAAAGTAAATAATTAAATAACTAAATAATACATGAAAACTTTACTATACTGCCAAATATATTAAATGGGCTCCGATATTAAATACCCATTTCAACATTTTAATTATTCAATTAGAACCAATATTTTAACAACTGTGGTCCGATTTCAAATACCAATCAAATTCAAATTATGATTGTTTAATCAAAATAGTTAATAATATTATGAATGTACCACATATTTGTTTTTGTGTTGTAATTATTAACTATTCATTATTTGCTTTGGTTCTTTACTACTTAATTAATGCATTTGAATACTGCTAATACAGTACGCAGTTTAAAGTTTCAGCAACTAACATAATATTGTCATGGAAATAAGTATGAAATAAGTTATATTACAATAGGATTAACATTCTTGCTAATAGTGCTATTTTAGGTAATAGCAGTAGTTATGGTCATAAAGTTATTTTTTTAGCTATTATATTTTTACCCAAATTATGTGGTAGTAAATATCTAGAGCAGTGGTGGCCGAGTGGTAACGGCCCCGACTTAAGAGTCGTAGGTTGCGGGTTCGAACCCAGCCAGGCACATTACTTTGTGTAATTTATTTCATCACCACTGCTCTCAAAACAATAATAATAATAATTATTTATTTATATTATTATTATTGTTAAAACGGTGAAGGAAAACATCGTGAGGAAACCGGCATGTCCTAGAACCAAAAATTCGAAGACATGTGACATCCACCAATCCGGACTGGGACCGCGTGGTGGATTACGGCCCATTCCCTCTCCTAGAGAGGAGGCCTGTGTCCCTGCAGTGGGAACATTAAAAAGGCTGATGATGAAATATCTAGAAGTACCATTCCGATTACTAACTAAAATACTTTCACTGATTCGATGCTGTATAGTATTTTTTATGGTAGGTAAAAATCATCGATTGACACATCAACCCACCCTTGGCCGGATCGGGAAACAGTGTCAGACTCTTACTGACTAAACAACCTACCCTGTTCCTTCCTCGGTAATACGCTTTAGCATCAACCCTTTGTCCCAAGAGACTTCAACCCTGCTGGGCCCCTACGGTTTGTTGACAACTCCTTGAGGCGCGCGGGAACAGTGCGCGCCGCCGCCGTCGACGACTTAGGCTCGGTCCGGACAGTTACCAATGCTATATAGTATAATAGTAAAGAGTAATAGTAATATTTTAATCACAAATTCCTAGTTCACATGCTCTCCCAGCTCATATAAATTTATTTGTTCAAGTCTAGGTTTAGTACTTCTAGAAATTTTAGGGTTACGTTTTATTGTCGTCCTTCACATTGCGACCTTGTGAAAGTAACAAAATCCAGGTTTTATTAAAATTCTAGGTAACACGAGAAATGTCTGAGTTATTCCATGCACGTGCCGGCAATATATACGAGTGCCTAAGTAAGAACATATAATAAAACAAGTTTTCAATGAAAATATTTTTTTTTCATAACAAGCCTTTATAGCGGTGGTCTATACTTATATAAATAAAACTCGTCAAGACGATTCACACGAGCCCAAACTCGACGTGGTTGTGCCGTTTAATTACAGAGTTCCTATGGCTACCTCGCGATTCCATCATGAGATCAGCTCCATGTCATCATAATATTGCATTGTCATCCGAACTAAACGTGTATACCAAATTTCAGCTCAATCGGAAACCGGGAAGTGGATCAAATTTAAGTTGCAAGATTTGATTACAGAACGACAGACAACGGGACAGGTGAAAGTAAATAAAAGCTTGTAATAATAAAAACGGTTTTTGTGTCTGCCTGAAGGGTCACACTGTTTTCCTTGACTACTTATTCGAAGGTTTTATTTTGTAGAATTTCATACCCAAAAGTATTTCCTATTTTATATATAAACCCTTTGCCGTCTGTCTGTCTGTGCGTTTGTTACCAGGGTATATCTCATAGACCATGACAGACAGTTTAAATGTTCACAGATGATGCATTTATGTTTCTCCTCAGCAAAATTAATATCATCACTATCATTTCAGCCAGAAGGCGTCCACTGTTGGACCTATGCCTGCCACAGGTGTTGCAACAATGAACGGCCCTATGTGTCTCGCATCCATCGGATTCCCACAACCCTTGCCACGTCATCGGTACACCTTGTTCTACAAGCTACGGCCTTCCAATGCTACGTCTTCCGTTGCCTAAATATTACAATTAGGATTATTTTTTTTTATAGTTAAAAAATACAAACTAAATTATTAATATTTACAAATGTGTTAGAAAAAAAATAGGGAATTTTATTAACATCATTTATAATTTACTAGCGACATACCCCAGCTTTGCATGAGTGCAATAGTGAAATTAAATATATTATGTATTTATTATTACATATAAACCATACTCTTGAATTACACTATCTACTAAAAAATCTGTATCAAAATCCGTTGCGTAATTTTAAAGATAGAGAAGAAGACAAGCGACTTTGTTTTGTTTGTGCAACTACGTAATGAATTGATTGATCAGTGTGCCTCTATTTCTCCTTCATACGTTTACGAATTGTAAAATTCTAGACAAACAAACACATAAACATATCCTTTTCAGACACAAACATCGGAATAAATCGTCTGGAGCTACATCTACTTGACCTCGGGTTAGTTGCTCATTTCTACTGGATATTAAGGTCAATCTAGACTGAGGTATAATTCGTAGGTACTTTTTGAAAAAGCTTGTGATACAATCATGACTTTTGGGTTATTTTTTTTAGGTGGGTACAATCCAATAACATCTCCACACACTTGGGTGGTAGATGATAGTTTCTGATATTTACTGACTAAAAAAACCACTACTGTTTTGTTCTTTGCCTTTATTCCAGGGCCACGGGTGACGTTTTCATAATTACCACTGAAACCAATAGTGCCACTGTATGTATGTGTTTTAGTTTCCTTTTTATGAGTATAGTGTACTGTAAAAGATTTTTTTTTTAAATAACGTTAACGCCCCACACTAAGAATTACTCCAGCGTCGTAAGTGCGTTCACAAACATTTAAATACACATATACCAGATACCCAGACCCAGAACACCCATCTATAGGTCATACAAATATTTGTTCCGTGCAGGAATCTAACCCGCGACCCTCAACACAGCAGTCAATCGCTCAACCACTGCGCCAATCGAGCTTTCGAATTGTACTGCTATTTTATAAAATTGCCTGGATGTATTTTAGTGTAAGGTGACCCTAAGTTTCTACTAGATAATTCTGTTACTAGGTAAACAAAATACTAATTCAAGTATTGTATGTGTCATGTAAGGTTATACCGACGTCTGTGTGGCTTCAAAGTGGCTAGTGTTATCTAACATATTGGAACCGGGGTGGAAAAATACTTGTTATAGTTATTGGGGGCAAATTGGATTAATTAGACTCCTCTCCCCTCAAGCGAACGCCGGCGTTCGCGGGTACTACAGCGAACGCCGGCGTTCGCGAGTATTAACAAAGTTATTTGTCTATAAAAACTTTTGTTTTACGTTCTTGGATAAATATCAAAATACCCTAAAAAAAAAAAATCAAATATTGTACGTTAATAGTTTCCGTTAATACCCGCGAACGCCGGCGTTCGCTATAGTACCCGCGAGCGCCGGCGCTCGCTTGGGTGTCAAGGAGCTAACTAGTAACCTTCATAGATATGGCCTCTGAATAATCTTGATCAAATAAAATTACTTAAGAACTGAGAGCAGTGGTGGCTGAGTGGTAAAGGCCAGGACTTACGAGTTGTAGGTCGCGGGTTAAAACCCAGCCAAGCGCATTACTTTGTGTAATTTATTTCATCATCACTGCTCTCAAAACGGTGAAGAAATACATCGTTAGGAAACCGGCATGTCCTAGAACCAAGAATTCGAAGACATGTGACATCCATCAACTCGCACTGGGCCCGCGTGGTGGATTATAGCCCATTCCCTCTCTTAGAGAGGAGGCCTATGTTGCAGTAGTGGGAACATTAAAAAGGCTGATGATGAAGATGCATCATGTAAGGTTATCCTGACAATTGTGGCTTCAAAGTGGCTAGTGTTATCTAACATATTGGAACCGGGTGAAAGAATAGTTGTTATAGTCATTGGGGCCAATTGGATTAACTAACTAGTAACCTTCATAGATATGGATTCTTATTTACTAAGTTATCTTGATCAAAGTAAATTAGGCTGAAATAGTACATTCTTATACAAAATTGTACATTTGTAGAGTTCTGTATTTTAATAGTAATGTAACAGGTGGGATCGCAGTCAAGCACTAGTTTATTGCAATAAAAACAAAAAAAAAACAATAAGTAATCATTATATAGTATAAAACAAAGTCGCTTCCCGCTGTCCCTATGTATGTTTATATCTTTAAAACTACGCAACGGATTTTGATGCGGTTTCTTGTAATAGATAGAGTGATTTAAGAGTAAAGTTTGTATGTATAATACAAGCATGTATTTAATATCACCATTGCACCCGTGCGAAGCTAATGACTACAACTTTTTCAATATATTATATTCTAGATAGGCTCGCGTTTGACTCAATCTCACCTGATGGGAGTATAAGTAAAGATTCGTAAAAATAATATTTAGTGACAAATTACTGTGAGAACAAACTCACAAAGGAAGAATAATGAAAAAATATTGTGATAAATAATAGGAGAAAAAATTGCAGTGAAATGATTTATGACGTGCTACGACGTAGCAAGCGTAGCGCCGGTGTCTACGAACCGTAGCCACTACGCGTAGCCATTACTGTAGAAGTGTTTATATATGTCGCAGGTTTTATTACAAAATTTGGTTTTTGATCTAAAACCTAGGTTTTTGATGAAAAACCGGAAGATGACAAATTTTAAACTCAATTTCATCATAAACCTGTTACAGTCCAGATTTTTTATCAAAAACCTGAATTAGTTCAGGTTTATGATGAAGACAGGGCAAAATTGCTTTGTTTTATGACAAAATCAATTTAAATGAAATAAATAAAACAATCTATCATCATTTGTAACTTAGTAGAAAGGAAACAATTTTTATTTATCAAAATTTTACATCCTAAATTAGGTTTTTGAACAAAAACCTAGGTTTTTGTGAAAAACCTGCGACATATAAACTTCGAAGCCAACGGATGAGTTATAATATTAGCCTATCTGTATATTTTTCGGTTCACACATAATAAGTTATCGTAATAAATAATAAGTTATCGTTCGGCCCGGATGGAATACCAGTTGAGGTGTGGAAGTTATTGAGAGTGGATAGCTTTATTCTTCAATAAGCTGTTGCAGGAAGAAGCCATACCTGATGAATGGTGCAACAGTTCCTTGGTGCCCATCTTTAAAAACAAAGGTGATGTGCTTGAGTGCAACAATTATAGAGGAATAAAGCTAATGTCGCATACCATGAAAGTATGGGAGAAAGTTATTGAACGGCGGCTGAGAGAAGAGAGTGAAATTTCACAGAACCAATTCGGTTTTATGCCTGGTCGTGGTACAACGGATGCCATATTTGCTATACGCCAGTTGTGCGAAAAATACAGAGGTGCACATAAAAACTTGCACATGGTATTCGTTGACCTCGAAAAGGCATACGACCGGGTACCTCGTGAGGTTCTGTGGTGGGCCCTTAAGGAGAAAGGTGTGCCTGGGAAGTATGTGCAGTTGATCCGAGCGATGTATAGTCGCTGCAGTACACAAGTCCGGTCTGCAGCGGGCACCACTAACAACTTCAATGTGGCTGTCGGTTTACACCAAGGGTCGGCTCTTAGCCCTTACCTCTTCCTGATAATAATGGACGCTCTGACGTCGGACATTCAGGAAGAGGCTCCCTGGTGTATGCTGTTTGCCGATGATATTGTGCTGGTTGCCGAGAGTGCCCCAGAGGTCCAGAGCAGATTGGAGGTGTGGTGGCAAAGACTGGAGAGTGTTGGCCTAAAATTGAGCAGAACTAAAACCGAGTACCTGTTCTGCGATTTTGGCGGTCTCTCTAGTCCTGTGCCCATAACTCTCGCTGGAACGCCCATATCAATCTGTTCCGACTTTAGGTACCTTGGGTCGATTATCCAAGGGAATGGTGAGGTAGACCGAGACGTGGCACATCGGATCAACTCAGGATGGATGAAATGGCGACAGGTCACTGGAACAACTTGCGACCCACGGATGCCCCTCAAGTTGAAGGGTAAAATCTACAAGTCCGTGATAAGGCCTGTCCTACTTTATGGGTCAGAATGTTGGGCTATGAAAAAGACGGATGAAAAGAGATTGCATGTAGCAGAGATGAGAATGTTGAGATGGATGTGTGGTGTGACGAGAATGGATAAAGTGAGAAATGAGTATATTAGAGGAAGTTTGAAAGTGGCGCCAGTGACTGAAAAGTTGAAAGGGAACCGTCTGTCTTGGTACGGCCATGTAAAAAGGCGGGATGAAACGCATGTTACAAAAAAAGCCATGAGTATACATGTGGATGGATGGAGAGGGAGAGGGAGACCAAAGAAAATATGGATGGATTGTGTGAGAAGGGATATGAAAGAAAGAGGAGTTAGTGATAGCGAGACGGGTGACAGGACAGAATGGAAGAAAAAGACATATTGCGCCGACCCCAAATAAAACGGGACAAGGGCAGGAAGATGATGACACATAATAAGTTATGTGACTACAGAAGAATATAGAGACAGTCTCTACAGAGTATAAACATCTAAAAAAAATGACATAACGTATACTGATGGTTATATGTCTACCCACTGTCATTATAACAGTAATGGCACAAAGTACTAATGTACAGAAATCAATCTACAAAGCGCGTTCGAGCAACTCACACATAGACACCGCTCATGGAGACAATATCTCAGAGCTCTCAATTAAGAATATAATGTATTCACAAAAACTCACACTTAGACGAAAAAATAATCTTCACAGAAACTCGCTTCCTCATTCGCTTCTAGTAAACGTCGCGCATAGTTTAAGAGCTTGTTGCTTCATTTAACGCAATCCAAAGTCATATTTGATGCAAAAGTAATGCGAAAAAAATAAAGATTCGGTAATTCTACGATTTTCTCGAACGTTTCACAAAACTTGTTCCAGGAAATACGTGTTTTTATTAAACCTTTAGGGACTTAAATAAAAAAATATTATTATTTAGAATCTCGATTAAATGCGTAAGGCTTCCATAGAAGTACTAGTTTATCATTTTAACATAGCAATACATTATGAAGAGTCAAAATTCACGCCAAATAGCAGATTTTCAGAGGTCTTTACTGGATTACTCTCACACAAATTTACGTTTTGATTTCAATAGAAGCCTAGATACTAGCCTTATGCTGAGCGTTCGGCCGATTTGCGCGGAAGTGGCGCATATCTTCCTTATGTCACTGGTTATATTGAAATCTTCATTTAAGTTTTGCGTTCATTACGCGCAAAAAAACTGTTTTTCTTTCTTTCTTTCTTTCTTTCAAAGATGTCTATGTATCCAAAATATCTGAAGAAAGATGTGTACCTAATAACTAAATAATCAAATTGTACCTCGGGTTGGCCACTCCTAATTAATTAACCCCCAAGCAAACCCACCTATTGAGAGACAGAGTTCACGCACCTATTGTTCTTTAATTGTGTCTGTAATTACAAGATCGAAAGGTTAAAGTTTATCACGTCTACCCAATAAAAAAAATCGTGCTTAAAGTTTGCGTATTGGCAGCAAAAGTCCTGGTCATAAATAAAGTTGCGCGCTTAAAGTGTATTGCTAGGAATAAAAAGTTTCAGGATTAAGCGTCCTTTGTCTTTGATCGGGAAAGTTTCAGAGGTAGAGGAAATACTTATTGAGGGCAGTAGCAATAAATGAGGGACTGGCTTCATGGATTTTATATTAATATAGTTCGTTTGGTTAGTTGTAATTTATTTCATCACCACTGCTCTCAAAACGGTGAAGGAAAACATCGTGAGGAAACCAGCATGTCCTAGAACCAAAAATTCGAAAACATGTGACATCTCCTAGAGATCTCCTCTCCTAGCGACAGGAGGCCTGTGTCCCTGCAGTGGGAACATTAAAAAGGCTGATGATGATGATAGTTCGTTTATTAATCCTAGACTACGATTTGACAACTTAAAATGTCAAACTCCTGAAAATTGGGAATATATTTCTAGAGTGTGACATTCTGAGTTGTCAAATCGAAGTCTAGAATTAAAAAATGAACTATAGTCGATTTTTTTTTTATATGAGTATACATTTATATAGGGTGACTGGTAATTAGTGACCGATTAAACACGTGATTGTAATCATGATAACTAAGGAATTTTACTATGAGATCAGACCTGGAATCGCGTAAAAAAATTTACTGGTAATTCATCATCATCATCTTAGCGACCGTCCCGGTTGCACACCTTGGCTGTCACCTCGGTGCCCGGGGTCCGCTTTCCTACACAGTCGCCTCCACTTCGCTCGGTCTTTCGCGTCCTCTGCCTTTAGCCCATTGGCACGCATATCGTCCCTTACGACGTCGATCCAACGCCTCTTAGGCCTTCCTCGTTTTCCGGGTCCCGGCGGAGGCGGCATGGTGAGGCATCTGTTACCCACGTAGTCTGCCGGTTTTCGTAAAACGTGGCCATACCAGCGTAAGCGAAAAAAATCTACTGGTTACCTAACTGGCCGCCTAACTGGTCAAAATTTACCGAATTTGATGATGTTTTCTGCTATTTCATGTTAGGTCCCATAGTAAAAGTTGTTTGTTATCATGACTGCAATCACGTGATAAGTATCGGTCACTTGTTTACCGGTCACGTAAGTAAAAGGCCAAATGTTCTTGTCTGAAAGGAAGGCCCTGGTAGGCCTTGGTCTTCGAAGCAGTAACGCTAGGAAAGGAGGAGGCCGACCGCATCAGGCAAAGGCGTCGAATGGACATCCTCATGCCCGCCGACACTCCACACTCTCCACAGCCTCAACTGCTAACAACAGTACGCAAAGACTTGCGGATGACAAGTTGTATTAATGGGACATAGCAGGGTCGAAGTCTACTTGGGCCAAGTATTAGCTTCTGAAAAAGGCTCGGCCCTGGTATGAAAGGCAACGTAGCAACGGCATGGGTTGTTTAGTCAGTAAGAGTGTGACCCTATCTTCTGCTCCACATAAGGACAGGAGTTGTGATTGGATGATTTTTACCTACCGTAAAAAATACTACTAATGATTTCTAATCATCATCATCAGCCTTTTAATGTTCCCACTGCAGGGACACAGGCCTCCTCTCTAGGAGAGGGAATGGGCCATAATCCACCACGCGGGCCCAGTGCGGATTGGTGGATGTCACATGTCTTCGAATTTTTGGTTCTAGGACATGCCGGTTGCCTCACGATGTTTTCCTTCACTATTTTGAGCAGTGGAGATGAAATAAATTACACAAAGTACTGTGCCTGGCTGGGTTTGAATCCACGACCTACAACTCGTAAGTCAGGGCCGTTACCACTCGGCCACCACTGCTCTCGATTGAAATTAATGATTTCTAATTCAAGTAACAAAAAAAAACTTGAAACAGTACTTCAAATCGTATTTTCCAACCATTTTCAGCCAGTTACATTTACTTGTACCAAGTTTGTTTCACAACCACGTTTGAAATCGTAACTTTATTAATTTGAGTACTGAAACAAAAACTGTAGGGTGAAAACATATGTTACGCGCGACACCAATAAACTTTATTGACGAAATAATTGCTGTACATTGATACCGCTGTCATTCGAGCTCGGAACTTAATAGCTAGGTTTATGTTTAAGAGCCATTAATTTATGGTTTAGGACGACAAACGAAGCAAACGGTTGTAGTATCCTACTACTATTATAAAGGCGAAAGTTTGTAAGTATGGATGTATGGATGTTTGTTACTCTTTCACGTAAAAACTACTGAATGGATTTGAATGAAATTTGGCACAGGCATAGGATACACTACGGAATAGCACATAGGCTACTTTTTATCCCGGAAACCCCAAACCCACGCGGGCGAAGCCGCGGGCAAAAGCTAGAGAATATAAATAAAATATAAATATATAATTATAAATTATTATTGAATAATACGTAAGTAATAATAGTGTTTCACCTTCAATGATTAAGTTTCTGTAATACTAAAGATAGGACTTCATATCTGCCTACCTCACAAAAATAATTTAATATTAAATATTACACGCGTGCTTAATAAAATAGTCTTAGAAACCAGAAGTGAGGGCAGTTTTTTAAAAAATAGCGCATAATTACTTCCTAAATTATTTAATAAATAATCAAACACTAATTACTGCAAATTAACAAAATAAAAATATACCGACTGAATATAAAATACAAATGAGGGTAAGGGATGTTCAACCGTTGCCGACCGATGATGATCAAGAGGGCCCGATGCTCAGCCCGCGCGGTCTTATAAAGCGCACCGCTTGTGCCAGGGTTTGGAGAAGGAGGTTTCGCTAAGAATAGTTTTTTTTTTCTTTCTTTGTAATATTAAAAAGGCAAAAGTTTGTGAGTGTGATGGTACGTATAGATTTTTTATTTTTTGTGGTTGGAAAAATCATCGAATGACGTAAATGTATGGGTGTGCGTGTGTGTTTGTTATTTCATCATACTCGAAAGACTGTACTTCAAAGCGACGAGATCTAGAATATTTGGCCCAACCGTGAAACATATACTGTTAGTTTTCTCCTTTTTATTTTAAGTGTGTACAATGATGTTGTTTTTGCATTGTGTATTTATTATAGTGTGTGAAATAAAATATTTTTCTCCCTCTCTCTCTCTCTCTCTCTCTCTCTCTCAGGAGTACTATCCCTTGGCTAAATTTTCTACATTCACACAGACAAGGCCGCAGTCACCATCTAATAACTAAGTAATCCTCTTAACAGCACGTTTACAAGTTTTTCGTACTTTAAAGTTTAAATGAAAATTCGCCTATAAATCATTTTCCTTGGGTACCTACCGACTTAGAGGGAGTTTTGATTTATCTTGTGAGTAGAATTATAATTTAAAAGTTCAATTACTTTGCCGTACGTTTTATTAGAGAACCACCTGGATGAATTAATTACTTTTTGATTGGTGCTATACTTTCTTAAATATTTGGGATCCTCTTCTTCTATTTGGAATCCTCGAATTCTTTTGTTCTTTACCACTAGTAGAAGGCTTGCGGACGGCAAACAATGGGTAGCTAGCAGTCCGGTCGTCTGGTAACAGTCCGGGCCAAGCCAAGTCGTCAACGGCGCGCTCTGTTCCCGCACGCCTCAAGGAGTTGTCAGCAAATGTAGAGGCCCAACTGCAGGGCCAAATCCTACTGAGGCCCCGGTTCAGTTTCTGAATGGAAGGTCCTACTCTGACGTGAAGGTTTTATTTTATGGTAGGTAAAAATCATCGAATGACGAATCCCACTCTTGGGTGGAGCGGGAAACAGTGTCAGACTCTTACTGACTAAAGAACCTACCCCGTGCCTTCCTTGCCTTATTCCCAGAGTCCCAGTGTAACGCTTTCGCACCAACCTTCAGCTCCGGGAGGCTTCGACCCTGTACAGCTCCTACGGTTTGCTGACAACTCCTCCTACGGTTTGCTGACAACTCCCTGGCGTGAAAGTTAAGAAGGAATGAGGTGGGTCGTTTAATCAGTAAGAGCCTGACTCTTTTTCCCGCTACGTCCAAGGACGGAATTCGTCATTAGATGATTTTCCCCACCATAAAAAAAGTTATGTTAAGACTGACAAGATACTGAAAGAATCTAATTCAGTTAAAACAAAGCTTCAGTCCTTATTATCTGCCAGATAATATTAATGGAACAAAAGCCGCAAACAAAATTAAATATAACAAATAGCAGTCACATAATTATATGAACAAAATATATTATGTTAGTGTATACGATAAAAATGTCACTGTAGTCTGACAAATTACATAATGTTGTATTTGATGAAATACTTTGTTTATTTAAGTACGTAATAATATAATTAACCGCCGTCCATCACACTTCACTCTAATATAATAATATAAAGAAGAAAGTATGAACGTATATATATTTATTTTCAAAGTGGGAAATCATCCAATGATATTTCTCAAGTCTGTTTTATATTGGAGCGGGAGGGTATGTTAAACTTTTACTAAACTAAACATACGTTTAATTCGGAACTTGCCATATTTGATTTTAATCGGATATTTTTTTATTTATTTTTTTTCTTAATTCGACATTTTATAATTTCTGTTTTTTTTTTAAATATAATTTGACATTTTTATATATCTTAATGCAATTTCAATTTTACTAGTATTAATTAAGCTTGTAACTAAATCACTTCATTAACTTCAGCATCTCTCTCATAGTAAAATACTTTCAGTAATGACTGTCTATAAACATCAATGCCTCGCCAATAAAATCCAGCATGAAATAACTAAGAATAGAATTGATCAAACGAATATTTCGTTTGGTGGGTACGAAGTAGAAAATAATTTATTTATCGCCAATATCGATTGAGCGACAACAGGCTCGGTTACTTTCATGCTCAAGTTTAAATGGTAACAAGGAGACGTTTCTTCAATTACCTACATTTTCATTGACTATTTTGACGGCTCGGCTGGCACAGTAGTTGAGCGATTGACTGCTGCGCTGAAAGTCGCGGGTACTATTCCCGCACGGAACTAATATTTGTATAGCCTACAGATAAGTGTTCCGGGTCTGGGTATCTTGTGTATGTGACTTTACATGTTTGGGAACGCACCCACAACACAGGAGTAATTTCTAGTGTGGGGCAAAGTTCTTTTAACAAAAATAAAAAAGAGTGGAATCATTAATCTTAGCACAGCACCCGTGGCAATGTTGAAAACTATCCTAAAGGAACATACTTCCGGGATTAAAAGCACGAAACAACCCACCCCATTTAGGACCCCCCTTTATTCCAAGACCAGAGCCTTTCTTTCAGATGCGAATCTTTGGCCCCAGTTGGCTTCAATCCTCCTACAGGGTCCATACGGTTTTGCTGACAAATTTTTAAAGCGCAAGAGAACAGTGCGCGCCGTCGAAAACTGGGCTTGGCTAATCGTCCGATTACCAAACTACCCTTCCAAGACTAACCCAATGAGAAATTTTCCGAGAGACTTTATTATAAAATAAATCTGTGGTTTCCTTCTTTAAAGATTATCTCATAAAATAAAACACAAGCTTTAATAGAATATTAAATTTATAAGCCAACTTTATGCGACAGCAGAAATAAATGCAAAGACTTTAATTCTAGACCACATTTTATGTCCATTGCGGCGCGCAGAGGAAAAATCTGCGATTTACAATATTAATCCTCGATGTACAGTGGAAAGAACTGTTTGGTGTACAGGTCATATGACGCATTGTGAAGTGTGGTAATAGTAAATGAAGTCAAAAACGACGTAAATTTCACTCCTAACGTCAAACTTTTTATTCTTTTCAATAATAAAAATAAAAAAATACAAGAATACACATTTCCTAACGTAAAAGTCAAAATTCTAGGTTTTTATTTCACACACTTGGATTAAAAAACATAGACAGACAGAATGGAAGAAAAAACGTATTGCGCCGGCCCCAAATAAACCGGAACAAGGGGAAAAGATGATGATGACTTACGACAAACGACAGCCTTCTGTAAAGAAATTATTTTGGGATTGAATTCCCGTTTTATCATGATTCAAGGTTTAGTCTCCTCTTGTCTCTCCGTTGTCTCTCTAAAGAATAGTTCAAGTCGGTAAGAGCGAAAAACTACTCTCCGCTCACCAGTCGTGCTTGTAACAACGCCGTTTTCTATCTTATCCCAATTAATAATATTTAGGAGGTATGTAGAACAAAGAGCTTTACTCTTTGTTCTACATTACTTTCCCACATATCTCCGTTGAAAAGAGAAGATTCTCTGACCAGACAGATGTTACGTCTGGTGGGCTACTGCCCGATAGTTGATTCCAAGCGTCTATTTTATGTAATTTTACGTTATAATTATGTAATATTCAACACATTATATATTGTTATGAATGAATAAATAATAACTGTCGTACTTATATGTTCAAATCACGCGGAGAACTTTGATTGCGCGATGCAAGATTAGTTCTTATGCGAGGCCATAGATGTCGCTACAATATAAACCACAACGTAGTAGATTTGGCTTGCTACTCCCACACCAAACAGCTTGTTCGAGTGTACCTATGCGGAATATGCAATGAGCGTTGTATACACGTGCGGGTATTAAAACTGCAGTCTGCTGTGTCTTTTGTTGTTCATCGTGTGTTTGTATCAGCTTTTTATTTGAAAGGGTAAGTATTGACGGGAAATATAAGTTGAACCAAAATGGCGATTGGCGCAGACAATAGATTTTCGGATCTCAATCGAAATGGGAGGCTGCTGCTGCGTAATATATGCATAGCAACAACGGTCACTTTGGTTCTACTTATTTGCCTCTTTTGTTTTAGTACATAGTTTGTTTTTAAAAACGCTTTTAAAAACAAACTCGTTAGTCGTTATTCTGTGAGTATTGTAAAACAAAAAAATATAAAACTTTTTTTTTTAAAACGCCTCGCTAGAGCAAAAATCTTGAATAGTTTTTTTTTTGTTATTGTAGAAATAAAACCGCTTTTTCGAGGCTACGAAGTCGACATAGGCCCGGGCGGAGTTCATACAAATTACTCAGTGACTACAACTGGCTCTAAATGCAAGGCAAGATAAACTCACCTTTAATATAAAGTTTATTTGAACCTCTAATTCCAAGTCAATCCAAAAATATCATAGTTTAAAGAAACATGTTAAAAAACGATGATTTCATAAGTAAACACCAAATATACTTTGAGTAGAAAGAATGAAGAAAAAAAAGAAGCTCTTAATAAACTAGTGCGCCTCACCATCAACGATAGCATCACTGCTTACCATCAGGTGGGATCGCAGTCAAGCACTAGTTTATTTAAAAAAAAGAAGAAAGAAAACAATGTTTAATTTGCCCAAAATAGATGCACATAATACAACAATCTGTTAGTCAAGTGTGAACCAGGTATTAATATACACCATCATCATCATACACAAGGATCACTTATATTGCCAAAAGTTGAACATTCGTAGTACATTCAAATCCACCTATTACGTAAATTAAGTACTTACCATCACATATTGACCACATTTAGTCAGCGCCGAGTAAATTGGATTAAACATGGATTTTCCGCGACCGACACACCAACCACACATCATTAATTATTCCAGTACAGCCGAATTTAGTGCCAAACCTTATTACAAATATCACGTAATCAGATTTTCAAACATATTTCCTGTTAAAAACACCCTGAGCGTTGGGTATCCGCGATTTTTGGGTTTGAAAAAGGCAATCAATAAGTGTGCTCCTAGCAGTCCGCACAGTGGTAACACCCGGTTTTTTCTTTCGCCTGAATCCGAAACAAGAGCCTCTTAACTGGTCATATAGACTAGCGACCTAGACCTGCGATAGGCAATAGACGTGAGGCATAAATATTGGAACAGGTATGTGGATTCTTCTTTTTTTTTTCCACAACTATCACACAACGCCATCTAGTCCCAAGCTAAGCAGAGCTTGTGTTATGGGTACTAGACAACTGATAGACATATTTATATATTTCTAAATACATACATATTATAGATAAATTACACCCAGACACAGAACAAATGATCGTGCTCATCACACAAACATTTGTCCTGGGTGGGAATCGAACCCACGACCTCCCGCATAGCAGTCAGGGTCACTAACTACTAGACTGACAGGCCAGTCAAAAGTCTTCGATGCGAATCCGTACCCAATCCAAAGCGTCAGGGATTAGGCATAACTAATCCACGACACAATATTCGTACACAGTCTACACAGAAGATATTCTGTACTTTAAAATGTGGAAATTTAGGTTTAATTTTCAGAAAAACAAAAATACGAACTACAAAAAATTAAATTCAACCAAATAGTTAAAGTATCCACCTCAATCATCAAAAGTATTATGTATTATATTATGACAGCCCCAAGTATGTGAGAATGTAGAAAATACAACATTATATGCTACACCATTAATAACACATGGTGCAGTACTCTTTCGGTACCTAGCCCGTAAAAACAAAAATAACATAATCCATTTTTTCAACAATAAGTATACCAAAAAACGGAACAGCCATACTCCATTTCGAATATTTCTTACCCAATCCACAAACACTACGTAATATCGGAATAATATTTGTATTAGCTAGCGGCTATATTGAATAAAATATTCGGATTAGGTATTTGGATTAGGTATTTTTAAATACTAGGATTAGGTGGAACAGGTATCATTTTTACCTTATCCGACCCATGTCTAACTAGCAAGGATTTTATGGTAACTTTACAACCATGCCTCATAGTGGGGACTTAACGCCATGACAATGGCATGCGCATGCATTGACACATAGTTTTTTTTTATGTTAGGTAAAAATCATCAAATGACGAATCCCGCCCTTCGGCGAAACGGAAAACAGTGTCAGACTCTTACTGACTAAACAATCTACCCCATTTCTTCCTTGCCTTAATCCCAGACCCCTGGTTACGCTTTTGCATCAACCCTTGGCCCCAGGAGGCTTTGGCCCAGCAGCCCGGCCCCTTCAGTTTGCTGACAGATCCTCGACACATTGCTTCTGCAATATTTATATTATTAAGACCAAAAAAATCTTAAATTCAATAATATTTATTGTGTTAGCATCCCACAGTGTAACTGTTGTAGTGATGGATGTATTTTTTTTTCTCATACATTTTTTTTTTTATTGTATACACTTAATATTTCTTTACAATTCACGTTGTAAAGTAAGAACACTGTAGACTTAGCAAATCCTATTACGATTCACTTTTTATTTTTTATTGTTATGATTATTTTTATTGTGCTTTTAAGTACAATATTGACTGGTCTACACTGTTCTTACATAATGCTAAAAATACTGTAACAACGAAATATTGTAAGAAACCATTTTTTTTAAAGAGTAACCATGGAGTTTCTAGCCGGTTCTTCTCCATAGGAAACGACCAATTTGTTGTTGACCGTGCAGTAGCTTCTGACGTTTTATAAGTGCCCATGTAGGCCTATATGAAATAAAAACATTTTGATTTTGATTTTGACAAGGCGCGCGGGAAGAGTATGCGCCGTCGATGACTTGGACTCGGTCCGGACTGTGACCATACGACCGGACGGCGACCTACCCATTTCTCGTCTTTTGCAACTCCGCAACATAGGTTAATATTTTCGAGTCACTGCACACTTTCCACACAAAGGATTGAAAAGGTAACCCGCCCACCATTGTTACGGAGGTTAATACCTATTGTCGGCACGGCAAAACTCGAGGTGTGTCTCTGAAATGCGCCCGCAGATAGAAGCGGCGAGACAATGCGACAACCCTATCATAAAGAACATATTATAATCCATAGGACATCATTACATAGTATAAAACTAAGTCGCTTCCTCCCTATGTATGCTTAGATCTTTAAAAGTACGCAACGGATTTTGATGCGGTTTATTTTAATAGATAGAGTGATTCAAGAGAAAGGTTTGTATGTATAATACATGCATAATATATTATTTAATACTAGCTTTTGCCCGCGGCTTCGCCCGCGTGGTATTGGGGTTGAGGTTGGGGTTTCCGGGATAAAAAGTAGACTATGTCCTATTCCAGAGTGTATCCTATGCCTGTGCCAAATTTCATACAGATCCGTCCACCGTTTTGGCGTGATTGAGTAACAAAAATCCAAACATCGTAACTTTCGCATTTATAATATTACTCACTATATCACTTTTGGTCGCCGATGTGGTCAGAGGTTAATCGTAATATTGTTACTTTCTTAATTTAAAAGCCAAATACAACTCTCCGTTTCGCAACAAATCCTACTCACCAACTTAATTAAGTCTCCCAACAAATAACAAGTCCAAATTATTTTTCTCAACTTCGAGGTGCTAACTAGAAAGGGACTTTTTAAACTTGAGTCATAAGGAGGTCAAACGGAGCTCAAAGTAAACGAAGTAGACGACATTTCACGATATACTGAGCGAACTTTGCTAAAAATACTTGAAATCAAATTAAAAAGTTTTAATTTGAGGAGTTAGTCAAGTGTAAAGTTTTCTTATATGTTGTTTAGCGTTTTTTATGGTAGGTAAAAATCATCCAATGACGAATCCCGTTCTTGGTCTAAGCGGAAAACAGTGTTAGACTCTTACTGACTAACACCCGTATTCACAAACGTTACTATGCGGTCTCACAGTGCTCGCGAGCGCACAGGGCAGGGTTTGTGAACTACGCAACACAAACGAACCAATCACAGAGCTCTATTTCAACGCTGTGCGTTTGCTTAGTCAAGGGTCGTTTGAGTATTTTTTGTGAATACGGGTGTAAAAAACTTACCCCATTCCTTCCTTGCCGTATTCCCAGGCCCTGGGGTTACGCTTTCGCATCAACCCTTGACCCAGGAGGCTTCGACCCTGTAGGGCTACAGTTTGCTGACAGCTCCTTGAGGTGTTGTTTAGCGTTGAAGTACCATAGGAACTGCTGTTTTTTTTTATGGTAGGTAAAAATCAGCCAATGGCGGAGCGGGAAGCAATGTCAGACTCTTACTGACTAAACAACCTACACCGTTCCTACGTTCTCATATATACTAGGGCCAAAGTCTTCCTTTCAGACGCGAACCCTTGGCCCCAGTTGGATTCGACCCTTCTGCAAAACCTTGAGGCGCGCGAGAATCCAAGAAGTCCGGATGGTTTTTTTTTTTTTTTTTTTTATGGTAGGTGAAAATCATCCAATGACGAAACCCACTCTTGGGCGGAGCGGGAGACCAGTGTCAGACTCTTACTGACTAAAAAACCTACCCCGTACCTTCCTTGCCTTATTCCTGGAGTCGAGGTAACAGTTTTCCACCACCCTCTAGACTCCAGGAGGCTTCGACCCTGAAGGGCCCCTGCAGTTTGCTGACAACTCCTTGAGGCGCGCGGGAACGGTGCGCGCCGTTGACGACTTAGACTCGGTCTTACCAGACGACCGGACGGCGAGCTACCCATTGCTCACCGTCCGCGAGCCAGTGTCTACGGTGGCCGGATATCGGCAGGATCGCGGCGGCGACGGCTACGGCGAGTACGCCGTTGCCTTTGCCTTATGCGGTCGGCCTCCTCCTTTACGAGCATTACTGCTTCGCAGAAGGAGGCGACCGCCTGCCATTCCTCTTCGCTGCGGACCATGGCCTGAACCAGGGCCCGGCGCGAGAGATCGCCGCCGCCGATCACCCCCACGAGGACATGGCGATGCTCTTCCCAAGCAGGGCACACCTCCACCGTGTGCTCCACCGTGTCCTCCGGGCTCGCCTCACAGTGGCGACACCCGGACGTCTCTTCCGCACGAATCCGGTGCAGGAATCTCCCGAACTTCCCATGTCCGGTGAGAACCTGCGTCATGCGGAAAGTGAGGACGCCGTGAGGTCTATCCAGCCACGCCTCAAAGAGGGGCACTACCGCTGAGATTACGGTGTGCCCAGCGCTGGGTTGCGACAGTCGCTGTTTCCACTTCACCATGAGATCTCGCCGGAGCTCCTTCCGCCACGCCTCGACATAAGTCCGGACGGTTACCAGACGATTAGACGGCGAGTTACTCGTAGTTCGCCACCCACAAGCCCGATACTATCAGGGTTCCTGCTGACTTACGTACAGAACCAAAGTCCTTAAACTAAGATTAAAACACAATAATTCTATTAACTAAATCGTAAATTAGGGTTCCGGGAGGTCAAATGTCATGACAAACGCAAATACAACGAGTGGTGACGGCCAAGGTTCAAGAGGCACGCACTCTCAACATGCAAGCTTGGGCACGCTTCAACCAAGTTTACTCGCAAAGGCTTATAAAATTAAACCTTCGTTTGAATCTCTACAAGCCACGCATTTGTGACAAAGTCAGGGTTGAGGGTTTGGTGGAAATATTTACCGCAGCCCTGGGGTGAAAAGATTTACCGCGGCCCTGGAACGCAAAAGGGCAGCTTAAAGAACACAGGTAGGTTTCAGTCAGTAGAAGTCTGACTCTCTCGTTCCACCCAGTGCAGGAGGAATGGTTTGGTAATATAAACCACCCACCCGACTATGGCGTTAAGTTCTCTCTTTGAAGCGTGGCTAGAAAGACATCACGGCGTCCTCACTTTCCGCATGACGCAGGTTCTCACCGGACATGGTAAGTTCGGAAGTAACGAGCGCAAGTGATGCGGACCCCGAGCAATTGGTAGCTCGGTGTCCGACCGTCCGGTAACTGTCCGGATCGGGCCCAGAACAATGCAGATTAGTGTCTAAGGTGATCTTTAGAGGAAAAAACCATACAGATTTGCCAACAAGTCTTTACTGTACCATTACTGGGCAAAAGTCTCCCTTAAGACATTCTTCTACCGCGCCTAGTTTTACCCTAAAAAGTTTATATTGGAACATTAGTGTCCCCGCATAAATAGTACCAGTAATAGTAATATTCGACAACTATCACACAACGCCGTCTAGTGTCAAGCTAAGCAGAGCTTGTAGTATGAGGACTAGACAACTGATAAACATACTTATATATTTTTAAACACATACATACATATTATAGATAAATGACACCCAGATACAAAACAAATGGTCGTGCTCACTACATAAACATTTGTCCTGGGTTTTTTTATGGTAGGTAAAAATCATCGAATGACGAATCCCACTCTTGGGCGGAGCGGGATACAGTGTCAGACTCTTACTGACTAAAGAACCTACCCCGTAGCTTCCTTGTTTTATTCCCAGAGCCCCAGTGGGTCCTGGGTGGGAATCGAACCCACGACCTCCGGCATAGCAGTCAGGGTCACTAACTACTAGATTGATAGGCCAATAAAAAATAGGCCTATTACAGTAATATCGTAAAGTACCATGGTTTTAAGTAGATTGGCCCTTCTTCACAGTTTAGAGCACAGCAATATTATCCCATGAACGCCCGTACCGAAGCCATATTTAAACCATAACACATTAGGTATAAAGTACACGTAATCTAGCTAAAAGCACTTTCTCGTATAGCTCATTTTCATATAACGGTAAATAAACATATAATACTTTTCCTCCATTCTCGGGATATTATGATAAAAATGTACAGCGATAACTGAAATTGAAAGTGTTGTATGTGCGAGGTACGCGAGCTAAGCGAGGGATGAGCGAGGTACCCGAGCTAAGCGAGGTACCCGAGCTAAGCGAGGGATGTGCAAGGTACCCGAGCTAAGCGAGAGATGAGCGAGGTTATGCTAAGATGAGCTTGTTTTGTGGAGTTATTTATTTACAATTTTTTTTTATTGCTATAAACTAGTGCTTGACTTCGATCCTACCTGATGGTAAGCAGTGATGCAATCGTTGATAGTAAGGCGCTTAAGAGCCTATACTCTCTAACCTTGTAGACACCCGAATTATAATCGGACGGAAACGCAGTTAGCTTTGCAGGGGTTCAAACTTTATTATTATTATAAGCCTTTTAATCAGACATTTTCTTTTAGTTAATATTCATACATGTTCCGTTTATTCATGTTTTGAATGTCCGTTTGCCAGGTGGCAAAGGCCTCCTCCAATCTTCTCCATTCCCGTCTTTCTATGGCTACTCTACCCCATGTTGTTCCGGCGACTTGTCTGATATCATCATCCCACCTTCTCTGTGGTCTACCTCTCTTTCTTTTTCCATCCCTTGGGTACCACTGTGTGATTATTTTGCTCCATTTGTCTTTTCCTCTAATCATGTGGCCTGCCCATTTCCACTTTTGCCTTCTTATTTTCAGGGTTATGTCTTGGACCTTAGTTTTGCTTCTGATGTTGCTATTTCTTACTTTATCCTTTCTTTTGATCCCTACCATACTCCTTTCCATGGCATATTGGCAAGTGGATAGTTTTTTTGCAATGTTTCTTGTTAAAGCCCATGTCTCACTTCCATATGTCAATACGGGCAGGATGCATGTGTTGAATAGTTTACTTTTAGTTGAAATGTGTAGGTTTTTGTCCTTCATTATTTCTTTAGCGCCCCAGTATTTTTTCCAGCCTTTCGCAATTCTTCTTTCAACTTCTTTGTTTATATTATCCTCTGGGGATATCAGTTGGCCGAGATATATGTATTCGTCGACGTAGGAGATTTGAGTTTGTTCCACTGTTACAGGATCTTTCTTGCCATTGGTCATGATTTTTGTTTTCTCCGGGTTTAATTTTAGTCCGAACTTTGCGCTTTCTGATGCTAGGTCATTAATCATCTTTCCTAGGTCGTCTGGTGTTTTTGCAAATAGTACAATATCATCTGCGAATCGCAAGTGTGTTATTGAGCGGCCATTGATGTTTATGCCTAAGTCTCTCCATTCAATTTTCCTGAAGATGTTTTCTAGAACAGCCAGGAAAAGTGTTGGCGAGAGGGGGTCTCCCTGCCTCACGCCTTTTTGTATCTGGAACATTTCTCCTTTCTGCTCTAAGTGAATACATGCTGTACTGTGACTGTAGATATTCTTGATAATCCTTATATATTTGTGTTCTATACCCTGTTCTTTTAAGGATTCCCAAATTTTTGGATGTATCAGAGAATCGAACGCTTTACTATAGTCAATGAAGGCTATGTAGTATGTAAGTTGGTATTCAGAGTATTTTTCTATAGTTTGCCTTACAGTATGAATATGGTCCAGTACTGAGAAGTCCCTGCGAAATCCTGCCTGTTCTATTGGCTGTTGCTCGTCTAATTTTCTTTCTATTCTTTTCAAAATAACTTTGGCAAAAACTTTGTAAATATTAGACATTAGACTAATAGGCCGGTAATTTCCCATATCGCAGTGGTTCCCTTTCTTGAATAGAAGTATTATGTTGGATTCAGTCCATTGTTTTGGGATGATTTCTGTGCTAATAACACCGTTGAAAATTTCTGTGAGTATAGGTATTAAATCTGCCTTCATTTGCTTCAGTATTTCATTGCTTATGCCATCTGGTCCTGGAGCCTTATCACTTTTTTGGGTATTAATAGCTTTTTCTGTTTCTTCCTGCAGGATGTAAGGTATAATTTCGTTATCTGGTAATTCTATTTCTCTTTCATTTGTGTTGTCCTTGTATAGCTCGGTGTAGTAGTCTGTAGCGATGTTTAGTATTTCCTTTCTACCAATTTTCTTAATTCCGTTGCTGTTTTTCATCTTCACAATCCATTCTTTTTTATTAGTGAGTTCTTTATATGCCTTCTTTATACCTCCTGTCTGTCTGATATGTCTCTCAATTGTTTCCATCCGCCGCTGTCTCCTGTCTTTCCTTATGTTTTCTTTTATTTCTTTGCTAATCTTTGTTATTTCCTTTCTATTATTGTCTGTCATTTTCGCGCTTATTAGAGCTGATCTTTGTTCTAGAAGGTTGGTGGTTTTTTCCGATATCCAGTTGTTTGGTTTTTCTTTCTTGGTATTATTCTCTTTAATAGTGTTTTTAATTGTACGTTCTAACCAGTTGTATTTTTCCTGTATGCCGGCGTCTTTTGTTTCTCTCTTGTATTCTTTAAGTTTTAAGTTTAATGAATTGACGTTTTCTTCTGTTGAATATCTGTTGAGTTTTATATCTTCAGGATTTATTTTTGGTCTAGGGTTCTTTGGTTGGGATGAATTTAGTTCAGCTCTGACCATACGGTGGTTGGTGTTGAAATTTAGATTATTTATGACATTTATGTTTGTGAAGCATTTAGGTTTGTTGGACATTATAAAATCAATTTGGTTTTTTGATTTGCCATCAGGTGACAGCCATGTCCACATTCTGTTTTTATTTTTCTTGAACATTGTGTTCAGTATGGTCAAGTTATTTTCCATCGCAAAGCCTGCAAGCATTTTTCCATTCCGGCTTCTGGGTTTTAAACTTTATACCGCTTTCTAAAACGCTGCGTTACATTTTTGCAAGTTCGAATTTTCAATTTTCCGAATATATTCTCCGTGTAAGGATTTGTGACGTGCAGGGTTTTTGAATTTTATTTTGAAAGAACGTGTTTGTTTTTTTATCTTTATGATAAGCTATGGTAAGTATAAGTCATCCGAAGATGAATCCCGCCCTTGGGCGGAGCGGGAAACAGTGTCAGACTCTTACTGACTAAACAACCTACCTCGTTCCTTCCTTGCCTTGATCCCAGGAAATAGGAGCATGGTAACAGTTAGAGTTGACAGAAATAGTCCAAATACCATAATAAATGAAAGCAAAAATAAAAGAAAAGTCCCCATCAATCCCACAGGGGTAAAAAATCAAACGCCATTCGCTAAAGAAATGAGTTTTACGTGAAAGTCGTTACTCAAATAAGAATGATTCCAAAAAGTAGAAAAATTACTCGCCGGAAAAAATATGGTGACATTTTTTATGGAGACATTTTTTATGGATAATTGCAAGATCTACGAGTTGTATGATAAAAACTTACCGTTTCGCTGAAAAATGAATGATTTTTTTTGCATTTTTCAGTCCTTTCGACAGAGATCTATTATTACATAATTATAATAATAGATCCGTTTTTTCCCTTTTAAGGAACCCTAAAAATGATTATTTCTACTAAATTCCATTTACTATAAATTATTTACTATGCTTAATTCATTTTTTTAATTTAATTAATATTACCATCATACCCTTTTTATAAAATGTACCTACTTAATTTTCACTTCTAAGCTAAAACCATAGTTTTAAATACTGTTTAAAGTCCGTTCGCATGTGATACAAATTAGGTTAAGCAGGGAAACCTATTATTAGCCGTACTAAACTGCAATATCTTTGTTTGTGTAATACCATATGTATCGCTGTTGGTTATCTGAATAAATAAAATTAAAAAAAATTAAAAAATTTCACTACAATATTAATTGCTATGAGAAGATAATGCAAACTTGATTTTAAGTCAACTTTTTACCCAAAACCACAATAAAAACATTACATAAAAAGAGACTATACAAAAATAAAAATAAATCTATAAATAAATTAAATGTACCTTTATAATAAAAAAAAAACTATAATTAAGTTAAGGTTGCTGGTGTAAACAATATAAAAAAGACACTGCAACAACTATGTTACATAAAAGAAAAGTTAGCGTTTCAAGTACCGTAATTAGAGATATAATAGAAAGAGGTGTGCGAACGCCGGCGTTCGCTTGGGGCTCAAGGGTTTAAATAGACGATCGGCGGATCGGATTCGGATGACATATAACACACGTGTAGTCGATATCTTGGGATAAGACATAGATTTCATTTGCAGACAAAGTCGCTGACAAAAACAAGTCTAAACTCTAGAGCACTGAGCGTTCGCACACCTATTGTCTTTCTTTTCTCTAACTAGCGACCCGCCCCAGCTTCGCACGGGTACTGATATTGAATATATTATGCATTTATTATACACGTAAACCTTCCTCTTAAATCACTCTAGCTATTAAAAAAACCGCATCAAATTCCATTGCGTACTTTTAAAAATGTAAGCATACATATGGATAAGCAACTTGGTTTTATACTATGTAATGATTACGGTATTCGAAAGATTAACATAAATATGAAAATAAAAACCGAAAAAATGAAGCTACTTCATTCTTTCGCTAACTAAGAACCCTTTAAAAGTTTCAAAAAGACAAATCCAGACTTTGCTTCAACGCTAGAACCCGCAGGCACCCTGCCGAGGTACAGAATACGTTCGAAGTCTGCACAAAAGAAGTCATTAGCTGAGCAAACTGGGGCTTCACACTCCCCGGAGCAGGGATGAGGCGGTGGTGATGAATTGTATTTGTACTCCATTTATTTTGTGAGATGAATGTACTCGTATTTGTCATTCATTTGAAGGATGGTTTGAGGGTACTTGTTATGCGAAAGATTGCAATAAGAGTTTTTTTTGTAACGAATTTAAAAAGGAGAAGGTTATTTTTTTATTGATTATAGGTTCGCGCTTGACCGCAATCTCACCTGATGGAAAGCGACGATGCGGTCGAATATGACGCGCGCTTACCTAGAAGTAATCTATTCACTCTTGACTTAAAGATTCTCAAATTGTAGCCATCAGGAAACACAGACTCCGGCAAGGAATTCCACAATTATATGATCGATTGTGTTTTTTATGTCATCATCATTCATCATCAACAGCCTTATTAATGATCCCACGGCTGGGACACAGGCCTCCTCTCTAGGAGAGTAAATGGGCCATAGTCCACCACGCGGGCCCAGTGCGAATTGGTAAATGTCACATGTCTTCGAATTTTTGGTTCAAGGACATCCCGGTTTCCTCACGATGTTTTCTTTCACCGTTTTGAGAGCAGTGGTGATGAAATAAATTACACAAAGTAATACGCCTGGCTGAGTTTGAACCCGCGACTTGCAACTCGTAAGTCAGGGCCTTTCTCACATAGCCACCACTGCGAATGGATTTGGTTTACGATAAAGTAAATATATTCTATTCAATTCTATTCTAAAGTTATAAATTATACAAGAGTAAAAATACAAAAGCTAAATTAGAAAATGTCGTTACCTGCCATTTAAATTCAACGAAGTTAATTAATAATGCAGCATTCATTTAACAAGCAATTAGAAGTCCGAGACCCTTCGAAGGGTAACCCGACCTTTCGCTGTAGTCCTTCAACATTGCTGGATCGCTTTGCAGCAGGTATAGAGTATAGTAAAAACAAGGTACAGTACGGCCGTTATAAGTTGGCGAGCCTGAAGTTAGGCTCCGCGAACTTAGCACTTGTGTACATGTAGAAAAGTAAAGGTTTTAAACACTTGAGCCCTAAGCGAACGTTCGTACACCTATTGTTTTATTATTATGTCTCTAATATATTTAAAAGGTTTAAAAGAAAAATTTTATTGGCATTAATTTGTTATGTGCCTTTGTGTCAGTTTTCAGTATTTTTTTTAATCATTTATTTTTGTACTGGACTTATTTTACCTTGTTTTTTAGTTAGTTAGGAGATTATTAAATTAATTCTTTTGCTCTGAGGCGGTGTGAGAGGGCGTGCCAGACTTTTACTGACTCTTGTTCCTTTGTTGCCTTCGTTCCAGGGTCACACGATTCATTTTCACATAACCCGTGACCTCAGTGAGCTTCGACCCTGCTGGACCCCTATGGTTTATTGAAAAACCCTTTAGGTATGAGAACACTACGCGCTTTTGAAGACTTGGATTCTAACTGTTACCAGACAATCAGACTTTAAGCTACCCATTGCTAACCGTCCGCAAGCCCGCGATGTCCCTAAGGGTTTTTTTGTAGGTGGACAATCATCCAGACTTCTCTAGCTCTATGGCGGAGAAAGGACGTATCAGTCTTTTAATAACTATATGAGCTAGATTACGACCTTGATCCCGTCTGTTGAAAAATGATGGATGAATTTTATAATGATTACGGTTTTCGGAAGTCATTAAACGCCAGTTTTTGACGCAAACATGATATTTATAATATAAATTTCACAACTTATTACTATCCAGGAAAACTTATACGTGCACTATTTCAGACTACCTTATGTAATACGTAACGCTAGAACTGTAGTAAAAAATAAAGACTATTTAATTTTTTTTTATTTCACAACTATAACACTACGCTATCTAGACACAAACTAAACAGAGCTTGTGCTATGAATTCTATACAACCATCGACATATAAGTCGATGGGTGTATAGCATATCATATGTCGGTATAGTATCGACTTACATCCGTTAGACAAGAACATTCATAGAAAATATTTGTCAAAATACTGAAAAGTTAATACAAAAGTCCGCTGCAGCGCTTCATTGACATTATGTCGTTTAACAAAACTTTTAAAACTTACAGCGCTCTCACACTGCGTGAACGTCAGAACTGCACTAATGTCATCAATGTAAAGGTGTATGGTGTATGGCCTGCAGATTATTTAAGTCAAGTAAAGTGACTGAAAGGTACGCCTAATCTAGAGCGAAGTACATAGATACCTATATATCGATGTTGACATTTATATGTCACCTGTATTACAGAAGTTAGTTTCTTATTACCTAAAATATTAGTTGCTTCAACAGAGTATACTTAGAAATAATAAACTAACATTAATATTTTTAGGGTTTTGTACTCAAAGGCTAAAAACGGGACCCTTTTGCTAAGAGTCCGTTTTCCATCTGTCTGTCACAATACTCTATCTCATGAATCGTGATAGCTAGATAGTTGAAATCGCAGATGACGTATTTCTATTGCCGTTATAACAACAGAAACTAAAAACAAAATAAAATAAATATTTAAGTTGGGCGTTCCAATACGAACATGATTTTATTTTTCCCTTTGAACGCTAGTTCAACTCGTACTTAATCAGTTTTTTTTTTACCAAAAAGTCTGACATTGCCTATCGCTTCACTTAGGGCGAAAGAAGTTATTAGACGATTCCACTCCTCCTTCTCCTAAAACAAACCTAAAAACTTTGAAAACTAAACACACATTTACAATATGAAAATGGCCTTTAAAAAAACCGCTTTGAAAAAAAGTCGAAGCCAATGTCAGATTGTTACCAGCGAGTGCCATCGGCTCTGCTACGAGCAAAGCAATCGCCACGCATCGGGTTCAAATATGCATGAATGCGGAAAACGAAAAGGGTGATGTTAGTATTATGAGTATAGCTTGCCAGATGTTTTATTTATTTCGTTCGTGCCTTTGCTTATCTGCATAGCGGATATCGTTTAGCTTGATAAATAAGTATATAATCGGCCTTTTTTTATGGTGGGTAAAAATCATCCAATGACGAATCCCGCTGTTAGGTGGTGCGGGAAACAGTGTCAGATTCTTACTAACTAAACAACCCACCTCGTTTCTAAGATGTCATGAATACCAGGACCAGAACTTTCCTCCCAGACCCAAACCCTTGGCCCCAGTTGACTTCAACCCATCCGAAGTATAATCGCCCTTATAATTTTCTAACTGTGTAAAGTAGGAAAGGCTTTTCTTTTATTTATATGTATGTAACATGGCGCATACCTTAAAAAATGATAATACCAAAACTATAATGTGAAGCCTGAATATACTTTTATGTGAATCAATAACTGAGTCGATTCCAATCATTTTTGCACAATGTTACTATTTTTGGGGACGCCATATACGATGCACGATGCAAAACGACCACGCTTAGGTTTAACGTACGTCAATAACTCGCCGTTTAAACCTTCCTTGACCTATTAGAAATATTCCAAAACCAAAATTGGCCCAATTTGTCCAGCCGTTGTCAAGTAATATTATTATAAAAAGATAAGATTGCTTGCTCGTCCAGCAAACGACGAATTTTTTATCCAGCGAGTTCCCCCACCACGTCATGCAGATGGATCGTGCGTAGGCTTGCTGTCCAGTAGATCAGGACTGCCAGATGCAAAAAAGGTGTGATCGTACGAAAATAATCGTATGCCACGGAAAATTTGAAAAACGAAAAGATCGTAGAACAAGAAGTACCTACAAAGTTAGATTAAAAATAAGTATTAGAAAAATGCACTAGCTACTAAAACCAATATTTTGCCTCTTTTGGTTAAAACCACCAGTTTTAGTGGAAAACCAACTAAGTTGACAGCACAATCTCTACTACATCTATCCATTGGATTTAACCAAATCTGGATCACCAATTTGACTCGGAATTTGGACTTGGTGGAAAGGCATGCGAGGAGGCTGTTCTTCACATGCTTTTCCACCGAGTCCAAAGAACTGAAGAAAACTTTAACAAGTTCAAATAAAAAATAATGTATTTAAATGTAGATAATTTCACAAAGCTTTAGTAACCTTTAAGTTTTCCACGTACAATTTGGATCGCGATACCGGGCCACCGCAGGCGCGGCCTTGCGGACAGCAAGCAATGTGTAGCCGTCCGGTCGTCTGGTAACAATCCGGACCGAGTCCAAGTCATCTACGGCGCACACTGTTCCCGCGTGCCTCATAGAGTTCTTAGCAAACTGTAGGAGCCCTACAGGGTTGAACCCTCCTGGGGCCAAGGGTTGATGCGAAAGCGTAACACCAGGGCTCTGGGACTAAGGCAAGGAAGAAACAGGGTTTCAGGTTGTTTAATCAGTATGAGTCTGACACGGTTTCCCGCTCCGCCCAAGGGCGGGATTCGTCATTGGATTATTTTTTCCTACCATAAACAAGTAACCTTTAGCCGATATCCGGCCACCGTAGACACTGGCTCGCGGACGGTGAGCAATGGGTAGCTCGCCGTCCGGTCGTCTGGTAAGACCGAGTCCAAGTCGTCAACGGCGCGCACCGTTCCCGCGCGCCTCAAGGAGTTGTCAGCAAACTGCAGGGGCCCTTCAGGGTCGAAGCCTCCTGGAGCCTAGAGGGTGGTGGAAAACTGTTACCTCGACTCCAGGAATAAGGCGAGGAAGGTACGGGGTAGGTTTTTTAGTCAGTAAGAGTCTGACACTGGTCTCCCGCTCCGCCCAAGAGCGGGTTTCGTCATTGGTATCGTATTTTTTCCTACCATAAACAAGTAACCTTTAAGTTAAGCGTACATAAACATTGAACCCTGTTTTTCTATACGGATCATAAGTTCCGTGTTTATGCCGCAATACGTAGACTCGAAAGGGTACCGATAAAGCAACGTAGCTATTTCATGACAATGTATATTGAGTTTGGTACTAAAGTTATTCACGTTTTATTTACAGTAAACTATTATATTTTGTTTATTGTTTGAAGTTATTCTTAGGGTTTGCAGTCACGGATCTGTTATAGTTTTCTTTATTAAGAATGTTATCCCAGACTAGAAATATTTTTATTACTTTTGTATCGTCGTTCGCGAATGTGTAAATTGGCACAAGATATTTATTCTGTTCGGGAATCGAAGCAGTGTGTGCTCATAGCAATTGTTAAGAAATTCGTCGCGCTAGGACAGAGCGGCGCTAATACCTACCTAATGTGATCATCATCAGCCTTTCAATGTTCCCACTGCTGGGGCACAGGCCTCCTCTCTACCTAATGTAAATTATAAAAATACTAGCGACCCGCCCCAGCTTCGCACGGGTTCTGACATTGAATATATTATGCATTTATTATACACATAAACCCTACTCATGAATCATTCTATCTATAAAAAAAAACCACATCAAAATCCGTTGCATATTTTTAAAGATCTAAGCATACATAAGGACATCAGTAAGCAACTTTGTTTTATATGTACTATGTAATGATTATTAACACAAACAATTGTTTTGACAGATACACCCAAGGCAACAAATGTAGTCATAAAATAGCCGCACTCAGAGACGCCACCCTCAGACTTCTTTTTCATTGCTCCAATATTACACTAAAATGTTCACAGACGTGTTCCAAACGTGAGAAGAAGGAGAGATTATCAGGAAGTCACGGCACGGCAAATATCCACCCTTACGTTGTTGAGACACCTGCGGCCCGGACTAAGCGTTTTGCCTCGTCATTTATACCGCGTACATCGAGGGATTGGAACAGTTTGCCGGCTGCAGTCTTTCCGTCCGAATATAATTTGGGTGTCTTCAAGGCTAGGGTGAATAGGCTCTTAATAAACTAGTGCGCCTTACCATCAACGATTGCATCACTGCTTACCATCAGGTGGGATCGCAGTCAAGCACTAGTTTATTGCATGAAAAAAAAAAGTGAGATTTCGTGTCAGTGAGAGGCATCAACTTATATCCTGGCGTCATACATAGAAACTATTTGTCAAAATACTGAAAAGTTAATACAAAACTCCGCTGCAGCGCTTCATTGGCACAAAACTTTTAAAACTTACAGCGCTCTCATACTGCGTGAACGTCAAAACTGCACTAATGTCATCAATGTAAAGGTGTATGGCCTGCTTATGTATGACCTAAGTCAAGTGAAGTGACTGTGCGGTACGCCTAATCTAGTGCGTAGTATATCGATGGTGAGCGGTGTCTATGTGTGCGCTGTTCAAGTACGCTTTGTACGTAGATTTTTTTCCGTACTATCTCTCTTTTGTGGACGAGGTCTATTCCTCATTAAACTTTAAAGGCTTCATGACGGATGGACACACAAACTTATTTTGTTTGAACACGCGACACTTTCGATTATTCTTTGTCGTTATGTTTCTATATTGTAAGTTTTATGAAATATTTGTAGTTGCTGTTGATGAAAGAGGTACTTGAAATAGAAGGCACGTAAATAATTTATTGTTACTTTGTATACAGCTAGTTTCTGAGTTTTTTCTAGAGCAGTGGTTGCCGAGTGGTAAAGGCCCCGACTTACGAATTGCGGGTTCAAACCCAGCCAAGCGCATTACTTTCACTTTGTAAATTATTTCATCACCATCATGCTCTCAAAACGGTGAAGGAAAACATCGTGAGGAAACCGGCATGTCTTAGAACCAAAGATTCGAGATATGTAACATCGACCAATCCACACTGGGCTCACGTGGTGGATTACGAATCATTATCTCTCCTAAAGAGGACACCAGAGTCCCAACAGTGAGAACATTATACGGTTGATACTATGGTACGCTACTAGTTTCTGAGCGTGTCTACCAATCCAGAACCCTTCGAGCTTCATCGACCATCCGTTCTTCGAGCAATGTGCCCTACCCACTGTCACTTGTTCGGCAATTTTTCGGGATATGTCGGCGATTTTCGGTTTTCCTCCGGACATTTGCATTCCGATACGATCACGTAGGAAACTTCGACTAATCCCTCTAATGAGGTCCATTGTAAGCGACAACGTTTTAATTCCTTATGCGATCACTGGCAACACGTACTTTCGTTTCGAGACGCTGTTCTCGTCTTGAAATACTAACCAGTGAAAAGTACAGTACGGCGGTCGGATTTTGGCGAGTCGAAGTTAGGCTCTGCGAATGTTAGCGCTTGAAAACTCGTACGAAAATAAAGGTTTATAAAAAAACAAATGACAGTACGACAGTAACAGTTTTTAACAGCAATAACAACTGCACATTGCATTTCTTTGTACTAACCATTTATTTTTTTACGAGTTATCAAGCGCTAAAATTCGCAGAGTAAGGTTCAGACTCGTCAAGATCCGAAGGCCGTACCTACTGTAATCCAGTCTATCGAACCTAAAACAAGAAGAAAAATAGGTTCTTTTTTCTTGTAACTTTTTTGTTTTTACATCAATAAATAAAGTACCCACCTGTCGACCTTCACGTCAAAATGTTACGGCGACACTGACGAGGTCTATTCCTCATTAATGTTTAAAGAAAGCGTGACAGATGGACAAACAACTATTTGTCATTGTTACCAGAAAAAGAAAACTACATTTTTGTAAAAAAAAAAAAATGTTGCTAAGCGTTTTTATTTGCAGACAATTTATTTTTTTTGGTGGGAAATGATTTTTATGTCTTCCTTGAGAATTAGAACGATAAAGCGAGTGATCACTGGAAAGAATGGAGGGAGGTCTTTGCCCAGCATTGGGACTGCTACCGCTTTTTAAATGCGAGATACGTTTCCTTCACTTTAGGTATTAACTACTACATTATGATAGGTAAGTATTACAGAAAAGCTCTTAATAATAACTAATATTACTTACTGTATAATTTAGAAAAATTAAAAGTTACATTGGTAAGTTTCTTCTTTTCTATCTAAAGTTTTAACAATATACAACAATATTGCGCGCGCAAAGGAAATTTTAAACAAGTTCGCTAAGGAGGTTCCTAGTCAGAGTAAAAATTAAAAAAAAATTGCATGATAAAGAAGGTAGAAATAAAAAGGTTTAATGATGTTTTGAATCTACTAGGTATACGATGTTCTAAGTTTGAATTTACTTTATCCTTTTTAACGCCCAAGGGCGGGGTTTTCATTGGTTGACTATCCACCAAAAAAAAACTATAAAGTTTAAAAAAAAAAACATCGTACACTACATTTGACTACTGATCTATTAGAACAAGCACTATTAGTATATTATCATAAATGCTTTTTTATTATGGAAAGAAAATAATGAACGATAGCCTGAAGTGGGGGTTTTCGAAATCCGATGAATGCGAGACGCACAGAACTCGACGTTATGGTGACACTTGAGAAGGTTTATGCTCAACATTGATTCTACCGGCTGAAATAACGATAAAAAAAACACCACAAAAGTTGTGACGAGGCGTTTAATTTTTTTTCCCGGTTTTTATGTATCGATATTGTATTGTAGGAAAACATCGTGAGGAAACCGGCATGTCCTAGAACCAAAAATGCGAAGACATATGATAAATGTCACATAAATTTTAACGATACTTGGGGGTTACTTCTAGACAAGAGTGCTCCATTAACGACGTTCATTATAAATTAACCTTTCGAGTACCGTAATTAGAGACCGAATAGAAAGACAATAGGTATGCGAGCACCGGCGTTCGGCTCGAGCCTCAAGAGTATAACCAACAATACTGCAGATAAATGCAAGTCCCGCATGTTCTAGAACCAATCCCCTTGGCACCCAAGCGAGCGCCGGCGCTCGCGCTCATGATTTCGCGAAACGCGCCGTTGTCATCGAATTTTCAAAAATATAATGTTTTTTTTTCTTTTTTTTTTGTCGGGTATTTTGATATTTATCCAAGAACGTAAAAAAAAAGTTTTTATAGACAAATAACTTTCCGTTAATAAAGCGAACAGCGTTCGCTCAACCCGCACTGAGCCCGCGTGGTGGAACACGGCCCATTCATTCTCCTAAGGAGAAGTCCTGAGTCCCAGTAGTGAGAACATTATAATGCTGATGCATGCTATGCTAAGATATGTATCTATATTAAGGAAAAGTTTCAAAAATATATAACAGTACAATACTGGCGTCGCATCTTGGCGAGTTTGAAGTTAAGCGCTGCGAATTTTAGCGCTTGAAAACTCGTAAAAAAAATGTAATGGTTTAAACAAACGCTATTTGCATTAATTATTGCTGTTCAAAACTTTTATTGGCTTTTTTGACGTGACAACGTCTTAAATTAGGTTGCGGCTGGGAGTCACTTATGAAAAAGTGTAACGCTCGGTAACGTTACGATGAGTCACCGAACGAGAGAGAGGCCCGCCGAATGCCTTGCGTCTCTCTCCCACTCAACTATGATCGGTCTGCCGCGCGCGCAGCACTAGAGAATTAGGACGTTGTCACGAAAAATCTTCGCCCGTAAAACCGACTTTACAGGCAACCATTTTTTTTAAACCTTTATTTTTGTACGAGTTTTCAAGCGTTTTCGCAGAGCCTAACTTCAGACTCGCCAAGATCCGAAGACCGTACTGTACAGATTTTTATTTCAGGAGCGGCCGTGTGACCACAGAAGTGTCATGGTGACACCGATGAGGTTCCTAATCAAACTTTAAAAGCAACGTGAATGACGGACTCAACAATTTGTCATTATTGCTATAGCGATACTGCAAAATATCTTGGTAAAGTATTGTACTAAAGTGTTAATACACCGTTAAATTTTAGTCGTTTTAATCCCGAAGAGGGTCGATCCAGTACATGAAACACTATCGATTTGTGTAGATAAAATAAAAAAAATAAAGTACTTTTTTTCTAAATCTATTATTGATATACGCATTTACGAAATTAATTTCTTTAAGTAAACGAGTCATTGACCTTGTAGGTAGTTGTCGGTCGTTGCGCACTAACTACCTACAGGTCATTGAACTCGCCCAGCTGACGTTTACTTAAAGAAATCAATTTAGAACATGCGTAAATTAATTCGAGTTTAAAAAAAGGACTTTGTTTTTTCATTCTAACTTTACCAATCGATAGTGTTTCATGTACTGAATCGATCCTCCAAGGGATTAAAACGACTAAAATTTAACGGTGTATAAGAAAGCTTTAGTAGGTAGTTGGAGAAAATTTGCATTTTACATTTTGAAATATTTGTTAAAACTAGCTTAATAAAAAAACGTATAAAAAAATAGTACCCCACCAATATTGGAAACGGCGTCTACAATTAATTATTATTATTATTTTTGTTGTGATGTAATACGCACATAATTATGTTTAGTTATTTTTTTTGCAAGTAAGTGTAAATTGTATTTGTCATAATTGTAAAAAATATTAAAAAATAAATTATGATCTATTTCACAATATAAAAATAATTTCTGTAAGTAATGACGTTTAAATAGATAATTTTATTTATATATTTATACAATATTTTTAAAAGAATATTGTATAAAAATATATTTGGAGGAGAATAGTAAATAATAACATATAAATGATTGTAAAATATTTGGTCATTCATATCAAACAGATTTATAATCATTCAAAGGCTTATTTATTAAAAGGGTAATTAATATTGCTATAATAAATAATATACTGTCAGTATAGCATAAAAACCTATGGAGTCAAAAGATAAACAATGAGGAACGTACCTAATGTTGTGAAAAATATAAAGCGTTATATGTGAAGCTTTCACAAATAATTCACAGCAACGTCTAGACATACAACTGCGAGTGCTACATGTCCCCTGAACAATATTGTCACCTCCAAAACACGTTGGAAAATTCCAAAATAGAACCAAAAGACACAGAAAGATCAACCAATTTTCACAGTCACAGCGTTTTGAAAATAAAACCGCAACGTCAAACGTTTTTAGAATGAAAATAACAACCTTATATGACCCGTAAACATCACAGCACTTACCTTAAATTACGAAGAACCTCGAAATGGCGATCAACAAATGTTTATATTATTCCACGTAAACTCGCGCGCGCTTCACGACACAGACACCCGTCGCGGGCAGGCCTCGATTGAGGAATGAATGAATTCAGGGGTTGCGACGGTGGGCGGGGCTCCTCTGAACCATCAACACCCGACCGAATTGAAAAGTCGCACCCTCCCTCCATATCAATACGAGAAACGACCTTCTTAAATTACCAACTTTGTGGAAAACTCTGCGTGATTCTGCGAGCAACCGTCTCATTTGAAATGTTTAGTCTCCTTTGAATATTCGCTTATTATGATGTACTTCTGAATTTTGGCGGTTGTTTTATATTTATTGTGAGGGAGTCGTCTATTGAAATAATTTGCAGAATCATGTCGAAATAAAGGCGCAATGTCTGTCATATAGCGTCGTCTGGATTCTTGAGCGCTGGATGGGATTATTAAAACAGATCTTTGAGTTAGTACTGACATAATTTCAGAAAGGAAAATTGCTGAACTTCAATGTAAATGGGGCACGTGTTACGTGATATCTGCGTGATATACAGATAATATATTATATAATTTATATATATTCTATTCAATTCAATTCTTGTCGCTTTGACTTTTAACTCATGTGTTACATAAAATAATAAAAATAGTAGCCCCCAAGCGAACGCCGTCCACACACCTATTTTTCTTCAATTGTGTCTGTAATTACGGTAGTTGAAAGGTATGTGCAAATTGCTGTTCTATACAATTAAGTAGGTACAAGTTAAAAAAAAAAAACAAAACCGCAGGATATAAAAATAGTAAATGCCGTAAAGTCATTAAATATCTAAATACATTTTTTATTGACAAAACTAAATTCATTATAAAGGTCGAAATATGTTCATTAATAAATGTAAAAAAAAATAATTTCATTATAGATTATAAATTCGTTATAGATTCTTGCAAACACCAAAAGAATTAGGAATGTCAATATATATTCTATAGATACTATTCTATAGAATACTATAGATACTTATATGCTTTTGTATTCAAATAAAATAGAAACCGTTGCTACAAATCTGAAAGACACAAGAGGTTGCCTCATCATCATCATCAGCCTTTTAATGTTCCCACTGCTGGGACACAGGCCTCCTCTCTAGGAGAGGGAATGTTCCATGATCCACCACACGGGCCCAGCGCGGATTGTAGAATGTCACATGTCATCGAATTGTTGGTTCTAGGACATGCCGGTTTACAAATTCGTAAGTCGAGGCCGTTACCACTCGGCCACCACTGCTCAAGAGGTTGCCTAATAGGTGAATTTTAGTCAGTAAAAGTTTATTTCTTGTTGTTTATTAAGGGCATCGGTCAAAAATTCTTTTGCCTAATTTTTGCAGTCAAAAGTAGTTTTGACAGTAACCAATAGAATATAGAAACTGATTGACGTACATATTAAAGCACGGTTCAAACTACTGGGAACAGCACAAAGCTTCCTTTTATGATGCAAGCGAGCACTAAAGGGACGAAATCCTAACTTTAAAGGGGATTATATCGTTTGTAAACAAGATCTCATTCCGTTCTACTTGAAAATTAGCATAAATAGTAAGCTAAGTAAGTAATACATACGTAGATGTACTGCGTTGAGCCACCGGTACATGTTTTTTTTTTTTTAATGTTAGGTAAAATTTTCATCCAATGACGAGTCCCACTCGTGGGCGGAGCGGGAAACAATGTCAGGCTCTTACTGACTAAAGAACCTACCCTGTTCCTCCCTTGCCTTATTCCCAGAGCCCCGGTATAACGCTTTCGCACCAACCCTCGGCTCCAGGAGGCTTCGACCCTGAACGGCCCCTACAATTTGCTGACAACTCCTTGAGGCGCGTGGGAACAGTGCGCGCCGTCGACGACTTGGGCTCGGTCTGGACTGTTACCAGACGACCGGACGACGAGCTACCCATTGCTCACCGCCCGCAAGCCAGCGTCTACGGTGGCCGGATATCGGCGGGATCACCGGTACATGGTGAACATATACCTACGTACAAAACGTTCTGGGAATAATGGATATTGTGCGTACAGCCAAGAAGTTGAATTCCTTCGCTTTTGCTGAACTTTGACTTGATGGCTGGACTTAAACATAGCATCAGGCTTATAATGTTCCTATTGCTGGGACTCAGGCCTCTTCTCTAGGAAAGTGAATGGGCCGAAAACCACCGCGGGCCCAGTGCGGGTTGGTGGATAATCATCATCATCAGCCTTTTTAATGTTCCCACTGCAGGGACACAGGCCTCCTCTCTAAGAGAGGGGAATGGGCCGTAATCCACCATGCGGGCCCAGTGCGGGTTGGAGGATGTCACATGTCTTCGAATTTTTGGTTTTAGGACATGCCGGTTTCCTCACGATGTTTTCCTTCACCGTTTTGAGAGCAGTGGTGATGAAATAAATTACACAAAGTAATGCGCCTGGCTGGGTTTGAACCCGCGACCTACTACACGCAAGTCGGGGCCGTTACCATTCGGCCACCACTGCTGCGGATAATAATATAATATGTCCACAACTATCACACAACGCCATCCAGTCCCAAGCTAAGCAGAGCTTGTGTTATGGGTACTAGACAACTGATAAACATACTTATATATTTCTAAATACATACATATTATAGATAAATTACACCCAGACACAGATCAAGTGATCGTGCTCATCACACAAATATGTGTCCTGGGTGGGAATCGAACCCACGACCTCCCGCATAGCAGTCAGGGTCACTAACTACTAGACTGACAGGCCAGTCAATAGCAGATGTCTTTGAATATCGGATAGCACATGTCTTTGAATTTTTGTTCTAGAACATGCGGAATTGGCATTTATCTGCATTCTTACTAATTAAACTTTCGAGTACCCTAATTAGAGACATAATAGAAATGCAATAGGTACAAGTAGACTCAAGAGTTTATTTAGTCTTTGAACGTCGTGGACGGAGCTCGCTTACCTAAAAGTAACCCTATCATTAAAAAAATATATTTATTATTTATTATACACTTTGTACACCAAGACTAAAATACATTGGAAAGGAAAACTTATAATAAAAAAAACATACTATCAAAAAAAAATATATATAAAAAAAAAATATGCACATCAAATGCTTTCTTTTTAGGGTTCCGTGGTCAACTTTTTTATTCAATAGGAACCCTTATAGTTTCGAAGTGTCCGTCTGTCTGTTTGCTCGGTGACCGTTAGCTCTAGAAAGCTGAAATTTGGCACCAATATCAATATATATAATATCAATCATGCCGACAAAATAAAAAGTGGAAAAAAATGTTTTGGTGGTGGCGACAATTGGGGAGGCCTATGTCCACCAGTGGACATCTTTCGGCTGAAATGATGATGGCACACAAAACAAAGACTTACTGCTCCATAAATACGAGCGAGCCAGTATGACCAAAACAAAGTTTGGAGAACTCTACGGATTATATAGGAAAACTGAATTTTAGTCGTTCATTTATTAATTAATTTACGATGAAGCTTTTAACGGCTTATGGCTTTTGCTGATAAATTACATGAAGCCTGTGTTTTAGTTATATGGTTTTATATAAACTAGCATAACTCAGTGGGTTTGGTCTTGCTAACAGATTTTTTTCAAAAAGGAAAAGGAGTACGTTGAAATTTTCCGTTTTACTAATTTGCATAAAACGAACCTGTTTATCTCTTGTCGTGTCTTGGTCTAGTCTTGTCTTGTTGTCTTGTGTTGTTGACTTGACTAAATGTACTGAACTTGCTGGTTTTTTCGCGATTTTACGTTTCATCGTCGTCTCATCGACCATTTGTTCTGCGAGCAATACGACCTGCCTACTACCACTTAAGTTTGGCGATTCTTTGAACGATGACTGTAGTTAGTCAGTCCATTATATACCACTCCTGGGCGAAGGCCTGTTTCCTCTTCTTTCACACACGTCTTGCTCTCTAGCCAAGTTGGTAATCTACAATTGTTTATGCTAATAAACAAGAAATCAAATGTATGAGAAAAACTTCATAAAAAAAAAATTGAAGGCAAGTTCACATCATTCAAAATGACAGAATGAAATGTAATCATTTCTACAATGATCATCGCTACATCCTGTAGTTTTATGATATAATTAAAATGTATATTGAGGCGTTTCGATTGTAGAAAGAGACTCGTCACGAAACGATTGTATCTAGGCTAGGGAAGCTGTTCTCGCCCATAGGCTAAAACAGCCACTTATTTGGTCCCATTAAACGCAAAGTGACATCGCGGCCGACCAAGGCGAAAATGTAAAGATGAGCTGGACAATTACCAAAGGTACTAACTATGACCTCAACTTAGCAAAATCAAATCACGTTAAAATTCACCAAAGGACCGTAGTACATTTTTAAGGTCATTGGGACAAAAGATTCCCGCATCACGTGTCTGACCGATTTCGTGTACACCCCGCTTAATGAGGGTAATTTAGAGATAGGAGCAATTTAATTCGTATAAGAAAACAGATTGTCCCTCCTAAATTGCCTTTCATTTCCTGATCAAAGGAATGTGAGCACCCACAAGCTGAGTGGATTTGCGATCTTCAATCTAATTGCCTCAACGTGGGGATTTTTTCAAATATTATAGAATATCCACCCATAGATTGTTTCAGCGTAGGCGCGGGCTTGCGGATGGCGAGCAATAAGTAGCTCACTGTCCGCCTATCCGGTAGCCGTCCGGACCGAGCCCAAGTCGTCGACAGCGCGTACTGTTCCCTTACGCATTTTTCTTACCATAAAAAAAATAAAAAAAAAAGCCTAAGCGTTTTACCTCGTAGTTTATACAGCGTATAACGAAGGACTCGAACAATTTGCCTGCTGCAGTCTTCCCGTTCAAGGTTAGAGTAAATAGGCTTTTAATAAGCTAGTGCGCCTCACAATCAACGATTACATCACTGCTTACCATTAGGTGGGATACTGCCGGTGTTCCAGCAGTAGGAACTTTTCTACTGCTGGGACACCGGCCACCTTTCTAAGACAGGGAATAGACCATACCACATACCTTCAAATTTTTGGTTCTAGGACATGCCAGTTTCTTCACGATGTTTTCCTTCACCTTTTTGATGAAATGCATTAGTAATGCGCCTGACTGAGTTTGAATCCGCAGCTTACTACTCGAAAGTCTGGGCCACTCGCCATAACCGTTATTAAAATCTATATCTATTTTTGGACAAACCACCACACTTCCGAGAATGTCTCTACCATAATAAACCATGAAAATTGGTCAGATAATAGCCGCTAGACTAAATATCGATCCATATGACCCCCGGCCATACAATGACAGGCACTAAACAATATTACATACTAGCAACACGTCCCGGCTTCGCACCGGTGGCATTTAATTTCCGTTGGATATTAAAAAAATAACTTTCAAACTAACTTTACCTTTATGACGAACTAAAAAAAGAGCAAAATTAGTTGTCACATTTCCAAATTGTGTTTCGTTACACATATATGAACTGAATTTTAGGGTCCCGTATTTTATCTTGGCAAAAACAAAACCCTTATTGGATCAGTTTGTCAGTCAGACGGACACGGTCTGTCTGTCTGTCTTTTTTGTCTACTGCAAGCTGTTTCCTCGTTACGTCACAAAAACTTACTACTTAAAATTTGTAAAAATCTTAGACACTTTATTCTGGAATTGGACTATTTACATAGTTAAGTTTATACGGATCCCTCTTTGCTCAATTTTGACTCGCACTTGACTGGTTTTATTTTGATTTCTGCGTTTTCTCGCGTTTGATAACCTCACCCGATGATAAGCGATGATGTGGTCGAAGATGGACTCTTGCTTAGAAGTAATTTATTCACTCTCCACTTAAGAGAGTCCTGTCAAGAATTCCACTCCTTCACTATACGAACAATGCATGTGTTCCCTAAACTTTTGATTCGTTTGGGTGAAATGTCCATCACGTACCGGTGGCACATTACCGTACGTCATCATCAGCATCATTTCAGAAAAAAGATGTCCACTTTTGGACATATGCCTTCACCCAAGTGTTGCCACAACCAACGGTCCTGTACGAGCATCAAACACATTCCCGCGACTCTTACCAGGTCATCGGTCCACTTGTGGAAGGTCTTCCAATACTGCGTTTTCCGGTGCACGGTCGCCACTCTAGAATCTTTTAGAACAATGTGCTCTGCCTACTGCCACTTTAGTTCGGCAATTCTTCGGCCTATGTCACCGTACGGGTACAGCTATTCTTTGATAGAACGCGAGCCTTTCAATAAAAATACACAAGAACACCTTCTATCTAAGAGCAGGAGTGGGCCATAATCCACTACACGGGCTGCTTCAGAAACACTCACGAAATAATATTTTTTGTGATAAATAAATGGCCCAATCCTAAACCGCTGAATCATTTTATTAGATTGCTACATAATCTGATATTGATTCAGTTTCTTTCCTAAGTACTTCATAAGATTATGATTAGATTTCTTCTTCTTCACAATAATTCTTTATTTGGTTTACATTTGGTATAGTAGTGATCAAAACAGGAATGAGGATATCCGTAGAAGAAACCAAGGTTACCAATGTACCATGAAGAATTGATGCCGCAATAGGGCACATTGCTGGCAGAACAGAGCGTTGGTTGGCTTGGTTAGAGCAGTGCCGTGTCCTCGTGGGGGGGATCGGGCGGCGATCTCTCGCGCCAGGCCTTGATAGAGGCCATGGTCCGGAGCGAGGAGGAGTGGCAGGCGATCGACTCCTTCTGCGAAGCAGTGATGCTAGCAAAGGAGAAAGCCGACCGCATAAGGAAATGGGGTGGGGTGAGTCGTTTATTCAGTAAAAGTCTGACACTGTTTCCTGCTCCGCCCAAGGGCGGGATTAAGCACAGGATAGTACTTTGTGGGAGTGTACACACTTAAGGGAGGCCTATGTCCTACAGTGGACGTCTTTCTGCTCAAATGATGGTAGATAATGCTTTCCGAGGCACGTAACAATCTCGGTATGTGGAGGTCACCCATCCAAAAATCGACCTTACCAAATGTTGTCCTTGAAAGTAGACTTAACTGGCTGTTCTTATTTTAGCCTCAATCTCCTCAATCGACACCTTTCAAATACATTTATTTATAGCAACATCTACGGTCGTTACTCGTGTCTCGTAGGGCGTCAATCAGTAGGTACAATCAATCTAATAGGACTACACATACGGCACAGATGTCGGGTCTATAAATAGGACACTTTGATCAAATCACCTTTGATGTCTCTCGCTAGGAAAACATCTTGAAGACAGTTTACTTTCAATGTTTCTCTGTACATAAATATTTTATTGAAAAAACGGTTTCGCGAAACATGCTAGTTTGGCAAACTTCGTTACACAGGTTTTTGTTTTTTTTTTTTCAGGTGAGAAAATAACACATAACCTTTTCCCATTGAGAAAACTGACATGTCTAAGAATCCTAAAATTAAAGACGTGTGACATCCACCGATCCACACTGGGCCCGCATGGTTGATTATAGCCTATTCCCTCTCTTAGAGAAGAGGCAAGTATCTCAGCAGTGATAAGATTAAAAAGGCTGATGAAGATGATGATAAATTCCCACTGCAGGGAACCAAAGCTCCTCTCTGGAGCATTTGCCTGGGTTCAACCCACACACGTCATGAATAATGGCCCTAGGGCATAAAGAAATCTCGAGCCCTTCTCAGGTGCTTTTGCGTCGGCAAAGCACAGGTCCGAGTGTGGATTACAGCAGCCACATATGGGCTTGTCGAGCGGCGTGCAATGGGTAGCTCGCTGATCGCCTATCCGGTAACGTCCGGACCGAACCCACATCGTCGACGGCACTCACTGTTCCCGCGTGCTTCTAGGAGTTGTTGCAAATAGGATATAGTTCAAAAAGGTTTTCCAATCTGAAACCTGAGGGCCCCAGGCTTGGATCTTTAGGCACTCACCTTCCGGGGTAGTTAGCTACATTACTGTATATAGGGTCCCATTAAAATAAGATGGACAAAATTTTACAAATCATTCAGACCAACAAAATAAAGATGACAAAAAGCTTTATACAAAGTTAATACGACAGAGGGGCTTTTTTTAACAATTTTTACTATGAGACCAACCCAAAAATCACGAAAAAAAACCTCGCTGCTCCATAGACTTATGTTCACATAACTCGACAAAATGTATGGAGCAGCGGTATAGCAACCCTGTATACTTACAAAAAATCTTGAGTGCCCCATTCCCATGCATTCTGTTATTTTATGTCAAAATAAAAACACTTTAATCAGTGTTTTTTTGCTTGGATACCTTTGGTTAGACGTATTAAACGCTGTGTCAAAATTTGTCCATCTATTTTAATGGGACCTTATATAGCAAAGGTAGAAGGGTCGAAGCCAATTAGGGCCAAGGGTTTATGTCTGAAAGGAAGGCTCTGGCCCTAGTATGTATGGCGATGTAGGAACGGGGTAGGTTGTTTAATCAGTAAGAGTCTGAAACTGTTACCCGCTCCGCCTAAGAGCGGGCCTCGTCATTGGATGATTTTTACCTACCATATTAAAAAGTTTATTTCTATTCTTCATTAATAGCAATAGCAATAATTACTTAAGTTTTATTGGAAACTGGGATTCATTAAACTCATGTAAACTAAATGCCCTTTCAGATACAAATTATAATTGAACGAAACCAAACACAGGTCAGTAATTAAAGTAAATGGTGTATTAGTTAAAGGCCACAGATTTTATCTGAACTACAAGTTAATTTGCCCCTCTATAGAGGTCACCAGTAGGGTTGCCACCTTTTTGTTTTGCAGTTAAAGTATTTTGATTATTATGGGTAAGAAAAAATAGTAAATAGTATCAAAATAAAGTACAATTTTTTATTTATTTTTATATTTTTAATAAAAAAAAATATAATAAATAGTTACTGGTATCGAGACAGGGTCCAATGGTGGTCAGGGCTCGTGAAAGAGGCAATTTTTTGACAGTTTTTTTAAATATTATTATGTTTGAAAACATATATCTTTTATTTTGTTTTGCTGTTTGTATCAAATAATAAAATAATTTAGGTAATAAATACTTTCTGTGAATGCTAGCGTAGCGGAAATAGATTATTTACAAGCTTTTTATTAGCTTGCAATGTAACTATGTATGTTCGGTTCAAATCTTGCAACTCAATTTTGAAGCAGATATCTTCAACCGATTGAACTGTAATTTTGTATGCAGGTATAAATCCCATGACAATGCAATATTATGATGACAAGGAGCTGATCTGATGATGGAGTCGCGAGGTAGCCATAGGAACTCTGTAATTAAACGGCACAACCACGTCGAGTTTGGGCTCGTGTGAATCATCTTGACGAGTTTTAATTACCTATATAACTATAGACCACCGCTACAAAAGCTTGTTATGAAAAAAAAATATTTTCATTAAAATCTTGTTTTTTGTAAATTCAGCACCAATCAATGAATTTTGTTTGGTGAAAAAATACGTACGACTAAAATGTTTCAAAGTCTCTAAACATACATTGAGATCGTCGACGGCGCGCATTGTTCCCGCGCGCCTCATGGAGTTGTCAGCATACCGTTGGGACCCTGCAGAAGGGTTGACACCAACTGGGGCCAAGAGTTGGCGTCTAAAAAGAAGGCTCTGATATATATGGCAATGTAGGAATGGTGTAGGTTGTTTAGTCAGTAAGAGTCTGACATTGTTTCCCGCTATCCTCAAGAGCGGGATTCGTCATTGGACGATTTTTACCTACCATAAAAGGAAGGCTGATGCCATACTATGCTACTTTATTATAAAAGGCAGGTGGCAACCCTAGCCACCAATCACAGACCGCGTAGCCACAGGAGCGTTTTATACTGATTGCTTTTCACTTGGCAACTCGCCTCTGTGAAGTTAAGAGTGCCCCACCCATAATTCTTTCCATACAACCATTACGTGATTTTGACGTCACTATATATGTTTCTGAAAATATTTTGCAAACATATCTTGTGCATACTAAGTACAACATACAACTCTAAGTTTTAATTGAAAACAAATCATTGACCAAAACTAATCTAGTGAAGACCTGTAAGAATATGTTATTTTACACTTTTACCTGAACATTGTCCATGAAATAATGTACTCAGAAATAAAAAACTTGTTCAAGTGTGAGCTGTAATCGCATACTGAGGCTTTCTTATAAACTAACTTATGTAAATAGTTACTAAATAATTATAATAATATGAAAATATATTTTTCATAACAAGCTTTAATAACGCGATACTAATCTTAATGCTCATCAAATCCATTCCTTATAACCAAGTTTCTATCGCGATCTTCCAGCTCAAAATCAAATCTGTTTACCATTTAGCATCAAAGTGCTTATCATACGATCCCAAATTTGATGGGGCTATTTCTCTTAATTACTGAGTTCCTATTTCCATCTTCCAGCTTCGTCATCAGACCCTGTACCCGCCCTTGGGCGGAGCGGGAAACAGTGTTAGACTATTACTGACTAAACACCCTACCCCGTTCCTTCCTTGCCTTAGTCCCAGAGCCCCGGTGTAACGCTTTCACAGCAAACCCTCGGGCGCAGGAGGCTTAGACCCCCTAGAGGTGCTGAGAAAAATAGCAAGAGTTCATCGACACGAAAAGAAGAAGAAGAACAATTATCTAAAACCACTTTGATTCCTAACATAGCAACACAAGTAGTTACTAACATACCTCGAGAAGCTCTGACTAACATTAACTAGACTAACAACGTTACGGAGAACTGCTGCCAACTTGTGAGTGGAACGTAATTGAAATCTTTGTTAGTTCAACTTGTTCCTGCTTCCGTAGCATCGGGGAATAATTGTAGATGAGTTTGTTTTTCTGCATAGAACGAAGTTTGTTTTAAAATTTAATGCTTTTCTTTGTTTACTCTTATATTTGCAACAGTGATAGCCGAGTGGTAACGGCCCCGACTTACAAGTTGCAGGTCGCGGGTTCAAACCCAGCCAGGCACATTACTTTGTGTAATTTATTTCATCACCACTGCTCTCAAAACAGTGAAGGAAAACATCGTGAGGAAACCGGCATGTCCTGGAACCAAAAATTTGAAGACATGTGAGATCCACCAACCTGCACTGGGCCTGCGTAATGAATTACAGGCCTCCTCTCCTAGAGAGGAGGCCTGTGTCCCAGCTGTGGGAACATCATAAAGGCTGATGATGATGATGATGATATTTGTGCAATATGTTATATTAACTTTTCGATTACCGTAGTTAGAGACATAATAGAAAGACAATAAGGTGTGCGAACGTGAAGCGAACGTCGCACTTGGGGCTCAAGAGTTTAAACTAGCGGATTGAGTCCCCTAGTTTAGTAGAAAATATGATTTAGTCTGGTCCTTGCAAGTACCTGATAGTTACAATGTTCCACAACAATTATCCAACATCGCCATTAAGTTGCAAACAAAGAAGTGTTAAGCGTAAGCGCTAAGCGTTTTGCCTCGTCATTTATACCGCGTACATCGAGGGACTGGAAAAGTTTGCCGACTACATTCTTTCCGTCCGATTATAATTTGGGTGTCTTCAAGGCTAGAGTGAACAAGCTTTTAATAAACTAGTGCGCCTCACTATCAACGATTGCATCACTGCTTACCATCAGGTGGGATCGCAGTCGAGCACCAGTTTATTATAATTTTTTTTTAATTAGGTTTTTGTCCAACAGTAGTCGTCTTTCGGCAAATATGATGATGATCCGTTAATGGTTTAATACAGATCTCCAACATCAAGTGATTCTGAAACACCCACACATGCCTCTGTTAGGACCTTCTAGCTAATAACATAAGGGACCTACGTCCTAACTCCGTCCAACTTGCCTCTGGTGGTTAATTGAAATCTTTGTTTTGTTAACTAGCTCCAACTTCCAGTAGTGGCCATAGAACACGGAACCGCCTGGAGACGCCATTTATACAAATATTGGAACGGTGAAATATTGTAAAAGTCAAAGTATTTATTAGTGTGCTTTTTGGTGATACAGTAGGTCTTATAATTATTTTTTGGTAACTCAAAAAGTTACCCATTCGGCATACACTATTTAATAGGATATAAATTTTTTTAATTGATATACAATGCAACACAAAATGTCAAGAAATAGATACAGTAAAAATTTAGAATACAATTTATCATTATAGTATATTTGTTTAGTTTTGTCAGGTGCGGGCAAATGTCCTGTAGTGATATATGATAATGATAAATGATATTTATTTTTGCAAATAGGTTTTTCACAACACTTTTACTTGTCATTTCTTATTTTCGTCAGTTTAAACTAGATGAATCCGGTATTTGCTAGCTGACTACCCTGAGAAGAAACACCGAAACCAACTCAGAGGTAAAGTAGTTAGTTTTACGCTGTTGTTTATGATCTAATCACGCGGAAAACTAATACCGCAACGAAGCAGTTACAATTTTAGTTTCTATAATGTGACTGGTAATTAGTGACCGATACACGTGATTGTAATCATAATACCAAACAATTGTAACTGTAAGACCAAACCTTAAATCGCGAAATCTAACGCGACTCTTACTGACTAAACAGCTTACCCTGTTCCTTATTTGCCTTTCGCAATGGATTTAAGCCTTCCTTTCAGAAAAAGACAATGGGCTCCAGTTGGCTAAGACCTTTCTGCAGGGTCCCTACGGTATTGCTGACATCTCCTTGAGGCACGGGAACAGTGCGTGCTGTCGACGTCTTGGACTTGGTCCTTGCACCATAGATATCGCTTCAGTAGATGGAGTTGTTGATCAGTAGTGTTTGCTAAACTGGACCTGTTTGGCACAGCCGTGAGACATATTATTATTGTTAATTTTATTTTTCTTTCTGTTTTTTTTTAATGGTTAACTTAAGATTGTAACTATTTATTTTATTGTTCATACTTCATGGAATGCCAAATAAACATGTTTTCTTTCTTTTTTTTCGACCACAAAGTCGTCTCATTACTCTATGGTGCCAATGCTCCAACTTTATAGGACCGGGAGTGTTTGTGCAAGAATTTCAAAACTAAAGTTAAAATTTGCAGCGTTGGTAAACAATCTTTGGTGATGTTAGTGTCTGAACTTTGTGTTGAAAAACATTAGCACTGCTGCAGGAGTCGGAATAATTTGTCTTCTTATAACGAGGAAAGTTCATGAGTTTTTTTTTCTGTAATAAATCATGGAATTACTTCTCCCGCTTTTATTATCTATTTATGACGCATAATATTGGCGCTCGCCAGGAAACTGGGGCCAAAACTTTGGGGCCTTGCCCCAAAAGTAGACCCTTCTTCTGTAGAAAATGGAGCAGGAACAGGATGAACAGTTTATCCCCCCCTTTCATCTAATATTGCTCATGGTGGTAGTTCTGTAGGTTTAGCTATTTTTTCTCTTCATCTTGCACGTATTTCTTCTATTTTAGGAGCTATTAATTTTATTACAACAATTATTAATATACGATTAAATAGTTTATCTTTTGATCAAATACCTTTATATATTTGAGCTGTAGGAATTACTGCATTTTTATTATTATTATCTTTACCTGTATTAGCTGGAGCTATTACTATACTTTTAACAGATTGAAATCTTAATACATCTTTTTTTGATCTCTGCTTCTGAAAGGAAGGCTCAGCCATGGTATGAAAGGCATAAAAGTAACAGGAGGTTTTTAAATAAGTAAAAGTCTGACACTGTCTCCCGCTCCGCCCAAGGACGGAATTCGTCATTCGATGAGTTTAAATCCACCATAAAAAAAGGACAGGAACAGTTTGTCTGCTGCAGTCTTCCCGTCCAATTATAATTTAGGTGTCTTCAATGCTAGAGTGAATAGGCTCTTAAAACAACTAGTGCGCCTCACCATCAACGATTGCATCACTTCTTACTATCAGATTTTTTTTTATAGTAAGGAAAATCATCGAATGACGAATCCTGCCCTTGGGCAGAACGGGAGACAGTGTCAGACTCCCACTGACTAAACGACCCACTGTTCCTTTTTGTCTTAGTACCAGGGCCCCGGTGTTCCGCTTTCACATCAAGGCCTCAGAAGGCTTTGACCCTGCGGGGCCCCTATTGAAAACTCCTTGAGGTTCTGACTATCAGATGAGATTGCAGTCAAGCACTACTTATATACATAAAATATTACCATCGACGTAAACAAATTACCTTACGAAGTAAAATAAGTTCATTGTAACGCCATAAAGTTATTAACACAGATATTTTCATTCCAATAATGGAACCAATCGCCTCACTAAAACAGTAATCAGTCATTCATATGACCTTTGCCGCCAAACGAAACCCAATCGTAATGAAAGCTACGGGAAGAAGTCGTTGGCTACAAAACACACATCTTTTATTACTAAGAAAACAACATTAGGTTGTTCTCATAAACAAATTAGTCTGTATATCGACCTCATGGTAACCTAAATCTTGGGAGTTTGTGGCTAAGTTAACATAGTAAAATAGGTAATAGTAAAAATACTCGTAGTTAATGATATTCATCATCATCATCAATTCAGCCGAAAGACGTCCATTGTTGGACATAGGCCTCCTCCAAACGTCGCCACAACGACAGGTCCCGTGCGTGTTGCATTCATCGAATCCCAGCAACCCTTACCAGGTCGTCGGTCCAACTTGTGGGAGGCCTTCCAACGATACGTCTTCCGATGCGGTTAATGATCTATATTTAATTTGAATTGTATTGTTATTTGTTATTCATTTGTTATATTAGTTGTATTTTATAGAGATTGTAATTTATAATATCTGTCTACATCTATCGCATTGGACTTTTGTAATGATAGATGTATGTAAGTGTGAAATAAATAAATAAAAATTAAAGTTCAACGCATGCTGAGGTCGATCATGTCCATAGATTTTCTTGCACATTCTTCTCCATAGAGATCTACGCTTTGGAATGGTCAATTAGCATCTTTTTAGGGTTCAGTAGTAAACAAGGAACCCTTATAGTCTCGCCAAATCTGTCTGTCTGTCCGTCCGCGGATAATCTCAGTGACCGTTAGCACTACAAAGCTAAAATTTGGTATATCAACTATGCTGACAAAGTGCAAAAACAAAAAGTGATAAAAAAGTTTTTTAGGATACCTCCCCTACACGTAAAGTGGAAAGAGATTTTTTTTTTCATTTTACCATAACATGTGATATTTTGTTGGATAAGTATTTAAAAATGATTCGAAAATAATCGCTGCAAAAGTGAAAATCAAGGCGTGGGGACGCCTGGGCCCTCTAAATTTTGAACCATAAGTTTAGAAAGTATGAAAAATGTCTCAAAAGTAGAACTTTAAATAGACTTTCTAAGAAAATTATTATTTATAGGATGAACAGTTTTCGAAAAATTAAAAAAAAATCGTTCTGAACTAATTTTTTTTAATTTAACCGTACATGTAAGCAATTTTTTTTCATATTTCATTATCCTGAGCGTATCTTTTTTCAAATAAAAATACAAAAATATTAAAATCGGTTCACGCAATTCAAAATGACCACCGGGTACAGCGCCATCGCTCGGGAAACTGGGTAACTAATTTTTACATGGGCTACTGGGTTCTCTTACATTGTAAGAAATTTGTGACGAACGTGAAACTACGGAACCATACACTGAGCGTGGCCCGACACGCTCTCAGCCGATTTTAGATTTCTTGACTTTTCAAAAGTACCTGTTAATAAATAGTTTATTTCAAACAAAATGATTTTGATTTTGAATGGAAATCATTCAATAGTTTTCCTAGTACCTCAGTATTTTTTCCTTTCAGAAAATAGAGTTAGTTAAAGGACACATATCGATTGGAAACCTAGTTCTTCGAATTCTCAAGACAATTTATATGAAAACTTTCGTAAGAAGTCTATATTTGTCCCAATACCTACATTTATAGTATTTTGTGTCCTATTTGTCACATCGAGGACCCTATTCCAGCTGAATAAATAAACGAATAGTGATGTGCCTCAATCCTTATTGTGGTATCGAAAACTTTAGTTCTAGTTTTCATTTCTGTAGGAACCAAAACTAGAAAATCTTTTTATTTTTTAGGGTGGGATTTTATAGGCTCTCTAGACTAGTCCTCACTTGACAGAAACAGATGATGCGTTCGACGTCAATGTTGGTCGTTCTTGGTATGGAAAATCATGAAGTAAGCGGAGTGGGTGGTGCGGGAGAGTATTTCAGACTTCTTCTGATTATAATCCACCTATATTCTTTCTTCCTGGAGCCGAGGGTTGGTGCGAAAGTGTTACCGGGGCTCTGGGAATAAGACAAGGGAGGAACGGGGTAGGTTGTTTAATCAGTAAGAGTGTGACACTGTTTCCCGCTCCGCCCAAGAGTGGGATTCGCCATTCGATGATTTTTACCTACCATAAAAATAACCTATATTCTTTCTGGTAACGTTTGCGTTTCAAAGCCACAGTACTTAACTATCCCTCAGAGTGGGTTTTTTCCTTATGTTGGGAAAAATCATTGAATGACGAGTCCCACCCTTGGCCAGAGCGAGAGACAGTGTCAAACTTCTACTGACTAAACGACCCACCAGTTCTTCCTGCCTTAGTTCTAGGGCCCCATTGTTCCACTTTCCCATCAAAGGGGGTAAGGGTAACTAAATATAACTAGATTAATCGTACTTTTAAAATATTAGCGGGAATCTATTATTCCAACAGTAATGAGTACAAAGAACTTTCTGTATTCTAGGAAAACATTTAACTTGTACCAATTCAAGAAAACTACAATGAGCACTGAATAAATCAAATTAACTAAGGCTCTTGTAGACAAGTGAATAGATAGATAGATAAACCATTCATTGAATGTAATGGCGATGCGGCAATCATTATAGCTTTTTTTGCTGATTCCGTAATGATGGAGTTTAACACTGCAGGATTGCATTCATCAACCAAGTCCTTAAACTATTGAGCCCGGAGCGAACACTGGCGTTCGTACACATATTGTCTTTCTATTATGTCTCTAATTACTGTACTCGAAAGATATATGCGTTTCAATCCCGTTAAAAAAATATGCACAATTTTTTTTGGGTTTTCTACTCCAAAAAAAATATGGCACACTTACTTTGATGTTGGTTTCTCTGTCTGTTAAGACAGACATTTAAGTATACACACTTCGCACGGGTAGTGATATTGAATATATTATGCATGTATTATACACATAAACCTTCATCTTGAATCACTCTATCTACTAAAAAAATCTGCATCAAAATCCGTTGTGTACTTTTAAAGATCTAAGCATACTTAGACACACAGGGACAGCGGTAAGCAATTTTGCTTTATACTATGATATGGATGTTTTTTGCTGGTTCCGTAGTGATTCAGTTTAACACTGCAGGTTCGCATTCATAAACCAAGTCCTTAGAAAAGCGTTTAAAACCCATTTAAAAAATAATCCGCGATTATTTTTAGGGTTCTCTAGCTGATAAGGAAAAAATTACACACTTAGTTGTCCGTCTCTCTGTCTGTCAAAACAGACATTTGAATAAATCTTATAAAGGTTTTGTTTTTTTTTCCTTTTGAGGTACGAATCCCTAAAAACTTTGAATTAAAATCTTCGAGATTCGATTCAGGAATAGAAGTATTTACATGTTGCTATTTTGTACGGAACCCTCAGCGAGCCAGTCCGAGTCGCACTTGCCTGGTTTCTTCACTTCATTTCACATAATTCTCGATTTCCCCAATGGTCTACAAAACTCATTACATCAATCGGAAACATGTGCGTCAGATGAAGCGATAAGAGGAATCGAGGCAATAGTCATTACGCTGCGACTGACAGGCGAGCGAGTGACTATGTTGAAGCCATCAGTTAACAGACGATTGGAATTACTGTCACTGCTTTTAACAAGGGATTTTTCACGAGATAAAAACGAAAACATTTTCTTTTAATTCGGTAGCATTTGGAATCTACAACCGGGGGATTTTTCTTTACGAAGTTACTCTTTATGGCATTTCTCGTTTTCCTATGTACTATTCTAGAACATGGACTAACCGTGAGCAAAATTTCATCTAAATCCATTCAACCGGTCAGATGAAGCGATAAGAGGAATCAAGGCAATAGTCATTACAGCTATGAGAGAGAGGCGAGTGAAAGACTACGTTGATGCACATCAGTTAACAGACGATTGGAATTACTGTCACTGCTTTTAACAAGGGATTTTTACGAGATAAAAACGAAAACATTTTCTTTTAATTCATTTGGAATCTGCAGCTGGAGGTTTTTTTCCTTTTTATGTACTCGTTAATCTATTAGCCATTCTAGAACATGGGCTAACCGTGAGCAAAATTTCATCGAAATCCGTTCAACCGTCAGATGAAGCGATAAGAGGAATCAAGGCAATAGTCATTACAGCTATGAGAGAGAGGCGAGTGAAAGACTACGTTGATGCACATCAGTTAACAGACGATTGAATTTACTGTGACTGCTTTTAACAACGGCATTTTTGACAATTTTTTTTTAATTTTTTAAAGTATTTGGCGTCCGCATGTCCTAGAATCAAACATTCAAAGACATGTGACATCCAAGCATGACGAAGTAACAAATATACATACACACACCGTCATAGCACACACAGCCTTATGCCAGCAGTTTCACCCGCGTTAAAGTAGGGTTCTCCATACAAATTTTAGACTCCTTTAGGAGCAGAATTGTGAAAAACTCTTTATTAGTGTTCGCCCACGTCATAAAAGGAAGCCTTGTGGAAAATTTTACGCTCCTAGGCCCAGTAGTTTTGGCTGTGCGTTGATATGTCAGTCAGATTCTCCTTTTAAAAATATAGATAACTAGCTGTGCCCGCGACTTCGTCCGCGTGGAATAGTTATTTTGGGCATCATATTTATTTTTGCAAATAACCTCAGCTTTATAAATTATAGCTGTTACCCACGACTTTGCCCGTGTCAATTTCTGTTATTAATTTAGACAATTTAGTTTTTAAAAGAACATAATTATCTAAAAGTACTTCATAGAGCTACACCCTCCACTTGGGCACGCCATAATCTCGGCGGTAAGTGCCCTCTTTGAGGCGTGGTTGGATAGACATCACGCAGGACATGACGCAGGTTCTCACCGGACATGGGAAGTTCAGGAGATTCCTGCGCCGGATTCGTGCGGAAGAGACGGCCGGGTGTCGCCACTGTGTGGCCAGCACGGAGGACACGGTGGAGGTGTGCCCCGCTTGAGAAGAGAATCGCCGTGTCCTCGTGGGGTCGATCGAATCGATCGGCGGCGGTGGCCTCTCGCGCCGAGCCTTGGTTCAGACCATGGTCCGCAGCGAAGAAGAATGGCAAGCGGTCGCCTCCTTCTGCGAAGCAGTAATGCTCGTAAAGGAGGAGGCCAACCGCATAAGGCAAGGGCAAAAGCGCCCTCGCCATAGCCGTCGCCGCCGCGATCCCGGCGATATCCGGCCACCGTAGACGCTGGCTTGCGGATGGTGAGCAATGGGTAGCTCGCCGTCCGGTTGTCTGGTAACAGTCCAGACCGAGACCAAGTCGTCGACGGCCTGCACTGCTCCCGCGCGCCTCAAGGTGTTGTCAGCAAACTGTAGGGCTCTTCAGGGTCGAAGCCTCCTGCAGCCGAGAGTTGGTGCGAAAGCGTTATACCGGGGCTCTGGGAATAACGCAAGGGAGGAACGGGGGAGGTTGTTTAGTCAGTAAGAGTCTAACACTGTTTCCCGCTCCGCCCAAGAGCGGGATTCGTCATTGGATGATTTTTACCTACCATAAAAAACCACTCCCCGCCGCCCGCAAGCAACCCCTCTGCTCGCCCGCCGGCCAGGCAAACATCATAATTTGCACATCATGCGACGCGTGTGAATTTTATATCGGAATATTTTAAAATTGTAATATCTTCTAAGATGTTCATTGAAAATAAGTGATTACAAAAACAATTTTTTTCACAATTACATACTCTTAATCAACAACACATTTATTTGAATAAAGTTTAATATTACTGTGTTGATACAACTCTAACAAATAATTGGTAATAATGCATTAATTTCGGCCAAATTTGATTCCTATAAAAACGGTTCTAGTGAGTTAATCTTAAAAGATAGACATATACTGTCGCGGACATTTTTTTAGATCATTTTAAGAGGAATAATTCTTTCATACATATTTTTTTGGTATCTTCTACTGTTTTCGCAGCGCACGCAACGGAAGCCCTCAAAGATGAATATTTTTCCCCGTTTTTTCCACATTTTCCATTGTTTCTTCGCTCCTATAAGTCACAGCGTGATGTTATATAGCCTAAAGCCTTCCTCGATAAATGATCTATTCAACACAAAAAGAATTTTTCAATTCGAACCCGTAGTTCCTGAGATTAGCGCGTTCAAACAAACAAACAAACAAACAAACAAACAAACAAACAAACAAACAAACAAACTCTTCAGCTTTATAATATTAGTATAGATAAGTACTTAAACTGTAAGAAGAAACCAAAAATTATGCCAGCTTTATTATGAATACTCATCAAGACCTTTCCAAAAACTACAAACACGTTAGGGTTATCTAATTGTATTACGGAGTTCCTATGGCCACCTTCCAACTCCCCCATCAGACCCTGGCTACCATATAGGATCAAAGTACTCATCAATACAAATCCAATGAGCCCAAACACGATAAGGTTGAGTTGTTTTATTGCTGAGCTTATATGGCTACCTTCCAGCTCCATCATCAGATCAGCTCCATGTCATCATAATATTGCATTGTCATGCGATTTACACCTGCATGCAAAATTGCAGCTCAGTCGGGTGAATGTATCTGATTTAAAATTGAGTTGCAAGATTCGAGCCGAACATACATAGTTACAGTGCAAGCTAATAAAAAGCTTGTAAAAATAGTTTAGTCTACAACAAACTCAGTCACATCACTAGCAAGGACGTCCTACAATTCGGAGGCAATAATTTCTAGTCTAGCAGACAAGGCGACGATAAACGTGTTTACAGAAAAGAAGTGATTTTATTGGCACAATTTATTATTACCATAAACTATCAGTGATTGGACCACTAGGTAGTTGTTTTTTTAGGGCAAAACAACCATTGTGTGTAAAGAGAGGACCTATCTACAAATAAGAAATTGTAGAAAAATTTATTGTATATCTGCATGGTCATTTCTACGTGTCTATATTATTATTTACTAGCGGTCCGCCCCAGCTTTGCACGGGTACTGATATTAAATATATTATGCATGTACTATACACATAAACCTACCTCTTGAATCAGTCTATCTATTAAAAACAAACCGCATGAAAACCCGTTGCGTACTTTGAAAGATCTAAGCATACGTACATAGGGACAGCGGTAAGCAACTTTGTTTTATACTATGCAATGATTTTACACTTTCTTGTACACCAAGAATAAAACCTGGACCTCAAAAGAAAAAAAAATCCTTACAGCATCACTTTATTGTCTGTCTGTCGAGACCCTTTATCTCGGAAACGCGCCGAGGTATCGAGATGTAATTAAAACCATACACTGAAGTCCCTTGAAACTGTGACAAAATAAAATTTCTAAGTCAATGGAACAAACAATATGGCCGTTTATATCGCAAAAAACGTATATTTCGACACTCTTAAAGGAATCAAAATTCATCTACACTAATATAATAAAGAGGTAAAGTTTGTTTTTTTGTTTCTTTGTTTGTAGGAGGTAATCTATGGAACTACTGGGCCGATTGGAAAAAATTTAGCAATCATAGAAAGCTGCTTTATTCCTGAGTGACATAGGTTATATTTTATGTACGCGGGCGAAGCCTCTCACAAAAGCTAATAGGGTAATATTATAGCTTCCCGTTGACCTAGAATTTTGAAATTTGGCATAAAGCAAGGTATCATTGCACAAATATAGGAATAAATTTGAAAACAGTAAAATTGAGGTTATACTTATCCAAAAAAAAACTTTTTTCGATTCGAAAAAATCTTTGAGACTCTATTCTGAGATTGACTATTTACCTACATAGTTGGTACGGAACTCTCTCTCCACCCTACTACGGGTAAGTCATTGGAATTATGTGGACTTACGGACGGCGCACAATGAATAGCTCACCGTCCAGTCATCTGGTAGTCGTCCGGACTAAGCCTAGTCGTCGACGGCGTGCACTGTTCTCGCGCGCCTCAAAGAGTTCTTAGAAAATTTAGACCAACTGCAGGGCCGATGCCTACTGGGGCCCCGGTCCGGTTTCTGAAAGGAAGCTCCGACCCCGGTATGAGGTCTAAGAAGGAATGGGGTGGGTTGTTTAGTCAGTAAGAGTCTGACACTGCTTCCTGCTCCGCCCACAGGCGGGATTCCTCATTAAATGAGTTTTTCCCACAGTAAAAAAATTCAAAGAAATTTTACCGACTATAAAAAACGGTCACCTTATTTCAACGTTTTCTTACCAACAGGTAAGTAACAAGATTTCCCAGTAAAACTGATTTTTCGCAGCCAACTAATCCACTCAGCCAATCCTATAATCGTGTATTAAGACACGCAGATAACGAGATTATCTCCCCTCAGCCAGAGATCGCGCCACGTATCAGATTATTTTATCAACCATACATTTATAATTAACAGTCTGAAATGGTCCCTTATGTATGTGTAGTATAAGTAATAATGGAGATAGTAGATAATATAATAGTGTAGAAGGTCAACTTTAAAAAAAAAACATATTTACGATCAAATTGTTTCGAAGTCGGTTAAAAATGCTACATTTTTATTGTGGCCCCTTCTTTTTTTGGTAGGTAAAAATCATCCAATGACAATTCCCGTCCTTGGGCGGAGCGGGATACAGTGTCAGTTTCTTACTACCTTGAATCTACGTTGCCTTTCATACCTGTGCCGAGCCTTCCTTTCAGATGCGCACCTTTGCTGTCAGCGATAAGACCGCCTTTGTACCCATTCATATAAGTTTCTGTAAAATTGTGGCTTTTTTTGGTGTACAATAAAGTATTATTCTATTCTATTCTATTCTATTCTATTCTATTCTATTCTATTCTATTCTATTCTATTCTATTCTATTCTATTCTATTCTATTCTATTCTATTCTATTCTATTCTATTCTATTCTATTCTATTCTATTCTATTCTATTCTATTCTATTCTATTCTATTCTATTCTATTCTATTCTATTCTATTCTTTGGCTCCAATAGGCTTCGTCCCTTCTGCAACGGTCCCTACGATTTGATTTGATTCTTGAGGCGCTCGGGAACAGTGTGCGCCGTCGACCGTCGATTATTTACCGGATGATCGGACAGTAAGCTACTCGTCGTCATCCATTGCTCGCCGTCCGCAAGCCCACGCCTGCCGTGGCCGGAAATCGGGATCATAATCCCGGCAGCGTCAGGGTGTGAGCGCCTTTGTCTGATGCGGTCAGCCTTGTTCTATACTAGTGTTACTACTTTGCAGAAAGAGACCACCGCCTGCCACTCCTTCTCAATCCTACAAGCATTTCGTTTTTTTCCTTTCGAGGTATGTAACCCTAATACAGTAGAAATAGTAGAGCGAGACCATTTTTTTCCTTTAACTGGGACAACAGTCTAGAAAAAAACCTCGGTATTCAGGCTCCTAACCTTCTGTGCATTTTCCTACATTGTCTCTCAGCAGTCATAACAGTATGGCACAACGTTATGTCATATCGGAGTATTTGCTCAATAAAGGGGACGCCAGCTGACTTGAACGAATGGTTATTATAGTAGCCGGTAACGTGGGACAGGCTTTGAAGTGGGCGAGTCCAAGGGTCGAAGCCTACTGGGTCAAAGGGTCTCTTGCTGAAAGGAAGGCTTGGCCCCAGTTCTAAGGATAGATGGGGTGTTTATTCAGTAAGAGTCTGACACGCTCCGCCCAAGAGCGGGATTCGTCATTGGATGATTTTTACGCACCATAAAAAAAGTGGGCGAGTCTATTATAGGTTTTTAGTGGTATATGGGAACTATTACAGATTTTTTCAGGAGGTTCGGTGGCAAATTTAGCAAAACTCAGCTGCTCAGCTCAGAAAGAAAGATCGCGTATGAAAGACTAGGAAGGAACACGAGAAATGGGTGGGTTATTAAGTCAATAAAAAGCCTGAAACTATCTACCAGGCCGCATAGGAGATGACATTTGATGATTTACCCGCTACAAAAGCTGCTTCAGAAAGAATTTTCTTTTTAGTCTACAAAAGCTAGTGATATTTGGGACTTATGGATCAATAGGAATTGGACAGCATATCTGACTCTATTTAAAGACTGGTCTATAGAAACCAATACCCCTAGCCAAGTTACTATCGTTTCGTTAATGTCGAAAGTTTTGCGTTGGCCACGCCCGCGCCTCCAATTCTTTTCTCCGGACATTATCTGCTCAGTCACATGGTCAGAACCAAGGAATGAACAGACTCTGACATGCCAGCAGTGTATTAGTTCTATATTAGTCAAGTTATTCCCGTAACAACACATTTAGTTCACGGACAACACTGTAGTACATGCTTCGATCGATTCGCAGTACGAACTTGTTGACTCCAATGCTCTCTAAACATTACCCCAAATACAATGTAAATAAAACCTCTTCGGAAATCAAACTGCAATCAAAACTGCACAAGTAAGCCAAACTTCCGGCAATCGGCAATCGCTGTCCAAGGAAAATAAACACGACTTTGGTAAGTAAACATCGATTAAAATCGAGTCTGAATCGATTTGTACGACTCGATTATATTTAGATTGTAGTGCTTGCGAGCAAGCGGTGACTAGCCGTTGATGTGACGAAACGACTTGTTTTGGTGACCAGAAATTGGATTGCAGTTGCTTGTAAATGGTACGACAGGTAAACAAACATAACGTTTCAATTTTTGAAATAAACATAATGGAACTACGGATGCAATAGTACATGTTGATACTAGTAGAACAATTTTGTCATTGCGGCTGAGGTGGATCCGCAGGCGAGGGTGTTGTAGACCCGAGTGCTGCATTGACAAATTTCCTCGTATAACAAACGACGTTTAAAAATTCAATACACTTGAAAAAATCATCATCATCACACAATTTCTGACGCGCGCGAACAGTTCGGACAATGCATAAGTTTTTTTTTTGTGGTGGGAAAAAATTATCTAATGACGAATCCAGCCGCAGGCGGTGCGGGAAACAGTGTCAGACTATTACTGACAAAACGAACCACCCCGTTCCTTCTTTGCCTTAGTTCCATGGCCCCGGGTGACCTTTTCACATTAACCCATGGGTCCAGTAGGCTTTGACCCCGCTGGGCCTCAAGAATTTGCTAACAACTCGTTACAATTACAAAAAATACGCGCCGTCGACGACTAACAACAATGCAAGGGTGAATACTGTTAAACCGTGAAATTAGAACACGCCATTTCTTCGACAAATTTAAGAGTATCGCCGATTAATTAAAACGCATTGCTAATCAAAACTTCCGGAATCTACGACAAACCCATCCTAAAATTAATAAAACACATGACATATAACCTTGAAACTAAACAATAATTATTCTCAGTGTATTTCAATGTTTCCTGATAATTTCGCAATGACAGCCAGTTTACGCCATATCTCCTGAACGCACTAATACTGCAGGTATTAATGACGTGAGGAACTATTGCGGCTCGTCTGGTTTGTGTCGACTGTTATGAAGAGTAAACGTAGATTATACACGTGCATTCCTATTTAAATGTGCAAGGGCTATTCTTGAAAACATCGCCGTTTAATAGTTGTGTGTACTTGAGGAAATAATATCGACATAATTTCAAAAGAAAACGGTTTTTGATTGTGCGAAGGGTGGGATTCGTCATTGCAAGATTTTTACTTACCATTAAAAAGTCAAGTCAAAATATTTTTATTTGACATAGGCCTACATGGGCACTTATAAAACGTCAGGTTCCAAATTGGCTGTTTCCTATGGAGAAGTACTGCAAAAAAACTCCGTGATTACTCTCTTAAATCTCATAAAAATATCTCATAATCTGTCTATCTTCCTCCAGGCGACGCTAAAACGTCAATCTGTAGAATCTTACATGTTTCTGTGGCCCTTATTGGCTGGCATTGCTGCCTTTATATTTTTTTGTGAAAAAGTGGGAAATCATGTAATGACTTGATTAGCTCCCATTCAAAAGTTTAGCGAGAAAGCGTGTTAGACTTTTAGTGACTAAAACCCACTTTAATTTAATTTAATAATAATTTATTGACCACACACAAGTTTACAGAGAAATACACAAATTAGAAGAAAATAAATAGATTTAGATACGCATTAGAAATTGCCGTGGGCCCCAAACTAGGCACAGTTGTAGCACACTTTTAAAGCTCCAAGCACCAAGATCTGTATCCTGGGCCACCAAGATACAGATCTTGGTGGGCCAGGATTAATTTAAAAGATTCGATAGAATAAAAGTTCTATGTGATACAGCACAATTCACTTAGAGTCAGCGGAAAGAATATAACATATTTTTGTAATAATTAAAATCAAAATAGTAATAGGTAATTAATAAAAATAATGATCATAACGTAATGAATTTATTCAATTTATCTTTATGTAAAGAAAAAATTAATTATATCAAATAATTAATTGTCCTTAAAGTGATGCCGCAGCCATCAGCCGTAAAGGCCCCAACAGTTTTGCTGACACCAGCTCTTTGTAACGCACGTGGAACACTGCGATCTGTGGGGCCATTTCTTACCGGATGGCCCCTGTTACCTACATATGACGTGATATGTTTTGGACTAAAACTGAATTCTTGCAGTATAAAGACTTTTAAGTTTCAGTCTCGTACTTTGGCTTGTAGCCAGCAATTCCAAATACGTAAACACTGAAATTCCACCATACGAACTCAGTCTAAACAAGTAGGTAGATATTACGTGTGCCATAAACAGCTAGGTATATGATACTTGTCATCATCATCATCATCAGCCTTTTAATGTTCCCACTGCAGGGACACAGGCCTCCTCTCTCTGGGAGAGGGAATGGGCCATAATCCACCACGCGGGCCCAGTGCGGATTGGTGGATGTCACATGTCTTCGAATTTTTGGTTCTAGGACATGCTGGTTTCCTCACGATGTTTTTCTTCACCGTTTTGAGAGCAGTGGAGATGAAATAAATTACACAAAGTAATGCGCCTGGCTTCCTTGGGAATTGGAACGATATGGCGAGCGACCGAGATAAATGGAAGGAATGGAGGGAGGCCTTTGCCCAGCAGTGGGACAGCACAGGCTAGTAATAATAATAATAATAATGCGCCTGGCTGGGTTTGAACCCGCGAAGTCGTAAGTCGGGGCCGTTACCACTCGGCCACCACTGCTCTCATACTATGATACTTGTACAAGTAAATAATATAAAAACAATTACAATGAAAAATATTTTTAATAAGAATATTTTATAATGTAATGTATAAACGTGGATGGATGGAGAGGGAGAGGTAGACAAAAGAAAATATGGATGGATTATGTGAGAAGTGATATGAAAGACAGAGGAGTCAGTGATAGCGTGACGGGTGACAGGACAGAGTGGAAGAAAAATCATATTGCGCCGCCCCAAACAAAACGGGACAAGGGCAGGAAGGTGATGAATAAGAATTTTATCGCCACTGACTTCTACTATTCATTACTAGACAGGCTGTTTCAGATATTTGAAAGCTCATTTTTAGGGTTCCATATTCAACAAGGAACCCTTAGAGTTTCGCCAAGTCTATCTGTTTATCTGTCCGTCCGCGGATATTCTCAGCGACCGTTAGCACTAGTAAGCTGTTTGGTACTAAGGATTGAGGACTCAGGCCTCCTCTCAGCGTCTAAACTCAATACCGCTGAGTTTATTTCAGTGTTTTTCTCAGGGTAGTCAGTTAGGAAACACCGGACACATCTAGCTTAAACTGACGAAAATAAAAAAAATTTACGTGTAAAAGTATTATTTTAAAACCTATTTACAAAATAAATATCATTTATCATTTAGTACTTCAACATTAATGCAACTTATAACCTTTACGATACAGACCTTACAGGCAAACAGACCTGGTGACCTTGAGCGCAATATCCACAGTGAGCAGTATTTGAGCAATATTGCCCGCTAAGCCGCGCTGCCGGTACAGTACACTTTATTGCCCCAGTAACATGTTCATTGCGTGACGTCATCGCGTTCTAGCTTGTTCGGGAATATGAGGTAAATATATATACATAAATAAAATAAGACACTGGCTAGGAACGTGTGAAACAAAGTTGCTTTTAATGACGGAGGTAGTTACTAAGAAGCCGCTAATGGAAGCTAGTTTAAATTGATGATAGGAGTTCATACATATTTGCGTGTAGCGCTATGGCGTCACATAAGAATTATAGGAATCCTGCATCGCGCAATCAAAGTTCTCCGTGCGATTTGAATATATAAGACAACCCGAAATCAACTATCGGGCAGTAGCCCACCAGATTATAACACCTGTCTGGTTGGAGGATCCTCCCTTTTTAAAGAAGGTATGTGGGACTTTACTCTCTGTTCTGTTTACCTCCAAATAGGTTCAGGATGCCGATCAAGATGAGAATATCCTCTAGCATAAAGAGAGAACTACACTCAAACTCAAAACTGTTTATTTCAAATAAACCATTTACAGGCACTTTTGAATTGTCATATTTACGTATTACTTGGTTGTAAATTTCTTGTGCTTCTATTATGCGAGTACGATGTAGCGGTACCTAGTAATAAGTAAAAAAAAAAACTGGAAGAACTGAACGGATTATCAACAACACACGCCGATCTGGGCGAGTCCAGCAAAACGGTTGGGGCCAGCTGGGCCAATGTGCTTTGGGATCACAGAGAGTTTCTAAAAAGAAAAGCCACAACAGCAATACCACAGGTAATTGTGGCCACAATTAGAGGAGGCTTATGTTCAGCTTTCTTTTTTTTACCGTGGGAAAAATCATTGAATGACGAATCCCTCCCTTGGGTGGAACGGGAAACAGTGTCAGACTTTTACTGACTAAACGATCTACCGTTCCTTCTTGCCTTAGGCCGAGGGTCCCGGCGTTCCGCTTTCGCATCAACCCTTGGCCCCAGGACGTCTTTCAGCTGAAATGATGACAATGACAAACCCAAAAAATATATAAATATAGTCATTTTCGTAACTTATTTCCCCTTCTTACTAAACAACACCAAGAAAGATCGAATCTATTATAATAACACTAACAATATATCTTCAAAAAGGTTCTATCATAAACCTATCACAAGAAATAACTAGTAGCCTAAATAAAGTGAAATAGCTTGAAATAATAGCCCTGAGTAGTGACTGTAATTCCATTCCAGTCCATAGAACATAGCCCATGGCCCCGTGAGGCCAGGCCACGCAGCACTTTCACAGGTCATTAAAATTTACGGCCTAGGTCATTAGCACGTGGAAAAATGTTTATTGTTTATTAAAAATGTTTATTTGGAAGGTTCGTGGCTTTTGTGCGACTGTGTCCTATTTATCGATTTCGGAGTAAGTAAGCTTTTCACTTGCTAAAATTTATGCAGATATAATATCTTCAGGGCTACATACGTACCACAGAAGACACTTCCGCATTCCGCAAAGTCGAAAGGTTAAAGCTTGTTATAAAAAAAAAAGAAAAATATGCTTTATTTGTTGTAACGAAAATTTTATAAAAAAAAAAACGAAAATGTAGTTTTTACACTCGTAGAGAATCGAATCTGATGGAACCTCAGGGTGCCATCCATGTCTACTACATTTGACCGCAAACAAAACGACTTACCCATATTATGTCTTGCTTTATCCAGGAAGAAATCAGCAGTCTGTATGCGCATATAAATAGAAAATAATACCTTGACGTAGAACCTTGAGAAACAATAAATAACACTCTGGGTCGGGTCCAAAATAATGAAGGTACCGATGTAAGGCCTGGACACGCATTGTACATGGATACAGAAGGCCCAAGATGCGCTTCATGTACAACAACCGGGTATACAGGTTTTTTGGAACACATTTAAAAATGGGATTTGAATTTCGAATTTCATTTTTTCATTTTTTTTTTAATAGGATAGAAATAGGTCTTGAATATAAATATATAATGTTATTTATTGATATCGAAACCATTAAACATTGTAACCTTTTTAGTTAAATACTCTTTGACTGATCATCTATTGTTGTCTGTGTTTTTTCTTCGCTGTTCCATGTGTCATTGTGAGAATATAGCTGCGTGGAAAATCAACTCGTTTTATTTTATTTACAATAGGTTATGGGCCCAGATTAGCAATATTTTAGCTAGGGACAGTCGTAACTTGGATATTTTAGCTCAGTTTTTAGTTTAGGTCGCGAGTGATATATAAACCAAAAATATCATGTCGGCGAACTATTTGGTCAATGTGCCGAAGCTAAAAGGGCGAGAAAATTTTACGGAATGGTGCTTCGCCGCGGAGAATTTTCTGAATCTGGAAAACATGGAGCATTGCATAAAGCCTGTTTCCGGGAAGACTACAGAAGCCGCTGATGATGCGAGGACGAAGGCTAAATTGATTCTCACAATCGACTCGAGTTTGTACGTGCACATAAAGGACGTAAAAACGTCGTTGGAGCTGTGGAATAAGCTGAGAGCGTTATTTGATGATTCCGGTTTTACCAGACGCATCAGTTTATTGAGAAATCTTATCTCGATTCGTCTCGAAAATTGCAGTTCTATGACAAGTTATGTGACACAGCTAGTGGAAACTGGACAGAAGCTAAGCGGAACGGGTTTTCAGATCAGCGATGAGTGGATCGGCTGTTTATTGTTAGCTGGTCTAACGGAAAAATATGCGCCGATGATAATGGCGATTGAGCACTCGGGGATCGCCATCACCACCGACGCCATTAAGTCAAAGTTGATGGATTTAGATGAAAACAATGGTCATGATGGCGGCGCTAGCGTTAGCGGGGCATTTGTAAGTTTTAGAAAAAACAAGGTTGGCAGCTCTGGTCACGGCGGAACCAATGACAACGTACATTCGCAAACGTCGAAGTCAAAGAAAGTGCCGCGGTGTTATAGATGTAAACAAACCGGGCATTATCGTAACCAATGTACTGTTGACAAGGATTCTTCAAATACCAAATCAGGTGAACGTAAACAAACAAATGCGTTCAATGCCGTCTTCCTAAACGGCAATTTTTCGAAAGATGACTGGTATGTTGACTCGGGAGCGAGCGCCCACTTAACCTCAAACGAAAGTTGGATCAAAAATGTCTCGACCGAACATTCTATTAAAGAAATTGTTGTTGCTAATGAAGAAAAGCTTAGCGTGAAGTGCTCTGGTGATGTACATGTTGTGACGGTTACTGACGACAGTGAATATGACGTGATTGTCGAAGGAGTGTTGTGTGTGCCTAAATTAACCACAAATTTATTGTCTGTCAGTCAGTTGGTCAGAAACGGTAACCGAGTGGTGTTTACCACCAATGGATGCAACTTTTACAACAGAAATAAGCAGTTGGTCGGCATGGCGTCATTGACAAATGGTGTTTATAAATTAAGAACTTCTGCGAGCACTCAATCTGTAAATACATGGCATCGCAGATTAGGTCATGTAAACAGCTTATACTTAAATAAGATGCCTGATGCAGTGAGTGGCATGGAGCTCGAAAAGAAAAGTGATATTTCCCAGTCGTCATGTATTGTTTGTTGCGAAGGCAAGCAGTCACGCCTTCTTTGGACATGCTGGTTCGAGAAGTGGTGAATTATTAGGTATAATTCACAGTGATGTTTGTGGTCCTATGGAACATGCTTCTATTGGTGGATCCAGGTACTTCATTTTGTTTATCGATGATTACAGTCGGATGACCCACATATATTTCATGAAGCAGAAAAGTGAAGCGTTTCAACATTTTCAGAATTATAAGGCCAAAGTAGAGAACCAGTTGAACAAGAAAATTAAAATATTACGCACTGACAATGGGAAAGAATATTGCAATAGAAGTTTTGATGATTATTTGAATAAAAATGGCATTTTGCACCAGAAGTCAAATCCATATACGCCAGAGCAAAATGGCCTGACAGAGCGTTCTAATCGCACAATTATAGAGAAGGCAAAATGTTTATTATTTGATGCCAAGCTAGGCAAAGAATTTTGGGCTGAGGCATCAAATACAGCTGTATACCTGCATAACCGGACTGTACTTCCAGTGTTGAATGATAAAACATCTTATGAAGTTTGGACAGGAAGTAAGCCAGACATAAGTCATTTGCGAATTTTTGGCAGCCGTGTCATGGTGCATGTGGCTAAGAAAAAGCGCCAAAAATGGGACAGAAAGTCAGAGGAGCAGATACTTGTGGGCTACTCAGAAGACATTAAAGGGTATAGAATCTATTGTCCTGTCACTAAGAAGATCAGTACCAGTAGAGATGTTATTATCATGGAAGAAGTGTCTATGCCTGTGACAGAAAGCAAAAAATGCAATGAAGAAAGCCTAGGTTCAGTGGGGGGGACATCTTCAGGAGAATCAGATGATACCATGATTGAGAGTTATGTCTGATGTGACATATATTCCAAGTGATTATGAAGATGCTGAATCGGCTGAACCAGGTAAATTAGAGCATAGTGAAAGAGCTGTCAGGTTGCGCAAGAAACCAGAACGGTATGGATATTCGAACATGTGTGCTGATTCTAATGTGGAAGCATGTGATGATGCTAACATTGCTGGTGATCTGACTGTACAGAAAGCACTGGTAGGGCCGGAGAAGAAGCAGTGGTTAAGTGCAATTAGGGAAGAACTAGACTGTTTTAGTGAAAATAATGCATGAGAGTTAATGTTGATAGGAAAAACTGTGTTGTAACCCTTGATCAGGAGCATTATATAGAGCAGTTGATGCAAAAGTTTAACATGACAGATTGTCACACAGCAGAAACACCTATTGAATGTAGATTAAATGTTGAAAAATCTAGTGTTTGTAAAGATAATATTCCTTATCAAAGGTTAGTAGGATGTTCAATGTACCTTGCAGTGTTGACTAGGCCAGACATAGCATACTCTGTCAGTTACTTATCTCAGTTTAATAATTGCTATTCAGATGTTCATTTTACTTATGTTAAAAGGGTACTAAGATACTTATATAAGACTAAAGATTATTGTTTAAAGTACTCCCAGGGAAAAGCAGATTTGATTGGTTATGTTGACGCCGCTTGGGCGAGCGACGCGTTAGATAGACGGTCATATACCGGTTTTTGTTTTCTGAAAAATGGGTCCACTGTTTCCTGGGAAAGTAGAAAACAACGCACAGTGGCGTTGAGTAGCTGTGAAGCTGAATATATGGGCTTATCGGAAGCATGTCGAGAGGCCATATATTTGCGTAAGCTTGAAACAGAAATAGTTGGATTCTGTAATAAAATAATCTTATTTAATGATAGCCAGAGTGCTTTGAAGCTTGCCAATAGTCATCAGACACACAAGAGGTCCAAACACATTGATGTGCGTTACAATTTTATAAAGGAAGTTATTAGTGATGAGATTGTTGAAACTAAATATGTTGGGACTTCACAGATGCCTGCTGACTTATTGACAAAAGGTTTGCCCAGAGCAAAACATTATAAATTCATGCAGGCTTTAGGACTTGTTAACATTTAGTTTTGCTTTATATAATTTGGGTCATAGTGTGTGTACTGAAGTAACTGTTTAATTTTTTATTTCGATATAGTGGGGGTGTTATTTATTGATATCGAAACCATTAAACATTGTAACCTTTTTAGTTAAATACTCTTTGATTGATCATCTATTGTTGTCTGTGTTTTTTCTTCGCTGTTCCATGTGTCATTGTGAGAATATAGCTGCGTGGAAAATCAATTCGTTTTATTTTATTTACAATATATAATACAAACGAAATTAAAATTTATGTTTAAAGGGTTTTTTATTGATTACCTATAGGTTCGCGCTTGACCGCTATCTCGCCTGCAGATGGAAAGCGACAATACGGTCGACGATGGAGCGCGCTTACCTAGAAGGTATATAATTAATTGAAATTTTGTTAATTTATAACTTTTTGTCGAAGAAATATAAAATGTTTACGTATAGAGTTTCTGGGCTACATAGGCGATATGATTTTGTTCTTGACCTTTTGAATACCGCTAAGAGCCAAGACAAGAGGCAAGGGCCCAAGAGTTTAAACTCTTGAGCCCCAAGCATGTCCGTAATTACGGTATTCGAAAGGTTAAACTTATAATCTAGTACATTTTTCATCAAAGCTATACGCAAATAAATGTACCTACATATTTCCAAAACGTTTTGCTGTTGTATGGAGCGAACCTTTTATAAAAATATTTGCACTGTGGCTCAGTCCATCCCGGACGGTCTTCAGGTCATTAACATTTATAGCCCATCCGGCACCAAGGGAAATATTTATTTGTAACTGCTATTCAATTATTTGAATTGGCAATTATCGAAGAGATTCCAAGTTAATTTTATTACTATCTGATTGTGAGTAGTGCATGAATAATTGGGTGCCAATACTTGTTTTTTTTTAATTGCTATAAACTAGTGCTTGACTGCGATCCCACCTGATAGTAAACAGTGATGAAATCGTTGATGCTGAGGCGCACTAGTCTATTAAGAGCCTATTCACTCTAGCCTTGAAAACATCATCATCATCATCATCAGCCTTTTTAATGTTCCCACTGCAGGGACACAGAAATTGCCTTGAAAACACCCAAATTATAATCGGACGGAAAGACCGCAACCGGCAAACCGTTCCAGTCCCTCGACTTCTTATTAATACCTCTAGATATGGGGTACATCTACTGGTACCACCTTGACGGTATCTTCTTGTCTAACAGTAAGTAATGACTAAAGTCTATAACCAGTGTGTGTTGCCAGTGATGACATATAAATCTGAAATGTGGTCCTAATGGGCCTTATCCAGAGGTTTTTTTTTTATTTCGGGAAAAATCATCCAATGACGAATCCCGCCCTTGACCGGAACGGGAAACAGTGTCAAACTTTTACTGACTAACCGACCCACCCCGTTTCTTCTTAGCCTTCATACCGGGGTCGGACCTTCCTTTCAGAAATCGGACCAAGGGCCCGGTAACTGGGCCTCTACATTTGCTGACAACTCCATGAGGCGCGCGCCGTCGACGACTCGGCTTGGTCCGGTCTGTTACCAGACTACGGGACGGTTGGCACAAGAATGCCCATAAGAAACCAAATATTTAAAACCTCTTTGTAAGAAAGGAGTATCGTCTCTTATTTTCAACCTCAACAAACTTTTTTTGTCAATTGTACCTTCTTCAATCCCATCAAATTGACGTAAAGTTTTTGACAGTTACCTACCATATGATTTTGAATTATATTTTATTTTTGCAAATAATTTTGTACTTTGAAAACATAGCGATACTTTCTTAAATTACATTTAGAATTCGTTGAAATCCTGTTTTTGTTGTAGGACTTAAAGCGCAAAAGTTTAGTTTGTGTTGTAAAAATTCAGTACTTTAGGCTTTATCTGTAGAAAAATCTTAGTTGAATTGGCTGAATGCAGAGAGTGAATATTATAATAAGACAAGAGTATTTTCTTGAGGATGTTCGTTGACTGGACATACTAAATAAAGCCTTTACCGACTCCTAAAATAGCTTACTTAAATCAAGAAATAACTAAAAGGTGGGCCAAGGTTGTGAAGAAACTGACTACAGTCACACAACCTGGACACCGCTAGTCAGCCTCTGCAGGTGACCTCCAAAGAAGTAAAAATTGCTGACCAGGAGACGGCTGCTAAGAAGCAGCGCCCCCTACCAATGATGAACGTACTAAGGTCTATGTTCGGGGTCTGCAGCGGATCGTCAGAGAAAGGGGAGGTGCATGATACGATCCGGCGAGTGTTCGGGAATGACATGGTGATTAAAGATAATACGGACCGGCATAATCAGTTAGTATTTTATGTCCAGAACTGTAAAAATAAATAGATTACTCATGCAGCAAATAACTTGAACCCAAATAGTCGTTGTTGTTATGGTTACGTACTTAGATTGAGAACGCTGAATACGGTTAATATGGTTTTTTGTGTTTTGGTTCAAGTTACATGCCGCGTATCATAATGTTACTATACCACACTACTGTTGTCAGCGACTTCGCCGACATGAAAGTAGCAATTTTATTTATTTTAAAAATTTTCTCAGTGGAATGTAATTCTTGGATGAATAAGGTATTACCCATAGTATTACTCGTAATATTTTTATCCTAAAATAATAATTAAAAAAATAAGACCCATGGCGAATTTGATTCGTGTAGCATATCCCACAGAATTCAGGGCCTTATTGAAATTTAATTACAAAGCTTTACGCACGTGCAAAAAAAACACGCGAAAATAATCCCGCATCAATTCTGTGCTGATCCACAAAACACAGATTTCATTAAACCACAGCTCTGTTTTCCTTTTACATACGTGCACTTCGATGAACAACTGCGTAGAATCAAACAGAAATCATAATCGCATATTCGACATTTATTTTCGACATGGGAATTGGTAGATATCCAATCTATCCCAGAGTGGAAGAAGTACTAACGCTTGCCACCGTAGGCACAGGCTATAATGGGTAGCTCGCCCAAGCAATTGGTTCCACCTATTTCTGTTCCAGAGCAGCGATGGCTAAGTGGCAAAGGCCCTGACACCGCATTACATTGTGTCATTTATTTCATTACCACTGCTCGCAAAAACGTGAAGAAAAACATCGTGAGGACACCGGCATATCCTAGAATTATAAAATTTGAAGACATGTGGTAGATTAAGGCCCGTTTCCTCTCTTAGAGAGGAAGTTTGAGCCCCAGCAGTGGGAACATTGTAAGGCTGATGTAATGCTGTTTCAATTCCTACTCCGTTTCAAGGGCTTTGCTTCGTTTAAATCCTCTTCCCTCCACATGACTCTGTAGTAACTTTGACATATCTATGGTAGTAACACACTCATACAAGCTGATGACGTTTTCAGAAGGAGTAAATACGTGACACACATCCGTGAGAACCTGCCCAAGATGTTGGATGCCAAGGTGTTGAACCCCACGAAGACGAAAACCAAGAAACACGCTGCACCCGTACCAGTGCCCGAAGTAAGATTGACATCTATTTTCTGACACGGAGTTAATTCTAACTAGCTGCTTCCAGCGATTTCACCTCCGTGAATATAAAAACTTTCCCAAGAAAATTTACTCCAGCCCCCCTAGCCAAATTACTAAGTCTAGGATATTCCGGTTGCTTGTTGATAGCCACGCCCCCAATTCCTTTGTTGAGATGACGTCCGAACAAGGGAATTGGAGGGGTGGCCAACTCAAAACGATTCGATTGTAACTTGGCTTGGGAGACTGATATTCCGTTCAGCCGTTTGAGCGCTAAGAAGTAACAAATATACCAACACACACACACACATACTTTCGGCTTTATAATTTTAACTCAGACAAAATTAGGCCATAATTTAATAATTGCACAATCGACTGCACTTTGCTTTCGGTCATGTTTTTCTGTGACATCGCTCGAATTGTCCATTTAATTAGTGTAAAGTTTAAGGTGTTGCTAAAACCATTGGCCGTATTTCAAATGCTGTCTACTTTAAGTGTTTCAGACCTTTATTTATTTTTTTGTATTTTCAGCCTACAGAAACAACTGATGACAGATTCGGGAGAATAGGACCAAAGATTGTTGTGTTCGACGCATCCACAGGTAAAAAAAGCTGCGAAAAGTCTCATAGAAATTTCACCCCCTCTTTTAAGAGGTTAAGGCGGATTTACATAAAAAAATGATGCACGATTTTTTTTTTGTTAGTCGCAAATAGTCTTTATACCAATTTTTAGCCTTCTACCTCGAAAATCGCGTAATACTCCAAACAAACTTCCACCCCCCATTGTAGGAAAGTGGGGGTTAGAAAAAGACAAAAAGTAGCCAGTGTCACTCTTTATCTTTTCAACTATCTCAACTTAAAAAATCACGTCAATTTGTCGCTCAATTTTTTCGTGAAAGACGGAACAAACAGACGTAGTTACTTGATACTTAGACATATAAAGGTAAGGGCTAAGGTGATCTGTAAGAGATTGCCCTGTGCGATTAGACCATCCTTGTACATTTAGTTTTGTAAATGTTTATCCTGTCCACATTATGAGGTGTACAATAAAGTTTATAATAAATTAGCTTTCTGCCAGCGCGTCTTCGCCCGTGTTCATAAAATATAGCCTTTTTGCTTTTTGTACAATACGTGGGATGTCCACCATGTACATAGGGTTTCACACAAACTTTGAACACGCGTTTCATCCCTTCAGGGGGAGAATTTTGGAAAATCCTTTCTTTGTGTTCGCCTACGTCATAAAAGGAAGCCCTGTGCAAAATTTCACGCTCCTAGTCCCAGTAGTTTCGGCTGTGCGTTGATATGTCAGTCAGTCAGTTTTTTCTTTTATGTATATGTTACGGGTAAAGCTAGAAGATGGAGTAAACCTAGGTTTACCCGGGTAAACTTAGTATTACCCAAGCTTCTTGGGTAAAGTCCGAATAAAAAGTAAAATCAATTTTAATTCGGGGTTTACCCATGCTCACCTAGGTCTACCCAACTCTGGCTGGGTAATGTTAGGTGTTGCGTTATTTTCTCACCCGTGGCTTAATTCTGGGGGGCCTGCGTTATCTGCCCACGCGGCCACGCACGTCGCTTACTTAGTGACATAATGGCGACCGAGCAAAGTGCAAATATATCACCAGAAGAAAGCTTACGAGAGCTTGCAAATGAACAGTCGATTTCAGGAGGCTAGGTTTTTTTTTATGGTAGGTAAAAATCATCCAGTGACGAATCCCGCCCTTGGGTGGAGTGGGAAACAGTGTCACTCTTACTGACTAAAGAACCTACCCCATTCCTACCTACGTTGCCATATATACCAAGGCCAGAGCCTTCCTTTCAGATGCGATCCCTTAGACCCAGTTGGCTTCGACCCTTCTGCAGGGTCCCTACGGTTTGCTGACAACTTCTTGAGGGGTGCGGGAACAGTGCGCGCCGTCGACGACTGGGCTTGGTCCGGACGGTTACCAGACGATTGGACGGCGAGCTACCCATTGCTCCCCATCCACAAGCCCGTGCCTTCGGTGGCCGGAAATCGGAATCGGAATCTCGGCAGCGTCTCGGGCGTGAGCGCCCAGTCGGCTTCCTTCTTTACTAGCATTACTGCTTTGCAGAAGGAGCCATCCGCCTGCCACTCCCGCTCGCTCCGGACCATGGCCTCGACCAAGGCCCGGCGCGAGAGATGGCCGCCGCCGATCATCCCCACGAGGACACGGCGGCAAAATTTTGCAATTCAAAATGTCACATCAGTTTATCTTGCTGAAATAATGGCGGGGTAATATTTTAAATTAATTTGTCTAATTAATTAGTGAAATGAAAATCTGGGTGCAATTTAAACATTTATTATTTAAAAAACATACAAAGGCGAACGTAATATTGCAAGCTACTCAGTAATGAACAGATAACGCGGGCCCCCCAGAATTACGCCACGAGTGCGAAAATAACGCAACACCTAACATTACCCAGCCAGAGTTGGGTAGACCTAGGTGAGCATGGGTAAACCCCGAATTAAAATGTATTTTACTTATTATTCGGACTTTACCCAAGAAGCTTGGGTAATACTAAGTTTACCCGGGTAAACCTAGGTTTACTCCATCTTCTAGCTTTACCCGTAACATATACACCGTGAAATTTAAATGGTTGTTTTCCCTCAGCGAAATGGTTGTGTCTTGGTAATACAAACGTTTGATAAAGAAATAAAATATTAAAAACAAAAAATGGACCTGTAGAGTGCAAGCTAATTATGACGTATCACAACGTGCGAGAGCTTATTTTGGTATAAATATCATTAAATATTTAAACCAAAATAAGCTCTCGCACGTTGTTCGGTTTCCTTTGACGGCGGGCTGCTCATACGACTCTAGTAGTACCTACAAATTACGTCTAATGTTACTATTGTTTTCGCTTTTTTGAGTTGATAAATATTTTTAATAATTATTTATAAAAAAAACTTTTTATTTTTTTTTATTTTTTCTGTATGCTTCAAAAGTACTCCTTATGGCAAGTCATTCTGCCGCGGGAAAACAACCATTTAAATTTCACGGTGTATAGATGTATCATAGATATTGTTTAGTAACCAAGCCTCGTTCCAAGAAAATATCTCTCATTTAGACTCAAAACGTTGTGCCTAGAAACATCAAAAACCCGTTAACATCAATTACGTCACACTGCTCGCTGTGGCTCGAGTAACCCGTGTAATTCCCAGTAATTAGCACTGTACCACGTCCGCCAGACAGTTTGGTAATTGCAGTAAAATGGCCCGACATTTTGCGATGTATTTAGACATTTGTAATGTGGTTTTAAGAGCGGTCAACCCGAGATACTTTGTCACTAATTTTCATACTACCGCTCGTACGTGATTATGACGTTAAAGTAATATATTCAAGCTAATATAGCAAGATAATATCCAACAATATAGCAAGGGAGAATTGCTACAATAGCTTCGTTTAACGTGAACGCTTGGAGTTGCCCACGGCCCCAATTCCTTGGTTCTAAACACGTGATTGAGCGTTTAGATGACGTCAGAACAAAGAAATTTGAATGGTCAATTCCAAGCGTTCACGCTAAACGAAACGATTGTAAATTGGCTTAAGGGCATACCCATTATGAGTCAAGGATATAAATAGGCTATTTGGCCTGATTGCTTTTGCACTGACTACTTGGCCACGCTAAACTGGCAAACTGGCAATGGATGGATATCTATGACCAGATATTCAAATTAGCCGCTGTATGTGACTATGATGTGTGATTCTAACTAGTGTCTGAAGCCAGCTCCTTGGAAATGGGCTTTCAAGTATTGAACTGGCCTGAATTGAATTGAACTCAACTGATCTAAACTCAACTGAACTTCATTGAATTGAAAGAAAGAACAACAAAAAAAAAACATAGTAACAAAAAAACAACAACATACACAACAACGCACACACAATTGGACATATTCCCATCCTTCATGGTCTTCAGGTACAGGCCGCCTAGTCCTGGTCGGTGACGAGAGGGTGAGCGTGCAGGGACTCTCCAGTTTCGCCACCATCAGAGCCACGGCCTGCGTGTATGGCAACAAGTGGATGTACGAGGTGCAACTCGGTACTAAGGGAATTATGCAGGTGAGGAGGGAGAGGAACATTGACTTGGAATATACTGAGGTATTAAAGGCCTCCCACAAGGTAGACCGATGACCAAGACCTAATCAGAGTTGCTGAAATCCGGTGGATTTTCGCATCCATCGCAAATCAACGCGCAGGATCGGTCATTGTGGTGATGTCTGGGATAGGCCTATGTCCAACAGTGGACGTCTTTCGGCTGAAATAATGATGATGATGAAGTATTAAGATGTGGTTAGTTGTCTTAATACCGATTGACTTGGAGACTTGAACTTAACAAAGGGCGCGCACCTCAAGGAGTTGTCAGCAAACCGCTGAGACCGTGCAGAAGGGTCAAAGCCAACTGGGGCCAAGGGTTCGTGTCTGAAAGGAAGGCTCTGGCCCTAGTATATATGGCAACGTAGGAACGGGGTAGGTTGTTTAGTCAGTAAGAGTCTGACACTGTTTTCCGCTTCGCCCAAAAGCGAGATTCGTTATTGGATAATTTTTACCTACTATAAAAAAACAGAACCCTGGGATCAAGACAAGGAAGGGACAGGATGAGTCGTTTAGTCAGTAAAAGTATCTCCGAAGGGTGGGATTTTTCATTTGATTTGAAACAATGTCAAGTAAAGCACCTTATCACCAGTCACCCTGAGATACTCTGCTTCTGCTTCTGTACGTACGAGACCTCAGAGGACAAATAATATGAAAAGGTTTGTTGTACCCAAGTTTAATAACTATTATGGTCGAAGATGTAGATTGTTTTTAGTTCCAACCATTTTTAATAACCTTCCAGTCGATATAAACAGCTGTGCTACAAAAGCGTCTTATAAAAGTAAAATACATAGGTACCTGTTCAATGAATTTTGTCAAACCCTCGATTATGAGGATATTTAGAAAGTGTTTGCTGTAAATGTATGTTTGTGTTAGACAAAAGGAGCTACATCTGAAAACAAACTGCTCTGCAGTTTGGCAGAGGTAATATTTATAGCGTTCAACATGTATTTTTGTAAATAAACAATTTTTCATATATTTTTTTCTTTCAGATCGGTTGGTGTACCTCCTCCTGCATTTTCTCAATGGACACAGGCGTGGGAGACACAGCCCATTCCTACGCCTACGACGGAGGCAGGGTGCGGAAGTGGAACGTGGCCACCTCTCCCTATGGTCAGGCCTGGCTGCCTGGAGACGTGATCGGCTCTTGCATCGACCTGGACAAAGGGACTCTTGAGTATTATAGGTGAGGACTAAGTGTTGACTTAACTAATGACCGGTGTTTTAACCAAGTTTTTTTTTCTTTTGTTTTTTTTTGTCTTATCCAGCAATGACTACCGTACTCTTTCTTCCACAAGAATCTTCCATTATTCAAGTGTCAATACTTGTATATATTCTTGGGAAATCATCAGATGATTTCCCCACTCTGAATGAATGGAAAGCGAGAGGCGGCTTTTACTGACTAAAGCCTATCTATGTGCCTTCATTTCGAGCAATTACCGCGCGCCGTTTATGACTCGGCCCAGGGCTGGACGATTACTGGACGGCTGGACGAAGAGCTACCCTTTACTCATCATCCGCAAGCTATCATTGCTCCTCGTCCGCAAACCACCCATTGCTTGTCGTCCGCAAGTCACCCATTTCTCATCGTTCGCGACCGCAAGTCGGCCTTTACTCGTCATCCGCACGACACCCATTCCTCGTTCACTGAAAGCCACTTATTACTCGTCGTCCGCAAGACCACGCATACCACGGCGTGAGCATGATTTTCGTTCTGTTTTGTTTAAATGGATGAAAAACAATTGTGTGTGTCTTATTTATAACCAACAAGCGACCCGCGCCAGCTTCGCACGGGTACTTTTATTGAATATATTGTGCATGTATTATACACATAAACCTTCCGCATTAAAATACGTTGCGTACTTTGAAAGATCTAAGCATACATAGGGACAGCGATACTTTGTTTTATACTGTGTAATGATTGTCATTATAATATCTAACTTGTTTATTTCAGTCTACTCTAAACACCTTCGTCTTGGCAATCTACGATACTTCGTTCCGCCTGTCATGGCAATTTCCTACAGTAAATCATTCACTCACTCACTCAATCAGCGGGTAAATCAATCAGGATATTCATCTTCGTTCCATTCGCGATGCAATCTCGAATATGAGAATCGATTTGGTCTATTTTTGCCAACTCGAGTACAAGGGCAAAGTTGATATAAATATCGTCGGTTTATTCATGATTTAATGTCTCACAAATGTCAGGGTGAAAGAAATAGGGTATAGCATTTCAAATCACGATTTCGAATTGATAATGTATGGCATTAGGAAGTTACAGATTTCTTTTATGCATTGCATGAGCCTTATAATGTTCCCCACTGCTGGGACTCAAGCGTCCTCTCTAAGAGAGGGAACGGGCCGTAATCCACCACCTTGGCCCAGTGCGGTTTGGTGGTGGAGGTCTAATCTCTTCGAATTTTTGGTTGTAACATGGTTTCCTAAACTATTTTGAGAGCAGTGGTGATGAAATAAATAAAATACGCAAAGTAATGCGTTTGACTGGGTTTAAACCCGCGACCTACAACTCGTAAGTCGGGCCCGTTACCGCTCGGCCACCACTGCTCTCTTTTGCTTTCTTTCTTTTATGCATTAAGTTCAATTTTATCAAAATAAGATTCTAAGATCTAAATTTTTTTTTCTTCTCTTGCTCTGGGTAAAACGGGAGAGCTTAACAGTGCCATGATCGTCTTAGTGCACAGCTGCGTATTTTCGGCAATGGACATATAGTTGGTTTTTTAATCCTAGACTACGATTTGACAACTTAAAATGCTCCAGAAAATTGGGAACATATTTCTAATATGTTTTCGCCCTATGATGAGTTCCTTGACAGTTCTTGTCTGACAATTACAGTGAAGTGACCTAACGAAATTTAATCGATTTTTTTATAATATCGATTCAGTTGGCAAAGAAATTGGAATCGGATTGCTAAATATTCGATTTTTTTTCCTACTAATATTCTTATGTTATAAATGTGAAAGTTTGTGGATGGATGTGTATGTGGATGTTTGTTACTCTTCCACGCAAAAATAAGTGTACGGATTTTGATAAAACTGTACAGTAGTATATGTAGATTATAAATCACAATAAGACATAGGTTACATAACATCATGGGAGCAGAGCAAAAACCTGATATACTGCCGGCGAAACCGCGGGGGACCGCTAGTGATAAATAAAACGCAGTATGTTTAAAATATTAATAATTTATTTACTGTCAGAACTTGATTCTTGATTAGAGCTTATATCCATATCGGAAGGATACAAGGCAGACGCACTTGTACTGACGCGACGCGGTCGCGATTACAAGATGGCCATTCCGATTTATAAATTTTTTATCGATTAGTGTCGATTAGGCAGTGTCAATCTCTATAGTCAGAAGTTCCGTTCAACGCATTACACATTTTCTACACTTATACTTTTTTATTTTATGTATTTAATTTTATGTAACTTAATTATAATCACTATAATTTACTTTGTAATTTACAAAAGGCAGTATTTTTTTTATCATTGAATTTGTAATTATTTTGCCAGTGTATTTTTTTTTTGTCTAAAGTAGTATGCGTGCCACGGAAAAAAATGAACTGTCAGGGAACTCATCTTAGGGCGAAAAAACATTAGTGTGTGACATTCTGAGTTGTCAAATCGTAGTCTAGAATTAAAAAACGAACTATAAGTATCATAAATTCATGACCTACCAAAGACGTTCTATCCTCAACAGGAACGGCATATCAATGGGGCAGGCGTTCGACAACGTGACCCACGGGGCTGGTCTCGCGTACTTCCCTGCCGTGTCGCTGGCGATGCAAGAACACCTGTACGCCAACTTTGGACATGTTCCATTTGTGTGAGTAAAAACTTTACCCTGTTCTAGGATTGGCCGTGAACTTAGTAGATCATTATTCAACAGAGAATGAAAAAGTGAGAGTTTTACTTGCATGCACTGTAATCCTTCCTCCCCTAGTCAAGTTACAATCGTTTCGTGAAGAGTCTTTTTCTACCATCGATACGCCTCAACGTAATTATTATTAATTATATCATAAAACTGCTGGATGTAGCGATGATCATTGTAGACATTTAATAAGTTATTTAATAGCGTTAACGATTAAAGAATGCGCGGTAAATTAAGATCGCTCAGTGCAAGTAGTGGGGGCAATTGCACATGTGTACAATCGCGCACAGAAATCCTTTACATGATTTTTATTTCGTATGTTTGAACCTTAGTAACTTAACATTATAATAAAACTAGATTTTGCTTGTAATTTATCTTGCAAGTAGGTAAATTGTATGTATTTTAACCTGCTTTAATTATGCTTTAACAACAGGTTCCCAGTGGAGGGCTACGCAGCCTTACAAGCGGCTCCCAACCGCGAGTGTACACGCGCCACCTTGCTCTTCAAGTCTCTAGAAGCACTGCTGGATGAGTTGGCGCGGCCGTCGGAGATCAGGTCGCTCACGGCTAAGAGCAGTAAGGTATGCTTTAACTTACTTCTGTCTCAAATACATCAGGGGACAGAATGTCACCCAACATGATGCGCAACGATTGAGCGTTGCGCATCATGTCGGGTGACACGTTGCTCAGACTCCCGCAACTTGTCCCTTTATCAAGTTGTCGTACAAATTTATCGGGTCCCAAGAATAGAATAGAATAAACTTTATTATACACTAGCTGGTACGCGCGACTTCGTCTGCATCTTTTTTTTTCACAATAAAAGGTAGCCTATGTCCTTTTTCAGTCTCTAAAGATTGTCTGTGCCAATTTCATCAAAATCGTTTGAAAGGCTTAAGCGGGAAAGCGTAACAGACAGACAGACAGAGTTACTTTCGCATTTATAATATTAGTATGGATTTAATTAACCTGTTTATTACAAGCTTTTTATTAGCATGCAATGTAACTATGTATGCTCGGCTCAAATCTTGCAACTCAATTTTGAAGCAGATATCTTCAACCGATTGAACTGCAATTTTGCATGCAGGTGTAAATTGCATGACAATGCAACATTATGATGACATGGAGCTGATCTTTGTAACTTTATCCTAGCATGATCTGTTCTCTTAGAATAATTTTAATTTATTCTCATTTAAGGCAAAGTCAGAGACTTCAAAAGGAGTGACTGAAGAGGAGGTGGCTCTGAGGATCCACAGTTCGAACTCAGTGTACAGTCCGAAGCCATCTCCACACACCATGGCTGATGTACAGAGCAGCGAGGTGAAAAAGATGTCCAAAAAGGTACCCTGTTCATGTTATACGCCATCGTAAACAAAAGCATCCTGGGGGTTTTTACTTAAAATTTTAAATTAAACAAAAAAGAAAGAAAAAAAAGGAAAGTAAGAGAAGAAAAAAAAAGAAATTGAGAAAGTGTATAATAAATAAAAAAGAAGACGACCGCTTATGTCGCAAAAAACGTTTTCAACACTCTCAATGGAATCAAAATTCATTCTCATTTTGGTAATGTTGCTAAAGCAAAGAGGTACCAAAAGGTAAAGGTACCACAATACATTTAGCAACTCTAAATACATACAACCTCATTTATTCTACCCTTTCCAGGCTTTCCTCATGTCTCTATCGCGTCTGGTGGTGGTAGAACTGGGTAGCGTCCTCCGCTTATCATACGTGGTGGTGGCAGAACTGCTGCCGCGGCTGCGAGGCCTCATCGGCTTGAAGAGCAGGAGTATACAGGTGGACCAGGCCGCCGCTGACTTTTATTTGAAGAGCAGGGATGAGAATTTTGTAAGTGACGTACATTCAACTTTGGAATTTAAAACATCCGAATTGATAACCTCTTCCTTTTTTAGAAGTCGGTTAAAAATATTAAGAACTTAAAAATATATAAGTATGTTTATCAGTTGTCTAGTACTCATAACACAAGCTCTGCTTAGCTTGAGACTAGACGGCGTTGTGTGATGGTCGTCGAATATATATATACTTATCGAACCGTAGTTAAGAGGCCGGTTCGGGAATATTTATCCATACAAACGTAATACCAAAATCATTTGCAAGTCGAGCATATTTCAACCATATTATGGTGATATTTGGATTTAGACAATATTTATCTAGGATCCCCGATTTTTCTTTTTTTAAAAAGCTTTAAACAATCGTCCCGAACCGGCCTCTTAAGAGCGAGAGAAAATTGTGGCCGCCTCCTTCTTCGAAGCAGTAATGCTACCAAAAGGATGGCCACACGCTTAAAGGTACAGACGTCCTCACGATTCTGCTATTAGGACTCCGACTCCTTTCAGTCACTGAAGGCGTGGGCCCGTATCGTCCGATAACCGGACCAAGCCTGTGTCGTCAACGGAGTGCAGTGTTTTGGTTGGTCGATTGCCCTTCCTGCCGTGCCCCATCTAAAAAGAAATACAGTGTCTATTGATCTAAAAATACACGAAGAGGTTTGAACAAGCAGAGCTTTTTTAATCGATATTTAAACTAGTGCTTGACTGCAATTCCACCTGATGGTAAGTAAAATGCAATTGTCGATTGAGGCGCACTAGTTTATTAAAGTGCCTATTCACTCTAGCCTTGATTACACCTAAATTATAATCAGACGGGAAGACTACTTCTACAGAATTTTCTAAAAATACTGATTGCTCTCTTTTCCCTGTACGAAATTTTCTTCAAAGCTATTACGTACATTAGTAACACCATGTATCTAGGGGTCGGGCCCAACATCCTGCAGTAATCTGCCCGCATATAAATGATATATTTAGTTAAGTAATTAACGGGCAGACCTTGACCTACATACATGACACTATCCCTCCTACATACTTAAGTCACTGTTCCCAAAAAAAAAAAAGTACTGTACTCATTCAAGACTGCAAAGGTCCTATGTGATTTATTACTGGCTGATAAACTCATTATTTTTTTTTGTAATAGAAATAAAGAGGGGTATTTGGTAAGACTTTTAAAGTGAAGGGGCTGCTTTTAATTGCTATAATGTAACGGTTAAGGTCTCATGTCAAATAAAACACGGACACTCAATTCGTTAGCATATATTAATAAAAAAAAAAAACATATATCCCAGGGATGGGTTAAAAGGCCGTATGCCGAGTTCCAACTCTCCGGTCGTAAAGTTCAGTGTTACTTCCTTTCCCTTGTTGTTGGCTGGGGTAGGCAGGCAGGTGTGGTAGGCCCCTGAACGCTGCTGCTACTGCTACGACGTACGACGTCCACGGGAGGGTGATGCGCAGCGGATGACGTCCGATGGGAAAGTTCAAACCGTAGTATTGAACCCTAGAAGTACAGGTGCAATAAGTAGCTATTCAGGAGGTGACCTTGACCAGCCAATTGCCATTCCCAGGGTGATGAAGCGGAAAATAAGCACCTAACTTTACCTGGTAGGCAATGAATGTGGCTGATGGTCACGAGAACAGAGATATAGCAGTGAGAAAATGAGTACAATATAAAATTAGGTTAAAATATTGAACAAAGAAATTGTACGATTTACAAAATGATATGTGGAGGGTAGAAGTTTATTAAATTGCAAAGCCAACTACTTTATTGAAAGTTATTTAAAACTACGTTGCTAATTTTGATCACTGACAAAGTAATAATAAAAGCATGAAAAGAGGATTAATGTCCACCACATATAATAAATAGGAAAAGCTACCATACACTGTAAAATATACAATTGTTCGCCACTTACCGATATACGGGTCTTCAACACTACTCAGAATTTAGTATTTGTAATACAAGCAGAATTTAGAAAAAAGTTCAAACTGGTGCCGCGCTGAGAAGAGCTACGTAAGTACTATCGTTAGACAGAACACAGAGTTTTAAAAAAAACGCGCTGAGAAGAGCTACGTCTGTCCTCTGATTAGTCTGGCTGCCGAATGGCGGGTGCCGAGCTGCAAGTGACCGGCCGCTACTAAACTGACCGGACGGGTTTTAAAAAAATGTCGCAGTCAAAATGCGCAATCAGACAATGTTTGTGTTGACCAACTTCTGCTAGTTATATTACAAATAATGCTTAAGTATTTTAAATTGGTGACCCCTGTAAGCAGTAAGTGATGTTTGTATAATAGTGTTTTTGTTTGTATATATTAGTATTAATTAAGTGTAGGTTTAAGTTTTAATTATATTATTAAATTTTTATTTAGTTAATAATTTTTATTTTAAATAATTATTTGTAAACACGCGTACATCGTTACAGTACCCGCTCGCGCTCCCAAGGATTTTATTATTAAACTCCTTTATTGTTTAAATAATAAAATCCGCAATATTAAGTAATACGTTCATCTTTTTACCTTGCATACATCACCTTTCATAATATCCAAACATACTATCACCAGTCGAACAGCCGTAGTAAACATTACTAGAATGCTATGGCAGACACAATTCTAAGTTTTTTTTTCAGCAATTATTTCTGATTAACTTAAATAAACGTGTAGTTTAATGCAACAAATGAGAGATAATATAGAACACAGCGCTATGGGTATTGCAACTGTTAGTAAACATGATAGAACAAATTAATAGTTATTAGCTAATTTGATGTCTTTGATATGCCATGTACCTAGGTCTTTCCCTGACATATCAGCTAAAATATACACTAAAGGTGACTTTTTACCAGTTATACGGCATTTAATATATTTCGGTGCTAACTTTTTGCTAAAATACTTGTCTTTATCGCTCAAAACGTACGCTCTTTTCATGACAACGTCACCGACTTTAAATTCAGCTGGTTTACGCCTCAAGTTGTAATGACTCGTATTTTTCACGTGAGCTTGCCATAGCTTGAACTGGACGTTGTCGAATATTTTTGACAAACATCCCAGATTTTCGGCATAAACATCACGGGGAAGAAATGTCACTTCATTGGCAACCTCGTTATCTACGTAATGTGAACCGCAAGTGATTAGCTCTCTACCGTAAACAAGAAAAGACGGAGTATAACCAGTAGCTTCGTTGACGGAGTTGTTAATAGCGAACTGAACAGATGAAATTTTGGTGTCCCAAGATCTTTGGTCATCGTCAATGAATGTTGACAAGCAAGTGATAATTGTTCTGTTGTAACGCTCAACGGTATTTACTTGAGGTGTGTACTTAGGCGTAAAATATATATTAGGTATATTATATTTTTTAAATAAACTTTCAGTGAGGTTACTGGTAAATTGAGTTCCATTATCTAAAAACACAGTCTGAGGGACTCCATGTACTAGGAAAACCGAATCTTCTAAAATTTTTGTAATTATTTGTGAGGTAGCATTACGAATAGGAAAAATTAAACAGAATTTGGAAAAGCAACATGTAACCACGAAAATATAAGAATTTTGTTTACGTGTTGTAGGTAAAGGACCCATCAAATCAATGGATAACATTTGAAATGGACGAGAGCATTGAGAGCATTTAGGTCGTCCCATTTCGCCTAAAGTTGTATGGTTTTGTATTTTGTGAGATAAGCATTTATCACAAGCTGACACAAAATTAACGACATCCTTATGCATGCCGGGCCAATAGTAACGTAACGCAAGACGTCTATAAGTTTTGAAAATGCCTAAATGTCCGGCTATAGGCTCGGAGTGGTTTTCAAAAATGACTTGCTCACGTAATTCACTAGGTATAACCTCTTTCCAAGAAAATTCTGTAGTAAATTGACATTTTTCTTTACTAAGCCTAAACAATTTATTATTTTTAACAATAAAATTTTGAAAATTTTGTGGATTGTTAATGCAACCATTATAAATGTTACTATACCAGGAATCGTTAGTGGTCTTTATAGCATCAGATGTGCTAATAGCACTCACTGGAACCGCTCGAGAAAGAGCATCTGGTACGACATTATCGGAACCACGACGGTGCTTGATCTCAAAATGAAAAGACGATAATCGAACACCCCAGCGAGCCAGCCTACCTGTCGGATTATTCAGTGACAGAAACCACTTAAGCGCGCTATGATCGGTATATACCGTGAACATCTTACCATTCTCCAAGTAGCACCTCCAATGCTCTAAAGCGGTAATTACAGCCAAAGTCTCACGCTCAGTGATGCTGTAATTCCTCTCTGATGCTGACAATGATCTACTCATGTAGGCTATTGGATGCTCTTTGGAATTTATAGTTTGGGTAAGCATTGCACCGATACCATAGTTGCTAGCATCTGTGTGGACTTCGAAAGGACGATTATAATCAGGACAGGATAGTACTGGGGCTGATATCAGACATTCCTTTAATTTTAAGAAAGCGGCGTCAGCCTCGTCAGTCCATTTAAATGGTGGAGCACTCTTCTTATTAGACGTCAACTTATTTAAAGGGGCAGCTATGGTGCTGAAATTAGGTACGAAGCGACGGTACCAAGTGGCGGTTCCTAAAAACCGTTTAACGTCCTTTTTATTTGAAGGTGTAGGATATTGAAGGATAGCCTGCACTTTTTCAGGATCAGTTCTTAGACCACCACTGTCAACAACATAACCCAGGTATTTGAGACGGTCTCTAAAAAATTTGCACTTATCTAAGTTAACAGTCAGGTTCGCATGTTTTAGCTTATTAAGTACACGAACTAGCAACGAAACATGGCTGTTAAAATCGTTACTAACAATGATAATGTCGTCAAGAAAAGCAAAGACTCTTTGTTCGAATTCCCCGAAAAGTGTATCGACCAAACGTTGTTGAGTGGCAGGGGCATTAGTCAAACCAAAAGCTGTGCGCTTAAACCTAAATGTACCACGACCTGGGACATAGAAAGCCGTCTTATCACGATCCTCTGGATGAATATTAATCTGCCAAAAAGCTTTTGACAAATCGATGCTGGACAAATAACGAGCATCACGAAGATTGTCCAAGATCTCTGAGATGTATGGCAGATTATAGGCGTCTTTCTTGGTGACTGAATTAAGTTTTCGACTGTCCAAACAAAAACGTGGCTCACCGTTCTTTTTAGTAACGATTAAAACAGGTGAAGACCAAGCACTTTCACACGGTTCGACAACATCAAGACTAAGCATTTCGTCAACCTGTTCAATGAGGATTCGTTGCTTTTCTGGTGACATCCTATAGTAACGCTGTCGAATAGGTTGAGTATCTCCTGTGTCGATTCGATGCGTAATCACATTCGTATTGCCTAAACCTTTGACCTTAAAAGATATCTCTTCGAATTGGCGTATGATATTATCAGCCACTACTCTTTGGGCTGTATCGAGAGTATCATAATTCTGCAAATGAGTATTGTCAGTATTGACTGACGCTATATTATTGTTAATTTGTCCAATACTAATGGAATATAAATACTTGGGACAGATTTGAAACTTACGCCAAAAATCTATACCCAAAATAAGATTATTATTAATTTCAGGTACGACTAGAGCTTCAATAATATGAAATTGGTCTTCAAAATGAATGGGAAGATTCATAGAACCAATACTGTTTAGCCTTTGTCCTCCTGCGGCAATAAGAAATGTGGGATAGGAATTGTTTGCAGTTAGGTGAAGTCCCTTACTAATAAGTACTTTATGCGCATTATTACCTATGATTGTCACAGCTGAACCTGAATCTAATAAACCTACCATAACTAATTCATCCATTTTAACAGAGACATAAGGTCTGGAATCATTAGAAGGAATGTTGGTAAGAACTGAAGCAACTTTATAAATGTTGAAAAAATTTTTAATAGTTTGGAGCCAATTTTGCCAATCATCTTTGTCAAAATTGCTATTGCTACAGTTCTGACCACCTAGTTTTTTGAATTAGATTTATTAGTCTTTGTTTTGTTGCAATCTGGGCACTGCGGTGTCTTGACGTCCTTTTTGCCACAAACAAAACAAAAAATGTCCGTTTTGTCTGCTGCACATTGACGTAAGCCATGAGAATCTGTACGGCATCTTGGGCAATAACGTCGAGGTTTCGGTGTATCGATGGCATGTAAATTATTATTATTGTATTTATTTTGATTATTGCTGTAACTGTTATTGTTTTGTTTATTATTATTTTGCGAATAATTAATCTTAGTTGGCTTTGACTTTGTATACGCGAACTCCGGTGCTACAGTATCAGATGATGGAACTGGTGGTTCATGAAAATAAGAAAGACGTGCCTGAACTTTTTCGAAGTTAGTACACAGGGATCTCAATTCGTTAATTGATTTAATTTCGGGCACGGAAGCTAATATACTTGAATAGCAAGGTCGGATGTTGTGCAAAATAATCTCTAACTTGCTATCTTCTGAGAGAGGTTTCGACAGTCGTGAAAACAGTCCAGACATAATAGCCAAATAAATTACTATATTCTCTGTTTCACCCTGTGTTCTCAGACGGATCTCAGACAAAAGTCTGTAATCATAATCAGCTTTATCAAAATCGTTTTTTAAACATAACAGAAGATTATCCCAGTCCGAAATGAGTTCTCTGTTGCTACGGAACCAATGAAGTGCATCTCCCGTGAATATCTCAGTTGCATATGAGAGCAACTTTTCATTTGAAATGTTTCTCGCAAGTTTAAATTCGTTTGCCCTTTGGATGAAGGAACGAACGCAACTTTTGCCGTCATATTTTAATTTATTAACATCTTGTGAAGTACGGTCACAAGAAACTGAGACATTAATAGGTTTAACCGATGACAAGGTCTCACTGCTAGTTGAAGGAAATAAAGGGTCAGCAAGATATTTATCCTTTAAAGAATTTAATTTATTTAAGTAAAGCTTAAATTGGTCAACACAATAATCGTAAACGGCTGCATCTGTTTCAGTGCGACTTATTCTGTTAATGCGGTGATAAAGATGATTTAATAAATTTTGTATTCTTAAAAAACTATTACGGTCCAACTCGTTATCAAAACCTACTTGGATTTTAGTTAAAACATTTGAAACTCCCCTGAGATCATCAGCTGGGCTTAATGGCGAGTCCAAAATGTCCTCAGAAGGAAAAAGTGAGATTAATTTTACTATTTGTTTACGGAGTTCAGACACTGTGCTCTCTGGAGTGGAGCCTCTAATGGAAACTTCATATTCCAATTCACTCTTCTGAAGCGACAGAAATTTAATCGTAAAAGCCATGACTAAAATTTTACCCTATATTAGTAAATGACGAACAGTGTATAATTTAGCAATTAAAACAAAACAACTAAAAGAATACCTCTGTCCCTTACAATTAACTAAGCTATCTAGTAACGCATTGGTTGATATTAGTTAAGCAGAAAATAGCAGTGAAAGAAACAAAATTTTTTTTCCGTTTAAAAAAAAAACTGCTGAAAAATAAAAAGAAAAAATAGCACAGAATTGCAACTAATGTGTAATGCTTAAAACAGACAAAGATGGAACAAGAACTAGTTACTTTAAAAAACGTCTGAATTAGTGACTGCTACATAAGTTTAACAAATTTTTCCAAATTTTATGACGGTATTAGTAAAAAAAATTCCAACTAACGGTTATTTTTCGTTTTAATACGAACAAATTATAGAAATGCTTTTAAATTAATAACAGGCTTGTTTTGCTTACACTTTAGTTGCTGGCAACCAAAAAAAAAATAAAAACCAAACCAAACGTTTCACAAAAATAAAATAAAAAGAAGCACACAAACATGCACTACCCCTAGAAAATTAGAACTACGGCATATAATTTTGTAACGAAAATTAAACTAACCACGTAAGGCGCCAATGTGACGGTTAAGGTCTCATGTCAAATAAAACACGGACACTCAATTCGTTAGCATATATTAATAAAAAAAAAAAACATATATCCCAGGGATGGGTTAAAAGGCCGTATGCCGAGTTCCAACTCTCCGGTCGTAAAGTTCAGTGTTACTTCCTTTCCCTTGTTGTTGGCTGGGGTAGGCAGGCAGGTGTGGTAGGCCCCTGAACGCTGCTGCTACTGCTACGACGTACGACGTCCACGGGAGGGTGATGCGCAGCGGATGACGTCCGATGGGAAAGTTCAAACCGTAGTATTGAACCCTAGAAGTACAGGTGCAATAAGTAGCTATTCAGGAGGTGACCTTGACCAGCCAATTGCCATTCCCAGGGTGATGAAGCGGAAAATAAGCACCTAACTTTACCTGGTAGGCAATGAATGTGGCTGATGGTCACGAGAACAGAGATATAGCAGTGAGAAAATGAGTACAATATAAAATTAGGTTAAAATATTGAACAAAGAAATTGTACGATTTACAAAATGATATGTGGAGGGTAGAAGTTTATTAAATTGCAAAGCCAACTACTTTATTGAAAGTTATTTAAAACTACGTTGCTAATTTTGATCACTGACAAAGTAATAATAAAAGCATGAAAAGAGGATTAATGTCCACCACATATAATAAATAGGAAAAGCTACCATACACTGTAAAATATACAATTGTTCGCCACTTACCGATATACGGGTCTTCAACACTACTCAGAATTTAGTATTTGTAATACAAGCAGAATTTAGAAAAAAGTTCAAACTGGTGCCGCGCTGAGAAGAGCTACGTAAGTACTATCGTTAGACAGAACACAGAGTTTTAAAAAAAACGCGCTGAGAAGAGCTACGTCTGTCCTCTGATTAGTCTGGCTGCCGAATGGCGGGTGCCGAGCTGCAAGTGACCGGCCGCTACTAAACTGACCGGACGGGTTTTAAAAAAATGTCGCAGTCAAAATGCGCAATCAGACAATGTTTGTGTTGACCAACTTCTGCTAGTTATATTACAAATAATGCTTAAGTATTTTAAATTGGTGACCCCTGTAAGCAGTAAGTGATGTTTGTATAATAGTGTTTTTGTTTGTATATATTAGTATTAATTAAGTGTAGGTTTAAGTTTTAATTATATTATTAAATTTTTATTTAGTTAATAATTTTTATTTTAAATAATTATTTGTAAACACGCGTACAACGTTACAGTGCTTGACTGCGATCCCACCTGATGGTAAGCAGTGATGCAATCGTTGATGGTGAGGCGCACTAGTTTATTAAGAGCCTATTCACTCTAGCCTTGAAGACACCTAAATTATTATTGGACGGAAAGACTGTACTGGCAAACTGTTCCATTTCGATCAGACAGCGAGCTATCCATTGCACGCCGTCCGCAAGCCCGCGTGTCTATGGTAACCACCGTAGTGTGACTGTTTCTAGTCGACCCTAGGCTGATAAAATTTTCACTTTTCCCTAATTTCCCTACATGAAGGTATTAAGGTCAGTTTCCCCTTTGGGGAAAAGGTAGGGCTCCGCCATCCGCCCTACCCTGTGGTCCTCAACCTGAATGACTGGTCAGACCCCCACTGACTGATGGTGAATTCCATAAGCACGAAGTAGCCCGATGCCTCATCACATTATTTAGACAAGGGAAGGCTTGAAAGAATTGATTTGTGAGACTTTGGAATTCATGATATTGTAAGTGTTTAGTTAGAAGTGGTTTAGAAGGAATACAACAAAGGGGAGTAAGATTAAATTAATGACATTAAATCGTGTGGTTAACCATTACGCTAACGTAATAGGTGTTTGGTCATTATATACTCACACGACACCTCACATCAGAACTCACAGTACTTAGGGCAACACTTCCATAAGTGACGCATGCTCCTTTTCAGCAACAGTACGTCAACATCATGCTCCTATTGAGACATGGTCCCTAGCAGTTCTCTCGAACTGTAAAACGTGACGAAGCAACCTTCCCTGCTGCTAACCGTGCGACCGTCCTTGTCTAGCAACGGCGCATGCTAGTTCCAGTGCATTGCGTCTACATCATGCTCCTATTGAGTCATGGTCCCTAACAGTCCTTGGACTGTATAATATATGATAGATATGACAACCCATCCCCAGGTTGTGCGACCTTTGCACAATAAGCTCATCTGCAAGATACAGTGCTCGTATCTGACCGAAGTAATGGCAGATAGAGAATATAAACTCAAAGGTAGATAATTGCAAATACTAATAAATAATATAGACGAGAGCCATCGCTCGAGGGTGAGAGTTACTTTGACTCTCTTGAAATGCCTATATAGGCAGTCCCTAAAGTGCTCCACGTTTCTGTCTATTTAGTTACAAGAGCTATAGAGAACTAGCTTTTCCCGTGGCTCCGCTCATATGCCTGTGAGTAGTAACACTATGTCAGCCTAAAATAATTTAGAAAAATGAAGGATTCACACAGTCAAGCCAACACTCACTCACACACAGACAGAATAACTTTAAATACTAAATTAGATAAATCTAAGCTGGATTCGCCTCCACCGATAGTATTGAATTCCCTAGAATTGTCTCACCTAGCCCCGTCTTATGAAAGCTAGGGAACTAGGAGGGGATGAGAAAACAATATTAAAATCCAATAGGGCTAGGAATTCATCGTAAGGACATAAGGGAGGATAATCTACTTATCTTTAAAGTTACGTAAATTATAAGATTGAGAGGACTTGGACAAGCGCGACGCATCGTCAGTCGGTCGCAGAACTCTTTACAGTTGCATCGCTAGAGGCCGGAGTGGTTTTCGGCACTCCTCACTTCCCTTCACAACCCCAGGGCGTGGATCACATAACGTTGTTCCCACCGTGCTACCTCATAGCTCCGGAGTTTCCAGAAATGTGCCAAAATACGTGTCTCGCTAAATATTTTTTTTTTTTTTTCTGTCCAAAGAGGCCTGCCTCGCCCGGCCCCCGATTGTGATTTAACGAGATACGGTTCCTAGCGTTCCTTGGAACGACTTATCAATATGTCATACAACTGGGCGATGACTACCCCATTATACTCTAGGAAGTGTGCCCCTATCAAAGCAGAGCATGTAAAGCATTCTACTGTCAGTCAGTCGTAAAGGAGAGGCAGCCATCGCTAACGTTTGGTGGTTCAAGATTTCATCAGAACCCAAACTGGCTCTAACATGTAGAGAATAATTAATCGGTTCGGCCTCCAATTGACAGTGATTTATTTACTTATTAGAGCGTCATGCAATACAAAGGTAAACAAGCGGATTTAATGCCTTAAAACTGATGCAATCATGATACCGACGAGCATGCATGTAAGTGTCAAAGACACCTTAGAGATAGTCTGCACAGTTCGCTTCAAAGAAAGGCTTTCTCCGATTCCCTAACACCATCCGAAAGCTTAGGTTACCTTGTCATAGGGTAGAATAGGAAATGGTTAAACACTCACCCACTCACTCATCGACTCAGCCGCTGAGATTCACTCACGTACTTACACACTCTTCCATGCGTATTCGGCTACCACACACTATAGATAATAAGTAGGCTTAAACTGAACTAATGTTGTATCGCAATACTAGCACTCCTAAGAATTACTACGGTAACGTCCGTGCCCTATCGAGTCCTGAAGCTAAGTTTCCCGTTTTCGTCGCCGAGTCAACCCATGGCTTACCTGGCGTGCATATGTTCCGGCTGTTTCTTGTATTGCTATTAGAAATTGTATAAGTGTCACTTGTTTCTTTAGAATTCTATCGGTCCTTTCGTAAAAAGGGACAATTTATGAGGGTCCAAGTGGGAACTGGCGCCGAGTTATTTTTAAAAATAAATATAATATTTTATTATTAATTTGAAGTAAGTGACAGACAGTCACAGTAGTATGGTAAATGATGAAGTAGATCAAAATACTCTCATGTACTTAAAGTACTCGTATGAATCTAATTCCAATTTGTAATCAATATGACAAATTATTATGATCTTCTTGTCGGGTCGTTTTGACTCAAATTTTATCCGACCAATATTTAGCCACCTGGACAGCTCTTTCGTCGCCTCATACGGTCATTAAAGGTGCAGGTTGTAGTGCACGCTGAGCAGGACAGGAGGTGACGCATATCCTGTGAAGGGGCTCCGCACTGGCACTGTACTTGCGATGGAACAAGGAAGCCCCATTTGGCCAAATTATTTTGATGTAGGTAATAGAAGAACAATGGTTTAAGTATTCTAAAGGTTACACGGTGTCTAAATCCATCAGTGCCCTTTGCGATCGGCTGACCTTTCGGGTTGGGTTAAAAATATTCTGTGAATTGGGCCAGCTCCGGAAAGTGGCAGTTTTAAATGAAAATTGATCAGGTAGATTGTTTTTAGGAAAACACTTTGAGAGTATCATAAGTGGCCTGTTGAATATTTAGAAAATTTAAGCGTAGATATATTTTTTTTTTTGTGTATGTTAATTAATAACGTATTTATTATTTTATTACTATTCTTCTCAGGGTAGTCAGCTAGGACACTCTCAATTTCAAGAGCCGAAAAAAAAATGTTGACGTGTAAAAGATTCTTGTAAAAAACCTATTGAAAAAAAAAATCATTTATCTTTATGAATATACTCATCTGTGGTTTGCAGGTGGGCCTCGCATCCAAGCTCCTGGCCCAGCCGTCACCACGTCTCTGCACCATGCTGGACTTGCTATGGACCTTCTTGGACGAATCCGCCCTGTGTGATGTCTTGGAACACTGTGTGGTGCGGGAGTGTCTACTCTTTGACTTGGTATCACAGGTATTGTTTTCTTTAACAAGTTTTCAATGAAAATATTTTTTTTCATAACAAGCTTTTACAGCGATGGTCTATACTTATATAAATAAAACTCGTCAAGACGATTCACACGAGCCCAAACTCGACGTGGTTGTGCCGTTTAATTACAGAGTTCCTATGGCTACCTCGCGATTCCATCATCAGATCAGCTCCATGTCTACATAATATTGCATTGTCATCCGAACTAAACGTGTATACAAAATTTCAGCTCAATCGGAAACCGGGAAGTGGATCAAATTTAAGTTGCAAGATTTGATTACAGAACGACAGACAACGGGACAGGTGAAACTAAATAAAAGCTTGTAAAAAAGATTAGACTTTAAAACGGTTGTTTCATATCGTATATCCTTCGAACCTTCTGGGAGTCGAAGCCTTCTGGGGGCCAAGGCTTGATGCGAAGCGAAACACCGAGGGCTTCTGAACTAAGGCAAGAAGGAACAGTGGGTCGTTTAGTCAGTAAAAGTCTGACACTGTCTTCAGCTCAGCCCAAGGGTGGGATCCGCTATTCGATGATTTTTCCCACCATAAAAAAGTTCATTGCTCAAAAATTCATTCTTGTCCTTGCCGCTTTTAGCCACGTAAATTTTCTTGCATAAATGCGGAAAAGTGCGCGTGCCCCCGCCACTATTACAATATCAGGCCGGGCGCAAAGGGAACCCCACGTTTCGCGCGGCGACCCACACTTATTTATGTCTTTGTAAGTGTATTGAAAAATTTTAAAAGGTAGAATTTGTAATTGCAGTCTTTAGCTCCATTGAACTGTTGATTGTCGCCTCGGCCACAATAACAATCATTTCTCCATTTGTATAAAAATATACTATTTTTACAGGACATGCTCTTTAACCAGCAAATCGAAGGTGTGTACGTGTTATGTGGACTGATGCAGCACCGGGAGACACGACACCACCTCGTCAAATACGTGTTCTTCAATAAAATCACGTGAGTCCAGTTCATACAGTTCCAAAAATATTACAAATTCATTACATTTCATTATAAATTCAGCGTTACAATGCTCCCATGGCTGGTATTCAGACCTCCTTTCTAGGAGAGAGAGCGGGCCGTAGTCCAATGTTCCAATAAGCCCAAACTCGACTAGAGTTCCGGGGCCTACTTTTCGGCTCCATCATCATCTTATACTAGTTTTATTCAGAACCATTTGTTTATTTGCATTGTAATAGTTTCTTCACTATATTCATAAGAGTGTGAAATTGCATTGACCATTTCTGGTCTTCTTCACCAGTTTCACTTCATCAAATGTTACTTTTTGATTATAAATGCTTGAGTTCTCAATCATCATCATCATATCGGCCGAAAAACCGTCCACCGCTGGACATAGGCCTCCCACAAGCACTGCCACTAAGACCGTAAAGTTCTCAATAAATATCAAAATCAGCAAAACTACGAAACGGTCCATAAATTACGGTTTTGGGGGTAATAAATAAAAACTCAATTTGACATTTTAGTCTGTGGTTTATATTCTTTTCAGGTTTGACAACTTCCTAAACGTCAAGTGTCCGGATGACAAAGTACTTCGGACAGTGATCAGAAAGCCTTGGTGGCAGCGACCCACCGCCGTGCATGGGGAAACGGACCCAAGGATAGCTGGTAACAAGGATCAGATGATGACAGACACCACAGAGCATCGAAACGCGCTAGAGGCGGCATTGTCCAAACTTCTCATAAGTACTAAGCGTGTCAGTAATCGTTATAACTTACTCATAGGAATTGGGTATCAAAAAACTTTATCCAAAATCTTGTCCAAACATAAAAAAATCTTTTGACAATTTGAATGCAATTATGACGACCAAAACTTGAGCTAAATCAATGCTGTCTCTTGTCACTGGCAAGCACCATAATTCCGTGCTCTGTGGGAAATAGAACAAGTACAATAGCTCGTGTTTGAGTAATGATAAATAAAGGCAGGATAGAATAAATTTAAATTTTATTCATATTAATCCTCACGCAATCCACTATTGGTCTCCATCTCCATCTAAAATTTGGATTTTATCCGAGCAAATATCTACTCAAAATGGATAAATACTCAGATAAAAACGGAATATCCGTTTTTACATACATATAATCTCATACCATTCTTAGTAACACGCATTTCATCTCACTTTTCCACCCGACCATACCAAGCCAAACGATTCCGTTTCAAATCGAAATGTACCATATTTTTTCATCAGTAACATATACGCATCACGCATGAATAGATGTTCTCGCCATTCGCAGAATAGCCTGTGTAACACAAACATTATTTATTTACAGAAATGGCAGAGAGGGGCACCATTAAGCGTTCTCCTTTTGCACCTACGGGACCAGGTATTGTTTTATTTACTCAGTAATATTATTTATTGTATTCTTCTTAGCGTGCAGACGGCAAAACCAGTTAAATTCCTTGCCTGGCCCAGTATTCGGCCACGGCAATGCTGTCCACTGACGCTGTCATTAGGTTACGTACTACGTGAACCCCATCTGTGGAGATTGTCTTTACTGCACCCAACCTGGGTGCGAAGTCTGTTTAAAGTTTTCCAGGTTGGCAGGAAAAACCAGTGACCTGCCACTACTACGCGCGGGTGCAATAACTATTAAATATATTATGAATGTATTATACATATAAACCTTCCTCATGAATCACTATATCAATTTAAAATAGATATAGTGCCAAAAGAGGAAGGCCGCATCAAAATCCGTTGTGTAGTTTGAAAGATCTAAGCATACATAGGGACAGACAGCGGGAAGCGACTTTGTTTCATACTATGTAATGATGAATAGCCGTTAGTTGCGCCAAAACTCTAGGCTAGGCATATTAGGCCAACTTTGGTCTTGAAATATTCGTAATAGTTCAGGGAAGGATCAAACGGGTAGTAAAACAATGCACTCCTTAATACATGGACATAGACCCAGAATAGAAACACTCCAATATTTAAATCCCTAAGAACTTTTTTCCAACAGCTTACTCGACTAACTATTCCTAAAAGCATTTAGGTACGAGTATTCAACATATTAATATTTTCAGAAAAAATATCGAAGTTGATGGCACCGCCTCCAGACGACGCAGTCATCGAGGCTCAGTACCGCGAGGACTGCAGCAGGATCACGAAGGCAATCGCACCCTTGGAACAAGTGCAGGTTAGCGGGGTACTTTGAAAAAAATCTTGTGCATTATAAATGTCGCGGCACGGTGGGCGAAGGATTGTGCGTTCGTCGTTCATTGCAGCAGCGGGCAGCGACATCGCACGCGCAAACACACATTGGCAATGTACGACAAACGCCCAATGCGCCGCGTCTCTGTTAGTTAACAAACACTTTTTATTTATTTATCGTTTATATCAGGCATTACAAACCCATTAAATTACATAAAATAAATGGATTCAATTAAATACATTATAGAATATAAAAATATTGTAAATTATATTGAATTGCAAATTAGTAAATTTATAAAATTAAAAAAGATAAAGAAAGAATAATTCATTATTAATTACAGCGTCTAAGCAGCTTTTACACTTAACTCTACGCACGCGGCAATTTCGGCAGTATGTCCCCTCTTTAAAGACCAAAAAAGTGTCATGGCGGTCGGATAGCAACTTCAATGACAGGCCTGTTGGTCTACTGGAGAGGCCCTAACTGCTATCCCACCCAGAACAAATGTTTGTGTGATGAGCACGACCATTTGTTGTGTCTGGGTGTAATTTATCTATAATATGTATGTATTTGGAAATATGTATATAATTATGTTTACCAGATGTCTAGAACTTACAACACAACCTCTGCTTAGCTTAAGACTAGACGACGTTGTCTGACAGTTGTGGAAGATATATAATGGCATAAAATCTTGCAATATGTTTCCTATCCACGTTCACAGTTATGTAACAAGACCAGTTTAAATTTACAGAAAAGTAATAAAATAAATGCAACCCACACTCTTGGAACGGGGCCAGGTGATGAGTTAGTTAAATGAAGTCCAAAACTGCTGAACATCCATTGTCAGGAGTGTTTTTAGACACTGTTTAATGTTCTGTACTATATCTTAAATGTTTTTGAAGTTGAAATATCAATTTTATTCTGTTTCTAAAGACTATATCTTCTGCTAGCGACTTCATCTTCGTAAAAGTAGATTTCTTTAGACAAATTTTGGAGCCCCGTTTCATCCCTTTAGGTTGTATATTCTTGGGTAATTGAGTTTTTTTATGGTGGGAAAAATCATCCAATGACAAATGCCCAATGACAATGATATTATATATAATAAAAAAGGTAGATATCGCACTGGCGCACAAAAATTGTTGCGAACGAATTCAGACAATTGTCGTAATTTGTTTTAGTCGGCTTATAGCAGCGAGCGAAACAACGCGTGTCTGTATCGTGCCTATATTTACCTAAAATGCCAAGTTGTGTGTTACGAAGGTGTAAAAACTATGGTTCCAAGAAAAATAAGAGTGTAGGAGTTTCATACCATACGTAAGTATATTAAAATAATGTCATATTTATATTTTTTCACGATTTTATTTCTCATTTACAAATTACATTTCGAATTATTAATATGGCGGTACGATAAGGACAGTGAATATGATGACAACTGCAGCGCGACAAGGACAAACAGCCATGTGTCATAGATTAATCAACCAGAAGCGAAATCGTAGGCAGAATACACAACGTTCGTTGTCCGCTTGAGTTAGTTTGTTAGCGTCTTTCTAATAATAATATTAAGATGATATAGAATTAAATTAGTAATAGCGGGCTAATCAATATTATTTTATTACTCGATTAAAATATACCTTAGATAAAACATTTATTTTTTGTAGTGTTTTTGTTATCTTCCAGATTTCCTAGTGATGTTTATATAAAACATAAATGGATCAGCATAGTTCAGGCGGAAAGAAGTGAATATTACTGGATACCTACAAAAAGTAGTACAATTTGTTCTGAACATTTTAAAAATGAAGATAAATATACTACTTCCAAAGGCTACTTGCGTCTGAAAAAAACTGCAGTGCCTGTGATGGCCCCGGTAAAATTTAATTTTGTAAATATTATGATAGTTGATTATTTTCACAACAAGAAAAAAATGGTCGTAACTTATGTAATTTTGTGATCAGTGCATTCAATGTTGCTCAATACCTTTCGAGCACCGTCATATGAGACACAATTAAAGAACAATAACGACGACCCGGTTGGCGCAGTGGTTAAGCGATTTAGTGCTGCGCTGTGGGTCGCGGGTTCGATTCCCGCACGGAACAAATATTTGTATGACCTACAAATAGTTGTTCCGGGTCTGGGTGTCTTGTGTATGTGACTTTGCATGTTTGTGAACGCACCCGCGATACAGGAGTAACTCCTAGTGTGGGGCAACGTTTTTTAAAAAATAAAAATAAAATAAATAAAAATAATAGGTGCGCGGACACCGGTGTCCTCTTCGTGCTCCATAGTTTAAAGAACAATAGCTGCGCGGATACCGGTGTCCGCTTCGCTTCGTGTTCCATAGTTTAATTACAAATATCATTTGTAACACCATATCAATTAAGAGAATTTATTCTATTTCAGGACAATGATGATGTTCCACAATTTCGCTCACCTACCAGTCTGGACCACATTGATATATCCGACATGGATTCAGTGTTTGATACCCCCAGAAAAGCAAAGCTTAGGACGCGAGTTCGTAAACTATTTGTTGAAAAAAAAATGTTACAGAAAAAAAATAATGCTCTTAAAATCCAAAACAGCAGATTAAAAAAAAAAATAACAAGCATGAAAAACATTTTAAAGGATTTGAAAAAAAAAAAATATCTCACGGAACAGCAATTTTCGGATCTTAACCTAAAAGCAGAACCATTAAACTTATTTAACAGAATATTGCAAATAAAAAAGTCTAAGAAAAATTTTAGGAAGAAATACCCAGCAGCGCTTCGAAAATTTGCGTTAACTTTAAATTACTACTCCTCAGCGGCGTATAAATACGTTAGGCGGGTATTCCATACTGCCCTGCCTCATCCCCGTGTTTTGGCTAAATGGTACCAAAACAGTTCAATGTTGCCGGGTTTCACGAAACAAGCATTTGATATTTTAAAACAAAAAAGTAATTTATCTAGAAAGAAAATTATTTGTGGTCTGATTGTAGACGAAATGGCTCTCAGACATCAAACTCAATGGACAGGCAAAAATACAGAGGGATTAGTAAATTATGGTTCTGGACCTTCAGAAAACAAAGAAATTGCAACAGAAGCATTTGTTTTTATTTTAGTATGCTTAAGTGAAAACTGGAAAATTCCTGTAGCTTACTTTTTCGTCAAAGGGTTATCATCAGAGACGAGGGCCACTTTAATCATGGATTGTTTAAGACATTGTCATGCAGCAGGCGTTGACGTAGTAAGTTTGACTTTCGATGGTTGTGCGGCTAACTTGTCTACTGCAGCGGTTCTAGGCTGTAAATTGAGCGTTATTGATAACTTAAAAACTACATTTAAACATCCTGAAACCAATAAAGAAGTTGCACTTTTCTTAGATCCATGCCACATGATTAAGTTGGTACGCAACACTTTTGAAGCGAAGTCAGTTATTTTTAATAATGAAAATAAAGAGATAAGGTGGCAACTATTAAAAAATCTTAACAAACTGCAGACAAACCAGGGCTTGAATTTTGCCAACCGACTTACACAACGGCACTTAAATTTTCGCAATGAAATCATGAAGGTCAAATTAGCCACACAACTTTTAAGTAGAAGTGTCGCAAATGCTTTGCAGGTTTGCGAAGAGACATTGCGTTCATCAAATTTTAAAGATTCGGGTCCCACTAAAGACTTCATAATATTATTTAATGACTTGTTCGACATTTTCAATTCGAGAGCTCGTGACAAATTTGGTTTCAAAAAGCCTGTTAGTTCAGGTAATGCAAAAGAAATATTTGCTTTTCTAGAAAAAGCTAAAAAATATATACTTGAATTGCGTATTTACAATAAAAACAGAATTACCCGACGTGGACATGTATTTATGAAAATAACTAAAAAGAAGCTCGTGCAATGTAAATCTAAAACCGGTTTTTTAGGATTTTTGATTTGTATCGAAAGCCTTAAATATTTATATGCGTCTCTTGTTCAAGATGAGGAAAGACTGAGCTACATTTCTACATATAGGTTAAGTCAAGACCACATTGAAATAATGTTTGGGGACATACGTCGACATGGAGGGTATAATAATAACCCAAATACAATCCAATTCAAAGGAATTTATAAAAAAATGTTCAATCATTTGGAATTGCGATCTGCCTTTACAGGTAATTGTATTCCAGTAGAATATTTTCCGATACTAAATTGCTCATCAGCAGTAAAAAACATAAATAACACGTGCAACGGACGGGTTCTGGATGAAAATTTGGTTATGGATGAGCTTATGAACTTGGAAAGTGATAAAAAATCGGAAGAAAACGTGTCTATTATGACAGATTTACTTAATAACGATCGTTGCTCGTGTAATGTAGAACAAATAATTGGATATATTTCAGGCTGGGTATCTAGAAAGCTTTGTGGAAGTTTAAAATGTGAAGACTGTCGTTCCTCTTTATTCACGAATGAAAAATTATGGTTTCATAAACTCGTCACTCTTAAAGATATGGGTGGTTTGTGTTTTGCATCGCATGATGTTTTTTTAGTGTGCTTAAAATCAGAAGATACTTTAAAGAAATTCATCATAGAAAATGGTCCCTATTTTAGAAATTCTCATGATTTTAAGCGATTACAATACAACATTTTAAAACACTTTTTGCAGTCCAACGTATTCGATATTTTGTCCGAACATTCTATGAATCAAACCCCTATACTCAATCATAGATTGCAACTAATTCGAGCTATAATACAAAAGTATCTGAATGTCCGTTTGCATCATGAGCACAAAAATAACCCATTCATAAAAAGCACGTCAAAAAGACAGAAAAGAAATAAATTAAACTTGTTTGAGGGTAAATAAATAACAATGAAAATGTTAACTGCCAACTCAACTTTCATTTTTTATTTTTATTATTGTATCTTAGTCTAAGTTTGTGATTAAATAATTAACAATATTCTGTTTTTTGTTTTATTTAATAAATCATATTCATTACTAATGTAATATACCTATGCTCATATCCAATGTCTCATCTGTGGTAAATCCGCATACTCTATGATGCACTAGTATACTTCAAGCGCAACTCACTACAAATAGCTATCTCTTTCTGTTACATACTTTCCGTATTATCTGTCGCAGGCGTAGTTGAATATGTCACCAACATGTAAGTACATTTGTAATAACAACGCAACAATTTCTGGCCGCCGCTTAATATGAACGTAGCGTATCTTCTTTTATAATATCATTGCCCAATGATGATTTGCGGAGCGGAAAATAGTGTCCGACTCTTACTGACTAAACGACCTGCCCTGTTCCTTCCTTACCTTGATCTCAGGGCCCTGGTGTCACGCTTTTGCATCAGCCCATCGGCCCTACAGTTAACTGACAACTCTTTGAGGCATGCGGAAACAATACCCTTTTTACTTTCAGGCGGGCAAAACCGGTGAAGGAAGTTGGTATAATATAAGCTCAGGCACTGCCAATTGTACATCATAACAAAATGAATACCACAGTTCCGTATAACTTGCACCAAACATTCAACGACCCAAAAAAAAGTGCCTGCTGCCAACAAATTACCAGACTCAAGCATATAGGCCTGCCAAACCCTCGACCCTGGGAAGGCCTGAAGCGCTGAGTTCACGGCCTATACCTAGGCCACGAGGCACATTCAGTTTTTGGCACCATTCCCACTGGCATTGCGGTTGTTATGCAAAATAACTGACAAAAGTTGCTATGGCTACGATAACTTCCTTTACTTTGGGTTGGTAAGGCTGATTATGAGGTGGGTTACGCGGTAGCGAGCGCGGTTTGGACGTGAAGGAGACAGTGTATTGTGTGTTGTTTGAGCAGTCTATATAAAAAAAATACATAAAACGTACAACCGATTTTAATGTAGAAAAAATGAGCAATTGTGAGTCGGGCTCGCACACTGAAGAACCAACCAACTTATGTAAATAACGAAAGGCATAATAGCTTGCTACGCCGTCCACCAACGTTGACAACTCAGATTGCACACGTTGAGAAATCAGGTGATATAGTAGCTAGTTATTGCAATAAAAACATAAGTTATCTTTTATTATCTACTGCCATGCCTAAATCGAGTTTCAAGATTTTTCGAAATCGAAAAAAGTTTTTTTTTTTTTGTAATTTAACCTTAAATTTTCAGTTTTCGGTTTCTTTCCTATACTTGTCCTATGAGACCTTCCTTCAAGAGATGGCTTCCTGCAAGATTCTAGGTCAACGGAAGTTATCTTCTGTATTTTGTTACATTTGAGGGGTCGAAAAATTATGTAATACTAATTTTTGCGACTTAAATGGCCGCATCTTTTTTCCCATTAACTAAGAAGTCTGATTTTGATCACAGCATCAAGGGAACGCAGATTTATGTATACGGTTTAAATTCCAACTCGATCGTCGCGCTGGGCCCTACGTTGGTTACAAACGACGATGTTCCAAGGCACCCGCTTAAGCTTCTCACCCTGTTCGAGTCCTTATATTGGACTGTTGCTCACGGAACTGGCGACGGTATTACGTCGACGTATTCTAACTAATTTGGCAAGAAAAATGTGGATCTAGTCTAGAATAATATGTAGAAGAGATTTATTGGAGATGTTGTTTCAAGGGCTGTTGCTGTAACGTGTTACATGGTTTCCCTGTTTACGCATCGTATGGACATTGGTGTTCTTAGAGTCACTATTTTATTCTGTCTGGAAGTCTTATTTGTCAGCAATTATGGTCACCTAAAATTAAACCTTATGTGGATTTCAACTTTCTCCCTTTCCTTCTTTCTTTGGAGTCGGCTACTCTTGTCAACAAAACTTTGTACGTTTGTTACTCGTACTTCTTCACGCTCGAGCGGTTTCTTTAACCGCTCGAGCGTGAAGAAGTATTGAATGGAACGTGGTGGTATTCCAGAGCATGGTGTACCCAAAAACCTGAATTCAGGAATAGCACATAGGATACTTTTTATCTCGTGACTATGTCCCCTTGGGTTAATTTTCTACTATAACTCACATTATCGTGTTTATTTCATCCTACAGCTGGAGTTCCTTCTACTTCTTCTGGACAACTCGGATGGCTCGAATATGGTGCCTTCTACCAGGAAGATCTTCATCGAGAAGTTCAGGCGGTACATAATGGACAACTGCATTCTCGACATGGTAAATACTGACTCTACTCCTTAAAGGGTGGACCACACGGTTGCAATCTAACGCTCCAACCAAGGTCACCTTGGCTGGAGCTTGTATTGTATTACGGTTACATGGATGTAAACCACGCACCAACACGTTCGAAATTCAATTACTGCAGTTGGGAGGCGCGTTTAAACCATGGTTTACAACCAATGTCTACACGATTCAAACTAGCTAGGTCACCTTGGTTGGGACGTTGGTTTACAACCATCTGGTCAACCCTTAAGAGAACGAATCCTATCTATAACGTTTCAGCTATACAGCGAACGCCCGCTTTCGCGGTTATTAACGGAAAGTTATTTGTCTATAAAACTTTTTATTTAGGCGTTCTTGGATAAATATAAAAAAACTATAAAAAAATGCTCAAATACTCTATATTCTATTTTTGAAACTGACAACCGGATGGCGCGAAATCATGCGTGAACGCCGGCGCTCGCTTGGGTGTAGACGTAATAATATAAAAATGAATCACAAAATCTGTTGGTAAGCGCAAAACTCAATAACAGCTGAACCGATTTCGCTAATTCTTTTTTGTCGTGGTTTTACTGTTAGTAAGTTCTTATGAAAAAAAAATAGGCTGTAGTAGAGTACAATGGAGTAGAGTATAATAATCTGCTGCAGGGAACGAAACCGCGGGCAAAAGCTAGTTAATAATAATAAAAAAAAAACAAATAAAAAGGAACATGAATGAATTTAAAGGCTAGGCAAATAGATTTGGTGTTCGAATTTCAAATTAAAAAGTGTCAGGAGGCTATATTTCAGAGGCTGTTCAACATATCGCGGACTTCCCCGGCCATCTCGTGGTGTTGCCACGCTAGGCTCCTCACAGCTGTCCTGAGGCTTTGGAATGAAAACCCCATTGGAATCGCGTGAGTATTGCGTTCATCATCTTCATAAAGATGAAAAAGGTCGGATAGGTAGGATTTGTAAGACATGAACATACAGTAAGTACAAATTGGACGATTTTATTGCAAGATGTTACGTTTACGTCTGGTAACAGTCCGGACTGAGCCAAAGTCGTCGACGGCGCGCACTGTTCCCGCGCGCCTCAAGTAGTTGTTACCAAACCGTAAGGGCCCAGCAGGGTAAAAGCCTCCTGGTACCAAGGTTAAATGCGAAGCGTATTATTATAGCCAACGGTAACTGTCCAGACCGAGTCCAAGTCGTCAACGGCGCGCACCGTTCCCGCGCGCCTCAAGGAGTTGTCAGCAAACTGTAGGGGCCCTTCAGGGTCGAAGCCTTCTGGAGCCGCCGGTTAGTGTGAAAGTGTTACCGCGGCTCTAGGAATAAGGCAAGGAAGGAATGGGGTAGGTTTTTTAGTCAGTAAGAGTCTGACACTGTCTCCCGCTCCACCCACGAGCGGGTTTCGTCATTCGATGATTTTCACCTACCATAAAAAAAAAGTATCGCACGTGTGCAATGCTGATATTAAATATATTACGCATGTATTATACATACTAACCTTCCTCTTGAATCACTCTATCAAAAAAACCACATCGAAATCCGTTGCTTAGTTTTAAAGATCTAAGCATACATAGGGACAGCGGGAAACGACTTTGTTTTATACTATGTAATGGATATATCAGTGGTTCCATACAAAGTGTTTTACCATTTATCAATGGTTCCATACAAAGTGTTTTTCTCACCATAAATAAGAAGACAGAGGCATGCAATATACATAATCTAAAAGTGAATTGAATACAGCTGCACCCTCGTATATCAAGTCCCGTCTGATAAGGGTAGCTCTTATCTCTAAATAGAAATTCACACGTCGCGTCCGGAGCGAACCAACTGCTCGTATAATGTCGCTAGAAACGTTATTTACTACGTGTTTTGTTAAACTTTTGTACAGAACATTTTGTGTTTTCTAAATACATTCTAGGTTTCCATACCATAAGCAATTGTTTGTTTAGTAAAAACCGGCCGAGAGCGCGATGGGCCACGCTCACTGTAGGGTTCTGTAGTTTCCTGTCCGTCACAAATTTATCACGATGTAACAGAACCCTTCAACTACAACTCTAGCGTGAACTAGACCATGTATAAATTAGTAACCCAATTTCCCGATAGATGGCGCCGTACCCGATGGTAATTGTTGATTGCGTGAACATTTTTATTTGAAAGAAGATATGTTCAGGATAATAAAATATCAGAAAAACTTAAACAAATGCTTGCAAATACGGTTATATAATTTTTATTTTTATTTTTTTATAAATACTGTTCATGCTATAAAGTTCATAATAACTTTTCTAGAAAGGTTTTATAAAATTCTACTTTTGAATTTTTTTTTCTACTTTTTACCTTAGCACATCGGTACCAAATTACGGCTTTCTAGTGCTAACGGTCGCTGTGATTATCTGCGGACTTAGGTACAGACAGACAAACAGACTTGGCGAAACTATAAGGGTTCCTTGTTGACTATAGAACCCTAAAAAGGTGCGAACGAGACTCTATTACTAAGAGCCCTTGTGACTTTTAGTAGCGATGCAGCTGTGGTGCTGTTAGGCATTCGCATCTGTACAGTCGCGAGGTAGTCACAAGCTGTTCGCTCACACCACAATTATCAGTCGCGATACAAACGCGATGCTATCGCCCGTTTACAAAACGGGCTACAAAAAGTCGCCATTTTCCGTCCGTCTGAGAGCAGAGTGTATATCTCATAAAACGTAAGAAATAGGCTTGAAATTTACACAAAATGTGTATTTTATGGCCGCTAAAGCAAAAATTAATAAAATTAAACATTCAAAAATTTATGGGTTTCTTAAACAAGAAACACTATTTTTAGCATGTTTTGCTCGATTTTAATATTATAGTATCGAACTCTTCGTTTGCGAATGTGACTCGCACTTAACCAATTTTTATGATAATGAAAATAAATACTTGCCTTACGTTTCTGAATGTCTATAACATTTCTGATTTATACTATTCGATGCTTTTAAACAATCCCATAAGAGGTAATCTTATCCTGAGCTACTTTACAGATACGAGATTTCTTCTTCCAGACACCCAACTCCTCACGTACCAGCTCGAACGTTTATCGACGGAGAGCTGGACTTCTACAATGTTGATCGACTTGGAGGTGTTCTGCCATTCCTGGTCAGGACTTTGAGGTAAAAATTCTTTACTTTTAACAATACACCTACCACAGTATTGTCTTTTTTAACCCAAAGGTTGACTGGTAGAGAATGCCTTGTAGCATTAAGTCCGCCTATGTACCACTACTGTACATGAAGTTTAAATAAATAAATAAATAAATAAATACTTAGGAATTTCTGTCATCATCTTTTTAGCTGAAAGACGTCCACTGTTGAATGTAGGCCTACCCAAGTGTCACCAAAATGACCACAGTAACATCCATCAGGTTCCCGTAACCTTGATCACGGTCCTTCTCTTGGTAAACTTTGAGGGAGGCCTTCCAGCGCTGCGTCTTTACCTTTCGTCACCACTTCTTTACGATGGAGATTAGTAACCATACTAATCTCCATCGTAAAAGCACCACAAGGGAGTTTGCAGGACGTTCTGATTGTGTTCCTCAAAAATTAGAAAGAAGAAGAAAAAAATTGTGGCGGTTGGTACGAATGGGAGGAGGTTTTTGCCCAGGACAACATTGACTAGTAATAATAACTTACTGACTCATTGCGCAGTATGTAAAATAGCTTCATAACTTGTAGAATGAAACCGATAAAACCTAAGCAGCGTTTTCACCAATGATATGTTAAATGATGTGTGTATGGGCTTGGAATACTGACTATTCTTTATCGCACTGGACTGCCTGCCATCAAAGTGTTTTTGTCGTCTTTTGATATCCGCCCTATTGGCGCTGTCGGCCACGGTGATTGTAGCGAGTGTCTACGGTACTAAAACTGGTAATGTCGCGCCGCATACACACAACAATACACTATTGACAATATTGGTCAAATTAGTTCTCTGGACGCTCGCGAGTGGCGCTTCAAATAGGTACAAAAATGAGCTGTCAAACATACGAAACAGCCTGTCCAGTGGAAAATAGTAGATATAGGTAATTGGCTTGAAATGTTCGTACCTACTCAAGAATACATATGATATCAAGCAATAAGAACGTTAGTTTTCTTAGAACTGGGGGCAAAGAGTTCTGAAAAACTAAGCCTACATTGCACATTTTACCCACTCTGTATATTCTTGACACCTTTATGTCGTTCACAGGCAAGACCTGGTCAGCGTATTAGGAGAAGACAACCCCTTCATACAAAGCTTCGAGCCGAACTACAACCGCGCTGGAGGAATTGACACAGGTACTTTTGTAAAAATGTGTTCTACCATAAGATAAAATAAGATAATCATTTACCATCCTCATAGATTTTCGTAAAACTTCTTAGTTCTCATCATAATTTAAGGAGATGAGACTTTCAAAGATAGAGTCTTGAATTCTGTCAGTAAACGTAGAAAGCATAGGACAAGGGTCCTCCATTAATGTGTCGTGCTGTAAAAGTAAAATCCATTTAAATAATCTGCCTACATCATATTATACATAGTTCGTTTTTTAATCCTAGACTACGATTTGACCACTTAAAATGTCTAAGTTTAGAACATTGGGAATATATTTCTAGAGTGTGACATTCTGAGTTGTCAAATCGAAGTTTAGAATTAAAAAACGAACTATAGAATTTTGAACCTATTTAGCTGCATCAGAATGTGACACAACACCACACAGTAATGTGAACCGAGCTTAAGTGCAAATGTGCCTTCGTACCATGTATCTTTTCATAGCATAGCATCAGGCTTATAATGTTCCCACTGCTGGGAATCAGGCCTCCTCTTTGGGAGAGGGAATGGGCCATAATCCACCACGTTCTATTTATGCTTCATATCTCTTCATGTTTTCCTTTAACTTTTTTCGTAATCTGTTTATCCGTGCTGTAAAGGCGTGCCCAGACTGGCCGACCAGGCTCTCGCTCGGGCGCCACGGTCGCGGTCGGTCCATCCACCCTCGCCTCGCGGTTGGTCACCCTACCCACGATGTTGTTCAGGATCTTAGATAACATTGTAATTTACATAGGACAACCCAGCAGCACCGTTCGAACGTTGCAGCGTGTGGCATCTCTCTCACACCTCTCTAGACGACCAATAGTGCAAGCTGGACGCAGAAGTCTGAGTAGGTCTATAATGGACACATAAGTTGTATAATTCAGACGTCATCTATGTCAATCCACACAAATAATGACGGTATACCCAAAGGTTATGGCGACAATTGGAGGAGTCCCATGTCCAGCAATGGACGTCTGTCGTCTGAAATGATGAAAAATATTAAGTTACATCGCTGTAAACAGCTTCATCATATCGTTACAGTACAGTGCAGTGCAGTAGGCAGGACATATTGCTTGCAGAGCAGATGGCCCATAGGTATTGGTTATATACATTGGTTCTAGCGTGGCGATCACATATCAAAAGATGCGTCTTTTGATACACGATATCTGTTGTTCACCGCTGACAACAGATGTCGTTATAGCAACACTTTAGAGAGGCCTATGTCCAACAGTGGACGTCTTTGGCTGAAATCTTCAAGGTGACCACGCTGTTGAAACGTCAGTTTAGGAGATACTAACTGTTCCAACGGCATCTGGATAGCTCTGCACTGCCAAAATAGTGACTGTAAAACCAATTATCAACTGTGACTCTTACGATTCAAATTGAAGTCTAGTTTGGAAGATTTGATTTGGAATAATGTTCCTTAGGGAACATAGCGCTCATTATGTAAATTAGTTAGCTGTGGAATTATTCCATGAGGTACAGAAAGGGCACTCTCTCTTGCCATCCTGCTGTTAATCTTGTTGCAATCCTCAGAGATTTCTCAGATTTTTACTGACTAAAACCACACGATACTCAGTAGTTACCCCTGACGGGGACACTGGACTGCTTGCCCTTTTCCTCACGCTCCCCCTGTTAGATTGACCAACATAAAATAGTAATCGCCGATGTTTTTTATTTCTCTTTTTTTATTATTAGGGACCTTTACATGGACGAGTATGCTAGTCCCATCATACCTTATCGAACATAAATACTTTGGAGGCAGCCTCCGAATTAGGCGTAGATAGAAGATATGTTCTGATTCCCATGTAATGTCTCCCAAGCCACGGTCAGTGACTTCCCCTGGAACTTACCAGGTGTGAGTGACATGGCAGCAGGCTCTCCAGGGCTGGCGACGCTACCGCAAGTCATCTCCTCGATGGCCAGGTTCATGCATCCTGCCATGCCACCGGTGCCAAACAGGTAATCAATTTATTCTCTATGATTAATCATTAGTTTGTATTTTCGTATGTTCATATTTTTGTTTGTAATGAGTTAACTCAAAAACTACTAAATTTTAATTTCTTTCACCAATAGAATGCTACTTTAGGTACTCTATGGTCCATTGAATGAAATCACGGAATCACTTAACAAAATTTATTCGCGACTGATACAAATGGCGGTTAGCGAGCGAGTGCCCCTAAGGCCGCTGCCTCGAATCTTGCGGGCAGCGGGGCGGTGGCGGCGGCGGCGCGGGCGCGTCCGGATCTTCGGATCCGGATCTATGCGTATAATCGAATGGACCAGCCCTCGAACACAGCGGCGCGGCAGCGGGGCGGGCGCGGGCAGCGAGCTGTGTACTTTAGTCGAGCGGCGACCGCCCGCGCCCACCCCGCCAAACTGGCCAAGCGCACCGCCGCTCGTCAGTTGAGAGAGGCCCCGGCAAGCATCCCGGCCCCCAAACTCCCCGAACGTCTTGCCCCCCAGAGGCCCTCTCCTTGGAACATGCTCCAACACCAGAGAGCCTTCCCCGCTCTGGCGACGACCCCTAGTCAGGTCCCAGCCTTGATGGCCACGCCCATCCCTGCCCCACCTTCCGCCCCCGTGGCCCCTGCCACTACAGCCCCCAAGGTTGCGCCCAAACGCCTAGCTGCCCCGGCAACTAAGCAAGCGCAATCTAGCGACTGTGGCAGCGAGGACCCAGTAGGTCTCATAATTCTGGAGAATTACTCCATCTTTATGACCTCGGAGGCCAGAGCTTTGTCAGCAGAGCTTAGTGCCGCCAAGCGCGCCGGCAAGCTGGATAACAGCGTGCGCGCCAGCCTGTTCCGTAAATACGACTCAGTCGTTAGGGAACTTGACCTCCTCCCCTGCCTTAACCGTAATGGATAAGCAAAAGGGAATATGCACCCATAAACCCAGATCCCTAATTATAGGGTTCTTCAATGCCAATGGCATTGGCAACCAGCGTGATGAGGTTGCCGCCTTCCTCCGCGATCACCAGTTGGACATTCTACTGGTCCAGGAGACCCTCCTTAAGCCCCACCGCAAAGATCCTAAAATTGCCAACTATCGCATAGTTCGCAACGATAGGACCCGCTGTCACCGTGGTGGCACCCTAATCTATTACAGGAAGGAGCTCCATTGCATCCCCCTGACCCCACCCGCACCCCAATCTCTATTGGAATACTCGGCCTGCAGACTAGGTATGACTGGTCATCAAACGATCACCGTCATATCCGCCTACTGCCCTCCGGTCAACTCTTCGTCGCAAGGAGCAGACGACCCCATCGCCTTCTCTAGCGACCTCACTACCCTATTCGGTCTGAGCGACTCCGTTATACTAGCGGGCGACCTCAACGCCAAACATCCCGCCTGGAACAGTAATACGACCAACCCAAGAGGTAGGGTCCTGTATAACTTAAGTTCCTCCCTCAACTTCGACACCATTGCTCCGATGGGTTTTACTCACTTCCCCCATAATCCAAACCATAGCCCAGATGTTCTCGATGTGGCGCTCCTAAAGAATGTAAGCCTCCGCCTACAATCTATAGAAGCAATACATGAACTCAACTCCGATCACCGCCCGGTGATCATGCACCTAGGCTCCCGCTCGGGTAACCTTGACCCGGGCCAGCCCCCTCCTTCCCAATTGATCACTGACTGGAAGAAAGTAAGCGACAGACTGAAATCTGCCACGTCACCTCAATTGGACACTATCCCTGACCACATAGTCTCTGTCGCAGACACGACGGCGGCGATTGACTCACTCACCGAGCACGTACAATCTGTCTTGAACGAATGTTCTAGGGAGATTCCAGCGACGGAAGACCGCCGCTGGAAGATCCCGGACGATATACGGGCCCTGATGACTGAGAAGAACGCCGCCATCCGTGCGTACAGCGCCTTTCCCTGCGACGCTAACAAGGCCCACATGCGCAAATTACAGCGTACTGTAAGGAAGCGCATGGTGGAGCTGCGTTCCGCTCGCTGGGTCAAGATGCTCAGCGAACTTGAGCCCACCCACCAAGCCTTCTGGCAACTTCAGAGGAAGCTACGCTCCACTGAAGAGTCCACCATGCCCCCACTCGTCCGACCGGACAAGAGTATCGCGTTCGATAACTCCGAAAAGGCGGAATGCCTGGCCGACAGCCTTGAATCCCAATGCTCGCCCAGCTCTCAACTAGTAGACCAAGCCCACATCGACATGGTGGATGCTGAAGTTGAACGTAGAGCCTCCCTACCTCCCGTTGAAGACCCTGACAATCCCCTAGCCCCCGTCACTCCTGACGAGGTCGCGGAGATCGTCAAAAAGCTTCAACCCCGGAAAGCCCCAGGCGCCGACGGCATCACGAACAGAGTTTGCAAACTCTTCCCCCCCCAATTAATAGTACTAATGACCGCCATCTTCAATGGCGCATTAAGCAACAACATGTTCCCCCAAGCGTGGAAACAGGCTACTGTCATCGGTATTCCCAAACCTGGCAAGCCCAAGTCTGACCCCACTAGCTACCGTCCCATCAGTCTCCTCAATGTTCTCGGCAAAATCTACGAGAGGCTTATCTACAAGCGACTCAAAGATTACGCTGAAACCAAGGGTCTCATCCCAAACGAGCAATTCGGGTTTCGTACCGAACACTCGTGCATCCACCAAGTCCACCGCATCGTTGAGCACCTAAGCGTTGGCTTCCAGCGCGGCACGATGACGGGCGTCTTGTTCTTCGACATAGCGAAAGCATTCGACAAGGTCTGGCACAACGGCTTATTATATAAGCTGTACAAACTCGGCGTGCCAGACCGTCTCGTTCTCATCATGCGAGACTTCCTGTCGAATCGCACCTTTCGCTATCGAATCGAGGGAGCACTCTCCTCCCCCCACCCCATACGAGCCGGAGTCCCACAAGGATCAGTGGTTTCCCCCCTCGCATTCACGCTGTTCACCAGCGACATCCCCAAAAGTAAAAAGGCCCAGTTGGCACTATTCGCCGACGACACGGCCATTTACTACACCGGTCGTGACACCAGAGTCATCGCTCAAAATCTCCAAACCTCCGCGAACACCCTGGGTGAGTGGTTCCGGAAATGGAGGATTGAGGTTAACCCTGACAAGAGTCAAGCTGTTCTCTTCACGAAACAGCGTAGGACCGTCCCCCCTCCCCCACCGATCACTATGTACGGCAAGCCTATCCCCTGGGAGAAGCAAGCAAAGTACCTCGGCGTGATCCTTGACCAGCACTTGACCTTCGCCGAGCACACAAAGCAGGCCCGCTCGCGTGCCGCTTTTGCTCGAGGAAGGCTCCACTACCTTTTGACTGCCCGCAGCAAACTGTCACTTAAGTGCAAGCTGCGCCTCTACACGGCAGTCATCCGGCCGATAATGACGTACGCGTGCGCCATCTTCGCACACGCCAAACCCCGTCACCTTCACAGGATGCAGACCCTCCAAAACCTGACCCTCCGCAAGATCCTCGACGCCCCATACTTCGTCCGTAATGAGAATCTACACTTAGATCTCAGAGTCCCCACCATCCAGCAGTTCATGAAACGCCTCTGCAAGCGTTTCTTCGACACCGCTGAAAAACACCGCAACCCCCTGATCGTATCGGCCGCCCGATACGAACCCTCGCGAATCTCCAAGGTTCGCCGCCCAAGGCACACCCTCATCACTCCTGACGACCCCACTACCCTGCTCCAAGAGAGCCGTAGGGAAACTAGTACACTCCGTCGGTACATATACAAACCGCAGTCCTTCCGTCCTCGCCGTCGAGGCCCGCCGCGACAGTCCCGTAGCGACAGTCCCGTAATTGTCCACCCCGACCCTTGCTCGAGCCAGCCCGCGCCGCTGAGCCGTAGTTTTAAATGATCCCCTAAATAATCGTATGCTCGATCCAGCCCGTCCCTTGCTGCCCTCCCCCAGCGACGCCCTAAGCCGAGGCCCGTACCCCACCTGGGGTGCCCTTAGCGTAGTCGCTTAGTTTTTAAGTAATTAAGCCCTGGCTGGAGGCTTTGATCCTAGTATCGAGGCCGCCACAGGCAAGACCGGTTAAGCAGCCGACAACCTCATAGGTTGACCTGCGAGAGGCCACACAAAAAAAAAAAAAAAAAAAAAAAAAGCCCGCGCCCACAATAAATCGAGCATTAGGAATAAATTTTAATTAAAAAGATGTTGCCGCCATTGTTCAGGCATTTCTTTTGCGAATAAAACAAATATCTCGATGACACAATAATGAAAACAACACTACGGGGCTAAAATGACGCGCGATCTGCCCGCTAGTTTCGAGAACGCGTCTGTGATGCCCGCTCCGCTCCCGCGCTGCCACCGCCGCCGCCGCCCCGCTGCCCGCAAGATTCGAGGCAGCGGCCTAACCGCTGACGTTACACGACATCATACGCTTATTATACATACTACATAATATATGCATAGACATACCCCACACTACTTTAACACGAAATTACATAAAGTATTCTTGCTGTCCCAAAAACTGGAACGAGGAAGCACGGGCCTTTGCTCAGAAGTAAGAAGAAAAGGCCACAAAAAGTGACTTTAAAATTTAACGGTCTGACATAATAATGCATCAAAACAATTTTGACGTGACAACGTCTTAAATTAGGTTGCGGCTGGGAGTCACTTATGAAAAAGTGTAACGCTCGGTAACGTTACGATGAGTCACCGAACGAGAGAGAGGCCCGCCGAATGCCTTGCGTCTCTCTCCCACTCAACTATGATCGGTCTGCCGCGCGCGCAGCACTAGAGAATTAGGACGTTGTCACGTAAAATCTTCGCCCGTAAAACCGACTTTACAGGCAACCATTTTTTTTTATGATAATTTTATCCCAGCTGTAAAAAAAAATCCTTCGATTAACATTAACACTTTTTACACAGATAAAACCACTTGCAAATCTAGTCATTTAAAAAATAGTGCCTTTTATTGCCGCTAGATGTCGATACACACACAGAATGTGAAGTTCCACTAATCTACAAAATGTTCTGTGTACATGATAAGTCTTTGTTCGCTTCAGCTATTAAGCGAAGTTTTAATGAATTCAGCGCAGGCTTACCAAAGTCTCATACCAACAGCTTTTCACAAACACAACTTTATATTAAGTCGCCCAAACTCTTTGTTCATTGTCTCTGTCACTTGAATTTGTCTTATAGAAATCTTTTAAGATTGTCTTAAAGTTATTTTTCGTTTAAGAATTAGGACATAAGAAAAACATATATTTGAGTATTAGTATAATTTATTTGGAGTATCATTACATATTATAACACAAAGTTGCTTACCACTGTCCCTATGTATGCTTAGATCTTTAAAAGTACGTAACGGATTTTGATGCGGTTTTTTTAATAGATAGAGTCATTCAAGATATGTTTATGTGTTTAATATATATTTAATATCAACATCCGTGTGAAGCTGGGGTGGGTCGCTAGTTACTAGATAGATGGATAGATAGATACTCTTTATTGTAGGTACACCATAAACACAACTCGGTACATAAGACACACTTAAAATTACTACGGTGTTAAAAACAAGGAAAGAAAATGTAACTTATGGTCTAAATAACCCAATGCTACAGAAATGGCTACGAATAATTGCTACGGCGCAGCCAATCTGCTACGCTTGCTACGCGGCGTAGCACACGCATGTAACACTCACACCCGGGATTCGATTTCAGGGTCGGACAAGATATTGTTAGATTTATTAGATTTTTTTTATATATATTATGAGGACACCGGTGTCCGCTCACCTTTGTCTTTTAATTGTGTCTGTAATTACGGTAGCCGAAAGGCTAACCTACTTACAAAAATAAATACATACATAGTATAGGTAAATTATACCCAGTGCACATCACACAAACATTTGTCTTAGGGAATTGTGCCCACGATGTTCGACATAGCAGTTTGGGCCACTAACTACCAGCTAGACTAACAGATCAGTCATTATGAGTACAATGACCCCCCCCCCTCCCCCTGCTCAAGTTTCTTTTTCTGTATTGCACACGAAAAATAAAATACAATAGCTAATTCAAATTAAATATGTTTTTTTTTATTTAATTTAGTAGTTTTTTACGGAATTTCAGTTACACCCCGTTGCTAATCCAACCCAATAGTAATTTTTCCATATTTTTCATGCTGGACTTCAGGACTACAGGAGAAACGGCACTGGCTCTCAAAGGCACCAGGTCCATGATGCCTGGAGCGGGCGCCATCGACATCAGGTCTGCTTACCTTCGCCTGGTGGATGGACTACTCGCGTTGTACCATGGAGCTGCTATCAAACATGCTGAGAAGGTAAACTGGAACACCTATAAGGCACGTAGGGACTCTGCAAAAGGGTCGAAGCCTACTGGGGCCCAGGGTCTCTTTCTGGAAGGAAGGCTTGGCCTCAGTGCGAAGGGCAGAGAACGAACGGGGTGGGGTGTTTAGTCACCATAATCTTTTTATCTTTTTTTTCAACCAAAAATACTCAGTAACTAATATACTTATTATTTTATACAAGAATGTCTTATCTCCTTTTTCTTTTAGTCCATTAAATCTACTCTCTCCAAATTCTTGCAATGTAACGTGACTTGTGGAAGTAGACTTCAGTTTCATGTCTCAACTGCACGGAATGCAACATAACTCACACAGAGTCATAAGTTATGCAGTAATACATTTTGTTCACACAATATAGCGTTTTTATTACGACAGACGTGCTCTTAGTAGCGGAAGCCAGGATTTTGTTGTTACTTAAGCACCATGGGGGTAGCTATAGCGCTTTAGTAACTGCAATGCACAATCTAATAGGTATATTAGATTGTGAAGATTAGGTTCTAAAACGAAAAAAGTCTATGGTAAGTTTTCATTTTAGTGGGTCGAACATGTAAAGCTCGGTGCAAATGGGCCACCGACCACAGCCACTGGTGGCCAGCCACGGCGACTTAACACACTTTTTAATATATTGTGTAGAGACACGCCGCACATGTGTACCGGTGGCTGTGATCGGTGGCCCATTTGCGCCGAGCTTAAGAGTTTTTCAAAAATATAAAAATTCGATTTTTTATAAATAAATTTAAATATTTTCCATGTGGAAATCGAGTCGAGTGTGTCAGATATTCATAGTGTATACGCGCTTTGCCTGCCTGATAACCGATAGTTATTAATCTAATGATTAACTAATGGTGTTGGCCAAGGCCGACGTTTTTTCAAAAGGTCATATTGTTGAAATATACACTTTTCTGTGAAAAAATATTTTCATTGAAAAATTATTAGTTAAAATTATTATTTATCGCCGGTATGATATTTTGTTGAATTTTGCCGCAACTTTTCAGCCTCATTCGTTTTTTTCCAGTTATGTGAGCTGAGAGACAATCAGCTCGACATGGCAGACTGTCTCCACGACATTGAGTACAGAATATACACCGTCACCTCGGAGTTGCAATCTGCAGGAGGTGGGTTTAAATAGTACCTACACGGCAAATAATTTGAACCAAAATGACCGTCGTTGCTATGGTTACGCGCAGCCCCCCACTTTGATTAAGATCCGAAAATCTGTGACTGTGCATTGAAGGTCAATCGCTATTTTGGTTCAACTTATAAGCCATTGTAACTATTTTGTTTTTCTTAAGACTGGCTTCTTTTTTTTTGTAATTTATTAACAGAGAGTATTTTGATAATTAATTTTATAGAGGAGGCTTGAGTCTCTATAATGGGAATATTATATGGGTTATGCAATGCAGAATTTAATTAATTTCGACTATTGCGTTTTTGCCAAAACTCTTAGTGTCTAAACACACTATGCCGAGGATACGCGACGGAAGTTCGGCTTGATTACGCCTGCAATGCTATTTGAATTACTGGCGACACATTATGCCGAAATTACGTTGCGTTATAGCGTACAGCCGAACTTCAGTCGGGCGTAAGTTCAGCGGAAATTCGGCGGCAACGTATTCTGTAGAACACACATTATACGCGACCGAAGTTCGGAGTTTTATTTTGCATTTGTCTGTTCGGCTGTTTAGATAACACGACACGACGCCACGACAGCGCTCGAAACACTGAATATACACACAAAATTGCGCAACTAAATTTCTGCTGCGTAAGTTCGGCACTTATGGTGTGTCATATCAGCCGAATACGTTGGAACGTAAAATCAGCCGCGGAACTTCGGTCGCGCACGTTCGGCATAGTGTGTTTAGACACTTAAGCCCACGCGAACGCCAGCGTTCGCACACCAACTGTATTTATATTATGCCTCAAATTACGATATTCGAAAGGTTAATTTTCCTCTAATGGTACAATATCGATTCGAGTCACCGCGGCTCTGGATTTTTCACATTAACATATTTTTGTTACAGGCTCCAATAGCGGACAGACAGCACAAGATAAAATTAAACTGCAACTTATGGACAACATGCTCAAAGAGTTAGAGAGGTCCAGATTAGTCTATGTGGTCAGTATTTGTCTTTTATAATGTCTTCGAGAGCCAGTTACTAATTCTATCGGATATTACTGGTATCATCATCAGTTTATCCCAAAGACGTCCACTGTTGCACATAGGCGTCCCCCAAGTATCGTTAAAATGAACTACAAGTAAACAGGATGTATTTGTCATTGAGCTCTCTCCGCTGATTTATCATTAGAAACATATTTTTTATACTTATATCTTTAATAGGGCCTTCAAATTAGCAATTAGCGGCATCTGCGCTGCTGTGTGCTAATTCGAAGCTCTAAGAGCTGATTTCATCATCAATATATATAAAAATGAAAGCCACTTTTCGTTGTAATCTTATAACTCAAGAACGGGCTTACCTACCCAAACCAAATATTTAGGTTTTGTTCGGACTATTTAATATATGGTTTATGTGTAATTTGCGTAAAATCGGTCGAACGGTTCTTCATTTATCACATTTTTCTCTTGGCAGGAGCGAAGCCGCGGACAAAAGCTAGTTCACTATAAACATTTAGTTCAATTAAACTGAGTTCAGCGTAATCTAGTTTAAAATTCCGTGTCGAAAACATGAGCGTTTAGAATTGAGTTGATCGTAAACTTTTAATTCATGACGGTGAAACATAATATGAAGTTAAAATCTCGATTAAACTCTCAAACTGTGGTTTGTTTAACTTAATCCCGATTAGTTTTATTAGTGAATTTGAAAGTAAGAAAAAATGTTTTTTTGGCTTGCAATACATATATTGGATTTGAACATTAAAAAAAAAAATAAAAACAGCAAGATTGTGTGTAGCTGCACCAAATAGGTTTAATTTGGGAAGTTAATCGTGGGCCCACTGGTAAACCCTGAACAACTATCTGTAGTTCATCATCATCAGCCTTTTTAATATTCCCACTGCTGGGACACAGACCTCCTCTCTAGGAGTGGGAAACGGCCATATTCCACCACGCGGGCCTAGTGCGGATTGGTGGATGTCACATGCCTTCGAATTTTTTGATTTCCTTAACCGTTTTGAGAGCAGTGGTGATGAAATAAATTGCACAAAGTAATGCGCCTGATTGCGTTTGAGCTCGCGACCTACAACTCGTAAGTCAGGGCTGTTACCACTCGGCCACCTCTGCTTCATACTCGGCCACTACTGCCTGTAGCCCATATTAATATTTATTACATGGTGGGAACCGAATCCACGACACGCAGCTCATAACGCAGAAGAGTTTAAATAAAAAATTGACCGAAAACTTTGTAACAAAGAAAATCATCGACCACATCATGGCTTACCATCAGGTGAGATTGTGGTCAAACGTGAGCCTATCTAGAATATAAAATGTCTGATTTCTAGGAAAAGTTAGAAGCGGGCTCTTTACAAATGGCGTGGGTGATCGGCGCGATCTGGACTAAACAGAGGCAGACGGAACTGGCCAAGCACTTCTCAGGAACACTGCATTCCTTGAGGCTATGTTCTGACACTGATTATGCGACACATGTCCAAGTAAGTTATTGTGAGTTTCCTATCGCAAAAGAAAGCTAGCATGCATTAGTGACTTTTGTCAAAAAGTCACCGTGCTTATGAGCCCAACATCATGCGCTCACTAGAAGACGTGACAGTTGGTAAAAATGGGTAAAAAAAAAATTGTCACCCTGACAAAAGTCACCTGTGTGTGCGGGCTTTAAGTCGGCAAAAACGGAACTCATATATATTTGCTTTGTTGTCCATCTATCCGCTGTCAATTCATCACCCGGTCTCTCAGTTTACCCACCTTTCCTTGTCTCTATGTTTTTCCTTCTCTTCGTCTCTCCTGCCCGTTTGTAGAATCTTTTTTCTCAACAACGTCGCTGTCAAAGGCATAAATTTTTAATAAGCTGGCAGCATTGCGACATTGAAGGGTAATACTGATTCTTTGGCCAAAGTCATATTATGACAGAATTCAACATGACCACCAAAATGTCAATTTTCTTTAGATACAAAAGAAAACAATGTTTATTTTGCCCATAATAGACGCACAAAATACAACAAAGACACGTCTGCATGTCTACATTACCATACCAGAAAACAGCCATACTGTCATTTTATCTGGATTTCTTTTACACGTTTCATCTAAAATGAAAAAAAAAACTCCGCATTTCCGTAATAATTCCCCGTACCATTATATTTATAAAGCTTTTTATATCGGCGCAGGAATATGAAATGAGTTATGCAAATGTGAGCGGATATTAATGGAATATTGTTCAGTATGCGCAGGTGGCCAGTAAAGAGATCCTACCCGGAAAGAGCTCGATACTGGGGGGAACCAGCTACGCATCACTACAGTTGGAGTATACCTCCAGTTCTGATCAGAGGTTTGTGCTCCTGTTTTTAGAATTATTTTTATGCGTTTATATATGTCGGGACCCTGAGAACTTGGGTCTGAGAAGCTTACGAGTTGCGGAAGCTAACTTGTAGAGGTCTTGTAAAAAAAATGTTGGAACGTGATACAAACCAACTATTATCCGGTACGCGCTTTGCTAGTGCACCTAAGAACAACACCCGGTTGGTGAAAAACAATTGCGACATTATGTATATGCGAAAACAAAAATAATAGGGGCTATGGTTTTATTATATTATTAATACATACAACACTAATTTTAGTAGTAAGAGAAACCGGAAACGTGTCTATTACTTTTACATAAAAAACCATGTACAAAATTTCATAACTGTATCATAAAAAATCAGTTATAAACTTGATACGTTACCTGGTTGTCCGCACAAATACATGGTCATCGGGCCATCCAGGTGTCTGAGGGTTCGTCTTACTATCGCACCTAGCTGTGCCTCGCCTTGGTTGTCAACAATAAGTTGGCTCAGGAAGTCGATTACTGTATAAATACTTTCTTGACCTATATTTATTTATTAGTTTGCAATGAGGAGTAATAAAGCTTCGTTCCTTGTCTGGGCTGACGAATTTACAGAAAGCTTTACTTCTTTTAGTCCTATGAGTCCAACATCAAGAGCCACAACTCCTCGGACAGGATCCAATTCACAAGTAGGAACATCAAATCGTAAGTACCTAGTTACATAGAGCGCCTATCCACTGACACGAACCTGCCCCCCAAGCCAAGTTATAAACCACCAAAGGTTTATAACTTGTCGATTCTCTTTCTACTAACGAAACACCTCAGCGTAGTTATCATTAAAAATCATAAAACTACAGGATGTAGCGATGATCATTGTAGAAACAATTACATTTCATTCTGTAATTTTGAACGACGTGAATTTGGCTACGAATTTTGTTGAGATGATGGCATTTCCGTATATTCGATTAATTTTCCACTAGCGATAACAACTGTAGATTTCTAACTTGGTTAGGAGGACTGGGTGGATTGGAGAAGAGCGGACAGTGAATTGGCTCAAATCCATCCCACCCTGCTCCACTTCTTTAGAAACATGTTCCAGATTTCACCACTCCACTCTGCCTAAGTTTGCGTCAGTAATAATGCACCCTACCACTGAGTTTCTGAAACCCTTATCAAATTGTCATTCAACTGACACACCTGTAAAATTAACAGCTATGTCAAATCAATTTAGGTTGCTGAAAAGGTGCTTATTCATAAAGAATGCCCATTCATAAAGAAGATGAGCAAAGAGAGTTTCACTTTTCAGACAGACTTTAACGGATAGTATGTAATAAAGTCCAAAATCCCTTGTTTTTTTATTATTGAAAAAATAATGTATAGCCTATTATTTAGCACTCAGGAATAATATAGCTTTCTACCAGTGAAAAAAATTTAGGATTGGATCATTAGTTCCAGAGATTACAACCTACATACAAACTTTAACCTCTCTATAATCTATACTATCTACATCTACACTTTAATATAATATAGAAGTAAAGTTTGTTTTTTTTTTGTTTTTTTGTTTGTAGGAGGTAATCTACAAACAAAAAAACCTACTGGTCTGATTGAAAAAATTTTAGCAACAATAGAAAGCTGCTTCACTCGTGAGTGACATAGGCTATATTTTATGTACGCGGGCGAAACCGCTGACAAAAGCTAGTATTAGTATAGATGGCTCGTTTCGATCACGTATGCCTAAAAATAACCCATTTACTCTCGATTTAAAGATTTCCAGGGTGTAGATATCGGGAAATCCTTATTGTTCGAATTTAGGCATCATTGTGGGGGAAAGGACATTGGAGAGCAGTGGTGGCCGAGTGGTAACGGCCCCGACTTGCGTGTAGTAGGTCGCGGGTTCAAACCCAGCCAGGCGCATTACTTTGTGTAATTTATTTCATCACCACTGCTCTCAAAACGGTGAAGGAAAACATCGTGAGGAAACCGGCATGTCCTAGAACCAAAAATTCGAAGACATGTGACATCCACCAACCCGCACTGGGCCCGCGTGGTGGATTACGGCCCATTCCCTCTCTTAGAGAGAAGGCCTGTGTCCCTGCAGTGGGAACATTAAAAAAAAGGCTGATGATGATGTGGGGGAAAAAATAAAATATCCAATGTCCAAATTTAGATTTTACGAGCGTAGGACGACAGTGCTACTTAAATACACCGGCATTATGGCTTAGATCGTACAGGAGCCACAGAATTTGCAGAGTCCCTATTCGCGTTCGTGCCGGAATACCACGTGGACGCCATGCTGGAACTGTGCAACACCCTGAGGCTGTACATGCATCCCACCATACCCGTGCATCAAATACCAGGTGAGGATAAATACCTATGTAATATTCCACAACTATCACACAATGCCGTCTAGTTGCAAGCTAAGCAGAGCTTTTGTTATGAGTACTAGACAATTGATAACCATACTTATATATTTCTAAATACATACATATTATAGATAAATTAAACCCAGACACAGAACAAATGATCGTGCTCATCACACAAAGATATGTCCTGGGTGGGAATCGAACCCACGACTTAGACGTTGTGTCGGAGCATAGCATCACGGTCACTAACTACTAGACTGACGGGCCAGTTAAATGTGGATTCTCTTTAACACAACATAAGGGTAACATTCCCATACCGGACAGTCTTAATAAGACAAAAAAGAGTTGCTCATATTGGAGACGTCATAGGGTATTAGTCTTCACTGCCTCGACGCCTAAAATGTCAAAACATGGCTTGCAATGTTTAAAGTAGATTAGACTAGAGTGGGGATTGAACACCACGGAAGAAAATCCCAAAGACCAGAGAACCATCACAAATATTAAAGTTGACACTGAGTTTTTTGCTTCTTCACGCTAATGAATCTATTTTAATGGTATACAGGAAGAGCATATACTATAGGTATCAGTTTTTTTATTATTAAGAGATTGCTGACGATAAATCTACCACTGGGGTTTTTTTTTGAGTCCGGAATCATGTCCTGGAACCATAGAACACGTCTTTTCGTTGATGCCTAAGACACTGTATTTTATTCCATCTCGAATCCGTTTTCCACCTTCAGAATGGGATGAACTAGTGGTGTCCTGTGCTGCGTTCTTATGCGCGGAGTTTGCAGACCAGAGGATAGTGCTGGCCAGCACGAGGGAGTCACTGGTCCAGACGCTAGCTTCGTTTGCAACACAACCCGCCACGATGAGGGCTATTGAAAGAGTGCCGATCAAACAGTGAGTATACGGGCTACTTTATTTTAGTAAGAATGAGAGTAAGTTGTCGTTATAATCTAAATTACGGACGGAACGGTTTTTTTGTGGAAGGAAAAATGGGTGGAGCGGGAGTGTCAGACTTCTACTGACTAAACGACCCACGTTCCTTCTTGCCTTAGTTTCAGGGCCCCGGTGTTCCACTTTCGCATCAACCTTTGGCCCCAATCTGGATTTCGGGTAAAAAACCAGATTTCTGTAATCCGTTTCACTATTAAGTTTGTGGACGAAGAGCAATGGGTAGGTTGTCGTCCAGTAAGAATTGCGCCTAAATCAAATCCACACGTGCCTCAAAGAGATATCAGTGAAACCGCAAAGGCCTAGCAGAGCCGGAGGCCGCCAAGACTAGACAGCCACGGGCAATTGGAAGACCAATTCACAGATGAGTTTTAACTTGTAAAAGTCTGATACGCCATCTCGCTCTACCCTTGAACGTGTGACGTCATTATTTTCCTCCTCCAAAAAAAAGCATTCACTGTGTCTATAGTTTCGTCTTCCCCGACCAATCCTTGAAGTGAGTATCTCTTTATGAAGAAATTTTCACAACAACAATATACTGATATTTAAAAAAACACAGCGTAATTTTGTTCAATTTAAATATACTATTAAAGTACTTGTTACCTCAAGACTGTCTTCTGTTGTAAGACAGACAAATTGGTTTCTCTCAGAAGTGTCCCTTGAGAATAAGTTGGTTACGTAATTTAGGTACTTATACTTAGGAGATCGCTATATAGGTACAAGGTGAATTTCTGAGACGGGTCAAGAAGAGGAGGGACCTAAACCGACTTAAAAGATTTTGGAAAAAAAAATAAAAAAGAATGCCCGTACCGTATTATGTCTCAAGTAACAAGTAGTTATATTACCAAAAATAATGTTTAATTTATGTGTATAATGTACTGATTTTTTAAAACACATTATAAAATATAAAAATGTTAATAAATGGTTAACAATTCCTACTTTCACAAAAGATAATGTTACTTAGTTCGGAAATGACAACGAAATTGTTTATTTATTTATTTGGTTTCACACAAGTTGGTTCGGAGCGACATACAAATTTGGGCAATCTCTTACTTTTCCAATATATTTTTTTACCTCAGTACCCTGGTCCCCAATCCTGAACCTTTGAAAAGCATACGAGACCTATGTTAAGTCTATGGTTAACTGTGTGAAGTGTCTGAGTTTTTTTATAGTATGTCTGTGTACCAACGGTTTTTTAAATGTAGTGTGTGTATTGCTTCAAAATATGTGTGCTTGTTTTGTCCAAGAAAAAATACTATTGACATGTGACTATGATAATACATGATGGTTGAAATAAAATTATTATTTTTTATGTACGTCGATAACTATTATTATTACACCATCACCCAGGGCCATTATTTTGTTCCAGACAGATGTGCATGGTAGAAGAACTGGTCCGTCCGTATCAGAACCGCGCGTGGGCGCAGTCCAACTGGGTGCTGGTCCGGTTCTGGCACGGCTCGGGCTTCGGCTTCCGGCATCGGCAGTGGCCACATTTGGCTGCCAAGTAAGCAGTTACGCACACACACACTGGACATATAACATGGAATTTCATCATCATCCTTTTAATGTTCCCACTGCAGGGTCACAGGCCTCCTCTCTCTAGGAAAGGGAACATGGAATTTATTCAACTGAAATAAAAACCTTAATGAAACACTTAATATCAATCTAAATAAAATAATCTTAATATATAAAAGGCACACGATGGAGATGGCGGGACGACCTGGATGTCTTCCTTGGGAATTGGAACTTTAAAGCGAGTGACCGAGATTACTGGAAAGAATGGGAAGAGGCCTTTACCCAGCAGTGGGACAACACAGGCTAGTTATAGTAACAATATAAAAGGCAAAGTCTAGACCCATCAACCAATAAAAAGCATAAATTAAATTATAAAATTACAGGTCATATTTTTAAATGTTGATCTGAGATACAGAAACGAAGACTGTAAAATAAATCTACTACAAAAAACATTCTTCGTTATTTCTACCAAAGTTTTAAAGCGGGAAAGTGCTGGCAACACAATAGCACTTCAACTAGAACTTAGAACTGGATAAAACACTTTAATCGACCTTCCTTAAACACAGAGACGTGTCTTTCTTTAGAAACACAATGACCGCTCTGAACTTTACGTACAAATGTTACGTGAATCAGGATTAACGTAGGGAAAAGGTTTGATGTAGAAAACTTTTGCTGTCATTCGATAAAGCAGAGTACAGTAACTACGCCCTAAAGTTAGGCGCTGCGAACTTTAGCGCTTGTGCATTCGAACAAAAACAAATGAGTAAAAAAAATGCCAATAACAATTTTTAACAGCAATAACAACTGCAAACTGCATTGATTTGTTTAAACCATTATTTTTTTAACGAGGTTTCTTCAGACTCGCCAAGATCCGATGTCCGTACTGTACTATTGTATAATTTATGTCACAACGTTTTGGTCAGGCAGTTAATCTATGAAAAATCAGGTTTTTCTGTGTACGAAAAACCCATCCTTCCGTCTTAAAAACGGTCATTACATCTTAGAGGTTAATTTTAGAGGAAAATTGGATAAGGAACTAATTTAGTTCACCAATCTAAGAGGGAAAGTTGCTGCACTATTCCATTTTAATTGTCAGTGCGAAAAAATACAAAACATCAATCTTGATTATCACCATTATCCTTCAACAGCATTCTATTAAATGAAGTAACTACTACTTCAACAGAAATCACCCCACGAACATTACCAGTCGATATAACTCATGAACGGTCCACAGTCGAATATATTATAGCCACTACATCATTGAGATTTATCGTCGCAATATCGAAATGGAAGCTATTGATCTGCTGCATGACAGAGACGCACTGCAGAAAGCTAGATTCTATCTAGTAGTTCCAAGAATAGTTTATGTTTAGAGGTTTGTGCGTTTGATAGACCATAATGCCAGTAACATCATCATCATCATTTCCGTTGAAAGACGTCCACTACTAGACATATGCCACAACAACAGACTCTGCGCCTTGCATTCATCTGATCCCAGCGACCCTGACCAGGGGCCCAAGTCTGCTATTTTCAAAATATTGTCGTTCCAACACAATTCTATTGGCATTTTGCTAAAAGTTCGTAATCTCTAAATTTATAATGGCTGATCATTGGGCGGTCAGTGATGTCGTAATAGTATTGTGGTACGAGCTGTTGTGTAAAGAATTAAAAACAATAACTGCACAATAACATTCTAATCGAAGTCACTGATTAAAGGAACTGTCAAAATTTTATTAATTTGCAACTTATGTCAAATATTCATTTGTTAATGTACGAGATTACCATAAAAAAAAAATCTTTCAATGAAGTGTCAGTGGTTAGTCATTGGAAAGTCATAATGAGTTCTTCATATTAGTAGATTACCAAACTTGTCATAATCAACATTTTTGAAATCAATGATCAACTATTTTGACACTATTGTAATAACAGACTTGAGGCCCTGTCCGTTTTATAGACCATAATACCAGTATCATCATCATCATTTCAGCCGAAAGACATCCACTTTTGGACATATGTCACAACAACAGACTGTGCGCCTTGAATCCGTCGGATTTCAGCGACCCTGACCAGGTCATGAGGTCCGAGGAGACCTTACAACGTAGCATTTACTGGTACGCGGTGCCACTCCAGAACCTTGTGAAATCGAATCAGAAATGAAAAACGAGAAGAGAACCAAGGTTGCCGACATAGCGAAAAGAATCGCCAAACTTATGCCAGTTTTATACTCTACGCGTCAGTGGACAGTAGGTCTAAAACATGAAAACTTTTAACAACTTAAATATTATACAAGTTATTCTGAAGCCTTCTGTTTGACTTATCTTGTCCGTGTGAGTTCACCAAAAAGTCTAATATGAGAAGCTTAGTACGGGTTTGTTTTATGTTAACCCGATCGACACATTTACCGTGTTTGACTTTATCTTTCTAGCTAACGTAAAAGATGCACTAAGCGCTTACCCTGTTTAGAGTTACCGCTTGTAGTTGGGCACGCCCATAATACCCTTGTCGAACTGTCGGACGTCATCTCAACAAAAGCATTGGAAGTATGGCCAACTATAAGCGCTAACTCTAAACGAAACGATTGTAACTTGTCTAGGGGGGCAGGTATTGAAAGAGCAGTATTCTTCACGCAGGTACGGTGACAGAGAGCCGACGGTCAACAACCTTGGAGCTAAAGTTGATGCAGGACTTATGAGCCAGTGTTTTGGTAAGTGAAATTCTTTTTCCATATTTTCTGCTCGAAATACAATTTGAATATTTAGTTTTTATTACATTAATAACGATACCTAAGCTTGGATGGAGTAAGTTGAACAGCTATCTCGTTTGTAAATCAGTACTGAATGTCATTCTGCTGTCATGAATTTTCATTTAGTGTAAAGCCTAATATTACCATTAATATAATTATACACTTATTTACTAACACTTTATGCATGCATGCAACAAAAAAATCGTGCATCATTTTGTTTTGGAAATCTGCCCCCAACCTTTTAAAAAAGGGTATAAAATTTTATTCAGCATTGAGATAATATTCTGTTCCAAGTTCTCTTCCGCGATCTAAATCAGGGAAGAGGAACCGAACTCGAATTTAACGAGAACGAAGCGGCGGGCAAAAGCTAGTAGTGCATATTTTGTCGCTGGCAAGAAAATCAAAACCTATAGAGAAGGCACAAGCATTCAATACACTACGATGTACTATTATTATTATGATCTAGATTTATTTACCAACAACAAAAAATACAGTATCTCTTTTTTCCTCAAGGTCCCTGCCCCTCAGAGGTGATCCAGACTCGCATTAAGGAATACCTATCAAGCCACCCGACGAACGCAGCGGCCTATCTGAACTCATTGCTGAGTCAACTCAACTGGGCCTTCTCCGAGTTCATCACTATGATGCAGGAGGTGACTTCAACTATATTATAATCTATACTTATAAAAATCAATGCCACTTTTCGTAGTTATTTTTTAACTCAGGAACGGGCTCACTTATCCAAACCAAATGTTTAGGCTTTGTTCGGACTATTTAGTAGATGGTTTCACAAAATCACACAAATTAAAATAAAATACCTACTCAAATCTACTACTGCTTGAAGCGTTGAAAAAATCTTATTTATTATAGTCCATTTTTTTCTTTCTTATTTATCTTACTTTTTTCTTATTTTTTTCTTTTTTTTTATCTTCTTCAAACTTCTAAGTCAATTGGGTTGAGTAAAGATATGCTCCGTTCATTGATGCTCAGTTTATGGCGCATATTCGCTCGCAAGAAAATCAAAATCAATAGGATGCCTTTCATTTACCTAGAATCTTGAAATTCGGCAAGACGCAATGTTCCATGACACAAGTAAATGAAAAAAGACTAAAAACTCTAAAACAGTAACGTTACAAAAAAACGATTTAGAAAAATCTTACATACTCGATTTGGCATTTGAACTACCCACATATTTACGTAGGTAAGTTAAGTTTGAGTTTGTAAGGACCCTTTGGATTAAGCCGACCCGATCCATACATATACGATACATTTTGACGTGATAAAACTCTTACACCCGTATTCACAAACGTTACTATGCGGTCTCACAGTGCTCTCGAGCGCACAGGGCAGGGTTTGTGAACTACGCAACACAAACGAACCAATCACAGAGCTCTATTTCAACGCTGTGCCTTTGCTTAGTCAAGGGTCGTTTGAGTATTGTTTGTGAATACAGGTGTTATTCCCTTATTTGTGTATTCTTTATTGTACACCAAGAAAATTTTAACAAATTACGAGACTCCTTTTTTTGAAAACTAACTCAAATTACAGTACAGCCGTCTGATCATGGCGAGTCTGAATTTAGACTGTGAAGTTTAGCTTTTGAAAACTCGTACAAAAATAAAGATTAAAAAAAAAATGCCAATAACAGCTTTTAACAGCTATAACAACTGCAAATTGCATTTATTTGTTTAAATCTTTTATAGTTTTCAGACTCGCCAAGATCTGACGGCCGTACTGTACTTCCTCTAATTTGTATCTAGGTTAATTTGTAGTTTATGTATATATAAAAGGAGAAACCGACTGACTGACATATCAACGCACAGCCGACACTACTGAAACTCAGAGCGCGAAAATTTACACAAGGTTTCCTTTTATGACGTAGGCGAACACTAAGAAAGAGTTTTTCAAAATTAAGCTCCTAAAGCGATGTAATGGGGGTCTGAAGTTTGTCGGGATAAAATTCACGCGGGTGAAACCGCTGGCAAAAGGCTAGTAATTATACAATACATTTTCTTTCATTGTTCAGATGGACCGAGTCAGTGTCGACTCGCAACTAGAGTCTAGACAGATTAAGCTGTGCGCGACGTGTTTCGACCTGTACCACGGCCTCGCCAGGGCGCTGGAGATGACGCTGCACCTGGCGCCCATGCTGCTGACCAAGGCAGAGGCCTGTGACAGTCAGAACGAACTGCTGCTGGGTAGAACTTGCCAGGTAAAGATTTAAAAACGAAAACATTTATATATGCTCTGTAAGAAAAAAAATTGAGACGATACTGCAATATGGACTGGCCTGTTGGTCTAGTAGTTAGTGACCCTGACTGCTATGCCGGAGGTCGTGGGTTTGACTCCCACCCAGGATAAATGTTTGTGTGATGAGCACGATCATTTGTTCTGTGTCTGGGTGTAATTTATCTATAATATGTATGTATTTAGAAATATATAAGTATGTTTATCAGTTGTCTAGTACTCATAACACAAGCTCTGCTTAGCCTGAGACTAGACGGCGTTGTGTGATAGTTGTGGAATATTATTATTATTAATATTAAACTCTTGAGCCCCACGCGAACCGTTCGCACACCTCTTGTCTTTCTATTATGTCTCCTATTACGGTATTCAATGTTAATGTGTGACAGATTCCCGTTAATGATTAATGTATGCAATGCCCAAGCCCCGTACCATATTGTGTCATTAGTATTTATTTTAATACCAAAAATTGTGTTTAATTTATATGTATAATGTACTGAATTTTTAATCACATTAAAAAACATTAAAATGTTAGTAAATGGTTAACTATTCCTACTTCCGCTAAAAATAACATTGTCATATCCGAAATCATTTATTTATTTGGTTCGATACTAGATTAGATAACGATACGAAAAAAAATAATGCCAATAACAGTTTTTAACAGCAATAACAACTGCACATTTAATTTATTTGTTTAAACCATTTATTTTTTTACGAATTTTCAAGTGCTAAAATTCGCAGAGCCTAACTTCAGAATCACCAAGATCCGACTGCCGTACTATAATTTGATTTCTTTCCAGATCTTAATGGCAGTAGTGTCGCGAGTCTGCATCCGCGGCGGTGGGGGCGCCAGTTTCGCTCGCCTGGTGAGTCGGGGTCTACCAGACACCGACCGAGTCCACTATTATGTGGCACTAGCGCCCGTTGCTGGGTGCCTCATCAGAATGCTGGACCCTAAACTGCCTGCTGAAGTAAGTATGATGGACACATAGTACCTTTTGATACAAGTGTCGAAACTTTGTCTTGGAGCCGAGGGCTGCAGACACAAACTGCACGTGTATCAAACGACTTTTTTCACTGCACTAACGAAGACGTAAAATAATAAGAGATGATGCGCGACTCATGGGTATTGACGCCCACCGGTGGTAATTTGCTATAAACTAGTGCTTGACTATTTTATAGCAAATTACCACCGGTAACCACTAGTTTATTAAGAGCCTATTCACTCTAACCTTGAAGACACCTAAATTATAATCGGACGGAAAGACGGCAGCTGGCAAACCGTTGCAGTCCCTTGATGTACGCGGTATAAACAACGAGGCAAAACGCTTAGTCCGGACCGTAGACCGTAGTTTTATATTATTTAGTTAACAAAATATATAACTTATATGTGTGCTGAAAAAAAGAGAATAAAATTTATTAAATATAATATGTTTCCTTCTTATTTACAGTCAAAACCTGTGCATTTATAAAAGATCATTCTTTTATTCCAGCACCTAGACAGAGTGACAAAAGCGTTGGTGACGGAACCACTGTTCAGGATGGACGGACTTGAGCTTATGCTCGGCAAGTCCAATAACCAAAAAATATTCTCATTTTACAAATGTAAGTAAGGCTTCAGTGGTCTCTCTTCAGCTTAACCGGACCGCTATGGCGGTTAGCCAGTAATGATGCAAAAAAATGTATGATTGCGTAATCAACAATAGCCGAACGAAGTGGGCTTGCGGACGGTGAACAATGGGTAGCTCGCCGTCCGGTTGTCTGGTAATAGTCCGGACCAAGCCAGTCGTTGACGGCGCACTCTGTTCCCGCGCCTCAAGTAGTTGTCAGCAAATCGAGAGGCCCAACTGCAGGGCCAAAGCCTACTGGGGCCCCGATCCGGTTTCTGAAAGGAAGGTCCGACCCTAATATAAAGGCTAAGAGGGAATGGGGTGGATCGTTTAGTCAGTAAGAGTCTGACACCGTTGATGGGCGGCATTCGTCATAGATAATTTTTCCCACCATAAAAAAAAATGCCAAGTGAGGTACACACCATAAACCAGCATACATTTTCTTGGTTCCCTTTACTGTCAGCACTGCCAGGGCGTCCCAGTGAGACTGGCTTGAGTTCCATTTGTTTTACCTACTATTAAAATAATAATAAGGTAAAATTTTATAAGGGCGCCTTTAATTTACCAGCAGCGCGACAGTCGCACGTTTTTATTTATATTAAAAAGCAAAGTAGCGCGACAACAACTATGCAACCGCGCTGCTGTCGCGCGATACGTTGCGGCTAATTTGAAGGTATGGTTTAGTCAGGGAAATCATCCAATGACGTCTTCTGCTCGGGGAATCTGTCAGACTTTTACTGACTACAACCACACTTGTGTCCCTCAGGTGCCAATTGCGTTCTAAGACCACAGGTTTCCTTTCAGAAAATTCCCGCAGAAGTAGATGAATTGTGATAGTTTGACGGGTGACAGGACAGAGTGGAAGAAAAAAACATGTTGCACCGACCCCAAGTAACATGGGATAAGGGTAGGATGATGATGATGAAGTAGATGAATTGTCTTCTATGCGGCACAGGTCATATTTTGTTCTCACAGTTATATTTTTATCTCAATAAAATGACTTAAGGATCTCATCATCACTCCAGCCGAAAGACGTCCACTGTTAGACATGGGCCTCCCCCAAGCGTCACCACAACGACCGATAGCAACCCTGAAAGATCTATTCTCCTCAAAATTTCCATAAACACCTAAACTAACATGCAAGTCTAACTATAGACACTGATGCTGTATTTACTCATTCTAGATCCAGAAGACGTAACAAAAGAAGAGTTAAAAGCTCTAGAACTAGTCGCAGAGCGTCTACGCGTGGCTCGGGAAGCTATCGTGAAGGCGAAGTCCCCGGGCTCCAGCGGGGCGCAGTCCGACCTGCTGTGCACCATCTGCTACGCCAGGCCTGCCGACACCGCCTTCATGCCGTGTGGACATCATTCGTGCAGGTATATATGTTGAAAGAAATGACCATTTCAAACTCTGAAGGTAGGACTATATTGCGCACAAGTGTGTTACGTACGCCGACCTGGGCGTGTCGGTCTCCATACATTTTATATGGAAACTAGACTTAAGTTATTGACCAGGCGTCTTCCACGTGTTCCTACTTCATACTTTGAGGATACTACTTTTATACCTGTTCCAAATTGGGTTTTACTATTTAAAAGAACATAAAGCTGTTGATCGCGCGCCTATTGTAAGACGTTTTAGAGTTGCTTTTAGAATATAATAATCATAGCCATTTTCTTACTTCCTTAACAGTCTAGTGGCATAGATTGATTCCGAAATGGAAACCCATGGTCTTGGAAAGCAAGGCAAAGAAGGAACATACAGTAAAGTTAAAAACTGTTATTGGCTTTTATTTTTTTAAAACCTTTCATTTTTGTACGCGTTTTCAAGCGCTAAAATTCACAGAGCCTAACTTCAGACTCGCCAAGATCCGACGGCCGTACTGAAAGTATAATAATAATAAAATAATAAAAATATTTATTTACCCAAAAGTAATTATACAGATTATACATAAAGTGGTAGGTCTTACATACAAATTATTTAACTGAATCTATATAACCAAAAATTATAAACCCTGCCTCTTAAACTAGGAGACCTGTGTCTTAAGAGACAGTGGTTGGCCAAACATTTTATTTAGTTGCCTTCAAGAGAATGAACACGTTGATCTACCAAAAGAAGTGTAAATTAATGAATTAATGTGAAGGAGAGATTTCATTTCAATGACGAGTAGTGTATCCACTATGGATGGGTGTGTGTGTGTTGTGTATGTGTGTTATGTGTTGTGTGTGTGGGGGGGGTAAAGCGTGTGTGTTTGTGTTGTGTTCACAGGGTGAATTGATTGTGATTATAAATGTGAATGTTTGTTAGGGACATTTTAGGTGATGTAGGTTAGTAAGGATTCTGTTTTTATATAGTCTTGCTGCTTGAGCAACTCCGTAGTCTTCAAATTAACCCTATATTTATTAAGGTCAATTATATCTAGTTCCTTCTGAAGCTTTTTATATATATGAACACTCAGGACGTAGTATTGACGTTTTGCGAATGACGTGTTGTGTTGTATACTTGAGAGGATATATGTTCGCTTTCTAGGGTCAGAGGGTGGTAAGCAGCCATGCACTCTAAGAACAGAGCGAAGAACAAAGAGTTGGCGAACAGTTGTACAAAGTATGGTTCATCAATTCAACTATTTAACTTCAAAAATTGTTGTTCCAGAGCCTGCATAATGCAACATCTACTAAACAGCAAGCAATGTTTCTTCTGCAAAGCGGACATTGAATCCGTGCGTGAAATAGAGCCCGCCAACAACTGACGCCATCTTGTGACGTCATCAACATGGCGGCTAAACCGAGGTTAATTTAAATCTATGGAGATAGTTGTTTTTATAAAATAAAGTATGGATACAAGTTCTTGTATTTAGTGACGATAATGTTTGGTATATTTTTATTAAATTATTATTTTTTATTTAAAATGTTGTGTCTGTTATTTGTTCGCTTTAAGGTTTAAGCTTTACTAGTATATACTTACCTATTATATATACTATTGTGTGTACCATTTAGCAATAACACGTCCGAACTCAAGCCCTTAGCTTTCACCTTACAAAATATTAAAATGGGAGCTGTTTGCTTGCTAATTTAAGAAAAAAACTCCTAGTAAGTTTGCAGCTTTTTTTTTATTGTTTTCTTATATTGCAATCAGTCATTACAGACTATAAACAGACGGGGGTTGTCAAGTTGCTGCTCCCGGTAGAGCCAGCCCTTCACACTTCATCTAAAATTCATGCTAAAAGCAAAATAAAGAAAAAGAGTTAAAATATCAGCGCCATCTAGCAATAACTGAACCAAATTCGAGTCTTTAAGCTTTCACCTTACATATAATTAAAATGGGAGCTGTCTGCTTGCAAATAAAATAATCTCTTAGTAAGTTTTCAACGTTTTATTAAGTACACAAAGTTTCTAGTGGTCAGGGCCCCTTGGTGAGTCCTTGTGGAGAATACGCGTAATATGAAAGGGGACACTCGCAAGTCCCCCTGAGTCCTGGGTGGCCGCGGGGGCCCATCGGTCCTGAAAAGGGAATAAGATAAATGTAAAAGGTGAGATATTTAGCTAACTTTGTGTCCGATTCGGAAATTGTTCGAATTTTCAGTAAGTCGTCGACACATGTTGCATCCCACATGTTTTCTAAATCATTTATATTAATATTTCCAGAGAATTCATGCTTTTGCTGAGAACATTTTAACAGTGCCGTAGTTGAGCAATTAACTGCTTAGTACCAATCAATAATTATACAAGGTATAATTATTGATTGGTACATATTATATAGTGATATTGTTACTGTGTATAGTGTTATATAGTGATATTAGATAGTGGTTATTTGTTTAACTTATATTATATTCTACAGAATCTGTATGTCTTACATTGTTTATTTGTAATTATTTTACTTTTTTTTACTGTGATTTAAGAGATCTTGATTGAAGGTCTCCACGACACAGGGAATCCTAGTGTGGAAACATTTAATTTTAATCCCGTCGAGGGTCAATCAGGTACATGAAATACTATTGATTTGTAAAGATAAAATAGAAAAAAAAACTTTTTTTACTAAATTTTACTTTTTACGCATTTACTAAAAAAGTACTTAATTTTTTAATTTTATCTTTACAAATCGATAATGTTACAAGTAATTGATTATTTAGTATTGGGTAATTTCTGGTGCAGAGTAACATTTTTCTAATGTACAGAATAAGGATAGGTAAGAGTGTATATTTCTTACCTTCCCGTCCTGCGTCTCCTCTATCTCCTTGTCTGCCTGGATGACCTGATGGGCCCATTGGACCTGAAAACAGCAAACAAAAGCTTTAACAAATTTATTAATTTCATTGTCTCTAGAATAATCCTACAAAAATCCATTGGTCAAGGAATATCGATCTATTTTTTATTTTATTTTATCCTGATGAGCTTGCTTTTAATTTTAATGTACAACCTGGAGTTGACAGTAATTGCCTGGATAAGTAACCATCTATCAGTTATTATTACGGCTTGCATCCCGGAAGTTCGGTCTCGAAAATATCGAGTCTCGACAATTTTTGGCAATTTCGATAATCGAGACTCCTTCCTTCCTTCAGTCTCGGGAATAGCGAGACTTTCGAGACTTGCGTAGATTTTTTAAAATCTACTGCATGGTATACAAACCTTCAAAATTTTTTTGTTAGAAAAGCCTTTTAATCGTATTAAGTACGGCAAGTATTTTGCTATGTTTGCACAATCCTGGTCAATTTATTGAGAGAAAGTTGGGTTCTTTTAAACTCTCAATAACGCAATTGCCTTACTTTTTAAAGTACAAATTAATACGCAAGATAAAATAAGTCACTGATTGAAAAGTAATTTGTTAGGGAATCCCGGTACTGGGTCGAATCTCGATTTTTTTGTCCCGGGACTCGAAAATGTATCAAGACTGCAAGCCTTAGTTATTATGTAACTGTTGCGAATGTTAAACCAATCCCGAAACAATGCAATTCAATTCATACAAAAACGAGTGTTAAATCAACAACATCACCTATCGGTCCCCTAGGTCCCTCGGGGCCCTGAACGCCGACACCTTGAGGCCCCCGCTCGCCCTTGTCCCCCTTCTCCCCTGCGGGTCCGGGGCTGCCAGGCTTGCCGGTGTCCCCTGTCTCCCCGGGGTAGCCGCGGGGACCTGGCTCTCCGGCGTCTCCTTGTATTCCTGGAGATTGACGTATAATAGTTTTAATCCTATATTCAAATGTCGTAGTTACAACATATATTTGACTTGCGCAAGTCAGTGAGATCATGCAATAGAACAAAATTGCCAAAAATTTATAAGAAAAACAAAATTATCAAGTCGCTACTATCTTTGTACCTAATACTACAGGAAGGTGTTTTTACAGAAGAGTAATACTAAAGGAAGGTGTTTTTACCGAAAAACAATACTACAGAGAGGTGTTTAACCGCTAAACTATACTACAGGAAGATGTTCTTACCGAATAAACAATACTACAGGAAGGTTTTCTTACCGAATGAACAATACTACAGGAAGGTGTTCTTACCGAATAAACAATAATACAGGAAGGTGTTCTTACCGAATAAACAATAATACAGGAAGGTGTTCTTACCGAATAAACAATACTACAGGAAGGTGTTCTTACCGAATAAACAATACTACAGGAAGGTTTTCTTACCGAATAAACAATAATACAGGAAGGTGTTCTTACCGAATAAACAATAATACAGGAAGGTGTTCTTACCGAATAAACAATACTACAGGAAGATGTTCTTACCGAATAAACAATAATACAGGAAGGTGTTCTTACCGAATAAACAATAATACAGGAAGGTGTTCTTACCGAATAAACAATAATACAGGAAGGTGTTCTTACCGAATAAACAATAATACAGGAAGGTGTTCTTACCGAATAAACAATACTACAGGAAGATGTTCTTACCGAATAAACAATAATACAGGAAGGTGTTCTTACCGAATAAACAATAATACAGGAAGGTGTTCTTACCGAATAAACAATAATACAGGAAGGTGTTCTTACCGAATAAACAATAATACAGGAAGGTGTTCTTACCGAATAAACAATAATACAGGAAGGTGTTCTTACCGAATAAACAATACTACAGGAAGATGTTTTTCCACAGTGTTTTTCAAACACTTACAATTCTAAATCATTAGTGTTATCGCAAATCCAATGGATACGAGACGCACTGGGGGAGGCCTATAAATATGTTTTGGCAGAAATGATAATGATGATGATCTCACCTGGTGGTCCCGGCGGCCCCGGTCTGCCCGGGTGTCCTCGCTTGCCGAGGATCGTATTTGTCTGCGCTACTTGATTTAGAGCAAACTCTCCTAGGCGAACTGTAGACAAAGGCAACGTTATGTAATATACGCTGCAAATAAGTTGAACTAAAATGGCCGTCGTTACTATGGTAATGCGCAGCCCCCCGCTTTGATTGAGACCTGAAAATCTGTTACTGTACATCAATGGTCGACCGCGATTTTTATTCAACTTAAATGCCGCATTTAGGTACATGCATGTCATAAAATAATCTGGAGCTACGCAGGTGTTCCAAATAGCCACCGCAGCCTAAAAAAAACTCAAGTAGAAGGAACACAAATGAATTTTAGTCCATAAAACTCTGACACTCCTTCTTTCTCCATCCAGAACAAGAGAAGTTATTTCATAACTCCCCACCCCAACAACCACAACACTCAACTTGTGGACCATACCTATGTTCTTCAGTTGCCCTTGGCCTTCTGGGAAAGGGAAACTGACAAACGCACACTCAAGAGAGATTTTTAGCCTACAAAAATGACATTTTCTTGATACTGAAAAATACTCAGTTTTGTTAAAATCTAAAGGATTTGATATAAAAACTATAAACGTGCAAAAAACATACATACCTTTGATAATATCCTCACAAATATTTCTTATTTCAGCTTCAGATACTGATGGCGACTGAAAAAATAAATTGAATAAGAAATAAGATCATATTAATAAAAAATAACTAAGAAACCCCTTGTATAGATTGATAGGTATACTCTATTGTAGGTAGTGTAAGTACACCATCGAAGCCTTCTGGAGCCGCCGGTTTGTGTGAAACTGTTACCGCGGCTCTAGGAATAAGGCAAGGAAAGAATGGGGTAGGTTTTTTAGTCATTAAGAATCTGACACTGGTCTCCCGCTCCGCCTAAGAGCGGGTTTCGTCATTCGATGATTTTTATCTACCATAAAAAAAGGAACACCATAAATACAACTTAGTACATTAGAACACTTAAAATTACTACGGTGTTACAATGGGCGGTCTTATCGCTAAAAGAGATTTTCTAAAGACAACCTTTGGATGGATTTGACAGAGGAGAAAGATACACGGGTAGTTTGTGGCTTCTATAGAGGAGGCCTATATTGTAGTGTATTGTTTTAAAGCCATTCTTTGTATCTCATAGATGCTGGTGCCTGTGATACAATGTTTTCATTAGTACAGCTACCAACAAAACTTCTTTCTGTATCTACACCTCTATATCCCAGCAGAGGGAAAATTTAAAAGGGTAAGGAACTTTAAAGACTTGTTGACGAAACAAGTTTTCAATGAATGATGCCTCGGCTTGCGCAGTGGTTGAGCGATTGACTGCTGCGCTGAGGATTGCGGGTGCAATTCCCGCACGGAACAAATATTTGTATGGCCTACAGATAGGTGTTCCGGGTCCGGGTATTTTGTGTAAATATGTGATTTTACAAGCTTGTGAACGCACTCACGACACAGGAGTAATTCCTAGTGTAGAGCAACGTTTAAAAAAAAAAAATTCTTTCATAGCAAGCTTTTATAGGGCAGTATTATTATTATTTATTTATTTATACTTTCTTTTTCTTTCTTTCTTTTTTCTTTCTTTATACTTTTTTTTTGTTTTTTTTTTCTTTTTTGTAAAAACTCGTCAAGACAAATCACACGAGCCCAAACTCGATGGGGTTCTGTCGTGTAATTACAGAGTTCCTATGGATATTTACCTCTCGTGGATAGCTGATAGGGGCAGGTACACCAGGCGGTCCTGGTAATCCTCTCTCCCCTGGAGCGCCGGGGAGGCCGTCCATGCCGCGAGCACCAGGCAAGCCGGGGAAACCTGCCTCGCCTTTCTACAAACATCATTCTTATTCAACTAGCTTCTGCCCGTGACTTCGGCCATGGGAAACTAGAAAATTGTCCCATGGAAACATACTCTTGGAATAATAATATTATGTGACTATATTTCGTTCAAAATTATATTAAACATTTATGGTAGGGCCACATTAACAGCTAATACGATATTTACTGTGATAATTATCACGATAATTTTAACGCGCTAAAGTGGGTGGGTACACTTGAATAAAGTAGGTGGCTACAATAAAATACAAATTTCAATGTGAAAGTTCATCATTGGCAACAAAAACGGCGTTAATTTTCGCGTTAAGTCTACACTTATGGTTAACGCGAACAGAGTTCATAAACTTGCGGGGGGCATGTTGAATTCCAAACGAAATTAATGTTTTTTTTTTATTGATTATAATCTAGTGCCTGACTGCGATTCCACCTAATAGTAAGCAGTGATGCAATCGTTGATAATGCAGCACACTAGTTTATTTAAAGCCTATATAGGCTCTTAATAAACTAGTGTGTAAACAAGCACCTTATAAGTTGCTACGTTTTAATCCCGAACGCAGAGAGGGTTTTCTATTACTTACCTACATTTAAGTTGCCAATACCAAAACATTACTCATTCCTTACCTTAGAATTCATTACAGTTTAATTTTACAAAAAAGAAAATTGAAGGAGTTTTTTTATGTCTAGTGCATTTTTTTTGTAGTTATCTTCTAATCTAATAACCTTCCCTCTGGTTATGGATCCAAGACAGTTGTCTGTCCCTTACCAAATAAATAATACTAATAACTATTCGTATCTTCAAGAGTCATCGATATGCTACCATCAGTTCATAAATAACTATAGGATCAATTACCTGTCCGGCTGGTCCCTGAGGCCCCGGCGGTCCTGGGATAGAGACCTGCTGTGAATGTGCAGCTGCTGATCCTGGGGGACCGGGCGGGCCTGGAAGACCCGGTGGCCCTTCTGGACCCTGTGGTGAAAGAAACGAGCGTTAAACTAGTTATCCTACGCGGTTTTAGAGAGCTTGAGCTAGAGTTGCTCCATAATTTTGTCGAGTTATTTGAATTTAAATCTATGGAGCAGCGGGTTTTCTTGATTTTTGGATTGGTCTCATAGTAACTCTCTGTAGCTCTCTCTCTCTCTCACTCTCTGTAGCTCTCTCTCTCTCTCTCACTCAAAATCAAAATGGTTTTTATTTCATATAGGCCTACATGGGCACTTATAAAACGTCAGAAGCTAGTGCACGGTTCCAAATTGGTCGTTTCCTATGGAGAAGAACCGGCAAGAAACTCCATGGTTACTCTTTTAAAAAAATGGTTTCTTACAATATTATCTCGTTATTACAGTATTTATGTCATTATGTAAAGGTGGATTTAGACTAAAAGAACATAGAGCTAGAGCTAGAACTAGAACATTCTTTCGTTAATATCTAGTGTAAACTAAAGCTTGACGTATCTATTTACATCAAACGAACACCGAACTAGAACTAGAACAAGAATGTTCTTTCTTAATCTTTTGGTGTAAACAAGAGCTAGCTCGAATGTTCTTTGCTCATTCGAGTCAATTCTTTGGTTGGTATTGGTAGTGCTTTGCTATGTCTGATTCTGACAGTGAAATCATTATTGCAAGTGCTGCATTTATTATTTTAAAGCAAAAACTCAAAAATAAAAGACAGAAGAGACGTTGGTGGGTTACAAATTTAATGCAACGAAGGACACTGGATAATGTAGGTGAAACAATGACGGATATGCAAAAACAGGAAGAAAGTGGTCAATACCAAAATTTTTGTAGAATGGCGCCAGAGGATTTTGATTATTTACTTTCTCTAATCGGCGACAAAATTCATTTTTCTTGAGACCAATCCATAATTTAATCGATACGATACGTAAACAATCGCTAGAACACAAGAACACTTTGATGAGACCGCTCAGTGGAGCGAGCGCGTCCGAACACGCTAGAATGTTCTAAGCAACTGTTCACGCGCTCTTGCGCCGTTTACATCGAGCGAGCGAGCATTCTTAGAATATTTTATAGAATCTTTGCGAACGCACTAAGAACAACGAAAGAATGCTCTGTGCCTGTTTACACTAGAAGAATTTGATGTAGCGGGGATAGAATGAGCATTCGCTCGTTTGGTGTAAATCCACCTTAAGAACAGTGTAGACCAGTCAATATTGTACTCAAAAGCACAATAAAAATAATCATAATAATAAAAAATCAAAGGTGAGTCGTAATAGGATTTGCGAAGTCTACAGTGTTCTTACTTTACAACGTGAGATGTAAAGAAAGAAATATTATATAAAACAAAAAAATTAATAAGAATGAAAAAAAAAATACATATATCACCACAACAGTTACACTGCGAGATGCTAACAAAATAAATTATTATTTAATTTAAAAGTTTTTAAATCTTAATAATATAAATATTGCAAAAGCAATGTGTCGAAAAAAGAGGGAAAAAAAAAGTGTAGGTATATAAAAACAAAGATGGAGCAGTTAATAGACATAAATACACAATATGAATGAGTTACCAGGGAGCCACATGTGCAGGAGCAGTCATTGCCAAACAAGCTTGTCTTCTATATAATCCTTAACCTTATAATATGCTTTTTTGGTTAGGACCCGCTTAATATGCTCTCTGTAGCTCTCTCTCTCTCACTCTCTGTAGCTCTCTCTCTCTCTCTCTGCAGCTAGGCTAATCAACTCAATAAATTAATCCACGTGAATTACAGTAATTCGATGGACATATATTAAATTATTTCTGCTTATAAACATCAGGTTATGGGCCTAGAGTAACTTGAAAATAATGTTTATAAAGATAACATCTTACCGGTAGTCCTTCAGAGCCTCGCTTTCCCTCTGGCCCTGGTGGGCCCGGTGGACCCAAGCTGCCAGGTAGCCCTTGCAAGCCTGTAAAACCTTGGGGTCCAGGTCGACCCTGTAACAGACAAATGTCTTAGAATATATTTTTCCGTGTTTTTTTTTTTAACCTTGAAAGAAAGTTCACTTAAAACAGCAGATTTTCATGGATATTTACTTACTAGACTAATTTTACACAAAATGATTTGATTTTAAAAGAAATCTAACTAGTATCTACAAGATACTTGTGTTTAAAAAATATTTAGACCTTTTTAATTTATCGTTATGTAATACTTCTGTGTTATTGTGTTTCCATAATAAATAAAAGAACGTGTAATGAAATTGTATCTTGGGTTAAGCGGTCTTAAGTAGGTAGATAGATAGATAGATTAAACTTTATTGTACACCAAAAAGTTACAGAACTTATACAGAAACTTAAATCTATGGGTACAAAGGCGGTCTTATCGCTAACAGCGATATCTACCAGACAACCTTAGGATGAATCGTAAGAACTAAAAATGAATAAGGGGGTAGTCTGCGGTGTACTACTAATGAATTAATTAAACTATAAATACGAGTATAAAACAAAACATAACTACATTTACACATATACTTAGGTATTTACTATAAAGAAATAGAAAAAATGCTCTAAACCATTCGTGAGCAAATCTTGGTCATTCTGAGATTTCCGAAGAGGGCCAGAATTGTAGAAAAAAAAATTAGAATTTACTTTCGAAACATAATTATCATGTCAACATCGTCGGTGGGCTGGAACTGGATCGCGGGCCATACTTTGCTCATCACTGCTATATAGGTACATTCAATTAGCGATACGACTCACAAAATAGTACTTCTTGAAACCTTACCGCGGCACCGTCACGTCCCGGAGTTCCCGGCAGGCCAATGTCTCCAGGTCTACCGTCCCGCCCCGGAGCACCCTTCTCACCTTTAGCACCTGTTTATAGAACATTAAAATATTGTAGCTTTTGCAATGTTTAGGTTGGCATGTTAACAACGTTAACATAGTTTTAAGTTCAAATAAAGTCTCTAAATCTATAAAAGGCGAAACTGACTGACTGACATATCAACACACAGCCAAAAGTACTGAGGCTAGGATCGTGAAATTTTGCACAAGGGTTTTGTAAATCCTTTTTATTCAGGCCAAATATACCCATTTACATAAAAAAAAAAACAAAACAATGAATAAAATAGAATCAGAATAAATATAAATCACAATAAAACCTAATCAAATCATAATTAAATACACCATGTCAATATAATATTACAATCAAAATAAAAACAAATCAAATAATTAAAACAAAATCAATAAATTACAATTAAAATTAATCATAAAAAAATTAAACCAAAATAAATTGAAATCAAATAACTAGGTATAACAAATTAAAACTAATAATTCCTCTCTAATTAATTAGTTGATTATGACGTAGACGAACACTAAGAAAGAGTTTTTTAAAATTCAGCTTCTAAAGGGATGTAATGGGGGTCTGAAGTTTGTGTTCCCAATTGAAACTTTTTTATATAGTTAAACCTTTTTAGTTATTTTTCTGTAAATATTTTAAAAACTAAGAATAAAAACAATTGTAGTTCTTTGTTGTCAATTGCATGGTGTGGTTTGCTTTTCTCCTCATCCTAAAATTCCTTGTCTCCCAGAGCCATCCAATAACATTTTGGTCCTTCTCCCACGTTTACCGGTAAGAAATACAGTTTAAAAATTTATATGGTGGAGACAAGGAGTCAAGCAAAAGCTCGAGAGGAGGAAGCAAATCAACGAAACATGACTGAACCACCAGTAGTGCGCGGTGATCGCTCCACAAGTTCCAGGACGTCACGATCGTCAGCAACAATCCGTGCCCAAAAGTTGGCCTTACAAGCGGCACACATACGGAAGGTTGCTGAGGCTGAACGTACGGCTGCGGCGGCGGCGGCAGCAGCAGCGGCAGCAGCTGCAGCAGCGAACTCGGAGCGAGAGGCTGCTAACCTAGAACTGCAGGCTCAGCTTGCAGCTTTAGAAGCAGATAGTCGAGGGAGTCGCAGGAGCTCCCTATCGTCGGAACGGCAAGTACAACAGTGGTTAGTGTCATCCGATAAGGTAATGCCAGACATTCAGGTAGAACCAATAGCACACTGTTCTACGGCTTGCCTTGAAAGCTTTGAAGACGCAGAATGTCGCCAAGACACTTTATGTGGTAGGAAAAGCCCTAAAGGGTTGCACTCTGGTACTACCACAGCGAACATTCCAGTCCCCAATTGTCTTCAACTAAGTGGTAACGTGTGTGGTGGAAGGAGCCCGTTAGCGCCAAACCTACCTGCTACCTCAGCGTTACAGCCACAGTTTCCAATCCCCGATAGTACGCAAGAACCTGCTTCTAATTTTACTAAAAATAAACAACAACCTTCTGATATAACTTTATTAGCACAGGCAATTACGACGTCGATAGCAAAGATCAGTGGAGGTTCGACAGTAAAGAATAGCGATGGGCGCCTCCCTGTCTTCGACGGTAAGTCTTTGGACTGGCTCGCCTTCAAGCGAGTCTACGAAGATACAAAGTCTTCCTTCTCCGCTTCCGAGAACCTAGCACGGATCAACCTTGCACTTCGTGGAATAGCTCGTGAAACGGTAGCGGTGCTCCTGGTTTCTGCGCGTGATCCTGTGGAGGTAATGGACGCTTTGAAGCTTAGGTTCGGTCGCCCCGAATTTATTGTTTTGCAGGAAATAGCTTCCATACGGTCGTGGCCTAAATTAAATTCCTTAGATTGTGATGATCTCAACAAATTCACCTGCAAGGTAAGAAACTCAATTGAAGTTATGAGGCTCTTAGGTCAGAAAAGTTACTTAGATTCTCCAGAGCTATTTCAAAACATTCTAGGTAAACTGAACCCTTTACTGCGAAACAAATGGACGGATTTTGCCATAGTTAACTTCTCACAACAGGGGAACACCATGCTTGAGCTGTTAGTATTATTTTTGACTCGCGAAGTCGAAAAGCAGCTCAAGTTTGGCTTAATATCGGAACCCTCAATGGTTGTTAAAAAGTACGAGAAGGTACATTCCGTATCATTTTCAGACGGTTCTCAAAATATTTCTAAGACCTCATCACCTTTTTCGGCAAATAAAAACCACGCAAATTCAATTAAAACTGAAATTAAACCCTGTCCTTTGTGTAAACATAAACATAATTTAGCTGAATGTAACAATTTTATGACATTATCTGTCAGTGACCGGTGGCAGTTTGTAAAAGAAAATAAGTTGTGTCATAAATGTCTTAAAAAAGGTTCACATAGTTATAAGTTTTGCAAAAATAAGAAAGAGGTTTGCAATGTGACCGGTTGTAATTTCAAACATCATAAACTTTTGCACGACAATGACATACATTTACAAGCTCATACAGTTTTAGAAAACGAACTAGACTGCGAAAATACTGAAACGTCGTCCGATAATCAGGCAAAAGTGTCCGATAAACAACCTGTAGAGGTAATAGCGTACACCTCTTCCGACGAAAACTATATTCACATGAGACCTTTGTTAAAAATCGTTGCCGTTACGATTTCGGGACCCCTACGTAGTGTTGATACGTTTGCTTTGTTAGACGATGGCGCCACTGCTACTTTCATTGATTCCCAGCTATGCAAAGAAATTGGTGTCGCGGGACCTGAATCAAACGTTCGTCTTGACTGCGTTGGTGGTTTAGGAAAAGAGGTCAAGATTCAGTTTGTGGACTTTGACATCAAAGGTTCACAATGTACAGACACGTTCACCATTCGTAAGGCTCGGGCGATCAGTAGTTTAGGGTTATCCAAACAGACTATTCGAACTGAAAGCATCCAACAATTCCCCCACTTGCGAGACTTAAGTGACGTTCTTTGCTATAAGGATGGAGAGCCTAAAGTAATTATCGGCATCGATAACTGGCATCTTACAATTCCCAAATCAATTCGGAAAGGCAACAGGTCTCAACCAGTCGCAATAAACACTAGTCTAGGTTGGGTTTTATTTGGTTTTGAGTCTAGTAGGACGAAGGCTATTGACACAATCAATCATGTTAGTACTTCCAGTGAGGATAATGATCTGAATACACTTATCCAAAATTATTACAAACTAGATTCTCTTGGAATTACTAAAAGAGAGTGTCGTAGCGATAGTGACACTAAAGCGATCAAGATCCTTGAAGCTACTACCCGTCATTTACCTGATAATTCGTATGAAGTTGCTCTTCCTTGGAAGGACGAGCAATTTGAAGCTCCAAATAGTTTTGGCCTGGCTATGTCAAGGTTCAAAAGCTTGGAGAGAAAAATGCTCAAAGACCCGGCCTATGCTGAATTGTATAAATTAAACATGCAATCAACGTTTGACAAAAAATATGCAGAAGGTCCTGTAAGCAGCCATTCGTCCAGCACTAAATGTTGGTATTTACCGCACTTTGGCGTTACAAATTCCAATAAGCCAGGTAAGCTGCGCATAGTTTACGACGCGGCGGCAAAGTCAAACGGGGTGAGCTTAAATTCCATGCTTCTTACTGGACCTGACCTGCTTAACTCTATTATCGGCATTCTCTTTCGTTTTCGCGAAGGAAGAGTCGGGCTCTCTGGCGATATAGAAGAAATGTTTCCTCAGGTAAAAATACGCGAGGCAGACAGGGATGCCCAACGCTTTCTTTGGCGAAATTCACCTGAAGAACCAATTCAAATATATAGGATGTCGTCAATGATATTCGGTGCCGCTTCTAGCCCTTTTGTGTCCCAATACATAAAAAATAAAAACGCCACTGAATACATTAATGACTTTCCAGAAGCTGTCAATGCTATTCTCCATAGCCATTATATGGATGATTGCATTGTTTCAGTAGATTCAGTAGCCAAAGCAGCACGCCTTGCTGCTGATATTGTTACAATTCATAAAAAGGCTCATTTTAAAATGAGATCTTGGGTGTCGAATGACCCGGCAGCCCTAGCTCTCGTTCCAAGAGAAAACTTATTAGATCCATCTTTAGGTAATGTAAATGTTGATATGGGTAAAATAGATAAGTCTGTTAGAACTCTTGGTTTAGTGTGGCAGCCCGGTGAGGACTGTCTTAGTTTTGAAGTTAAAGGCTTGATCGGTAAATCCATATCCGATAGTTTTACAAAACGTGAAGCTCTTTCTTTATTGATGTGCGTGTATGATCCACTAGGTTTTTTAGCTCCACTCGTGGTGAGGGCCAAGATCATGTTTCAAAATATATGGCGTAAAGTAGCTGATTGGGACCAACAACTCACTCAAGCTGACTCATCGGCTTGGAAAGAATGGCACGCAGTTTGTCTTAATTCCATTTCTAATTTAAAAATTCCTCGTCGATATAATTTGAGCGAGTTTGATACAGCACAGAGAGAACTTCATGTCTTTTGTGATGCTAGCGAGTCCGCGTATGCAACTGTAGCGTATTGGCGTTTGTTGTTACCGAATAATACCATCACAGTAGTACTGATCGGTAGTAAAGTCAGAGTAGCTCCATTAAAACCCTCCTCCATAGCACGTTTAGAACTTCAAGGTGCCTTGGTAGCCGCTCGACTTGCCGACACCATCTGCAACGCTCATACGTTTAAACCGGATAGACGAGTTTTCTGGTGTGACTCCATGAATGTCTTAGGTTGGCTGCGAAATGACGCTCGTAAATTCAAGCCTTTTGTGGCCAACCGTATTGGTGAGATTTTAGAACTGTCAAGTGTCGGAGAATGGCGCTGGGTTCCTACCGAAATGAATGTTGCTGATGATGCGACACGGTTAGATAAAAAGCCCCTAAATATGGAGTCACGCTGGTTTACTGGTCCTAATTTTTTATTATCAGATCAGTGGCCCGTAGAACCAATGGTCAAAATACCGAATGCTGATCAGGTAGAGCTAAAACCAAGGCACAGAGTCATATGTCATGCAATATCCGATGAACCATTTCATCCCTTATCTCCCATTTCAGCTAGCCCATTGCGTATCAGTAAATGGTTATGTCTCGTCCGAGCCACTGCTCTAGCTCATTTATTTGCACGTAAGCTTCTTAACATTTGCCGTAGAGTAGGTAACACAAAACTAACTCCTCTTGACTTGTCAGCGGTTGACTTACAATTAGCAGAGAGTCATGTACTATAGCAAAGCCAGATAGACTGCTTCGAAACAGAGATCGACTGTATAAAAACAGCGACTTCCCTGCCACGCTCCAGCAGATTGTTGAACCTGTCTCCTATCATCGGCGAGGATAACCTACTTCGGTTATCAGGACGGATCACTGCTGCTACTGGAGTCTCGAGTCAAGCAAAGTCTCCAATCATATTAGATGGAAAACACCCAACAGTACGCCTCTTAGTGTTACGTTATCATCAAAAAGCCGCGCATGCTAACACAGAAACAGTCGTGAATGAACTTCGTCAAGTTTACTGGATAATACATTTAAGAAGCACAGTTCGGTCAGTCGCTAATCATTGTTTATTCTGTCGACAACGAAAGGCTACGCCATACAATCCGCCTATGGGAAAACTTCAAACAGCAAGATTAGCCCACAGTGAAAGACCTTTCTCCTATACAGGTCTGGACTACTTTGGCCCCATCCAAGTTACCATCGGGCGCAGACACGAGAAACTGTATGTCGCTCTCTACACATGTTTGGTCATCAGAGCAGTTCATCTTGAAGTTGTTCACAGCCTCTCCACCGACGCGGCGGTAATGAGTTTGAGAAGATTTATCGCACGGCGCGGTTGTCCCCGTCAGATGTACTCGGACAATGGGACAGCCTTCGTGGGTCTTAACCGAGAACTGAAGAAACTGTACGGTAGCCAAGTTTCCTCTTTTGCTACAAATGAAGCTATTGAATGGAATTTTATCCCACCAGCAGCGCCGTTTATGGGCGGAGCATGGGAGCGTTTGGTGCGAAGTATAAAGACTGTGCTAAAGGTGACACTAAAAGAAAAATCGCCATCAGAAGAGGTTCTGACAACACTCCTTGTTGAAGCGGAGGCGATCGTTAATAGCAGACCACTCACGCACGTTTCTCCCGATCCAGATTACCCGGAAGCGTTAACACCTAGCCACTTTTTAATCGGTACCTCATCGGGAAGGAACATTCCGGCGAACTCAAGTGAAAGAGATCTGCACGGTAGAATTTCCTGGCGGAAGGCCGTTCAATTGGCAGATCAATTCTGGCGTCGTTGGGTGTTAGAATACTTGCCGCAACTACATTTATCTAGAGGTGCCGGACAACGACCTGACATTAAAATTGGAGATGTGGTGATCATCGTCGACAACAATCTCCCACGAGGTGTATGGCCTAAAGGCAGAATTGAAAAAGTGTACCGTGGCAGGGACGGAGTGGCAAGAGTGGCCGATGTGCTGACAGCAGCAGGAATTTTTAAGAGGCCGCTTAAAAAGCTAGTACATTTATAAGGAACACTCTTATTGTCTTTAAAAAAAAAATGGGCGGATGTTCCCAATTGAAACTTTTTTATATAGTTAAACCTTTTTAGTTATTTTTCTGTAAATATTTTAAAAACTAAGAATAAAAACAATTGTAGTTCTTTGTTGTCAATTGCATGGTGTGGTTTGCTTTTCTCCTCATCCTAAAATTCCTTGTCTCCCAGAGCCATCCAATAACAGTTTGTATGGAGAACCCTACTTTCAAGCGGGCGAAGCCGCTGACAGAAGGTTAGTTTAGTTATAAGAAATAATTTGCAAGCAGTGATTTGTTCTGTGTCTGGGTGTAATTTATCTATGTATTTACAATTATATAAGTATGTTTATCAGTTGTCTAGTACCCATAATACAAGCTCTGTTTAGCTTGGGACTAGACGGCGTTGTGTGATGGTCGTCGAATATTATTATTATTAATTTGCATCTTCGGTAACTTAAAGTAACACACAAACTTTCTTCACTTTAGACGTATAGGTAAAGACTTGTAATTCATTACTGAACCAGTCATTCTTTTTCAACAAAATGAATTTCCTATCCATATGATTTTGAGTTAATCGTTTTTCTTTCATAGTAAGATGAAACTGATGTCTTCATATTTTGTTTACCTAACTTAGCATAGTTTAAAAATCTTACCGTGTATAAGTGAAGCGTTGATGTTGCTAGCGGGTCCTGGGGGCCCGGGGGCGCCGCGGTCGCCAGGGGGTCCTACGGGCCCCGGTGGTCCGGGCAAACCCTGGCAAACAAACACAATTATTTTTGTAAGTTTTCAATAGAATAAAATGTCAGATTCGAGCAAATACTATTTTCCTGATTTTAAAGTTCCCAAACACTCAAAAAAAAATTAAACATATTGCCGCGTGGTGGATTACAGCGCATTCCGTCTCCTTCAAAGAGCAATGGGAATATTATAAGGCTGCTGTACCTACTAAACAGAGTATTTTACTGTCGACTGGTGCTGAAAATCAGCGCTGTGATTCTGTTTAACTGAGAACTGGCCATTTTGCGAGGTTGTGAAGCATATTTTGCTGTTTCTGTTTTTTTATACATATTTATGGTATGCACCATATATTGCGAAAATAAACTCTAGATACTACTCTCTCTCTAGATACTGCATTTCAACTGCAATCTTGAACTTAGCGGTTGGTTTGCATTTCTATTGCAGTCAAACTGCATTCAAACTGCATCCGAACTGTAATTTGCAGTTGGATTGCAGTTGAATTGCGGTCCGTCTTCCTAGAGCCTTACTGTTTCCCACATTTTAACTTTATTAATATGTAAGTTATGTGCAACTCACGTCTCTTCCATTGACGCCGGGAGCGCCCGCGAAGCCAATCACCCCGGCTTCTCCTTGATCACCTGCGTGTTACCAACATTACAATATATTACATTAGTCTGTTACCGTCGCTAAAAATGTATAAAAGTCTTAAGGGGACTGGATATCTTGTGTATGGGACTTTACATATTTGTGAACGCAATCACGACACAGGAGTAATTCCTAGGGGGCAAGAAAAGATCCTATAACAGTCCCTTGCGGTTAGCTCCTATAGTATAGAAGCTTAGGGGAAAAAAATATTTAAATAAATATTTGCCATTACTAATGGCAATAATTTTTAAAACTATTCTTTTCGAGTGCACAATCGCTAAATTTTGCATAGCCAACTTCACACTTGCCAAGTTAGAATGGCCGTAAGTACTGTACCTAACGGAAAAATGTGCAAGTATTGGTCCGTATATTAATTAATGGCCTAATAAATACTAAAGAGATAGTGGCAAGGAGTTGTCAGCATACTGAAGGGGCCCAGCAGGGTTGAAGCCTCCAGGGTTCATGGGTAAATATGAAAGGGCATTAAGACCCTGGAACTTAGGCAAAGAAGGAACGGGGTGGGTTCATACTTCATAGTTAGTAAAAGTCTGACACTATCTCCCGCTCCGCCCAAGGGCGGGATTTGTCTTTAGATGATTTGTCCCAACAAAAAAAATACTAAAGAGATATAGTGTTCAAAACATAATTCTTACAGCTTTATATAATTACAAGTATAGCATTGCGAATTATTTTTACCTTTTTGTCCTACATCTCCTTTCTCTCCCTTCGGTCCGCGCCGCCCCGGCGCTCCCGGGGGTCCAACATACCCTGGACCAGATGCCTGCAAAAATAATAACAACTAAATTAACCTTTCGAATACAGTAATTAGAGACATCATAGAAAGACAATAGCAAACGACGTCGTTCGATGGGGTCTCAAAAGTTTAATTCAGTGATTATTTTAACACATTCATTTTACAGTAAATCTCAACAGATTATGAACTGACGAAATATTTTAAATAGATCATTTCCACGTCTTGCCATTTCTACTATCTTCAGACCTTATCCTAATATTGCATCTACACGAAAACTACCAAAAAAGGTTTATTGTTACAAATTGTCATAATCGATTTATTTACTTATTTCAGAAGAAGAATAAATTGAATTTTAGGAAAAATGTACAAATGTTTTCGTTCCCCTAATTAAAAAAAATACTTTGTTATTAATAATTGTTATTTTATTTTTCATAAAACTAATGATCTTTATGAAAAGTTTCTAGTAGTTAGTCGAAACGAAAAACCCCTTACTTACGACGTTCTTTAAGCCAAGTGGTCGTAACTTGGCTTAAAGAACGTCGTAAGTTTCGATTCTCTAACGTCGAACACCTCAACACACGTCGGCCACGCCCCCAATTCCTTTGTTTTGACTGAACGTTGAGATGACGTCAGAACAAAGGAATCGGAGGCGTAGCTGTTTCAAAACGGTCGTAACTTGGCTAGGGGAGTTAAAAAGGCTCAATCTACATCTATCTACACTAATATAATAAAGAGGTAAAGTTTGTTTTTTTATTTTTTTGTTTGTAGGAGGTAATCTCTGGAACTAATGGTCGGATTGGAAAAATTGAAGCTATAATAGAAAGCTGATTTACTGCTGAGTGACAAAGGCTATAAATTATTTATATAACATGGATATTGACGGAGCTATCACAACTTTTGTTTCACAAATTTTCCGCGGTCGAAGTCGCGGGCAGAAGCTAGTAAGTAATATTTAGTATAATATTGGTCTTGTACTTGAAAATAAAGAATTAGATATTACTGGCTTTTGCCCGCGGCTTCGCTTCCGGTAACAGAAATGAAGAACCGCTCGACCGATTTTGTGCAAACTTCATATAAAGCATCTACTAAATAAACATTTGGTTTGAATAGGTGACCCCGTTCTTCATTATCATTACAAAGTATAAAACCAAGTTGCTTATGCCTATATCTTTAAAAGTACGCAACGGATTTTGATGCGGTTTTTTTTAATAGATAAAGTGATTCAAGAGGAAGGTTTATGTGTATAGTACTTACATAATATATTCAATATCAGTACCCGTATACGAGTTATAAAATTACAAAAGTCGCAATGATATATACCTGTACATAGAAGAAGATATTATTACTTACATTAACGATGGGCCCCGGGGGTCCCGGTTCTCCTTTCTGCCCTGTAAAGCCAGGGCCTCCTGGTATACCTTGCTCACCCTTGACACCACGTATACCCTGAAAAAAAAAATCCATTCAGCTGTTTCAATGTGAAGGTGTGACATTCGATAAAAACTGGTACCTAATACCTAATAGTCAAACTGTGATTATTTTTTTAATTTTCATACTTTTATTTAAAAAATGTTTTTTTTATTATTATTTAATTTTCATTATTGCTGCATGCTCACTCTTAGAATTTATATTAATACTATTTGACCTACAATAAATTTCTAGCTTCCACCAGAGGCTTCGCCAGCGTCAAAGTATATTTCGCCATATAAAATTCCAATCCCCCTTTTACCCCCTCAGACGTTGAGTTTCGTAAAATTCGTTCCTAGTGGAAATCTACACTCTATAAATAAAGGTAATTCGTCAAGATTTCAATAGATAAAAAAAAAATATGAAAAAAATACCTACTCATTTTATTGATGATTCGACCTTTTTTATTAATGTACTCAGTTTTATTCTTTTTAATGTATTTTATTATGGATTTATTGTTATTTATAATTAAATCAATATTAATCATAGTAGAATTTTTATTTTTCATTTTTAATTTTTTCACTTTTTGGATGTAAAAGTAATAATTTTAATAATTTATATACAATATATGTTATGTAAAACCGTTTTTCTGAGCATGTGGTGTTAACTTTTAAATAATTGTTGCACTTGTAAATGTTAATAGTAATTAAATCAGAATGTATAAACTGTGTAAACAAATGTAGGTTAACCTAAATAAATAAATAAATAGATTCACTAACATACTCGTAACTACCTCCTGAAATATTTTGCAGCTTTAAAACTGCACCTTGTCGTCATCATCATCATCATCATCCTACCCTTATCCCATATTACTCTGTCCTGTCACCCGTCACACTATCACTAACCCCCTTTTCTTTCATATCACTTCTCACACAATCCATCCATTTCTTCTTCTCCCTCCAAAACTGCACCTTGTATTAAAAATAAATTATTTCGATTCTTATAGTGTAATGGTAATGTAATCTCTTACCGGTATTCCAGTATATCCTCTCAGCCCTTGTTCTCCTTTAGGACCACGAGGACCTACGGGACCCTGTAACATGAAGATGAACAATGAAAATAAAACCTGTATTATGGTCCACTGCTAGATTTTTGCAACCCAACAGCGGGCCCACCTATAATCACAACAATTTCGTGATTGTCCTTGTACTTGTACTTGTATGATACCGTTGGTAGTGGTGTTGACACTAAATATTGAGGTTATGTTATTATTATTATTTCCTTCATTTATTTTTTAAACATATTAATTACATTTTTAAATATTTTCTTAAAAAACACATACAAAAAAAACCATTTAAAAATATTATTATTATTATAATTATAATAATTATATTATATTAAATATTATTATTATATAATTAATGTTATATTACTATCAAACAGCTAGATCCACTAGGGGGCCGCACTAAGTTACTAGGCACTAGTGGGGCGATAAGTTGGTAGATATCAACTTAGATAAGACAGGCAAGATTTTTGAACATTCGTGGATAACGCTCGTGCTTGACAACTGACCCGTAGGAGCCCCTCATAGACTATACACCGTGAAATTTTAATGGTTGTTTTCTCTCAGCGAAATGGTTGTGTCTTGGTAATACAAACGTTTGATAAAAAAATAAAATATTAAAAACACAAAATGGACCTGTAGAGTGCAAGCTAATTATGACGTATCACAACGTGCAAGAGCTTATTTTGGTTTAAATATTTAATGAATCGGTTTCCTTTGACGGCGGGCTGCTCATGCGACTCTAGTAGTACCTACAAATTACGTCTAATGTTACTATTGTTTTCGCTTTTTTGAGTTGATAAATATTTTTAATAATTATTTATAAAAAAAAAACTTTTTAATTTTTTTATTTTTACTGTATGCTTCAAAGTACTCCTTATGGCAAGTCATTCTGCCGCGGGAAAACAACCATTTAAATTACACGGTGTATACACTTAATACGGAGCCCCTGTTTGAGAGTAGCTACGCCACTGAACCTTATACTACACTCTACATAAGCGGTGTACAGTACGGCCGTCGGATCTTGATGAGTCTGAAGTTAGGCTCTGTGAATTTTAACGCTTGAAAACTCGTTAAAAAATTAATGTTTGAAAAAAAATGCCGGTAACAGTTTTTAACAGCAATAACAACAGCATATTGCATTTATTTGTTTAAACCATTTGTTTTTATACGAGTTTTCAAGCGCTAAAATTCGCAGAGCCTAACTTCAGACTAGTCAAGATCCGATGGCCGTACTGTACTATTGTATATATATTTTTAAATATATTGTTGCACACTACTTGATTATATTTGTTTGGTTATATGAATCAGATTTACACTGTCCTCCGCACTGGTGTACACTGTATCACGGTAGGAAAGTCTTCCTCGACTCTCACAACACAATGCTGGGATAACATTTACAACTTAAATTAACAATTCTTAGCCTTATACATAAACTAACTTTTGCCCGCGGCTTCGCCCGCGTTGTATTGGGGTTGGGGTTGGGGTTTCCGGGATAAAAAGTAGCCTATGTCCTAATCCGGAGTGTATCCTATGCTTGTGCCAAATTTCATCCAGATCCGTCCAGCCGTTTAGGCGTGATTGAGTAACAAACATCCAAACATCGTAACTTTCGCATTTACAAAACAAACTAACAAACTAAATCAATAAGCTAAAACTAAATAATATGTATAGAGTGTGAACTCACGGCCGGACATGTAACGTTGCAGACATCGCCCGCAACGGGGTCAGCGAGCAACGACGGGTCCACTTCGTACTGCAAACATACAGACAAACACATTCTAAATTAATGCAATAAATTAATGTAATGATGATTAATAATTAATGTGATGATTATTGATTACTGGAATTAATGTCAGATTTAATTGTTCGCAAATTGATTCCTAGAGGATATTGTGATGTAAAATTGGTGTAGTATTGTATCTCAAGTGTCTGTGCACCTGGACAAAAGGTACGATATCAGTTAAATAGTACTGAGAGTTGTATTTTCGTGTTGACCACCTTAAAGAACTTTACTGAAAAGGTCGACTTTATTTAGATTATGTATACACCGTTAAATCTTGATCGTTTTAATCCCTTGGAGGATCGATTCAGTACATGAAACACTATCGATTGGTAAAGTTAGAATAAAAAAACAAAGTACTTTTTTTTAAAACTCGAATTAATTTACGCATGTTCTAAATTGATTTCTTTAAGTAAACGTCAGCTGGGCGAGTTCAATGTAACCTGTAGGTTAGTACGCAACGACCGACAACTACCTACAAGGTCAATGACTCGTTTACTTAAAGAAATTAATTTCGTAAATGCGTATATCAATAAGAGATTAAGAAAAAAAGTACTTTATTTCTTTATTTTATCTACACAAATCGATAGTGTTTTATGTACTGGATCGACCCTCTTCGGGATTAAAACGACTAAAATTTAACGGTGTATAATTGTTTATGGGTTCGCGCTTGACCGCTATTTCACCTGATAGAAAGCGACAATGCGGTCGACGATGGAGCGCGCTTACCTACTAGATACATTTGCTGCCAAATACTACTAAAGCATAAGATTACATGAATTTAACTATACCAACGAAAATGTGGCTTAAAAGACTTAGTATCCAAGCCAAAAACATTGCCAAAAAAATTGAAATGTCATAGAATTTTTCACACAATGTTTTTTTTTTTAATTTCGATTAACACTTACCGTTGGTGGTGGTGTTTGCACCAAATATTGAGGTTTATCCTGAAAATCGATAAAATCATATTTTTATGTCGATCTGTACAAAAGAAGATCGGTCACGTCCCATATAAAAAAAACCCAGACCCGACAGAAAAGTGACATCTCTCAATTTTCTTGTTATTATTTATATAATCATATTATATAGTTTTTATATTAGAATTCAATGGCTAACACCAAAATATGGCCTTATGTTTTTGTTCAGGCGTTACCCTAAAAAAAAATACAAAATGTCTACTTATCTATACAATTCGTAAATGTTTGTAACTAAATGACGATAAATAGTTATGGGATGTATCCAGGAGACCTGGAGATACAGCTGAATTATATAATTTTTGAATTCCTAGTACTACAATCAACTTAGGGTACATTCACTACACGTTACAACAAAAATATATTATACTAGGAATTCAAAAATTATATAATTCAGCTGTATCTCCAGGTCATCTGGATACATCCCGTAACTATTTTATCGCCATTTATTACGAATTGTGTAGATAAATAGGCATTTTGTACTTTTTTAGTTCACAGCCTGAACAAAAACATAAGGAAATATTTTGGTGTTAGCCATTGATTTCAAATATAAAAACTATATAATATGATTATATAAATAATAACAAGAATACTGAGATATGCTACTTTTCTGTCGGGTCTGGGTTTTTTTTGCCGGTTCTTCTTTGTCACAAAAGATGTAGATTTGAAATAAAAAGTTCTGTACAAAATTTAGGTATTAAGTCACAAAAGATGTAGATTTTATATATAAAAACCGCTTACGATTTCTTCACAGCTATCTCGACTCAAATTGTACCGGTCGCAACTTAACGACAGCCACTGAAGATCTATCTGAAAATAATAAAAATGTATTTATCTCTCTTTCTTAAGCACTTACTAATATAAATATTTAAACGGACGAGGGGTATGATATGCCTTAATATCGGGTCACAAATTCAGTCCTCATCGCAGTTAATACCTGGTTAGCCACAGACATCCGGCCCGTACGCCCCGGATATGATATATTGCCGGATTTTACGCAAATCCGTGCCAATGAACCGGAGCAATTCACAAGATTGTTATGTGTGGTTCAAATTATGAGGATTTTCGAGCCGTTTGGAGTTGAAACTCTCGGATCGTGTGGTCTGAGTGCCCACAAGCCAGCGATAAAAGAAAGAAGAGTTAGCTTCGTTTCTCGCGCATCAAAATTACTATTTTTTTTTATTTGATATTTGAATAATAATTTTTCCTTCATTTATTATTACAATATAATTTACAATATGAATAAAAACTGTATGTCAATCGATTGGTTATTAAATTATCTTTTAAGTTGTGAAAGTTTTATAAAAATACACCCAATGGTGTTTGCCTGATCTTGTCTATGTTAAGCATGAATTCGATAATAATTAATCAAATCAAGCTTTAGTTGCCACCGAGAAAGAGAGACACTTCAAGGAGAACGAAAGTACACAAATCTTCCCATATCGTGGAACTTGTCATAAGTTTACCCTTTGTTTTATGCATACGTAAGTTTCAAAAGAGAGAGCAGTGGTGGCCGAGTGGTAACGGCCCTAACTTTCGAGTTGTAGGTCGCGGGTACAAACCCAGCCAGGCGCATTCATGATCATCATCATCAGCCTTTTTTAATGTTCCCACTGCTGGGCCACAGGCCTCCTCTCTCTATGAGAGGGAACGGGCCATAATCCACCACGCGGGCCCAATGCGGATTGGTGGATGTCACATGTCTTCGAATTTTTGATGAGGCGCATTACTTTATGTAATTTATTTCATCACCACTGCTCTCACAACAGTGAAGGAAAACATCATGAGGAAACCGGCATATCCTAGAACCAAAAATTCAAAGACATGTGACATCCACTAATCCGCACTGGGCCCACGTGGTGGATTATGGTCCATTTCCTCTCCTGGAGAGGAGGCCTGTGTCCCAGCAGTGGGAACATTAAAAAGGCTGATGATGATGAAGTTTCAAAAACATGAAAGCACACAGAAGCTGAAAAGGTTATATATGAAAGCAAATATTCAAAAGAAAGTGCCCATTTGTTATGTGGCTTCGTACAAACTTGTGTCAAACCAAATAAATTGTAAATGACTTCGGAAGTGACAATGTCATTTTTTGTGGAAGTAGGATTTATCTACCTGTACATTAAATAGACAATTGTATATTTATGTATTTATTTATGCCACGCTGTATGGCAAAGCTGCCAGCCTGTTGGGCACTTTACTAGTCGACAGCGATGTGGAAGAGCTTTTTGACGCATTATTAGATTAGGTACTTTTAATTAGTTCTTAAAGGTTTTTTTATTTATATACAATAGGAATTCTTAATCATTTATTAACATTTTTATATTTTTAATGTGGTTTGGAGCTCTACAGGTACCTATCAATATACTTATGATACGATATGGTACGGGATATGGGCATTCTCTTTTACACACACAAAAAACATAAATTCACACATACACACACAGCAATAATGGTAATAATGATGATCTACATCTATTTATTAAGTAAATAACTTACAGGTGCAGAAGTGCCGTCGTCATTCGATACAATGGTAACAGATGTAGCGTTGCTGAAGTCGCGAACTTCTATCTTCTCTGGTAGTAACTGAAATGATTAAATATACTAATTATACCTCTTTATCCCCAAGCGAACGCCGGCGTTCGCAGGTGATTTTTACCCGACTACGGCGAAGCAAAAGGAGGGTTATGATTTTGACCTGTATGTATGTATGTGGGTATGGATGTTCATCTGTTCCCTCGTAACTTCTAAACTACTTATCAGAATTCGACAAATGACATATCATTAGATGCGTCTTAATTGTCCGCTGGTTATAGGCTATATGGAATTTCACAAAATCTAATGTGGCGCCCTCTAGCGGACAAAACATACGAAGTAAAAAAATAAAGTTAAGATAAATATGCCGTGTTTGGTATCATTTGAAAGCGCTTTACTTGTACATTTTGAATATATATATATATTACTAGCATTTGCTTGTGACTTTACCTGTATTCATGGGCTGAGAAATCAATGAACCCAAGATTAACCTATTTAGAACTCCAAAATATGTTAAATAAAAATAAAGTTTAAAAACTAACACCCGACTACTTAAAAACACGCTCTAAAAAGTACGAAACAAGAAAACAAGAAAGCCGTGGTCGTATGCCATAAGAATAATAAATTAAAAAAAGTGGTATACGACCGAAGTAGTCGGGTGTTAGTTTTTAAACTTTATTTTTATGCGCCATTCGGTTGAACAACAAGCATAGATTATAAAATATTGATCTTTTTTTATAGGGTATTTTGATATTTATCCAATAATGTAAAGAAAAAAGTTTTTCATAGACAAATAAATTTAAATATGGAAGCCGGCGTTCGCTTCAAGATCAGAGGTTTCAGTTTTAAACCTCCACGCATTCCTAGGAAAAATGGTCTTGACTTACGAACAGAAGGACAGTCAGACGGATGGGCAGATAGACAGACAGACAGAAACATCAAAGTAATTTTTAGATTAGGGTTTCGTTTTTGCCGACTTAGGTTCGGAACCCTAAAAAAGTTTTCAATGAAAATAATTTTGTCATTGCAATAACTCGTAAATAAAACTCGTCAGGATAAATCACACGAGCCCAACCTCGATGGAGTTCTGTCGTTTAATTACAGAGTTCCTATGGCCACCTTCGGGTTCCATCATCAGATCAACTCCATGACATAATAATTTCGCATTGTCATCTGATTGACACATGCATGGGAAATTTCAGCTCAATCGGTTACCGGGAAGTGGATCAAATTTAATTTACATGATTTTATTACAAACATCGGGACAAGTGAAACTAAATAAAAGCTTGTAAACAAGTTTTCAATGAAAATATTTTTTTTTAAATAAGCTTTCATAGCTCAGTATATACCTTTTTAATTACTACTCATCAAGACCTTTCCTAAAAGTACAAACGCGGTAAGGTTATCTTATTATATTACTGAGTTACTATGGCCTACTTCCAGTCCCATCATCAGACCCTGGTTACCATCTAATACCAAAATACTAGTCAAGACGAATCACACGATCCAATAGGGATTGTGTTATTTAATTACCGAGTTCCTATGGCCACCTTCCAGCTCCGTCATCAGATCAACTCCATGTCATCATAATATTACATTGTCACGCAATTTACATATGTATGCAAAATTTCAGCTCAGTCGGTAACCGGGAAGTGGATCAAATTTAATTTACAAGATTTGATTACAAACATCGACACAGGTGATACTAAATAAAAGCTTATAAAAAACACAAGAAAATACGTAATTGTTACCCACTTCAGCTCGTGAAACACAAAAGTAAGAAGTTTTTTGATAAGTCATCACAATTCGTTTTCTAGACCATTTTCTGGGCTAACAGAAAAATAAATTTATACACTAACTTCAAATATTTTTTATTTAATGACTCACCTCAACGCAGTCCACAGCCACATGAACTGTATGGTTGGAAATAGAAGTGTGTATTTTGTGCCATCCGGGAGTGAAGATCTGAAAATCAAATCACAAAATATTCGCGCAAAATTCGTGCCTCAAAGAGATGTCTACAAATTAGGATACATCTCTTTGAGCCGCGCTAGGACTGATAATATATATTCCACGACTGTCACACAACGTCGTCTAGTCCCAAGCTAAGCAGAGCTTGTGTTATGGGAACTAAACAACTGATAAACATACTTACATATTTCTAAATACATAATACATGTATACAAGGCGCAGTTTTGAAGCTGCAAATTATTTCAAGAGGTAATTATGTTAGTGATTCTCCCCCCGAATCATCAATAAAATGAGTAGGTATTTATTTTAATCTATTGAAATCAGTACGTGTGAACTACCTTTATTTAAACTCGGCCAGTCTGATACTAGCCTAGCTATAACCGCGCTCACACACAAAAACGCGCGAATGATAAATTCATTCACGCACACAGTGACAGAGTGCGATAAATCGCATCGGGTGTTTTTTTTTAACAATATTTTTTAACGAATTATTCTGAAAAACAGTTAAAATTAGAAAAATAAAGTAACAATTATTATTAATGATTGACGAGGTCTCGTATATTTATGAGTTTTACGAGTATTACAATCTCCTGAAATATTGTGCAGTTTCAAAACTGCATCGTGTATAATACACATAAAGAGATAGATAGCTATGCAGCTTATTACAATAAGTTCAATGCACTAAGCATTGAACTTATTTTAATAAGCTGCAAAAAAAATAAAATTCAAGCTTAGTACTACTTAACTTTTAAAAATGTACTTTCAATGAAAACGGCTATGTAATCCTGAAAATGTAACCCCAATTTTAAACATGATCTGTGACCTACCTCCCAACTACTGAACATAACCCTGGAGCCTCCGATGAAGACGGCGATCTTCTTGGTGACGGGCAGGAAGGTGAGCGAGAACTGCAGGCTGGAGGCAGAGCGCGCGCGCACCAGACTCCAAGGCCGCCTCTGACCGCGCGCGTTGAATGTGCCGACCACGGTGAAGTGAGGTGGCAAGCCGGTTGGGAACACATCGCTAGGGAAGAGTGGTGTGTTAAGGCTTTTGACAACTACTTACATACACACTTACATAGACAAATACTTCATTACATAGTATAAAACAAAGTCGCTTTATCCCTATGCATGCGTAAATCTTTAAAACCACGCAATGGATTTTGATGCGCCGTTTTTAATATACAAAGAGTGATTCAAGAGGAAGGTTTATATGTACAATATATTTAATATCAGCATTGCACCCGTGCGAAGCTGGGGCGGCTAGCTAGTAATTAATATTTCGATGCCTCCCACGTAAGTTGTTGTAACCCCAAAAATGCAATTTTACAGGAGAGCGTTTTAAAGATACTTTTTGCGATACAAACCACATTTTTCAAAGAATCTTTTTGAAATTCGGTATGAGTGTATAGTTTTTAATATGTTATCGTTTACTACATGTCATTACTTTATAATTTTAACGGTTTCTTGAATTTTGTTGTTACAACTGTTTACCGCGACAGGAGGTCCTCACAAAATGTTGTAACTATCACTTACCTTATTATACACGGGAGTTCAAGAGCCGATTTGGATCATATCTGATACTTACATCAATTTACGTCGATTACAAATAAAAAAAGGTGTGGTATGTGTATCATTACTTGATATAATAAAATAAATACAATGTTTTTTCAGCCTAATTTCGTTTAGGACAAGACTTTTTCGTTGATACGTTACCGAAATACAAAAAAGCAGAATATTTTCAATCAAGTTTATCAAAATTTTACATTTTAGGGTTTAGAGTTTAGAATAAGAAACGATATTTTAAAGATTAGAAAAACATTAAAGATTAAGAATAAAAATCATTAAAAAAAATTTGAAAATAAAAATTGAAGTAAAATTTAAATTATGCTTTCAATTCATTACATCGTCCTTTAATCAAATTTTTACTATAGTTTAAATAATCAAAATTCAAAAAAGTATCGTAACCAAAATGATTAAAAAAATTCTAGGAACCAATGAGATTTAAAAATAGGTAAATCATCATGTTCCTATCTTAGTCCAATGTGATTTGGAGTCAAGCTTATTCTTCCATTTTGTCGTATCACCCGTCTCACTATCACTTTGTAATCTTTTCCTCTCTCCATTTTTTCAAGTGACTATACTTATAGCTCATTCTGAAATATGCTTTATTCTCCTTCTTTTCATAAGCATATCCAAGACAAACGATAGGTAAATAAGTAATGTTTAATAACTTACACTGAATCTAGAAAAGCCCGCAAATATTAAGTTTTGCTCGTAATATATACAATAGAGGGATTGTTTCCCGACCCCAAAAAACTGGTTTCATGCACCTAACTGGTGTATTCATATCATCAGCATTTTGGCATCTTAAGGTATTTTGGCATCTTGGCATCTTAAGGTAGTATGTTGAAAGAAGTGGTCATCACCTTACAGTCTGATAAAACATTAAATTAATATTGAATCTTCAGAACAAACTGGTACCTCTTTTATTTTTACGATATTATTATCTTTCAGATCGTTTTCTGTTTTCTCTGTGTACCCTTTAGGCAAAAACTATACATTATTACTATATACACCATAAGTTTAAACCTCTGTCTTAATATAACATTAGTGAATTTAGTCAAACATAGTGTGACTCAACTTGCAAGCAGTTGAAAAGACTTGAAATGGTCACAAACGATGGTTTTGACAGACCCAGACTTTTTCACAGGCTGTTAAATATCTTTTTGATCGGGGATTAATACTGCTGTTGGTATATCAAATTTAACTAACACCGTATTAAGAACTTAATCACTTATAGAAATGGGAAAACTGTTGTTTACACACGTCTGAAGTTTGAAGTTTCAGTAACGGCAACAGGCAATTTATTCTTATTTACTTATGTCTCACAATAGTATCAGCATAAATTCTAAGCTTGGCTCTCCTATAACTAAATTAGCCATAGTTATACATCATTTTCTCTGTCACCTTTTTAGTTTAATTTATTGAAATAGTGCTTACAGCAGACTCAATAGACCAGTTTTCCTACTGGCTGTTTTTGATATTTTACTAGAAAGGTTTTCTTAGACGTTGTTAGTCCTTTTGAAAAATCTCTAGTCTGTAAATGTGTATTTTTTTTTAAAAAAAAGGTAAGTAATGCCTTTTTCAAACGATACTTTATTCAATCAAATAACTGATAGTGGACTTAGCTTAAAGAGTTCAACAGTGCAGAAACATGCAGGTGGTGACTAAGGTAAAAGTAACGAACAACGTTTTTTGATTTGGGAAACTAGCAATAAACACGAGCAAGAAGGAAAGTCCTAGTGAGTTTTAATCAATAAAGTTGCCTTTACTGACTAAAACTCACATGTAATCTTTCGGTGCCTTTTGTGTTCCAGGCCCTCATTTCCTCGACACGACCTGGATGTCTTCCTTGAGAATTGGTACGATAAAGCGAGTAACTAAGATAACTGGACAGAATGGAGGGAGGCCTTTGCCCAGCAGTAAGACAGCACAGGCTAGCTGGAATAATAATAATATAATATAAACAAAAATGGCTATAACAGTCGTAATCCAAATGGTTATTATACTACACAGCTTTGAACTACGAGTAAGTGAGCAGTTTCAAGGTCCAAAGTTACGAATTTGCCATCACCTTTTAGTTTAGTCTTTTAAAACTTCTCAGATTCATTGAAAATGGTTGCCTAGAGTGACTCTGACTTCAGTGATATTCATAAAAGACTCCCTGAAAAATACATACAACGTACTTATTTCAAACGAATAGCGACGTAAATCATTGTATGTGATGTAACAACCTACTTTTACATATCTAGCATCGAAGTAAAATATTTTACGTATCACTTAACATAAAATAATTTAAAAATTAGCGACGTAAATTGTTGTATGGGATCAATAACATATTTTAAATGGTTATCATGTTAGTTAAAGATAAGATTAAACGGAATAGTAATTACTAGAATATTAAATTAACGACATAAAAATTGCATGAGATGTGCAACTGGCAGCGAATCCCAGCGTAATCTGTGATATGTGTTACATACAACGGACGCACGTGCGCTTTTCTCCGTTGTAAACCATTGCAAATAATAAATACTACAGTCTACGCCGGAATCGTTAGAAATATACAACATTATACGTTTCAAAAGTACCTTAAATAATAGGTTTTTTGGACTTTTTGTTTTTTTGTAGGATAGATTACATAAAATTAGACACTTTTACATAAAAAACCCAAAATCGCCATTTTGTGGGTTACAACAACTTACGTGGGAGGCATCGATTTGACAAAAACTGCCATGCGATGGGATACGATACTATATCGCAGAAACCTGTGATGCGATTTCGTATGACCAAGCATTGGTCATGGAAATTCGGTAGAAATTAAGCTTGAGCTCCAATTAAAAAAAACTCAAAAGCTTTCTGAAAATCAGTAGCTGTTTAATGCTTATAAAACACACACTAACAAGTTGCATTACTTTTTTAAGTTCCTACATACATAATAATATACTGATATTCACATAAAAAAATATTCTCACTTTTCCATAGCATTGTACTGTGGTCGCTCCAAATAGACCACATAACTTACTAACCGACGAACTGGCTTGTTAGATGCGTCGAAGGATGTTCGCAGTTCTAAAATAGGCTTGAAAATAGAATAGAAAAAAAAATGGAGTTTTAGGCAGTAAGAAGTAACATCATTACATAGTATAATAAAGTCGCTGTCTGATCCTATGTATGCTTAGAATCTTAGATTTTTAAAACAACGCAACGGATTTTGATGCGGTTTCTTTTATAGATAGAGCGATTCAAAAGGAAGGTTTATACGTATAATACATGCATAATTATTTAATATCAGCACTGCACCCGTGCGAAGCTGGTGCGGGTTCTAGATTGAATTATAATGAAAGAAGTTGCTAAAATTCGTAAATACAAGTGATTACTGCGGCTTTCAGAACTTAATATGTAGTACAGATCTCGGATCTAATCATCATCATCATCAGCCTTTCAATGTTCCCACTACTGGGACACAGGCCTCCTCTCTAGGAGAGGGGAAGGGCCATAATCCACCATGCGGGCCCAGTGCGGATTGGTGACATCCACCAATCCGCACTGGGCCGGATGTCTTCGAATTTTTGGTTCTAGGACATGCCGGTTTCCTCACGATGTTTTCCTTCACCGTTTTGAGAGCAGTGGAGATGAAATAAATTACACAAAGTAAGGTGCCTGGCTGGGTTTGAACCCGCGACCTACAACTCGTAAGTCGGGGCCGTTACCACTCGGCCAACACTGCTCTAATAATACCAATCGGACCTAATAATACCAGAGTTGCGTTACTACAGTACTTACCGCAAAGGCAAAGTCAAGTTGACATCAAGCCCAATCCTATAAGCCCTCTGCAAATCCTGTGACCCCTGCACCAGGGTGATGCCCTTTGTGTCGGACTGGTCTAGCTTGTACACGGCTATCAGGTCCACCGTCTGGAAGTCTATGTCCCCCGGTGAGTGAGGGGCACAGGGGACTGCTATGTCCGCCTGGGGCAGTTCGGCTGTTGTGGTTTCTGCTATTGTTTGATTTTCGCCTAGGACAAAGATTTTCTGTTAGAGTTATTGGATGACAAATTAGCGGTCGATAGGCCGTTTAAAATGCAATGTTTGACTTTAAATATTTGTAATAAGTACTTGATACATAACATTGTTTAAAAATATCATCAAACAGGGACAGAAAAAAATTATAAATTTTGTAAGAAAATATTGGGCAAATAACTTCAGTTATAGATAATTATTACTACTAATTTATATAACTTGATTCTTCAATAATGTTTCCTTATTAGTTCTTCTTATAAATAAGGCTAATTTGTTAACAATTGAGCTTACATAGTTAAATTCCGCAAACAATATTAGAAGCACGTGCAAAATCTTTCGCTTTTTTTTCTCTATTTACCCCTGTATCTACTACCACTCTATCTCTCTCTCACTCCTAACCATATATCTTACTATTCTCAAGTATGACTTCTAGGTCGTGGGTGGTCAGAGAAGGGACTGTCCCTACCCACGTGACCCTAAGTAAAACGATGGCACAGTGATCATGTTCTGCCAAGCACAGCGACGCCCAGGCTCCTTGCCGCTTTTCAATCCCCACAAAAATATGCTCTAACGGCCGCCGTGCAATGCATAAGGTTCCAGGGTGAACTTTTAACAGTCTTTTAAGAGAGAGAGTAAGACCCATTTTAATACCCTAACACCGGCATGATTTTAGTAAGATAAACTGCAACTCTACAAAATCTTTTCCCAAAAACCCAATAGCCTTTTGAGGATTCTAAAAAGGTCTTACGAGCTCCTAAAATGCATTTGGGTATTGTTTGTTGGCAGATATTGATACTCTTTCTCATCAAACTTATATGATCGCAGATCGTTATAAATCAACTCGAATCAGTGCATCGAAATGGGAATTGGAAATCATTTGGTATTTGACAGAATTGGTCCAGACCAATCTGGTCAATTCTGTCAATGTAAAATGTTTTTTAATGTTCGCTTATGGGATATAAATTATCAGTGATTTATTTTTGGAGGTTAAAAATAGATTGTTTGATTGGTTCTTTTGTAATTCTTTTCTCGACTGAAATATGTGTAACCAAGGGTCTAAACGCGAGCTTGAGAATTGTTCTCATTAATTTGTGAGGTTAAAATTGTCATGAGACACTAAATGACAAATTAGATTTCTTTTCGTCAGTCATATTCCGTCAAGCCGTAATTCACAATATACCTAGTTCGATTTTTTATTCTAGACTACGATTTGACAACTCAGAACACTCTAGAAATATGTTCCCAATTTTCTGGAGTTTTACATTTTAAGTTGTCAAATCGTAGTCTAAGCTTAAACAAGTTTTCAATGAAAATATTTTTTTTCATAACAAGCTTTTACAGCGGTGGTCTATACTTATATAAATAAAACTCGTCAAGACGATTCACACGAGCCCAAACTCGACGTGGTTGTGCCGTTTAATTACAGAGTTCCTATGGCTACCTCGCGATTCCATCATCAGATCAGCTCCATGTCTGCATAATATTGCATTGTCATCCGAACTAAACGTGTATACCAAATTTCAGCTCAATCGGAAACCGGGAAGTGGATCAAATTTAAGTTGCAAGATTTGATTACAGAACGACAGACAACGGGACAGGTGAAAGTAAATAAAAGCTTGTAAAAACGAACCTAGGCCATCTCCACACTGTGATAAAGTGTAGTGATGTATGAACTTCAGATTAATAAAATAGTTACCTATTTTGATGAACTGCAGCATATTCTGCCAATGTCAATGACATCGACAATATCTTTTTGAACAAATCTTTCACAAGTTTGCGTTTAAGACTAGAACCACATTTATTGCAACTGAGAATAGATCTAGTATAAATAAACGCTTGTATTTTAAATGTCATTTCTTTCATTCTTTCAATCTTTAATTAAAATAAATATTGATTTGAAATCTCACCTGTTTGTCCATTGCTAGTCGGGTATGATGATATCACGATTAGGAAAACAGTAAGCCTGAAATTAAGAATAAACAAATTAGTAGTTTATTTTGGGAAATTATAAGTCTAGCCACAAAATTATTTATTGGCCACGGGATTAAACTTCTAATTTTATAACTAAGCAACGGGAAAATAACATAGCCTCTAATAAACTAATTCGACTTTTTTACAACGCCAACTAAATATTCTATAAAAAGCATCAAGTAAAGATTATCAATTATTGTGACTTGTCCTTCTCATTTATACATTGCTACCTAATTTACTAACTCGGCCACGGATTTTACATCTCGTCAACATTTTACGTTTTACAGCTTCAACGCTCTGTCCTCAAAAAAATATAATTCAAGCTTCGACAGATAGCATAATTTATTATAACTTAGCATGTATTTATAATACATCATATTCTTTTATCGCTAAAACTGATATCAAAATTAGAGTTGTACATTCAACACCAGCCAGCACCACGTATTTAATTCCAGGCAACAACTCATTCAATTTTAACCAAGCTGAGAAGAAATTCAGGAGTTTTCAAGAATACAAAAAAGTGTTATTTTTTTTTAGCTTGGAATGTAATACTACCGAACAATCAGACCGAGTGGTTTACTGGTTGCCGTGATTGTCCAGACTTTTATCGCAAGTACTATCAGCTGCAAGCATTTGATAGGCCTTGCAATCAGACCGAAATACTTGAGGCCACCATAAGAGGCTAAGTCACAACCACTGGGATTAAAAAGAAAGTCTGGAAGGATAACTAAAGCGCGAGCTGCGTTAATTATCCAATAACGGTTTTATTTATTTATTTATTTATGCTTTATTGTACACCGCATTCTTACAAATACACATAGGATATATTTAAAAATAAGGGTACAATGGGCGGTCTTATCGCACAGGGCAATCTCTTACAGACAACCTTTGGATGGACTGTGCGAAAGGAGATCGATCTAGGGTTGTCAGTGTACAATTAAAAGAAATAATACTAATAAGACATAATAACACGAATACATACATACAATAGAAAAAAAATATACTAATAAATATCAAATATACCTATAATTGAGACAGGAGAAGAAAATCATAGTGAAAGGTAATGCTCCTTCACTAATTTAAAAAATATACTAATAAATATCAAATATACCTATAATTGAGACAGGAGAAGAAAATCATAGTGAAAGGTAATGCTCCTTCACTAATTTTTTAAACGTTGGAAGCGTTTGAGCACGCCTCACATCCAAGGGTAACGCATTCCACAACCGAGCAGCTTGAATCGTAAAAGAATTGTCAACAAAGGAAGTGGAATGCGCGTGGATACTTAATTTTAGGTTTTCCGATGATCTCAAGCACCTACTATGTGTGTCACTTAGAAACTGAAAGCGTTCCTTAAGATAAAACGGGGTACAAGGATTAAATAGTACATTATAAAGTAAAGAAAGTATATGGGCGTTCCGGCGAAGGCGGATAGGAAGCCATTTGAGCATATTACGAAATTCAGAAACGTGGTCATACTTGCGCAAGCCAAATATGAACCTGATACAGAGATTTTGAAGTCGCTCAAGCTTATCCAATTGTTCATGGGTGAGATCAAGATAGCTGGCAGCAGCATAGTCTAGGATTGGAAGAAGAAGAGATTGTGCTAACGCAATTTTAGTATTGATGGGAAGAAAATTTCGAAGACGTCTTAGAGAGCCCGCTGAAGCAAAAAGCTTACGACTGACTTCCTGTATTTGTTTTGTCCAGGAAAGAGTACGGTCAATATAAATCCCCAAGTTCTTCACAGTGTGGCTCAGAGGAATAACGATATTATTGAATAAAACTTGAGGAAGTTTTGACCAATCTATTTTAGACACAGTCCGGGAACTACCAATAATGATTACTTGTGTCTTAGTTGGATTGATCTTCAACCCAAACTCAGTGCTCCATGCACCTATTCGAGCCAGATCGACATTGATAGTATCAATGGCCTCAGATAACCTTCCAATGGGGGCTTGACTATAAATTTGGAGATCATCAGCATACAGGTGGTAGAAAGAAGATAGTTGTTGAGTTATAGCATTTATAAAGAGTGCGAAGAGTAGAGGAGATAAAACGCCACCCTGTGGCACACCGGCAGAGGTATCACACGGTTCTATTTTCTTAAGACCTGTCATACTGTATGGATCAGAATGTTGGGCTGTTAAGAAGATGGATGAAAAAAGACTGCATGTAGCGGAGATGAGAATGTTGAGATGGATGTGTGGTGTGACACGAATGGATAAAGTAAGAAATGAGTATATTAGAGGAAGTCTGAAAGTGGCGCCAGTGACTGAAAAGTTGAAAGGAAATCGTTTGTCTTGGTATGGCCATGTAAAGAGAAGAGATGAAACGCATGTTACGAAAAGAGTTTTGAGTTTACACGTAAATGGATGGAGAGGAAGAGGGAGGCCGAAGAAGAGATGGATGGATTGTGTGAGGAATGATATGAAAGAAAAGGGAGTTAGTGATAGTGTGACGGGTGACAGGACAGAGTGGAAGAAAAAAACATGTTGCACCGACCCCAAGTAATATGGGATAAGGGTAGGATGATGATGATGAATGGTTTTATTTTCTTTTTTCGTTTTTTCTTGGTAGGTGCCTACAATCTTTTTACGTTTCTATTATTTACTATAAGTACGTAAAATTAAGGTAATTAAAAAAAATGGATTTTCAAAAATAAAGTCTTTTATTTTGTCTCTCCTTAATAGCTTCTGGTAATATTAGTGGCCAATAGTATATATTTGATGACATTTTTAGCAAACTTTTGACGATCAATTAATATGGGATGAGTTACATTTTAAACGTACTGAGTTAAAAAATTAGAAGCTAAATAAATATATTTTTTTATGTCATTTAACAGTATTTTAGAAGTTTACTGTTACAATGCATGTTACAAATTTAGACGCTAAAAAATAACTATCGTGCTGAGTTGTATTTTGAGTGGTTTACATAGAAGATAACTAGTGGTCATGATAGTATTATATAGATGCTCGGTAATTGTGGCTGACTTAGTAATTTAGAAGGCAATATTGATTTTTGGGGGCGAATAATGATATTAAAAAGAAGCCTGTTTAATTAGCACCCGTTTATTTTTAGCACTGTAGCGGAGTGATGTAGCGACATCTATGACGCCACATAAAAACTACAAGAATCCTGCATCGCGCAATAAAAGTTCTCCGCGCGATTAGAACATATACGACAGCCCGAAGTCAACAATCCCCGGGGCCCACCAGACTATAACACCTGTCTGGTCGGAGGATCCTCCCTTTTCAATGGAGGTATGTGGGACTTTACTCTCCGTTCCACCTACTTTCCAAAGCACCATTGAAATATGAAGATGATTTAAAATATACACCTTGTTCCGCATAAACTTTCCAACTGATTTAAACAAATAAGCTGGTAGCCAAGTTACAATCGTTTCGTGACGAGTCTCTTTCTACAATCGAAACGCGTCAACGTAAGTATTAATTACATCATAAAACTCCAGGATGTAGCGATGATCATTGTAGAAACGAATACGTTTCATTCTGTCATTTTGAATGATGTGAACTGGCTACTAATTTTGTTGAAATGAAGTCATTCCCATACATTTGATTGGTAGTTTACAAGCATTATCGATTGTAGATTATCAACTTGGCTAGAGGGGAAGGTATTCGTGGATTCGTCTTCCTTGATCCACAACGTTTAGGAATCATCTGGATATTTCTACCTTCTTCTCAAGCTAACATTGACCCGCCACCCTGCCGCCAAAGAGTCGATGCATCAAACAAATTAAACCATCAGTCGTGGCCTACTTTGGGCCATCGAATGTCGATACACTTGGGTCAACAAATAATTGACTCGCGTCCACTACCACTTGATTTGACCTTCAACCGCCAATGAGTGGTCAGCGAGCCAATTTGATGGGTTCTTTAACGGTGCTGTGACGTCAAGAATTGAGTGGGTCAATGTAACAAAATGTATTGATTCCTTGTTGAAGGTAGCGTGCAAATAATTTGGCGAATATCTAAATTAAATAATTCCGGGGCTGTCCAGAGACGCGTAGCTTTATAGACGCGTATTTGTCATTATACGCTTGATGTACGGCCACGTCAGGCTTACATACAAAACCATAAAACACGGTCGACGCGTCTATGAAGCTACGCGTTCTTAGACAGAAGGCCATAGTGCTCTCCTTTCAGACACAAATCCTTGGACCCTGTTGGCTTCGACCCTTCTAAAGTGTCCCTACTTTTTTCCATTGTAAATGAAACGAGTGGTTTATTTTGCGAAAGTCATAGACAACTGCTTTAATAATATCAATACTTAGAGAATAAACTTTACTTGTTATGTAGGACTTTGATCTGAATTAATGACTCAAAGTTTCTAGGAAGAGCACAAGATGTGGTGTAACAGTTTATGGATAAAAGTGCTGATGCTTACAAAGGGGTCAGCAGAGATAATTGTAGCCGTTATAAAGACACAGAGCATAAAGCATAAAGAAAAAAAAAAGTAATAAAGAGAGGAGGTAATAAAGTTTTAATAAATAGATAAATAAATAAATAATAGAGAGTGTCTCCATTAATCATGTTAGATGATTTTGGCGAATTGTTAAAGCTCTTAGTGAGATGTTGGAAGATTTGGCTCAACCCTCTTCTTCTCAAGTGAGATTTTTCATAGTGCACATACTCAGCCTAAATGTTAATTTAACCTCGATTGCGTTGGATATATAACAAAATAAATAAGTCAAATTATTTTAATTTTCTGAGATTTCACTCAGATTTCAGATGATCAGAAAGGAAAATTACATAATACTTGATAAGAGCTTCCATGTCCCTCAGGTGAGATTGGGTAAGATTCGTCGCCCCCCCCCCAATATATTACATAATTACTGGACAAAACACACATACATACAATACACTATCTATTATTGGACACTCCCAATACTAGATAATAGAGTTACAACTGTTTAGAGGAACAAATATCGGGTATACCAGGGTATACTATACCTCATACCCAATACGTACGAGACACTGAATCTTGCAAGTCAGGCATATTAATTAAAATGTTGGCTATGACTGTAATACAATACTTATTTGGCTGCCAACGGATTACCAAGTTTTAATTTATGATGCTGAAAATGAGTCATTGAAATTACGTTGCATTCGGTTTCATATGACACCATATACAACATAAAAGCTTGTTCTTTTCAAATTATATCTGTGAATGTATTTGTCTCAAAAATTTACTTTATCCAAAAATCCGTTACAAACCTTTCATGTCTATGGATCATGGAGAAATTGTCAAGTGACAAAAAGGATGCACAAACTATAATGTGACGTCACTGCCACTATCTTACTCGCGTAGAAAAAACATGGCGTAGATGTTCCCACCATTCGCCCGTTCCTCTTTAATACTTAATTACAAAGTAACAACAAATACTTCGATTATGCTAATTGCAGCTTTATTTTAAAACCAAATAGCTAATAAGTAATTTTTCATGTGTTTTTACGGCTGCGACATACAAGTATACAAATATGCCAAGATGTGTGTTGAGTGTGTGTTACCAGTGATGACATATGACTCTGAATCGTGGTCTCACACAATGGGCCTCATCTGAAAGCTTAAAGTCACTCAAAGGCAATGGAAAGGGCTATGCTCGGAGTTTCCTTCCGTGATCGTATCAGAAATGAAAATATCCGCAGAAAAACCAAGGGAAAGTGGATACTCAAACAAGACCTTTGGCTCAAAATATCTCACCCTACGGCATGATGCAAAATGTTTGTTTTTTGTTTGACTTCTACCCAAGGATGGAATACCTCAACACGGCAACAGTCAACGCAACTTTGAAGTAAGTTCAAAATAACGTTGGGTAATAATTAGGTAAAATAGGTTCAATGTGTAGATTTAGATAGATTAAACCTTATTGTACACCAATAAGTAACAGAACTACTACTACAGCGGTAAAACAAAAGAAAAGCTACAGTCTTTGACCTGAGAGTGGCCTAATGAAAACAAATGAACGAAGAAAAGCTTGCTTTACTCCATTTCCCGGTCATTGAATCTTGATAGTTACTCTAGAAACAGGGCTTTGGATGTCGTTTTCATTACTTTGTTGAAATGACAATACAGTGCGTTTTACTGACTGACTGGTAAGAGACTGAGATTGGACTGAGAGGTAAGAATGTGGGAGGGGTTGAAAAGCTAATTTTTTCGGCCCTCGCACTCTGGCCTCTTACATTCTCTTATCTCTCAAGCTTCTTGTTTACCTATTGCTGGCTGGGGCCACACTAACGAACGCTTAACGGCTTTGCCCAAAAGCGCGATATTATTAACGCGTTAAAGTGGGTGACTACACTTGAAATTTGCTCGAGTTATCGCCTAACGCCAAACGATAATGTTAATGCCGTTGTCAAATTATCGCGTTAAATCGTGGCATTTCTCATTAGTGTGGCCCGGAAATTATCGAAACCAGGAGCAGCTATTTGTGAAACCATTTTTTTTTAAGGTGGGAGAAGTCTCCCGTTCTGTGTGGACTGAGAGGATATGTCAGACTTTTGATTATAACCACAACAGTATCATTCTGTTGGTCTTTGCGTTCTAAGACAACAGGTTTGCATTCCAGAAATATTCCGAAGGCCCTAGTATACATCGGCCTTACTAGGCCCCAACGGTTTGCTGACATCTCCTTAGAGGAAACTCTGGGCCCTTGACCGTTAATTTGCTTGAAACTAAATGGCCCTATTTTACAGTAGGGATATCAAAATTACCTACTATTCGGATTTGGGAGTAAGTTAATTGCTAGATTACCCAGTATCTAGTGTAATAAGGAGTTCAGGTGGGAAATCAAAACAAGTGATATTATCCAGGTTCCTTATATTTTACACAAATTCACGCTACCTATAAGTAAATCCTGCCACTCTACACTAGTAGTAGTAGAGAACATACGCATGACCCTGGTAAATGTGTATAGCGGGTGATATAAAATAAATATGACCTGCTATACACAAACATTGTAGCGAATGAAATACTAAAATTAATGAATTAACGACTGCACCGAATAGCTGACGCTTGTTCCAAGATTTATGGAGGTCGTAAAAGTGTGAACAAGGAACAGTGATGTTCCTCAGGATACTCTCAAAGACTATGTGTTTGTTGGTGGTTTGGAAGTGAGGAACAATTTAAACTGTCAAGTCCCACTAAACTCCGTTAAAAAGGAGGATCCTCTAACCAGAGGTGTTGTGTCCAGACAAAACACCGCCTGGTCCAGACAACCGCCCAATTTTTTTATTCAGTCGAATATGTTCTAATTGCTTGAAAAACTCTGATATAGCGATGAAGGATTTTGAATTTTTAGTTCGTATGTACTATCGCGGTAATTTCTGAATGATGATCACTTAAAAAAATTCGGTTGAATCCTGCAGCGCGGAGCAAAACCAAACCCTTGAAGTTTTCCTTTCCAGTGCAAGCGTACATGAACTCAGCGGTGATCAAGCAGAAGTGTCTTCAACGATACATATACCGCTACATTGGGATACAGATTACTTATAGCAAATAATGCTCAAGTAATATTTTCTTTATTCAACATAATTACACTAAGTGTAATTATGTTGAATAAAGCCTAGCTCACCACCCGATAAGGACCAGGTTTGGGTCAAAATTATATTTTGTAGGTACCACGCCTGTTTTATAGACTTGTCTGCATAATTGACAGGTTCCTCCAGAGCTACAAGGACTGGGAGTAGGTACCATTGCAAAAAAAGAGGGTTACAAGAGAGGCTGAATACAGCGAGAAAGTCAATAAATGTAAATCTTAACTGCACTTGTGTTTAAAAAAAAAAAAAATAACCGCACTTGTGTACGGTTTACGAGCTTACGATCGGCGAGCAATGGATGTGCGCGCCTCAAGGAGTTGGCAGCAAACTGAAGGGGCCCTGCAGGTTCGAAGCCTCCTGGGGCCAAGGGTTGATGCGAAAGCGTAACATCAAAGCTCTGGAATTAAGGCAAGGAAGGAACGGGGTAGGTTGTTTAGTCAGTAAGAATCTGACATTGTTTCCCTCTCCGCTTGAGGGCAGGATTCGTCATTGGATGATTTTTATCTATCATAAAAAAAAAACTAGTTTAAGGTTAGCACACACGATAGTGTCTTTTGAGATTATTTGGTCTCATCTTCCACAGTGAAGACATTAATTTGTACTAGCGGAAATAGCTCCCAAGCTGAGCAAAGTTTGCGTCTGCATACTGCATCCTAACTCAGAACTGATTAATCCCTAGTTGAATGTTGCCCAATGGCTAAAACCAGACAGATCAATAATACACTTGATGAAATTTCGATTGATTTTAGAATGCGCTCGAAGGGGCGAACGCCAGCGTGCCCACACCTCATCATTGTCAATTCAGCTGAAAGATGTCCACTGCTGGACATAGGCCTCCCCAAACGTCGCCAAACCGAGCGGTCCCGTGCGTCTCGCATCCATCAAATTCCAGCAACCTTGACCAGGTCGTCGGTCCACCTTGTGGGAGGCCTTCCAACACTACGTCTTCCGGTACGCGGTCGCCACTCCAGAACCTTTCGGCCCCAGCGGCCATCTGTTCTGCGTGCCATGTGCCCTGCCCATTGCCTCTTAAGTTTGGCGATTCTTACCCACACTTATTGTCTTTTAATTGTATCTGTAATTACAGTAGTCGCAAGGTTAATAAAGAAGTGCGCTTCGCCATTATCAATTGCATCACTGCTTACCATCAGGTGAGATTGCAGTCAAGCACTAGATTATATAATTTAAGGGAAAACAGAATGGCCTTTAAGGAATTGTTTCAGAACAGGAGTGAGTCATGTAGGTACCCACACTCGGCGCATAAATACTTCTGTAAACGCAAATCATGATGACAATCATAATGCATCTTGATTCATCATCTGATTGTCTTAACGTATGTATACGTCATGAGCAAGGATGGCACAATGGTAACGACTCCGACTTGCGAGTTATTGGGCTTGGGTTCCAACCTAGCCGCTTTACTTTGTATTATTCAGTTCATCACGACTCTCATTTCGATGAAAGAATACATCGTGAAAAAACTAGAATTAAATTGGCAAGAAACATGTAACGTACCCACACCACGGAGTGAGAAAACTAGAATAGGCGTGAAACATTTGAAGTAAAGTCACTACCAATCCGCATTGGACCCGCGTAGTGAATATAGCCCACCCCCACTTCTAGAGAGATCAGAATCCCAGCTAAACGAATATGAAAATTACAAGACTGATTGTGTTGTGTTTCTATAGGGTGACTGGTAATTAGTGCCCGATACTTTTTTTATGGTAGGTGAAAATCATCCAATGACGAAACCCGCTCTTGGGCGGAGCGGGAGACCAGTGTCAGACTCTTACTGACTAAAAAACCTACCCCGTACCTTCCTTGCCTTATTTCTGGAGTCGAGGTAACAGTTTGCACATACCCTCTAGGCTCCAGGAGGCTTCGACCCTGAAGGGCCCCTGCAGTTTGCTGACAACTCCTTGAGGCGCGCGGGAACGGTGCGCGCCGTTGACGACTTGGACTCGGTCCTACCAGACGATCGGACGGCGAGCTACCCATTGCTCACCGTCCGCTAGTGACCGATACTTAAACCGCAGTTCGCCAGCTGCAGTCTTTCCGTCTGATTATAATTTAGGTGTCTTCAAGGCTAGGGTGCATATGATCTTAATAAACTAGTGCGCCTCACCATCAACTGTTGCATCACTACTTACTATCAGGTGGGATCGCAGTCAAGCACTAGTTTATAGCATCAAAAAAAAAAAATCACGTACATAATTCTGGTCATAATAACAAACAACTTTTACTATAACACCAAATCTGAGATCGCGAAAAAGAATCATCAAATTCAGTACATTTTGACCAGTTAGGCGAAAATAAATGTACTAACCAGCAGAGGATTTGGTTTGGTCCCACCTAAGTAAAAGTTGTTTGTCATTCAATAATCACGTGTTAAAGTACCTGTCACCGAAAAGTTGCAGATTCCGTATGACTGAAATTAACCTTTATTACATTATACTTCCTCAATATTAATATATTACTAATGACCCGCCCCAGCTTCGCACGGGTGCAATGCTGATATTAAATATATTATGCATTTATCATTACATAGTATAAAACAAAGTCGCATGTCCCTATTTATGCTTAAATCTTCAAAACTACGCAACAGATTTTGATGCGGTTTTTTTTAATAAGTAGAGTGATTCATGAGGAAGGTTTATAAGTATGATACATCTACATCTACACTAATATAATAAAGAGGTAAAGTTTGTTTTTTTATTTTTTTGTTTGTAGAAGGTAATCTCTGGAACTACCGTACCGGTCCGATTGGAAAAATTTCAGCAACAATAGGAAGCTGCTTTACTCCTGAGTGACATAGGCTATATTTTATGTACGCGGGCGAAGCCGCGGGCAAAAGCTAGTGCGTAAGTCGCTTTGTCGACAAATAACATTGTCATTGGTTTCCAACATAAACTTATCTTATTTAGAAAAAAATTGTTGACTATTTCTCACGAGAATCTTATATATCTTCTTCAATTTTCGCCTGTATTAGATAAATCACTCACAAACCTAAACGCAAATGATGAAATGCAAACGCTACCATAAATGTTTGTACGTATTTTTACGAGCGCATGATTCGGCGATGTGATACGATCATTTAATTCATTCGTTTCATTTAGCGGACTCTGCTCCTAATAGCTGCTAACGACATTCATCATCGTATTAAGTTCCTTGAATGTCAGTTTGACTTTATGAAATGCAGTTCCTTAAATGAGAAAAACAAAAAACCCCTGCAGAGCTCAGGCAGATTGCTAGAATCTGCCTGAGTTCTGCAAGGGTCTTTTTTTAAGGTGACGAATCCAATGACAAGTCCCGCCCTTGAGAGGAGTGAGAAGTAGTGTCAAACTCTACTGGCTAACCGACCCTGTTCCTTCCTTGCCTTGATCCCAGGGCTGTGGTATCACGCTTTTGCATCAACCCTGCTTTGCAAGGGTGGTACAAACCTTTGAAAGTCTTGTAATACAACATACAGCAGTGACCCGACACACTGCCCCCAACTTACGAGTTCTATTGTAGGTCTCGGGTTCAATATCACTCAGGTGCATTACTTTATGTAATTTATTTCATCACTACTGCTCTCAAAACGATGAAGGAAAACACTATGAGGTAACCGACATGTCTGAGAACCAAAAATTCGAAGACGTGACATCCACCAATCCGCACTGGGCCTTCGAGGTGAATTACGGCCCATACTCCAAGAGAGGAGGCTTAAGTCCCAGCAGTGGCAACATTAGAAGGCTATAAATTTCTTTTAGTAGCTTTTCAGATAATCGTAAAAATGTAGATAAATAAACGCGATAGGAATAGTTAGGAACATAGATGCACAAATATTTTAATAAGAGTTTATCGAAATAAAGACGAAGAAAAAACTCAGATTTAGTCTTCTGAAATCCGAACACTATTTTTTACTTAATACCTTCTTATATATAAAATGAATACAATCGTGCGAATCGTACTCACACACTGAGAGATCCAACAACTTGTGTAAATAATTCAATCCTGAACCGAGTCTCGAGATTTTATTTTGCGACGTAATTAAAATTTTTAAGTTTTCAGATTTTTATCTATATTTGTGCTATGGGATCTCACTTCACGCCAAATTGTAGGATTCTAGATCAACGGGAAGTACCCAATGAATTTTGAGGGGTCCAAATATTGTTTAAATTTTAACTCGATACTTCCAAGCGTTCTCGAGATAAAGGGTCTTGAAAGACAGACAAACAGGCAAACGGACAAAAAAGCGATCCCATAAGGGTTCCGTATTTTTGATTTTAGGAACAGAACTCTAAAAACTTTAATGTGATGGACCAAACAAATGATCAGTAAAAAAACAATTGAGTTTTTATCAAAAACCTAAATTTCATTTTTGAAATCAAAAAAATATACCAGTTACTTTCACGTTACTCTTCTAGGACCAACCAAGTAGGTGCTTAACACAAAAAAAAAACACTTATAACCATAAAAATAATTCAAAAGCTCACCTAAAAACCGCCATTTTACTGTTAACTACGAACTATCACACATAACGACCGCGCGCCGACCGCGCGACCCACTGCCTCTTAACACACGCCTCCCGACTACTGACTGGGAGAATGGATGGACTGAGCACCGCCGAGATTTGAACACAACGATATATATCAATTAATTCCCTGATGACAGCAAGGAACCGCAATTGAGTACGTAATGCTTGCAGATAAATAATAAATTATCTTTATTTTGCAAGTAAGTTTAAAAAAAAAATCTTTTTTACACGTCATTTTTTTCGAAACTACTGATTCCGGTGTTTCCTAGCTGAGAAGAAACACCGAAACAAACTCAGGGGTTACCCGCGCTATTCCCTAGCGCCTCAAGGAATTGTCAGCAAAAACGTAAGGACCCTGCAGAAGGGTCTAAGCCAACTGGGACTAACGGTTCGTGTCTGAAATGAAGGCTCTGGTATAAAGGCAACGTAGAAATAGGGTGAGTTGTTTAGTCAGCAAGACTCTAACACTATTTTCCACTTCGCACAAGGGCGGGATTCGTCGTTAGATGATTTTTACCCACCATAAAAAAAACCTCGCCTTTTCCTAGTCTAAATGATTACTTATTTATTATAAACTTTATTGTACACCTCATAATGTACCTATTTGGATTTCGTCGCCGGGCCAGCGTTGCGCTCAAGGCTATTTTCTTAGAGAATAGCACCCCAGACTGGGAAGATCGTAGGGCTCTACAATAAATAGGGTCGAAGCCTACTGGGACCCAGGGTCTCTTTCTGAAAGGAAGGCTTGCACCCAGTGCGAAGGGCAAAGAAGGAACGGGTTGGGGTATTTAGTCAGTAAGAGTCGGACTCTGTTTCCCGCTCCGCCCAAAAGCGAGATACGTCACTTTTTGATTTTGTCCACCATAAAAAAAACAATAATTTTAAAAAGAGGTAGGGTAATTGCCGCTTACGCGTGCACTTCGCACGCTCAACCTGATTGCACAGTGAAGTCATAAGAAATGCAATATCTATTTACTTATAGATTATTAGGGTAGGTTAGGTTAGGATAAGTGAATTTATCGCAATGGCTATAAAAAATAACCTGTAATCAGGAGGCAAGAAAAAAAAAATTAAAATAAAAAATAATTAAAAAAAAAAACTTTTTTTATTAAGTTTATGTATTATTGGTTGGCACGTTTGACCACCGTCTCTCCTGATGGATAGTAAGTGACGATAAGATCAACGGTGGAGCATGCTTGCCTAGAAATTCCCTATGCACTCTTGACTTAAAGGGTGCGTCTCATTTCATATAAACTTATTTGGTATAATATACGAGATACGTAACATCTAGATATTACGAAAACTCTATAAAAAGGAACCATCTTACCAGAGAGCACCACCACAAACGATCTGCCTTAGATTCTATGCGTTTTGCATAGTACAATAAAAGAAAAAAGATTATAATATCTATAAAATACAATTAAAATAAAAAACAACTAAAACTGAAAATAAAATAAACTTTTAAAATCCCGCCAAATTTTTACAACTGTCAAATCGCTTCTCTTTAAAAAAGTTTATGGATTTTCTCGACAGCCAGTCAGCTGCCAGTTTATACTTTCAGAAAAAAAAGGGCTAATATGTCGAGGTAGTCTATGATACTGATAGGTACCTACTTGTTTTTTATGGCATTTGAGCTGGTTGCGAATTAATACTTATTTTTGGCCATTTCACATAATTATGTCATAATGAAACTTGGATATGATAGAAAGAATTGACGCAGGAATATAATTTAGAACTCGTCATCAGGATGACCAGTCGAATTTCTTCATGACTCAGTCAATATATATTCATTAAAATTGAGTTTGTAAAAATAAAAATGCATCATGTTGGTCAAAGAGGACGTCCGTGTGACCTGGACGGCCAGGGTATTAATGAGGAGACTCATGGCGCCTGATACTTGATCTTTTCTTTGTTTCAACGAATTTTAAAAGCTCGTAACTTTATTAAAGTAATGAGCAGCTGTATGTTTGAATCAGTGCAGTTCAATGAGTGCCAAATATGATGTTAGTTCTAATTTGTTAGTCGTTGAAATCAAAGGACACCGCCGCCGATTGCATGTGTCTTGAATGTATTTAGATAACATCGCATCGGGACTAATGATTGTAGGTATTTACTCTGTGTTCCAAATGAGAATAAGATCGATTGCCATGTTGTGAGCCTGTGAGGTCACGTCGTACTTTCAAATCGAAGAAATTTTGGCAAAATTGAAGAACTCAGAGATGAGTAAAATTGATGAACTGGATACTGATTAAAACTTTTTTCGTTCAAAGTTCGTAAATAAATTCAATTTAAAAAAAATCTTGTCTCAATTTGACAGTAAATCGTAACGTCACAACATGGAAATCGATTCTCATTTGGAACGCACTGTACTTTTGATGGGGTATTTCTTGCGTGCCCGCATTTGCTTAAATTGCTGTGGTGGTAACCATAATGGTCGTCTTGCTTGGCGACACGATGTCATTATTTGTTGTGTCATTATCAAAAGTGGTTTTTGCCTATTTTTCTCAATACAAGATAAAAAAAAATACTACTTACTACTCTACTAATACTTATTTCCCATAGTCACGCCAACACCCGTGAACAGCTTTACCGATTTCGCTAATTATTTTTTTGTTGTGTTGTTATGTTACCTTCTGAACCTTCTACATAAGAGTGAAGGAAAACATTAAGAAAATTAGAGTAGGAGGGTAGAGTAGATTAGAACAGGAGTAATGCCGCGGGCAAAAGCTACTTATGGATAAAGGAGCTCCAAGACCTTGTTTAATATACGTAATTTTAACTAGCTAGGGTGGAAACCCTACCTAGTTCAAATTACTTATTTTACTAAGCAAACAAAGACGATATAATCAGTCATGTTTGAACATATCTAGCTGAAATAGCACCACATCTTGAAATACCCGATCACATCGTATGAGTGACGTACAACCCCACGACCAGCCACCACTCCAGAAGACGCCTTGGACGTCGGGAATCGCAGTGCGATCATCGGCCATCATAGGCGTGGGTTTGCGGAAGACGAGCAATCAGTAGGTAACTCACCGTCCACTCATTTTTTATGCACCGCGACTGAGTCTTCGACGGCGGGTTAGGCGGTTCACACACTGCCCCGCATCATGCTGCATGTTGCGTTTCAACGTATTTACGCGCGTTCTTGCGGAAGTGCAAATTTGCATCATCGTGCGTGTTTTATACGCACACACGCGCGTAGGTGCGATTGTAGATTCACGCACGGCGGCTCTCATTTCATTCAAAATCACGCGCGGCACTGCGGGATTCGGTGTGCCGTACCTTGCGTCTCGCCCCGCACCTACGCGCGGGGGTGCACGTTTCTCCGCGTATATGCGCGTGATCCGCATGAACGCGCGTGGATGCATTTTCAGTGTGTTGGACTGTGCGTGTTTTCCATACAAACGGAGATACTTACAAGCAACGGAAGAACACGCGTCCACGCGCCACGCTGCATCATGCGGGGCAGTGTGAGAATCGCCTTATGTTCCATGCGCGCCTCAAAGAGATGTCAGCAAGGAAAGAGAGGTCACTACGGAGTGACCCTGTAGGGCTGAGGCCTGCCTATGGAAATGGGAAACAGTAGTAGGGCCGTATAACAATATATCATAATAATAGACGCCAGCTCTAGAAGAAATTGTGCTGCAGGTGTTAGTATCTTCCCTACAATACAATAACTGAAAAATTATAAGTGTGATTTTAGTCAGTATAAGTCTGACACGCCTTCTCGTTTCACACTAGACCCTCTCATTCCAAAAGAGCGGGAGAAGTTATAAGATGAGTCTTTAAAAAAAACTATGCATGCTCTTGCTCATCTATGACAAAGAGATGACACAATAATGCATTAATTATTTCAATTAAATCACACTGTCAAGGCTCTGAGAGTCTTTAAATAGGCCATCTTCCTGGAACGAGTGCATGCCAACAAGGAATGCGATAGATTTCATTCGTTAATAGGTTTTAATGGGCAGCAAGATAAACGCACGCCACACCAGCAGTCTTTAATTAACGATTAAACAAGTTGCTAACAAATCATTACAACTTCACTGAAGTATGCCCCAACAAATAATTATAACTTCATAAACGTATGCCCATAAAAATAATTAAAACTTCATAGACTAAGACGACTCTTGCTCTCAAAACGGTGAAGGAAAACATCGTGAGGAAACCGGTATGTCCTAGAACCAAAAATTCGAAGACATGTGACATCCACCAATCCACACTGGGCTCGTGTGATGGATTATGGCCCATTCCCTCTCCGAGGAAGCCTGTGTCTCAGCAGTGGGAACATTAAAAAGGCTGATGATGATGAGACTAAGACGTATGCCCATACAAATAATTACCTATAACTTCATAGAAGTATGCCCATAGAAGTTATGAAAATGTGTATCCTTTAAGCTGAGATTTTGTGAAAAAAGAAAAAAAAATGTTTATTCTATATTTGGAGTGTGAGAGCAGGGGTGGCCGAGTGGTAATGGACCGAACTTGTGACTTGTAGCTCGCGGATTTAAACCCAGACAGGCGCATTACTTCGTGTAAGTAATTTATTTAATCATCTCTCCTAACGGTCAATGAAAACATCTTGAGGAATACCACGAAATTCCAAAACACATGCGACATCCCCCAACCGGCACTGGCCCCACGTCGTGAATTACGGCTCGTTCTCCTAGAGCGGAGGCCTGAGTTCTAGCTCTGGGAACATTATGTAGAGTAGAAACATAAATTAAAATAATTTCAATTAATCTTTAAATATTTATTTTCCACGTTCATTTCTGTTCACTTTTTATTAATTTTAAAATTGGTATTAGAACACCAAACTGGACCTTTTTGGTACTTATTGTCCATAATAATATCATCTAAAAAAGTTTACATTACTCATGAGATATTATTTAAATTAAAATACTTCTGGCTTGTATCACTGAAATCATTTGAATAATGCCATTTAAACTACCAAAAAATAAAAATAAAATCTAATGGCATTTCAAAAGTTTTTGATCGCATCTAGCCAGTGTTTTTTTAGTTAAGTGGACTAAAGATGTTTTATAAAAATGTACTAAATAATGCTGAAAAAAAGAAGTTTGAGGCAGCAACATTAACTTATTGATAATGAATATTGACATATTGGCAAAGTAAACATTATCAGTAGGTAATAGCTAGAACCGCACAGTTATCTAAAAATCTGGGTGACCATCTAATACATACCCTCAACCAATATTATACAGTGCAAAGTTACCGGCTAGGGTCAACAATTTATTCATAATGATGTCCGCCCCCTTATGGTTGATTACAAAACCTAGGTCGGTTTAGTAATCATAACGTCACCAGTAACCAAACTATGGCTACCTTGGAATATCAAATAATGACCAGGATTTAATTTATTAATTTATTTTTAATTCGCTACAAACTAATGCTTGCCTGCAGTCCCACCTGATGGTAAGCAGTATTGCAATTATTGATGGTGAGGCGCACTAGTAGAACCTATAAATATCTATCATTTTTTTATTTTGAACTTACCAGCTTGTAAATTGACTGATTGGTTGGGAAACAGTACACATCCCACCATCTAGCGGTCAATACCATCAATTATATTTAAATCTACCGGTTTGGGTTGAAACCAGTAAATTTAGGGAGCAGAGGCCAGGGATCTTAATTTTCACCGCCAAATTTTTAATTAAATTACTTCCTTGAAAAAACCTCGTTATTATACTCTTATTATACTCTAACTCTATACTATGAATATTGAAGTATCATAATCACAGGGTACATTTTTATATCAAAATATGGCAACATTAACCACGATCCGTTACACCTGTAGTATAAAGACAGGTATTACTGAAGTACATAATTGAATAAAATTACTTCTCTTATCACTATAAAACTGCATAAATTACCTATGATAAAAATTTTTGATTACATAGTGATTTAATAAACAAGATTTCGAAATGTCTCGTGCAAATATTTTAAACGAGTTCTAATTTGTCATCAACCCAGCAACTGCCAGCAACCCTGTCTTCTGCTTGTCAAAACGGAACGCAAAAGTTGTCTTCATCAACGTGAACAAGTGCTGTATTTCATCATTATTTTAGTTATTTCCAAAAATTATTAGCAGAGTAACTAATAAAACACAAACAAGGTATTAAAATACGCCGACAGAGGCTTTTCTTCTATAAAAACCGTGTAGATATTCGAATGTATAGGTTATGATTAAAAAATTTGTTTCAGATGCCACTTTCCTGTCGGTTTTATCAAGAGAAGTATCCGGAGGTGGAAGATGTGGTGATGGTGAACGTACGGTCCATCGCCGAGATGGGCGCGTACGTGCACCTGCTAGAATACAACAATATTGAGGGCATGATCTTGCTCTCTGAATTGTCCAGGCGTCGTATCAGATCCATCAACAAATTGATCAGAGTGGGCAAGACTGAGCCCGTCGTCGTCATCAGAGTGGACAAAGAAAAAGGTACCGCTTTATCTTTGATACTTTTCTTGTTAAAATATGGTAGTGAGAAACGAGGCACAGAAAAACTTGTCAATAGAGGTTACAAGTTTATTCTCAAGCTAAGAAATTGTTCTAGTATATAACAAGAGAAACAAAGTTGCGCAATTTTTTTTTTATGCGTTTTGAGCTATTAGTAATATTCATTTTTTGATAAACATATCATTAGACATCTGTAGTCGATTTACTATGTTGTTAGATTACCGTTTTCCCCTGTGTCTGACTTTAAAAGCATTACTTCTCTATCATGATATCAGTTTATATTTAATAAAATGTATCAGAACACAAGTTGCCCAGGGGGTAATTTTATTCTGACCATGAACTTCACGCTTATGGTAGTGTTCCATGTGGTATTTATTTCCTTTTTTAGAAGAGAAATCTATGTAGATGTTCTTCAACTGGAGTGAATTGGAGCATTATGTCAGACTCCTACTGCCTAAGACCTGGATGCTAGAAGTGCTTTAACTACTGCCTTTGGTACCACCAAATGTGGCTAATTACTGTACCTAAAATTATCAAAAAAGTTAAGGAATAACTCTAAAAACATTGATACCCGTAGCAACCCCGTCATACCAGCCTAGTGCATTGCTCTGTGTAATTTAAACTCTTAAAACTATGAAGGAAAATGTTGTGAGGAAACTGACATGTACTAAAACCAGAAAAAAGACATGGAAATCCACCAACCTACACTGACCCCATATTGTCCCATTGCTTCTCTTAGAGAGGAAGCCCAGCAGTGGGAACATTAAGTCTGGCTATGCTATCATACTATACTATAACTCTGAAAAGAAGAAAAACCAATAAAAGTTATTCCGTACATTAATAGTTAATTTTAAAACATTTCAGGTTACATAGATTTGTCAAAACGTCGTGTATCAGCAGAGGACATAGACAAATGTACTGAAAGGTATGCTAAAGCGAAGGCAGTGAACTCAATCCTGCGCCATGTAGCTGAACTCCTGCACTACGAGAGCTCGGAACAGTTGGAGGAGCTTTACAAGAGGACTGCTTGGCTGTTTGAGGAGAAATACAAGAAGAAGGCTTCCGCTTATGACTTTTTCAAACAGGCTGCAGTGTAAGTTAATAATAATAAATGTTTATTTCGGACATTTCTGTATATATACACACACACACACACAAAAACAATGTGAAATATATGTGTGTAATACACACTCATTACTAATATTACACATGTCTCCCTTGAGTAAAGACTTAACGTATTCAGGGGAAATTTAGTGCACCAATAGATTTTCATCTTATCCCTATAATTTTGGGTTGGTTCAAGAAAACAGCCAAATATTTATAAAATGATAAGTACAAGCTTCCTATAGGACTCATTTGCAGACTCTAAAATTACTGATTTCTATAATATTTTTTGCAGTTCTATTTAGGTGAGGTGTTGGGTTTTCTCTATTCTGAAAACTTGGTGGTTTCATTAAAAAAAAATTGTTGATAGAGTTATTTATCAAAATTTTAATTACTTCTTGTAAACATCTACTCTTCACATATCTTCGCTACTACACTAAAATGCAGCACAGAAGCCAATCACTCAACCACTGCCCTAACTATGCTGTCAAAATTTTGCCACTGCAAATCAAAATTCCTGTATGATATCTTGAGACTTTAGTTCACTGACCTCTGCTACTTACTACTGTTCCATATGTTTGCAAGCCAATTTTTTATCCCTATTTGAAGCGCCACTCTCAAGTGTCCAGAGAACTAATTTGTCTAATATCGTACGCGGCGCGACATTGTCAGTTTTAGTACCGTAGACACTCACTACAGTCACCGTGGCCGACAGCGCCAATATGGCGGATATCAAACGGGAACAAAAGACTTTGATGGCAGCTAGTCCAGTGTAATAAATAATAGAGATCACTGCTATAGTCCTAAATATTGTATTTGTACTAAAATAAAGAGCAGTGGTAACAGCCCCGACTTACGAGTTGTAGATTACGGGTTCAAACCCAGCCAGGCGCATTACTTTGTGTACTTTATTTCATCTCCACTGCTCTCAAATCGGTGAAGGAAAACATCATGAGGAAATTGGCATGTCCTAAAATCAAAAATCGAAGACATCAGGCCCGCTTGGTGGATTAAGGGCCATTCCCTCTCCTAGAGAAGAGGCCTGAGTCCCAGCAATGGGAACATTAAAAAGGCTGATGATGATGACTAAAATAGACATTTTTGAATCTTACAGAGATCCTTCAGTGCTAAACGAGTGTGGTCTCGACGACAACACAAAGGAGGTTCTTCTAGCAAACATCAAGCGCAAGCTGACGTCACAAGCGGTGAAGATCCGCGCTGACATAGAGTGTGCGTGCTACGGGTACGAGGGCATCGACGCTGTGCGGGCCGCGCTGAAGGCGGGCCTAGCGCTCTCCACTGTAGACCTGCCCATCAAGATTAACCTCATTGCTCCACCTTTGTATGGTAAGTTGAAAAAAAAAACTAATTAGCCTTTTTTACAGTTTTACTAGACTCTTTTTTGTAAATTCACAGCCTTTTGTTAACTTAATATTGAATTTTATTTCTCGCTGAATAGAGTAGTTATTTGTAAAACGATATTCACTTCTACTGTTAATGGAAATTTAGTCAGCAATTTGATTTAAAAGGAGATTGTTAATCACTTACTAGCCAATAAAATTAATATAGGTATATTGCATTGTATAACGGGCTGGTATCTGCAACTCCCACGTCTTAAGCGTGTATTTTGCGTGCGAATAAAATTAATATAACAATGGCATTAAAATTGCAATATGTTATGCAATAAATGTGAAGAGCTGCAAATCTGGAAATGAAAAGCACAAATTAACATCTTCATGTGTACAGCTACAACTTACTTATTCTTTCTCTCTCACACACACACACACACACGCACACACACGACATTCGCTCTCATTCACACGTAATTATTGACACTACAGTATTATCATTCCCACAGCCATTTGATTGTCTTACTTTTTATCTCTCCAACCAAATGGTTGGTTTACGTACCAATTTTTTTTATGATGTACCTACAGTAAAGAGTATATCTATCTATCTATGTCTCCTTATCATAATTTTGTCATAATTTCAGTAATGACCACATCAACTCCCGAGAAAGCAGACGGCCTCAAAGCGCTGCAAGATGCCATCGACAAAATAAAAGAGACCATAGACACCGCTGGAGGAGTATTCAATGTGCAGATGGCGGTAAGGGATACTTTCTTTTCATTTTCGAATGTAGAATAGAATAGAATAATACTTTATTGTACACCAAAAAAGTAACAATTTCACAGAAACTTATATGAATGGGTACAAAGGCGAAATGTAATTTGTATCCAAGTGTCTATGTAACTGAACAATATGTAGAATCTATGAAACAAGTTAGTGACAGGTGGGATCGCAACTTGCTAAATTTTATTTGTTATAAACTATTATAACAAGCCGAAAGGTTTTGTGAGGAAACCGGCATGTCCTAGAACCAAAAATTCGAAGACGTGGACATCCACCAATCCGCACTGGGCCCGCGTGGTGGACTATGGCCCATTCCCTCTCGTATAGAGGAGGCCTGTGTCCCTACAGTGGGAACATTAAAAAGGCTGATGATGATCATGATTATAACAAAATAAAAAGGACGGTATGGAACTCTGTTCGCGAGTCCGACTCGCATTTGCCCAGTTTTTTATTGATGACATTGCAAAAACAAAGACATAAATAAAATAAGGAGGTAGAACGAAGCATACAATAAGTTTTTATTATTATTGCAGCCTAAGGTGGTGACAGCGACGGACGAGGCGGAACTCGCGCGGCAGATGGAGCGCGCGGAGGCCGAGAACGCAGAGGTGGCCGGAGACTCCGCGGAGGAAGACGAGGACCAAGGTACGTTTGTTTTACAGTTCGTGAAATACTTGACTAATGACTGGCCTGTCAGTCTAGTAGTTAGAGACCCTGACTGCTATGCGGCATGTATGGGTTCGATTCCCACCCAGGACAAATGTTTGTGTAATGAGCATGATCATTTGTTCTGTGTCTGAGTGTAATTTATCTATAATACTCGTATGTATGTATTTAGAAATATATGTTTATCAGTTGTCTAGTACCCATAACACAAGCACTACTTAGCTTGGGACTAAACGGCGTTATATGAAAGTTGTGGAATATTATAACTACTATATGTTCTTTCAATATGGTGAATGTATAATGAGTGTTACAATTCTGGCAGGTATGGGCGACGTACGCATGGATGATGAACCCCAACAGAACGGCGCGTCGGACGAAGATGAAGACTAAGCTCTATATTTGTCTCTATACATACTACCATAGTACATGTTACTATACCTTATAATATACACACGTTTTATACATACCACTCTTTCATTTATTTACTAGCTTTTGCCCGCGGCTTCGCCCGCGTGGTATTGGGGTTGGGGTTTCCGGGATAAAAAGTAGCCTATGTCCTATTCCGGAGTGTATCCTATGCCTGTGCCAAATTTCATCCAGATCCGTCCAGCCGTTTTGGCGTGATTGAGTAACAAACATCAAAACATCGTAACTTTCGCATTTATAATATTAGTAAGATGTATAAAAACTTTATGCACATAATAAGTACAAAGGCGGACTTAATGCCATAGGCATTTTCTACTTTGACTTTGGGTGGTGCAGAAACAAAACACGGTAGGTGCAAATTAAAGAAAAATAGACAAAAAAGAAACAAATAAAATAATAACAAATAACAAATAAATAAACTCTTTTATTTTGTTACAACCAATCGTGCGTTTCGCATCGTCGTTTATACGACGTACATCGAAGAATTGGAACAATTTTAACTTCTATTCCGTAGGCTTTTTTTTTTATGGTAGGTAAAAATCATCCAATGACGAAACCCGCTCTTGGGCGGAGCGGAATACTAGTGTCAGACTCTTACTGACTAAAAAACCTACCCCGTACCTTCCTTGCCTTATTCCTGGAGTCGAGGTAACAGTTTTCCACCACCCTCTAGGCTCCAGGAGGCTTCGACCCTGAAGGGCCCCTGCAGTCTATTCCGTAGGCTAATAAGTTGTTGAAACCTCTACGGTTCGGACTAAGCGTTTCGCTACACCGACGGACTGGAACAATCTGCCTGCTGCGGTCTTCCCATTCGATTATAATTTTAGGTGTAGTCAAGGCTAGAAGGAACTAGTGCGATTTACTTAAATGATTACATCGCTGCTTACGAAAACGTGGCATCGCAATCAAGCACTAGCTTTTATCATTTCAATAAAGAGTTATATTTGAGATTTATATTGTATATGGACATAATCCGTAACTTGGACCCGAGCGAAGTCGGGACGACTTACTAGTTTTTTAGGGTAAACAATTAAAACAACAAAGTAAAATAGCTACAATATTATTATTTATTTACAAATAAAACTATTTACATTTATTCAGGTAGTTTCATCACAAATAAAATAATAAATCTATAATCACATTTGAATCAAATTCATAAAATTTACTCTATAGGATTTATAAAAAAATATTGTTAGAACATCCTTCTCTGGGTGTGAGGGATAGTTCGAACCACGTGACCATTAAGAAGAGGCAGGAAATATAATCCTCACCACAGACCTCGACACGGACACGATATTTCAGAACGCTCAAACCAGTGCCAGCTCGGGTGCTACCCGTTTATTATGCATCGGAACAAAGGACGCTTTTAGGCGGTCATAGGATTACGCATATTGAAAGGTTGTACGTTCCAAGAGTCTTACTTTCAGGCGTCCAGACTTCCAGAGGAGGTAAGTGAAGATGTATACGCCCCGGAGTTGCGCTTCGTTCACATGGCATTGTCCTGCACGTTTTTTTAACGTATAGTCAACTGGGTTCTAACTGGTTCCACACAGTTGTCACAGTGAGTAGAAAGTCAAATACGTCAAAGTTCATTCGATTTGATTTGCTTGACAAGTCCGTTGAGTATGCGTTTAATTTAAACGTATAATCGGTGCAAGTATTTTTGCAGTACAATCGACTTGTGAATGGATCTCTGTACGTTGTATGGTCACTATTTATACGTTAAGACGTATAATGCAAAAAAAAACGTGCAGGACAATGCTGTGAGAACGAAGCATAAGGCTGCTTATACACACACGTTTAGCTGCCGTAAACAACTACGGTTTATTGGCAGTGCGTAGTTCACACACGACTTGTCTCTGGCAAGTTAACTTCGTCGCGGTTTATGCACCTTCGATGCCAAAAAGCTTTCAATACTGACGAATAATGTACCTACACGGAGAATCGACAATGGCTTTTCACGTCAAAACTTGTGTGTGTACACGCGGCCTAAGGGCATGTTCTCACACACTATCTTTAAAGCCATGTTACAACACTATTTTTAAACTTTTTTACCGTTTATCCTATTCAGTTTACTTCTGTGCAACTTGTCGAAGAATAACAGACCAGCTGCCTTTTCTATTGACTCTGGTGGTACCTGTAACAGAAATAAAAACAATTTAGCTAAAAGTTTGCTGAGGTGATGCAAATATTTTTTTTAACTTTGCCCTACCCGCTTGAGCGTCCCGCCCATTTTGATAACGTCACGTGATCAAAAAAAAAATGGCTGCGCGCACAAAAAACGTGTTTGGTGACTCGAGCGTAACATGAGTCACTTCAAGTGATGTTTTTGTTTAATGCTATGAACGACTCTTTCAAGTCGTGTCAAGTGTTTGTTGACATTGGGTTTCAAATATTTTGTTTAGAGCGATAAACATTAACTATAGTTGAAAGTGTTGAAACAATCATTATTTCAACTTTAGAGAAGATTATTTTTAAAAGTAAAGCGATAACATATACTTTTTATGACTTTTATTGATAGAATGGTTCTTTATATGTAAGTTAAAATAAAAACATCATACTTCGTAGTAAAAAAAAATATTTAGAGGCACACGATATGTGCTGACGTCACCCAAATTAAAAAAAAATCTAGAACATTTTTTTTGACATTATTTTTTTTAATTCAAATTAACCATTGTGAAACAAATATCGTATTTTTATCATGAAGAAATATATCGAGATTCGAGTAAAAAAGAGACAGAGTAATAAAACATCGTATAATAAACACAAATAGGTATATTATGACGTGGTGTCGTATTACAATGCAAAAAGGGACAAAAGTCACTTTGGGACGTTTCAGCGGCTACACTAGGAATTGCCCCCGTTATCATGGCCACAATCATGTAAACAAATATACACGAGACACCCAGACCGGAAAAAACTATTTGTAGCATATAAAAATATTTTTTCTGTGTTGGAACCGAACCTGTGACACACAGCGCAGCAGCTAATTTTTCAACTACAGTACCCGGCACATGTGACGTTTGTCAGTCGTTGTTCACCAATCACCTTGAACAACGACTGACAAACGTCACATGTTCACCAATCACCTTGAACAACGACTGACAAACGTCACATAGGTAGTGTGCGACAGAGATAACGCTCTACGAAGCCGAAATTAGCCGATTGTCTCTTTCCAAAGGTCGATGTGCAATATTTATTGCCGGGTACTGTACTTTTAGTTGTCCTTTCCACTTGACCACAGGTTTCCCTTTTTTTAAGGCCAACCTTATGTAAAGCGGGAACCCGCACGGTCCCATACAGGTTTCTGTCTGGGCTCGCCGCGCGGGGACCCGTCGCGGGCAGCCGCTTAACGCAGCGTTGGTCCTTATGTGAAACATATATTGGAGCACCTTAACAGTTAAACGGTTGGCAGTGATACCTCCACTAGATCACCACTCTCGACCTCCTTTGTTGAGCCACGACAACGCAGGTGTTTAAATCTACCACGTATCCCATGAAGATCATAGCATCAGCTTGAATGTGAGGGACTGGGCCGTAATCCACGACGCGGGCCCAGTGCGGGTTGGTGTATGTCACATGTCTTCGAATTTTTGGTTCTAGGACATGCCGGTTTCCTCACGATGTTTCCCTTCACCGTTTTCATAGCAGTGGTGACATAAAAAGTAATGCGCCTGGCTGGGTTTGAACAAGCGACATACATCCCGTGAGTCAGAGACCAACTTTTTTTTATTTTCTTTTTCCTTACCATGAAAGCCGCCGTCGGCGTCTCATCGGGTATTTTCTGGTTGGGCATGACGTAGGCCTCCATGTCGAGCGTCCCGTCCTTCGCCTCCCCGACCACGACCTTGTAGAAGTGTGTGGGCACCGCCACGGTGTTGGCGCCGATCACTTGGTAGCGGACGTAGAACTTGCCGTCCGATTCTTTTCTGGAAATTAAAAAATATTATATTAATATACCTGTAATTCATTCTACGGAAACTTTTGGTTAGCAGATTCGCCCGTGTCATCACCGGCACCATCGGGCTTTCTGAGGCACGCAATGGGTAGCTCGCCTTCCAGCTGCCTGCAATCGTCGAATCCAAGTCGTCTACACCGCGTAGTGTTCCACGCGCGCCTCAAGAAAATGTCAGCAAACTGTAGAGGCCCAGCAGGCTTGAACTCAGGCTTATAGATTCGCTTCTGAAAGGAAAACCCGGGGCCCTGGAACGCAAGGCAAAGAAGGAAAAGTCAGACATATGATATTTAAAAAACAATCACCATTATCATTTCGGCCGAAAGACGTCCACTGTTGGACATAGGCTTCCCCCACGGGTCATCACAATAACAGGTCCTAAGAGCCTCAGTAGATCATTACCATAGATGGCGCTGCCACTTTTTTAAAAATTGATTATAGGTTCGCGCTTGACTACAATCTCACGTAATGGAAAGCGACGATGCGGTCGACGATGGAGCGCGTTTACCTAGAAGTAACCTATTTACTCATGAAGATTCCCGGATTGTAGCCATCAGGAAACACTGAATCCGAAAAGAATTCCAGTCTTTGGCTATACGCATAATTTTTTTTTTTTGTTTTTTTTTATTACACAGCACCATCTAGTCCCAAGCTAAGCAGAGCTTGTGTTATGGCTACTAGACAAACATACTTATATATTTCTAAATACATACATATTATGGATAAATTACACCCAGACACAGAACAAATGATCGTGCTCATCACACAAACATTTGTCCTGGGTGGGAATCGAACACACGACCTCCCGCATAGCAGTCAGGGTCACTAACTACTAGACTGACAGGCCAGTCAAATGAATGTATCCCAACGTTTTTTATGTATATGTGGCATCCCACATATACATAAAAAATTCATCATCATGAATGGTGTAATGATTACCTGGGTAAGTACAGAGGTCCGGTGCAGCAGTACACGTTGCTATAAACCTTGGTCAGCTTGCGCACATGCCTCTCTAAGTTGTTCCACGCATGTCTGTTGAAACCTTCTCCTACCTGAAAACACCATACCATTTTACTTATCTAGTGACTCTAGTTTTTCTAGTAGCAGTTTTAATTATTCGCAAATTGCTTATTCAATGTTTACACAGCTTTACAATATGTGGAACTATTGAAACAGGCGCGATTTCCGTAAAATGGAGCCGAGTATTATTTAAGCTAGTACAAAGCTTGTCTCTGCGGCTTCGCCCGCGTCAAAGTAGGTATTGACACTGACTAGAGCCAAAAGTTAAAATGTAAAAAACTAGTGAGCCGCCCCAGTTTCACACTCAGGCACAAAACAAACCATCTAGATTACTAGCACCAGGCGCCGGCGATGGTTTCGCCCTCGTAAAAGTCGGTTTAGGGGTAGAGTTTCGTAAAATCCGTTCTAGCTACCTGCCAAAATTTAAGTTTCTGGGTGTTATAATTTCTGATATTTGATTAATCAGTAAGTAGTATTTTTTTTTTATTATCTACTAGAAATTTAGGAGCTTTTAGTCACATCACAATACGACCACGTCGGCCCCATCATAATCTAATATAAGATTTTTAACGCTAAATCCGACTTAAAAACCTTATATACTATTATGTAAAGTAAAATAGCAGCATTCGAAACAGGCTCTGATAATATACTTTGAACAAAACCAAGAAGTATTTTGCTTTAGTATATTTTATATAGATTTACCTGAGGAGCCATATTGGTGAGAAAGAATGTCTGGTCAACATGCTTCTGACAGAGGCGATGGTTACCGGCGGCCGCCATGTGCCCGCGGTCGAAACCGGAGCCTTTGTAATCTGTGTTCTGTGACCTGGAATTTTAAAAACCAAATTAGAAACGTATTCGTCATTATACGCCTGCGCAGTGGCGTAGCTACCTTGGGTGGCACCCGGTGCGGAAGTGGGTGGTGGCAAAGATACGAGTCAGGTTCCTTTGCGGAAATCCTCGAATTTGATCTTGTGCTAGTAGAAGAATCCCCGAAAAAGAAAATTTGTGCAGTAATTTTTTTGGTTGTAGACTGGGTGGGTGTCACCCCAAAAAAGGTGACACCAGGTGTAGAATTACACTAGACCGAGGTACATATGGGCCACATCGGATTTGTACATTGGCTCCAGTAGACTTTGGCCTTTATGGTTTGAAGCACAAGTGGAAAACCTTGCACCATCTACATGCTCAGAATAGTACAATATGGTAGAGTTATATTGCAATATCATTGAATTACTCCGACTGATGACCTGGTCATGGGATGCAAGACGCACAGGACCGGTCTTTGTGGCGACGCTTGGAGAAGGCTTACGTCCAGCAGTGGAGGTCTTTCGGCTGACATGATGATGATTGAATTACTCACCTAAAGAAAGGATGTATGCTCTCATCGGCTTTGAATTCACATTTGCTTCGATCCACCTGGTCATTCTTGGCAATGTGTTCTGCAGTGATATGCTCAAACACCCAGTTTGGCACTCTGTTGCGACGGTCGTAAGACAATATGAAGTCATCATAGGAACGCAAATTGTCCAGACTAGGGAATCCGTATTTCATTATTTGTGATACCTGGAATTGTTAAGATTTAATTTAAACTTTGTAAATTGCTTGTAAGAAAATAAAATATTATAAGCAAATTATGACTCGTTAAGCGTCTGATATTTAGCAATATCTGACGTGTTTAATAGCGCATAATGATAAAACACTCAGGTTTTGTATCTCTGTCTATAATAAACAGGTAGTTTGTTTTTTTGTTTGTAGGAGGTAATATCTGGAACTACTGGTCCGATTGGAAAAATTCTTTTTGTGTTGGATAGTCCATTTATTTAGGAAGGTTATAGGGTATATAACATCACGCTAGGACCTATGGGGGCGGAGCAGTAAACACAAACGCGGGTGAAGCCGCTGGTAGCCTATAAATTGATAACAACACGCGGGCGAATCCGCAGGCAAAACCTAGTGTCTAATATAGCACAAACAAAATGTTTACTATCAGATTCATACCCGATCTTTAGGGCCACCGGTTTCCATGAAAGGGGTAGCAGCCGACACTGTCCCGAAGACTGGCAGGCCTGGCATGCTCTTGAGACGTTTACCATCAACAACGATCGAGTCATCCCAAAGTAAATTATGGAATTTTTCAGTATTTTGTCCAACATAAAATCCGGTCAAGCCGATAGCACTCAATTGAGCGATGTGCAACAGCCGCTTACGAAACATGTTGTCTTTAAGTTTATGTTAATAAATAATTGAGATTCAGGGCTTAAAAGTACGTATTTAAGTCAATATTAATAAGATTATTGTTTAGCACGTAACAAGACTAGATTTAGGTTATGTAAAAATGTCATTGACAGTTTGACATTTATCAGCTGTGAATGTGACAGTTGTATTTTTTTTTAATTTATTTGTGCTGCTTTGTATCAGTTTGAGAATTATTTTGATGATTATATAATTTATTTTATATGATGAAAATAATGTATTACAGATACTTGAAAAAAAAAACAAAAATAATGAGCACAATTTTATAAGTACAAAATTATAATTAAAATCTAAGCGCTGCTCTAACTTGGCGAAAAATATGTCAACTGTCAAATAGCGATGGGCGACTCGAGTTATCTAACTCGAGTAACTCGGGTCAGACCGAACGCGAGTCAGCCCGAGTCAAAATATAAGAAAATCGAGTTGACTCGGAGAGCGCGCGCGGCGGGCGTTCGACTCCGAGCGAGCCCGAATCAAACCGACGACCGAACGAACGTCCGAACTCGAGCTAGCCGGCTAGCCCGCGACTGCCCGCGAGTTGCGAGGCCCGATCGGCTCCGAGCGAGCCCGAATCAAACCGACGACCGAACGAACGTTCGAACTCGAGCTAGCCGGCTAGCCCGCGACTGCCCGCGAGTTGCGAGGCCCGATCGGCTCCGAGTGAGCCCGACGACCGAACGAACGAACGTCCGAACCGAGAGTGAAAGAGATAGTTCTCGTTGTTGTGGTTTCTTATCAGTGATGACCGTGTGATGAGCTATTTTATTAGATATTTTTATAGAGTTACCTACAAAGTTTTTTTTTTTTTTCATTTAGAAATAAGTGCCATTACTTAGATGTTGATTGTTGATTAGCTTTTTTATAGGTGTTGTTGATGTGCTTAATTTAAGGAATAAAGTTCCATCGAAATAATAATAAACGTCTGATTTTTGAATAGTCTCATTTTTATTTAATTGACTACCATTTACTCGGCGAATCAACGCCACGCAGCCCACCGGACCCGACCCAGTGAACCCTGAACGTAGCTAGTACCAAGTTGAGCTGACTCGGACGGTCGACGCGGCGACGTGACGGATCGAGTCGAGTCAACTCGAGTTGCAACCCGAGTTAGTAAACGGGTCAACTCGAGTTACTCGAGTTACCAAAAAGTCAACTCGGCCCATCGCTACTGTCAAATTAATAAGGTCGTGTTCCAAACCTATGGAGTAGAGTTTATTTCTATCTTATTTTTATTGTTGTCCTCTCTTTACTGTTCGCAATAGGGCAGGAAAGCACTACTAAAATATGCATGCATTTACATTTTGAGATTTTGTACCTGAAACGAGCTTCGGCTGCAGCAGTATTTTCCTAATAATTTCATAAAAATACATGTAACATTTCCAAAATAGTGACGAATGAAATCGTTGAAGCGATTTCCATAGTTATTAAGTTATATCCTTGGAAAAAAACATAAGAATCATGACGAAATTGTTTATAAAAACGAACCGCACTCTTTCAGCGGTTTTATCAAAATATAAATTCAGTACAGCTGCAAAATCTATTGCTTCAGTGGACATAAAAGGCAAACAATTTGTAACAGACGATTACACTAATATTACGCCAAAAATTGTGTCATATTTGGGTAAGAATCTTCACATGCAAAAACATAACCCACTTTCAATTGTGAGGCAAAGAATCGTGAACTATTTTTACTCGTCGTTCACTCAAAGAGGCAACCCAGCGTTTAGTGTATACGATAACTTGTGTCCTATAGTCACAACAAAGCAAAACTTTGATGACTTGTTGATTCCGTCTGATCACCCAAGTAGAGCGAAGTCTGATTGTTACTACATAAACAGGGGAACCCTATTGAGGGCCCATATGACAGCTCACCAGAGTGAACTATTAAGGTCTGGTCTGGACAACTTCCTGATGATTGGAGATGTTTATAGAAGGGATGAAATTGATTCCACACATTTTCCTGTGTTTCACCAAGTAAGTTAAACAGTATATTGTTTTCATGTAATATCTAGAGAGTCTGTTTTCAAAATAGCTTTTAGAATACTTAACCATATCTATGTTAGTTTTAAATCTTTTGGATTCTTGTCGACTCCCTGTTAGATATATCTGTTCTTAAGTTCTACTAATGAATGTTAGGCACACATATATATGCTCATAAACTGACTCGCCCATGTATTATATATGTAGACCTTCTTCTAGAATAATTCTGTCTATTAAAACAACTGTATCAAAATCTGTTGCATTTAATTAAACTATTTTATTCATTAAGCCCTAAGAGGACACCAGTGTCCGTACACCTATTATCTATTAATTGCATCTGTAATTACAATAGTGGAAAGGTTAAAAGATCTAAGTATACATAGGGACAAACAGCGAGAACGACTTTGTTTTATATTATTTAATGATAGTATTTACTTTTTCTTCAATTTACTTTCATATACAATAAATTTTTAATATTGCAATATTTCCAATTACAGGTAGATGGAGTACGATCTCAGCGTAAAGATGAACTGTTTCCTGGACAACCAGATCTAGAAATATTTGAGGCAAATTATGACCAAAAGAATCCCCATACTTTCATCAACTCAATTAAAGACCCGATGAAACAAAGCTGCCACACTTTAGAAGCAACAAAATTAATGGAGACCCAATTAAAAACGCACCTCATTGCATTAACAAAAGTGTTATTCGGTGAAACTATTAAATACCGATGGGTAGAAGAGTACTTTCCATTCACTCATCCATCTTGGGAGCTTGAAATATTTTTTGATAATAAATGGATGGAAATCTTAGGTTGTGGAATAGTTCGTAATGAAATTCTAGTCAGTGCGGGTCCAACAAACAGCATAGCTTACGCGTTCGGTCTTGGCTTGGAAAGACTTGCAATGGCATTGTACAAAATTCCTGATATTCGGTTAATGTGGAGTACGGATTCAGGATTTTTGACACAGTTTGAGAATGTTAACTTAAATGAAAGGATTACGTATAAACCTGTATCATCTTACCCGCAGTGTACAAATGACATGTCATTCTGGTTACCTGAGAACTTGACAATTGACACATTTGTAAACAATGATTTTTATGATCTAGTCAGAGATATTGGAGGCGATATTATTGAACAGGTTTGTAATATTTTTATTTTTTATTATAATAATATCATTTCAGACAATAAAAGTCCTGGCCTTCTTGAAGGCCTTCCTCAAATTTCGCTATAACCAGACCTGACTGTCTTGCATCAATTGGAATACGCGACCCACACCAGCGCATCAGTCCACCTCGTGCATGATACAAAAATGATTTCTAGTGCGGGGCGACATTTCTATTAGAAAAAGAAAAACAAGAAAATGTAAATTCATTAGCAACATTTCTTCATGAGCATGGAAAGTTCCCGACTTGCGAGTATTTCATAGTAAATTCATCAATGCAGCTGAAAGACACCGACTGCCGAACATGGGCCACCCCAAGTGTCGCCACGCCACAATAACCGGTGCTATGCATTTCGCTTGAATCGTTTTCCCTGACCCTCACTAAGTCGTCAGTCCACTGCGGACCTGGTGCATTGCATTATACAGTTTTATTTCATTACTCTACTCTCAAAAAGACATCCACCAATCCACACTGGACCCGCGATAGTGTATTACTAATACTAGTAGATTAGTGGCTCTCCTAGAGAGGAGGCCTGAGTCGTCGTCATCCTACCCTTATCCCATGTTACTTGGGGTCGGTGCAACATGTTTTTTTCTTCCACTATGTCCTGTCACCCGTCACACTATCACTAACTCCATTTCTTTCATATCACGCCTCACACAATCCATCCATCTCTTCTTCGGCATCCCTCTTCCTCTCCATCCATCTACGTGTAAACTCAGAACTCTTTTTGTAACATGCAACAGGAGGCTTGAGTCATAACATTGAAACCATTTCAAGGTAGTAATGTTATTGTTTAAAATCTCTTTTTAATTTCCAGGTGCGGCTCAAGGACAAATTCGTTCATCCGAAGACAAAGAAGCACAGTCTCTGCTACAGCATAGTGTACCGACACCTAGAACGAACGCTCACCCAGGCGGAAGTCAACCAGGTCCACAAGACGATCGAGAAGGCAGTGGTCGACACTTTCGGTGTCGCTATTAGATAAAATTGAGATTATAATAAATTAGCTGTAGATATTCTATTCATGGTATTAATATTCACCATCACTGGCGTAGCTACCTTAGGTGGCATCCGGTGCGGAAATTGTTTGTCACCCCATCGAAACTAAAAAGCAATAAATTTTATATGAATAAAGGACATGGATCAGGAGGAGATGGACAAGGATAGCGTCAGTCTCTTCTGCGGGAATCCCCGTATTATACATAAAGCTGAGCTAGTGCTAGTGGAGGAATCCCCGAAAAAGAAATTTTTGTGCTAGTGTTTTTTTTTGTTGTAGGTGGTTTTTTGGTGGGTGTCACCCCAATAAAGGTGACAAACGCCCGCCCGCCCCCGCCGCCCCCCCTTGATACGCCACTGTTCACCATAACTGTTAAATTATTGGCATGGTTGGCTCTGGGCCAACGCTACATAAAGCGGGAATCCGCGCGGTCCTGCACGAGTTGCTCCGCCCGGGATAGCGGCGCGGGGCCCGTCGCGGGTCCGCGCTCCACCAGTATGAAGGCTAAGAACGAACAGGGCGGGTGGTTTAGTCAGTAAGAGTCTGACATTAGATAGATAGATTAAACTTTATTGTACACCAAAAAGTCATACATACACACATTCACATACATTGTTTCCCGTTTTCCAATGGCGGGATTCATTCAGTCATTAGATGATTTTTCCCACCATAAAAAAACTAGACGGTTGTGGATAACATGTTCGAATTTTTGCACGAGAACCCCCTATCATTGATACGGCAGATACGGCCGTAGCTATGCCCCAGTTCATGGGTATGAGTACCCACGAGGTTTTGTAACAGCCAGCGTCCTTAAATATGAGTTTGTAAATTATTATACAATGTTGATACGACAGAAGGGCTTTCCTTAAAAAGGATCATTGTACACCAATATGAACAACTTTTACTATGAGACCAACCCACAAATCATGAAAAAAAAACCTGCTGCTCCATAGATTTATATTCGCACTAGCTTCTGCCCGCGACTTCGTCCGCGGAAAATTTCTTGTAGTGATAGCTCGGTTAACATCCATGTTATATAGGTAAATAATTTATAGCCTATGTCACTCAGGAGTAAAGCAGCTTTCTATTGTTACTAAAATTTTTCCAATCGAACCATTAGTTCCAGAGATTACCTCCTACAAACAAAAAAATAAAAAAACAAACTTTACCTCTTTATTATATTAGTGTAGATAACTCGACAAAATGTATGGAGCACCGGGATTTTTTTTCATAATTTTTTGGGTTGGTCTTATAGTAAGTTTTTCATATTGGTGTGTACAATGATCCTTTTTAAGGAAAGCCCATCTGTCGTATCAACTTTGTATACCTACCTAGTTTAAACGTTTAAAGTTACTTGTTTCAAACTTTACTGTTTATTATTAAGGAAAATTTTTTTTTAAGCAAAAATTATCCAATGACGATTCCCGCTTCCCGCGCGAGAAACAGTATCAGACTCTTACTGACTAAACACCCCACCCCGTTCCTTCTTAGCCCTTCACACTGGGGCGAAGCTTTATTTCAAAAAGAGACCCTGGGCCCCAGTAGGCTTCGACCCTTTTGTAGAGTCTCTACAGAACTTTACTGTTGGTTTTTGCGGTCAAATTTTTGTCGCTATCAAATGTTTTGTTTCTGTATGCGAAGCTCGAAGTCCTCGGTGTCCTACAGTAGGTAGTTGACAAAGATACAATTTACACACTTATCCTAAGCCAGCCCAACCTTGGTGAAATAAAACAAATAATATATATAATATGTTGAATTTATATGGTTTTTTATTTTGTTTTTCTTTTCTTCTTCACTTTCTGTAAGTTTACACATACGATGTGTCCTCATTCCAGTTCTCACTCTGTATAGGACATGCAAAACTCTGTCACAGGAGAACTGCTCTGCCGCGCTTATGATAATGGCAGTAACTCACATTTTGGTCGATATTGAGTTAAGTATACAGAAATGTAGTTCTCGATCTCTACATTCCAAATATATACTTAACTCAATATCGACCACAATGTGACTTACTGCCACTATCATAAGCGCGGCGGTGCTAATAAGAGCTTAAATCTTAAAATATCGCGAGAAACTGAGGTACGACTTGAAAGGCAAGTCATGTCAAAATGCATGTGGCAATTATAGTGTTTTCGTCCTATGATAAGTTCCCTGACAGTTCTTGTCTGACAATTACAGTGATGTGAACTAACGAAATTTAATCGATTTTTTTATAGGTAATATCGAATCAGTTGGCAAAGAAAGTGGAATCGGATGGCTAATTTTCGATTTTTTTTTCCTACTAATATCCTAATGTTATAAATGTGAAAGTTTGTGGATGGATGTGTATGTGGATGTTTGTTACTCTTCCACGCAAAAACTACTGTACGGATTTTGATAAAACTGTACAGTAATATATGTAGCTTGTACGTAATTAAATGATTAATTACTACCATTATTTTGAAGAGTCGCTGCGAACCTGGATTGCCAAGGGCTATTGAAGAAACAGGAGTGACTTTTAGTCGTGAGTCTGAAACTATTTCCAGCTCCACGCAAAGCGAAGTATTTGGTAAATCCCAACAAAAAATAGGGACCTTTAATTGGGTTTATTATGGTGGGCAAAAATCATCCAATGACGAATCCCGCTCTTGGGCGGAGCAGGAAACAGTGTCAGACTTACTGACTAAACACCCCACCCCGTTCCTTCTTTGCCCTTCGCACTGGGGCCAAGCCTTCCTTTCAGAAAGAGACCCTGGGCCCCAATAGGCTTCAACCCTTTTACAGAGTCCTTACGGGTTGGAAAAACATAGATTAAAAAACAGAAATTATTTCCATCATTATTTATTTGGATATAAAATAAAATTCAAAACAGTTTCAAACATGCTGGATTAGAATGTGATGTGCAGTGAAGGTCAGGCCCACCTGTTGCACAGTCTATGCCCTAAGCCACCTAATCTACCCCCTTTAAAAAGCAGGGGTGGGTAAAGTAGCTTAGGGCACAAACCCTACGTGTTCTATCAGACTGCACTAGTGGGTGGTGGGGGCGCTCGGTTCTCGGCGTCTGCGTATTCTCAGTATTCGCTTCGGCGATGAATCAAATTGGTTTAGAACCACAAGCGTAGTCACCTAACAGACGCTATACGCAGACTGCCGCGTACGCCTAATGGTAGGTTTACACGCTTGCTAAGCGTTGGCCAGCCTCGGCAAATCGCCATTGTATAAATGGGGAAACCCCGTAAACACAATGGCGGTTGGCCGAGGCTTGGCAAGCGTGTAAACCTACCATTATGAAGACGTGGGGTGCCATGACAGAAAACCTCCTCGAGCGCCCGCAGGCTGGAGTTCCCTTGCGGACACGTCCGGAGTGAAGACCAGTCTGCGGGACGGTGCACCCCGGGAGGCCGCCATCGACCCACCCTTGGGCAATCCCTGCCTAAGGGTGCTCGATGGCGGCTTGCGAATATTCTGTTGGGAGTATCGCCTCAACGCGTGTCCCTCTGATTTAGCAGAGGGCACAGCGACGAGGTAAGAGCGGGCTCGGTGTGCACTCACCCTGCCATCGGGCAGGCAGGAGGAAGAGTTCCTCCTCCTTCTGCCACCGCTAGACTCGTAGCCCCAAAGATTGTCCAAGGTCATGTTTCTGACTTTCGATGGGGGTCGAGGGCCTTGGCTTAACCGCCCGGGCCGCGAGGAAGACAACCTCTATAAAAAATCACCCCAAACCTCCAAGCGGCGGCGCACCGTGAGGGAGGTTGTTAGCTTGACTAATGGGTAGCTAAATTAGTCTCTAGTGCGGACCACTAAACTTGAGCAAGTACAGATTGTAGTATACTCGTGGGAACAGCATGAACAGCAAATTTTTCTCAAAAAACTTTTTGGAGAGTGACGAGCGGTCGGAGTCCGACGCTGCGTCCAGAAGGAGCTCAGGCTCGGAGATGGAGGAGGAGTTGGTGGGCAACTCCGGAAGGGACTTGCGTTCCTTCCGGAAGCGCACCAAATCGGAGGACGGGCAATCGTCCTCCGATAATGAGAAGGGTTCGGCCCCAAAGATCCCCACCGGCAGTCGCGGTGGGGCCCAAAGCCGAGGTAGAGGCAGGGGGCTCACTGCGCAGGAGTCCGCTCAGCGAGCTGAAAAGCTGGCTGCGGAAGGGTGCCACCCTGGTGCAGTCAGCGCTGGAGAGCGCCCGCCGCGTCAGGCCGGTGGCGCGCCAGACGCTGGGGCGGACTCCGCCGAAGAGGCCCGCAGGTCCTTCGGCGAAATGATGGTCGCGGCGCTGCGAGATATGGGCCGCAAGAGGCTCGCAAAGCCGTCTTCCAAGGGGAAGACGGTTTTGAAGCACGCCGCCTCTTTGTCCGAGGCCTTCGATAAGGCCTTGGACAAGAGTGTGGCGAAGCTGCGGGCCGAGCTCCGGGCCGAGCTTCGGGCCGGGCCCGCGGGCCCTGGAGCCGTTCGGCGGGAGGCCGTCGGAGGGGGTTCCGGACAGGGGCAGGGGCAAAGTCAGCCCCAGCCCCAGCCTGAGGCAGGGAACCAGCTGCTGACGCTGGTACAGACGGAACTGGCTGCCTTCCGGCAGCAGCTGCAGCAGCAGCAGCAGCAGTTCCAGCTGCAGATCCAGCGGCAGCTGTCCCTGCTGGAGGGCATAGTCTTGCGCCCTCCACTGGCGACCTCCGGCCAGCGCCAAGCGGCAACTTATGCCGCTGCCGCTGCGGCCACGGCTGCTGCGCCCAAGGCGGGCCCGTTGGGGCAAGCCGGGCGCAGGGCCTCAGCGCCGGAGCCTGCGAGGCCAGCCCCGGTGGCTGGGCAGCGTCGGGCGCGGGCCGCTCCTCCCACGAGGGGTGGTGTGGCGCCTGCTGCTGCCAGGCCAGCGGGAGCTCCTATCGCGGTGGCGGCGACTCAGTCGCGCCTGCCGCCTCCCCCGCCTCAAGAGCCATCGTCTGGCGCCGACTGGACGGTCGTCGGCGCCAAGAAAAGCGCGGGTAAGGCGCGCAGGGCGGCCAAGAAGCGTGCGAAGCGCCAAGAGCGCAGGAAGCGGGCCATGGCGGCGAGACTTCGCGCCCCGAAATCCGAGGCTGTAGTGATCACACTGCAGCCTGAAGCGGGAAAGAAGGGCGCGGATTATGACTCCGTCATGGCGAAGGCAAGGCGGGCGGTGGAGCCCCACCTTGACGAGCTCGGAGTGCCTGGGGGCTTCTGCATAAGGCAGACCCTAACGGGGGCCCGAATTCTGGAGGTCCCCGGCTCGGCCAGTGTCGCTGACATCCTGGCCGACAAGATTAGGGTGGCCCTCAGTGCGGAGGAGGCCCGAGTGTCCAGGCCCACCAAGTGCATCGACATGCGCATAATGGGCCTGGACGATTCAGTCAAGGTGGACGAGGTGGTGGCCGCCATCGTCAGGGTGGGCGGTTGCACGCCCGAACAGGTTCGGGCGGGCACCATCCGCGCTGACAGCACGGGCATGCGAGCCGTCACGGTTAGCTGCCCCGTGCCGGCGGCCAAGGCCATCACTGGCGAGGGCCGACGGCTTCTGGTGGGCTGGGTCTCCGCCCAGGTAAAACTGTTGGAGCCCAGACCTCTGCGGTGCTACCGCTGCCACGTGGGGCACCACGTGGGGGCCTTCTGTGCTGCGGAGGTGGATCGCAGTGACCACTGCTACCAATGCGGTAAGCCCGGTCACAGGTCTGCCGAGTGCCGGAATGCGCCGCACTGTTACGCATGTGCGGCGGCAGGCAAGCAGGCCGACCACCGGGCTGGGTGCAGGTCCTGCGACCCCCCGGCCAACGTGAAGGCCAAACTTCGTCGGCCCCCCACCAGCAACACCGCCGCAACCGCAGCCGCTTCCTCTGCCGCCGCCGCTGTTGCTGCCGTCGCCGCCGCAGCCACTGTGGCGGCACCCTCTCAGAGGGCTAGGGAGGAGACTATGGACTGCCAATAACGGCTCCATTACGTCTCCTCCAGGCGAATATCAACCACTGCGCCCCAGCTCAGGATCTGTTGCTCCAGAGCATGGCGCAGTGGTCGATAAACGTCGCCGTGGTCTCCGAGCCGCACTTTGTCTTGCCCAGGGCTGACTGGGTTCAGGACCTGAGCGGCTCGGTGACCCTTATCTCGTCGGCCGCCGCTGGTACCCCGACCCTCGAGGCCGTCACGAAGGGTCGGGGTTGCGTGGCAGCACGGTTCGGGGACATTGCAGTGGTAGGCGTCTACCTGTCCCCGAACAGAACTCTCGCCGATCTTCACGACTCCCTCAGGGAGCTGAAGACCGTCGTCGCTGGGTATGGTACCCTCCCCGTGGTCGTTTGCGGGGACTTCAACGCCTGGAACATGGCTTGGGGTTCCCGGCTCACGAACCAGCGGGGTCGGTTGGTGGAGGACTGGGCTCTGGAAACAGGCCTGGTCGTCCTAAACCGGGGTTCTGTCCCCACGTGTGTGCGGGTGCAGGGTGAGTCCGTGGTGGACATTTCGTTCGCCAGCCCCGCTCTGACACCGCGTGTAGTTGACTGGCGCGTCATGGAGGGGGTGGAGACATACTCGGACCACCGGTATATCCGGTTTGATGTCTCCGCCCAGACCTCGACCGCGCCGGTCCGACAGACCCCATGTGGTCCGCGTTTTGCGCTGAGGCAGCTGGAACGGGAGCTCTTCCTGGAAGCCGCGGCGGTGCAGGCCTGGGTGCAAGCACCGGTCAGGCCTGCCGACATCGACGTCGAGGCGGAGTGGTTCCGGGAGGCCTTGTCGCAAATTTGCGACGCGGCAATGCCCCGTCTCCGCCCAGGACGCGCCCGACGCCAGGTGTACTGGTGGTCGCCAGAGCTTGCGACGCTGCGCGCCGCATGCAATGCTGCGCGACACCGGTATACCAGACACCGCAGGCGCCGCTTCCGCCCGCCGGATGCGGAGGCCGTAGAGGCGGAGCTGTACGAGGGATACAGGGTGGCAAGGCGCACCCTCCGATCGGAGATAAAGCGGGCCAAAGACGAGGCCTGCAAAGCGTGGCTGGGGACGCTCAACGCTGATCCGTGGGGACGCCCATACAAGTTGGTGCGGGAGAAACTCCGCCCATGGGCTCCCCCGTTGACGCAGAGTCTCCGGCCACAGATCGTGGAGGGTGTGGTGAGCGCTCTGTTCCCTGCGCGGGGGGACCACTCCCCCCCGCCCATGGCTCCGCCACCAGCGGTGTCTGACGCGGACCACGTCAGCGACGACGGTACCAATGCTCCGGAAGTGACCGAGGTAGAGATGAGAGTGGCGGTACGCAGGATGGGTGCGAAGAATACCGCCCCAGGACCCGACGGTTTGCCTGGAAAGGCTTGGGTCCTGGCCATGGAGGCTCTCGGGTCTCGATTGGGGGGGCTCTTTAGCGCATGCTTGGAGAGGGGCCAGTTCCCACTTCCCTGGAAGACGGGAAAACTGGTCCTCGTCGCGAAGCCGGGGCGCCCTGCGGACTCTCCGTCCGCGTATCGGCCCATTGTGCTGCTTGACGAGGTGGGCAAGCTCTTTGAAAGAGTCATTGCAGACCGCCTCGTCAAGCACCTAACACTGAAGGGGCCCGATCTCGCGGACGACCAGTTCGGGTTTCGCAGGAGGCGCTCCACGGTGGACGCCATCATGCGCGTGCGAGCCCTCACGACGGGGGATGCGGTGTCCCGGGGCAGGTGTGTCTTGGCGGTGTCGTTGGACATTGCCAACGCCTTTAATTCCCTGCCCTGGAGTTGCATTAGGACGGCACTCCGGTATCACCGGGTGCCCGACTACCTCTGTCGTACAATCGAGGCCTACCTGTCCGACAGGTACATAGTCTACCCCGGTCACCAAGGAGATTGGAAACGGCGAGAGATGTCGTGCGGTGTCCCACAGGGATCGGTACTAGGACCGCCCTTGTGGAACATCGGGTACGACTACGTGCTGCGCGCCGACCTCCCCGTAGGGGTCAGCGTGGTCTGCTACGCAGACGACACGCTGGTCCTAGCGCAGGGAAGGTCGTACCAGGCGGCGGTCGAACTAGCGACACGCGGGGTTGCGACAGTCGTTGAGAGGATCCAGCAGTTGGGACTCAAGGTGGCACTGCACAAGTCCGAGGCCATGTGCTTTCACGGCCCTCGGAACGCGCCACCAACGGGTTCCCAACTAACGGTAGAAGGAGTTCACATCGGCGTCGGGTCGACGATGAAGTACCTAGGACTTGTCCTCGACAGCCGATGGAATTTCGAGGAGCACTTCCGACGTCTGGCCCCCAAACTCAATCGGACGGGGGCTGCTCTCAAGCGGCTCCTGCCGAACCTTGGGGGTCCAGACGCCTTCTGCCGGAGGCTCTACGCCGGCATCGTCCGGTCCATGGCCCTTTATGGGGCACCAGTGTGGGCGCCGACGCTACGTAAACGCCCGGCGGCCCAGCTGAACGCCTGCCAGAGGGTCATGGCCATCCGGATGGTGCGGGGATACCGCACGGTGTCCCGCGAGGCGGCGAGCCTCCTTGCTGGCCTACCACCATGGGATTTGGAGGCAACAGTCCTTGCACACATGCACGACCAGCGCGTGGAGATGCAACGCCGGGGCGAAGATCCGCTGCCCGAACATGTCGAGGCGTGGCGGAAGGAGCTCCGGCGAGATCTCATGGTGAAGTGGAAACAGCGACTGTCGCAACCCAGCGCTGGGCACACCGTAATCTCAGCGGTAGTGCCCCTCTTTGAGGCGTGGCTGGATAGACCTCACGGCGTCCTCACTTTCCGCATGACGCAGGTTCTCACCGGACATGGGAAGTTCGGGAGATTCCTGCACCGGATTCGTGCGGAAGAGACGTCCGGGTGTCGCCACTGTGAGGCGAGCCCGGAGGACACGGTGGAGCACACGGTGGAGGTGTGCCCTGCTTGGGAAGAGCATCGCCGTGTCCTCGTGGGGGTGATCGGCGGTGGCGACCTCTCGCGCCGGGCCCTGGTTCAGGCCATGGTCCGCAGCGAAGAGGAATGGCAGGCGGTCGCCTCCTTCTGCGAAGCAGTAATGCTCGTAAAGGAGGAGGCCGACCGCATAAGGCAAAGGCAACGGCGTACTCGCCGTAGCCGTCGCCGCCGCGATCCTGCCGATATCCGGCCACCGTAGACACTGGCTCGCGGACGGTGAGCAATGGGTAGCTCGCCGTCCGGTCGTCTGTAAGACCGAGTCCTAGTCGTCAACGGCGCGCACCGTTCCCGCGCGCCTCAAGGAGTTGTCAGCAAACTGCAGGGGCCCTTCAGGGTCGAAGCCTCCTGGAGCCTAGAGGGTATGTGGAAATTGTAACCTCGACTCCAGAAATAAGGCAAGGAAGGTACGGGGTAGGTTTTTTAGTCAGTAAGAGTCTGACACTGGTCTCCCGCTCCGCCCAAGAGCGGGTTTCGTCATTGGATGATTTTCACCTACCATAAAAAAAAAAAAAAAAAAAAAAAAAAAAAACCATTATGAAGACGTGCGGCTCACGGGAGCACTGTGAACGCAAATGGCGTCTGCATACATTTTGAATTACAGGCACCCGCTCCCTCCTCCACTCTGAAAGAGTACTACGATTGCTCAACCTTTTTCTGTAGGCACCTTTTTTTTCATTATACTCAATGATTTCAGGCTAATTATAACTACAAGTAAGTAATAATACCCAGTATATGTTTGCTTATATTCACCTTAATTTGGTAACATCCATACTAAAAATTACTTAAATATTAAGTGGAAATATTATTTTGGATACGCTAGGCAGACCAAAAGTTGAGTATCGCAGTACCTATAAATCTCACATTTAGACAAGTCACTATTGCGTCGACAATTTAATATAATATACACCAAAACACCGGACTATAACAGGTTTTCATATCACGATTCACTTATATTATTGTGATGTGACATAGATCCACTTTACAGAAATATACAAGAGTAGGTATTACTTAATCAAAAAAACGTATATTCTTGAAAAACACAAACTACACTAAACGTGCTGGTAGACTTGAGCATTCAATTGTAACAGAACATCGAGCATACGCCGTTTTTATATTTGTCAAACTGAAAAACGAGCCGAGCCAAGCATTGAGCCAAACATTGCTATGAACGTTTTCACGAGCATTCTAGTGAACGTCGAACGGGCCGAAGCTTGGCTCGCCAAATAGGTCGAAGCACTGCTCGCTAGAACGCTCGATAGGATGCTCGCCAGAACGCTCGATAGAATGCTCGCCAGAACGCTCGATAGAATGCTCGCCAGAACGCTCGATAGAATGCTCGCTAAAATGTTCTTGTATTTTTCTATGATGTAACATTCGCAAGAATGCTCATTACAAGTGAATGCTCAAGTTTATCAGCATCTTTACATCGGCATGTTTTCAAGCTTATTGACCTTTTTACCGCTTACGTCGGATAGGTATATCTGACAAAAACTACAGTATTTATTTGGTCGTACATTTACGACCAAATAAATAGGTACCTACTCACGCCTCGTCAGCTCTTCTGTCTATGAGAATCGAAGAGCTAAACGATAGAGAAGAGATAGAGTACACTGTCGCGAATCCGCAACCTTAGCGAATTGGACACGAAAACGCTCGGGCCAATCCGACGCAACCAGTTAAAGGGCCCATGTAATTATGAAACTTCCCTACGGTAAGAAGGACCACACTGAGCAATAAATAAAATTATAGACTTCAAACCACAGATATATCTATACCTAGATAACGCAAGAGCAACTACTTCGCGTGCCTAGCTTACGTACAAAAATCGTAAGTGGTCACTTTTCGCGGTCAGTCGGCATCGGTGTACAGCGCTAGTCGGATATCAGTTAAATAGGTATATAAAAATGGTTAATTGTGCTGGTAAGGCGGGGTTGGAGCGAAGGGGACGCCGTACGCAGCGGCGTCTTTGAATATATTTGATTTTCTCATCACAAATAGTGCTTATGACGCCATAATAGGTAGTCAAAAGATTGCACGCTTGGTTTCCATACAGATCGTGATGCTTGCATTATCTAGATATATTATATCTATATTTGTGTTTCAAACTCTAAGGTGAAAGCTATGACCCTGAGCACGTGTTCACTAGATGGCGCTGAACTGACCATTTTTTATGGTATACTTTAATACTATAGTTAGAATCATGAACAGTCAGAAGAGGGTGGATTTGAAGGCAGTAATTTGACTAAGTTCAATAAAGGGGAATGTCCAATTTTCGCGGATAAGTACCTTTTTCTTGACTTAATAAAGTCAAGAAAAAGGTACTTATCCGCGAAGATGCGCCCATATACTAAAAATAAAATAACTAAAAGCATCGAGTTAACGCCATCTAGCGACAAGGCGACGCTCAGGTTCACACCTTTCATCTTAGGTTTCAAAATATCTTATAAGGTACATACAACATTAGTTTTTCTAACCTAACATAATATCACAGAAAATCCATGGATTACATCACACAGACTGAACATCAGGATAAAATTGTTATTCATAATATTTTAAATATTCAATACTGTTTCCTAATTTAAGTATCTAAAATTCTAAATTAACTTTACACAGAAATAGAATCTTAAAAAAATATTCCTCATTATATAGAATTAATGACGAAAGGTACCTATATTTACAAGAAACATTTAACCCTACCTAATAACTCCTTATCGAATGGTTTCTTCAAAGAAAATTACGAAAAAAATTGTAACAAAATTGTCAATTTATTACAAACTGCTGCGATTTGTTGGCGACCTATCAACAGCCAAACAGATTTCTTAATGAACCTCAATGTACTATCGCGGTCATTTCTGCCTCATCACTTCGCTTGAATCTTTTAGAAAGTTTTTGTTTCGAGTGCAAGCAAAAATGATCTTAGCGGTGGTCAGGCGGAAGTGTTTCCGATGGTACCTCTACTTCTAATATTTTTATATAACAAAGGTCTTTTTACATAGTACGGGTAAGGTGAAAGCAAGACGAATATATTCATCTTTAAGATGAGAGAAAAGGAAAGGTAACTACATTTTATGATTGCGACAGCTGTACACCTGCGCCATCCAATGGCAAGGGTGTAATTTAAAGAGTATATTTGTACCTAGTGAAAAGATCAAGTCATCAAGTCTCTACATCAAATTCTGAATAAACGAGCGGTCTATTTGTTGAAAATGCGTCCTCATCTCACAGCCATCAAGATAATATGCATATAGCTCATTAGATTCCTGTAGATAGATACACCTGCTCACATGCAAGAGTAGCTAGCTATTTAAGTAAAGTTTCCTTAGCACAGGAAATCAGATCTGGACCTTGACCATGACGTTTAAAATAAGATTGTTTTATTCCTGTTCCAGAGTGTGCAAGCGACAGTAATATTGAAGTAATACTGCTATAAGGGCTTGTGGTAGGCCCCCTGATTTTCGACTTATTACTATTGTAGTACCAACTTAAAGTTACCTTAGTGCAGACCCTGCTTTAAGGTAACTTGGAAAAGTAAGTAGGTTCAATTAAATGGTGACACAGAACACGATTTAGGTCACCATTTAATAACCACCACTTCATGTGTCAGCGGAGCAAGAATAGCAGCGAAAAGCTTATTTCACAGCCGTCATCGATTAGTTTTTTAATCCGTTCCGTCTCCATCAAAAATTTTAAATCACTAACATTATAAAGACGAAAGTTTGTATTTGTATGTTTGTTACTTCTTCACGATCGATTGACTGAGCGGATTCAATAAAACTTGCTACATAAGTAAACTATGTCCTAGAATAGCACATACGACCTATTATCCCCGGAACGTGTTCCCTTAGGATATTTTTTTTTGCTATCACATTGGCGAAAGTGCAGCAGCATGTCATAACATCATTATGTTAAAAAAAAAGGTTTCATTATTTTCACTAAGAGACCAAGTTGATTGAGTCACACCTCTCCTCTTCAGATAAGAGGACGGTTAAGAAAAGCTTCGCCCTATTCAGGGTGCAACGACTAAATAATTCAAACGCCTAATATACAGCAATCTTCTTCTTCGTCATTCTCATTTAGATCGTATCCAAATGTTGCGTCTTGTTCCATAAAATCAGTTTCGTCTTCGCTCATATAATCAGGTTCTGCGTCAGCTGCTCCTTCTGTTTCATCTTGCCCTTCAATAGGCGTTTCCTCGTCTACCAGATCATTGCCAATCAAATTATTTTCAGTATCAGCCGCTGGTAACTCTAATTCAATTTGCGTTTCAATAGAAGCTTCTGGTTCGACGTCAAGTGCAGGCGATTTTTGCTCTTCAGCCCGGTAAGAAACTACTGATTCGGAAGTATTCTTTTCTTTCTCAGGTGGTTTCGCATTTTCATTTTTTCTTTTCGCTATCTTTGACAACGGCTCATCATCAGAAGAGTCATCATCGGAAAGAATTGTAGTTGCAAATTGTTTGGCAGGTTGTAGGCTAGGTTTTGTCAGTTTAGGCTCTTGAACTGGTACATCTGTATCTATGATTTTTCTCATGTAGCGCTTTACATGCTTAACATGCGTATTAATGCTCACTTTAGGCTCTAGAACTGGTTCATCGGTATCTTTGGTTTTTCTTTTGTAGCGCTTCACTTGCTCAACATGCGTATTAAAACTCACTTTAGGCTCTTGAACTGGTGCACCCGTATCGTTGATTTTTCTCATGTAGCGCTTCACATGCTCAACATGCGTATTAAAGCTCACTTCAGGCTCTTGAACTGGTTCATCCATATCTTTGGTTTTTCGTATAATGCGCTTCACAGGGTTATTGCTTAGGTTTGCGTTCATATTAATGCTCTTTAAAAATTGCTTCCTCTTTATTGTGTTGTTTACGCTATTCATATCAAATAACGGGTTGATACTATCTCTTTGGATTTTACTTAGGCTCAACCGTCGTAAAATGTTAGGTTTCAGAGCTTTGAACAACTTCACCGGTTTTACTGGGCCAACAAATCCGCTAGGAGTGGTATTGTTAACGAGTAAAAGTGACCGCTTCTTCGGAGAAATATCTTCTTGTTTATCTGTTTGTTCTTGATTGTCTTTCTGCTCCTGATCATCTTTCTTTTCTTGTTTATCGTCATCATCAGTTAGATCAATCACTGACTTGAGCGCAATTCGTGATGGAAGTTGCGTTTGTTTTTGTTGTGCTGGTTTCATGCAAACATTTATGGGTACAAGATATCCCGTATCGAAATCTAATTTAAAGAATACTCCTTTATTCGCGCACGCGTATTTCAATTCGTAGAGCGAAGTGATAGGTGTTAGATCGCCAAGTGGTGACGATACTTTTGGAGGTTTAGGGTTGTCAGTATTGAAGGCTGAGGGTGTTATTGGTAGCAATATAGGTGTCTCCGTGGACGTAGATGGTCCCACAACTTCGGAAGCAGGTAATGGTGACACCGAGGAGGTTTGAGCAAAGGTAACCGGTTCAACAGGTGGTGCCGGAACTGTATCTTCAGCTTCAGCTGTCATGTCTTCATCAAATATTCCCGACATTTCCATCAAATCTGATAATATATTCTTAGTTTTAGGTTTGTGGGGCTCATTCCTGTCTTCTTCTGGTTTCTCAGAACTTACATTCTGTGTTTCTGGTTCGGGGTTGGCTAGGGGTTCAGTGGTTACGTTTTGACCTGATGTCTCAGGCTGATCTTGTACTTGACCTGCTGATACTTCATGTACAACAGAACTTTCAGTCTGGATTGGTAGATTAGTATGGTCATCTGTTTCGGCATTTACTTTCTCAGTTGATGGGTCTGACTGTACTTGTTCTGTTGATGCTGAAACTATTTCCGTTGGATTTGTTTCTTGGATATCCTTCTGAATGTCAATAACAGTACATTGATCGACAGGCTCGTTTTGATTACTTTCTGTCTCGATATTGACATTAATGTTTATATTTTTACAAGCTTGATCGTCTTCTGTTTTCTTAGACACATCCATTTTTGAGTAATAAAGATTAACGTCGGGGGAATCCTCACTAGTTATAGTCCCTACTTCGGTATTTTGCTGATCTTTGATCGTAGATACAGATTCATCGTCATCGTTAACTAGATCAACAATTTCGCTGTCAACGGTAGCGGGCGCTGGCGGCACATTTAGTGCAGCAAGTTTTTTCTTAACTTGCTCCTGTGCGCCGTGTAAATACATATGTTCTTGTAAGGCAGCGATTTTCGCTGGCATCTCAGCGATGTCCATCGCGCTCACCTCCACATGTTGGTCTATTTTATAAGAAATTGATCCATCAGCCAGCAATATTAGATGCACACCTTTCGGTAACTTAAGTGATGACCGCAAAATCTTTTTCGACTCCTGGAATAAGTGCAAATTAGGCGGAAACTTTACCGTGGTTAGCAATATTTTGTTTTCCCCCAAATATACAGGACTTGCTGTCGGTTTTTCGGAAATTTGTTTGCTGTTTAAAAATATCATTTTTTCTTTGAAATGTTTTGGTGGCGCAAAAGATTTGTTAAGGATTGGTGGGGGCATAATTGTTTTCAATCTATTGGATTTACTCTTTTTAATTGTTAACAATTTATTCAAACCAGACGGAGAAGTCAAAGTCGGGGCAATTGTCGTAATGGGAGTTTCTGTCGTAATGGTAGGTAGAACACTTACCGTACCTCCCGATTGTTTGTCAGAAGACATACAACGTGTGACTCGATACGCCGGTTTAGGTGCCTTAGGTTTCTCATGTGATAAGGCGAAGTTCTTATCTTTTGAAATAGGGACAGCCACAATAGTTCGCCTGGTCACGGTGACGGGAGCGGCGACTCCCCGTGGCACCTGAGGTGTCAATACTGTAGTTTTGACAGACACTTCACCGCCTAACGCAGGAACACCGTCTTCTACATCATCATCAATAGATATAGGTTCATTTTCCATAGTAACAGCAGTATCAGTATTCGATTTAACACTGACGTCTACTATGAGCGCATCCTCAGGAACAATTTCTACATCAGGAACTGTTCCTACATGACGAATTGTTCCTACAACAGGAATTGTTCCTACGTCAGGAATTTTTCCTACAACAGGAATTGTTCCTACGTCAGGATTTGTTCCTACGTCAGGAATTGTTCCTACGTCAGGAATTGGTCCTACGTCAGGAATTGGTCCTACGTCAGGAATTGTTCCTACGTCAGGAATTGTTCCTACAACTGGAATTGTTTCTACAACAGGAATTGTTCCTACGTCGGGAATTGTTCCTACATCAGGAATTGTTCCTATGTCAGGAATTGTTCCTACATCAGGAATTGTTTCTACGTCAGAAATTTTTCCTACATCAGGAATTGTTCCTACATCAGGAATTTTTCCTACATCGGGAATTGTCTCTACATTAGGAACTGTTTCAACATCTTGAACAGGAATTATTTCAACATCTTGAACAGGAATTATTTCAACATCTTGATCTTGAGCTGGTGTTTGCACGGTATTTTTGATGTTTTCTTGAACAGTTTGAGTGCCTTCACTTACATTTTCTTTAGTTACACCTTTTAGATTTACAGCTATTCTCAATTTTTTCTGCTCTGCACTTTTGATTCTCTGATCATGGATAATATAGTCTGCCAGCAAGTGGCGACAGCAACACACGCACAATCTGGGACATTCGTGTTTTGGTATACTTTCCCGACAAAATAACATCTGCAGCATTCTTTGTTTAGCCCAACAACAATATGTAACCGTCTTTTTATATTTATCCGTGCTTTCACCAGTTTTTCCTTTATCAGGTGGATAGTTTGTTGCGGATTTAATGTTAATTTTGGGCTTCTGTGTGCACGTGTTTGGCATGTCGCTCTCTCCATCTTCAACTTCTTTAGCTGGTACTAATATGAAGCTAGTATCTTCAGAGTTAGTCTTCATCTGATCACGCTGTTGCTTCATCTGCTGAGCGTTTTTACGCTTCCCTTTTATTTTTCCAATTTTTTTCTTAGCATCTTCCGGTTCTAGGTTTTTAGTTAATAGAAATAACATTTTGTTCAGGGCATCTAGAGTTAAGAGCGTCTCATTCGTCATTACACTTACTTTGGTTACTTCGTTACTTCTAGACAGCCAAGGTATTTCAGGTCTGAATTGCCTCGGTTTCCATATCGACGGTTTTTGCGGAAAAACTCTTTTTCCATTTACCATTTTTGGTGGTCGACCAGGGGGTGCTGGTGTATTCAATCGTGGTCTCAAGGTATCAAAAGTATTTCCAGTTGATGTATGTGTGTTAAAATAACTGGGTACTGTTGTTGGATGCCGGTCATTGTTGCTTTTATCAGGGTAATCGTCTGTTATGTCAAGCAATTTAGGTGGACCTCGGGCATCGTTGGCTACTGATAGTCTCGATAGTCGATCTGGCTCTGTTTCCGTGGACGTTACAGTTGTTTGAGCAGTGCAAGTCGGAGTATTTAAAGTTGTGACTAAAGTAACTGGCACTAGTGGCTCATTATTATGAACTTGGATAGGTGTTACTTCAGCAGTAAGAAGTCGCTGATTGATGCGACGTATCTCTGTGATGTCTGGTAGGTTTATTACTTTATTTCTTTCCGTCGTCGTAGGTAAATTTTCGAGCTGCGGTGATACAGGTTGTTTCGTGGCTTCCCAGCAATGGCGTAACATAGGAATAATATCTGTGACTTTTGAGTTATCTATGAGGCTTTGAGCAGGCAAAGCTGATGGTAGAACGGAAACGTTTTGGCTTTGAGTATCGTCTACTACTTGCGTTACAACATTTTCATCGGCAGGTTTAAGATACAGTGTTCCGGAGATAAGTTTGGATTCAAACGCTTTACTAACGTCGATAGTCAAGGGTTTGCAAGATTTGATCAGTACACGGTTACGCGGTGAGCTAAAGAATCCTACGCTTAACCTTTTTAATCTCGTATTAAAGTCAGGATTTTTACACAGCTGTATGGGATTGTATCTGCGACTTCGCGGCCTTTGTAATAAGTGGCTGGTTGTTTTAACTCTTTGGCTGTCATCTATTACATTTTTATCATCGTCGTCAGAGGTAACATTACCATCATCATCGCCGGGATTATCTTCTACATCTGCGTTTGTTTCATCATTACCGCTTACCGGTTCTGTTTTAATGACTACAATGCTATCATTGTTTACCGATACATTTTTAATAACACTAGCAGTTTTTTGGACATGTTCAACTGTTTTAGTATTATTCACTGTTACACTTTGGATGTTTTCACCGAGATAGTTTATGGTAACATTTTCAACTGGTTCTCGTTTAATTGGTTTACTTTTTTTAGCAATAGCGTCTAGTAAGTGTTTATCTACAACATGGTCGAAAGGCTGTCTGTGGAACATGTACATATCGTCTAACCTTGTCGTGTATACGATAGGGCACATCAGGAGCTTCGCATCTATTTTCGGAGTGTCTTCATCTTCTTTTTTGACTTTTGGCTCTGCAACAATTGTATAGTTTTGTTAGAATACACTTTTAAAAAATCTGGTAAATTTATTTATTTATTAAAACTTTATGCACAAAAGACTGTACAAAGGCGGACTTAATGCCTTAGGCATTTTCTACCAGTCGACCTTAGGGTGGTGCAGAAACATAACATGGTAGGTGCAACTTAAAAAGATAGACAAGATTTAGAGAAACAAAAAATAATAAACATACTAAATATACTAAACTACTACTGTAAATAAAATATACTATTTTGGTAATTCAAGTCTACCTGCGATTTTGAAGAGTAATTTTATTCATTGAATGTTTTATTTGGCATGGAAAATCAAGGTAACTATAATTTGTTTATTTTGTACTAACGACCTATCCCAGCTTCGCACGGGTACTGATATTGAATATATCATGCATGTATTATACACACAAACCTTCCTCTCGAATCACTCTATCTATTAAAAAAAGCCGCATCAAAATCTGTTGCGTACTTTACAAGATATAAGCATACATAGGATATTAGCAACTTTGTTTTATACTATGTAATGATTACTATTTAGTATTTACAGCTAAATAGAAATCATAGTATTGACTGACTTGTCAGTCTAGTAGTTAATGACCCTGACTGCCATGCGGGAGGTCGTGGATTCGATTCCCACCCAGGACAAATTTTAATGTTTGTGTGATGAGCACAATCATTTGTTCTGTGTCTGGGTGTAATTTATCAGTAATATGTATGTATTTAGAAAATTATATAAGTATGTTTATCAGTTGTCTAGTACCCATAACACAAGCTCTGCTTAGCTTGGGACTAGATGGCGATGTGTGATAGTTGTGGACATAATTATTATATTATAGTATAAATCAAAATTGCTTCCCGCTGTCCCTATGTATACTTAGATCTTTAAAACTACGCAACGGATTTTGATACGGTTTTTTTTAATAGATAGAGTGATTCAAGAGGAAGGTTTATGGGCATAATACATGCATAATATATTCAATATCAATACCCTTTATATATCTATATTATAGATAGATATATACAGTAAAGGAAAAGACTTTCTAGACAATTATGATAGAAAACAATTCCACAACATCGACTGAAAAGTATACAGACTTGAGAATGAATAAAAAAAAAAAGTTTAACCTTTCGGGTACCGTAATTAGAGACATAATAGAAAGACAATAGGTGTGCAAATGCCGGCTGTATAATAAACAAAAGACACTCACCATCAATTGCATCTTCATCCACATAGGCAATGCCATCATCAACAAACTCAATACCATCATCTACAAAACTCATATCATGGGGCAGTTCCCCGAAATTGAAACCAGTTGCCTCAGGCTTCGTAACTCCAGTTGTTACTACATCTCCTTTTAATTCTACTTTCAAAGTTTCATCAGGGGTTGTAGTGTCAAGAACTGGTGCAGGTGTTGAATCAACCTCCATTGCTTGATCTACTGTACTACTGCTTTTGACTTTATCTCCTGCACCCTTGTTGCCTGTTTCAACAAGATTATCTCCAATATTATCATCGTCATCATCAGAAGGAATGACAACAAGCGGATGTGGTGGAGTATCTATTATTTCTACATCTTTAGAAGGCGACTCCGGGACTGTAGTACTAATCATTGGAGCATTCAATGCGGCTACGATTGTAGGAAAATTTATTTGAGTATTTAAAATGGTTTCGTATTTACTGACTGGTTTATTTGCGTGTTTGTCTTTCCCGCTTATATTAGTTTCATCTACATTAGCGGTAACAGTGGTTTGTACATGGTTACCGGTTACTGCGGTTATAGCAATTTTACTCATGGCACTGGTTTCATCAACTTGCCCAGTAAGCGAAGTATCAGTTTTACTGGGAGCATCATCCTCATCATCACTGATAATATTCACATCAGCAGGTGCGCCAATATTTTTATCACCACCTGGGTTAGTGTTAGAAATATTATCACTGACATCTTTAACAGTGCTAGATACATCAGTACTTTTATCATTATTGCTTATTTCAATAACTTCGTCCTTATTTTGGGTGCTGTTAGCACCGTTTTCCTTTTCGCCAATAGGTGCGCTTTTATTAGCTGTAATTTCACAAGCATCTGTATAATTATCACGGACAGTATCGTCAACTTCATCAAGTACAATAGTTTGGCTGACTACATCAGCATTTTTATCATTGCCAACATGGTCGTTATTAACACTAACTTCCGTATTCCCAGTACTATCGTAGACACCTTCCTTGTGTATAGTAGCAAGTACGCTGGTGTCACTGACATTACCGTATACGCTAGATATTTGTGGCAGCGTTGATTCTTCCTCATCTCTGTCTGGAATTTCTTCAATTTCTTCAACATCGGTATAATCACCTTCTGGGTTATAGTCATCGATATTTATGCTGTCTATTTGTTCGTTTTCTAAAGCCGTTGATTCTAGAACTACTTCGTATATAGATTTCTTTTGAGTTTGGACTTGTGTTTCTTCGATGTTAATGTCGTCGAGTGGTTCCTGCTTTATTTTAACTATGGGTACTAAGGGTGGTACGGGAACTGCACCTTCTTCTTGCTTATCGTCTTCGTTCTCATCATCATCTGATTGCTGTCCGAGATCTATAGTTTCGATTCTTGGTTCTATCATTACTAAATCTGGACCATCTGTGAATTAAAAGTAAAGAGTTAAGAGAAGTCCACATTAGAAAGCAATGATAATTAACTTGTTTTTGTCAGCGGCTTTGCTTCCGTCCTTACGTCGCTCAATGTTTATCATTCAGCGACGTAGGGACGAAAGCAAAGCTAACACTTTACTCTCCAAAAGTATCCTTTTATTGAATAAAGATTTTTTTTAATTCGGTCCAGTACTTTTCAAGTTTATTCATTACATCTTCTTTATGATCTCCTAATATTAGAAAAGTCATAAATTCATGTAATTTTATCTGAATTGTAAGTAAGTGTGCTGTTGGTACGCTTACCTATCTACTATAATATGAAAATAAATCGCTGAATGTGTTGCTAAGCGCAAAACTCGCGAACAACTGAACCGATTTCGCAAATTCTTTTTTTGTTGCGTTTGTTATTGTCAGGAGAAGGTTCTTATGGAAGAAAAAAATAGAGAACCCGACTTTACTTTTTTTAGTCTACCCTACTTTACACTCTACCCTAGGACACCCTACTCTAAGGGTAGATTAGGTTCAAGTGAGGTAGAATATTCAAGTCTAGACGGCTAGTTATAAATAAATTAATAAAGATCTCGTGTTTATTTTATGGCAGGTAAAAATCATCCAATGACGAATCGCGGCGCGCCGGAACAGTGTGCGAAGTCGACCACTTGGGAAAGATCTCGTGTGTGATCTAGTTTTTATTTATTGAACACCTCTAAAAGGGCTAATCTAATGAAATTACTCCCAGGTTTGTTTACACGAAATCGAAGTCAAGTACCTAGCCATATACTTTCTTGGAGTTCAACCTTACTGTGTACTAAATTTCATCAACATCGGTTTAGTAGTCACATAAAAAAGAATGTCTGGTGCAGTGGTTGAGCGACTGACTGCTGCATTGAGGGTCGCGGGCTCGATTCCCGCACGGAACAAATATAAGGTGCTTTTAAAATATATGCCACGCTTTTTATGAAGTATAGTATTATGTTTATAGATTACAATAGTAAAGATAAAATGTTGATAATTTGTGTTTTTTTTTATACAAAAAATTATTCATGTAAAATTTTTTTTTTTTTCGCTTAAAACCATCCTCCGGTGTTTTGTGGCGCGGAGCGGCAACAGCTTATTACGATAAGCGCCATTCATACTACTATTGTCATTAATTTCAAACGAATGCCGCCTGCGCGCCGGCCACTCAGTCGTCACTGCGCAGCCCCGCCCCCCCCCCCTCCCCCGCGCGCACTACCCCGTTCGCCGCACGCGCTGGCCGCACTTGCCAGTCGCCCCCCGACCGCCACGGGATTTAGTTTTATTATTATCGCGCGCGTTTTTATTAAAAACATTTAGTACAACAATAAAACGGACACATTGAACAAAGTGTGTTACAAGCGTGCCTACATTTGTGTGCAACGCAGAGGTGGACTTGTGCAACAGTTTCAAAGTCGGTAGGGAGTGTGTAAATACGGTGCAATTGGTGTAGGTAAATAACTTTTAAATAAGCCAAGTTCCTGTAATTTATCGTTATTTGATATTACTCTTTTGAGCCCTAAACGAACGCCGGCGTTTTGTTTTTTAATTGTGTCTGTAATTACAAAAGTCGAAAGGTTAATCTAAGTACCTATTGTTTACACTAACTTGAACTGAACTGTTTTAAGTGTGATGTGAAGTTTATCATCTTAGAATACAGTAACTGGTAACTACTGGTAAGTAATTGCACTTTAAAACACTTGTTTGCCTACGTATTATTGCGTACCTAGTGAATTAGGTAGGGACAAGCTAGTCAGCCGATTTTAGTTTTCATTCGTAGAACGAATGGAAAGAGATAGCAGCTGTTTCATTGACGAAAGAGAAAATTGTGAACCACGTTGTGCAGAATAGAGTCAATATTTATTTAACTACTTTATTTTCTCAAACTGGATTAACTGTTCCGGGGTACGAAAGCTCTTCATTATTGTAATCTATAAACACAATACTATACTTCATAAAAAGCGTGGCATATATTTTAAAAGCACCTTATATTTATATGGCCTACAGATAGTGTAGGCCATATAAATATTTGTTCCGTGCGGAAATCCAGCCATCCAGGTGTTCCAGGTCTAGGTATCTTGTGTTTGTGCCTTTACATGTTTGTGAAGGTGAACGCACTTACGACAGAGGAGTAATTCCTGCTAGTGCGGTGCAACGTTTTTTTAAACCGAGAAACAACTTTTCTTTGCCCAGAAATGGGTAGAAAAAAAAATAGCATGGATCCCACATACCTTCACTTTTTTTCCGCCTAACAATAGGTCTCCGCATCGCCACTCTCTCTTTCATTTTCCTGTCCTGAAACATTGACACACATTACATTACATTTTAAAAGGTTTTGGGGTCACGTGGTTCTCGTTCGCCGATCTAAACACATCGGATTCCATACTTTTTATATGGCAATTCTACGTTTCTAGTCTTTTTTTTATGGTGGGCAAACATCATCCAATGACGAATCCCGCTCTTGGGCGGAGCGGGAAACAGTGTCAGATTCTTACTGAATAAACAACCCACCCCGATTCATTCGTTGCCCTTCGCACTGAGGCCAAGCCTTCCTTTCAGAAAGAGACCCTGGGCCCCAGTAGACTTCCACCATTTTGCAGAGTTTCAAAGAGTTGTCAACTCTTTGAAACGGCGGGACAGAGCCCACTGTCGACGACTTGGGCTTGGTCCGGACTGTTACCAGATAACCGGACGGCGAGCTACCCATTGCTCGCCGTGCGCACGCGACGCGACTCTTCGTAAAACAAGGCGTCACATCGCCCACGTCACCACGTATGTCTCGCTCTAATGTTGTTAACTCTTAATACTCATTCTTATAAACATTTTATTGCAATTATAATAAGCCTACCAGCAGCTAAAGTTAATTTATATAATACTAGCGACCCGCCAGTTTCGCACGGGTGCAATCTCTATATACCTAAACCTTCCTCTTGAATCACTGTATCTATTAAGAAAAGTCGCATCAAAACCCGTTGTGGAGTTTTAAAGATTTAAGTATACATAGGGGGAAGCGACTTTGTTTTATACTATGTGATAACTACTAATTTGTTGTATACCGTCATTAGAGACACAATAAGTGTGCGAACGTTCGGTGTTTGCTTGGGATTTGAGAATTTAAAGATTTCGAAAGATGTATTGCAACGACCCCAAACAACACGGGAATATAAGAAGAAGAAGAAGAAGAATGAATATAACATGGTTTTTTTTTTATGGTAGGTAAAAATCATCCAATGACGAGTCCCGCTTGAGGGCGGAGCGGGAAACAGTGTCAGACTCTTACTGACTAAAGAACCTACCCCGTTCCTCCCTTGCCTTATTCCCAGAGCCCCGGTATAACGGTTTCGCACCAACCCTCGGCTCCAGGAGGCTTCGACCCTGAAGGCCCCTACAAGTAACAAGGTAACATTAGTAAAATACTTACAAATTCATCAGGCATTATGACCCTCCTTTGTTGTATTAATTCTTCCCACGTTTCCCACCGTCGGAGTACCACTGGTTTAAACCTGAAAAGAAATAGATATAGATTACAATATTTATCCTGAAATCGTCATTTCTCGTGATAGGTATCTAAAAGAGCAGTTGTGGCTGAGTGGTAAAGGCCCCGACTTACGAGTTGTAGGTCGTAGGTCCAAACCCAGCCAGGCGCATTACTTTGTGTAATTTATTTCATCACCACTGCTCCCAAAACGGTGAAGGAAAACATCGTGATGAAACTGGCATGCAAATAAAATACATACATTCTGGCAATCTCGGTCTGTAAGGGTGAGGGTTTGTAGGGCTCCGACACGCTGACTCTCTGCACGCTGCCGCGGTACTCGTACCAGTACTCGTAGAACTTGGTCCTGGTGACCTCCTTCAGCTGGTACCAGCGCCGCTGCAGCAGCATCGGCGAGCAGTGGTGACCTCTGTGAACAAACCACATATTATAGCATTAAAACCACATATACTTCGTTTTTTATTCCTAGACTACGATTTGACAATTTAAAATGTCAAACTCCAGAAAATTGGGAACATATTTTTGTAGAGTGTGACATTCTAAGTTGTCAAATCGTAGTCTAGAATCAAAAAACGAACTATAAAGAGTGCGCGGGAATTAAATTGCACAATTTGATTCGGTCATCTCAATTTTGCCATCGAACATCGTTCGGCAAATATCCACCCTTACGTTGTTGAGACATCTACGGCCCGGAATAAACGTTTTGCCTCGTCGTTTATACCGCGTACACCGCAGTGCAACTGGGTGCGAGTGAGACAGAGATATAGCTCTCTCTCTTTTACTGTCATGGCGGTTGTTCTGTATTTGGTTACGAGTTGCTAAACGTGTAATAAAACTTACTTGTTATTATAAGATAAGGTAGCTAACGACCAGGCGTCCGCCAGCTTGTTGGCGCCCGTGATCTCCTCCAGTCTGAACATCTTCACCAGCTCGAACAGCTCAACCAAAGCCGGTAAGTCTTTCATTTTTGAGGAGTACTGAAATTTAACAAAGGTAATACTCATTTTTTATGGGTCTATAGTCAACAAGGAACGTATTATATTTTCGCCAAGTTTGTCTGTCTGTGTAAGAAATTTGTGACGGACGGGAAACCACGGAACCCTACACTGAGCGTGACCCGACACGCTCTTGGCCGGTTTTATTACATTTCTTTTCATTTTTCATTACGTATACACGTAATGATATAAAATAATTATTGATATAAATTAAAAAAGTAGGCGTACTTTTTTATTTTAGCCTAGATCGAAAGCTGGCATAAATCGTTCATTTAATAATGAGCTTAATTACCTCGCCAATAACGTCTACTTTCTGGTGGACGAGCACCAGGTCGAATAGCAGCCAGTCGGTGAGCGACATCCGGGCCGGCTTGGGGACGGCGTTCATGTTGTCGTTCGCGAACAGGAGTCGGTCCAACTTCTTCAACGTTAGAGCTCGCATACGTTTCCTGAGGACAAAACATTATGTTATAGCTTAGTAGCAAATGAGGTCGAATTAAAACAAAATTAAATGTGGTATCTTTTGTATTGTATACCCAATAGTTGCTTACGAACCAAATTCCTAAGGCTCTAGACAGAGGGACCGCATTTCAACTGCAATCCAACCGCAAATTGCAATTCGGATGCAGTTGATACGACTGCAATAGAACTGCAAACCAAACGTACAGTCCAATTGCAGTCGGCGTGTAGGCTGCGTACAATCGACTGCAATTGGACTGCACGTTTTGTTTGCAGTCGTGTCAACTACATTCAAACTGCATCCAAACTGCGATTTGCACTTTGACTTGAGCCTACTAAAGAACTTGATTTTGTTTTTGGTGGGATAACATTACTTTTCGCCAAGGATACATCTCTCTCAAAACCACGAAATGGTGAAGGAAAACATCGTGAGGAAACCGTCATGTCCTAAAACCAAAAGTTCGAAGACATATAACATCCACCAACCCGCACTAGACCTGCGTGGTGGATTATGGGCCATTCCCTCCCTCCCCAAGAAAGAGGAGGCCTCAGTCCCAGCAGTGGGAACATTATAAGGCTGATGATATGATATGCTGTGCTAAGCATACATCCAGTTTCTCAAGACCAGGCCTTACCATAGCGTATTAAAATGTCAGTCGAGAAAGAAGGATAAAGTTATATAGGTTCCCTTTTCAGCTCCATCCCTTTAACATTTCAGTTTAAGTCGTCAAATCAATCGTATTAAGAGCTCGTGGTAGTGCTCGGGTTCAGAAGTGAATCGGTACCGATACTGACATTACTCAATACTCAATATTTTTTTGCCATCCATTTGTAAAAAAAAAACAAAAGCTTTTTTTTAATAAAGTATCCTTAAAACTACATATATAAACAAATTAAAAAAAAATTATGACTTTAACTAAAAGTACCAAATATATACGCTGTCGACAGTGTCGACTGGTAAAGGGCTCAAAAGGCTGGCAGCATTGCCACGCTGTATGGCAATGCTTATTCTCCGCCCAGGGTAGAAGCAAGCCCTTGGGTCACGCGAAGAGTCAACAAGTCGTTTAGAAAGTTGTGAGCACTCGGACCCCACGATCAGAAAGTTTTTGAGGTTTGAAACCAAAACTTCTCCTGCTCTTAACTTGTTAGACTTTTACTGACTAAATCCCACCTGTGTCCTTCAATAGCCCTGTGTTCCAGGGTGTACTTACCATAGTAACTCGCAGTCGCAACCAGTTTCTTTCATCAACTCCTTAAATATTTCCTCTTCTGACTTCTTCTCCTGAAGCAGCAGACGCGCGAAGGCCCGGATCAGGCGCCTCTTGAACTTGTCGAGCTCAACCCCTGGCTTATCTGTAAACAAGGGAGATGCTTACTTTTAATTTATTTTTTGACCGTAGATACAAAATCGGAATGATAAAGAATACAAGTTACTAAATAGTTAATTTGTTTACTAAAAGAATATGGATGTTCATATGAATAGGCTCTTAGTAAACTAGTGCGCCTCACCATGGATGGTGGACGATTGCATCACTGCTTACCATCAAGTGGGATCGCATTCAAGCATTAGTTTAATATCAAATAAAAAACAAAACATTGTAATGTTGTGTTCCTGTGGTCATCGTCATCATCATTTTCCTGCCCTTGTCCCGTTTTATTTGGGGTCGGCGCAATACGTTTTTTTCTTCCAATCTGTCCTGTCACCCGTCACGCTATCACTAACTCCTCTTTCTTTCAAAAATATCTATACAAGAATGCCACTCTGCACTGGAAAGAGTCACGGTGCCAAAACTAAGTTAGTTAAGTTTCAATGCAGTTAGTTGACAGGACTGCAATAGAATTGCAAACCAAACGTGCAATCGGCGTGCAGTCGACTGCATCCGAACTGCAATTTGCAGTTGGATTGCAGTTGAAATGCGGTCCGTCTGTCTACACCCTTAATCAAATACTGTGACGGTACTTCTCAATGACGCAGTGGATGAACTAGCTAGAAGAGGATCTACTGCGGTGGTGTTCAGGCCCGAACCCTTCGTGCCGGTCCCCTTTGGTCTGCGGCGTAGTTGGCTACGTCAATATACATACATATACCCAAGCAGAACACTGATATTCCTCGACACCAGGATGCAGGCAGGCGAAAGAAGCCTTACCACATCTTTCAAAGCCCTCACCAAAAAAGACATACGACTGCACAGAGGCAGCCTGTGTCTGGTGGCGGGGACCATCACTGGACACTATACACTGATTATGCGCTTTCACACAATAATCATCACGGACCACCAACATCCGACTTCTTGAAGACACAAGAAATTCTCCCGCCTGGATACAACTTGGCGAAATGGGGTTTTATAAATCCGTCGGATACTCATTGTGAATGCGGAGCCCTTGTTCAAAACATATGCCACTTGCTGGAGTGCCCAAGTGCCCATACATCTGAACTGTGGAGGATTTAATGAGTGCCACCATAAGATTTTGACATTTTTGACATTTTTGATATAATTTATTGTATTTTGGACATGACTGAACTTATTTGATTTTGACATTTTTGATATAATTTATGACATTTTTGATAATTATTTTAATTTATTGTGTATTGTCTGTACCTACTTGATTATGGCATGAAACTGAAATGAGTCTTTGGTACTTGAAATAAAGAAATTATTATTATATTATTATTAAAGATATATGGCCGCCATGGCTCACGTACAATGGTCCGCATAGGAGTGAGTGCGGAAACCATATTGAGACATAAAATACCATGAAAGGCTTTTTATAAACTAGTGCGTCTCACCATCGACGATTGCATCACTGCTTACTATCAGGTGGTATCACAAACAAGCATTAGTTTATACCAAAAAAAAAGGAACTAGGAGTGGGTTTTTGTCAATAAAAGTCTAACACGCTCTCTTGCACCTCTTTGGAGGTTTTCCCAAAAAAAAAAAGTTCTATACGAAACCCATTTTATGTAAACACGGTACGGTACATAACATCCAAGTAATAAGCGTTGAATTCACGCGTCATAAGCGCAGTACTCTTTAAATTCTTCACTTAGATATAATAAGTATCAATGTAAATTAAAGAATATCAACTAAAAGTGTTATAAAAGTTATCAAAACATAACACTATCTTATTAAAAGATAGCACGAAAAACAAATAATTTTATACGCTTTGTTACCACTGTCTATGTCTTATCGATTTTTAGGGTACCGTAGCCACTGAGGTTCGATAAAAGACACGTAATTTCTATATTTTTTAATAACCTTAACAAAAAAAAATTGCCGCATTTTTTTATTTCCTATATTTCTTAAGTTCGTTCGACGTAATTAGATTTGACGTCACCGAGACCGTAGTTACCTATGTGCCGTAGTCTAAGATGTTATGTTACCGGAATAATGCAACTTCCGTATGATTGTTATAAAATCTTTATTAGATAGAAACGATGTTTTCATAAAATATTGATTTTATGAAAAAATCGTTTTGTACGACCATCGGATCTTGGCGAGTCTGAAGGCTCTGTAAATTTTAGCGCCTGAAAACTCGTGCAAAAATAAAGGTTGTAATAATAATAATATTTATTTATTTGCTAAAAACATGGTATAAAAGATGGTAAAAAAAGGTACAAATATGAGCAAACATGTTTCGCAAGTATTAGCATGCAAATTTAGTAAGTACATAAATACCTACATTAATGTTTAATTATATACTTATGTATAAAAATACATACCAATAATAGTTTTTAACAGCAATAACAACTGCAAATTGCATTTATTTCTTTAAAAAATGGTGTCATACTCCCCAGCAGAACCACTTCGACTACATTATATACAAATTACAGGATAAAATGTAGATAATGTCTATATTTTTGTAGCTTAATATCAAAATTTGTATATTGTTAGTTTCTTGGAAAATATCAATTCAAAGTGGTCATGCTACAGAGCATACTCTCCAGCAGGACCACTTTAAAATAACGCTTATTTCACGCTGATTATGCACAGGCCATAATATAAACAAATGTATATTTATTGTATATCAAGATAACATCTACAATTTTAGATAAATACTTGCCGATTTTTAGTAATATGTAAATGTTTTGCTACCGGAAAGCGCCTGCTATGAATTTCTTAGCAAATAACAAGATATATAGTTATTTACGACTAGGCTGTAATTTTCTAAGCACTAAAATTCGCAGAGCCTAGCTTCAGACTCGCCAAGATCCGACGGCCGTACTGTATAGGTACGATCCAACATAAACCATACAAAATTAAAAAAAAAAAAATGTTTACGATATCTCGCGACATTTTACAATCTTACGGCGTTTGCAATTTTACGGAGCCAGAATAATTCGATATAATGCAAACTTTAGTAGAAAATCGGGTATGGAACCAAAGTATTCGCAATTTCGCATTATATTTCCGCATTATATATTCAATATACTCGTATTATATTCGCATTATACTCCGTACCGAAATCCACCAAAATCATTCCAGCTGTAAAACCGTGAAAGCGTAACAGAGTTACTTTGATATTTAGAATGTTAAGTAAGGACTATGTATTAATTCTAATAGTTTCTGCGAGAGCCTTCGCTCGTTTGGAAACCGAAAATTAACTAGCTTTTGCCCGCGACTTTGCTCCTGCTCTGCCCTACTTTACTCTACTGTACCTAGAAACTATTTTCTTTGCAAAACTTTTCAAGTAACATTTGACAGATAGAGGTCATTGACACGGTCTCTCTGAGCGCCAAGTTTCATCCAAATCTGTACAGCTGTTACAATTTAATTCATTTAGAACCAAGGCAATTCCTACGTTGTTGAAACCTCTACGGTTCGGAGTAAGCGTTTCGCTTCGACGTTTATTCCGCGTACATCGAAGGCCTGGAACAATCTGCCTGCTGCGGTCTTCCCATCCGATTATAATTTGGATGTTTCAAGGCTACACTGAATAGGTTCTTAATAAACTAGGGCGTCTTACCATCAACGATTGCATCACTGCTTATCATCAGGTGGGATCGCAGTCAAGCATTAGTTTATAACAAGTAAAAAAAACGCATTAAAATATTCCGGTTCGAGACGGCGCTGGAAAAGGTTTGGCCTTCCAAAACTTCTTTTCCAGCGCCGTCGCCCCAAGTCCTTACTTGGAGGAGGCTTTTGCCCAGCACACTGAGACCTAATCAAAAATTAAAATATGTTTGACTGCGCTGTGCATCTAACAAATGGTTGTCGCGTTAAATATATATAAAACTAGCTGGCATCCGCGACTTCGTCTGCATCCTTTCGCAATAAAAGGTAGCGTATGTCCTTTCTCAGGGTCTAAAGATTGTCTATGCCAAATTTCATAAAAATCGTTTGAGAGGTTTAAGCGGGAAAGCGTATCAGACAGACAGAGAGAGTTACTTTCGCATTTATAATATTAGTATGGATAGTAACTCTTATTGTATTGCGTGAAATTATACGGAACCCTTAAATTAATTTAAATTCCTATAAATATGTTGCACTGTCATCATCATCATCTTAGCGACCGTCCCGGTTGCACCTCGTCTGGCTGTCACCTCGGTGCCCGGGGTCCGCTTTCCTACACAGTCGCCTCCACTTCGCTCGGTCTTTCGCGTCCTCTGCCTTTAGACCATTGGCACGCATATCGTCCCTTACGACGTCGATCCAACGCCTCTTAGGCCTTCCTCAAATATGTTGCACTGTGCACCTAGTATATGGTTGCCACGTTAAAAATACTTATTGTATACATACACTTCGTAACTCGTATACTGTATCAATACGAGCATTGATAGAATCGGGCGTTTAGAGCGAATTAAATAATAATTATTTAATAAAAAATAATTTGTTTTGAATTTGGAACTTAATTCGTTGAATATCGTCAATAGAAAGACAATAGGTGTGCCGGCGTTCGCTTGGGGCTTGAGTTTTAATATCAGCTACAATTGTTTGTGTCAAAGTAACGCTAATTCATTTCAAAGCCTGTCTAATCATTTATCCTCGTCGTTTATACCGCGTACATCGAGGGACTGGAACAGTTTGCCGGCTGAAGTCTTTCCGTCCGATTATAATTTAGGTGTCTCCAAGGCTAGATAGATAGATTTTTTTTTTTTTTATGGTAGGTGAAAATCATCCAATGACGAAACCCGCTCTTGGGCGGAGCGGGAGACCAGTGTCAGACTCTTACTGACTAAAAAACCTACCCCGTACCTTCCTTGCCTTATTCCTGGAGTCGAGGTAACAGTTTTCCACCACCCTCTAGGCTCCAGGAGGCTTCGACCCCGAAGGGCCCCTGCAGTAATATAATAATATAATATATATATATAATATATTCGACGACCATCACACAACGTTGTCTAGTCTCAAGCTAAGCAGAGCTTGTGTTATGAGTACTAGACAACTGATAAACATACTTATATATTTCTAAATACATACATATTATAGATAAATTACACCCAGACACAGAACAAATGATCGTGCTCATCACACAAACATTTGTCCTGGGTGGGAATCGAACCCACGACCTCCGGCATAGCAGTCAGGGTCACTAACAACTATGCTAACCAGGCCAGTCAGTAGATAGATAGATAGATAGATATATTCTTTATTGCACACCAAAAATAAAATAAGATTTATAAACTTTACCATCAACGATTGCATCACTGCTTACCATCAGGTGGGATCGCAGTCAAGCACTAATTTATAGTAATTTAAAAATACACAAAGTTGATACGACAGAAGGGCTTTCCTTAAAAAGGATCATTGTACACACCAATATGAACAACTTTTACTATATTAAGACCAACCCAAAAAATTATAATAATATATAAACTTAATAATAAATTCATTTATTTCAGGTAACTAGACCCATAAATAAAAGTTTAACAAAAATTATCACAAAATATGGTATTTTTACAGTTTACAATTATAATATACCTATACTTAATAGAAATTTCATAAATGTCAAAAGTAATACAAAAAAATTATTATGAAAAAAAATCCCGGTGCTCCATACATTTTGTCGAGTTATGCGAATATAAATCTATGAAGCAGCAAGTTTTCTTTTCATGATTTGTGGGTTGGTCTCAAAGTAAAAGTTGTATTTATTGGTGTGTACAATGATCCTTTTTAAGGAAAGCCCATCTGTCGTATCAACAATGTATAAGAAATCGATAACTAGTTTGTAGCTAAGTAAATAGATAACATGTTTATTTATGCATAGTTCGAACTAATAAAGAACTATATTATTTCGTGTTAAGATTAAACATTTAAACAAACCTTTTCTACCGTCTGTTCAATCGATTTTAACTTCTATTCCGTAGGCTTAAGGATGGTATCAAAAGCAAAAAAGTCCTTAAAAAAAAACTATTTACTGCAGCCGCCATTTGTCATTCCGCCAACGCAATAAAGTTCAAAAAGTAAAATAACTAAAACCCAACTACGACAAAAAACGATGCTGAAAAAGTATAAAACATGATTTTCAGAATACTGAAATGAACAAAGTTAATAAATAAAGTTGATAACTTTTCATGTTTGGAAAACCGCAGTCACAAGTTGTCAAAGTGCTACGGTAGGTAGGTATATGTATCTAACGTGTGACTACGCCTTTATGTTTATATAGGTATGTATGTTCATTATCATCATCCTAGCGCCAGTCCTGGTTGCTAACCTTGGCTTTCACCTCGGTTCCCGGGGTCCGCTTTCTTACTTAGACACTTCGCTAGGTCTTTTGCGTCCGTTGCCTAATCCCATTAGCACGCATATCGTCCCTTACGACGTCGATCCAACGCCTCTTAGGCCTTCCTCGTTTTCCGGGTCCCGGCGGAGGCGGCATGGCGAGGCATCTGTTACCCACGTAGTCTGCCGGTTTTCGTAAAACGTGGCCATACCGGCGAGCGACCCTCCTGCAGTTTATCCGCTATGTCACGGACCTGAAGGCTGCCCCGGATGCGGGAGTTTTTAATGCGGTCTTTCCGCGAAACTCCAGACATCCAGCGCAGCATATTAATTTCCGTATGTATGTTCATATACATACATACATAGCCTGTCAAAATCATAACCCTCCTTTTGCTTAGTCGGGTAAAAATAGGTTGAACGGACAGTAATAAAAGGTTTTCTTAAATGTCTATTGTGTAATGTTATTTTGAACGGAGTATGTATAGGTTCTGCCAGTGGTTTTGTCCGCGTGAAAGTATAAAAAAAAACTGTGCAAGTGCGAGTCGGACTCGTACAGTAAGGGTTCCGTACCAGTTACGATTTATGAAGTATAAAAAAAATTAGGTACTTTTACTTACTACATCTCGCACACGTGTAGGTTTGATCAAATTTATTGTTTTTTTGTGTGAAAATCGTCATGCCGTTCACAGAATACATCTACTACGTTTCAACAGAATAGGTCTTATATTGTAGTTTCGGAAAAAATGGCTGTGACATACGGACGGACAGACAGACGTACTTAAGGAATCTATAATGGTTCTGTTTTTTGCCTTTTGGCTACGGAACCCTAACTAGGCTATGTCGCTCAGTGTTAAAATAGTTAATTAGAATAAACCTCGTCAAACAAGTTGAACCATCATGGCAGACCCATAGCAACGGGTTCAACTTATTTGCTGCATCAGTACTATATTTTACTGGTGAAAAGGATAAAGGACATGTCTAAACTGAAGTATGGACGACTGCCTTGGCAATGTATAAACATGGTTCCTAGCAATATGTAATCCTGAACAGCTGAAAATTAGTATTTTGTAATTATAACTTGTAACAAAATATATATATAATTTGTAACAAAATATGGCACACAGGCAAATGGCCCTCTGAATGGACTCACACAGTATTCACACCTCTTCATAAAAAGGGTTCCACGAAGAAGTGTAGCAACTTTCGCCTTATTGCACTAATAACACACGTGAGCAAAATAATGCTACACATCATAAACGAGCGACTGAAAGCATATTTATCCAGAGAAATTGCGCCAGAACAAGCTGGATTTGTGAAGGGAAAAGGAACCCGTGAACAAATTCTCATCGTTCGTCAGATCATCGAAAAGGCTCGAGAATTCAACAAGCCAACATACATATATTATGCTTTGTTGATTTCTCCAAAGCATTTGACTCGGTGAAATGGCCAATGTTGTGGAAAACACTACTGGACATGGGCACACCACAACACCTCGTGCACTTGCTCAGGGAGCTCTACGAAGGAGGTACAGCTTCAGTGCGGACCGATGATCTCCTCTCAGATAGTTTCCATCCAAGTGCAGGCGTTCGACAAGGATGCATAATTTCACCTTTATTATTTAACATCTACACCGAGCTTGTAATGCGAATCACTCTCGAGAACTGGAACGATGGCGTGGTGATTGGTGGATACAAAATATCGAACTTGCGGTATGCAGATGACACCACATTATTTGCGAGTAACGCTGACCGTATGGAAGAATTGCTTCTCAAAATGGAACACGTAAGCCTTACGTTTGGGTTGAAAATAAACCGATCTAAGACCAAGATTATGATCGTGAATCGCGTCAACGCTAATTCGCCCGAAGTGACACAGATTGCGAACTGTGACGTGGTGAAAGCCTACATATATCTTGGGGCTTTAATCTCAAATAACGGCGGTTGTGTAGATGAGGTGAAACGACGTATGGCTATAACCAGAACTGCGATGGAGAAGTTAAGAAAAGTGTGGAGAAATCGTAACATCACCAAAGCCACCAAAATCAAGCTCGTACGAACACTTGTATTCCCCATTTTTCTTTACGCTGCGGAGACGTGGACAGTGCGTGAGTTGGAAAAGAAGAAGATAGATGCTCTGGAAATGTGGTGCTGGAGAAAGATGCTTGGGATATCGTGGACGGAGTTCCGAACCAATGTGTCCATTCTTCAAGAATTGGGCATCACACAGCGTTTATCTGCCGCAGTACAGTCGCGCATTTTGCAGTACTTCGGACATGTCTCTAGGCGGGATAGCAATTCCATAGAGCGCCTGGTCGTTCAGGGAAAGGTGGAAGGGACAAGACCACGCGGAAGATCACCTATGCGTTGGACTGACCAGGTTAAATCGGCAGTGGGAACTCGTGTGTCTGACTGCACCAGGCAGTCTGCCAACAGGGAGAGATGGCGGGAGATCGTTCGGAGAGCTGTGTCCGCCTCTACCGCCGATGTGGATGCCTCTACGTGACCACGACCGCTCTGCCAAGAGCGAAACGACAGAGAAGAAGAAGAATTATAACAGTTCAGGAACTTTTAATATCTGCACAATCCTGAAAATAAAATCGCGTAACTCCTACGACAAAGAAACAAAAACTTCGAACAATGACCATGCCCATCACATGACACAATCATAAATGGTTTAACTAAATTGTCATATTTGTGCAGGTTATACGTTTTTTACTGGAACACATAATTATTTTGAACTCTTTTGTAAATACACAAGTGCCATCAAATATAGCAATGGCAGGTCTATTATTGCAGCAGTTGTTAATTTAAACATTAAAATACAACGTAAAAAATTATTTAAAAATAAAATTAGAAAGTTAAATAAGGAAACACTTATAGCATGTAAAAAAGAATTTAATTTAGAGTTGAGAAACAGTTTTGACCTATTAAATAAAGAAAGTATAGAAAAAAGTGTGGATTTACAATATAAAGAAATAGTACATAGTATAACAAAAGCGAGCAAAGTTGTAAAACAAAATAATAATAAAACTAGAAAACTATCAGGAGAAACCAAGAAGTTAATAGAAGAGAGACAGGCTTTAAATAAAGTAAAAAATGATATACTATATAGGTTAAAAGACAAAGAAGTTAAGCGAAGTATCAGGAAAGACATAAGAGATTATAATAAAAAATTTATACAAAATGCAATTGAAAAGAACCAATCACTTAAAATAGCAAAGCAAGGTATTAACAATAATAAATCGTGGATTACATGTCTAAAAGATAGCAATGGCGTAAAACAACATAACAGGAACAAAATTTTAGAAATTTGTACGACTTTTTACAAGACCCTATACTTCGATACTCGTCACACACCACCAACACCTACTTACCTATTCATGTTCCGAAAATATACCACCCATTTCTGAAGTAGAAGTACGTGATGCACTCAGCAAATTAAAATACAACCGATCCTGTGGTGAAGATGGCGTGAGTACCGAAGCTCTAAAATTGGGTGAACCATCATTACTCTTCTACCTAACAAGATTGTTTAACGACATTCTTCATACCGGTAATTTTCCAACCAACTTTTGCCATGCCAATATGATACTTCTCCACAAGAAAGGTGATAAGTCCGATATAAATAATTATAGACCGATTAGCCTAATTTCCCATATCTATAAAACCTTTATCAAAGTCATAGAAAAACGCATAGCTACACAACTAGACCAAAAGCAACCCCCAGAACAAGCAGGCTTCCGTAAAGGATTTTCCACCACTGACCATCTACATACCATTAACCAAATTGTCGAAAAATATCAAGAATACAAAATCCCTCTCTATGTTGCTTTTGTTGACTATTCTAAAGCCTTCGACAGCATCACACACTCTGCAATTTTCAATTCCCTCACTAAACAACAAATAGAATCCACTTACATACAGCTACTACAAAATATATACACTCATAGCACAGCTGCGATTAAGTTAGAGAGATTGGGTCCTATGTTTGAAATTCTTAAGGGAGTCAAACAGGGCGACCCGTTGTCTCCAAAGTTGTTCACCAGTACCCTGGAAGAAATCTTTCAGACATTGGCAGTCAAATGGGAGGACAAGGGTATTGTCATTGGCGAGGCGAGATTAACTAATCTGCGTTTCGCTGATGATATTGTCCTTTTCTCTCCCACAGCCACAGGACTAGAGCACATGCTACAAGACCTTAGCGACGCTAGCCTTGAGGTTGGACTGAAGATGAACATGTCGAAGACCAAAGTCATGACCAACAGCTCCAAAAGAAGCATTCATGTTGGAGGGGAGAATATACAATACGTCCAAGAGTACATCTACTTGGGCCAAGTAGTCTCTTTCCAGGCAAGGCAAGAAAAAGAAATAATGCGCCGAACAGAAAATGCCTGGAAGAGCTTTTGGTCCATGAAGGATGTATTCAAGGGCACTTTGCCCATGCCACTGAAGCGTAAGCTGATGGACATGTGTATTCTCCCTATTCTGACATATGGTGCACAGACTTGGTCTTTGACTAACATCCAAAAGTCCAGGCTCAAGGTTTGCCAGCGTGCTATGGAGCGCAGCATACTATGTGTTAAATTAACAGACCACATTCCAAACACTACACTGCGCTCCAAAACACAAATAATGGATGTGGCTCAAAAGGCTGCCCAACTTAAATGGGACTGGGCAGGACATGTCTGCCGCATGTCTAGCGAGCTGTGGGCCCGTAAAACACATGATTGGTGCCCGGACACAGCGACGCGGGGCCGCGGCAGGCCACGAAGGAGATGGCGGGACGACCTGGATGTCTTCCTTGAGAATTGGAGCGGAAAAGCATGTGACCGAGATGATTGGAAAGAATGGAGGGAGGCCTTTGCCCAGCAGTGGGACAGCACAGGCTAGGTATAATATAATAAAGGTCTATTATTATCATTACCAAAGAGAGCATTTGGTATGCTCAAATTCCTATTGACAATGTCCAAATGACTTAAATGGTTTGGCCCTACATGATTAGGTACTAAAAAATGCATTAAACACTCTCAAATTTCTTTTAAATATAGCTGTCAAGGTGGGACGTGATACCAAAAAAAGTGTTGGAAGTCGTCTGTCAGATTCCCCAGTTCTTAATTTTGCCAAATAAAGAGCCAACACATTTTTAGGTGTTTTAAAAGGGAGGGCAGGCAAAATATTGAATAAATTAAAAAAATTGACAATTGTCAAACCTGTCCAATAATGACACAAAACATTTTGCATTTCAGATACCCTTTCAAAATTAAAAGTTGGTAGTTCCGATTTTGCTAAAGATATTATAATTATCTTCAATTTGGTTGGCAGTAAAATTCGAGAATACATTATTATTCTCAAGCAGCAAGTGCCAAACATTCAAGTTTAAGTGAACATCACATACTCTTGCACTGCAGGGGATATAAAAATTATACGTCCAAATAAGAATCTTTTTTATAAATGATGGAACAACATGTAACTGTTGTTCATTAATACAACCATTAAACACACAGTGACTAGTAGTACTTGCAGCCCGTTTGTAGTTTGGCAGGTTTAGTTCTGGCTCTGGAACAAGTCCCGGTGCTGGTTCAGGTTCAGATCCAGGCAGGGTTGACCAATTTCCATCCCCATTTAACTGCCTTTGATGCCTCATCCAACAAGGATGACACGTGTAGTTGGCAGCCTAAAAAAAAGTTAATTTATGTTAGTTGCATGATGTCTTTGTTATAAAAAAAGAAATGATTATTTGGCTGTTAATAGGCTGAGAAACTGAACATCTGGATAATGATATTGTGTTTTATGTTATTTTTGTTTATATAAGATATATTAAGTATAACTAGCTGTGCGGTGTCACCTGCATCGTTATATAGCCTTTAACCTTCCTCGGAAAATGGGCTATCTAACAGTGAAAGAATTTTCCAAATCGGATCAATAGATCCTGTGATAACCAAGTTCAACTAAACAAACTAATTTCAGCTTTATAGTGTCAGTACAAATAGTACATAGACATAATAATGACTCTTAGTTAGTTTTGACTGTTACTGCAGAAAGTACCTGCTATAAATAAATAAATAAAGCAATTTATTGTATTCATATATCATTACACTATAATTACCTGATGGAAAGCTGGATGTGACTTTGGTAAATCCTGCATCATCAAATCAGTTCTTTCCACTGCATGACGTTGTACACTTCTCACAGAACGACCACAAATTATGCACACCATTGTATGGCCAAATAAACGACCATCATTTGCTGCTTCCGAATGCAGTAATTCATAACAAGGATGACAAATGTTGGCATCCCTAGGAACCTAAAAAAAAAAACAAAAGTGGATTAAGTATCATAATACATAAGTTATAAAAACCTAAAGGTTTGATTAAATAACAGTCATCTAAGGTTACCGGTCTGTTTTCGTCGTAACATTACAAGAAGTTTTTTTGATCCTTTGTGCGTAAGTTATGTATTTTGAGAACTAAGGTAAACAACTTGAAAATCACATTTATTCGTGGTTTTTTTTAATATTTATTAGCTATAGAATTATTCAAGATGCAGATTACTTACCTCGATTGTTAACCATCGTGCTAGGTTCTTGAGTAAAAGACCAGGCAAAGAAGATGTCAAATGCCGCCGCAGTCTTTGCGTGGCTACACCGCAATTTATGCACCGCATGATTGCAATTCAAGTCCGTGTCGAGTAGCAAGAGGTCAATAGGTAGGCGAGCAAACAATAAGTCCAATAAACAAGCGAGGGTCGATGAAAATCCAAATCTAAAAAGCACAACGAACAAGTAAACGGCACGGTAGAGCGTTCAAACGACGTCTGTTTTTGTTTACATAGAGTAGAGATGGATCGGACTTCAAATAATCGATTTTGTTAATCGATAAATTAATCTAAAGAGATGAAAAAATAATGTGTTTGTCGACCACGACAAGCACAAAATATGTTTATTACATTTATATTATGCGCCCGAAGTATTAGTAATAAGTACACTTATCTAGTTACAATTATGTAGTTTCAGAAATAAATCATTTTGATAACCGTTATTAAAAATCGATGTTGGAGCAATTATTTCGATTTGACATTCTGAAAATGCGTTTTGTCTCATCCCTAGATTGCGGTATTCTTTGATCTTGACATGTCAAACCAAAACAAAGCATAAAAACGATTAAGAAACTTTTTTAAGTTTATTATTTCACGAAATTTATAGGAAAAGCTAGTACTAAATAATTCATCATCTTCCTGCTTTTATAATCGTTTTATTTGGAATCGGCGCAATATATCTTTTTCTTCCACTCTGTCCTGTCACCCGTCACGCTATCACTAACTCCTCTTTCTTTCATATCACTTCTCACACAATCCATCCATATTTTCTTTGGTCTTCCTCTCCCTCTCCATCCATCCACATTTATACTAAATAATTAATGAATGAATAAATATTTATTTAAGTAGGTATATTGAATGAAAATTTAAAAGCTAAAGGTTAGTGTGAAACTCTAATTCGTGCTCAAGGCAGCGTTTAGCCATCTGTTTTTATAATCGATTTTATCGTTTTTAGGTTTCCTAAAGTACCCAAAGTGTAAAAACGGGACCCTGTTACTAATTAAGACTACACTGTCTGTATGTCTGTCTGTCACCAGGCTGTATTTCGTAAACCGTGGTAGCAGGACAGTTGTAATTTTTACAGATGACGTATTTCTGTAGCCGTTTTAACAACAATAACTAAAAAAAATAAAAATAATATCCAATATCTTATAGATAAAATGGTGCGGAACCAATAGTCCGCGAGGCCGATTTTTTAAATTTATTAATTACAAAAAAATATACACTTTACGATTTTTTTTATCGATACACCGTTAAATTATAGTCGTTTTAATCCAGAAGAGGGTCGATCCAGTACATGAAACACTATCGATTTGTGAAGATAAAATAAAAAAAAACAAAGTACTTTTTTTTTAAATCTCTTATTGATATACGCATTTACGAAATTAATTTCTTTAAGTAAACGAGTCATTGACCTTGTAGGTAGTTGTCGGTCGTTGCGTACTAACTACCTACAGGTCATTGAACTCGCCCGACGTTTACTTAAAGAAATCAATTTAGAACATGCGTAAATGAAAATTCGAGTTTTAAAAAAAAGTGCTTTGTTTTTTTATTCTAACTTTACCAATCGATAGTGTTTCATGTACTGAATCGATCCTCCAAGGGATTAAAACGATCAAGATTTAACGGTGTATAAACTAATGCTTGACTACGATCGCGATCCCACCTGATGATAAGCAGTGATGCAATCGTTGATGGTGAAGCGCACTAGTTTAGACCCTATTCACTATAGCCTTAAATATCTGCCTCTTTTGATTATTATTGAAAAGGCACTAAAAGTATTCTATTTTCTATTCCTTTTTTTAAGAAATCGGCCAAATTCAAATAGGATACATTTATTCATTTAGGACAACCAACAAAGCATACACATACAAGCTAAAGATTCAACATTGTTACAGTTAATAGTGTAGCCTTAATAAAAGGCTGCCACGGCATGCATTAAACATTAAACATAGGAGGAGACAGGAACTAACTTATCTATTAACATTTTGATCGACGTTAAGCCAACCATTTAGAAAAAAAAGAAGTAAGATAACAAGAACATATTACGAATGAGTTCCGTTACGCAAATACACCGTTAAATTTTAGTCGTTTTAATCCGAAGAGGGTCGATCCAGTACATGAAACACTATCGATTTGTGTAGATAAAATAAAAAAATAAAGTACTTTTTTTCTAAATCTCTTATTGATATACGCATTTACGAAATTAATTTCTTTAAGTAAACGAGTCATTGACCTTGTAGGTAGTTGTAGATCGTTGCGTACTAACTACCTACAGGTCATTGAACTCGCCCAGCTGACGTTTACTTAAAGAAATCAATTTAGAACATGCATAAATTAATTCGAGTTTAAAAAAAAAATACTTTGTTTTTTCATTCTAACTTTACCAATCGATAGTGTTTATGTACTGAATCGATCCTCCAAGGGATGAAAACGACTAAAATTTAACGGTGTATAAACACGTTTTTTGTAGATTGCGCCCTTTAATCGTATTTAATAGGAGTAATAGTGAAAAATTCATCGATATACAGTACGGCCGTCGTATCTTGGCGAGTCTGAAGTTAGGGTCTGCGAATTTTAGCGCTTGAGAACTCGTACAAAAATAGCGATAAAAAAAAATGCCAATAGATAACAGTTTTCAACAGCAAAAACAACTGCAAATTGCATTTATTTGTTTAACCTATTTATTTTTGTACGAGTTTTCAAGCGCTTAAATTCGCAGAGCTTAATTTCAGACTCGCCAAGATTCGACTGTAGTGCACCTATTACGGTTATTTTGAGATACGGCTCGCTGACAGACGGACGGAGTAGGGTTCCGTTGCTTTCTTGTTGGGTAAGGAACCCTCAATTCAATTCAATTCATTTATTTGCATACAGTGGCGTAGCTAGTTCCACAGGGGCCCCGTATCAAAAGTCCTTCGGGGGCCCCGTATAAAAAAAAAATGGTTGCCTGTAAAGTCGGTTTTACGGGCGAAGATTTTACGTGACAACGTCCTAATTCTCTAGTGCTGCGCGCGCGGCAGACCGATCATAGTTGAGTGGGAGAGAGACGCAAGGCATTCGGCGGGCCTCTCTCTCGTTCTGTGACTCATCGTAACGTTACCGAGCGTTACACTTTTTCATAAGTGACTCCCAGCCGCAACCTAATTTAAGACGTTGTCACGTCAAAACGTATTTTTATTACAGATGAAAAACGTATTTTTATTAGCTGCTCTATGAGATGGTTGTGGATAACATGTTGCGAATTTTTGCCTAGGTGGGGGCCCCTGTACCGCGGGGGCCCAGTATAATTGATACGGCAGATACGGCGGTAGCTACGCCCCTGTTTGCATACCATAATGTGAATACAGATGTTATGAAAGGCCCTTAGAACATTCAGACTGTAACATTTATAACATTACCAGTTTTGAACTCGTTTATATGTTATTATAGTAATTTGAGTTGTTGACCCCGCACTGGGCCCGCGTGCTGGATTACGGAGGCCTGTGTCCCAGCTTAGCTGTGGGAACATTATAAGTCTGATGCTATGCTGTAGGTACTATGTTGTTATTTGCGAAAGAAGAAAGATGGCACATTAAATATTAATTGATGAATATGTTGGTAAAAATTGATGAATAATAAGTTTAACTTTAAAAATATAAAGTCGTAAAAATAACCGTAGGGACCCTGCAGAAGGGTCGAAGCCAATTAAGGCCTAGGGTTTGTGTCTGAAAGGAAGGCTCTAGCCCTGGTATGTATGGCGATGTAGGAACGGGGTAGGTTGTTTAGTCAGTAAGAGTCTGACACTTGTTTCCCACTCCGCCCAAGAGCGGGACTCGTCATTGGATGATTTTCACCTACCATAAAAATGTCGTAAAAATACATTTAGAGTAAAAAAATAATCATAACAGGTGAAATGTGTAAATGTGGAAGACACTTTTTATCATCGTAGTATTTTTTTTTTATGACACGGCATACGCAGTTTTTGTTATTCAAAAAATTGGCAACACAGTCCCGCGTCATAAATGAGCTAGTCCCAAGTGAGCTGTGATTTTAATACCAACGTATTAAAATATACCTAATCAGTAAAATTATCACACGACCATAAATTATTTCAACTGGCAACACTTGATGTACTATTAAGTTCACAAACCATTATTTAGATATCACTTTTGTACCTTATTTTGTTACTTGGCTTCTCAAGTTTTAAAAAAAAAACTATAAGTTTAAAAATATACCTATACACCGTTAAATTTTAGTCGTTTTAATCCCGAAGAGGGTCGATCCAGTACATGAAACACTATCGATTTGTGTAGATAAAATAAAAAAATAAAGTACTTTTTTTCTAAATTTCTTATTGATACACGCCTTTACGAAATTAATTTCTTTAAGTAAACGAGTCATTGACCTTGTAGGTAGTTGTCGGTCGTTGCGTACTAACTACCTACAGGTCATTGAACTCGCCCAGTTGACGTTTACTTAAAGAAATCAAATTAGAACATGCGTAAATTAATTCGAGTTTTAAAAAAAAGTACTTTGTTTTTTCATTCTAACTTTACCAATCGATAGTATTTCATGTACTGAATCGATCCTCCAAGGGATTAAAACGACTAAAATTTAACGGTGTATACTATCTAAAATATATCTACTATAATAAAAAAAACTATAAATTAAAAAAATATATATTTCAAAACTGGCAACACTAGGTCCCGCAGCTCGATAAGCGACATAAATGCGCGAGTCTCGTGTGAGTTGCAATTTGAATTTGGAATACAACGCATGAATTCCAATAATCAATAAAATTACTCGAACGACGACACACTGATCAAATACTTTGAACTGGCAACATACTTTCGTTGAAGTTTTAAATTTTCAATATAAACAAATAATTGTTTATATATTTTTTTTTTATTACACTACTTCGCTGCTTAGCAACGAATAACTTGAAAAATATAATGAAAAGTGGCAACACTCAGTTCCGCAGCCCGATACGCGGCACAAATGCGCGAGTCCCGAGTGAGTTGTGATTTGAAATGCAACGCAATAACGCATTCAATTCAAATAATCAATAAAATTATTACACGACCTGTAGTTATTTGAACTGGTAACACTGCACTATGAAATTAACAATTAAGTAATTGTTTTGATTAAATTTTTGTTTAATATTTTTAATACGCTGCTTCGCAATTTTGCAACATAAAATACAACAAAAAACAATAAGTTTAAATTATTTTAGTGTTTTATTTTTAAATTTTTTTCACGATATTTTTTACTTATTTTTTTTTATTATTGTAATTATAAACACAATACATTAAGTAAATTGAATATCAAAGAAATTGCCAGTAGAAAACTAGTCAAATGACGTCATATTAGAAGCACGTGGAGACGTCTGCTTAGTTCTAAACCAACCTCGTAAATGAGCATTCCGAAGTAAAGATGAAGTAAGAAATATCAAAATATTAAATTACCCATTGAGTACAGGAAACACGGACCACAATTTTATATTCACATTAAAACCAACTGAACACATTCACTAATATCATAACAATCTAGAGTTTTCTTTTACAGTTCACATCTTTTACACAAGCGAACACGTCAACGTTTCAAAACAAAATGGCGAAAACAGGCAGCGTTCAATGGAGACCGACTGCGCCGAATCGAAGGGAACCGTCATGAGCCGCGCTCTACGCGTGGGACACAAATAGATTTATCGCTCCATCCTTGTCGCGCAATATAGCGGGATCTTGAGACAGGGAGCTGCGTGAGCGAGATAACAACAATTCGAAATCGCGAGCCATTTCGAATGTAGCTTTCAGACGAGACGGACGTATTGTATGGGAGCGGAGTGACGGGGAAATTTATACTGTAAACTCGTAAATTTTAAAACATACTTTGTTAATTTATTGTTGCATTTTGCATTGATATTAAATTCTCATCAAAATCTTGGAAGTGGGTACCTACCTACGTCTGCTTATTCTGTCAATAAAGGCGTGATAGTTTACTAACAAAAAGTAGGTTACCGATGTTATATCATCAATGGAATAGAAACTAAGTTGACGAGAGAAACTTCTGCCTTGCTTCATTTAGTTCATTCATTGTTAAGAATTCAGAGTAGTCAGTAATAGACCGTTACTGAACCTGGATTTGTCCAGGTAAGCGTGCATTTTTTTGCCAAGCGCTTCTAAAGACCCCAAGGAAATGAAAATAACACAAAACTCGTAATCATGGCAGATAGCAGAACCCCCTTACTACGGACTTTTATTTTGAGTCAAATTCTCACAAAATTGTCACGAAATAAAACCTTCGCTGAACGTTAATTATGCAGTTGAGTCCAAGCTTCTAAATTTAAAAATAAGGAAAATTAATTTGTATTTACGGTAAAAATAACAACATGCAAATTTTAATGTTATCATTAAACATCAAAAAGCAATGTAGGAAAAAAACACAATTTAATCATTCAAAACTGAAGTAGATAAAATTGTTTTAATATTTACATTGTCATACGACTTCGATATTTAAATGTGACAAGTCTTCGACAAATACTCGATTCAGTTTCGAATTGATCGAATTTGCCGCACGTAGTAGGGTGCATCAACAAATAATCGGCGCATGACGCGCATTTTTGTTTGTTTCCATTGTTAGCAGTTAAGTCTGTTTATAGATACATATTTTTTTGGTAAGTAACCCCGTCTGCTCTGTTATCTGTATTTTTTTTACAACTATTGAATTTATTGTGAACGATAATTTTAACCAATATTTTTTAATATCAAATGATGATGAAAAATAAATAAATGGCCAAATATTACGTCAGTTGTGAGGAAAACTTAATATTCAACTATAGTTATAACATTAATTTTCATTAGGCTTATTTTTCTAGAACAGTAACTTACCCGCGACTTCATCTACTTGAAGGTCACTTTTTTTTAGCTGTGATTCGAAGCCAGATAAAAAGTAGCCTATATCCTTCCTTAGCGTTAAAGCTGACTCCGTACTAATAAATTTCATCAAAATCGGTTCAGTAGTTTATTAGTAAAGACGTAACAGACAGGAATACTTTTACATTTTATAATATTAAGTATCAATATACTAACTCCTTACCGCGGCTTTGCCTGAGTTAAATCTTATTTTTTATTATAACAAGGGCTCCCTTAAAAATCAGTAAGTGGTATAAAATTGTAAAATATCAGAAAATTAATTTCTTTAAAATCTGTTCAGCCACGTGAACTTAGAAAAAAACTAGAAATCCTTTTTCACGTTATATTTTGGTTAGCTTTTTGATACTATTTTTTTTTTTATCGTATCGTGCGAGTTAATGAAACCATACCCGCCATGCCGTAACTTGTTTGAATCGAGATAGTGTTACTGTGCATACAATTATATACTTTATTGCATTAAGATAAAGTTTCGTTTTCTGTGATCGATTAATTTAGTACCCGTGTTCTTTGACCTTCGTCAAGTAAATTATTATCCAACGGTTATTCATAAGTTTTCGTCGCTTTCGTGCGTCGTTTTTAGTTTATAATGTACTAGCTTAACCCGCGGCTTCGCTCCCGGCAACAGAAAAATGTGATGATGATGAATGAAGAACCGCTCGACCGATTTTGTGCAAATTTCACATTATCCATCTACTAAAATAGTCCGAACAAAGCCTAAACATTTGGTTTGGATAGGTGAGCCCGTTCTTGAGTTATAAAATAACTAGCTTTTGCCCGCGGCTTCGCCCGCGTGGTATTGGGGTTTCCGGGATAAAAAGTAGCCTATGTCCTATTCCGGAGTGTATCCATCCTATGCCAAATTTCATCCAGATCCGTCCAGCCGTTTTGGCGTGATTGAGTAACAAACATCCAAACATCGTAACTTTCGCATTTATAATATTAGTAAGATTAGTAAGACTAGCGACCCGCCCCAGCATCGCACGGGTGCAATGTTGTTATTATGCATGTGTTATACATACAAACCTTCCTCTCAAATCACTCTATCTAATAAAACAAAACCGCATCGAAATTCGTTGCTTAGTTTTATAGATCTAAGCATACATAGGATCTAAGCAACTTTGTTTTATACTAATGATATTTATACATTATTCACATTTAGTAACGTAAAGATATCTTTACGTTACTAAATATACCTACCTAGGTAGGTAGGGACTATCATATCCATATACTTAAAGACAATCGTGCAGTGATTGAGCGATTGGCTACTGTGCTTGAATTAGCGGGTTCGTTTTCTGTCTTTTACGAGTATCCCAAGGAGTATGGTTCCTTGTGATTATTTTCTAGTCTACTTTCTTTCGAGCGCTGTTTTTTAGCGCAACGAGTCTCAATCGAATTGTGCAAAATACCTAATTTGTCGCCAGTTGACCACGTGGGGATCTGCGCATAACAATACCAACGAGCCCCAACTTTTTTTAGTTCAACTTATATGCCGTATACAATAATCTATAATAATAATACGGACTGGCCTGTCAGTCTAATAGTTAGTGACCCTGACAGCTATGCGGGAGGTCGTGGGTATGATTCCCACCCAGAACAAATGTTTGTGTGATAAGCACGATCATTTGTTCTGTGCCTAGGTGTAATTTATCTATAATATTTATATATTTAGAAATATATAATCTATAATATTTATACATTTAGAAATATATAAATAGATACCTATGTTTATCAGTTGTCTAGTACTCATAACACAAGCTCTGCTTAGCTTGAGACTAGACGGCGTTGTGTGATAGTTATCGATAATCTTTGTTTCGCGCAAAGCGACACCGAAAGGATGAATTGCATGTCATCTTGATCGCCGTGTGTGGTACAATACAATATAGCTCATGTGAGTGCCAGATTAACTGAAATCTCCATTCAGTTAAAAAAAAAAAAAACAAATTAAGTAATAATAATACTTTTCCTCCATCGCCGTCTCTACCTATGTCTCTGTAGGACCTATTATGCGATCCATGTTGAGTGAAAAGTACGGTTTGCAAAAAAAACTTATTTGCATATCAATAACAGATTCTTCAATACACTTACTCCAAAACTGCCACTTATCGCACTATGATTAGGTTCAAAATGGCATGTAGGTAGGTATATCACCCGCGTGCTTTTGTTTCATTTATCATAACAATTTGCTTTGTATTACACTTCTACCATAGTATAAAGAGAAGGGAAGTAGGTTATCTTCATACAAACGCACCGCGCGCGGCTTGTATGTGTGCGCCATAGTATCTACGCGTCGGCGCACGCACACTGTAACAAAATCTCGACCCGTTTCTCAGTGCGCCAGTCGGGGCTAACACTGCATGAGTTTCGCGTCACTGCTTTTCCGCACCGCAAAATCAAAACAAAATGTCGGATAATCGCAGGAGAACGTATTGCTGTGTGTTTGGGTGTCTTAACAATTCATAGATTCTAGAATTGTCTCTGTTCAGATTACCTATTGAACAAGAAAGGTAAGGTAGTCAGTCATTCTAGCATATAATTTTACTTGATCTTGAGATACCTACTTAGGGGAAAGGTGTACGAGATGGTTCACTTAAGGGAAAATGCTTGTAGTTTATATAATATCCTACTTAGCGCGGATATAAAAACGTTTATACTTAGTAAATTTATCTGGCTTATTGTTGTCGTACTCAAAATTTAAGTTTGTTAAGATATTATATTATTTTTTATTACATTTTTAAAACGTTAGAAAAGGATCATCTTGTACACCCCGGTGTCCAAGATGATTCTTGCGGTGGGGGCAAGATGATCCCAGGATCATGTTGCCCCACTCCTATGTCGGAATCTTGATCGGTTTTGGTAGAAATACCAAAATAAAACCATAATCAGAGTTTAGTATATCTTTAATTAAATAAAATCAAAATCCAAAATCCTATTGCAGATAATGAACCAGTCTTATTAATTAATCATCAGTCTCATCTCTCTCTATAATTAAATTTCTTTAAAACAATCATCTCAGAGATCAGTCGTACACCTAGTCGTTAGTAAAGTTTTAACAAAATGAAACATTCTTCTAAAGTAACTAAACTTATCTTCTAAAACTAATCCAGTAGACCTAATGAACCAGTCTTCTTAATTAACAGTCAGATCTAACTATAATAAAATTTCTATAAATCTATCATCACAGTGATCAGTCGTATAGGCGTAAGTAAAGTTTTAACATAATTAAACATTCTTCTAAAGTAACTAAACTTATTTTTTTTAAATAATCCTGTAAAATAAATCTCAATACCCAAAAAACAAATAAAATGGCTTCACTACCTTTAACAAAGAACCAAATCTAGATTAAACTAAAAAAAAAACGAAATTATAGTTCTAAGCGTCTTTTTCCTGGCGTTATATTTCTACACCTATCGCATGTAAACTCATCGTCATCGCTATCTATCCCTGCACAAGCTTCGTGGCCCCATCTTTGGCATCCACAACATTTAATCCATCCCTCGCCCCTATCGTCTTTGGAAAATGTTTCCGTACAAAAAAGACATTCTGCGTCTTCTTCTTCTTCAGATGACTCTGACACAATATTCTTCCTTTTATTTGACATTCCTTTGCCTACTCCCTTCCCTTTCTTTTTAGGATGAGTTTTTTTTACATTTTGTTGTTTTTTTATTTGTGTTTCTATTTTCTTTTGCAGTCTTTTTATTTCTTTCTTCCTCTAAATAATTTTTGTATGGCGTGCTAGTTAATATTGACGTGTCTATTCGTTTCTTCTTAAGGTGGCTTCTTTTACCCACAATTTTTGGCAATGGATGAATTTGGGCTGGTGTTACATTAAAATGATCATTTTGACTATCTTCAAGAATGGATGGCGTTACTATTGAGTTGCGTGCGTAGCTCGTAGATGGTAATGGGGACAAAGGACTGCGAAATGAAATATTCCTATCATTTACAGGAGTTGGTGACGGTGTTTTATTCTGCAAATCTACACAGTCCTGTGATGTGAGGGTTTGTAGTGAGGGATCAGCTGCCAGTAGTTGACCTGTGTTTGAACCCGTTGTTGGCACTTCTACAACACTGGAATCTTCATTAAATTCCATTTCTGTCGTTGCAGCAGCAATAAAATCAGCTTCGGTGAATACATCTGGGTTGAAAGGAAATATGCCGGTTTTGGCAAACCCATTGATGGCATTTATTGGGACTGCTGCTTTTAAATAAGCCTCTCCAAAAATCTTTGCTATCTGAAATACAGTCACTGGTCTGCCAGGATTGTTGTTCATCCATTTTTCGAGTGACTGATTGTGATAAATGCTCAAGGGATACATCAAGCTGACGTCTAAAGGTTGCAGTCTATGGGTGCAGTGTGGAGGCAGACAGACAATAGTGACGTGGTTTTCTCGAGCTTTTAAAATCAATTTCAAATTTTTTGTGTGTGAAAGATGGCCATCCAAAATCAACAGCACTGGATCTTCCGCAGAAGGTTTCGTGTGGCTTAAAAAATGGTCAAACCATTTGATAAAAACTTCCAGATTCATCCATCCAGATGAATTACAGGCCCAGGCGGAGCCTGGCGGTGCGCCATCTAGTAGTTCCATCTTCATACGAACCCTTCGAAAGATGAACATGGGTGGAATAAAGGCTCCAGAAGCAGACATACAAATTACAGCTGTTGTAGTCTCCCCCCTTTCAGCTGATGTAACGCGGGCTACCTGTTTACGTCCAGTTGTTGCAAACACCTTTGTATTTTTGGTAGGCACCGTAGAAATGCCAGTCTCGTCAACGTTGTAGGTACGGTGGCATGGATGGTTTTTCGCCTCTTGAACACACTTTAATGTGGCATAAAACTTATCTACCACTGGTTTATTAAAGGCCCGTGCTCGAGCAGTTGAAGTGGATTCAGGCGCCCGAAGCGCTATATCTGGATGCCGTTGACGGAATCCTCTTAACCAATCATATCCTGTTTTTTCGTTGCGGAAAGGATGGGCGATATTATTTTTTACAGCAAGTTGATATGCTAACGCTACAACATCTTGTCGTGTTAATCCGTACATTCTCGTCTCCATATCTTTAATGTGCTGCACGAACTCAATTTCCTGTCCTGCCGTAAAAACTGTTTTTTTTTCCACCTAAATATTTTATTGCACCGACAGCCACTTTGTTTTTGCCTTTAGCCTGCCTTTTCAGTGACATTACAGGCACTCCAAACTGTTTACTTGCTCTTCTAAATGGCATGCCTTTTTTAACAGCATCCAGCGCTTTGAGCATTGACTCTTCCGACCACAACCCGCGGTTTGTTTTTCTTATATAATTACGAAGCATGGTCTAAAACAAAAGAAGGTATTTTTTTAATTTTTTTTTTATAATAATGCAGGCAGGTCATATTAATTAAGTTATATTTATTAGAAAAAATACATAAACTGAAAGGTAATAACATACCTACAAAAGGTTAAAAAATATCCCCGTAATAGTAGGATGATTATGCTACCGGTGTACAAGATGATCCGTGGGGATCATCTTGTACATCGTTAACATAATCATCTTGCCCCAACATAAACTTTTTTATTCAATGTTCGATAACATAACCTATGCGGTCTCAACTGTTACCATGCTGCTAAAAAAACAAAATAGAGCAATATCCAAAGCTAACTAATACAACAGCCTCAACAATTAAGTACCTAGAACACATTAGACATGAACTTAAAGTAAACCTTACCTTAGATCGAAGTCACTCAATTTTTGTTTTCTTCCACAAAAACTTCGACTGTCACTCACGACCCCATTACGTTAGACTGAGGCGTGGGGACATCGGGGTCTACATTTTACCAATAAATACAACTAGATGACGCTACTAGTTTCGTTGCAATCTAAAAGGATCATCTTCCCTCGAGGGATCGTCTCGTACACCTTTCCCCTACTTTTTTTTGTATTAGTTTTCTATCACACAGAGGAAGTAGGTGGGTAGGCTTAATTTCTACTTTTGATCTGTCAATTGATTTGCTGCTATTGCTTTGTTTACGTTTGGTTATGCCGATTTCTCAGTTACTTTAGTTTTTTATCTACTTACAATTAGAAAATCGTAATTCTAATTATATAATTGACTAATTGTAAATCAGATATACATATAAAGCAAAGTTCGAATCATAACAACAAATTCGATAATAGTCTAAGAGATGGGCGTTAGTTTTTAATGTTGTTTTAGTTTTTCTTTTAATTATAATATTTTTGTCACTTTATTCATTTTTAGGGTTCCGTACCTCAAAAGGAAAAAACGGAGCCCTTATTTACTTATTTATTTATTCAGATAGGATCAGTTCGTTGTCCCTTCGTCTGTCTGTATGTCTGTCTGTTAAGACCCTCTATCTCGAGAATCCGTGATGTATCTAGTTGAAATTAAAACCATAGTCCCTTCAAGCTGTGAAAAAACGAAACTTTTAAGTTAACGAATAAAACAGATATGGCTGTTTATATCGCAAAAAAAAAAAGTATTTTTTTATACCAGTTTTTTATTTTTATTATACAAGTAAAAAATACAACTTCTTGATCCTTGCCAATTTATAGGCACTGAATTAAAATTTTGCTAAAAGTGATAACCCTAAGACAGTAGGCAATTATATCGTGGATTGGGCCGGAGATAGCCTACTGCCCTTCTCTTTATACTATGCTTCTACTGTGGTATTACTAAGTTGTAGTTAATTCCAGGTAAAGTAAAAATGTTATTGCTTAATATAAACTAGTGACCCGCCTCAGCTACATACGAGTGTCGAGTGCAATGGTGAAATTAAATATCATTACATATAGATTATACCTATAAACCTTCATTTTGGATCACTCTATCTATTAAAAAAAAAGTTTAAAAGTTTTAAAGATCTAAGCATACCTACATAGGGACAGCGGGAAGCGACTTTGTTTTATACAATGTAACGATTAGCTACATATTTTGTTTCCAGTCATAATTAGTTTAAAATTAAATACCTACAATTTTCTTCTTATTTTCATTGTTAGAAACAATTTCGCATTCTTCCATTTGCCACTACTCTGACTCAGACACTTCACACAGTAGGTAACGTGTGTTTTTGTGTGAGTGAGTTCTGATTAAACTTTTTTCGTTCACGATTCGCAAAAAAAAAATATTGAAATCTACACTAATATAATAAAGAGGTAAAGTTTGTTTTTCTGTTTAATCTCTGGAACTACTGGTCCAATTAAAAAAAAATTAGCATCAATAGAAAGCTGCTTTACTACTGAGTGACATAGACTATATTTTAAGTACGCGGGTGAAGCCGCTGACAAAAGCTATTTTGATACAAGTTGTGAAAGATTGTTATTGCGACTGAGGCGGAATTCACACGAGCCGTATGCAAGTGTTAAGAAGTCGAGTGACTAGGTAATTTCCAGGTGTAACAAGCTTACAAGCATCGTTTTTCAATACATTTACAATGAAATACTTTCTTTGAAAGTTACGACGCATTTTTGTTCATTTCGTACTACATATTTTAAACTTCTGAGCCCCACGCGAACGCCTGGGTTCGCACACCTAATGTTCTTTAATTGTGTCTGGAATTACCAAAGTTGAAAAGTTAATTTTGATTTATTTAGATTGCAGAAGACTATGGGAAGTAGTTTTTATGACGGTATCAGCGCCAGTGTAGCGACGACAGAATTCTCTTCAAGTCTTAAATTCAACATTTTTTTTCTCAAATAATACAAATTATTAGATTGTATGACTATTAATAGAGGTTTTTTCCCGCGCTTAACCTTTGCACGATGAAGGAGAAGCAAAGGCATCAAACACTTCTCTCTCTTCTACATCCAACTAAGTATTAAAAATAGAAATTCAAATATTTTTGAATTTAGAACACGGACAAATTTAAAGTTGGTAATAACAAATTAATTCGTACGTAATCATGTTAAATTATTATGTTCTGTTCAAAACCACAATTACAATTTTGAATCTCCTGTAGACTTGCCATTCCGGAACTCATACTGGTTGGCCGATAGCAGTTGTTTCTTTTCCAAGTACCTAATAGCCTCTTGTTCACTATCTTCTCAATTTTCTTTTTGACGTGACAACGTCTTAAATTAGGTTGCGGCTGGGAGTCACTTATGAAAAAGTGTAACGCTCGGTAACGTTACGATGAGTCACCGAACGAGAGAGAGGCCCGCCGAATGCCTTGCGTCTCTCTCCCACTCAACTATGATCGGTCTGCCGCGCGCGCAGCACTAGAGAATTAGGACGTTGTCACGTAAAATCTTCGCCCGTAAAACCGACTTTACAGGCAACCATTTTTTTTTTTTCTAAATTTCTCACGCGGCGCGGGATGTATCTGCTATTTACCCGGCCTCGTATATCATAATGCAAGAGACTTGGCAATTATTACTTTTTAAATTCCTGACTTTAAGTTTTTATGTGTATGGAGCTTGAGCCAGGCCACTGAGAATCGCAAGTCCTCACTGGAAATGTTTCAGGAGATACCTACTGAAACTGTAAGTACCTGTTTCGGAAACGCTCGGGCAGTGGCGTAACTAGGTATGACGGGGCCCCAAGTCTATGAAGCCATGAGCTCAGAACAAGTAACCCAAAACACCAAAATTTAGTAGGTAAAATTGAGAAGTTTGTTTTTTGGGGCTCCTTCCAACCAATTTGCCATGGGCCTCAAGTGATATAGTTACGCCACTGTACTACCGGTGTTACCATTGTGCAGATTACCAGGAGCACACGGTACAACATATCGTGGAATTTCGGCCCAGTGACGCCGAGTCCTCCTGGAGACGATGAACGGTGGAGATCTGAGTGTCAAGTCCAGCAATAGTAGGTACAGAGCGAAAAGACTTAGGTAAGGGAAACCTACCTTCTTCTGAAATCAATAAAAGTATTTGAATTAAGAATTGGGAGTTATATTGACAAACTCTACTTACATTCGTAACCTTTATTTTGTTCCATATGCGAGAATCGAACTCGTGATACGTACCTATCGCAGCCTTCACTCTCCACTACTGCGCGTCTCCGTCTTTATTATTGCATAGTATAAAACCTATACCTACACAAGAGTTAGTGGATGGTGTATAGGTAAACTAAGGCTCTGTCCGCACAGCGGTTGTTTTTCGCAATTTCATAACACATTAAAACTTATGGAAGTATCCGCAATTCCGCACGACAGTTAAAAATTCGTGCGAATTCTGAAGTTCCATACTTAGAGCATTTAATGCTCTAAGGTTCCATAAGTACAGTCAGCCCCAAAAGTCGATGACCAGAATCAACATAACAAAACACCTGTTCACAATAAATTGCCATAAGTTATAGTCGCAACTAGGAAACAAAATACGAGTAGCCTGCACAAAATCGCTGTTCGGAGTTTCGGACAGGCCCTAACTCCGTAGTCGTGGAGGCTTTCATGGCTAGTATTTGGTGTTTTAGTTCAATCTCACAACTTGAGATATTTCGGATAACTACTTAGGTAGGTACCATCGGAGACACTTCCACCTGACTACCGCTAAGTTCGTTTTTGCTTGCACTCGAAATGAAAACTTCTAAGATTTGATTTGGCGCCGCACCGCAAGATTCAAGCAAAAATTCTTTAAGTGATCAGGCAGAAATGACTACGGTCCGCAACAGTACCTCAACAAGTAGTTGCCAGCATACCTACATAAAGAAATACCCAGGTACTCACCCAGTTAAGTAATAAATAAGTGACCAATGTGTCGTTATTATTTTAACTATAGACAGGTTCATCGGAGGTCGTTGAGGTATGATGGCGTGCTTGCTATCCTGCTCTTCAAATCAATATATTGAAACTGCGCCGCGCACCGCTTCCATGGCATGGTACAGTTGATTACGCCCTTTAGGCATAGGTACACACAGTACCTATAGAAATGTCGTCAAGCTAAATCTACGAACTAGGTAGGTTTCTATAAGATGGGGACATTATAATTAAAGTTACACTAGCTGTCCCCCGCATATTTATATTCTTATCCGCTTCCGTGATTCGTAGCCCGGCAATGTTCCAATCACCATTGATTTGGAGTTACGACAAAGCAAGGCAAAAAAAAACAAAATATTTCAAACGTGGAACAAACTGGAACACTTTACAAGAACAATTTGAAATGTGAACGGAGACTCCCGCCTCATGCAGACTGTTGAGTTGACTTATTGACCAATAGAAACTCAGTTTCTCAGGTTTCTATGCTTAGGGGCAACGCTGAGTAACGCGGAGCGCCCGTCCGGGCACCGTCGCGTGTCCTCGCGCGAACTTAAGGTGGATCTACGACGGGCCCCGTCGCGGACGCGTTGTCGCTAGTTCAGCTTTAACGGTGTGCATATACTGTCGTGAAATGTCAATGACTAGCAAAAAAATAAAACGACAGCAAGTAGACCCGTTTATTGAGTAGACTAGTACGCGCGTCGCCCCGCGCGGCGAGCCCGGATGGAGCAATTTGGTATGAGACCGCGCGGTGCTTCCGTCCGGGCACCCGTCGCGTAGCTACACGCGGTCGCACTCCCTACGCAGTTAGTTTTGCAGTAGCGTTGGCACAGCATAACTATGATTCAACTAAAGTTTGAATTTATAGTTATGATTTAAAATTGATACAGTCAGAGGCAACGAGATATATCGTGAACATGGAGTTGCGGATGATCGTTCGAACGTGATAAAAAATATACTGTACAGAGGCAAGGGGTAGGACGGTGGCTGCAGCAAAGTTCGAAAAAGTAACCGTCGCCAGAAATGCCAGTTTCAGTAAATGTCCCATACAACCCAGGCCGTAAGTTATAGAATGATTTCCCACTTCATAGAAAAGGGGACGATATAATGGCGGTTCCAGATTAGTGCCGTGAAGTAAACGGGCGTAAACGTGAATATAGACGGTATTCGCGGGCTACTGCTTGTGTAGTTTATTCATGGCACTAATGTGGAACCGCCATAACAGTTTCCAGTTCCAGTAAATAAAACACCAATTTAGCAGACAATTATATTCCGAAGCTACATAATTTCTACTCTACTGCAGCAACTTAAACATACAGATTTTGATGACTAGAAATTATACAAAACATCCTTATGATAAACTTAGGTAACTAAACATTTGGGAATGTTTTCAAGATATAAGATACATATCACTCTAAAAGTCCCCAGTCTATTAATTTTCCCTGTATTCTTGTTGTTTTCAGCTGGACATTTCTTTTAGAGATCCTTTCTTTAGATTAAGAGATTCCTTGTCTTCTGCAATACTGTGCGCTGAGTGCGAGTTCTTTTTACGTTAACAATGTTCAAACGTTTACCACGTTCGGCTCTCTGATTGGTTAAACGCTTGAAGCGAGCCAATCGGAGCGCCGAATGCGACGTCATAAACGCATAAACGTAAACTGAACTCGCACTAGGAACTCTGAGGTAAGAAATTGAAAGAACCTGTAGTTCTATCGACCTAGGACTCTCACAAATACCATTAACAGCTTTGCTGCCATTCCGATGACTAACCATATCAACCCTTGTAACATTCAAATACATATTGATATCAAAAACAGTTGGCATAAAAAAATAATTCAGATCAGACCTCAGTTCATAAAGTGGCACTACGGAAGATGTTAGAAGAGTTGTAATACTAACATTCAGTGGTTAAATATTGACATTACTTCATTACTTTGGTTACACATATATAATACTGGTAATGGTAATGTCTTGAAATTGATTTTTAAGCATCAATTTGCATGTGGTACAGGTCTTTGGTATCGTATTCTGAAACAAAAAAAATATTCAGTTTTAGTAAAGCAAGCATTAACTATCCGGTATCCGGCCTTATTTCACTATAATAATCTTACTAATATTATAAATGCGAAAGTTACGATGTTTGGATGTTTGTTACTCAATCACGCCAAAACGGCTGGACGGATCTGATGAAATTTGGCACAATAGGATACACTTCGGAATAGGACATAGGCTTTTATCCCGGAAACCCCATTCCCAACCCCAATACCACGCGGGCGAAGCCGCGTCCAAAAGCTAGTACCTAATATAATATACCAACCAACGCTTGGCAAGCATGTAAACCTACCATAACACCCGAACGCGCCTGAGTATTTTCGATCTCGTTCATTGCGCCTAAATTCAAATCAAACAGATCCCGTCATATAACGCGGCAAAGGGCCAAATATCCGGCGCTCCAGCTAGCCGAATATCCGGTATCCAGCTAAACCACTATCCATTTCATCTCTACTAAAAAGTTGGATTAACGAACTGGTAACTACCAGTATTCACTCTAACCTTGAAGACGCCTAAATTATAAACGAACAGGGAGACCGTAGGGGTGTCAGCAATATAAGGTCGGTAACTCGCCGTACCATCACCACCGTAGTGAGGCTCCCAACAACAAATGTGGTGACAGACATTTGGACAGACAGACAGAGAGACAGACAGAAAATAAGGCCTGGTAATATGAACGCATTTTACTCTATGGGTATGGACGAATGGCCGAGCAGTGATGGCCGAGTGGCAAAGGCCTCGACTTACGAGTTGTGGGTCGCGGGTTCAAACCCAGCCAGGCGCATTACTTTGTGTAATTTATTTTATCACCACTGCTCTCAAAACGGTGACGGAAAACATCGTGAGGAAATCGGCATGTCCTAGAACCGAAAGTTCGAAGACGTGACATCCACCAATTCGCACTGGGCCAGCGTGGTGGATTATGGCCTATTCCCTCTCCTAGAGAGAAGGCCTGTGCCCCAGCAGTGGGGACATTAATAAGGCTGATGATGATGATGATGGACGAATGGAACTCTAAAACAATTACCTTTCACCTCGATCCCATTCTTCTTGTCCAATGCCTTCTTGAGCGAATCAATGGTGGCGGCCAAGTTGTGCACGCCCAACATCAGGTCCCAGGCTTGCACGAAGTTATTGTTGCTCTCTAGAAAAGAGAAAGTATATCAGTTATACTATCTACTAATATTATAAGTAGACTGTTTTGGAATGGCATATTATCCTCTGTGCTCCCTTGAACAGAGCATGCTTGCAGAAGGAATCAATTGTGCATGTGGTCCTAAACTAGAAATGTTTCAGTGTCACTGATACACAAGTGTGAACCCAAGGGTCCTTGAATTCTCTCACAGCCACCCTGAAAAACCTGAGAGACCTTATCAGTTTTTGAAGAGGGAGAGGTGAGTTGATTGGAATAAGCCCACTAAAGGTTTTGTCCGCCATGGCCAAGTGGCCAAAACAAAATAGTTTGCAAAGGATTAAATACGAAAACTAGATTCAGGTAGATAAATATACTCTAGGATGTCTGAATTGATTTACAAATGCTCGAAAGAACCTAGAGGCCTAATCTGCTTTTAGAGACACTAGATGGAATAAACCTGCTAAATAATAGCCATCATGGCCAACACAAAATGGTCCACAAAGTTAAATGTGAAATATGGAGGCTACAGAACTTTCAACATTAGCAAAGGCAAAACCACTGATAGAAGTTAGTCGAATAACAAAGGCACAACTCAAGGTATGTCTTTCATCAGCAAACTCCTTTAGAGAAATCATTTCAAACTTCTTTAGTGTTCCCTTCTGTAAACCGAAATATACAGCATTGAAGACCCTTCTACAAGGTAGACTAATGATCTGATGAGGATCACAGCAACCAATGGATATAAGACACATAGGACTGTTCATTGTAGACAAACACGCAGATATCACAGTAAACGCTTTTAAACAGCTGAACTGATGATAATGATGATCAAGTGCAATACATTTTTAAGAGAAAGGTACAGTATTAAATCATGAGTAAAAAAGTAAAACAAGGGAGTTTGCCAGGCAATATAAATCACCACAGGCTGAATTATTGTAAAATATGATGTTATAAATTAAAAGATGAAAAACTGACCAATTCCGAGTTGGACTCGCATAATATGTGAGCCGAACGACGCCCACTGTTGGACATAGGCCTCCCAAGGATTTCCACAAAGAACGGTCCTGTGCTGTCTACATCCAGAGGACATGAATTCACACATTACCACAATATTGAAATCTATTACTATTTTGTTGTGAAGGAAATATAAATTAACTAGCTTTTGCCCGCGGCTTCGCTCCCGGCAACAGATTATTCTACTCTACCCTACTCTACCCTATTCGAATTTTTCTCACCTTTTAAACCTTCCCTAGACCTCCACGAATAATTCAAGACCAAGATAAGATAAATCCGTTCAGCCGTTCTCGAGTTTTAGTGAGACTAACGAACAGCAATTGATTTTTATATATATAGATATAAATTTGCATTATGTAAAAAATTCACTCTATCTCATATATTGACAAACTGTCATTGGAGGCTTAGTAGTAGGTTCCTCATTGGCCACCCTCCAAGGTCATAAAATTTTAAGAAATTACTTGTTAAGCCACCCCCATATATATTCCAGTTCGACTTTTTCACAGAATATCAAAACCAACACAAAGGGCTATTCAGAAAAGACGCAAGAGAACAGTCAGTAAAGTCCTGGATTTACAGGAGACTAATCATGATACCTGGGGACTTCAAATGATTGAAAAAAAAAAACTTGATTTACTTCCATGTCAGTAAATCAATGAACAACATTTACAACATCTTGTTATGAGAGAATGCTGATTCTCCATACTATATTGTTACATACACATCACAAGTATATTTAATACCTAAAATAGTGTTTCATTTAAGTGTAGTACTGATTTTTTTAACCACAATCAAAAATATAAAAATGTTGTTTCCGAAATCATTTATTAATTTATTTGGTTTAACACAACTTAGTACAAAGACACTTATTGATTATACTTTTTATGGTACACCATAAAATAAAAAATACAATAGGAGTTAATAAAGTGAATGATTGAACGGATTTAGATGAAAATAGGCGCACAGAGCAAGTCCTAGAATAGAGCATTATTTTATTTATCTCAGAAGTCGGAAGAAGGACCATTTTTTACCTTCACTTGGGCGAAACCACTAGCAATATAATGAAAACAAAAAAAAAATTAAAAGGTAGATTTTTTTTTCTTTGTTTATCAAATAGAAGGTAAAATAAGATAATCTTTAGAAGTACCAATCCAATAATATAAATTCTTTCGCTGATAAAAAGCTACATTGTCGCTGAATGCTTTAAGCTGCTAGAAAATTACACAAATTAAACCCTAAATTCACACTGCAACTTAATATCTAGACTTACTGTCATGAATAAGATGCTCGTAATAATTGGGGCCTAAGACTGGGCTCAGCTTAGACATTTTGTATGGTCCAGTGTATTTAGGTTCTCCCTCCTTCACAGTCATTTTTCTTCAAGTTTGGACAGTAATTCGTGTCAGAAAAGATTAATTTACACGAATAAGAACTCGATTGAGATCAACGACTGGACGAGACTCACAAATCACAAACAATGGAAAATTGACAATATTCGGTTCGTGTTGCCAGAAGCTTCGAACATGTATTGATTTTCTACCTTTGAGTAACTATAATTAGATGGAGTAGTATATTAAAATGTTTACTCCGAGCTCCGTGTTCAAAGAAAGATGCCGATATTGGATTTTAGTATGGCTGTTTTTTTAATGTTTGAAGCTAAAATGTATAAAATGTTGTGAAGGCGATATAACGTAATGGCTTTGCAGTTATTTAGACGGTCTATTTCTTTCACCTTTATACTCTACTACTCTTATTTTTTTTCTCTCTAAATTAACCGAAGTTGCCACTTCCAATTCGTAAGAGCTACCAATATTTTAATTTCAATATTTCTCAACAAAATAGGATTTTTGATTTTGTTTGAAATTTTTTTACTCCTAGGCAATGGCCCTATAATTCGCCGGCGCTGCTGGTAGCCATCTTTGCTTTTCCTTGCTAGTTCGTTTTTAAAAGTACCTACGTGGCAGTAGTAGCATGTGACATTGGGATCTAATCTAGTCTTAGGACAGAATGATATATCTCTTGTGGTGGTGAGGTCAACTTCTACTTGTCGAGATAGCCAACTGCGAAAATATAGTATGCAGTTTATATCATAAAGCAGGCACTAGGTGTAGAATATCCAATTGCAAAGGACATCGATTTTACTAGCCCAACTTTTGTAAATCTTTTTTTTTAACGACTCGAGTGATAAATGTAAAGTATACTTACCTAACTGACATTAAAAACTGATAATAGTACCTACATTGTTACCCCAGGGGTGAAAGTAAGTTATTTAGTCTCCAATGTTGTTTCGCACAGTTATAGTTCCAGGGACTAAATAACTCTTTAACCCTAGGGTATACACTGTGCTTTTCATTACGAATACAAGGAACATAAACATAATAAAAACCTGTGTCTATGTATGATTTTAAGCCTTTTTGAATTTGATGAATTTAATTACCTATTACAAATCTCTCAAAACAGAAACTTAAGTAGTACAGTTTAAAGTAACAAAACTCTACAACTCGAAAAATACTATCGGATCACCATTGTCTCGCTTATTTTTTTCTGTGGTCGACCGGCTTTTCGGACAATTTTTTTCATTATATCTATGTAAAAATGAGTCAGGTCAACATTTTTCCCAAATATATATTAGTTTTAAAGAAATGGTTTTAATTATAATTGTCTTTAATTAATACTATATGTTATTTCAACTGTATTGAATGTACTTATAGTTTGGGTCACGCTCACGTTATAATGGAAATGTCAAAATAGTTTTATTTTTCAAATAATTTGACAGCTGTCAGTTGATATTTTTTTAATAATTAAGTAATTCTCCCTGGGGATCAAAAGTACTACTTTCAACCCACTCCGCTGGTAACTTTACACCTACTTTAAGAGTATAAGTAATGAAAAATATATTTTGATCAAAAAACTCTCCGGTAACATCCAGAATTATAATTGGTAATTAAGCTATTCTGATCTTAAAAATATATACTTACAAAAACAGTTTTCTTATTTTGTAGGTACACTCAAATCCATCTCGCTGGCAGTCTGGTAAACACTGTGGGTAAACAATAAAACAAAAAACTGTGATGTAATCAGAGCTAGGCTCTTTTTATTTTCTTTAATTATTAATTTCAATTATTAACCCCCCATCGTCAATACCTAACTGATTAAATAACAATAACAAGGTCTCCCTACTGAATCGTTCCGTAAGGAATAATTTTATAACATATAAAAGTTACTGGTTACTCCACAATAATGCCATGAATTCACGCTGTAGGAAATTTAGTGTGGAATATTTGAAATCAATCAGTAGTTTTTGAGTCTATTCCGAACAAAAATATAAGCTTTTGCTTATATTTTTGTTGCTCTACAATGCTCTACAATTCTTTCCTCATTAAAGTAGTATTAGTATAGAAAGTAAAAAGAAAGAAAACATGTTTATTCTTCCGTAATAATTATCGCACAATTATTCACATAAACATTAAAAAACAACTAAGCGCTAGGTCATGTGTAAAAAAGATAAATAGTTAAAATTATGGGATGTCAGGGTCAATCAGGCTGTTGTAGAAGCTGATCTACAAAAAGTCGAAATTATCGTCTGAGCGTAACGTTGATGACTCTCAGAAAAAGAATTTTAACTATTTGTCTTTTTTTTTATTTCTTTACATTATCCTTTGTCTGCTTAACTTTCTTAACTTTTCTTAAGCCCCCTTTATACTTTTCCTCAGCTATCCACGAACTAATATTACTCAGCATTTCGTTCAAATTATATTTTTCAAGATGGGCTCTTAAAGGTGGTAGGAAACGCTTGTTTTTTAAGTCGGATGTAACACTTAGTTGCGTATTTAATAATAATGGATATATTGGGTTGCACGCCTGACCAAAAGGTTGCCTTATTCGATTTTTATTAGAGGCAATTTTATTTTTTTGCTTAGCAATAATTTGTTCAGTGTTGTTATTAAAAGCACGAAAAAATATATCCAACATTGTTAATTCATATGTGGTAAAATCGGTTATAGGATTCTTACATTCGACTACAACATTTTCTCTCCTAGTATTTTTTTCTATACGTACCCGCACAGATCTGTTGTTTTGGTCAAGCGTAGCGGCCTCTGGTATTAGTGAATTATAAACATCATCACATTTAACATCTTTACTAACTTTGCTCTTTGATATCGTTTCTAATGCTGCTAGAGAAAAGTTAAATGAAAAGAATTTATAATTACTTCTGGAAGTGACTTTTTTGGCTGTCTTCGCAATCATAGGCTCTACCGGTTCCTCTAAAACTCCTGAGAACTTCACTTTGATATTAATTTTTTTTCTGACCAAATCACTAGTATGCCTTGCAAGTTTGTGTATACGTGCAAGTTGGAGTTTCTTAGTATTAAAAGGTTTACAACAGCAAACACATTTTGTTGTTGGACATGTGTGCGTCGTCCTTATGTAGTTTACAGTATTTCGTAAAGCACCAAGTACCAATAAACGATCAGCAAACTCTTCGCGTTTATACCAACAACAAATGTTACCCACAATATTGTTTGTCATTTGTGATTTAAGATTTATTAAATGCTGGGAATCTTTACCAGAGTCTTTTAAAGATAATTTAATCTTGCCATCTGCTCCAATTGCGTAATACTCTTCTCCAAAATCAATACCAGTTGAATGTAAGAAATATGACATTTCGTCTTCTGGTGTAGGCTTTGCACGATATGTTTTTTCAGGTAGATTAGGAGCGAAACTCAACAGTTTACTTCGTAGAGAATCATTCGATTTATTAGAAAGTGATGCATTTAAATTCGTCACATTGTTTAACCAAATGCTAGGTGATTCCGACGACTTTAATAAACTTAACCTTACGTCTGCTGTGGCATTTGATACATTTATACTATGTTTTCTACAGCAGCAGCGGCAATGATTAACTTCACATTTATGTGGTTTTCTCATGAACTTTAGTGTATTATGAGGAATAAATCCTAACATGTTACAGGCTAAATACTCTTCTCTTCCATACCAGCAACAACAAGAAACTTTGGGAACGTTTTTGTTCAATTTCAGTTGGCGTAAAATATCATCGTCACTATCGATTTGAAACGTGATATGTCCTTTAACGACTAGATTTGTATCTAGAGAGTACATGTCGGCTTCTTTATTTTGCTGATCATATATCAAGGTAGTTTTAAGCTTGCGTGATATGCCGGCTGTCGATTTTGTTGATACAGTTTTTAAATTGTTTTCAGGAGTTTGTTTACGAAGTAAAGTATATTTAATGTCTACAAGCACTACTTTCACTGGCTTGCAAACGCTAAGAAGTTTTTGTCTATTTTCAGTTATTCGCGCTACTTTTCTATTGAAATTATTTATGTAACACGATAAATGTTCTTTCGAACAAGGAAAATGTGTTGTTTCGGCATATTTTCTTTTCGAACTTACTTTCGGTTTACTTTCTTTGATTATGGAATTGATGACAGTGCCTGTGTACATACGGGATATATCTTCCTTGAATATCTTCATATCGTTTAGTTTAGTGGTATAAACTATCGGGACACGTGTTTTAGGTTTAAGTTCATCTTTATCTGCAGCTTCATCGCTGGAGTCTATCATTATCTAAAACAGAAAAAAAATGCCAAGTATTATTACCTACTAATTTTTAAGCGCCTTAATTTTAGGACATAGTAATTCAATAAAATTTCCCGTGGAACCCGTAATTTTTTACGTTTTTATTAATTTAAAAAATGCTCTAACTATAGTGATATTTAAGAATTACATATAACTATAACCATATTTTTCATTTAATGTGCGTATCGCAAATAGTTGCTACGGCCAACAGCGCCAATATGACGAATATCAAAGGGGCACAAAAGCACTTTGACGGAAACTGGACTGGTCCAGTTTAGAAGTCAGTGCCCCCTAACCAACACCTTCAATGGTTGATAGACATGAAGCAAATTCATAATTCAAATCTTGCTTAGAAAGTTGAATCAGCACACCAAACGAAAACAACAGATAAAAACTCAAAAAATAGACTTATTATGAAGCTTAATATGAATGAAAACATAAAACTTTAGAAGTTAGAAAAATATAATATGGAAAAATATACACAACCTGTAACTTCTGCTGGTACCATTAAAATATGCATATTAGCTTAATTAAAGTACCTACCTAATATTTGTCACCAGACGATAATTTTTTGTCTGACTTTTATAGTAGGGGTAAATATACTGGGCACACTGTATTGCATTCAACGAACATTTCGCAGTTTGACCGCGCCCCGCTGTTTCTGACTCTCACTAAAATACTAAGTAAGTAATAATAATAATACTTTGGGATAATGCTTACTTTTGTTTTTAAACTTTCAATACGGTATTTTATTATGTTGTTTTTATTTAGGTTATGTTCAAAAACATCAGTTTACGAGTAACGCGTATCTGTGTAGTTTAATGTGTTTGATTAGCGGTGTCTATGTTGTTCGTACATTAACTAACGTAACGTTTTATCTGTTAAAAAAAAAGTGCAATACCTACCTCATCCATTATGAATATTGTGCACTGAACACTAATTTTCTAGCGGATGTTGTCGTTTCATAATATTCTACAATACAAACACTGTAATTATTCAAAATGTAGCACTACTTTACAAAAAAAAAAATCATTGGAAGGCCTTTCTTAAAATATTACGCCAGTATATATGCACTATCTTTTCTGTGAACTGTCAGAGTTTGTAACGCAATCACACAAAAAACGCGGGGGGGGGGCTGAGAGGGGAGCGAGCACGCGCACACGGTATTCGGTTTAGGCGCGGGGCGGGGGGTTATGTTGCCAACTGACACACGCGATCTATCGAATTTCGAATGGCTTAGTAAAGGGGTAAGAAGAGAAAGGGGGGAAGTTCACCTCGCCAGGCCAGGCGACTGAAGCGACTGATTGACTTGAATCGCTCTGTATTTCTGTAACTAATGAAGAACGCGGAGGAGGGGGAAGCAAAATGTGCATTATGCATGCACTTGCACAGTGCATGTGACGTAACAAATTTACACCCCGTCCGTCCCCCGAATCCATTGAATTTCATTGGTTGCTATTTTGCTAATAATAGGTATTACAATTGTTTAAAAATAAACTGGTACCTAATCTTATCATATTAAATACCTACTGTAGTATGTAGATCATAATTATTCTATACGTAGGTATGTACAGTACAGAATAATGTCTCAGTTTTATTTTGGCCACAACGAAAGACACAACATCCGACTTTAAAAAATGGTGACCATGTTGATCAAAAATTATTAATGAATACCAAATAACTTGAGAATAAAAAATTACGCCCGCTGAAGAAACGGAACCATGATGATTTGATCTACCTATTTTTATGTAGATTTGTAGAGCAGGGCAGCCATATTGGCGTTACCATGACAACAGCGGTTGTTATTCCGCGAAATTACTGTACACGGAGTTCTAGATCGAACTTAAATTGTTTGTGTTTTGTTTATTGTTAAAAATAATTAAACAAAATAAATAATTCTATAACGTTAATAATTAGTCCATAATATTTAATAGACGTTAAAAGTATAATAAATACCAAAACCAATTGATTATAAATTATAAAATACCAAAGCTGTGTGTTGTGTGTGCTTCATTTAAAATGTTTATTATTATTTTATTTATTTTAGAGAATAATTTGTAATTATTATCTTGCTTCAAAACAAGTGCTATTCGAAGTCCAAAGAATTTTGTTAAAAGCAATATAGGAAATATTTTGGAAAATAAGTTTTAATTTGACCTAATTATGTTGACCCCGAGGCCGCGACCTATAATAACGGAATTAATAGGGTCAAATTCAAACTGAACTGAATTCGATTAATTTGTATTTTTATGATAAATATAATTGTTCAAAAATGGAGAGATAAAGTTAGATAAAAAACTGAACAATGGTGAATTTACGAACAAAAAGTGCTAACATGTATAACTTTGTAGTTATGAAGAAATTGAGTAGAATTATTATCGTCGTCCTTTTATTCAAGTAAGTAAAAGAAGAAACACACTATTTACTACTACACTACACTATTTACAATTTTTTTTCACTGTTTTTTATATACTGTTTGGTGTACAAAAAAGAATTAAAGAAACAGTACATATACCGTTACATTTTGATAGTTATAATTCCGTGGGGAGTTGATTAGGTACATGAAACACTATCGATTTTACAGATAAAATAAAAAAAAACAGAGTACCTACATACTTTTTTCTAGAACTATAAATATATATTATTGCGAATATACGCTTGCACGAAATTATTTTTTTAATGTAAACTAGTCAATGACTTGTAGGCAGTTATTGTTTGTTGCGTAGGTACCTAACTACTTAAAGGTCATTGAACTCGCTCATCTGACGTTTATTTACTTAAATAAATTATTTTCATACGTCAATACATTATTTCGAGTTAATTAAAAATATTATTGAAAAATATGTTTCTTTCTATAATATATAATATAATCTTATTAGTACATTATGATACAAGTGTGTAATGTAGGAGTTTACCGTCGAGGCGGTATTTGCGAGGTAAGAGAGCCAAGAACGGTAACCTTTCATTACGCACGTGTATCATAGGTACTACGTTTCTCAATATACTTGAGAAGAAAAACAATTTAGCTAACTATTATTACAACAGTAAAACTAGTAAAAAAATTTATGGCATTGCTGTAAAAAATTGTATTGTTTGAATTCGCGCGCGCATATTTTTGTTTTTACCCATAGGTGAATGCTTTGGATATTAGTCTTTTGAGCCTAGTGGTCGTTTGTTTTCTTGCGTGAAAAGTTTTTATGATAACGTCATTGGTAGTGACAATATTCTATTGTTCAAGATTTTCTACTGTTTTTGTTGTATTTGATTTTATTTAGTTCCTATTGTTATTTTTGGTGTGCAATAAATAATATATCTATCTATCTAATGTACTATTATATTATTTATGTATTACATAAGTAATTATAAATAATTTATTTATTTATTAAGTACTATTTATTTATAAAAAAATTCAATAATCCTTTCTTTTTATATCAGCCAAAAGCCGTCTGGGTCAGTGAGCAACATCATGACTGGCTGACGTATTTTTTTAAGATTCCAAAATTTAAAAAAATATATATTTGCTTTTTCTTAATATAATGCACAATTTGAAGGATCTAGATACAATGGGAGAAGCGCTCAGTAAGCTTTTATCGGCTAGAGGTGTGCAAGCTGGGGGTTCGGTGCTCGACCGAGTCATATCGCAGCCCAGCAGTGAAGACCATACTGTGCTTTACAAACTTGCAGATTACAAAAAGGGTGAGTTTGTTAGAGTAGTGAAAAAACCCGATTTGACATTAATTTGTATGGTGCTGACTACCTAATGGCTTGTACGGTGTATGAAGTGTCATCGTTTTCCTGCCCTTTTGTCTGAATTTAACACGATTTTAAGGTTCCGTACCTTAAAAGGCAAAATCGGTACCCTTATAAATTCACTTTGTTGTCCGTCTGTCTGTCTGTTAAGATCCTCTCGAGAACGCGTGGAGATATTGAGTTGAAATTTAAACCATAAAATCAAGTCCCAGTGAACAATAGTCCCTTGAAAAAGATAAAACCATATTTATCGCGCGGTACGTCATTTTTTTTTTCGAATCGGTAAATCTTTAAAATGAGAATTGAACCGTTGTCATAGGTCGGACCTATTGACTTCCATTCTGTCTTGTCACTAGCCGTTTGGTTTTATTAGGTTGGTAGTTTTGCGAGCCATTTAAATTTTATTCCTTTTTATACAAGGCGGTCTTCTACTCGAAGCGTACACCAAAGGCGGAATGCTGGCGGCAGAGAAGTTGATCAGAGACGAGTTCGCGGCCTACATGTACGCCGGGGGCAGGGGTAGGGTCATCAACCGGGCGGAGTACCTCCGGTGGAAGTTCAGGGACCAGGAACAGGTAAGATTTGAGAAAATATCGTAGGTATACAATGTACAAACGGGATTCCAACCCCGTAAAAGCGGGATCCCGCACCTTTTTTTGCGGGATTACTCACGCGGCCACTCAATGCCGGATGTTTGCGGCACCCTTATTAAAAGTTGTTCATAATTATGCCAATTAAGAGGGCCCTTCCCAGTTCGCCTATCATCAACAACGAGCATGGTTTAAAAATTTGTTACATCTTCCAACGCAATCCAGCGCGATCTTTGATGAAGAGGCAACGTGAAAAAAGAGAGATAATGCCTGAAAATTTGACAAAACTGTTTTCCAGAAAAACATGTTATTTTTTTAAATCCTCAAAAGTTTTTGTATAAAATTATCAACAATTAGAGTCTTGATTAAATATGGAAGACTTTTATAGATGTACTTTTTAACATTTGTAATATATGAGTAGCTAAACTGTCTAAACACGTAGGTATATTTAATAAAATAAAAAAAATTTTTTTTTCCTCAATTGAGTTCTGAAGAATTGATTTGCAAATCCATTCTTCAGCAACTTGAAAATATGAAAGTGTTTTTAAATCCTACTGGCAAATGGCATCGTGATAACGCAGATTATACACTTAGTACTAAGTACTAAGTTATTGTGACGTTGATAATATGAATCTAGATTGTCGATATTATATTGTTTTCAAATACAGCTTCATACAAGCTTATCTAAATCTATTCGGAAATATTATACACTTTTCCGTTCCGTTATTAAAATCAAATGATTTACTTAATTGCGCTGAAATAAATTTCTCGTCGTTGTGTATAACAAGTGTCGACGTTTCTCTATGACAATTAATATGTAAAATTCGGCAATTAATACCTCTTTAATACTAAAAACTCAAGCAGGTAAAGCAGACCGGTAATTCTGGATTAGTCTCATTCTATCTCACGTCTATTTTTATTTTTAGTTTTAAATAAGATTTGTTCATAATATCGGGTAAAATGTGATGCATAGAAAGTCAGGGGTGAATAGAAACCAAATTTTCACTACGATTATTACTTTGATTTCACATTTTTAGTATATTTTTTATTTTCAATATTGAATTTATAAAAATATTTATATGCTTCAAACAATTTTTAAATAACGAGAAAAAACTACAAATTATTGTTTCTTTTTATCCCGTTTTACGTTTTAAGTAATAACTATAATTTTGCAACAAATTAAAGGACACTCTGTTTGATTCTTTAATTTTATTATCAATCTCATCTAACTTGACCCGATTTAAAGTGTACAGTAATCTCCAGGTGGTGTTACCAATAGAAGCATCGCTCTCTCCGCATGACCCGCTTGCTAAATGGGAAGACCATACGGCCTGCTGGCAAATGTGCTACAGAGGCGCTCTGGGGGAGTCTCTTCTTCATGTACTCATTATTTGTGATACTAAGGTGAGACTGTTTAGGATCCTGTGAAACTTTACCACGCAAAAAGAAAGCGAGGCCTTGAGGCACCCAATAACTAGGGGGAATTTCCTGATGCAATAAGCGTTTATGTGTTTATATACCACACTATCTCTCTGGTTCTGTGAAATTGTTACTTTTTTGGTGTATAATAAAGTGTTATTCTATTCTATTCTATCTACTGTAATAGAGGCATAAGCTGGGCAGAAGTGTTGATAAACTTTAGTTTCCACTTTGAACAAGAGTTAAGTACCTACATACTGATGATCATTACTCAATTTCAGATCCACACAAGGTTAGCAAGAACTTTAGTGAAATGTTTTCCGAAACTTTCACTGGATGTCGTCGAAGGCGAAGAGTATTTGGGTAAATATTATATCAGAGAGAATCATTAAAGAGAAGTTCTGTCTCATTGGTTTATCTATGCCCAATCTAAGCCTTGGAGCTAGAAGGCTGACTTTTATCACAAGTGTTGTTTTGAGACGCCGACGTGGAGTAAGAACGGACTTTTCGAAATTCAGGCCAAGGGATGAAAATCGGATCTTAATTTTATTGTTGATAAGCTTGCACTTTACAATCTCCCCCGATTGAAAGCGATTGTGTGGCCCGCGATGGAGCACGATTTCTTAGAAGTAACCCATTCACTCTTGCCTTAATAATCCCCAGGTTGTAACAAGAAGAAACAAAATCTGTCGCAAGGAATTCGGCTCCTTAGTTTTACGCATAATGATGATTCCTAAAACGTTTTGTGCGTATAGTTTCATACGACTGAAGCCTAAGCTAGTCCTATACATATACAAGCTAAATTACACACACATACATCTAGAGAGTACTCTGTAGCTTAAGCCAAAAGTTTACTATCTTTATTCTTCTGTAGGGGCCAGTTCTCTACATCTAGCCATCGCCTACAGCAACAACGAGTTGGTTCAAGACTTAGTGGAAGCGGGTGCTGACGTCAACCAGAGAGCTATTGGTATGATTCGGCTTGACTATTACTTTGCATCTTTATTTTCGAGATCAATTTAAAGGGCTTTTTCCGCTCGTTAAACTCCTTCTTTAACACTATTAACGCCTGAGTATGTTTGAGTGTTGTAAAATAGACGACTATACCAAAAGAATAAATAAATGAGGAGTGAACCATTTTAACAAAAACTGTATTTGACCCTCCTCCCAACTACTTTATACCGGATGTTATAAAAGAACGCCATCTTATCCATTCAGCTTTACTTTATAGACTGTGCCCAGTTCCAGAATATAAGTTTTTTTTTTTTATATTGACTCTTTTTACTAAATATTTCATCAACAGGCAGTTTTTTCCTTCCTCGTGACCAACAACGCGTGCCTCCCGCGAGGCAGACAAACTACGAAGGTTTAGCGTACTTAGGCGAGTACCCATTGGCGTGGGCCGCTTGCTGTGCCAACGAGGGAGTGTACAACCTCCTCTGTGACTCGGGAGCTGACCCGGACGCACAGGACTCGTTTGGAAACATGATACTGCACATGGTGGTCGTTTGCGATAAACTGGTGAGTTGATATGATGATAGAACAGTTTATTTTAGAGTTTGTATCTTTTTTTTAAGTCCTTGGTACAGTACAGTGCGCCTAGTATGAGCTGTTTTTACGTAATCACGATCGAAACTTTTACCTCGTTTGGCTCCCTAATTGTACGTCATAAACGTGTCGATCGCGTTAACAGAAAACGAAATCGCACTACGCACTCAAGACGTCAATTTCACGTTCGTACTGATCTAATATAAGCTGCCTCGGTATACCACAATATGGGGCTAAGTCGATCCCATTCTCATTTAAATCGCGCAGTCAGTGTACTGGTTTTGTTACTGTTCCAAGCTTTTTACAAAATAAAGTTTTATGTTATTAATTTAATACTTCTAGTATGTACTTTCGATGACACTTTCGCCTGACTACAGCTAAGTTCATTTTTGCTTGTACTCGAAACAAAAACTTCAAAGTGTTTGGTTTAACGCCAGGGCACAGGATACAAGCGAAATTGTTTTAAGTGATCAGGCAAACATGACCGCGAAGTACTCCAATTGTTAAAAATAATACGAGAATATGTAATTTCCTAGTAACAGAAAGAATTTTTTTTTTAACACTTACCGTGTCCCTAATAAAGGACATGTTTGGCTACGCGCTCCGGCACCCCAAAGTCCCGGCTAGCAACGGTCGTATGAACCTGGCGGGATTCACGCCACTGACCCTGGCCTGTCAGCTGGGCCGCGCATCCGTCTTCAGGGAGATGTTGGAACTATCTGCCAAGGAGTTCTGGAGGTACTCCAATATCACCTGCTCTGCCTACCCGCTGAATGCTCTGGATACCTTGCTGCCTGATGGGAGGACCAGTAAGTTTTTATAATTATAATTTGATGTAAATACAACAGCTAAGTGATTTTTCAAAATGTCTATGCTAAAGCCGTCAAGCCGTATTGTCAAATCGAAGATATTTTTGCATAATTGAATGAGTAAATTTGAAAAACTGGATTCCGATTAAACTTTTTTGTTCACAGATCATAAATAAATTTAATTTTCGTAAATAAACTGAATTTTATACCTCGAATATATTACCTCGATTTGACAGTAGATCGTGACGTCACAAAATGGCAATCGATCCTATTCTCATTAACGCATTGTAATTATCTATATCTGAAGAAACCTAAAGACCGTGTCATGATAATCAAAATCGTGGTCACCGTCTGACTGAAGATTTAACTTAGAAAATAATGAGTTTCGCGAAAACACTTTTGATAATGAATGTCATCAAAAATATTTACAAAAAAATGGTCATTCAAAATTCAAATGCCCAAAATGACGATCGCGAATTATATTTTAATCAACATTCAACTAGGCAACTGCAAAATACAAAAAAAAAACTGAAAAAAAAAATAATTGCGGACTACCTTGGAGCACCCCCCTTAAGCTAACCTAACTAAATTCAAAAACAATATATTCGAGATTAACATCAACTTTTTTCTGCAGCTACAAAAAAAAAAAAATCATAAATAATTTGAAAACACTCTTTGAGTTTTTGCGAATAACACCCTCAGTACCTACCGCCCACTTCCCCGCAACCTTCCCTTTTAATCTCCGTTCGCGACCGTTGGTACCTACACACACACTTGCTTGCTTAGTCAGACTGTAACGGAACGTAACTATAATACATTTACATCATACTATAACAAGCGAAACGTTAAATAAGCAAGCAAGTAACGTGATAATATTTGATTTAAACAAAATAAGAAGCATAATACTCACACATATTCTTGAAGTTTGTCAAAGCGACTGTTTAGTTGTTCAACACAATGATACGTATTACGTGTTTGATGCGAGAGGCCGCGCCTGGCTAGTCGCCACGCGGTGAAAACTGCGCGGTGAAGAGCGGGGAGGGGACGTGAGCCGACGCCGACGTGAGGCATGCGGCGGGTATCGGGCGCCAGAGAGGTCAGGGTAGCGGGGAGCGGGGGAACGCGTCAGGCGCGCTACCCAAGGCTGCCAACCTTACCTCGTTTTGTATGATTGTATGTATCGTCCCGTCGCGTCTCGCTCTTTGCGTCGCCCGCGACTCTCCCGCGCTTTCCGCACGAGCTAGTCTATCGTTCACGTGTATGAACTTATGAGTCATGCTATTTACCTACTCTATGATGAGTTGTTGACCCCATACCAAAAGGGTACCTACTACCTAGGTACATTTTCATTCTGAATATAATTTTAATTGTGTTTAATGTGTTTTTTTTCTTTTAAGACCAAGACCATCCCTAATTTATTATTGATTAGATTAAGTAGGTAACTAATTTATTTATTTTATAAAATTTATATACCTACATTATACATGCTTCTGATAAAAGACGAAAATAAGGAAACAGAAATATAGGTTTTAAGTACCTACTTTCGCTTTGTCAATGATGAAAGTAAAGTAAACTCTATCTAAGTACCTATTTAATTATTTATTTATAACTTTATCACACTCTTTTTACAGCTTATCTTATCACAGGACAAACATTAATAATAAAAAAAAATATCTTGTTTTAAAATAAAATAGTACTCTCGGTTTGCCTCTAATATACCTATAATATAATGAGCGAATATAAATAACAAAACCCTAAATCCTCGTAAATCTTTCTGTTTATTGGTGAAAACCGCATGAAAAATGGTTCAGTAGTTTTTGTTTTTATTCATCATAAATAAAAATACAAATATAAGTCCATTATCATATTGTTACTATAAATATACTTAAGTAAGGATAATCGAATAAAATACTTTTATAAGTACATAGGTATATTATGGTACAATATGGCCGCGTCGCGATTGGTCGGATCATAGTATAAAGAGAGTCGGATCTTATCGAGTCTGAAGTTAGACTGCGAATTTTAGCGCTTGTAAACTCATAGGTAGGTACAAAAATAAAGGTTTAAAAAAATTAAGTGCCAATAACAATGTTTAACAGCAACACCAACTGCAAATTGCATTTATTTGTTTAATTGGTATGGTATGGTATATCGGGCTGATGTCCGCAACTCCACGACTAAAGCGCGTATTTTGCGTACGGTATTTGTTTAATTAAACCATTTTTTTTTACGAGTTTTCAAGCGCTAAAATTCGCAGAGCCTAACATCAAACTCGCCAAGATCCAACGCCCGTACTGTAGTAACAAAATAAAATCAAGACGAAAGAATATCTATCGGGTACGTTGATGTATTTAGACAGATACTTACCTACCTATTAAAACCAAATATGCCAACCAATATTGAATACCTACCTACATCAATGATCGGGAATAATATGACGGCTCGGCTGTAATTTTCCACCCTGCTTGTCTGACTAACCCCTCCCTCTCCCAACCTCCCAATCTGCGTCACGGGGCTAAAGTACTACGTGTCTAAAAATAAACAATGTTTTCGGCAACAGGCAGATAAAATCAATATTTTCATGAATGGCCGCATCCGGGCGAGATGATAATAACAATACTTAAATAATAGTTATTTTTATAGCCTACTTTGTTTCCCACTGCTGGGCAAAGGTCACCCCTTTTTCGTTCCAAACTTCTCTGCCTCTAATAATAGATAATAAAAAGTAATATTTATATTTTGTATTGTATTATTAATTACTTAATTTTAAAAAGAATGTAGTGTCAATAATTTAATTTTAATAATAAAATTAAACTTACCTATTACATATTTGTAATTAAGTAATAAACATGGTTCCATTCTCTGGAATTCTGACTGCCGCGCCGGTAGCTTGGACCATGTTCCCGATACTCGTGGGATACTATTTATTATTGTTGTTGTTTCAAGAAATAATTAAAAATGTATTGAATGAGATAAAATAGTTAATAAAAACATAAATACAAAAACTTTAACAAATGGAATTCCATGAATTTCTATTTTTAGTCCTATTCCACTCTTCTAATTTTGCTGTACCCGACAGGGTAGGTACGACCCTGTTGATTCTATGACAATATTTACACATCTATTGGATTGTAATTTTTGCAATTAAGTACCTATTGAATATTGAGTGTGATTAACCAATCAACTAACTAGTATTTAATAGCTCAGTGGCACTGACTGCTATGCTTATAGTTGTGGATTCGATTTCCACCCAAGACAAATATTTGTGTGATAAGCACGATTTTTTGTTCTGTGTCTCTGGGTGTAATTTATCTATAATAAGTGTATGTATTTACAATAAGTGCTTAAGTATGTTTATCAGTTGTCTAGTCCTCATAACACGAGCTCTGCTTAGCTTGAGACTAGACGGCGTTGTGTAATAGTTGGTAGAATAAAAAAAAACTTAGTAAAGATCGAGGAAATTCAAATAATTTTCGCAATCATTACTTAGTCATTACTTACATAGTATAAAACAAAGTTGCTTATTAAATCCCGTTGTATGCTTAGATCTTTAAAAGTAGGTACGCAACGGATTTTGATGCGGTTTTTTTAATACTTAGATAGAGAGATTCAAGAGGAAGGTTCATCTGTATAATAAATGCATAATATATTCAATATCAGTACTCGTGCGAAGCTGGGGCGGGTCGCTAGTTAACTATAATCTTGATTAAACTAAAGAAGCACTCTTCTCTGCTCTGCTGTAAAAATTAAAAATAGGTACTAAAATGTCTGTCTCTCCTTTAGATTGGAACTCGGCGTTGTTTATAATCTTGAATGGTACAAAACAAGAGCATCTCAATATGTTGGATGGCGGCATCATTCAGCGGCTGCTGGAGGAGAAGTGGAAGACATTCGCTCGAGTACGTATACTTTGTTTATTTCCCTATAATTACCATTTTGAAATGAGCTAAGTTACGAAAATTTCAACCGTGCTATTCTTTAAGAAAACGCTAGACGCAGCGTTAATGGGAATATTTTTTTTTAATTGCTATAAAATAGTGCTTGACTGCTATCCCACCCGATTGTAAGCAGTGATGCAATCGAACCCGCTTGGGGCCCAGGGTCTCTTTCTGAAAGGAAGGCTTGGCCCCAGTGTGAAGGGCAGAGAATTTTAGGGAACGGGGTGGGGTGTTTAGTCACTAGGAGTCTGACACTGTTACTCGCTCCGACCAAGAGCGGGATTCGTCATTGGATGATTTTTGCCCACCATAAAAAAGCAGTGATGCAATCGTTGATGGTGAGGCGCACTAGTTAAAAGCCTATCCACTCTAGCCTTGAAGACACCTAATTAAATTATAATCGGACAGAAAGACTGCAGCTGGCAAACTGGTCTCGCGATGTATGCGGTATAAACGACGAGGCAAAATGTCCGAACCGTAGATGTTTCAAGAACGTATAGGCTTATTGAGTTAACAATCCAATCTACCTACCTGTATCGATTTCGACGCTGCGGCCAGCACTGCGCTCAAGGCTATTTTCACAGCTGATCGAACAATAGACGTGACTGTATGACATGTAGTGCCTGTAATCTATTGTAAAGAAAAGAAACACAAGATAATATAGACAGGCCTAAAGACGCCGCGCTGGTGTGATGATTTTGACTTCATCCTCACAGATTTGCTAGAAAAGGCAATAAATAAAGAGACCATTGTCTGTGCCATTGTCCACCAGTGTTGCAACACCTAAGTTAAAAAGAACATAGGATTTCATATACTTAGTTCCTAGCAAAAAACAGCAAAAATAGCACGTTTGTTGTGTGGTAGTCCCGCTTAAAAATGTATTTATTTATTTTTATACACTTTCTTTTACACCAAGACTAAAATAAATATATTACTTATATTCGGTTTTCAGTAGGTACTTATTTGTTGTCGGCAACAGAAATATGCACCTATACGTCACCTGTAAACTATCAAGCGATCACGGGAATTCATGAGATATAGTCCGGTGACAGACATACTGACAACGGAGTCCTAAAACAAAACAAGATATGTGGATCACAGCCATAGCACATGCTAATTATATTTGAGTCTCGTATACATCGTACCTTATAAAGCCTGTAAATTTATTACCACCGAATACGTCAGTGAGTCTTTCTATATTTAAAGCTTCTTTTATAACGGACTTTTTACTCTCACCATTACAGAACAAATTCCTCAAACGTCTCCTAATCCTAATGCTACACCTCCTGCTCCTATCCCTCTCCGTGTACCTCCGCCACAGCAGTGCCGAAGCCGATCTCCACCCCGACTGGGGCCTGGAGATAGCTGATGCGAGGAGTGGGATCAGGCTGGCGAGTGAACTGGGAACCCTGGCCAGTACCCTGTGCTATATTATACTGCAGCAGGGAGATGAGCTGAAGAATCAGGGACTGGTTGCGTATTTTAAGCAGTTGGTAAGTAGTTTAAGTCGTTTTCAGCCTTTTACTGTTAATTACGTAGTAATGTGGCGTTTTTAACGTTTTAGTGTTGATTGTAGCCTATAGGCCCCTTTTTTTGCTCTTAGCCTAGCCATTATCAAATGTGTTCCATCCTGGTTGGAGCTAGAGTGTTGTCACATTTTTACTAACTAGTTAAAATCCCACTTGATGAAAGACTCAGTTGCATTTTCATTGTTAGCCCAAAGACCTACGAACAACCCCGTAGCTCTAGCAATAAATAAATCTCTTTATTTCAACCACACGAATATATTTGTTTCATACAATTGTTAGTAGTTGTGTTATAAACTATGTTATGTATAAAAATAAATTTAAATATTCGTCGCCCTTTAGGGTCGCAACTGATTGCTCTCGAAGGGAGTTGTCCAGCTTGTGGTTGAGCACGTTCTTGATGTTCTAGTGACCCCGTCAATCTTGCTGACATTTCTGTTAGACATGCGCTTGATACAACAAGCCGTCAATCCCAGCTTGGCCCTTAGGCCCCTCGCCCACTATGACTGTTTGTAGCAATGCTGTTTTAATGCTGTGGTGCGTTCGCATTAATTGATTGATGCAGTCGCAAACTCGCGATACTGTAGCGCGTTAATAGCGATATGGTCGCGCACTTACGAAACACACGACTGTATTACTACAAAGATCGCCGTGTGTCCTTACTAGGAGCCCTTCTTTTCACCACCTCCTTTACTTTAAATATTGCTTCTTAGAAGGAGGATAAAGACTACCCTATCTCTTTTAGTCAGTAATATTTTCTTTTTAATCTCAGATCCATGAACCAGCGAAGTTCATATTCCTGTCTTCAAACCTGCTACTGCTAGCGTGTATACCGGCGCGGCTGATGCGGCTGCAGCTCCTCGAAGAAGCCTTACTGATCTTCTTGCTGCCAGGCTTCTGGTTCCTGCTTATGTTTTTCGCTGGGTAAGTTAATAATACGTGTTTTTTACAGCACATAACAATAACAACCATTGAAGTCGAAATTCCGTTTCAATTTAAGATTAGATTGTAAAAACCCCTATAAACGAACTGGTAATGACATGAATGGTTAGATAAATCATTAATGATGACTCCCTCTGTCAGGGGCTTAGCTACCGCAGCGGCTCCTGCGCTACACTGCATTTTTTTTCCATTTATCCACAACCGTCTCGTTTGTCCACAACCGTCTTGTAGTGTAAACCAAGCATTGTGTAAGCACCATTTCTCTTTTATACGGGGTCCCCGTGGGATTTTTGATAAGGGTCCCTGCGGGACTAGCTACGCCACTGCCCACTACTACACTTGATAAGTACAAAATATATTTTAGTCCGTTTCTCATGTAGGTACCTATCTGTTGGTAGAATAAAGAGCAAAGAAGTCGGTAGCTCTTGACAGAAATTCTCCGTGGGAAACTGGGAATACAGGGCTGGGTTCAAAAATGAACAGAGTAGGGTACAGTTGTTACCCGAGTCGTTCATTTATGACTCGAGTAGCTACCCTAGTTAACCCAAGTGACTCCAACTTCGAGCGGCGTAGGCCATTGACAATAGAACTGGACATATGCGATCATAAATACGAGTGTAGGGTATCTACCCTGTGACGTCATTGAAGTTAACTCCAACCTCAAATTTGAACGCAGCCCAGGCAAGGTGTTACAGTGATGTGTGTCGTCTGTTGGCAGTGCGGTAAAGCTGACCGGTCCATTCGTGACGATGATCTACAGCATGATCACCGGTGACATGTTCACCTTCGGCATCATCTACTCCATCGTGCTCTTTGGATTCTCGCAGTCGTTCTACTTCTTGTACAAAGGTATTAATTGTCTTACATTACATAAAGTAGACCGTATCTACTATAATTTCTAATAAAGGTACAGTATGGCCGGGTAAAAAACAAATTTTTATACTTTATTAAAAACATGATCAATGAAATTCTGCTTTAGAAACATGAAGTAATATTTCACTTTACAAAGTTCCAATAACATTGCTTCATGTTTTATACATTGAGAATATTGAGATCAGTTAGCTAAGAACAACATCTGCCTACAAGGCAGAGGATCTTGACGAGCTGAAGTTAATCTCTGCGAATTTTAGCGCTTATTACACTCGCAAATAAAATAAATAAATGGTTTAAATAACTAAACGCAATAAGAAGTTATTATTGCTGTTAAAAACTGTTATTGGAACTCATTTTTTAAAGCCTTTATTTTTGAACGAGTGCATAAGTATTTAATATAATTAATAAGTTCGCAAAGTAAATTTCAGACTCACCAAGACCCGACCGCCGTACTTACTTTAGGTAGTGTAGTTGTTGTTCTTATCTAACTGATCTCAATGTGTAAAACATGAAGTAATGTTTTTCTTTATCATCATGTTTCTTCAATAAAGCAGAAAAGTTGTTTTTTACCCGAAACTGAAACGATTTACCAACAGTCGATTGGCCCATGAACCATTGGTCAACATTATTTTTGACCCATTATCTTTTCGTCCAAAAGACTTTTCATCCACGAACGTTTCGCCCACATAATTCTTCGTCAGTGAATGCTTAACCAACAGAATGTTTTGACCAATAACTTTTCACCCAAAGAACAATTGGTCCATGGACTGTTCCCCAAGAGAACTGTACGTCAGTGAGTGTTTAAATAACCTCTAGAAGCAATAATAGCCTAGGGATACGACCGTTGGACTATCAAGTCACCGGCCGTAGGTTCCAATTCCGACACGCGCCAATATCTTAAATTCAAGTGCGTATTAAAAATTAATTATGATTGCTGAAACCGGTAAAAAAACATCTTGAGGAAACCAGCACACCTGAGAGATTTTTCTAAAGTGTGTAATGCCATGTCAATAAAAAGATGTAGAATACGTTGATGAGGTGTACGAACTGTGATGTCCAAAAAGTTCACATAGGCATACTGCCTTTATCAATAGAAGTTTTAAAGGATTTAAATCAGAATTGGTGATTTCAAAATAAAAAAGAAAATGCTTGAATGTAGTGAAGGGGGAATTGATTTCAATTGATATTAAGAGAGGAGGCCTGTATCGCTGCAGTGGGAACATTTAAAAGGCTGATGATGATGATAATGATTTGTAAGCCTGACAATATAGTCGTGTTCTGAGGAAATTATATAAAAAAATATAAATATGTCGGAGACGGTTTCGATTTGGTGACAACAAGACAAGGCACGCCATCTAGTGGCAACTAGAAGAACTAAATAAAGATGGCGCGCTTGACAGAGTCGGGACGTATCCGCTTTGCTGCGAGCTTGCGGAGGGGGGAACCCGCCCGGGGAGCGGACGCACACTCTCAGCCAGGCCGTCGCAGAGTCAAGACGTACTGAAACTGTCAGTTTTGTTGTAATTTGTAAAGTGATAACAGTGCACTGTACCGAAATGTATTGAGAAGTAAATCGATTCAACTCCTACCCGTTGTTATTCATTGCACGATACCCACACAGACCCACATGATAGATCTGATAGACCAGAGCTCGAAAACCATCCTGGACACGAGTCGACAAATATAATAGTTTCTGGTAAAGAAACTGAAACGATTTACCAACAGTCAACAGCATTGTGGGTAAAAAAAATATATAGGTAAAGGAACGTCTTACATAAAGCCACAGACTAAAAAAATAAATAAGTAGGTAATTAATTAATTATTTAAATATTTATTAATTTTTTAGGCAAGTTGTTAGTTGGATTGTTGGTGTTGTTTTGTAGGTAGGTTGGTTGGAACCTACGACCGGTGACTTGATAGTCCAACGGTCGTATCCCTAGGCTATTATTGCTTCTAGAGGTTATTTAAACACTCACTGACGTACAGTTCTCTTGGGGAACAGTCCATGGGCCAATTGTTCTTTGGGTGAAAAGTTATTGGTCAAAACATTCTGTTGGTTAAGCATTCACTGACGAAGAATTATGTGGGCGAAACGTTCGTGGATGAAAAGTCTTTTGGACGAAAAGATAATGGGTCAAAAATAATGTTGACCAATGGTTCATGGGCCAATCGACTGTTGGTAAATCGTTTCAGTTTCTTTTTACCCGAAAGCAAGAAGGATTATGTTTTTTTTTTGTTAGTTAAACACGCATCTCAGGAAATACAGGTTCGAATTTTAAAATATCTTTGAATTTGGATAACCCATTTATTGAGGAAGGTTATTTAGTACTAGCATTATTTTTTGGCATGTTGGGTATTTAGTTTTTTTTTCTACGACCTATGAGACGGAGCATTGACGAAATATACGGCAAATATTGCGGCGGATAGGTAGTTCTTTTGTATAAAGTGTCAATATTTTTCGCAGGGTTCCCAAATGTGCAGTCTACTTTATTTTCAAGCTACCCAAGCACGTGGATGGCATTGTTCCAGATAACGTTAGGAGATTATAGTGTGAGTATAGGGAGAGGAACTTGTGATAACATTAATAACAACTTCAGGCCTACTATTCTCTTAAAAACAGCTTTGAGCGCAGCGCTGGCCCAGCGACGATATCCAAGTAGGTAGGTACTGTATGTGCAAACTGTAAGTATGTGCAAACTGTAAGTATGTGCAAACTGTAAGTATGTGCAAACTGTAACCTCGACTCCAGAAATAAGGCAAGGAAGGTACGGGGTAGGTTTTTTAGTCAGTAAGAGTCTGACACTGGTCTCCCGCTCCGGCCAAGAACGGGTTTCGTCATTGGATGATTTTCACCTACCATAAAAAAAAAAAGAAAAAGTAGGTAGGTACTATGGCCGTCGAATCTTGGCGAGTCTGAAGTTAGGCTCTGCGAATTTTAGCGCTTGAAAATTCGTAAAAAAATAAATGGTTTAAAAAAAAATGCCAATGTTTTTAACACCAATATCATCTGAAAATTGCATTTATTTGTTGAAACCATTTATTTTTAGCCTTATTTCAGACTCGCCAAGGTCCAACGGCCTCACTGTACAAATCCAATGTACCTATTAGGATTTCACCACTGAGCCAGCGGTATTGTGATATTGTTTTGTATCCCAAGTGGAACCATTAATGATGGTTGCCCAACTGTCATTATTATATATTTTTGTCTCTGATTTCAGTTTCAAATTATTTTGATAAGTCCCTAAAGCCTGAATTAGACAGGGTCAGTAAGCGGGCCAGTAATCAGATAAAAGAGGTAACAGACGTCAGTGCTGGCGCCGGGAACTGACTACACTGTCCCAGTATTACAATATATTCCAGTAGTGTCACAGTATTACAGTAAAATACTGTGACACTGTTTACTTTTAGTAAGACGTCGTGGTGATTTCTTCAGTGTTCACTGTTCACACATGGTTAGCAGGGAAAACGAATACACGAAAACAGCAGAATAAACAACGATTTAATTAAGAATTTTTAAGTGTTATTTGTTGAAAAATCTCATTTTCGCAATGTTTTGATAGATTTGGGATCGAATATGCCAAGTGCAATGATTTTCGCCATATAATTGGACCAATTTGAATTTTTTAAATACTCATGGAAAGTAGGTGTGAATCACTTTCAAGTGATAGCTGTAAAATTATTAAAAAAAAAACTACTTAGTTCTTTTTTCAAATTGCTATTGAACCGTGTCCCAACTTTCTATACAGCCAGTACAATCGAAATAAAATAAAGATAGGATTAATTTATGAATATTTTTTATTATAATTTCCTTTCAAATATGTCTTTAAAAAAACAAAAAAGGAAAAATATTGACCTGACCCATTTTTTTACACTGATAAAATGAAAAATATTGGCAGAATAAAGCTCAGCCACCCGACCATTGAAAAACATGGTAGGCGGGAAAATAGCGAAGCCGTAATCACGTAATGCCGTATCTCTCTAAAATCTGTGGGCGATCAATCTTTCATGTTTTTTTTTTGAGTTGTACAGTTTTCTTTATACTTTACTAAATATCTGTTATAAGAAATCCAGTTATGGATTTAACGCCAGATTCTTAAGAGGAGAAATCTACCTACCTAAAAACATACGAAGACCTTTGACGACGAAACAGGTGTTTATTATTTTTATTTTCCTCGTATTTGTAATGAAAAGCACAGTGTTTACCAATCCCTTTGGGTAACAATGTAGGTACTATTCTTCCTCATTTAAATGATGCGCACTCGTGACATGACCGTTTAGACAAAATCAATTGCGCTGGTGCGCTGGTACTTACCATGTCTAAATCAATCTGAACTGTAAGTAACTGATGCCGAAATCGAAACAAGACAGTCAACTAGTATTCTGTAGTTTTCGCGTACCTATTCATTTTCCCTACTGACCACCACTGACTAACGATGAAGAAATTACAGCGACTACTGACTGCATGTAAACGGTGCAGACAGTTCTCGGCGCCAGCACTGACGCCTGTTGGGGCCTGCACACACTTGAGACAAGACTGACTTAGACAGACTTGTCTACGACGTCACAGATTTGTCTGTGACAAAAATGTAAAGCGTGTTCTCCACTACTCGCGAAGTTGAACGAATACGTTAGTGTGGAAGGATACTTCGTTTCGATTCGTGCAACCTCGCCTCGCTTCAGGCGACTTCCAGTCGTTGTCGGTTTTTGCGCCCGAGTCAAAGGACTCGAAGAGCTCCTCGCGAGGTTGTACGAGTGTGTAGTCACATACTTCGGACTTTGATCTACTTCAATGAGTACTTCGTCATACTTTGGACTTCGATCAATTTCGATGAGTACTTCGTCGAGGTAACTTCGCGAGTAGTGTAGAGCAGCCTTTACAACTAGTCTATTAGAGAGGTGGTACGCGTACGTCGATAAACTGTTTTGTCTTGATGGTGTGCGCCTTGTCGTAGACAAAACAGCCTTGTCGCGACGTCGTAGACAAATCCTTCTAAGACAGTCTTGTCTCAAGTGAGCGCTCAGCCTTACTGACCCGCGTACTGACCCTGTCTAAATCAGGCTTCATTTGTTTTCAGTACACAGACCTCAGTCTGACGACGTACCCGAACTTGTCGAAGACCGTGTTCGCGATATTCATGGTGTTCGTGCCTATCCTACTGCTGAACATGTTGATAGCTATGATGGGCAACACTTATGCGCACGTCATTGAACAGTCCGAGAAGGAATGGGTTAAACAGGTACTTACTACGTTTTGAACTTCATCGTAAAAAAATCGGATGTTTCTTACATAAATGAAAATGTAGGACGCATATACTCGTATAATTAGGAATATAAAAAAAAACTGACCAAGTGGACCCGCAGTGGGCGAGTCGATCTCGCACACTCCCGTACCAATAAACTTATAAAAATAATTTCACGACGGACGATGACCCAATAGGCTGAGAAAGAAGGATGGACCTACAGACTACATACCTTCTTTGTAATATACTGATGGAGCTATTCACGCTCTAAGGCTACATTCCTTTAACAGTTCAGTTTTGATCGTCAAATGAATTACGTTAACAGGTAGTGGTACGGCCTCCTCCTTTGCTAGCATTACTGATTCGCAAAAGGAAGCGACCGTCTCCTCGTTTCGGACCATGGCCTCTACCAAGGCCCGGCGTGAGAGATCGCCGCCGCCGCCGATAACACGGTGATCAAACGTTTACGGCCTCTCCGTTCACCTTTGCTAGTGGTCCTCTTTTTTGCTCCTAATAAAACACTTACCCATAATACCTAGTCTTACCTGTAATCTGGGAATATAGGCTTAATATTTTGTTCTATTGTTTTAGTGGGCAAAAATAGTCGTGTCTCTAGAACGGTCAGTGGCCCAAGAAGATGCTCACAAGTACCTACAGGAGTACTCGATAGGCCTGGGTCCGTCTGACGACCCCAGGTACGAGGTGCGAGCCGTCATGGTCATCAAGAGTGCAGCCAAGACCAGAGCCAAGCAGCGGAAGGGCGCGCTCACTAATTGGAAGGTGAGGACTTGAAAATTTGTAGACGTCATTTATATTTTGTAGATTTGTCTGTTAACTGGTCCATTTTTGCTGCTCAACTTAGTTTACTTCCTACCAATTTTACGGTACGAGTTCAATTTTGACTGGTCTGCACTATCCTTACATAATTTATGCGTCAATACTGTAATACAGAAATATTGTAAAAAACCTTTTTTTTTAAAGAGTAACCATGGAGTCTCTTGACGGTTCTTCTCCATAGGAAAGCTAGTGCACGTTTCCACATTGGTATTTGGAACCGTGCACTAGCTTCTGACGTTTTACAAGAGCCCATGTAGGCCTATGTGAAATAAAAAGATTTTGACTTGATTTAGTAGGGTGATTTTTTGAAACAGAGAGAAGGTGCAAAGAAGTTTACCGACCGCATAAGACAACTGCGCTTACGCCCCAGACGCCACCGAGATTCCCACCCCGATTTCCGGCTGGTTTTACTGATTTAGGTCCAATTAGTTTAAGCAACACCGAAACTATTGTAGATGTTCACTTAAATTTCTGTATTCTGTTTCCTAATACCGATAAATATCATTTAGTTCCCTAGTTTCTCCTCCAATTCAATAAAACAAAAACAGATAAAATTATAATGAGATTTTTTTTTTTACTGAACGGGCTAGCAAGACCCGGAAACGGAAATAATTTAAATTCATAAAATGCTTATTTTCTATTTTATCTAATAACTTGGCATTTCCCTTTATTTTCATTTAAACACCTTATAAAAAAATAAATCGTTTTATTGCAGAAAAATAATTTGAAATAAAATTAGGGATTTATAGGGTAAATACGCCATACGTCGGCCCCCCCCCAAACTTCGGCCGTCTGCACATTTTCAGCTTGCGTTCCTTTAAAACGTAATAAAGTGGCAAGAATGTCACCCTAATTGCAACCTTAGTTCATACTATATATGTACAAACCGTTACTATCCCATTACGGCGCTCACTCTTCGCGTACTGAGCGTCAGCAGCGATTGCGCCGTCGAAGCGTCATGTCCACATTAAAAGTACCTTACTTGCTGTGAATACTCACATTTCGGGGATTGATATTAGAACGGTAAGACATACCTTTTCCTTTGTTTTAAGCTTTATTATTAGTAATAAGTGATTTTTACTATATTTTGAGATAGTTTTTCCAATGTTTTACGTATTGTTTTAAAGGAAAATAGGAGGCCGCCAATAGAATACCAATTTTGAGTTAAAACCGAATTCTCGGCCGTGGCCGACTTAATGTAAATGCAGTCTGTTTTAAAAATTCCAATTGTAGTAATTCCATTGGCTCCATAAGAGAATTTGCAACGCATATAGACCAATAAATCTATTTTACGTTTAATCGCCAAATGGCGGCCGGGGCGATATTAGTTAAATCTCGAGAAATAATGGACACGAAATAGGGGCCGGCTTTAGAAATATTAAAGATCGTAAAGTCGACCAGCCTCAAATTCGAGCGCCACTATACAGGTTGATTACTTTTTTATTTTCTCAAAGTTAAATATTAAATTTATTAATATTATAAAGACGAAGAAAAAATAGTAGGAGTTGATAATATTATTAATAACCTCTCTATAATTCAAAGTTATCACGAGTTCCCTACAAAATCTCTGTATATTTCGAACTAAATCAATACATTTGTTTTTTTGTTTGTGGGAGGTAATCCCATAAGACTGAAGAGATTACGACTTTTTTAATTCATGACAAACACATTTATAATTACCATAGCATAATAATGTTTAAGTAACCTTTATTTTATTATTTACCGACAAGTAAGTAAGTAAGTAAGTGTCCTTATGTACCAAGTTTTGTTTATGGTGTACCTACAATAAAGAGTATATCTATCTATCTATCTATCACTTTTAAATTATTACAGTTTTTTTTATTTGATGTTTTTATTTTATTTTTTATAATTATAATATATAACATTGTTTAAAGCAAATAGAAAAATACTTTACCTGGTAAGTATTAAACAAATACGATTAATAATGTAGGCATACCTACTTATAAGTGAGACTCCTGCCAAAATAAATCATATCAATAATATTTGTCAGTTTTAATTTACAACACCCTATACCCGGCCGACATTTGGGAAAAACGCGACCGACTATGGGCCATGAATGGCCGACTTTAGGAATTTTTCGTTCTCGACGCATTTAAACCTTAGTACTTTTTCCTTGTAGTAGAAATGTTATCCTTATGCCCATAAACATGAAATACATATAACAAACTATCAAAAACCGCATCAGAAGCATCTTTATGTTGCAAATTGATGGTACCAGAGCCATCCCAATATAGAAAAACCGTTAGGGGGCCGACATTTAGCGTATTTACCCTAACATTATTCGTCAGTTTTTTTTGACAGTCGGAACTGTCAACACAACAACCATTGTGGAAACTTTTTTTTGTTACAGCGCGTTGGCAAGGTCACGATAGCCGAGCTGCGTCGCCGCGGCATCAGCGGCGAAGAGTTACGAAGACTGATGTGGGGCAGAGTCTCCATATCTACTCCTACAAAAGCACCATTAGGGTATATATTTCATAACAATAGTTTTTTTTACACATCACCTTTTAGATACAATAATTCGTTAGGGTGCTCGCAACCTGCCTGCCGAGTCGTTGTTATGGCAATTCCAAATTAGTGCCATGAAGCTCTGTATCTTCGTAAACAGGCGTGAACCTGAATGTTGATTGTTTTCGCGGGATACGATTTATGGCGGCACCAGTTTAGTGTCGTGACTCCTGATTTCCTGAAGCTCCGTAAACAGGCGTGAGTGAGTGTGGACGGTTTTCGTGGAGTCTCCGCGGGGTAGGTATGCATTTGTGTAATTTATTCATGGCGTGAATTCACGGCACTAATGTGGAGCCGCCATTAAACTTTACTAGCTTTTGTTCGGATTCACTCAGGAGTAAAGCAGCTTTCTATTGTTGCTAATTTTTTTCCAATCGGACCAGTACATTCAGAGATTGCCTCCTACAAACATAAAAACAAACTTTACCTCTTTATTATATTAGTATAGATAACCTACGTGTGATCATCTGTCACGTAGAAGCGTGTATGTATTAGTTTTGGATTATGTACCTACTTTACAGGTATAGGTACCTAACATTATGTATTGTATGTTCCTTCAGCCGTCGCACCGCAGCGCCCCAACCGGACTGCGTGACGTCAGCGAGTGGGGCGCTAGTACCACAAGCAGGAAGCGAGGGCGGAGGAGTGGCCCCTGCGCTGTCTTCAGCGCTCAACGTCATGGCTTTCACACAGGAAATGAACCTGGGAACTACAGGAACTACTGGTAAAAATCAACTTTATCTAGTATGTGTTTTTTGGGATTCCGTACCTCAAAAAGTAAAAAAGGGACCCTTGTAGGATCACTTTGTTGTCCGTCTGTCAAGTCAAGACCCTTTATCTCGAGAACGAGTGGAGGTATCGAGTTGAAATTTAAAAAATATTCATACATACTCAAGTCTGCAGTTCCTTGAAGCTGTGAGAAAATCAAATTTCTAAGTTAACAAAAAAAAGGCAGCATTTTGTCGAAAAAAACGTACAATTCGTAGGGTCCTTTCCGTTGACCTAAAATCACGTTTTTAAACTCGAGTCAATCATATTATGCTTCTATTTTTACAGGTCAAGAACATAAGCAACCAACTCCAGATTTGTTAGTCAGTGGAAAGACTCAACCACTGCCGACATCTGTGATTACAACTCAGCCATTGGTTCCAACACCTAATCAACTCAGTGTTCCTTCATCTTTTCCTCAAAATAAATCTAGCTTGGAGACTTCAGTTACCGGTACAATGCCGGCGACGCCGATCAGTACTATACCAACTACTGCACAAATGCCAGTTCCTGGTACCCAAATGGGAACTCAAGTGTATTCTGGCGTTCAACCGCAGCTACCCGGTTCTCAATTGCCAATACCGCGTGGACAAATGCCTTACGCTAGTGGACAAATGCCACTGCCAGGTAGCCAAATGCCTTATGCAACTGGTCAAGTGCCACTACCGGGAGGTCAAATGCCTTATCCTGGCAGTCAAATGCCCTTGCCAGGAGGTCAAATGCCTTATTCTGGCAGCCAAATGCCACTGCCAGGAGGTCAAATGCCACTACCAGGAGGTCAAATGCCATTACCAGGAGGTCAAATGCCACTCGGAAGTAGTCAAGTTCCTTTACCGGGTAGCCAAATACCATATAGTAGCGCTCAAATGCCATTGCCAGGTGGTCAAATGCCTTACGGTAGTGCCCAAATGCCAATACCTGGTGGTCCAGTGCCATATACAGGTACTCAAATGCCTAGTGGCCAAATTCCGATGGCGAGTGGCCAAATGCAAGTTCCTGGCGGTCAAATGCCAATAATGCAAGGTGCGATGGCTTATGGCCAGCCTGGTATGATGTATCCGATGTATGGGCAGATGTATGGTCCAGGGATGCAGCAAATGATTGAAATACAAATTCAGAAGCCAGGTATGACTTTCGCTAACTATATATTATGCTAATATATTTATAAGGTCCCATTAAAATAGATGGACAAATTTTGACACAAGTACGTCCAACCAAAGGTATCCAAGCAAAAACAAACACCGATATTATAGTATTTTTGTTTTGACCTAAAATAATAAATGGATGCATGGGAATGGGGCACTCATGAATTTTTGTTAGTATATAAAGCCCCATTTTCTTATTTATTTTTTTACCATTATCTTTATTTTGGTGGTCTGAATGATTTGTAAAATTTTGTTTTGTCCATCTATTATAATGGGACCATATATACAGCAAAGTTGAACTTCAAATAAACCGTAAATCTTCTCTGGTGTTAGTATCCGATGAGGTGTTCCGTGACTACTTGTTCGAGCTGATCAAACTGGCGGAGGAACCGACTCCTGACCCATCGGAGCTGAAGGCTCTCGCCGAGAAAGCTGCGGATTTGGACGACGTGCCCGAGATTGATATCAATGTTTCAGTGAGTTTGTTAATCAGTAAAATTAGTTAGTAGTTTATTCATGAATTTTGAGTGTATGGCATTAGTAGTGTCAGCAATAAACTAGTGCTTAATTGCGATCCCACCTGATGGAACCGTTATACAAGGTGTAAGGGTCTCCACAAACATTGAAGGCTTACTCAGTAGACGAAACTGGACAACATTACACAAGATTTCTTTCTTTCTTTTTTTGATTGGTCAAGTTTGTAAGGAGAGGTCGTTTTTTTTAGTTTCTTCTAGGTACTGAGCAAGCCCTTAACATTGTAGAGTGATGTTTTGGGTGCCTACAACGGCTTACATGTGAATAGTAAATTTTCTTCATCACACCCCATAGCTATCTCGTAAAGTTGTACCAGCAAGATCTTTTTCCTTAATTCAGAACGTTCAATAATTCTTATATGATTATCTTTGAAAGGAAAAAAGAAAAAAAAAATCATTTACGCGTAATGACGCAAACACAACCAAATACATAAGGAAGATATGCACCACTGCCCTTCCTTTTTTATTTTTTTTCCTCACTTTTTTTAGGGTTCCGTAGCCAAAATGGCAAAAACGGAACCCTTATAGTTTCGTCATGTCCGTCTGTCCGTCTGTCCGTCTGTCCGTCTGTCACAGCCGATTTACTCGGAAACTATAAGTACTACAGTGATGAAATTTGATGGGAATATGTGTTGTATGAACCGCTACAAAATTATGACACTAAATAGTAAAAAAAAGAATTGGGGGTGGGGCCCCCCATACATGTAACTGAGGGATGAAAATTTTTTTTTCGATGTACATACCCGTGTGGGGTATCAATGGAAAGGTCTTTTAAAATGATATAAAGTTTTCTAAAAAACATTTTTCTTAAAGTGAACGGTTTTTGAGATATCAGCTCTCAAAGTCGTAAAAAGTATGTCCCCCCCCCTCTATTTTTATAACTACGGGGTATAAAATTCTAAAAAAAATAGAGGTGATGCATGCTAATTAACTCTTTCAACGATTTTTGGTTTGATCAAAGTATCTCTTATAGTTTTTGAGATAGGTTGATTTAACTGTAATTTTGGTTAAGTTATTGTGCTTACACTGAAAACGATGGCTGAACCTATAAGTACAAGGCAAAATATCGGGAGAGTTTAGGCTCCATTCACCAGGTGTATAAATTGACATAATAAGTTTATTATGTTTGCTGCTACGGAACCCTTTGTGCGCGAGCCCGACTCGCACTTGGCCGGTTTTTTCTTCTTTGTTTCAGTTGGCGGCTCGGTCAGCGCGGCGCGTGGTGGCGGGCGCGGTGTCGGGGCTGTTCGGCGTGGCGGCCGACGCGCCCGCCAACACCGACACCGCCTGGAAGCGGGAGCGCAACGAGAACAGCGACAGTGATCCTATATCCGGTACGACGGTAGATAACAATAATATATTCCACAGCTACAGAGCTATGAGTATAAATGTGGATGGATGAAGAGGGAGAGGTAGACCAAAGAAAAGTGGTATGTAAAAAAGAGGAGCTAGTGATAGCGTGACAGGTGACAGGACGACATGGAAGAAAAAAGTAATTTTGAGCCAACCCCAAATGAAACGGCCATCGCTGTGTATAGGGATGTGAGGGATGACCTTATATCATACGACTAAACGCCCTTTAATGTAATGAATGCTTGATGAATTAACCACGTTTTCAGTGGACTATTTTTTGATAGATTTCATAACACATTATTTTATTTAGATTCTTATAATATGTATTAGACATGGAATACCTATGATCTGGAAGATCAGGAAAGTAACGAAATGATAGTTAGTATAGTACCTAAATAGCATAACATAATGTGACAGAATCAGTACTGCTGGGCCGAGCGTCGCGTGCTCGTCGCGCCCGCTCCGCGTCGCGCCGCGCCGCGCCGCCGCCTCCTCACCTCTATGTGCCTGCTAGGTAATCCATCAAAACAAATACGTTAATTTCAAATAGACCAATCACAGGCACTTTTGAATAGTCAATATGTCGGTCAGTCAAAAAAAAAAAAGATTTAAAGCTAAATTACACGTTCCAGAGCGTAGATCTCTATAGAGAAGAACGTGCAAGAAACTCCATGTTGTGATGTCACGATGTGCCTACTGTCAAATCGAAAGAAGACATTTTTTTAAATTTAATTTATTAACAAACTGTTAACGGTAAAAGATTAACCAATCTAGTTCTTCAATCTTACTCATCTCAGAATTCTTCGATTTTGCCAAAATTTCCTCTACGACATGACGTCACAACATGTCAATGGACCCATTTTCATTTAGAACGCATAGTAGGTGTAGTACCTACCCATAACCTAAGCAATTTTCTATTTGAATATTTGCTCTACTTCTTTATTTATTACTTCTAGTGTTGTCATTCGTTTCAAGGTATTATATGTTTAAGGCTCTCTTTTGCAGGTCTATGTACTTGGTGGCTTCTGAAAGTAGTGCTGTGGAGAGTGATGTGCCTTGGGAAGAGCACCCTAGCTCTGGAAATAACTCGTAAGTTTTAATGTTGTTTTTCAAGTAGCATCACAACATCTGCACATAATAATGTGTTAGGTGGAACCTTCAGTACTCGGGTCAGACTCGCACTTGCCCAGTTTTTATTTTTCTATTCTACCTATAATAGTTACGTACAGTACGGCCGTTGGATCTTGGCGAGTCTGAAACTCTGAAGTTAGGCTCTGCGAATTTTAGCGCTTGAGAACTCGTTCCAAAATAGTGGTTAAAAAAAAAATGCCAATAACAATTATTAACAGCAAATTGCATTTATTTGGTTAAACCATTTATTTTTTTACGAGTTTTCAAGTGCTAAAATTCGCAGAGCCTAAATTCAGACTCGCCAAGATCGGACGGCCGTACTGTACCTACATGTCAGTTACTTTTTCAACAAAATTATATAAAGAAAATACACTTCTCATCAAAAAAATCGAAACACCTTGCAAGTTTACGTTTTGTCAGGATTATCAGAAAAATGTGTACATTTAGGAATAAATGTTAAATGTCGTTTAATAGTGAGTAATATGAGCTTATCAAATCTTAATGTTAATGTTCTAAATTTAAATGAATTTGTCATAGGTTTCGTATTTTGTTAAATGAGTCATTTTTATTCCGTATGGAGTATAAAGGAAATGGATAAAACAACACACGTAAATGAAAAAAAAAGCTAAAAAACGTTTATTTAATAACTTGTATTCCCTCCCCGAGCTCTAATTACTGCTTCCATACGGTTCTTCATCGATCGGATGAGAGTCACGATCACATGCTGTGGTATATTGTCCCATTCCTCTTGGATTGCATCTTGCAGCTGGCTAAGTGTTTCTGGGGCAGGATCTCTTGCTCGAATTCGTCTCTTTAATTCATCCCATAGATGTTCAATGGGATTCATGTCCGGGCTTCTTGCTGGCCATTCCATAATAGAGATATCGACTTCGTTAAGATAATCTCGTACGACGCCCGCGGTGTGAGCCCTAGCATTGTCGTGCATGAATATGAAGCCGTTGCCAATAAAATGTGCATAGGGCATCACATGAGGCTCGAGACACTCTTCGACGTACCGATGACAGTTTAGTGCAGGCAGACGTGGCCCAGACACGAAAGCAAGCTCTGTCTTACCGTCGGCGCTGATTCCTCCCCAAACCGTCCACGAACCGCCACCATAGCTGACCTTTTCTTCAATGCAGCATTGTGCATAGCGTTCTCCGTCTCTTCTGTAGACCTTGTTCCTTCCGTCGTTACCATACAGCATAATTTTACACTCATCAGAAAAGAGAACTTTGCTCCACTGTAGGTATGACCAATTTAGGTGCTCACGTGCAAAGTTAAGGCGCGCTCTTCGATGGTCTGCAGTTAATTTCGGCCCATTTGCTGGCTTATGCGGTACCAGTCCACGATCCTTCAACCTTCTTCTAATTGTAGAGTCACTTACAGCCACCCTTCGTACAACACGAAGCCGCTGCTGCAGTTGAAAAGCGTTAAGGCGTCGATTTCTTAAAGAAGTTGTTACAATAAATCGATCATCTCGCTCAGAAGTGACCCGATTCCTGCCAGATCCTGAACGGCGCGTGAACAAACCAGTCTCCCGATAACGTTTATAGACTCTATGAACAGATGACAGGCTTAGATGCAGTCTTGCAGCCACAACACGCTGACTAAGGCCAGAATCCAGCAATGCCACAACTTGGGCGGCTTCTGTGGGCGAAGTATCCATACGTTTTAGAAAAAAAACCTTTTTTCAGACGTCCCAAAGTCACAGTATTGAAATAAAAAACAAAAAAATTAAGGATAGGCGCCAATTTTTAGTTTTTAAACGCTAAATGTACTCCAACCCTAAACACACATTTGTCTCAAAACAGTGATTCATTTCGTTTATAAGATAAACAAATGAAATTCTAATTTTGAATTTAGAATTTTCGCTTATTACTGTAATGGCCAAACTGCCAGCTATAATATATGTATTTTTTTTCATCGTATGAATTCTTTTTTGTGTTAAATTCGGACAGAAACAATGAAAACGGAAGTGTTTCGATTTTTTTGATGAGAAGTTTATTAAAAATGTACCTAGGTTGCAAAAACAAACCACCCATAACAAAATATAACTATTTATTTAAAAATATTATGCTCTATACACATCAGTTATGTCTGTATCATCAGTCAAATTGTTCTTCAAGCCAGTTAACAGAACTTTGTTTATCAACAGTTCAGCGTGGTATCTTTGCAGTGAGTTCATTCTCTTTAGTTTACAAGTCACGTTGGCCCCAATAGCTTCAAGTTCTCTGTCTAATAAATTATCGTTTGTGTCATAATAATCCTCGTCTACTTCTACCTTTACAAACTTATTAGTCCTTTTGTTGGCTTTAAATCTTTTTCTCGGTGGTTCTTCTTCAGTTATCGTTGCTAAGGCATCACTAGTGTGAGATAAAGACTCACCATTTTCTGATTCTGACTCGTTGCTATCTTCATCCTATAAAAAAAGAAACAGTATTGAACAAGTTGTATGGTTGGTTGAATCAGTCGTCACGTCAGATAACCTCATCAAACCAAAATGAAGTTTGTCTAATTATGAAATGAAATATGTCAAGGTCAAGTGCTTTTGCATGATAGAAACTTACTTCAATGGTATTGTCATCCATATTGTTTTCACTGATTTCAGTTAAATCGTTGCATTCGTTGCCATCATTTTTTTCATCAATAAATTTCAATGCGTGATACTTCCAGTTTGTAGGTTCATATTCATACATTTCTTCACCATTCGGCCCGATTATTCTTGATGCTAAATATTTTTTCCTGATTTTTCTGTAAGTGGATCTTAAAATGTTTATTTTCTGGCGCACAGTCCTACGAGTAGCAGACGGATTCCATCTTTTTAGAATTTTTAACAGGACATCTAGCGCTTCGTTTCTTTTATATTTATTTGTGTTATGTTTATGATCGGTATCCCAGAGTAGAGGTAAACTTTTGTAAGTTTCTATAAAGTCTTCTTCTACGGCTAAAGTTTCACGGCTGAGAGATATACTTGACATGGATGTTGAACCTTCATCGTCGTCCTTCATGTTTACTTGAAGCTCACTTCTGTTTTGCAAAATTATTTACTGAGCAGAAAAACTGATTTAGTAGCTTGAAGTTGATATTGTTGGCTTGGCTTGAGAAACCTTGAACAAGTTTTATTGATCGACTTTGACACTGACAGTTTAGGTTCCGGTTCAATTTACGAGGGTTGCCAGTTGAAAATATAGAATTTTGGAGTGATATTCTAAGGCGGGCGGTACACAGTTAATTTCGATTGCTATCAACTACCAAAACAAAATCTTAAATCAAATTTTTGATTGCGTGTTTGTTACGTTAACGAACCGCGTAAGCATTAAAAAATAAAATATTTTGTCATTAAGTAGGAACTCATTTTTTTTACCAACGTATTTAATAAGATATAGGTATGCTTGTTTGGTGGTATATAGTTATGTATCATTTTATATTGAGCAGTGAATCTAATAAGTACTTATTACACCAGAGCGATCGGGGATGTCGCTCGCATCAGGGCTGCACGCCCTCTTTGCATCCTGTCTGCCACCGGGCTCCCTCCGCCGGGCCATGTGGAGCATTCAATGTTTGTAGTCGGTACGTAAATAATTATCTACATCTGGTTTATTCACAAAAACTTTATGCACATTATACTGTACAAAGGCGGACTTAACGCCTAGTCATTTTCTACCAGTCGAACTGGAGTGGTGAATACTTTCTTAGCCTTTTGTGTTAATATTTTTTTTTTTGGTGTTTGTATGAAAGATGGAAGAAGTGGTTTTATTGTGATTCCACGCATGTAATGTCCGCCAAGCTTTACAAAAAACTTCATAATTGCATCGCACCTAACTCATTCCACCTGGCCTATGGATTGGAAATCCTAAATCTTATAGATACAAGTCTTCAACCTGAATGCAAGTAGGTAATCGGTGTTGCTTGAAAAAATAATTCAGTGTTCAGTTTTTTTCTCAAGCCTTCTATTCAGGTAAGAAAATATCTTGGGTACTAAAAAATAATGTTTTATTTTTTAACTAGGTGCGGGTAGTGGAGCCGACGTTGAAAGTGCTGCGCCAGTTCAGGCAACGAACAAACACGTGAAGACTCGAAGACCGAAAACAGCTCGACATAGACGTAATAGGTGAGATATACTAGATATAGTTACAAGAATAGACATTTTATACCTGCATCTCACAAGAGAAAATCATGCTACTTAGCCATGACTTAAACTAAAATGGGGACGGTTACTATGGTTATGGTACATCCACATATGCCCGGCGGCCAACCCGGCGCCCATGCATCTTTTCTTCGCGAGGTTTAACTCAGGATACGCACGCACGATAGTGCCTATTTATACCATTTTCCCCACTCCTGAAGAAAGAATCTAATGTTTCCCAAGTTGCAACGTGAACGATTCCTTCTCCATACACAGCAGAAGCTACATGTTTCCCAAAGTTGCTACGAGAGTACGAATAAGATTCTGTCTCCTCATGGAGGCTACAGACTCCTACCCAAGTATTTGTCGTGTGTAAGATTCCTTCTTTCTTCCTAAGGCAGAAGTTACGTGTTCCCCCAAGTTGTCGCGCCTTCGCCGGGAGCATTCACACGTATTGTAACATTATAGATTCGACTCTGAGCATTACATTACGATTACCTATGCCTCCTCGACTAACGAGCATTTGCGTGTAATGTAGCATATAGATGATTGTATGCCTGTTTTGTATCATTACAAGGTGCGCATTGTAATGCTCGGTTCTCCGCCTCCACTGGTGTAATGCTCAAATCTGTAACGTTACATTACACGCGAGTACTTCCGGTGAGGGAGCACCTTTAGATTCCTTCTCTGATTCTCTCTAAGACAGAAGTTACATATCATCCCCAAGTTGTCGCGTGTTAGATTCCTTCTCCTCCCTAAAGCAGAAGTTACGTGTTCCCCCAAGTCGTCACGTGTAAGATTCCTTCTCCCTACGACAGAACTAGAAGTAGATAACGTGTTTCAACATGTCGCGTTAACACCTCCTCTCTAAGACAGACGTTACGTGTATCCCCAAGTTATCGCGTGTTATATTCCTTCTCCTCCCTAAGTTTCCCCAAGTTGCCATGTGTTAGATTCCTTCCCCTGTCTAAGACAAGCTAATATTTCCCCGAGTTGCCATGTGTAGGACCTAAGACAGAAGTTTAGCGTTTCCCTTGCCACGTGTAAATTAATACCCCCTTCTCCCTATGACCTTGTCGAAACTTGTGCGAAACGTTTCGCGCAAATTCATTCGCGCTCTATTGAGATACTAGGCACGAATACATCGCGTCCACAAGCATCGCGCGAATTCAAAATACGCGCGTAAATCGCGTATACGCGCGAGTCGAGATACTAGGGACCTCTTGTTGCGTCCAGTTAAACGCGCGAACTCCGGCCGAGGTGACGTATAGGAAACAATGGAGCGCCAAAATTTTGCCCAAATACTCGCGCGTATGTACGCTCTTTCTGGACGCAACGATTGCGCATGATTCGCACGAGAGAATCCCGACGAATTCGCCCTTTCTGGACAAGCCCTATGGCAAAAATTATGTGTTTCTCCAAATTAGCCATGTGGGATTCGATTCTATGCCTACCTAGTTTTTTTTTAAATGTCACTTCAGGAGGTAGACAAAATTCAGAAAAGTTAACAAAACGGACAACGTAGGTACGAAACTGTTTTTAAAGGCCCATGATCTTCTTCGCAGGGTATCTCCTTCACCAGTCATCGAAGCAGGTAGTCCGCTCCAGCCCTGGGCTACAGCACCGCTATCCCGTCTCTCGCAGCTTATCAGAACTTCAAGTGCATCAACGGCATCTCTCAACTCTAGAACGTCAGGTGATGAAACTGACAGCAATCAGAAGCAGAGGTACTGACGATTTTTTTATCAGGACGAAGTATTGATACTTACACTGCCATCTTCAAGATTTTAGCATTGAATATACCCAGTTGAATAATATGATAAATTCTAATTAGATCAAAAGCTGCGGCTTGAGAAGCTATAGCGTGCAGAATTCACTTTTCATCTATTTACCTATTATAATAGTTTTAAAAGGATGCGAGGTGTTACTACTTGAAAAAAATCTAGTCAATTGAACAAGTGATGTGTTAACATAGACTTTCAGTGTGTTATCTTATAGCTTAAATGATAAGTACAAGTAAAAGATTATTTAATATCTAGGTTTACCCTAAGCTAGTGAAAGCAAGGCAGGTCCTAATCATAACTATGTTTTCTCATATCTATTTTGAAATAAAACAAAACATAGTTTTAATATAATTTATTGTGTCCCCCCTAACTCGCCGCTGTGAAAACCAATACAACGTAATCAAATTCAAAAATATGTAAAGATGTAACATGAAAATAAAAATAATTTGGAATAACTGTTGTTTTTTTACGATGGCTACAGAACTAAAATGCAAAATGAAATGATGGAACAAAATAGGTAATAACTAATATAAAATTAAAAATTGATTATGACTAGACACGATTTGTCTAAAACGTGAAACGGTGAACGCACTTTGTCATTAAAAAAATATTCGACTAATAAAACTACTTGTTCTAATTTATATGGTAATCATCTTTGGATTGTTATAAAATGGCTGCAATACAGTCGCGTCGACAAGTGCGTCCATACGCTTTATAAATAATTTCACTGCACACTATTGGTCTGAATTTTGAGGTCTACTTAACAACCAGAATAATTATCAATAGGTAATTATGAGTAAAACAAAAAACTATTTTGGAAAATTGTTTCCAAAAAAACAAAGGTGAAATCGAAATTCTTGTGTTTAGAAACTCGATTTTAGTACGAATAGGTAACACTATCCAAAAGATAAATCTACAGTAAAATACCTCAAAAATCAGAATACCCAGCTATCTACAGTATGCAGCGTAAAATGATCAATTAATACACATAATAGTATGTTTGAATACACCGTGTTCAAATGTTTATGTATAACGAAGTTCTCAAACCCATATGAAAATTTTGACAGATTCTTGTAGCCGAAAGTGACCCTAAGCCATTGATATTAATTTGCACTTTCCTTAGAAATCGCATGAGCCAGACGAACTAAACCATTTTTCTGAGATAGTTAATATTTGCTGTTATGACACTAAAAACACTAATCAAAATACTTTGCAGTTTCAGTGGGTTACCCTCAAGTACGTGATACTCGAACAATATGGATCATTGGCTTTTTCCACACGAATGTGCTGTGTATTAGTTTCATTAAGTTTGTCTACTGTAAATGTACTTGACATGACGTTTGAGAGTAACCAGATCAGTTAATTTCATCCTTGCATTTAAAGTAAAACTTACCAAGACAATCTCAGTAATACCACCTTTATGCCACTCGTGCTCGTTCCGCCATATTCCAACAATATTTGTATCATTTTTGTGTCAGTTTCAATGATATTAAGGAGTGGCAGTACTTCTCCCACCTTTAACAGATCGACAACAATGAGGGTAGTGAGGCAATCACATGATGAGATGCAAATACAGCATACACACAAGATAATAATCAAATCAACATAGCAAGTACACAGCGATGTAAAAAAATACAAGTAAAGATAAAGGGCACATAAAGAAACATGGAAGTGTTACAATATGTAACGCCAAAACATTGTAAATGTTTAAAAGTTTCAGTTAGAATGTCAAAGATGTCCCGCCTTGGTCGTGACGTATGCTCGCCAGTATTGATAAGGAAAGTGATGTCAAATCTCTGGTTATGCGATTCTGTGAAAAGCACATTTAAAATATGCAAACATCATATAACGAATGCGGTATAATAGTGAACCATGGGATTAATATCTACGAGATGTCAACGTAAGAATTATACCTAATAAAATAGGAAATAACATGATAACTCAAATACACGACTGTGGAGAAATGTGATTTTGGACGTATGGCAAAAAATCTCAAAGGTTTTTATACAATACGACATCCGTGTCGTGTCGCAAAAATATCATTTTATTGACATGTTTTGAGCTATACAATATTTTGCCATACGCCAAATATTATATGACTGTAAAATAGTAATTAAGGATCCTAATAATTACTAAAGACCTTCACGAAAAATGTATCAGAAGTAATGAAAAATCACCCAAACAATAATGTCAATCGACACATCAAAACCTCGGATAATTGTGAAATAGAATAAAAAAAGCACAACGATGTATATTGTTAAGAGTTAGGGTCACTTACCTCCAGGGACTGTGGACAGAAACCATGATTATAAATAAAATGAACACACTAGTGAATCAATATACACTTTATATGCTTAAAAATTAATACAAGTCTGAGGGGGCTCGCGCCCCGTGCCGTCGAGCGAGTACCGCGTCGAACCATAAGTGAACAGTGTCGTGAGGAATGTAGATAGTATTACATTACCTTTATCTCATTTATTTCTCATATAGACTAACACCTAATTAAACCGAGGCTATATAACCGTACATCACTGATTCCAGCATTACAACCTACGAGCTGTTCAGAGAGATGTGACGCAAACATTATAACCTAAACTTACAGTTACAGTTTTACATGAATTGGGAGTTCTATTTCATGATTTCTTACTGATTTTGTGGAAAAATAAATTGATGATCTCCAAATTCACGCGGCTATTACACATGTATTTATAGGACAGTATGCGTGTCAACTAGTCACTCAGCACAGTGCATTTACCTCGGCTCCTCGCGGCGTGGTGTCCGCTTTTCATTTTCTCTATAGCTCCGTGGTAGGTCGGATCACGGATCATTCTGTTACATCGTTTAAGGCAGTGTGGCTTTCTAACTTATACCTGGACAGACTGGCATGTCAAATGATCAATATTGGCACATAAACAATCATAACATTTCAGTATAAAAAGAACATGATATAACACAGTATAAACCACACAGCCGTTTAAATAATAGTGTTTGTAAAAAATAATCTCATCATATACGTTTAGTTGACAATGTTCAAGTGTTAGTTTACCCACAAGAAATAAATACGTGATATGTGCCTGTACTGTCTGTTCGTGGTGACGACTCCAGACGTGAGTGGACGTCTCAATGCCTAGTTGACTATTGCTCTATTTGTAATTAATGTATTTATTTACAATCATAATTGGCAAAGCTAAAAATAAAGATCAGAACATAGAGTAAGAAGTAGTGAATCGCAGCTGTATGTGCGTGTTGTCGACTCAGATCCAGAGCCGCGCTAACTGAAGTTATTTATTGTGGGTCGTCATTAGCTAGACGTTGCAGTAGTTGTATGATGCGTTCATTTTCCAAGTTATAAACTATTTCGTTAGAATGTACAACGGGGGAGTCAGGCGGCGGCAGGTCTCCTGGCCCTCCGTCGGCGTTCTGCAATCACACAAACAAACGAACATGGCAACACTTGCTACGTAACAAATAGTCGATGTTGCGCTCACGAGCAGGCAACCCCGGAACTGGCCTACATCTGCAACACTACACACACTAAGTAGTCGGTGTACAACACATCTCACAGTAAACTACTAGACACGTCAATATAGCATATTATAAACGTTACATTATCTTTGTATGACATGCAAACTGAAATAGAATATATCATAAATTAAGACATGCATTTTGTTGATATGTTTGTGATATATAACAGAAAATGCCTGTAAAATAAAGATTAATTTGCAATGTAAAAATAAACCAATCACCTATGATAAAAATACACAAAATATATTATAACATGCTAGATGTAATAAGTTTCAAATTAAAATAACACGTCAACATCGTACATTTCAGGGTCGTTGTGACAATTGGAACAAATTTTATAAGTGGCTAACACATTGTTTCAACTGTCCAATAACGAAGTGGTGAAACGCCAATCAATGGTAAGCAATAATAAGCTATATAAAATAAATACATAAAATATATTTTACATTAACACTTTATTTGTCTACATATGAAAAGGGCGTGGTTTTCTTTACGGCATTTTCAATATCATTCAACACAGTTTTTTTTTTTGTGTAATAAAACAGTTGTAGTATAATAACCGATCTAAAAAATAAAAGCATTCAACATGTCATATAGAATAAACCAAAAATAATACAAACAGGCAAATATGAACATAATCACGTATCAGGTAGTACCATAAAGACCAAGTTATCCTAAGCACACAACTCATGGAGTACACAACCAAGTAATACTCGGATGTAGTATTGCATCAAACTGTTCGACAGCGGACTGGCATTGGAGATACACATCAGCCAAAATCTCGCGACAGAAATCTTGACAGTTTTTCTTTGCATAAAAAAAACAATTTGCTTTGACAGATCCAAAGATCAATTGTATAAAAGTGAAATTAGGTTGCACACACAAGTGTACGTACAGAGGTTACAAGAAGATTATAACAAGAACCACATCTAGATTTCCGTCGCGGTATTTTTGCAAATGTGTCATTGGATTAAGCACGAACTAAGTGTGTGCGTATGGATACAAGAGACTGGCTTCATACAACGAGCGATACATTTGAAGTAGATGGCCAGAGTAAACAAGCAGTGACTAGGTTGAGTATGGTCGTGGGGATTACACGGTCACTGTGCAAAAGTATAAGTCATTGATTACGAGTATGTTTTTGTGTGTTTTTTTTTTTTTTTTTTGGTTCAATGGCAACTGAGCCGGTGTCGACTATTCTGCCAGAGTCAAGTGATGACGGTCGCGCCGTAAGGTAGACCGTCGACTTTGTACTTTGTGGTAAATCTGACGAGTTTGGTTTCAATATTGAAGTAAACGGGGATGTCATGTTTGATACTTCAGAGTTGCTTTAACATCTGTCTAAGCTTGTCACTGTCACTGTGTGTGTTAGTATGAAGCCAATCTTGTGGTATGTATTGAGTGGCTGTATGGATTAGGGTGTGTACTCACGGCCTATTGATGGTGTTCTGCGCTGGGTTGTCCCGGGTAGGGGTAGGGCTGGTAGGCGGGGTACACTTGCGGCGCGTACACGCCGTACTGCGCGTACTGCGCCGCGGCGGCCGCGTTGCCGCCGGCGCCCGCCGCCGCCGCGCCCGCGCCCGCCGCCGCGCTGGCGCCGCCGCCTCCGCCACCACTCGTCGTCTGCACCACACAACAAACATTACTTGTAGCTGCATTTGACTTTGGGAATCCTTTTTGCCGTCTATTCAAATCGTAAAAACCGAAATCCCTATTGATGTCATTCCCAATAAAACACTAAAAGTTCGCGGTCAACTATTAGTTGTATAAAAATCCTAAAACAAAAACTAGACGTCTACGCAAGTTTCAAGGAATTCCGAACCTGTATTTTTTTTTCAACAGCTCTTACTATCCCACTGCTAGGCAAAGACCTCTCCCAAGTCCTTCCAAATCGTATTTATAGTTAATCTATTATATAAAAATGAATCGCAAAATGTGTTGGTAAGCTCAAAACTCGAGAATGGCTGAACCGATTTCGCTAATTCTTTTTTTGTTGTGTTTTTTATTGTCAAGAGAAGGTTCTTATGAAAAAAATTAGGGTATAGTAGGGCAGAGTAGGGTAGAGTGGAGTAAAGTAGAATAAACTGGTGCCGGGAGCGAAGCCGCGGGGAAAAGCTAGTAGTTAATAATTATATTCGAAAACCGAACCTTAGGTTTGGTTAAATAAATTAAGCAATATTACACCTGTAAAGAAACGTGCAACAATTTTCCATAAAGCTTCAATAAAACTTGTCGAAAATGTTTTGTGATATATAAGTAAAAACTTTAAACCCCCTTATAAGATTCATAAGGTAAGATGTGAATTCAATCTGCATGAATATTAGGTACTTCATTAATATACCTTGCTAAAAATTTGAATTTACTATATATAACCGACTGAAAACATTATCATACAGTTTGACAATTCAGTGCAGTGATAGTCTCGATGCAACATCAAAAAATCTCAACTCGCTTTTTTTTCATTTTTTATGAGCCAAAATTAGTGAAACCAAGCCGTACTTACATAATGTAATTAGTTTATATAGTTAAAAGTGTACCTTGAGCTTAATCTGCGCCTCGATGGCCTCGGCCTCCTTGAGCTTGCCGATGCTGCGGTAGTACTCGGCCCACTGCGCGCTGTAGTCGGGCTGCGACGCGGCCGGCGCGGGCGCTGCCGCCGCGCCGCCGCCCGGGGCCGCCGCCGCGCCGCCGCCTCCTACCGCGGGCGGAGTGCCGCCACCACCGCCGCCGCCTCCGTTACCTAGCCCCACAGATTATGTCATCATGTAGTCTATATATAAACCATACTTGTGACTGATCGATCACAAACGCAAAGATTCAAAGCATTTATTTTAAAATATACCTATACAGGCTTTTTTTGAAATGGCAAGAAAAAAATGACGCTAATTGCACATTCCAAAGAATATATCTCTATGGAAAAGAGGGTGCAAGAAATTACATGGACAGTTTTGAATCATGTTATGTATTACAAATATCTAGGTTACATATTTTTGTCGCTAGTATGATGTGAGAACAATGTAACTAAAATAAAAAAAGAACATGTTCTAAACAAATTACAATAAACTACCGGCAACTAAGATATGACCAGTCCCAACTGACAGCGCCCGTTCACGGACGTGATGCGTATATCAACATCACTCAGCTCAACCATTATGAAGGAAACTGAATAATCCAACACACGCGCCACCATCAGTAAAACATTTGAGTGAGCATGACAAACTCAGTCGTACACACACCAATAAAAGGTCCAAGACTTACCATCCATGCCCTGTTGCACCTTGGCCTGCGCTTCGATGGCTTCAGCCTCGCGCATGAGTCCCAGCGAGCGGTAGTAATCGATCCATTGTTGAGAGTAGTCGGGCTGACCAGTCGCCGGGTTGATTTGTACTTGTTGCTACAACACAAGGTAAGCTTTGGTTATTAATCTTATAGAACTTGAACAATAATAAAGTTGCGAATTTTTGGTTTTATTTAAAGCATAATTATTTAAAAGAGGTAATTGACACAATAATAAATATGTTATTTTATCAAGAGATGCACAACTTTGTACTCAAAGACTTGGAATTGTAGTTTATTTCTGTAACCTCACAGGTGACTTTTTATTAAATCACCCGCTTCGGATTGGTTCAACGAGTGTATGTTGTCTCCGAACCGATCGGGTGTTCTCCTTTAGTTTAATATTAATATTCATAGATGAATTGATGAGATAAGAGTATGTAATCATGGATGTGCGACGAATAAACGCGAGAGAGTTGCGATATATCCAATGTAGCGGGTTAACCTTTCAGGCCACAACGGGGATTAACAGAAGTTTGTTTATATTCCATTTTAAAATTTATTTAAAAAAATATATCAAGATTTTATAATCTATACGAACGGCTTCGCTTGGTGTTCAATCGAATGGCGCGAAATCACGCGCAAACGCCGGCGTTCGCTTGTGGATAAAGAGGAGGGTTAATTTAACTGCAGGTTGAAGACGGAAATAATAGAATAATTTATTTATTTATAAAAACTTTATGCACATAATAAGTACAAAGGCGGACTTAATGCCATAGGCATTTTCTACCAGTCGACCTTAGGGTGGTAAATTCTCGTTGGTGCTTCGTTTACGAGCGAGGTGTTTACCTGAGGGCCCTGTTGCTGCTGTGGCTGGTGCCAGTGTGGGTTGTACCCCCAGGCGGGCGGCCCGCCGGCTCCTCCCGCGCCACCGCCGTAGTACTCGCCGCCATTGCCACCGTTGCCGTTTCCGTTGCCATTGCCGCCGTTTCCTCCATTGCCTTCGTTGATGAAGTTTACTGGCTAAAGGGGTAAGAGAAATTAGGAGATGGTGAGTGAAGCGTCGCTATTACGAGCGTGTGTATCGTACAATATACATGGCATAAGTTGAAGCTAAAGTTTCTTGTCTCAATCGAGGCTGCGCGTAACGATTCCGTAACATTTTGAGCTCAGTAGTTTGCCACGTTTATAGCAGCGTCAGTGGCGTTTTAAGTCCTCCATGGTACATTTTGCACATTCTAAATTGTGGGCTATTGTTTGCTTAAAAGCACTGGACTAGCACTGGGTTTTGGAGGGGTATTTGCAGCGGCCCACTTAGGTCTACTAGTTTATTGATTGCTTAACAGATGTCCTTGGTATTGAATCAAACAAGTCTCATTTTAGGGAGCTAAGAATCCGTGTCACACGATGCCATCAGATCTATAGGACATTTACAAAGTCTAAATCTTTTCGAGGGAAATACTATATATGGCTCAGATTTTGGTTTTATTTATTCTAAACATAGTGAAAAAACATTTGTTTAACAATATTAATAGATACGATAGATATATGCTCTTTATTGTAGCCCTTTTTTGTGTATTTTTAATAGATTTTCCACCTTCGTTCGATACCCTTTTTTTCGGGCTATGGCAATATTTTTTCCAACTGCTGTTTATGACTTTTTATTTGACAAAATAGTTACGAATGCCTCGATTAAATTTATCAATTTTTCGTTACCGTTGTTTTTACACAATAAGTAAGTTTTCTTTAAAAAATGGTTTGGCAATTATTTAGCTTAAAGGTTAAAAATTGAATAACACACGTACCATGCCAACTTTCTCCATGATGATGCGCTTGCAGTGCTCGACGGCGTCGGGATGCCCGCGGATGTAGAAGGTGCGGTTGTTGCGGTCGGCGCCCTGCGCGCGCCGGTCCAGCTCGCAGTGCGCGCCCGACGCCGCGTTGATCTGCTTTATTACCTCGCCACCTGGACAAGCGAGCGTTTTAGTTGCTGTACAATAATATCGCACACAAAAAGTACGTTTCTTTGATCTTCATCATCATTCCTGGACATAAGCCTCCCCCAAATATCGCTACAGCGATCTTTTCTCTGCGACTCGACGAGACTCTCACCATGCTACCTTTTAAAAGGCCTTCCAACACTGCGCTTTATGTCGCACAGCCCATCGACCATCTATTCTATGAGCAATGAGCTCTGTCCAGTTAGGCGATTCTTCGGGCTATGTAGGCAACACTGGTTTTCCTACAGATATCTTCATTCCTGATGCGATCACAAAAGAAAACCACGAGCATAGCCTATAATGGTAGGATAGGTACCTTTAATGATAAGAAATTAGCCTACTGTAGATTAGTCCAAGCCTCACCTCTGCCAATGATAAGTCCGCACTTGACGTTGGAGACGGTGAAGGTGACCCTGATCTCCTGCGCGTCCTGCCACTGGGAGTAGTCGCCGCCGCCGCGCTCGCCGTTGCGCTGCCCCGAGCCGCCGCGCCCACGCCCCGACCGCACTTCCTGCTCGCGTCTCTGTACATTATCACAATCATTACATAAGGACTTTGCTAAACAGCCTCATTATAACGAAAAAAGATAGCATTGCATCAGCCTCATAATGTTCCCACTGCTGAGACTTAGGCATCCTCTCTAGAATAGGGAATGGGCCGTAATCCACTACGCGGACCCAATGCGGGTTGATAGATGTCACATATCTTCGAATTTTTACGCAAAAGAGAAGGATAATAGCATTTACTGTTGTTTTTTCTCAGGGAATGGGCCGTAATCCACTACGCGGACCCAATGCGGGTTGATAGATGTCACATATCTTCGAATTTTTACGCAAAAGAGAAGGATAATAGCATTTACTGTTGTTTTTTCTCAGGGAATGGGCCGTAATCCACTACGCGGACCCAATGCGGGTTGATAGATGTCACATATCTTCGAATTTATTTGGAAAAGAGAAGGATAATAGCATTTTCTGTTGTTTTTCTCTATAGCTTTCGTTTAGACAAATACGCAATGCTGGTTTGTACGTCAGAAGTCATTTAGATCAATCAATTTATTCGGTATTTGATTCTTAACCTAGGGTCCACTTCCAGAGCAACTAGATAAGTCTAAGAAGTTATGCCTCCTAAGACAGTTACAATAGGTCCTTCTTCTCTCCAGGATGATTTGTGGCCCTATCCTTCTCTTAGACAGAAGGCTAAGTCCCAGCAGTGGGACCATTATACAGTTGATTATTATGATATACTGTCTAATTTCTACTCTCTTGTCTTCTTTTTTCACTCATTGTTGTAGTTGTTTCTGTAATAAACTGTTGTAATGAAGTTTTTATCAAAGAGCTTAGGATTACTCACATTTACACTTGAGATGAGATCCTCAATCATTTGCCTGGCTTGCTCCACCTGGTGCGGTTTGCCTTGCAGGTAACACCTAAATCACACACCAAGTTTTAATAAAATACTTTACAGTACGGCCGTCTGATATTGGCGAGTCTGAAATTAGGCTCTACAAATTTTAGTGCTTAAAAACTCGTAAATAAATAATTTGAAATTTGTTTTTTTTTTTTAACAGAAAGCAAGCATAAAATAAAATTTGTAATGAAAAATTTAGTCATGACTATTAATTAAAACTAAACTATGTCTGAATTTTTCAATTGTTAGCCACTAATCATGGTCTATTTATCTTGAATCATTAGTCAACAATCATACAAAGTATTTGCACAAGTATTCGTTTTTTTTTTCTTTATTTATTATAAGGAGTTTTATCACTTAGTGATAATGTCACTCCTGTTAAGTATTAGTTATTTTGGAGTGTTTGTGTGTCAACACCTATAGGTAAATTCATTACCTCTTATCTCCTGGCCCATCATCCCGTTCTTGATGGAACTGCACTCTGCATCCAGTCTCTGCCTGGATCTTTTTGATCATATCTCCGCCGCGACCAATCACGATGCCTACCGCTACTTTGGGTACTAGTACCTGTTACAACAAAGACGTATATGAACACTACATACACACAGATTCATGTGAATGTTACATTATTGCTTTCTAAATTTTACGGCTTCATTTTACAATTTTATAGCTTTATGGAACCTGTTAGTGTCAGACGGAAACTCGATTTTCAGCCGAAAATTAAGCTTCGGCTTCATCTCATTCTCGGCCGAAAACAAATGACGGAACCCTAATCATATTAAACAAAATGGTCACCTCCTAATTCTCCCGATTTATAATGTTTTTAATCGTCTTTCGATGGCTATTGAATAACAAATGTGATTCATCATTGGAAAAGGCATTTGTTGTAGAAATTAGTTACCTACATAAGGTGTGTAATAAAAAAAAATCGGCGCATTTATTCGAACGGGTCGGGGATCGGGAACGGTTGTCACGGATTTCTGATATGCAGTTTGGCTGAAGTTTCGGCTGGTTTAGGTCGCCTTCATATAAATAAATAACGTTGGACGACGGACACGAATGTTCGGTTAGACTCTACTGCTATTAATTTGAAGCTACACTGAATAATCACTATTTTCTTGACGTGATTATACTATGCTCCATTCGAAAGATTTAATCAAACATGTTCATTCAACCGATTTTTATTGAGTTGACGGCATGATAAACGACAGCTGCAGTAAATAATTGGTAACGCGACAATTTCCTCTTGTCTAAGAAAGTATTTAATACCATTAGCAACAGTGTTATAACACCATTTAACCCATCGACTTGTATCCAAGCATTAAACAAGCATGTTCATAGAAACTTGTCAAAATACTGAAAAATTAATAAAAAAAAAAGTCCGCTGCAGTGCTTCATTGGCGTTACCGTTCCAAATAAGAATAGGATCGATTGACAGGATGTGACGTCACGCCTTACTGTCAAATCGAAGATGTTTTTGCAGTATTGAAGAACTCCGGAGTAAAATTGAAAAACTGGATTCTGACCTTTTTTTTTTTTTCGTTCACAGCTCGTAAATAAATTATTTTTTTCGTAAATAAACTGAATTAAAAAAAAACCTGGTCTCCATTTGACAATAAATCGTGACGTCACAGCATAGCAATCGATCCTATTCTCATTTGGAACGCAATGTACCATATACATTTCCAAGAAACTTGTCTCCTTACCTCAGTGGAGTTGGTAGCGAGTCCGTTGCCCTGGTCGTGACCCTGGTACTGGTCGTCATACTGCGGCTGCCGCTGGCCACCTCCCTGCTGCATGTCCTTGTCGGCCAACAGCTCGTACACCAGCTGTTTGGCGTGCTCCACTTTAGCTGGGTCGCCTGATATGCGCAGCGGCTTTTCCTAAACATCATACGTTGTTCAATGTTGTGTTGTAATCATTAAAAGGAAAACCGGTCAGTGAGAAAGGGTAATAGGGAGTTTTCATCATCATCATCAGTCTTTTCAATGTTCCCACAGCTGGGACACAGGCCTCCTCTCTAGGCGAGGGCATGGGCTAATCCACCACGCGGGCTCAGTGTGGATTGGTTGTTGTCACATGTATTTGAATTTTTGGTATTTTAGAACATTCACATTGTCAAACATTCTTGACAATGTGTTTCCTTTGAGAGCAGTGATGATGAAATAAATTACACAAAGTAATGCGCCTGGGTTTGAGCCCAGGACCTAAGTCAGGGCCGTTACCACTCGGCCACTACTGCTCCTATTGTTTATGATTTTTTTTTTTTTTTTGTATGGGCAGTCTTGATTTTATATTTATCTTTATTTGCATAACAAGATGTCATCACATTAATATTATAAAAATTATACATGGGTGTGAAGTTTCTAAATCCTTAACGCTCAAATGGTTGAACAGATTAGAATGCCATCGCCATGTTTTTTATGCGAGGAATATGTTCCCTTGAAATATTTTTTTACTATCACGCAGGCGAAGCTGTACTTACATATTCTGTGTTAGGACCATCCTGGATGACCACCATCTTAGCCCCCGATTGTTCTTGCAGCTGTTTGATGGTCTTGCCGTTCTTGCCGATGATCAGGCCAACTTTCGGACCGGGCAACATTATCTCCTCCTGCTTTAAAAAAACATTTTTAAATGCTTACGTCAGAATCCTTGGATAATTACTGTCTACCGATAGTTAGAAGTCAATTCTAGACTAAGTGGAACTAAAACAGAAACTAATTTTAACGCTATGTTACAGAGACGCGGCGCGTTGGGAGTTCGTCGTACATTGCTATATGTTTGTGTTGCGCGTTTAAAAGTGCTGATAAACTTGAGCATTCTTGCGAATGTTACATCATAGAAAAATACGAGAGAGCATTCTAGCGAGCATTGCTTCGACCTATTTGACAAGCCACGCTTCGGCCCGTTTCGCGTTGACTAGAATGCTCATGAAAACGTTCATAGCAATGATTGTCTCGGCTCGTTGTTCAGTTTGACAAATATAAAAACGGCGAATGCTCTATGTTCTGTTACAAGTGAATGCTCAAGTCTATCAGCACCTTAATGATGCGGCACGCTGCTGCAATGTACGACGAACGCCAAAAAGTGTCACGCAACGCGCCGCGTCTCCGTATACATGGACTAAGGTTTTCTATGTTACTACAGGAGTGATTGTATAAATAATTCGCACAATTTCCAAACACATTCGATTCCCTCAGAGCGACAGTTTATTACGCCTTTTTCCGTTAAACAAATACTTATAAGAGAAATGTTTGCTTAGTCAGGCCAAAACAGAAATATGATAATTTTCAATGTCTAAATTTATGTCAAGAACTGTCAGTTTATTTTTCTTCATTGCTATATATTTTTTAAATCTGTAAAAAGACCGTATAGGTATTCGACTTTTTTTTAACATTCGTCGTAAGCAAAATAAACGGTACACCGTGTAAAACTGTATTTTCCAACTACATACACGGTGTTCAGTGAACAAATCGGCTTGCGCAGGCAAAACTGCGGTAAAACTTATGCGTGTGGTCAGTCCAAAATCTAAAGGAGTTTTTAATATCGTGCGAATTTCACCACGCATGCGGGATTGATCCGCATGCGTTACCAGCATAACTGTCCTTTTCATACATGTATTATGCATCGTCGAGACGCGGAATGCATGGCGTAACCCCCGAACAATAGGTCCGCATGCGGAGCATCCTCGCATGCGTGATGAAATCCCCAGAATATTGAAAACATCCTAATCCATTCTACGTCTGTGTATCTAAATGTGTGTAAACCTTGTTGTATATTGGTGAATATCAATTATTTACTACGTAAACTAATCATTTGGCTATTAAAAAGTAATGTTTTTTCCTATTGTCTGAATCATATTATAAATATTACAATACTTCATACTACACTAATATGACAATCATTATAATAGTTTACTACAAAAATAAATTAAAAAACTACATAAAAATATAAAAATGTGCATATTTTATAAACTACAGGGGTGATTTTTATAGCTACAGTGATTTTAGGTAATTAAAAATGCATATTTATATGATTAAAATGGTTACTTACGTCACAATTTTGCACCCAATCCGATCGTCCGATTGGTAGGTTGCCCTGCGGATTCAGACAAGTTGGAATCACTACTTCCTGAGAGAATGCAGTTTTCAGGTCGACCCCACACTTTACCCATACAGTGGCACCTTTACTTATTATAACAACCTAATGAAGTGGAACATGATCCTTCCTCTACATAAAAGAACTTTTCCTAAAACTCAAATTACCAGAGTACTGCCCCTTAGTCATCTAACCACGTGCCTGAGCGTTGAGATCACGTCAGAGCAAAGGAATTGGGGACATGGCCAACTCCAAGCGTTCACGCTAAACGAAACGATTATAACTTGAATAGGGAGGCTGTATTTCGATGTTCTCGTTTTCTAAATTTTATACCATTTTCAATATTCTGTAATCAATTGTAAGTTTCAGTGTAATGATATAAAAAAATGTTCTTGACTAATAATTTATGACAAATATATCACAATACATGTGATAATGCTATTATATTTGGAGTGTCGCCTTTTTCATTTATGGGAACGATACAATGGCCAACTATATGGAATCGTAGTATGGGTCGACTGAACAGATTGGGTGCGAAGTCGTGACAAATGTACAATACATACATCAATCACGCTTTTAGCCGCCGAGAGGTGAAGATAATATATAATTAACTGCTGAAAAAGGTGTTAGTAAATGTTACTATAAATAGTCTCTCATATTCCAGTCTTGTATGGAGTTTTTAAGCTATTTAAACGTAATTTTTCGATATTTTATACCAAAATAGGTAATACCCTTGCTATATTGCCTATCACCGATAAATACTGATCTTCAAAAGGTTAGCCGTTACATAAAATCACCAATCTATCTGTAGGACTGTATACTTACTATGGGATTTTTCAAGAACTTAGCTTTTTCTTATGTCATCTCATGTGATGAACAAGTTCTTTTTTTATTATTGGTTTACCACGCTCGGTATGATGGTCAACAGTGGAGCGTACTTGCCAAGAAGTCGCCTGTATTTTTTCAAATATTTATTTCTTTTAATTATTATTCAACAACAAGATTTGGAGTATAGATGTGGTAGATGCTAGACTATGGCAAGTTACAGTGGACCAAGATCCAAACCATCATAAATAATCTGCTTGTATACTAGGTACTTACATTACATTTACACACTTGTATAAGGGCCTGTTCGCACAGCGATATTTTATCGCGCGGTTTTTTTTTCCATTCTGTAACACTTGAATCTTATAAGGAAGTATCTACGCGATTTTTTATCGCCGATGCAGACAGGCCCTAACAAATGATTAGACAACATTAGTAGCCCTTCACCGTTAGTTAGTAGGTAAGTGTAAGAATAGATACATACCGCTAGGGCTCCGCCTCCTCCGCCCCGCGCCATGGGGGGCATGCCACCGCCCCCTCCGCCGCCGCCGCTGCCGCCCTGGCTCTCAGGGTGCTGCGGAGCGTTCTCGCGTCCACGGTGGTTGACAATTTGGTTTACAAGCTCCCTGCGTCAAATAGTTATAGATTGTTCACAGTTATTATAACTATAAGCCCTACTCAAGGAGTTGTCAGCAAACCGTAAGGACCCTGTAGAAGGATCGAAGACTGACTGGGGCCAAGAGTTTGCTTTTGAATGGAAAAGCAACGTAGGAATGGGGTGGGTTTTTATACAGTAAGATTCTGACACTATCGTCTGTTCCACCCAAGGATTGTCATCGGATGATATATACCCAACGAAAAAAAAACCCCTACTCTAGGGTTGCCTCGCTAAAAACAGTAAATTCATTGGAATATTTTCTTTTTATTGCCAGAACATAGTGTCCTTCTTCACCAAAATTCAGTTACGCTCAGCTGAACCTAACCATCAACACAGGTGGACTCTCTCTTCCCTCATTGACATAATCTGATGAGGTGGCAATCCCACACACACAAAACTACCGGCTGAACGTGCTTACTGATATTGTGGTGTTGATCTTAGAAGATGGGCCTAAGTGTAATGATTATAAAGGTGCTAACATCAAGTTCTGATGTCGCTACATTTAGAACACTGTGTGCAGTGGATGGGCAGTATAATAGACGTTTTTGATAATATTTGAAACACAAAAAGGACTTTAACATTTGTACCTTAATTCCCTCTGTGTGCTAAGGACAAGGTAAAATGATAAGGGGTAGGAATGAAAATTGTATTTTTTTTTTCTAATAAGAAGTGCAATGACTGGCATTCTACTTTTTTTTTCTTTCATTGATGATGGTTCTACTAAATGATCTGAATCAAGTAACTTGATATGACTACTAATGGTTGCGTCACGAAGCATAATTCCAGAACAACTCAATGAATTTGCTTGCAGAAAGTTTCGCCGCAGAAATGCGTTCTGTTCGTCAGTTACATCCACAATGGATCGTCATTTTCTAAGGTATCTAGTGCAGTTGCAAAAGATTTCAGCATGGAACTTCTATGATTATACTGCTATATGTATTCCTTATTAATATGATAGCCCGAGCGTAGCCATCTAGGTTTCCGAAGGTAAAGTAATAAGGTTCTTTTACTACACTGTATTTTTATTGCTAGTATTAAAGCTATCTTACTTGGCCCTTGAGATAGCCTCCCGAGAGCCGGTGAGGGTGCAGAGTCTGTCGGGCTGACCGCCTGAGTCCGGCGCCATTTGTATCTTGCAACCAGACTCCGCTTGCAGGCGCGTGATCTGCTCTCCACCGCGACCTATTACTGTGGACAAAGGATTGTTACTTTACTTTCTTGTATTTTTAACATGAACTTTTATTATTACTTACTGCAATGTGCACTCAATTAATGTATTTAAAACTAGCTTATTCCCCGACCAAGTGAATGTCGATTATTACAGACGTGAAATCGAAATCAGATTCTTCTTCTTCTCCAATCGATGGATTCTATTTTTCTCAAAGTTTTTGGGCCCAGTAGGTAGATGGTAAATCGAAATCAGATAAAAAATAATCCGTGTTTTTAAAGTTTAAGTTTACGGCCCCGACTCGCGGGTTCAATCCCAGCAAACTTTGTGTAATTCATATCATCACCACTGCTCTCATGTGAAGGAAAACATCGTGAGACATGTCCTAAAACCCAAAATTGGAAAATGTGTGGCCCGCATGGTGGATGGCCCATTCCCTATCCTAGAGAAGAGGCCTGTGTCCCAGCAGTGGGAACATTATAAAGGCTGATGATGATGCATTTAATTTTTTTATATATTTTCTTTATTATCTTTATGGCAAGGATAGTATTGTCAGTGCTACTTACTAAGTCCGACCATCTTGTCGGGTACGCGGATGTACTCGTTGAGCGTCTGGTCTGGCATGAGGCCGGCGGGCCCGCTGGGCGGCGGGGGCGGCGCCGCGGCGCGGCTGGCGGCCGGGGCGGCACTCGGTGCACTACATACAACCAAGTATCATTACATAGTATAAAACAAAGTCGCTTCTTCCCTATGTATGCTTAGATCTTTAAAACTACGCAACGGATTTTAATAGATAGAGTAATTCAAGAGGAAGGTTTATATGTATAATGCAATATTATAATATCAATAATGCGTCCGTGCGAAGCTGGGACGGGTCGCTAGTTTAGTAATAAGAGAAAGAGAACGTATTACTCGTGGCACGTAAGTTGAACTATGACTTTTAATACGCAGTAATATATTTCCAGATCTCAATCAAAGTGCGGCATCGTGGGGCTGCGCGTATCCATAGTAAGTACTGTCGTTTCAGTTCAAGTTATTTCCCCCATAATATAGTCATATGTAAAAGAGATTTGGCGCTTTAAAAAATTGTTACTGTTTTGGTGTACCACAATAAAAAGAAATTTCCCAAATCTTGTGTCAGACCAAATGAATGATTTGATTGGAAAAGACATTGTTATTTTTGCTGAAGTGGGAATTGTTAACCATTTCATAAAATTTTATATTTTTTATATATATATGGTCCAAGAAATCAGTACATTATACACATAAACGAAACATTATTTTTGGTATTAATAGTAGGTATATGTACTTGTGATAAAGTATGGAAAGGGGACATGGACTAGGGGTATTTTCTTTTACACAGGTGTAAATTATGCAAAAAAACTTTTCATTTTTTTTATTTGTTTTTCCTGCAGTGTGTTTTTGCGTCCCAATAATGTGATGTTTGAGTTACTTAGTCTTTGTCATCTCTAGTGAAGAGAATCGCGGTTTTACACAATGTTTTAACCCTCGTGGAATACCCTATCAAGTTTTAAGCGGTTATAAAATGTGATGGCTTTCTTTACAAATAAAAAAAAAAATGTTTGAAACCACGCATTCGAGCCCATAGCGCCAACTTTTTTACGAGTGGCAACGACATGTTACATTGGCGCAATATGACGCGTAAAACGTACATAGGTAAGTACAGTCAGTCACCAGCATGATACCTGATAGATATTCGATCGGTCGAATTGCAATGAAATTTTCTCGTGATTTCACGAGAAAATTTCATTGCAATTCGACCTATCTTACATTTATAAGTATATTTATAGTCTACTTATATTTATAAATATATTTTGAGAGGGCAAGAGTTCATGAGGATGCTCTTCAACGCGGTGGACGGACCTCATCAAATTAGTGGCGCATTACAGCGTTTATGAAAACTCCCAAGACGATAAACCCAGAGCTGCTTGGACTCGTATCACGAGTGTGGCGGTGAAGCAGGACTCGATTGACCCAAGACCACAACCACTCTTGTCAAAAGTGCACGACTAAGAAGAGGTACTTAGTGTACTTACATAATAATTTATTTACAAAAACACCATTTTCATAATACTATAAAATGTCTACAATTACTTTTGGAGAATATCGATTTTGTGTTTTCGTCATATATTTTTGCTCGTGACTGTACCGAGAGCACGTGTATGTGTGAATGTGACATGAAGGCGGATTGGTTGACAACTTGACACGCGAGCGTACCCAATATTTGTTTTAAAAACATGACAAAATGATAGATAGGTATGAATGGAAAAGTTTCATGAAATTGTATGTAGAAAAATTACCGATTTCTTGAAAAAAAAATAAGTCATTATAATGCTAAGAAAGTTCCAGTTACAAAAACATGTAAAAATGTTTAGTACATTTTTATCTCACGCTAACATTTTTCCAGAAATAAAATAAGACTAGGTGTAAATTGACAAAGCTAACAAATTGACTAGTAGACTTTTGAGAGACTTTTTTTCAAGTATTTTTTTTTTTTTATTAGCACTAGTGTAAACATTATTTCACTAGTGTAATATGAATAGCAAATTTTAAAATGAAATAATTCTAACTTTCTATTAAATGTTTTTTTAACGAGTTCATTTGTAAACCACATTTATGAAACAGTACAGTCATCATCACTTTTTATGCTGACAATAAATACTTGTTTAATTTGCTTTTAATAGTGAATGGTCTGCATTATGATCCAATTATTTGTATGTAAAGATTAAAATAACATAATATATGAAATGTTAAATGACATTGTACTTAGAATAAGTTTAGTGTAAAGTATTTATTCTTATTAATATTGTCTTTTGCCCGAACAGGTTCCACAATTGTGCCAAATATTTGTTATCTACCATCAATGGATGTACATTTTGGAATGCAACAGACATTTGAGTATTACGTATTGAGGCATATTTTACTAAAAAATAAATCAGTAACATGTAGGGTTTTCAATTCAATATATGAATTGATTATTGCGGATTGTAATGTTTTGTGCATTAAATTACGTAACCCACCCCTTTAATAGTTTTTCAAAGGGTGTGGGTTCGGTAACTTGGGGTGCAGACTGTACAAGCCCATATTTGTACTCTTCACATGGACCTATACAAAAGTTAACCTGCTCTAAATCTATAAAGTTAATCTTCATTATTTTGTCACTGCAGTGCCCATACTTAGTAAGTACTAAGTTTGAAAATACAATGTTCAATGACTGACAATCAAAGCAAAGGCGTTTGGTATGTATGGTGCAATTGTTTTATCTCACTTAGGCAGATCATAGATGTGTGTAGATTCACACATGCATTTCTATGTGTGTGGTTGTATTCATTGAAAATAGTTTATGAACATTGTTTGGTAGAAAGCTATGAAGGTGTGAATAGAGAGACTGAATGATTTGCACTGATGTTTAAACAGTTGCTCTTACTATGCAGTGCAACCATCAAACATTATACACTTTATCATAAAAATAATACCATGGTTGTAGTTGCTATGATTACAGGCAGACCGTGCTGTGACGTACTTCGATTGAGACTCGAAAATCTGTTGCTTTTTATTGACGGTTAATCTCCATTTTAGTTCAACTAAAATACCATGCAATCTTCTATACAAATAACTAAGATAGCAACCGCCATTTTCAGATAGAACAGTAAACAAAAAAATTTATATCTCACCTCATTTGTTGTTGTGGTTGTTGATAAGGTACTTCGACTGAAGCTAGTTTCTTTGCATTCGGTTCTGGACCCTCCTCCAAAGGCCTCTTGCTTCCACCTCCTTCGAGCTTAGCAGCAACCTGTGGTGAATATTAACACATGTAACCTTTTTACTGATTTTTTTCTTTATTCCTCACCATTTTAGGTATATTGTTAGTCACAAATGTAAATAATTCCACCAAAAAAAAGGTTTTAATTAAGACAAGCTAACCATAAACAAACATTTTTAGTTTCAAGAAAGTAGTTTGGATGCAACTAAGTCTACGGTTGTGGCACACAAGCCAAATTTAAATGAGAAGTAATTTTTATCTACAAAGTATTTCTGTACTAATGGTATGAGTAATTAACAACAGTACTATCAATAAATATAATTAACCCATTAGTAAGTAATCATGAACTTGCAAATACACTGTTAACACTCATTGTAAATTACCTTTTTAATAGCTTTCATATAAATTTTCGTTTAGTTTAAGTATTCATATTATTAAATAGTTAATTCATAAGATTTATAACATTAATTTTGTAAATGCTACAATAAAATTTAGTTAGTAATAGAACCAATAAAAGGTACAATAGATCGGACATTCGCTGATAAAAGCCACTAAATAAAAACAGATTAAAAAAATGGCCTTTATTTAAAGACTTTATGGTTAAAAAAAATTTAATATACTGATTAACAATCAAATAAACATAGTTAAGGTAATTAAGGCAATAATCAACTGACAATTTTGTGTAATATTCAAAGTGTTAACCTCTCAATCACAAATTCACATCACAAATACACTGAATGTGGTATTTTTACGTAATAAGGTTTAGGTTAGCTGCTAGGAAGTGTACCGTAATTGGTTCAATTGTAGATAATTTGTACATAGTTCAGTAAGATAGATTATATGTTTTTACTAACACCTGTGTTTGTCCTTTCAGCTTACTAACATCTACCACAAAAGTAAAAGTTCGATGGAGGGCTACACCAAGTCACCGTTTCAACAAATCCATTTGTGACTATTCTGCCAGTGACACTGGCTGCAAATGACTCAATTGCCATAAAAAAAAACCTCTCAATCACGATTACACTGAATGTAATGTGGTATTTTTACATAATAAGGTTTAAGTTAGCTGGTAGGAAGTGTATCGTATTTGGTACACTTGTTCCTGAGAGGCAAGTTGATTAATTAAACAACTTGATAATAAATTTAAAATTAATTTGTTTTGTTGGAGTTAACTTTAATGATGACACTTTTTTTAATGCAAACATAGAGGTCTATTATCATTGTGAATTATAGCAGTTGAAAAATCATAAAAAAATAAATGGTTTAACAGATAAATGCAATTTGCAGTCGTTATTGCTGTAAAAACTGTTATTGGCACTTATTTTTGTACAAGTTTTCAAGCACCATAATTCACAGAGCCTAACTTCTGACTCACCAAGATCCATCGGACGTACTGCAGTTAATGATAATTCACTAAATATCAATGTATTTGAGAAAGGAAGTTATCCAAAAATTTGATGATGAAAGTCCCCAAGTGTCAAGACTGAGCGGATTATTTATTTTAACTGAATCAATTGTTTGCTTCCAATCAGTAGGAAGCCCAAGTCTGTGGTAATTTTTATCAATGGTTTTATTTTTTATAATCATTTACAGTCACTGACCGGCCATGACATTGTTCATTTGGAGCCTATAGACTATCTGACAGATCATGGTATTTATAAACATTAGTACTCTGTGTTAGTAGTACATTCAAAATATTTCTACATGTAAAATCTTTCTATAGATTTGATGTAAGGAAAATTAACATTTTATTGATCATTGATCCAAACTACATTATTTTAAGATAAAATAATTACACATTGATAGTATGGAATTGTGATAATCAAAGCTTGTTTCCTGAACTACTTAAAGCTTGTTTAGTGTTTCGTTAGTTGTTTGATGCATAATTCGCGCCTATAATGTGCCACAACGCAGTATTACCGCGACAGCGTCACCTGGCGCGTACGCCAGCCACAATCAACTAAGCCGCAAGGGCAGACATTGCAAGTTAACAGCTGCACTGTATTTGCTAATATCACTCATCATCACAACGAAAAATCACAATCAATAAGTAGGTTAGGCAAAAGCATCTTACCAATGATCCTTCATGGAACATCAATAATACCAAGAGAAATGGGCGGGTTAGAACAAAAAATACTTCTAATGAATGATAATTTCCATGTTGAAGGTATAAACACAAAGTTTTAACCGCAAATAACACGCGAATGTCAATAGACGCGAATTTTATAATGAGAAGATGCGCTTACCAATCTAGCACGTTGTACAGCAGCCGCAAATCCCGCCGTTTGGCTATTGTTTTGAAGCGTAGCCATAGAAGAATAATCACTCATATTTGAACCCAATTTCACATTCAACCGCGTAATACCGCAGCCATTAAAAAGGATCAAAATGACCCAAAAACTTTATGAAAGGTTTCTCTCGCAACGCAAGTTCGTTGCGAGAAAGACGCGGACCATAGACAAAATGAGAGATGTTTTAAATGTCGCTTACCAATGTTAATTTCTTTTTGTATTTATGTATTTATCTATCAACTTGAATAATCTAATGAATTCCCAATTATTACTCAAACCTATCGAGCTAAAATAGAACAGCGATTATGCTGTATTTCATTAGGAATTATTACTGTTGAATTTTTAGAAAAGTCAAAATTGTTGTCTTTGGTTAAAAATGAAAGTGCGTTTAGTTATTACTATAGTGCTAAAAGATTGTAATTAAAAGGAGGATTTATTTCAAAATATAAAGTTAATTAAATGAATGTGTAACATCTCTAAAATTGAAATAATCATGTATTTTTATTAATAAAAAACTTGATTCATTTGAATTTCAACGTATTTTATTATCCATTACGTTATACACACAACATAGTAAAATAATTTGTTAATTTCTAATCAAATAGTAACTTTATTATCAGTATATTTTCTACGTCTGTAGCAAAATAATCAATTTTATATAATATAATATTATTACAAGTTACAATACTTATTCAATTTTTTATTAAAACCTTTATGAAAAATACAAACAAACAACTAAAATGTTAAAGATAAATGTTCTGACTAATTATATTTTTATCAACAGACCAAAAAATATCTAAATTCCTTTTTATTTATTACAATTATATCAGAAAACAAAATTTTTCGGCCTTTTAGACGTTAGAAGAGGTCGATGCACTGTAAATAACAAAACGTTCTAACTTTTTTTTCTATGTTATGGGTGCGTGCATTTGTGTTGTCCGGTGTTTGAAGACGCTTGGAATTCGCTTTCAATTTCTTCGTAGGAAAAATGTCGGGTGATACCGATAAAGCGAAAATCAGTGACAATCAGGTATAGTTGTGAAATATGTCTTTCTTTTAATTTACTCTATAACAGTGCGCGTGTAATAAGAAGAATTTGAGTTGTGTAGTGGTGTTATTTCCGTGTTATATCACTAATGTTTGCCTGCGTCTCAACATGGCTGACAGAACGATTGCTTCCCGCTAAAAGCGGGAACTACGCCACGGAGGGTTGTGATACGAGTCAATATTTCACAATAAAAACTGTGAATGCCATCTTGATCAGTTATCGAAACTGATTCTAATGGGATGTTTTTCAAGATTTCGCATATTTTGGCCACCCCCGCCCCTTTGCATTTCGTTGCAGGGCCTTTGTTAATGTGCACGATGTTATATGACATTGATATGAAATCCGCATGACCTTGATATTTGGTTTCTTGTGATTATTCAATTTTAGAGGTAGCGTGATATGTTGTTGTTCCACTGAACCGCGGCCTCGCGACTCATTATTTACGCTCAGAACTCGGCCGGCGATGTAAATAAAACATAAGTATCCTTTCGGGGGCCTTTATTGCTGACCTCTTTAGTTTTTTTTCCGGTATATTTTTTGTGATGATATACGTTTATGGCGCGAACGCTAATAATTTGTTATGAAAATCTTAAAAAGCGCGTCGGTTTTATCTGGAGAGATGTAGAATATTCCTTACAATGGAACTAGTAATCCATACATAGATATTGTATGTACACAGCTGTATACGTCTTACTATAGTGCTAGAAGAGAAGCATTGAAATTTGTGACTTGCTGTTATTAACATAAGGGTGATAATTGAGTGACGGCGAGCGGAAGTGACGCCGACTTCACCAATAGAATGGTGTTCAACATGCAGATTTTGCAATGCTTGGTTACAATTTTTTCATTTTTAATATAGTTAATTGACATTTTGAACATAAATGTGTGTTGCACATGTTAGAGTAAAAATTTAAATCTTAACCTATATTTAAATTATGCCAAATATGTACCTATTTTCACAATAAAGAACCTGAAATGTTTCTTTTTTTTTCTTGGAATTAATTTGTTTCCTTAATAGAGTAACCTTAAAATGTATGTATTGAAGTCATACTTATATAAAAAGCTGTCTGTCTAGTATGAAAATGTTTGGTTATAAATTCTTGATTGTCCATTACTGTATTTGATTGAACAAGCTTATTGAAATATGTAACGGTAATGTGATGTATATCATCTATTTCTGTTTGTAAAGTTGTCTTTACTTGTATTGTAAAGTTAATTATGCTTCACTGTATGATACAAAAATTAAGAAATATTAAAGAAAAATATGTACTTTGTATTGACTGACTGAACAATTTTTCTCAAAAAAATTGTATAAACTTGTTACAAAATGATCATTGTCATATTTGTTTGTGCAGGATGAGGACAAGAAGTCAGGGACAGGCGACGGTCAGACAACAGAGGATGAGTCCTCCCAGGACTCAAAAGGTGAGTCGCAGGCATCTGTAGGTCCTGCCCCAGCCCAAGGTAACACCGATGTAGATCAACCAGATACCAAAGAGAGAGAGAACTATGTAATATATTGACTCCTAAGCCACAGGGACAAACACCTAGTTTAGGAGTCAGGGTGTTAAAAATTATTATAAACTTATGTTTAATTAATGTCTGGACATTTTGTAATGAAATGGCTTATGGTGAAATAAATGATAATAATTCATATAATTATTATTATATTAATATACAATGGCAGGTCTTTGCACCAGCCTATTAGTCTGCCAATGCTCAAGATATGCACAAGTCAGGGTTCTTCTACATGGCTACCTTTTAGGGCTGATGTTTTAAATTTAATTCTTTTTCTCACTAACCTAATGAAAATAAAAATTGCCATTGAGGTAGTTAGTGGCTTTCTTATTTTTGAATTCATGACATCAGATATGTTATTTAAAATTTGTAGTCTTTTCTTTTTATTAAGACAGTGCGGTGTACTGCAAGATTTTGTTGTTCATCACTAATTAAAAATTAAAATTCTACATGAAATGCTGGTAAAATAAATTTTATTAAACCTTTCTATATCAATATTGATAAAAAGGAAAAAACAGTAGATAAGACATCTAAATAAGATTTGTAATGCTTTATTTTTTGCCAGCAAAAAACTAATAAGGTACACTTTCAATTTTACCACAACTACACAGGGCCACAAAAAATCCGGGTCTCTGTTACAAGTTGTAATAGTTTCTATCAAATAAATGGATTCATGAAACTACTACATTGAGAATGTAAATTGACTGATTGATAGTTAATTAAAACATGCATTTTACATGTTTTAATGATATTTAAAAAAAGAAAACTTATTTACCTTAAGCTAAAAATACACTAGCAGTTTATGTATTAGAAAAAAAAAAACATTGTCGTTTTGCTATTTATTTCTTCCACGAGCCGTATCACTTCATTACGACATGTAAACCTGTCTAGCTATAAAACAAATTAATTAAGTTTTTATACAATATGTCTGACTTTTCTCCCACTAGTGCATTCTAACTCGTGCAAGGTAGCTGAAACAGGAGAGCGTTGCGAAAATGACTACTAAGGCTGCGTTTCCACCATAGGTCTGCGAGGATGCGTAGCGAGGGATTGGATGTTTTTGTAAAGAACCAATAGGATCGTTTAATTTACCTCGTCTTGGTCAGCAGTTAGTTCTTATTAAACATATCCTACGCATCCTCGTATATCTCCGATAGTTCTATTGTTTTTTAACCCTTAACAAAGCAACGCGGTCCTTGAAGGCTTAACTACATGATTTTGTACTGAACCTGTGAACAATCCAAGAAATAGTTTTTGACGGCTCTGAAACAAAAACAAAAAATACCTAATTTAGAATCTGGTTTTTTTTTAACAGTTCTAATTATAAACATTAACTACTAATCTGCATTTTTAACATAATTACTATATTTAGTTATACGTGCTATAATAAGAACATAACTTTAGAAGATGTCGGCGTTTTTGTGTGGCCAGTTATTTTTGCAGTATAGTGTAACAAATAAATCTTCCGAAACACGCACGTGAGAGCCAACTCGATTTTGCCCATCCATTCACTTTTCAGTGTTAAAAACTTGCAATTCATAGATTAAATGATGTCAGTTTTTTAACATTTGCCAATTTCTCTAAGACTCAAACCTTCACCAAAAACCCGATTATGAACAATGGCATTATTTTAGTCACTAATTATTGTATTCCATTATCATTGTTGGTAAATCTTTCGCTTCATTAGAATGCTGTAAATACATTTTTTTACCGAGTTTATGAACTATAATATCATCATCTTCCTGCCCTTCACCCGTTAAATTTGGGGTCGAAGAAAAACGTTTTTCTCTTCTGTCCTGTCACTCGTCACGCTCCCTTTTCTTTCATATCACTTCACACACAATTCATTCACCTTGTTTTGGCCTCACTTTCCCTCTCCATCCATCCACATATAAAGTCGGAACAAAAATATAATGTATATTGAATAATAATAATATTTTTTATTGATTGCAAGTAACATTGACTCTATACAATAAAACAATAATTAAAATATCACAATTAAAATCCAAATTGATGAATAAAATCAAATTAAACAAGTCAATTAAAATAAATTACGTTGACATCATTTAAATATAATTAGATACTAAGATTAAAATCATTCACTGTCAATAATCAACGTCAATTTAGTTAGAAGACGTCCACTGTTAATTAAGAACTTTCCCTCAAAAAATATTACTATTCAAAACCTAAATCAAATGTTTAAAAAACAACACGATTTCTGAATTTCACTGAAATCTTTTCTTCGAAAGAAAATACCTAGGCTCACTAAAACAAATCAATCCAAAGTGCTAATAAATAAATAAGATATAAGGCGCGCTCTGTTCCCGCGCGCCTCAAAGAGGTGTCAGCAAACCGTAGGGACCCTGCAGTAGAGTCGAAGCTAACTGTTCTGGGTTCGTCTCTGAAGGGAAGGCTATATAGAACCGATTTTGAAGACAGGCCGCGTTTTGTGCATTTTTCCGTATGCAAGATAAAATGACTGTTCTAACGAAATCTTATCTTAATCCCTCTTTGGAGGAAGAGGAATTGTTTAAAAAAAAAAAACGATCATAAAAGATAAACCGAAGGGATCACGATTTCCTTACGATAAGAGCTTATACGAATTGATTACTTGCCCGTTTAATACTTTACTGCTCCTAGTAATCTATTCTAAAATGAATTTCATTAATTGGCGATTGAATTAATCCTAATTCACTCGCCAAAAATATAAATTCTTTGTAATTAATTTTAACTTGTATCCAGAACTGACAACATATCTTGCTCTAAAGAGAATCTCATTCAATTTACGCCGATACAACCGAATTTCCGATGTACGTAGTACGGTGTCCAATCTAATAATAATTTGCCCAAACTGACATACACACACATCGATGTTTGAGTTCAAAAGACTACAAATTCTGCGACAAGAGTACAAGACGAGCGATGTAAACCAAATAGACGCTGAATAATATCCAAAAGCGTTGCTAGTAAACTTGCAACCTTGTCACTCGTCATTATCGATTTCCGTGCATAGCACTTGCTGTGGCTTAAATGGCGCCGTAACTTGTGCGTACATCACCGTATTCACCTGTTTTGGATAGATACTTGAGGCTTATTGGACTTTTGTTAAGTGGATTATGTGGCTAATAAGCTCGAATACACATATCAATACATATGCCAATAAGAACTTGCCCACATTGTAAAGCTAAATTCCAACTAAACCTTCAGGGCATAGTTATACGAGTATTCGTCAGTGAAAAGGAACTCTGCTTCTCCTGAAACTGGTTTTAATAAATCTAGGCAGTACTATTTGAATTCCTAACGTGTCTACGTTTATTTATGAAATAAACATGGCTTTCCCGCGCAATGTAAACCTGTTGTGTAATGGCCGCTCGCCTAGACAGATTTTTTATCTTGTACGTAGGGTTTGTGGCATGCAGACTAGGAAAAAAGAACGTTATTTTCTTAACTGGTAATTTTTTAATTTATTTGACTGTAATTAATGTAGTATTTATTTGAAGATTTGAATGAAAGATGTTTGCCAGTAGGTACCTCTATATTTAATGCAAGTATTCAGAGATGTTAAAAGAAAGAAAGTTAAAATTAAGAGTACCAACACAACTAACTCAGACCATATCTTTAGATCTTAACACACATTAGAGAGCCAAGATGCTTCACAATCACAATCTTGCATTTGAAATTTCAACATTTCCGAAACAAGCTATTGCAAGAACAAAAGGGTTTACTGTCTGCGAAATTGCGCATAAATACATTTCTCTTAAGCTAAAAATATAAAGTTTTGATACTTTTGGAACCGGTAGTAATGCTACACTATTATACCAGTCGATGATATTTGCAATTACGTATTCAAGCGAACTGAATAAGTCTGAGTCACACCCAACGGCAAATTATGTTGACCTCCTTGACTGTGACGATGTTTACAAATCAGGGGTCTTCTAAAATCAGGCTATGATTATTCCAAACAAATTTAAATGCATACAAATTTATTTTTAAGCCAGTAATTTTTAGACTGTTAACAATATATTTTCACCTTCTGGGACTAAAATCAATAAGGCAGTTTAAATGATTAAACTCTCCTTTAATTTATTCAAACCATGTTGACCAAAACTAATAATTCCTCAATTGACCATACAAGGTACATAAAGGAATGTCCGAAATTAGTTATACGAGAATTATTTGCACACGAGTACACGACTGCCAACAAACAACTTTAATAACTTTTGTAATACTCTCACACATATTATATGTTTCGTTCACACTAACAATATCTCGGCATCGTAAGTAAGTACTAACGGTTTACTTTTATCCGACGAGATTCAGTTAGCGTCTAGAGCATTTTAGCCAATCGCGTGGGAACTAAAAATTGGCCTGAAAGTGCAGTCTCGTGCGTTAACTTGCACTTGGCAAAATAACTTGTGATTTCAGTAAATCCCGATTGATTTAGATTAGACTAGAGACTTAAACTTCGCACAAGTGCCACAAAATCTAAAAAAAAAAAACATTTTTCTTTGCATCACTCTGTCTATTGGTGAAAACTGCATGAAAATCCGGAAATGTTGCTTATTCAAGAGTGAATAGGTTACTTCTTGGTAAGCGCGCTCCATCGTCGACCGCATCGTCGCTTTCCATCAGGTGAGATAGCGGTCAAGCGCGAAACTATAATCAATAAAAATAAAAAATCAGTGACGCAGTAAGGGACTTAACATGTATATTGCGAATTAAGTAATTTGGGGATGGAAATACGGAAATATCTTCGACATTTTTTTACCTACTGTCTCTTGCGTGTGATCCTCAACATACGTCCAATGCAGACATTTCGACATCTTAGTTCTGTTCTCCCATTCACCTTATCGCTACTGGCTAGAAAATCTAATCAGCCGATAGTAATTTGCAAAGTTCAACTTGTTTCCGTGATTTCTCGAAGGCAACATGTTATCAACGAGCTATTAAATTTAGTGTTGAGAAAACGTTGATATAAATTGCGTTTGTCTTGAGTAAAATGGTCGCTACAGCTACAGTTAAGGTATTTACCATGACGAGTTAAAATCTCAGGCGTGTGAGTGTGAAAGAGGGACGGAGCTATACACCTTTTATAGCTTTATCCCATCAAGAATTATGTTCAGGTCGTCAAATGAATCGCGTTTAGAACTTCTGGTGTGACCTGATAAAAGCGACGAAGTGTCTGATGATATAGAATATTTTGCAGAGGAGGATAAACATTAAAAAAGAATACTAAAAGAGTCAAGTAAAAAAAAATCTCAAAGAAATACGCAAGGTAGAGTACCTACCTGGACGCAAACACGCTACTCTGCCGAAATTATAGTTAGGTACGGGTTACCATTTATAAAAAGTCCGGAGAAAAGGCCTGATTTCCATCGAAAAATCCTGAGATTTTTACAATTCCGAAAGACGCGCTCGTCCTTAAATGAGCAGTAACAGATTTTCGGGGTCTCAATTGAAGTGCGTCACCGTAGGGGTCTGTGCGTAACCATACCAACGATCGCATCAATCGATCGATTTATTTGGCGCATACCTACTATAATATTATCGTTTTCACACTTCATCTCGCTCACGTGTTGTTTACCAAAGGAAGATTAATGTTACATTTTGTAAATTTTTATTAAACTTTGAAATTCGTATCGTATTTTATTGAAAAATTATAAAAATCCTTAAATTTCATGAGATTTGCAAAATTCGGCCTCTTAGGATTGAGAAGCGTCCAAAAATCCTGAGATCTAAGGACATATCCTAAGATATAGTAATCCTAGGCGAATCCGATGCAAGCTGTTAAAAGCTTAAAGTCAGAAATTAAAATAACCAATACGCACATCGGAGTACAGTATTTTATACTTAATAGTGTAGCGTACACCTATTATGCACGAGTGAAATGGATCACTCATTCATAATTCAATGACCGCAACGATCCGTTTGCACACTCAAATCGATTTGTTGTAACTTGAGAACTAAAGGGCATTGACACGCTTGTTAGAAGATGTTGATATACTGCTAAGATACCAAAATGGTTCAAAAAGTCTGTTGAAGTGCGAGTTTGATTCGTGCACCGAGGGTTCAGTACAAAAAACTTACCTTAGATGTAAATACTGGATTTTGTGGGGACATTTACAAAACGACCGGCAAAAACCGAAAACCTTCGTAATGTCAAATCCCTACTCTTACTGACTAAATAACTCATCCCGTTGCTACGTGGCGTTTATATGTACCAGCACCAGAGCCTTCCTTTCAGACCAAACCCTTGACCCCAGTAGGCTTCGACCCTTCTGTTACGGTTTGCTGACAATCCCTTGAGGCACGCGGCAATAGTTCGCGCCGTTCCTATAAGAGATCCGATTTTGCCGTCTGAGGTACAGAACCTTAAAAAAGAGTCTAATCCCACTCGAAATTAATGCACTTATCAACCATGTCTACGATTGTACCTACGATTTGTAAGCAAGCAATCAATAGTAATTTATTTTTAATACTAAGTTGAAACACAAGGAGAAAGTCGTCCCTTTCTACCTTTGTCGCATTCAATGAATACACAACAACCTTGAATACACTAGAACATTTTGCTAAACTGCGAGATTATGGTGATTAAATCATTAATTTACACCCTAGGGATCGCTCGCTGCAATCGTTTATGAAAGGGAGACCGCGTCGCTCACTACTGCTCCGTTAAATTTCTTGTATACTACTGTTGTCTTTGTGTGTGTGCAACAGGCGAGTTATGTTCTAAGCGTTCTAAATGAGAATAGGAACTATTGCCAGGATGTGACGTCATGCCGTACTGTCAAATCGAAGAAATTTTTAAGGTCCCACTCCGGTATGAGGGCTAAGAAGGAATGGGGTGGGTTGTTTAATCAGTAAGAGACTGACACTGTTTCCCACCTCGCCCAATGGCGGGACTCGTCCTTGTAGATGATTTTTCCCACCATAAAAAAAGTGATAAATGATTTTTATTTTGTAAGTAGGTTTTTACAAACTCTTACACGTCAATTTTTTTTTCTATAATTGAAGAACTCAGGGATGAGTAAAATTGAAGAACTGGATTCTAATTAAACTTTTTTCATTCACAGTTCCTTAACCAATTTTTTCAAATTAAAAAAAAAATCTTGCTTTGATTTACCAGTAAATGGTGACGTCACAACATGGCAATCGATCCTATTCTCATTTAGAACGCATTGTACAGTTTGGTCGTCCGATCTTGGCGAGTCTAAAGTTAGGCTCTGCGAATATTAGCGCTTGTAAACTCGTACAAAAAATAAATAGTTTAAACAAATAAATGCAATTTGCAGTTGTTATTGCTGCTAAAAACTGTTATTGGCATTTATTTTTTAAAACCTTTATTTTTGTACGAGTTTTCAAGCACGAATCTGAAGTCTGGTTTTGCGCAATTCGCAGAGCCAGTTTCAGACTTGCCAAGATCCGACGGCCGTACACGTACAATCCGTTCCAAATGAGAATAGGATCGATTGCAATCTTGTGACGTCACGTCGAACTGTCAAATCGAAGAAATTAGGTAGAGTGAACAAAAAAAGACATAGTAAAAAAATTATTTACTTACGAATCGTGAACAAAAAAAGTTTAATCAGAATACAGTTTTTCAATTTTGTGTGTCTCTGTTTCACTGTGTGATGTGTCTGAGTTGTGGTAAATAGAAGAAAAGGGCGAAATGTTTCTAACAATGCAAATAAGAAAGAAAATAGTTTCTCTTGTAAACTATTTATGACTTAAAACAATATATTTGGCTAATTTATATTAAACCATAACGTTTTTACTTCACCTAGAATTAACTAAGATTTAGTAATAAAAAGCAAAAAAAAAACTTTTTATTGATACGCAAATAAGATTTTTTTGCAAACCGTACTTTTCACTCAAAATTTGACAGATCGAGGTTATGGACTTTCCTATTCTTATTTGGAACGCATAATAAAGGTTGATATCCTCAAGTATGTTCGCGTGCACAAATATGTTTCGTGCAGTTTTAATTACGTAAAAGGAGATACTCAGACGATACTAAGCAAACTTACTTATGAATAAATCAGCCTATGTAGCTACTGTTCGTACGTACGGTTACATTATAGCAACATCATTATCTGAGCTGGTATGATTTGCGTAAATTATAGTATTAAATAAATTAAATCGATAGCGTTTATCGTTGGCAGTTATCACATTTGCAAATCATTTTGTCTCTGTATGATTTTGGGCTCTAAAATTGAGGTGGCAACGTGCATTTTTATTTGCAAAAATAAAGTTTGATTTAGAGTGAATAGGGTCCACTGACTGTTAGTTGTGGTATAAGTAGCGATTTCAATCAAACATCCTATACTTGGCCATAAGTGTGATAGAGATGAATATATGGATAGAGATAAGTAGGTATATGGATAAAGAAAAAAGGAAATACTTGATTGAAGGTTGCACGGAACCGAAATATGGCGGAAGAAGAGGACTTACGACTGGGACTAGACTGTAATGATGATGATAAAGATTGTTGACTTCTCTTGCTGGGATCACACTAACGCGTAACGGCATTGCCCACTAGCGCGATATTTATCGCGATAATTTTAACGCGCTGAAGTGGTTAGCTCACCGTGAATACTTGAAATTTGTTTGCCGGTTTTTTTTTTATTGCAATAAACTAGTGCTTGACTGCGATCCCACCTGATGGTAAGCAGTAATGCAATCGTTGATGGTAAGGCGCACTAGTTTATTAAGAGCCTATTCACTCAAGCTTTGAAGACACCTAAATTATAATCGGACGGAAAGACTGTAGCCGGCAAACTGTTCCAGTCCCTCGATGTACGCGGTATAAACGACGAGGCAAAACGCTTAGTCCGGGCCGCAGGTGTCTCAACAACGTAAGGGTGGATATTTGCCGTACGCCGGGGATGTCCGAAGGTAAAATTGGGATGGCGGAATCAAATCGTGCAATTCCTGCGCACACTCTCCAAAATGCATCCTGTAGAAAACCGTGAGGCTAGCTACTCTGCGCTTGTGCTCGAGACTTTGAATATTGGACCCAACCAAATCTGGATCACCAATCAGCCTCTTTGCACGGCTTTCCACTGAATCCAAATCCGCTAGGTGGTCGGTGTCAAATTATTGCGTTAAATCGTGGCCACATCTAATTTAAACGTCGATTATCGCGATAATTCTCGGCATTTCTCGTTAGTGTGACCTGGACGCTCAGCATCATAATCATACCACCCACACATGATCAAATCTGTTTGATCAAACCTGTAGAGCCATGTCGATTGGACGACCGGTAGGATGGTGTTTGACCTATGGATAAGGTTATAAAATTGTCTATCATTACATAGTATAAAACAAAGTTGCTTACCGCTGTCCCTATATGTATGCTTAGATCTTTAAAGTACGCAACGGATTTTGATGCGGTTTTTTTATAATAGTTAGAGTGATTCAAGAGGAAGATTTACATATGTATAATATATTTAATATCACCATTGCACCCATGCGAAGCTGGGGCGGTTCGCTAGTAATATTATAATGGGAGAACACCTTATGCAATATCTTGTTATCACCATTAAATTGGCCGCTCCGTAAAAATCTACAACTTTACCGGAATGTCATTGAACGATATCACGTCGTTATCACAATCACCAAAATGTGTAAGGAGCCACCCAAATATAAAACAATGATACAAAGTAAACTTGATACAAAATAATAACCTATTAAACTTTTGAGAACAATTGAACGCCGGCGTTCGCACACCTATTCTCTTTCTGTTGTCTCTAATAATAAATATATAATTACGGTAATATAATTACGGTATTCGAAAAGTTAACCGTGATTAGGTTCGTCACCTAAATATTCGAACTGGTCATATTTGTTTAAAATTTTCATGGTATCTATAGCTTTCCTTTTTTCTGAAAAACTAAAGTTTTGAAACTAAGTACAAGAAATTATGTAGCGGCGTCTATGATCAAATATACGAACTAAAATTCAAAAGCATATACAACAGCCCTAAATCAACTATCGGACAGTTACCCAGAACAGACACAACATGCGTCTAGTTAGAGAACTAACGTAGGGGCCTTGTCAATCAAAGTATGTGAGGCTTTATACTCTGTTCTGCATAACTCTAATATCGAATTCGTTTCAGAAGCAGAACTTAGCTCTTTATAGCTTCGTACAATTTCTATGGCTATCTAAAATATCCTGTTTGTAAGATTTTGTTTGTAAGATTTTTTTTTTGTTCTATAAAGGTGACTCAAAATCGACAACGGCTAACGGCAAGGACGATGATGGTGCAGGAGATGACTCTAAAGACGACAAGAGGGATGTGAAGGCTGACGCAGACTCTAAAAAGGTCAGTAAAATGTTGCTGTAGATAGATAGATAAAACTTTATTGTACACCAAAAAGTAAGGCTTTAGACAGACGGACTGCATTTTAACTGCAATCCAACCGCAAATTGCAGTTCGGATGCAGTTTGAATGCAGTTGACACGACTGCAATAGACCTGCAAGCTAAACGTGCAGTCCGATTGCAGTTTAATTACTGTCGGCGGTTCAGTGCAATTGTGTAAATTGCACACTAACTGCACTAGGATTGCAGTTGAATTGCAGTTCCTCTGTCTAGAGCCTAACAGAACAAACAAGAGAGGTTTTATTGTTGTGAGTGTGAGTCCAACCAAACGCACCGGAAAGACGCACCATTTATGATGGTCCTTCAGTCGCTCAATTTTCGTTTTTTTTTTCTCATTTGCGTATGGGAATTGTCAAAGCCAACTACTGACTGGATTCTTAACAGTAGGATCCAGCAACATGATAGGTAGTAGCTGAACTTATTCTGTGACAGAACGTAGGAACGACGCAGAAGTAGCCCTTAGCAGAGATGAGTGGAAGAATGGAAATGAAGCCTGTAATGCTATAACAGATATTAACAGTAATAATGAAACGCGCGTCCAAAGTTTGCGCGAAAACCTATTGTCAAGTGGGCAAAGCCGAAAAAAAAGAAAACCAACGGTCGCCGCGACATAAAATGTTACACACTGCTTTAGGAAACTAGGAACAGTCACCATTGATTGGCGACTGCAACGACAGTTGTGATTTTTTATTCAGTAGTCACCTGCGTAACCAAAACGGTTGTAACAATTGGGAATAAAAATGTATTTTTTAGCATTTTTTGTAAAGGAGACAAGGTCAATCTTTGTCTCATTTTGTTGTAAACAAGTAACGTAGCGACTCATTCACGGTTAAGTTTGTCTTAATTTGACCATGAACTGTCAGCAATTTAGCCATAGGTACATTGGTTGTTGAACAAACAAACAGCGCGCCTTTCGTTTGTACATTGCGCGACAAAAGTAACACAACATAGGCCGTTTATACACCAGACGACACGACGTTTTGGGACTGCCGGGCCCTTAACCATGTTGAAAATCTACAATTGATAACTCAAGTAGAAAACTAATCAAATGTATGGAAATTACATCTTATCAATAAAATTCATAGCCAAATTCACATCGTTCAAAATTATAGAATTAAATGTTACCTTTTCTGCAATGATCATTGCTACATCCTGTAGTTTTCTGATATTTAATGATAAATAGATTTTTCTATAGTAGAAAAAGAGTCGACACGAAAATTTCGTAACTTGGCTAGGGGGACTGGCCCCCTACCTAGACATCGTCAGGTACCATCGAAAACACTTCCGCCAGACCACCGCTAAGTTCATTTTTGCTTGACACTCGAAAAGAAAACTTTAAAGGTTTGGTTTGGCACCGCGCACAAGATTCAAGCGATTTTTTTTTCAAAGGAATGGCTGGAATGATCGCAATAGTACGTTAGGCTACAAGCCCCACGATATTTTGTTATAGTCTAATATGAAAACGGTCATTCACAGGCAGAAAGAACTAAATATCCCAGGGGCAGGGCAAAGTTTTTGTAAGTGCATTAACATATGCGACTGGGAGTAGTCCCAGATCCCGTATAGGCGAAGAATGTCCAATTCGCAGAATGTCCAACATTCTGCGAATTGGACATTCTTTATAAAATACCCCAATTGATCTGTAGAGCGTGGTTCTAGAAAAGTGAATATTAAAGGTCACGTACGTACCTATTCTCTAAGAAAACAGCCTTGAGTACAGCGCTGGCGGCAGCGGCGAAATCCAAATAGCTACATTGGATTAACAATCCTATGTATAGTAAAATTGGGTTAACAATCCAATGTACCTATTTTAGATTTCGTCGCTGCGGCCAGCGCTGCTATCGAAGCTGTTTTCATAGAGAATAGCACCCCTGGGCGCGTCAGTGGCGGTGTCGCATCATTCATTTCGTATAGCAACTAAACTTGTAGAGCTACAATCCACGCCACGCGACAACGAGGCTCTACGTAGTGTACAAATGAGGCGTGGTCTACGTTTACGACATGGTCTAATGTAGTTCCACCTTAAAACCGCTATCCAGAAAGGCGACATTCATGAACATACTATAACAATTTAGCAGTAGTTAGTAGTAATAATTACAACTTTAATATTAGTGAATGAGTACGAGGATTTTTCGCGGGAAATGTTGAGTACCTGCTTGGAAGTCTTGAAGGCCAGTCTTCGACTACAACACAGGCTATTATTATGACACCATATTGACGCATCTCGCGTGCTGCTTACCCAGTTGTCGACGAGAGCGTGACGGACACGGACGTTGTGATTTAATTACGCAAATTAACTCTTTTCTGATAATGTTATTAGTAAAAAGATGACCTAATAAGTATTCTGATGACCTTGTAATTTGAATATTTTAAGAAATAAATACCAGACGACTTGACGATTTTTTAGGATACTGTCTGTATATTGCGTCGTAATTGGACCACCACGTGCTATAATAGCCAGTTTTTCTGATTACACCTGTTTGTAGAAATGTGGGTGGTTACTTAAATTTTTATTCTGCTTGTTAAGAGCATAGAAAGACGAAAATGATGATGGTACATGGTCAGTGTGAAAATATATAAGAAAAAGATTTTTTTTTATTTGCTTTAAACTAGTGCTTCACTGCGATCCCACCTGGCGAACCGATCCAGTCCCTCAATGTACGCAGTATAAACGACGAGGCAAAACGCTTAGTCTGGACCATCTACACAACAACGTAAGGATGGATATCCGACGTACGATGTCCGATTAACTAGAGAAACAAATCAGGCAGTTCGCGAAACTAGGCTGAACCACTAATTGTCGGTCACGACCATGGCCAAAAGTTCACGACCAACGTACTTACCTACCTAATGGAATAATAGAATACGAAATATGTACTTAATTAGTTACGTGTTAATTAGTTTTGATAACCACGCGATGTAGTGACAACTCTTGCATGCGATTCTTTAATTCTTTTGAAGACTGATTCTTTACACTTCATTTTATCAGTAAGGATTCATTAAAAAGCAGCATAATATGATTAATCTATATATTTAAATGGAGAAACTGACTAACATATCAACGCAGAGCCAAAAGTACTGGGGCTAGGAACATCAAATTTTGCATAAGGTTTCGTTTTAGTACGTAGGTGAGTACAACGAAAGAATTTTCCTAAATTTACCCTCTAAAGGGCGGAAACGAAGGTTCAAAGTCTGTACAGAGAAACCTATTTTCATGCAGGCGAAGCCACTGGCAAAAGCTAGTAAAAAATATTAAGTAATTATTTAATACAGAAACAATACGTATCAACAAGCTTAAAATAAAATAAAAGCCGGACTTGATAATGGTAATGCCTTTAAAAACGACGAAAACGAGGAAAACTGGTTTACCTTGAAAAATTCATTCATTCACGTTCCTGGGTTTTATTAACTAGAAGACTTATGTTATTTTTGCCGAATACGTTTCAATGACTTAGTTTCTAAACTAATAAAGCTAGAGTTTGTTTGAACGCACTAATATAAACTCAGAAACTAACATAGTATTTCGAATTGTTTTTTTAAATAGCACATTTATCGAGGAAGGCTTTAGTAGTAGACGCAGACGAAACCGCAGTGAACAGCTAGTCTGCTACAATTTTCACAACCTATCTACTTACTCTTCGATCTTTCCGACTTTTCGATCCAACAATTATCTTACGTAACTTCGTAAATACTGTAATTAAAGATACAATAGAAAGACGATATGTGTGTGAAGGCAGGCGTTCGCATGCCTATTGTCTTTCTATTATGTTTTCATTTACTGTATACGCAAGGTTAAACCTATGCTTTATAATATAACAAGTCTTGGGCAGTAATTTTTAAGCAAAATAAAAAAAAAACAAATAATAATAATAATAATTGGTAATCGAGTAATACATTAAAAAAAAAACATAAAAAAATAATCAATTAAAAAGTTAGTATAGGTCCTCACGTATGCAAACTTTTTAAGTGATTACCCTTTTTTTAATAGATAGAGAAAACGTCTTTCGATATCATTTACTGTTACGGCTCTAATAGTGTGATCTTATCTAAAAATTACACCACGTGATAAATAAAAATCAAATTAAACTACTACTTATGAAAGGCTTTTTCTTTATTAGTACTGTTGTATATTACTGATGAATACTTAATTTCTTCTCATTATCCTTCCCTGAAAATTTCTTCTATGTCTAAAATGACAGTAGTAAAAAAACAAAATCCGCATAGTACATAATTTCGAAAACGACCAGTATTAAATCTTTCACGTTTTGTTTTCGAGGTAAATGCATGTCTCAAATGTTTAAGACTTTTCAATGACCCATCAGTTATTCATTTCACCTACTTATCAGTTAAAATGAATACGAAAACACGGTGTTATTGTTAGTATTATTTGGTGACTTATATATAGTTCATTGTTTGTCTAGGCTCCATCACTATTGCAATTCAAAAATCGTCTTCAACACACAATTGATGTATCATCGAATCGTTTTTGTCTTATCTAGTTTAAGTTGACTCAATAATTTACATGTAAAATGGTTTTAAAACCTATTTTGAAAATATATATCACTACCTTCTACCAGTCGCTTCGCCTGTGTGATATTAAGTTTCTCTGTACAAACTTTGAACCTCTCCTTTTAGGGAGCAGATTTAAAAAAATCGTCTGTTAGTAAATCGCCTACGTCATAAAAAGCCTTGTGCAAAATTTCACACTCTAGATTCAGTAGTTTCGGCTGTGAGTTGACTTATTCACAATAGAAAGACAATAGGTGTGCAAGCGCTGGCGTTCGCTTGGGAAACTACGTATTTTGATTACGATTTATATATTTATATGTATATATTTATTTATCATTGCCGCCTATTTTTGAATCGTATTTAGGGAGGTTGAAAATAACGCGACCTTTGAATTCAAGGACGCGTCCCTCACACAAAGGTTTATTTTGAGATGAATATCATTGATTTTCATTTGTTTTTTTCATTTGATCTTAGGAATGCCTAAAAAATAGAGAAATATTGTCGTTTATAATGAAATCTGTATTTTTACGTGGTAAGCATATACCGATAGAAGATTACCTAAGATTTTTTTGCACCTGTGGATAAGTTGATTGAGTAGTTAAAACATAATAAGATTGAGTTTTCCCAAACTATTATAGTAAATAAATAAAAAGAATATTATATACCTACCCTGTCAATATAAAGGTCTCATCAAAGCCATAGCTGAATCAGCCAGTCACTGATAAATTTCGCCAATTCTGTTAGAATTTATTTTAACGGTGTTGCTTGTTAGTGGGGTAGAATTTGGTGTATTTAAAGTGATTTTTCAGCGAGGAGAGAGAGCTACATTTTTGTGCGAAGTTATTTATAGTATGTTAGTGTTCTTCATAGAATTTCCAGGCTGTAGCCTAATATCCTGGGATGGGTGTTAGACCATATTGGGGTTGGCGCAGCCTACTATATTCCTATTGTATGTCTTACAAAAGTCTATTTTCTGTTTAGGAAGAAAATGGCGAGACACATGACGAAGATGAAAAGGATGACGTAAAGACCAACGACAAAGGTGCTAAGAAAGCAGCACCTAAAAAGAAGCCTAAGAAGGAGGTAAGAACTATCTTTACGTTGCTTTCGGATCAATATGTTTAAGAACATAACGCAAATATAACAAAACAAGAGTGCCTAGTGCGAGTATGTTTTACGCTAACGCGATTGACGCGTTTATGAAGTTCCTCGCTCCGATTGGCCCGTACCAAGCTCTAACCAATCAGAGAGCCGAACGCCTTAAACTTTTCGATCACGTTGACGTAAAAACAACTCGCACTAAGCACACAGAGTGCCTAGTGTGAGTATGTTTTACGCTAACGCTACCGTCGCGTTTGTGACGTTCGGCGACGCAGTAAACGTCTTGATTATGTTAAAAAAACTTGCACTCAGTGCACAAGTTCACATTACTTTTCGTGCTTTCTGACGTAGACTTTTAGCTACTAAACTCTTTATTTTTAACTTCTTTTTAATATTGATAAGCTCGTAACTACTCGTAAGCAACATTGTGTTTGACATTGGAGCATGCTTGCCTAGAAGTTTATTCTTCACTGATGGCTCAGACTCTTAGGAACTGTCAAGAAACACAAGTCTCTTGCAGGTTATCCCACATCATGACTCAAAACGACATAGTTATGTGCCCATTGGAGGTACCTCCAAATGGTCAAAACCAGTACCAAATAGTCTCTGTTTTCTACGATTTTTAAAAATTGTCTATTAACCTTCTGATTTTGTTGTTATACGTCAAAATCATTGAGAGTATAGTAATAGTTACCTTCAAGATGGGTCTTAAATACTGTTATTTGTAGGACACTGAAGAGGAAGATGAGGATGACGAGGAGGAGGAAGAAGAGGAAGAGGAGGAAGATGGTGACGATGGTGAAGAGGAAGAAGCTGCCAAGAAGCCAGCTAAAGAGAAGTAAGCTTCTTTTTCTGTTACATTTTGCATACTATCTGCTTCATTGATAGCCTGAAAGAGAACTTTAGGGTCCTGGGGCACGAAGCAACGAAGGAGCATATGAATGGATTGTAGGGACTCTGCAAAAGGGTCGAAGCCTACTGGGGGCCTAGGGTTTCTTTCTAAAGGAAGGCTGGGGCCACCAGTATATTAGTAAACAAAAAACTTTCTAATTGTTACCTGTTTTACGCATATTACGTACTAGCTTTTGCCCGCGGCTTCGCCCGCGTGGTATTGGGGTTGGGGTTTTCGTGATAAAAATTAGCCTATGTCCTTTTCTGGAGTGTATCCTATGCCTGTGCCAAATTTCATCCAGATCAGTCCAGACGTTTTGGCGTGATTGAGTAACAAACATCCAAACATCGTAACTTTCGCATTTATAATATTATAGTTTTTTCGCCCTATGATGAGTTCCCTGACAGTTCATTTTTTTCCGTGGCACGCATACTACCTCAGACTAAAAAAAAATAAACTGGCAAAATAATTACGAATTGAATGATAATAAAAATACTGCCTTTTGTAAATTAAACAGTAAATTTTCGTGATTATAATTTAAGTACATAAAATTAAGTAGGTATAAAAAATAAAAAGTATGAATTTAGAAAATGTGTAATGCGTTGAACGGAACTTCTGACTATAGAGATTGACACTACCTCATCGACACTAATCGATAAAAAATAGATGAATCGGAATGGCCATCTTGCAATCGCGACCGCGTCGCGTCAGTACGAGTGCGTCTGCCTTGTATCCTTCCGATATGGATATAAGCTCTAATCAATAATCAAGTTCTGACAGTGAAGAGTAAATAAATTATTAATATTTTAAACATACTGCGTTTTATTCATCACTAGCGGTCCCCCGCGGTTTCGCAGGCGGTATATCAGGTTTTTGCTTTGCTCCCATGATGTTATGTAGCCTATGTGAAAATTAGCAATCCGATTCCACTTTCTTTGCCAACTGATTCGATATTATAAAAAAATCGATTAAATTTCGTTAGGTCTCATCACTTTAATTGTCAGACAAGAACTCAGGGAACTCATCATAGGACGAAAACACTATAGTAAGATGTATATCAGAATGTTATAATATGCATATTGAACTTTACAGAGTAAAGAAGCCGGCAAAGAAATCTAAAGTCGAGGATGATGGTGATGATGAGGAAGACGGAGAAGAAGAAGAGGAGGAGGAGGAAGAAGAGGAAGAGGAGGAGGCACCCAAACCCAAGCCTAAGAAAGAGGTAATTTTATTTTTAAGCATTTAACATAGTAAAGGAACTTGTAGCAATAATTAGAGGCACTGATCGTCTTCAAAGTTTAAACAACAAACACATCAAAATTTTAACATACTCTTTCAAGCTTCAGAACACATGTTAAGCAAAAAAGATGATTTTTGCTTTCGTTTACACTGCGCATCGAAAGAGAACAATTTGCCTTTACTGGTCTTCCCGCCTTAGTAATTTAGGTGTCATCAAGGCTAGAGTTAATAGGCTTAAACTAGTGTGTCTCACCATCAAAAACTGCATGCCATGGCCTTACCATGACATGTTGAAAACTTAAGCTAGCAAGCGAGAAAGAGGAATGGAGCTTCTATACACCTTATTTAGCTCCATCCCAGTTCAGAAGCAGTACAGTTTAGGTAGTCAAATGAATATGGTTGTAGGGCCTCTGACCATTTAAACTCTTGATCCCCGAGGGTGAGTGAGCCCCACACTTTTCTTTTCATTATGTCTCTACTCACGGTACTCGAAAAGTTAAATAATAGCCGATAATAATCTGAGCGTTACGTCCCCAGCCAACAGAGCCACCCGTGCCGCTACCAGCCGGTAAGGGCATCCCGCTGGGCCACATCGGCAACGTGGAGGTTTCACTGTCACGGTTCAAGACGCAAGACCAGAAGCTGCTGCATCAGTACTTGTATGGGGTGAGTTTGAATTTAGCAGTATTCCTCTTTAATCGTATTTATTGACTTCGAAGACGCGAACTGTGGAGGAAATGATATCTCACTACTATCATTTGCCACCGGGATGGGAAATGCAGTGGCCAATTTGGCAATCTCTAAACCGGTTGCGGGCTTAGTTTGGCCCTTGCAGCAATATGGGGTATCCTTGAACCATCAAAATACAGTGCTAGTGTGGAGCCTTCACAGAATATGCGTTACCTCCTTTCCTGTTCAGTGTGCACTACCACCTGCATCTTAGTGGCTTGTGTAAGGCCAACGTTAGAGCTGTCCAAGTGGCTAAATATTGGTTGCATAAATTTGAGTCAGATCAACACAAAGTGAAGACGATTGTCTTCGAAGTTTTATTTTAGTGCTAAAAATTTACAGTTTGTACTTTTAAGGCTAAGGACTTAAGTAAAATGCTATCATTGACATACATAATTATAGCATCCAGCATTCAATCAGAACATTGGTTCTTAAATCTGCGTATATTTCACATGTTATGCTACCGACGATGTTTGCTGGAGATTATTCTTAAAATGGGGTTCAAAATAATGAGCCCTAAATCATTCATACTTTACCACTTTATAGTTACCATTTTTGATGCAGTTTGAAACGTCAATTTTGTAGTAAAATGTTCTGCATCACAAGAATGCAATGTAAAATGTTGCGGGGCAAGTTGCGGGATATTGGATAATGTTGCAGCGTCACGTAGATTGAGCACTGCACGTCATATTGTGACGACGTTTGCCTGTTTAGGGTTTGATAGTAAACACGAAAGATTACCTTCGACTTTGTTTAAAAAATAACAATGTTATCTTTTATTTTTTAGCAACTGTGTCTAGATCGCAACGTAAAGCGCAACGTCAAGAAGTTCAAGGGCTACGAGTGGTCCATTGGCTCGTCAGAATACAAAGCCAAGCTTGAGGAGACTACCAAGATGGAGCCCAAGCAGCTACGCACCATGTGCGAGATGCTTGACCTTGATAAGAGAGGTAAGAGAAATGTGTTAATTCATATTTTTATATCCTCAATACTAAATGATGCTTTGTGTGAATGATAACATGACGATTGACTCAGAATGAAAGAAAAAATAACGCGTTGTTGCACCGTACCAAGTATGAAGATACCGAAAAATGAAGATGATGATGCCAGGGTCAATTGATGTGGTTTGATGCAGGTTCAGCGTCGGAGCTGTCGGCGCGGTTAGTGGGCTTCCTGCAGCAGCCCGGGCCCAACAGCCCGCACGCGCGGGGAGTGGCGCGCGCGCCGCCCGCCGCGCCGCCCTCCACGCCCGGCGGCCGCCCACGACGCTCGGCTGCCGTCAAGGTGCACAACAGAGGTAACTGTCACACACTATACCTGCCGCTCAACCGACCGCTAGCTATAACAATACGAGACAAACGCTATGATGTTTGGGCTCTTATAACTATGTCGAGTCTGACATTGCAGAAAAATAGTTTCATGCAGGATGAATACCAATATCCACTTTTTAACACTGGAAAAATGATGGTATTGACATGTAGGGGTCATACCAGTGACGCAAGGCATTTTGCTGATTCACGCTTTTACATCAGGGCCTCCAACCCATGCCGCCACATACAGTACACAGACATCTCTAAACAGATTTTTAACATTATCCCATATAGAAATTACACGTGTATCGTGGGTTCTTTCATAAACTTTTAAACCCGTACACATAAAACTCCCAGTCCCCAACAACTGTCAATAAATAATTACGAACGAGCATCACGCGGCGCAGCAGTCAATCGTTCGACCACAGCGCCATCCATGCCTTCAAACAGCGATAAATAAGTCTAAATTATTCATGGAGCCAATACTTGCCCCACCTTTGGACAAAAAAAAAAAATATTTTATATATTCACAGGCTACTCTGAAGAAGAATATGAAACTGACCAAGAAACAAAAGTAAAAGGACCAAAGCCAGCCAAAGATGGCTCAGAAGATTCAGATGTAAGTGTTAAATACATACCATATTTAACTTTCAATGGCAAGTCAACCAATCATAACCATTTGAGTTTTTTTTTAATAGTTCTTAGTTTTCTGTTTAATCGTTTTATGCGCGCCTTGTTATTATTAAAATTAATAATTAACATTTTTTTAAGTTATTTACCACTACAGTTTGCATTATGAAAATAGTGACTCATCGTAAATATTAAACCATTTATAAAAAATTGTTGATAGAATTTTATGATACAATATCTTCTACTGCAACAACTTATATTAATAGAAAGTGATTAAGTGTTTTAATATTTAAATATGAAGTTCAGAATTTTCACTTTTATTTACCCAAAAAAGACATATCCATTAACTTTGAAGGGCTTGTGACATCAACTGGTTGATGTGAACATGGCATTCTAATTTGCTATTATCTAATTGTGTGTCTGAGTGACAACGATGAGTTAATATTTTCTTAACACTTTGATGCCTTATAGTATGACTATAAGGAGAGGTAAAACTAAGTGGCATTCAGTATGAATACTAAGTAGCAGTGATAGTGTTAGTAATGCGGCATGTGCCGGCAGGGCTCGTTCAACCCGAGCGGGTCGGAGGAGGCGGACTCGGACTTCGACCCCGAGGCGGGCGAGGGCGCGGCCGGGCCGGGCCGCAAGCGCAAGTCCACCGGCCGCCGCCGCTCCGGGGGCAAGCCCTCCGCAAACAAGCGCGGCCGCAAGCCCAAGGGGAAGAAGGGACGGGTATGTACACTACTACCTACTACACGTTTTTCTTCAGCTCAGTATTCGGTTGCAAGTTTGGAACTCCATCGTAATCCAATCCAGCATCAAATTGCGACCGCGCAGCTTCGTCATTATCTTTATCTGTACCCTGTATAAAACAATAAAAAAATATAAATGAAACAAAATGCCCCTGGCTCGAAAAAATTGTGAAATAATAAACTTTTTTTTTGTCAAGACATACACTTTAAATATACTTATAGATTATATTTTTTTTTACGCAGCCGAGCAAACCAAGTCGCGGTCGACGGGCAAAATCTGACAGTGAAGAGGAAAGTGAAAAGTCAGAGAGTGAGAGCGAGAACGAGTCAGGAAGCGAGGGAGAGGAGTCTGATGTGAGTAGATAATTTTTATCATTTGACGAAATGATACAGCGTGCATATTTGAGACGGGGCAGTTAGAACTAGTACCATTATATAGATACAGGAGTATTTTCAATTTTGCCACTCTCTGTGTAAGCTTTTAATTAACAATGTTATAGTAAAGTTATTTTATTAGCATAGTTACATTATTGTCTGTAAGCTTTCTTAAAATATTAAAAATATATAAATAGTATTACAGTTTTGAGACTGCATTCAGAAATAAAAGGTACAGGTGCCACGAAAATAGTTAATTTCTACAATAACCTTTTTCAGTTTTTTTTTTTTATAAAGAAAACTACTTTATTAAAAATCAGGTTAGATCTTTTTTTTATTTAGGCCTAAGTTTTGATCTCAGCATTATCATGTAAAAACAAACTTTACAATGCCAGTGAACCCAGTCTAAATAAAATTAACGTGAATAATGTTTTGTATGGTGTCAGGAACCCAAGTCCAAGCGCGGCAGGCCGGCAGCGCCCGTGGCGAAGGGCCGCAAGGGCGCCGTCGCCAACAAAGCCGCCGCTAAGGCCACGCCCGTCAAGCGGAAAGCACCCACGCCACCCGGTATGTACTCGAAACATCTCTTGCGGCTAACATAAATCTATTGCTAACATCGGAGCTTTGAGTGGGATTTTTTCGAGTGAAGTTCAGTGGAAAGAAAGATGGGAAAGTATTTTATTTGGCACACTTACACACGTGCGTAGTGTAGTGATACACAGTGTAGAACAAATATACTGAAACCTAAGAATATCAGAAAACTTGACATCTCGTGTCTCAAGGTATAGTCGTGGTTTTAATTATTCGTAAATTGATTCCTAATGGATTTTGTAATGTAAAATATCATGAGCAACATTTGCATAACTTTTAAATATCATGAGCAACATTTGCATTGAAACAGGTGCTGTCTCGGTAAAATGGAGCTGTTATTTTATTGTAATTTTGGCTACCTCAGAGGAGTTTGTCCAGAAGATTAACCTGATACATTTGCTGCCAAATACTACGTGACTGAAACGACTTAGTATCCAAGCCAAAAACATTGATAATAAAAAAATATTGCTAATATAAACGTCGTAGTTTGAGAGTTACATATTTTTATTTGTACTGTCTAATAGTGTTATAATCTGCAATTAATTAATACAGCAAAGAAGAAGGCACCGGCCGGCAAAGCCGCGGGCCGACCAGCTAAGAAGGGAGGCAAGAAGGCGTCATCAGACGAAGAGTCTGGTGAAGGAAGCGAGGAGGAGGACGAGGAGGAGGGCAGCGACGAGGATGAGGAGAGCGGTGATGAGTCCGACACACCCGCTGACAAGAAGGCCAAACGGCCGCCTACTGTGAGTATACTGATATATACACTGATGAGTGTGATATTTACTGTGAGTCCATTTGAATTTTGTTCTGAGCTATCTCGCAACAAAAGTCAAATGGAACTTCCTATGTTTCCTTACAGTGCGTCCAGACATGCCGCCAGCTTATGTTGCCGGGTTAGCCGCCGGCTTTCTTTTATCTTGACGGTACCTTGTCAATACATCTATGAAAATATCATGTATGTTCGGAAAAATATTCATCTTTTTGCTAAGATTAGTGACAGGCACAATTTTAATACCAGAAATAGGGACAAACTAGATCAACCTCGGTTCAGATTGGCCAAAGTACGTAGTTCGTTTATGGGGTGCTGTATTAAATTTTATAATAAATTACCAAGTGAGATTATTCAATTGAATGAATCCAAATTTAAAACTTGTATTAAACGCACGCTATGTAGACAAGCATATTATAAACTGGAAGATTACATTCTTGATAATAATGCTTGGTTAAATGCCGTTTCTGCTCCACAGCCACAGTCTACTTTTGCCTTCTAATTTTTTTTGTTAACATATTTATTGAAAGGATGGAAGTTGTTGCCCTTTTTATATTGGCTTTTCGTAATAGTTTTATATTTTATTTGTTAAATTGAAGCTCATGACCATCTACAATTATTATATTTTTTTGATTTGGATACAATAGCATTGTATAATGTAGAAGCACTTTGTAAATTTTGTAAATGTGAAGTACCATGGAGCATTTTTCGCTAGGTTGCAACTTATTTGACATTCGAGCATGGCAGCTGAGAGTTTGTCATGCTCTCTCAAATGTCTCGTTGATGGTGGCGCGTGTGTTGGGTCATTCTGTTCCCTCTAAAATGGTTGAGCGGAGTGGGGCTGATACATGCGTCATGCTCGTGAACGGGTGCCGTCAGTTGAGACCGGTCATCTCTTGGCTGCTAGGCGTTTATTTGAAATTTTTTTTTTTTATTATTATTATTATTTTACTTTTTGTTAAATACCGCTACATCGTGCTCGCATATTAGAATCAACATTTTGTAACCAAGTAATATGTAAATATAAATTTTGATTTAAAAGAGTGCCCATGGAGTTTCTTGCACGTTCTTCTCCATAGGAGTCTACGCCTTGGAACGTGCAAACTAGCTTCAATTTTGACATTTCAAAAGTGCCTGTAAATGGTCTATTTGAAATAAATGAGTTTGACTTTGACTTTGACTTTCAAACCGCTTTTAAAATCTAGCGAAGAGATGGATGTGCCGGCGGCCTGGCCGTTGGGTTGGCCGACGGCCGTGCCGCCGGGCATGTATGGATGCACCATTATAGCTATAGCCTAGGAACCATAAGTCAAGAGTGAATAGGTTACGTCTAGGCAAATGTTACTCCATCGTCGACAATACTGAGATAATGATTAATCGCAAGACTATCAATGGTGAAAGTTTGTCGCAAAATAAGGGATTACTTTTAATGAGGCATGTCTGGAGTTTATCTTACACATCACATCATTGTTTGTTGCATTACGGTGCATAGTTTTGCTAAAGTCGTTGCCCAAACTAAAGGACTCTGACCATTTCGTACTTATATTAAATAAAAAATTCGATTATGTTCTTCAAAATTTATAGTAACCCAAATTGCTTCTGGCAGACAATAAAGCTAAACATTAGACGCCGCTTTGTACAACGTATCTTTACTACGATCTAGCGAGCATGATTGTAATACAGCGTGATATACAATATGGTTGCGATAATGTGACTATTAATGTTTCATTTGAGCTGGATACCGCATCCTTATAACCATAACTCAGTGCCCTTCAAAATAAATTCCTAAGTTGTTCACCTCTCCCTTACCTGTCCTCAGGACGATGAGATCAAGAAGTACGTGAAGCAGATCCTGGAAGGCGCCAACCTGGAGCAGATCACGATGAAGACGGTGTGCAAGCAGGTGTACAGCCACTACCCAGACTTCGACCTCGCACACAAGAAGGACTTCATCAAGGCCACAGTCAAGTCGGTAAGTACACCAAACGGCCATTCGACGATGCTATGAATATACAAGTGATTTTATGCCGTATTGCTAACTTCATCTTATATGCTTTCAAATCTATATTACTCTACTAAACGTCATCTTGAGCTCCAACACACATTCAATTTTAAACTCAAAAGTTTTTGCAATACAGTGTAAAGTCGCTTGAGAAATTGGGCATCCGTAAAGTAACACTTCCCAAGAAGTCATTTTTATTGTTTTCAGGACTGTTCATAAATTTTCTCAATTTATTTGATATTTTATTTCTGATGACCAATGAAAGCAAGCCATGTTAATTAAGTATGGCATCTTTTACTAATTAGTGACTTGTAGGGTTCTGAACCTCAAAAAGAAAAAAACGGAACCCTTTATAGGATCACTTTGTTGTCCGTCTGTTTCTGTGAAATGAAAAAAAAAAAAGATACGGCAGTTTATGTCGTAAATATATTTCGAACCCTCAAAAGAATCCAAATTCATAGGGTACTTTCCGTTGACCTAGAATTCTGAAATTTGGTATTAGGTAAAGTGAAGCTCTAGACAGTAGACATAGGAAAAAAATCAGAAAACTGTCAATTTCTAGTTACCTCACAGAACTTTTTGCAATTCGGATATATCTACGAAATAACTATTTTCGTGGATAAGTCTGTATAGAACCCTCAGTGTGCGAGTCCGACTCGCATTTGCCCGGTTTTTTGTATGTCAGTTTCAATGGTACAGGCATTCTGTTCAGGGTTTAAAGAAATTTAGGACTGTCAATTTTTATTTTATTGAAACATAAAGCATGTTCATAATTTCTTTTATAGACCTTTTAACTGCCACCGTTGGATTAATCCGACAAACACTCGTGTTTATTTCGCTAAGGTCGAGCTATCTTGGGAGCTCTTCGGTCAACTGGGATTGAGGTCGAAGCCTGCTAGGGCCCAGGGTCTCTTTCTGAGAGGAAGGCATGGCCCCAGTGCGAAAGGCAAAGATGAAACGGGGTGGGGTGTTTAGTCAGTAAGAGTCTCACTGGGTGTTTAGTCAGTAAGAGTCTCACTGTTTCGTAAGACTTTTACTGACTAAACACCCCACCCCGTTTCATCTTTGCCTTTCGCACTGGGGCCATGAAAGGGATTCGTCATTGGATGATGTTTGCCCACCATAAAAAAAACCTTTTGGGATTGAAGAGATGGATATGAGATACAGAACCCTGGCATATAGAACGCGAAAACACTAGTCGAAAAATCCGACGCGGGCAGATAAAAAGTTAATCTCTCGTATTACTTTTCACTGCATGATTATTCTACAAATGCATGACATTACAATTGTTTTTTTTTTATTTATTATTATTTTTCTTTGTTACAGTGTATTTAAGATAATAGGAGTTAAGAGCGGAGTGTAGATGTCGACATAGTATACCTATAGATTTTAAAAGGACATAGCTATATATTATTACAATAATAATATATTATGAATAATAAAAAATAATATGAATCGAAGTGGAATGGATAAACACCCGCTTTACTTTAAAAGGTAGATGCTTGTTTTTATTTTTGCATGTATTTTTTTTTGTTTAAATGTATGTAACATGGTTTGGAAAATTACTATCTGTTACTTATTTTGCTCTCAAAGCAAGAAGTATATTGTCACAGTTGTAGGTTATATAAACCTATTTATTTATTATAAACATTATATTTTATGTCTTATAATAAATCACTATTAGAATGGAGGTCTGAGTCCCAGCAGTGGGAACATTTTAAGACTGATGCAATGCAATGCAATAAATCACCAACTAGCACTGCTTGTATTATAAGATGTGGTCCCAAAAAAAGTATTATTGCCTAATTATAAAACATGTTACATCCATTTAAAATGTTCATTGAATTTGTTTTATTTTATGTGTTTTATTTGCTATTATAATTTTTCTAACAACTTTTCTACCTAAATATCCATTCATTTTAACTCAGTATATCCAAATTTGTAAGCGTTGGAACAATTCGCTGTTTACGGCGGATATGATGTCGTCGCACGCTTTCCAGGAGTTCGTGTTCCACTGCGCAAGTGATACTAATCTTCACAATTTGTTTGCAGCTCATATCATCGTGAGCAGGTGACTATTCGGCCGCAAACACATACATAGTCGAGTAAGCACCACTTAAACATACTTAGACTAATGCCCCCGGCTCGCCCGGTCGTCACCGCACCCCGCAATCACCCTTACGTTACTCCAAGTAGATACATTTGTTCGTTTCGCCGGCGACGCTGCGTGGGCCTATGTAATTTTATGTTGTAGGAATAATTCCCATTAGAGTAAGGATAACCCAAGTAAAACAGCTCTAGGATTTGTAAGTCGTTTTATTTTAACTGTGCCTGTATTAGTAATTACGATCACGTTTGTTGATTATGTTATTATGAGGAATGCGGCTCGGTGTTAGTTGGTAACTGATGTATTTCCATTATTTTCTAGAGTTACTCTACGTTATAAGTTATAGTTTTATAATAAAAAGCTTATTTTTTTCTCATAATCAGTTACATAAGCAAATTATTTTGTAATGCAACATAAAGCTGTGGCACGACAGTCAGCATTGAAATTAATAAGTTTATATTTTAAATATGTTGATTTATTTTTCATAATTGTGACTTTTGTTGATGTTGCTTTGCAAGGATGCTGCTGCTGGTCGGACAACAGCTTTCTGTGTGGTTCGAATATAAAACGAACACTGAGGTATATAAGCACAGATTTTTCAAGTTCTAGGTTTTAAAGTACATTATGTAAGTGTATTCCTAACGCTCGAGCCGTGTTCAGTTCGCTGAGAAGTCACGTTAATCCCTTTTATATACAATGATATGTACAAAGTTCAGGAACGTATTGGCACCATGTGTTGATTGATATTTAAGTTACAAAATCCAAAATTAATTCACTATAGTGATATCACTTGTAATAATCCGCGTATTATATTAAGAACTTATATACTAGTGTTGAAAATCCAAAATTATTTTTTTATTGGGATCAGGGACGGCATTGCCTTTGGCGTTAATTGAGTTATAGCAATGTATTTGTTTATTGTCGCAAATAAATTAAGTGCGCAAATATGAGATAAAATTAAATACATTATTTTATGTTAACTAATTATTTCACAAGGTCTTTCGGGAAAGGCAGTTTATTTTTTTTCGCGGCCGTAGTTGGTAAAAGTTTTCTCGCAGTTTGGCACTATCGCAAAATAAAACTATTCGATTTAGGGTCGGTTAAGTGTACTTTAATTAAGAAGTGTAAATATTACACAGGATTTTTGGGGATGATGCGTGTGAAATGTTTGGCATGTTATTATAATACACTTGGAGTTATTGTAGTCGCATTGTTACTATGATTCTCGTATATATTAATTAAAGAAACTAGGCGCACTGAAATAACTCCTTGTAAGGGCGTGGTCTCACTGTATGCGTGTGTGCACGCGCGTCCCGCGTTGTATATTACTTTGTTCCGATAAGTTAGCGTAACGTTCAGTACATAAATGTGTTCATGTACGCGGCCAGCTGCAGTTGTTTGACGAGATAATCACACACACGCCCCGGTGTTGTGTCCCGACACGCAACACACCCAACCCGGTATGATCCCTTAGTGCAATAATCGTAAAGCGTAACAAGTATATTAATCATTGACGTTTTCGAAATCATATCAATGTTTCTTACTGTGTCAATCTGAGCTTAGCTTCCATGTAGACAGGCATTTCTCTCGATACACGGAAATAGTGTATAAGTTAATGTTTTTTGTCGAAGGATCAACCGCTTCTTATAAGTTTAGGTGCTGCTATAGCATTTGGTATTGTTTGAATGTAACTTGTGGCCGATGTCGCTAAGTCCCGTGGGTGAAGCTTAGGTGTGGGTTCGAGCGAGCGGCGACGTGGCGCAATGCGTTCACTTATAGAGCTGTTTTTGTCTATATTCGATAAGCTCTATTCGTGAATCGCATTGGTGATGAGCAACCCCAGACCTTAACAGCATTTTATTGCTCAGGGTTGTGCGATGTGTCCTATGTTCAGTTCCCTTCTGTTGATCGCCGTCTCCCCGCGCGCTCGAGCCTCTTACTTCTAAGATAGTTTTAATCAACATTAAATGTGTATTTGTGAATTTTTAACCTTATTTCGGTTGATGTTTCTTTATAAATGTGTACATGGCTGAGATCTGTAGCGAAGTAGTGACATGGAGTGATAGGTAGCGAGTGAGTGGTTCCCCCTTTTACAATTGGATAATAGATAATAAAGTAAATAAAAGTTTGAAACGTATTGTTTTATTTCTACTTCCCATCATCCACTTTTCCTTACCCTTTCTCATTATCAAACTTCAGGAATCCATAATCTCACAAAGCCTTGCTTTACTCTACCAAGAAACGGATGGGTAAAAGTTTGAGTAGGTAATGATTGATGATTAGGGCCAGGTCACAGCAGAGCCGAAGCGTCGTCGCTTCGGCTCTGCTGTATTAATTATTTCACTGGTAGTGCTCGTGCACTATCAGTGAAATAATTTTAATTGCGTGATTAAAAGAAAAAGGTTACGTCGCCGCCGGCAGAACCACCGGCAAGTTATTCACGCGACAATGCTATTTTTAAGTATAGATAAGGTGTAAAATGTTAAAATTATTTCACGCTGAAAGGGCTCGTCGCGTCGCTGCCGGCCGCTGCCATTCCGGTGTGACTCTGCTCTAATTGATCAATAGACTATTAGTTTAAAAATCAACTGGTGGTAATTCGTCAGCGTCAGGATGGCAGGACCAAACGAGATATGGCTTTGAGACCATGTGCACTATTTAATACCTATTTGCTACTATTTACTACCTATAGTTAAATATTTGCTACCTTTTCGTAAAGAAATTTATGAAAGAAATAAAGTGGTCAGCCAACCTGACGTCAGGTTGGCTGACCACTTTCAAGTTCTCATAGTTTTAGCATTGTATTAACCGCGCTGTTAACCTTTTCACCGCCATGCACTTCTATAGAAGTTCGGGATTTTCGTGCCACCAGCGCCACAACTTCTATAGAAGTTGTTCATTTTAACTGTCTTATTAAAAAAAAAATACTGAGATTAAAAGCTTTGGTTTATTTTATTATTTAAGATAGCACTGTCTACTACCCTGTTTTTTATTTTTCGACACAAAATAAGCCCTAGTTTGTCCTAAAATCGGCAAAAACAGAAACTCTGAATTTTGTTACTTTCCTCAGAACGCCAATCACTTCATATCAAGTTGGCCAGTGATGTGCCGTGAAAGGTTGATTTCACCATTAAAATATTTATAAATACAGAAAGTTGCGAATATCGAAAACAATTTGAGGTCAATAAAATATGAACTTAGTTATCCACTTTATTACAAAGGATAGTAGATGAATTTCGACCTTCAGGTAGATGCCGATACGTAATTATAAATTTGTTACTAATTCTTGTCGATAGTTATTTTCCCATCTCTACAAAACAATTGGTCGTTTATGCCCCTGTGCGCCACCGAGTGCCACGAACTACTATAGAAGTTGGTCAGTGACGTCATAGGCGTGCGGCTGTCAAGGTCACTTTGGCGTAGTGCAGCACAAAATCGGATTCGCTCGCACGCATCTTTCTTTCTTTCACTTGCAAATAGAAAAATGAGTGAAGAACTTGATTCGGACGAACTTCTGAAAATTTTGCAAGGTGTGGAATCGGACTCGGAGTATTTTGTGGAGAATATTGAACCAGAAGATAATTCTGAGGTATGTCTAACTGGAAGATAATAATAATGTTTATTTATTCAAAGAGTAGTAATTCAATAAGTATGTAAAATGTTCGGTGAACCCAGTATCGGATCATTGGTTTAGAAGATAGGTGGGAACATTACTTTTCACAAGAACTAAGATTGTGGCGCCCCCTAGTGAGTTGCAGCTATGACACCATCTAAGAACATGAACTCATCAAACACAAACCTGTTATTGAAAACCGCATCAAAATCGGATCATTACTTTAGAAGATAGGTGGGAACATTACTTTGCACAAACACACAAACATCTCTCAACCTAAACGCATATACCTGCTCCGTTCCGTCGTGGGTAAATAGAGAAACGCAATCTTTGCGCGGGGTCCCCCGCGCGCAGATGGGTAAACGCTACCGATACATGAATTAAGAAAAGAACAGAAACAACACTTAAAAAACAATGCTTTGATAAGTACACGGCTACAAGCGTGATAGAATTTAAATATATAGGTACTTATCTACTTTCCATTTCAAAAAACACTTTAAAAACAATTCAAAATTTTGCCACTTAGATACCTACGGTAAAAAACGTTGACTGAAGTTATTAAAAAAACACAGGAATAAACAAAAATAGAAGAAAGAAAGACCATAGACCCCATCCCTGATCAGAATCGAATTCAACGTGCCCTCAGTGCCAATAACTTGATATGAAGTTAAAGAATGAGATCATGAAACAAATAGAGATGTACCCCATTCCTTGTAGTTCTAATTGAGTTATGTATTACTTTCTTTGATACTCATAAATTATACTGTTTTTTCTTATTAAGGATACTGTGAATAAAACAAATCTGGAAATATTTAATCAGTTTTTAATTATATTCGTAAAATCAACTTTAAATCTTAATTTTACGCGTACAAATCTTATTCATCGATATGACGATATCCCCATCACTACTGTTTAGTTATACATTTATAGCTTGGCGCTCGGCGAGGCATTGCGTTTTGTGTACGTTGGCGGCGAAAAGGTTAATGTAAATATTTACTACCTGATTGCTACCTTAACATATATATTTTCCACAACTCTAAGATGCTCCTATAAAAACTTATTAATAAAAAACATTAAACGCCTGTATATCAATTATTGACATGTTTTTTCTCAGAACCATTGCTAACAACGTTTTTGTAGGCGCTTAGTGGCTTATGAACAACTTCATCATCATATCAGCCGAAAGACGTCCACTGCTGGACATAGGCCTCCCCCAAGCGTCGCCACAACAACCGGTCTTGTGCGTCACGCATCCATCGGATTCCCGCGACCCTGACCAGGTCATCGGTCCACCTTGTTGGAGGCCTTCCAACGCGTCTTCCGGTACGTGGTCGCCACTCCAGAACCTTTCGTCCCCATCGACCATCTGTTCTGCGAGCCATGTGCCCTGCCCATTGCCACTTAAGGTTATGAACAACTTGTTTCTGCATAATGTTATAATTATTAACATATTGCATTTATGTTATAAGTGTGTGTGTGTACTTGGAGATATATTAAATTGATCTTTATTAAATTACGATACAATATTTGATAATAATTAATTGACATCTTAGATTATTTTTATTTAAAACTACCTACAATTTTCACAACTATGATGATAAATTATTTTGTTCAACTTTAGTTTTGTTGTTTGTGACGTGCACACGTTAACAATAATTTATTAAGGGCGGCTTGCACGACTTGCTCTTAAAACTAGATTTTCAGAGAAAGTCGCATTAGTCATTAAGCTCGACTTAACTTAAACTGTATTAGTAGCGTCTTGCTAGTGTTGAAATCTACTCGACTTAACTAAACCTAGCTTAACACGTTTCATTCTTTTCGTTCCTTCATTTGCGTTCCATTTTTCATAATTGTGCTGGATATTTTACAACTTTTTTGGAGGTATGGAACGTTTCAAATATAAAAAACCAAGGACTTACGAAGGAGTGACTGGAAAGCTTACGACTACCTCAAAAAAGTTCTGAAGGGTAAAGTTAAAAAAAAATGGGTTTTTTATCTCATTCATCTAGTATGACTATACACTAACTACGTATTACGGGAAAATTTTGCTCTAAACAAGTTCGAGATGTTTTTGGCGTAGGTATTATAAATAGAAATATATCAATATAGATAGATATCCACTTAATAATGCAATGGTATTCGCGCCATGGTGCATGCTGTAAAATTCAGAGCTCTGTCCTAAAGAAGTTCAATATGTTATTAGTACAATAATTACATAGACCACGTTCAGCCTTCATGTTCCCACTGCCGGGATACAGGATTCCTTTCTAAGAGAAGGAATGGGCCATAATCCACCATTTTCCTACCTTCGCCACCACCTTCGCCATTTTGAGAGCAGTAGTGAGAAAACCATAATTTAAAGGAAGATGGGTTAAGAAATGGGGTAGCGAGGAAAGACGGGGACCGGGTGACATTTAGCAGAAGTTTTTAGTGTCGCAAAAAGTTTGGTCAATAGTGCGCACGTTGTAACTTTGCAAGTATTGGCAAAAATTGGCCTAAAAATGGAAAGGAGAGTTCATGAGTGTTTTTTTTTTTTATGGTAGGTGAAAATCATCCAATGACGAAACCCGCTCTTGGGCGGAGAAGGAGACCAGTGTCAGACACTTACTGACTAAAAAACCTACCCCGTACCTTCCTTGCCTTATTCCTAGAGTCGAGGTAACAGATTGCACCACCCTAGGCTCCAGGAGGCTTCGACCCTGAAGGGCCCCTGCAATTTGCTGACAACTCCTTGAGGCGCGCGCAAACGGTGCGGGCCGTTGACGACTTGGACTCGGTCTTACCAGACGACCGGACGGCGAGCTACCCATTGCTCACCGTCCGCGAGCCAGTGTCTACGGTGGCCGGATATCGGTAGGATCGCGGCGGCGACGGCTACGGCGAGGGCGCTGTTGCCTTTGCCTTATGCGCTCGGCCTCCTCCTTTACGAGCATTACTGCTTCGCAGAAGGAGGCGACCGCCTGCCATTCCTCTTCGCTGCGGACCATGGCCTGAACCAGGGCACGGCGCGAGGGGTCGCCGCCGCCGATCACCCCCACGAGGACACGGCGATGCTCTTCCCAAGCAGGGCACACCTCCACCGTATGCTCCACCGTGTCCTCCGGGGAGTTCATGAGTGTGACAAACTCTTACAAACTGTTCCACCACGCCTTGTTCATCACGCCTTGTTCCCCAAAGGGTTAGGCAGAGGTAGAGATAGTAGGTACACCTACTGAGGCTAAAATTTTTAGTCGCTCTTTGAGTCGCGTGTATTTGGAAGGCTATCAAAAATAGAAAAAGAACAAGATATTCGAAATTATTTAATTACGTTAATAATCAAAATAAATATCAAAAATTACTTTCGATTTTAATTTTGATTCAAAAATTGCTGTCGGATTCTAATTAAGTATTACATTATTTATATTTTCTGCCATAAATGATGCAATGGGCTAACATTTTTGTATGACTTTTGGTTATTCGATTTGACATGTCATCGTAACATTGAAATGAAGTACCTCTAAAACAGTGAGATTTATAATGACCAATTCCCTCGCTAGGAGCCGATGAAGGAACAAACTCTATAACTGATGCTAAATTATATACAATATTATTCAATGACATTATAGTTGGTATATCGTATAAATATATTTCTTCTTCAGAATTGAGTTCAAAAGCAATCAAATCTTTTAGTTCATATTCAAACGTCTTGATACCTGTGCATCCAGTATGCCGACAACTAGACATGTTATTTTCAGGGTTTATCCTGGAATTGGCAGATTCTGATAATGATTTTATGTTATAGTCCAAAGGCAAAAAGGCACATTTACGCTTAACCAAATTTACCGGACACTCTGTATTTGTGCAAAATTCGATTCTATCCGCACTATACACCGTTAAATTTTAGTCGTTTTAATCCCGAAGAGGGTCGATCCAGTACATGAAACACTATCGATTTGTGTAGATAAAATAAAAAAATAACGTACTTTTTTTCTTAATCTCTTATTGATATACGCATTTACGAAATTAAATTCTTTAAGCAAACGGGTCATTGACCTTGTAGGTAGTTGTCGGTCGATGCGTACTAACTACCTACAGGTCATTGAACTCGCCCAGCTGACGTTTACTTAAAGAAATCAATTTAGAACATGCCTAAATTAATTCGAGTTTAAAAAAAAAGTACTTTGTTTTTTCATTCTAACTTTACCAATCGATAGTGTTTCATGTACTGAATCGATCCTCCAAGGGATTAAAACGACTAAAATTTAACGGTGTATATTACATCGATTAGTATTCTTTCAAAAATGTGCGCCACATTACATTCGCAACTAATAATAATCCTGTCGTCAGATATATTTTCTGTATTAAAATACTGCTTCAAAATTTCCGTTCGACTCTGATAAATATTTTGCAGTGAAGCATTTTCAATAAGCATTTTGATGAATTTACAGTAAACTTGATTACTAGTATTGACAATTCGGCCAATACAAAATCCATCTACAACCGCAACAGCGATTGCTTGTGATACAGAATCAAATGCGCAGGTATTCTTTACAATTACATTTTTCCCACCGGTAAATTTTGTTCTAAATCCATTCTTTAATAAAATAACGTTGGCTGTCTTCTTGGAAGTCTTATGTCATTTTTCTCTTTTTGTTGCTAGTCCTCGCCAGTTTTCTATTAATCTTGGATTTTCCGTGAAAATCGATTCTTCTGCATGTTTTATATACTTATCCACTTTTACATTCTTTGTCTCCGTTATATTCTTTGGCTTCTTTGTTCGTGTTGTTTTACCTTCTTTTAAGTTACTGATAGCAACTTTTAATTCACCAGATAAAAATTCTAAATGCTTCATGAAAAACTCATCTACACGGTATCTGTCACTTTTACTGATGATTTTACATAAATGCCTTTTCACGTTTTTGAAATAGCTTTCCACATTCGACGATGTGGGATTAGATATACTTGAATTATGTACATTTTTCATAATGTTGGACCACAACGGAAGTTGACCTATAAGTCGCATTAAAGTGTTCAAAAAGTCTGGGAAATAATACAAGTTATCATGACCATAGTTAACGTCTCCTTCCGTTAAGGTGATAATCAACTGTTCAGAGTCTATTGCATTATAAAACCATGTAGGACTTTTTAAAGCAGATCCTTCTTCCCGAAAGCTTCCAAGCGAAGCTTCCAGACCTTGGAAAGAAGAGTAGTTCAATGATTTGAAGCTTATTATTTTGTTGCTATCTTCGATTTCAATTTCAGAATCCACGGTCCGTGAAAAAGATCCTAGTTTTTTCAGCCTAATTTTTGCTTCTTCACATCTTGTATTGTTACCTTCACTGTCTACACCATCATATTTATTTATAGATAGTGTGATCATATCTATAACAATTTGTTTCAATTTTTCATAATCGTCGCATTGCTTTAGTTCTAGCAGACACTTTTTTTTTTTTTTTTTTTTTTTATGGTAGGTGAAAATCATCCAATGACGAAACCCGCTCTTGGGTGGAGCGGGAGACTAGTGTCAGACTCTTACTGACTAAAAAACCTACCCCGTACCTTCCTTGCCTAATGTAAAAAAATTTCACCCGTTGATCAATATGTTTAAAACAAGGTAGATTAAATAAAATCTTTATAAAATGACTCGTATCGATGCGCATGTAGCATTTTTCTGGGGTAGATTCTTGTTTTTCTAATTTCATAAATGAATCATTAATGTATTCTTTTGTAGTGTTGAATTTTGTAAATGCTTTTACAGCAGCACCAATCAAAGCGGCTGAGTCATCTGTAACTACTTCATTTGGTAATGTTTTGTTTTTAGCCCAAGTATTCAGCCATTTGTATATTGTGTCTAATGTGTGACTATCAGAAATAAGTTGAGCTACTGGAACACTGCTTTCATCATTACGAGACTTCATCACACATGAATAGAAAAATATCTGCTTTGATAAATTTAAATTTCCTGCTCTAATTGGTTTAAAAATGCTACCAGTAGCATCAATACTTAAAAAAGTTCTCTGTTTTTTACTATAATCTTTATAGTATTCATCTTGGGCAGGTGACCAGTAATACACATTGAGAGGCAAAAGCGATACGAGTTTTATTATTTCGTTATAAGGTGCCAGTGTATACATAATCCACAAAGCCAGCATTGCATTAGAATCATAAGAGCTTTTTCTGTTTTCGTACTTTATTTGTCGTAGGCAACCGACAGTGGGTAAATGGATCGGTTCCGAGTCTTCTACATTCATCAGAGTATTTGCAATTTTATTCTTGACTACAATAGCAGACTCGTATTTTAACTCGTTAGCAAGTTCACGTCGTTGAATAGGAGAAAGCTTTATCTTTTTTGCTAACTTATGTGAATATTCATTAATGTAATTGCGTATCGTACAAATACATTTAGCAATTTTATCAGTTGGCCAGTTGATAATTACTTTAATTTCCGCTCGACACTGCTTGCAAGCTCCAGTGCATATAACACAATCGTTATCCTTAATCGAATAACTTTTGAAAATCCAGCTACACGGACTTCGAATAGTGTTCCAAATTTTTTCTCGTAAGATATTAGCCCACTGATGTTTTGGTAAAAGAGTCTTTGTCCTAAAGTTAGAGAATTTGTGTTTATTTCTTTTTACACATTGTACGATAGGCTGGATTTTCTGCCACTGATAAAAATCTATGTAAAAATGAAAAGTTTTGCAGTTAGAAGTTGGGTTTGTTGTAATCACAGTATTCTTTTCAGTTATAGATTTACTACTTACAGGTCTGCAATTGTCGAAAAAAAAATCGTAATTTTTTTTAATTGATTGGTATATAGCTTTTTCTGACATTTTGTATTCTAAAAGTTCACTAAGGTTATGAAAAACTGGATCACATGGTGACGGAAGATCATTTTTTTCAGAGAAAATATTTTCGAACGTTGAAAAAACACTTTTTTGATCTTCTAACGATACTTTTAATTGTCTTCCTCGCTTCATCGTGAAAACACTCTTATATCTAATATGATTTTTAGGGCGGCTTGCACGTCCCAGTTAAATCTAGATTTAAACTCGACTTAAGCTTAACGCATTGCACGAAAAGAGAGAGAAATGTCAAATTTAAATCGGCATGGTATAGGCGGTTTAAATAGCTAAATCTAGATTTTGTGACATAAACAAAAGCAAACAGTTGCATCAAGGATCTTATATCTTTATCCTACGGATAGTCTGGATTGATGACGAAGCAATATTACAAACTCTTTATCAGCAAACAGCATGCTAACATGGAGTTTAGTCAAACTCAGTTAACAAAGTCGGAAAGGTTTAACAGTTTGTAAGAGTTTGTCACACTCATGAACTCCCCGGAGGACACGGTGGAGCATACGGTGGAGGTGTGCCCTGCTTGGGAAGAGCATCGCCGTGTCCTCGTGGGGGTGATCGGCGGCGGCGACCTCTCGCGCCGTGCCCTGGTTCAGGCCATGGTCCGCAGCGAAGAGGAATGGCAGGCGGTCGCCTCCTTCTGCGAAGCAGTAATGCTCGTAAAGGAGGAGGCCGAGCGCATAAGGCAAAGGCAACAGCGCCCTCGCCGTAGCCGTCGCCGCCGCGATCCTACCGATATCCGGCCACCGTAGACACTGGCTCGCGGACGGTGAGCAATGGGTAGCTCGCCGTCCGGTCGTCTGGTAAGACCGAGTCCAAGTCGTCAACGGCCCGCACCGTTTGCGCGCGCCTCAAGGAGTTGTCAGCAAATTGCAGGGGCCCTTCAGGGTCGAAGCCTCCTGGAGCCTAGGGTGGTGCAATCTGTTACCTCGACTCTAGGAATAAAGCAAGGAAGGTACGGGGTAGGTTTTTTAGTCAGTAAGTGTCTGACACTGGTCTCCTTCTCCGCCCAAGAGCGGGTTTCGTCATTGGATGATTTTCACCAACCATAAAAAAAAAAACACTCATGAACTCTCCTTTCCATTTTTAGGCCAATTTTTGCCAATACTTGCAAAGTTACAACGTGCGCACTATTGACCAAACTTTTTGCGACACTAAAAACTTCTGCTAAATGTCACCCGGTCCCCGTCTTTCCTCGCTACCCCATTTCTTAACCCATCTTCCTTTAAATTATGGTTTTCTCACTACTGCTCTCAAAATGGCGAAGGTGGTGGCGAAGGTAGGAAAATGGTGGATTATGGCCCATTCCTTCTCTTAGAAAGGAATCCTGTATCCCGGCAGTGTATTATTAAGTGGATATCTATCTATATTGATATATTTCTATTTATAATACCTACGCCAAAAACATCTCGAACTTGTTTAGAGCAAAATTTTCCCGTAATACGTAGTTAGTGTATAGTCATACTAGATGAATGAGATAAAAAACCCATTTTTTTTTAACTTTACCCTTCAGAACTTTTTTGAGGTAGTCGTAAGCTTTCCAGTCACTCCTTCGTAAGTCCTTGGTTTTTTATATTTGAAACGTTCCATACCTCCAAAAAAGTTGTAAAATATCCAGCACAATTATGAAAAATGGAACGCAAATGAAGGAACGAAAAGAATGAAACGTGTTAAGCTAGGTTTAGTTAAGTCGAGTAGATTTCAACACTAGCAAGACGCTACTAATACAGTTTAAGTTAAGTCGAGCTTAATGACTAATGCGACTTTCTCTGAAAATCTAGTTTTAAGAGCAAGTCGTGCAAGCCGCCCTTAATAAATTATTGTTAACGTGTGCACGTCACAAACAACAAAACTAAAGTTGAACAAAATAATTTATCATCATAGTTGTGAAAATTGTAGGTAGTTTTAAATAAAAATAATCTAAGATGTCAATTAATTATTATCAAATATTGTATCGTAATTTAATAAAGATCAATTTAATATATCTCCAAGTACACACACACACTTATAACATAAATGCAATATGTTAATAATTATAACATTATGCAGAAACAAGTTGTTCATAACCTTAAGTGGCAATGGGCAGGGCACATGGCTCGCAGAACAGATGGTCGATGGGGACGAAAGGTTCTGGAGTGGCGACCACGTACCGGAAGACGCGTTGGAAGGCCTCCAACAAGGTGGACCGATGACCTGGTCAGGGTCGCGGGAATCCGATGGATGCGTGACGCACAAGACCGGTTGTTGTGGCGACGCTTGGGGGAGGCCTATGTCCAGCAGTGGACGTCTTTCGGCTGATATGATGATGAAGTTGTTCATAAGCCACTAAGCGCCTACAAAAACGTTGTTAGCAATGGTTCTGAGAAAAAACATGTCAATAATTGATATACAGGCGTTTAATGTTTTTTATTAATAAGTTTTTATAGGAGCATCTTAGAGTTGTGGAAAATATATATGTTAAGGTAGCAATCAGGTAGTAAATATTTACATTAACAGCGCGGTTAATACAATGCTAAAACTATGAGAACTTGAAAGTGGTCAGCCAACCTGACGTCAGGTTGGCTGACCACTTTATTTCTTTCATAAATTTCTTTACGAAAAGGTAGCAAATATTTAACTATAGGTAGTAAATAGTAGCAAATAGGTATTAAATAGTGCACATGGTCTCAAAGCCATATCTCGTTTGGTCCAGCCATCCTGACGCTGACTGGTAATTCATGTAGCACAAAGGGTGGAAATCATCTAATGACATTAAAGTTCAATTAGCAACACTGCAAAAAACAATGCGGTTTCCGCAACAAACTACACAAGCACGATGACAAGTGACGGGTGCCCGCGCGGGCTCCCACTTTACACAGCGTTGGCTTGGCCCTTACTGACTAAAACCACACCCTGTGTCCGTCAGTAGCCCTTTGCGTTCCAGGATTAAGGTTTCCTTTTCAGAAATTACCCGTGGTCCTACTCTTAGCTAACGTGCATCCCCCTTACTGGGCACTTCGTGCTGTTGATGATTGGGTGGTTCAGTTAACTACTGAATTGCCGGACGGTCTGCTGCCCATTGTACGACGTCGACGAGCCCGCGTCTACCCTGGCTGGCGCTGGTAGTCGGGGTCTGAATTTCGGCAGCTGGGTCGTGAGGAGTGAGGACGCTCGGTCCCTCACGCGTGCGGCCTCCTTCACTAGTATTAATACTTTTCAGGAGGAAGCGACCGCCTGCCATTTCCGCTCCGGATCATGGCCTAAGGCGATTCTCACACTGCCCCGCATGATGCAGCATGGGGCATGGATGCGTGCTCTTTCGTTGCTTGTAAGTATCTCCGTTTGTATGGAAAACACGCACAGTCCAACACACTGAAAATGCATCCACGCGCGTTCATGCGGATCACGCGCATACACGCGGAGAAACGTGCAACCCCGCGCGTGGGTGCGGGGCGAGACGCAAGATATGGCACACCGAATCCCGCAGTGCCGCGCGTGATTTTGAATGGGCGTGACGTGTGTGTTTGTTTTTGTGTGTGTATTTGTGACCGTACAAAAACCAAACAGTATAATGGCAGCGTCCCGAATGAGTTCCACACCATTTCTATCAAAACGATCGTGATGCTCAGTACTGCACGACCACCATAGAGAACGGCGAATAAATGAGAGCCGCCGTGCGTGAATCTACAAAACGCACCTACGCGCGTGTGTGCGTATAAAACACGTACGATGATGCAAATTTGCACTCCCGCAAGTAGGCGCGTAGATACGTTTAAACGCAACATGCAGCATGATGCGGGGCAGTGTGTGAACCGCCTTAATCAAGGCCTGGCGTGAGAAATCCACGAGAACACGCGCGGTGTACCGCTTAAGGGGGGCTCACCTCCACCGTATCCTCCGAATGTTCATTATCAATAGTAAGTTTAGGAAAATAATATCTATTAGTAAGTTTAGAAAAGAGTTTCCGTCTATGTTTAAATAAAACCAATTGTGTGAGAGATCGACATTTTTTTAATTCGTTTGAAAGACCAATCACTGCCATTCGCTGATCAACGTGTAAACGAAATGTCCCCATTTTCCGTAAATTGTGAAATGGCTTAAACGATGTCGTAGCCAAGACAAAATCGTTTAAAAAATCATAATTTCTGCCATAGATACAATTCTACATCTGTCATCTATGATTTTATTGATTATTGTTTATAAATAAATACTATTTCAAAACAGAGTTTGAACCATTGTACTGCTATTCCTGCCGCTGTTTATATACAGTAGCGAAGGCTAGCAGACGTTTCAGTACTCTCTGTCTCTGAAGTTTGCTGGCACAGCTGCAATACTAGTTTCATTTTAAACTAATTTATTACCCGGTAAGTTAATACTATTTAAGTACCTTCGTGTTTAATAGTAGATTTAAATCATACCTTTTTAATTAATATCTATTAAAATGTGGAGGCTCGTATCGAAGACTGAAAAACTGTAAAAGAAAATATTTATAAGTAGGTATGAATATTGTCAGTAATATACCTTTGTTATTTTTATTACATTTATACAGTCCTTCAAAGCACTGCTGTGAGTTTCCCTATTTCCTAGTGTTCCATAAAATTCATGAGTTAATTGGGACACAATTTTATCAGGGATTTTTACTAAAATAAATACTGGGTAAAGTGGGGTCAATAGAAACTAAAAAATAATAATTAGGATTATTCCTTTGATTTCATATTTTTAATTTTAAACCATTTTTGTTTCAATATTGAATTAATAAAAAATATTTAAATGCAGCAAAAAAATTTTAAATAATGTGAAAAGCAGCAAAATGTTGTTTCGTCTGTACACACCCGATTTGTTTCTATTCACCCCGTTTCACAGTAGTTGGATTCCAGTAGACAAAAGAGGTAAGAAGGATTACCTATTATCTGATAAATAATTGAAAGATTTCATGATTACTGTTGGCTAGAAGCACGGACATCCCAAAATTTACCTATAACTATGTATGTCCTTCCTACTCTAGTTTTATTATGAATAGAAACACAAAGTACACCAAAATATGTGTAATTTATAATATAAAAATTAATAGCTGAATGTGTTGCTAAGCACAAATCTTGTGCACAGCTGAACACTAATTCTTTTTTTGTTGTGTCTGATATTGTCAGGAGAAGGTTTTTATGGAAGAAAAATCTTAGTGTTGGGTAGGGCAGTGTTATAGCTATTGAGGATTCGGTTAACGGGAGCAAAGCTGCAATATTATTGCATCATTAGCCCCCCCTAGCCAAGTTACAATTGTTTCGTTTAGAGTTAACACTTGTAGATGGCTGTGCTCTAATTTCTTTGTTGAGATGACTTCCGGACAAGGGAATTGGGGGCGTGGCCAACTACAAGCACTAAGTCCAAACAATTTGATTGTAACTTGTCTAGGAGGGCAGTTACCAGTTTAATTTGTATACCATCTTTCCATTCATAGTATGGAGAGCTGTAGCGAAACTAAAATGTACAAAAGTGGTTTCGGTATTCCACACTTGTGTTAAAGTGGGTACTTGTAAAATCTTATCGACGTAGTAAAGTGGAGGGTAGAAGAGTTTCCTTTAGATCACTATTGTATTGGTTCTGCTATATAGCACAATAACCATAAAAATTAGGCATATACATAAAAATTATAGGTCAAAGTCTATTTCTATTTCATTAGTCATTATTAAATTTCTTGTTATTTTACATCCAAAATACATAGCTAACAAGGCATTCATCAACCTAACTGTTGCAGCTAGCTTTTTAGCTAAAAGCCCGGGGTATAATCAGAGTGCGAGAGTAGCATCCATCATGAAGGACAGGCAGCCACCCTCTGTAAGTACATATATGACCGTTTTCATTATATATTGCTTCTTTGTCCCACAGACACTACAAATTTTGTAACTATAGTGTTTTCGTCCTTTGATGAGTTCCCTGACAGTTCTTGTCTGACAATTAAAGTGATGAGACCTAACGAAATTTAATCGATTTTTTTATAATATCGAATCAGTTGGCAAAGAAAGTGGAATCGGATTGCTAATTTTTACATAGGCTACATAACATCATGGGAGCAGAGCAAAAACCTGATATACCGCCGACGAAACCGCGGGGGACCGCTAGTGATAAATAAAACGCAGTATGTTTAAAATATTAATAATTTATTTACTCTTCACTGTCAGAACTTGATTCTTGATTAGAGCTTATATCCATATCGGAAGGATACAAGGCAGACGCACTCGTACTGACGCGACGCGGTCGCGATTGCAAGATGGCCATTCCGATTCATCAATTTTTTATCGATTAGTGTCGATTAGGTAGTGTCAATCTCTATAGTCAGAAGTTCCGTTCAACGCATTACACATTTTCTAAATTCACCACCTGTCCGCACTGGGTCAGCGTGGTTGATTACGGCCCGTTCCCTCTCCTAGAGAGGAGGCCTGAGTCCCAGCAGTGGGAATTTTGTAAGGCTGATGCAGTCAAAAGACAGAAAATCTCACACCAGTTTTGCCAGGGACTTTTTCAGCTGCATCTGGGTTAGATTGAAAGACAAACCTAACATACTTTTGGTAGAGAAGAGACTTGGCTTTATTTTTTCATGTATTTGTGTTCCGCGCTGATGTCTGCAACTGTCTAAAGCGCATGTTTTGCGTACGGGTTAGACAAACTGACTAATGAGTCATTCGATCAGCTTTTCAAGGATGGCCATCAGCACCTTGTTGTTACTGAAGGCTTGTTTTCTTATCTTTATTATTTGGTCTTTGTATTTAGTGCATGTACGACCATTGTATATGGTCGTAGTGGCCTTCATTCCACCAGCTATTTCTAGACCAGAAACAGATTAGGGTTGAGCTACATCTGGCCGCGTTGAATTGCCTTTCCTGTGCTTTTATCCTATCCTCTCACTTAAAACCGTCATTTACTAGAGTGAGAATGTAATCGGGAGTGCGATCGCACGTGGCGGAATCAAGGAAGCGGTCATTATATGTTAAACAACTCTTAGGGCGCCTTCAAATTAGCCACAACGTGCCTCGCGACAGTAGCGCGGCTATAGCGGGACAGCCGGACGTTTTTTTTTTTATATGGAATAACTTGATTACCTATCTTAGGCCTCCCCGAGTACCTACCTATATTCAGAATTCCCACATAGACCATGTGGGAATTCGATGAACCTATGATGTGCATGCGTATGTGTGCACTTAAGGAGCATTGCTCGTCCTTTTCTTGTCTTCATGCGAGTTCTGTAGTACGAGGGACTATCAGTGACGGGCAATGCTTTTTATATCTGTTAGAGGTTTGTGGTAAGATCCCTCATACCTCCACTGAAAAAGTAGGATTCTTCGACCATACGGGTGTTATGTCTGATTCGATATCTTATTGAGAGCTGTGGTGGCCGAGTTGTAACGACTGAGTTTGAGATACAGCCAAGCGCATTACTTTGTGTAATGTTTTTCATCCCCACTGCTATCAAACGGTGAAGAAAAATATTTTGATTTCTCACAATGTTTTTCTTCACCGCACCGGGCGGCGTGTTCTAGTACCGAAAATTCGAAGGCAGGTGACATTTACCAACTCGCACTGGCCCCGCGTGGTGACCGTGGTAACCATTCCCTACCCTAGAAAGTCCTCTCTAGGGTAGGGAATGGTTAATAGCAGCAAGAACATTATATGACTGACTATGCTATGCCATGTTTTTATTAATCGCAGCTTATGTTTTTAGGACGATCAGATCAAGGAGTATGTGGCGCTGGTCCTGGAAAATTCGGACCTGGAGAAGATAACGATGAGGGAGGTTTGTAGTTTAGTGATGAACCACTACTCGGACTTCGAACTAGCCCACAAGAGGGACGTCATCAAGGCGGCTGTCAAATCGGTTAGTACCACTCTGCTGGCAGTTGTATTTGTTAGCTTAGAACTGTCAGAGGCGTAGCTAGGTAACTAACGGTCCTGGGTCAAATAGATCTGGGCCCTATTTTGTACTTGACAAGTCTTCTAATATCTTCTGATCTGTATGTAGCGGAAGGAAGTGTCATACTTTTACTAACATAAACTAAAGTAGTGTAGCTATCTTTATTTCAATTTCGAAGATGGAAGAATATTCTGTTAGTTTAATAAGAAGTTTGCTAAACAAATTTTTCGGGCCCCAGGGCACTGCTCCACTTAGCCTTTCGGTAGCTACGCCATTGGCCTGCACTAGAGCGTCCTAACCTAACCCCTGTTAGGACGCTAGAGTGCAGGCTACTAGTAGTAGTGCCTTTACTAGTTTTAATCCGTGAAGACAGCAGTTGTAAACTAACTCCCTTGGTTGGTAACCGCGTAGTTTAGGTACATCCATGTCGCAACACAAACCAAGCTCCAACCAAGGTGACCTTGGAAGGTAGGCTAGATTATATCCGTGTGGTCCTTAAACCTTTCGAGTATTGTAATTAATGACATAATAGCGAAGCATTCGCTTGTGTTCAAAAGTTGGGTAAATGTTAGCTGTTCAGGCATATAAATTAATAAGTTTACAAACTTCCAGATTATAAACGCCAAGCCGGCCACAGAACAGGAGGAAAATGTGGTGAAAACTGAGGAGACTTCCGAGGTGTCTGCAGGAAGGAACGCGAATGAGTTGGAAACCAGCCAGAAATGGGAAGCTGTGGAGAACGATTTGAATTTGTTGGAAGAAGCCGCAAGCAGGGCGCCTCAGTCTTGGGGAGGGGTAAGTCATTACATTAATGAACACTGACAAAACAGTATAGGTCAAAGATGGGCAAACTTTCCTAAGAGCGGCCAACCCGACGTACATTTTCATACAACCGCTCTTACGAGATTATGATGTTAATACACATCTCTCTTCAGATATTTTAGATACACAGATAGCTTGTTGATAATATTTAGGCTTCTATAGAAATCATATAAATTTGTGTAAGAGTAATCCAGTAAAGACGTCTGAAAATCTGCTATTTCAATTGAACTTTGACTCTCCATAATGTACTCATATATTAAAAATATATAAAAAAGTGCGTGTATAGAAGCCTTGCGAATTTAATTTAGATTTTAAATGATTGAATTTTATTTAAAAAATCCTTAAGGGTTTAATAAAAACACGTATTTCCTGGCACAAGTTTTGTGAAACATTCGAGTAAAGCGTAGAATTACCGTATGCCTTAAAAGTTTTCAGGTGTTATTTGTCTTTTTTCGCATAGTTTTGCGTCAAACATCACTATGAATTGTGTTAAATGAAGCTATAAGCTTTTAAATCATGTGTGACGTTGACGATAGGAGGAGAGGAAGGCCCATCTTAAAGGGCTTAGTTCTAAAGGCTACCCTTAGCATTATCTACATTATAAAAATCTATTTCATGCTTAATAGTAGCCTACTTTATAATTAAGCAATTTCTGTATTATGTACTTGCAAACATAATGTCAGTGATTGCTCTTGTGTATGTGCTAAGAAAAAGGGATGCACAAGAAGAATTTCTAATGATTATCTACAGCCCGATCTCACGCATTTTTCCGCACTAGGAAATGAAAATACAGGATATTGTGTCTAAAAGCGTTACGGATAAGATCAGATTTTCGAGTCAGTGTATTGAAATATATTTTTTTCTTCATAGATCGGTTCTCAACCGCGTCAAGAAGAGGAACGAATGAGTTTATTGGAAAAACTCAAAGACGATGAATCCCAGGCGGAGCCTGTTTCGGTAAGATTTTATTTGTTTCGTCAAATACTTGTAAACTTTGGTATCAATCTATAGGTACTGATACTAGCGACCCGCCCCAGCTTCGCACGGGCACTGACATTGAATATATTTATGCATGTGTATCGTATACATTTGAATGTAGAAAAGGAGGAGAAAGGTTTATGTGTATACACTATATACACATAAACCTTTCTCTTGAATCACTCTATCTATTAAAAAAAACCGCATCAAAATTCGTTGCGTACTTTTAAAGATTTAAGCACACATAGAGACAGGCGTCTTTGTTTTATGCTATCTATACCTACTGATATTATAAATGTGAAAGTACTTACTTACCTCTTTTCCTTTCTTATTTATTTTTCCTCTTTTAACAAGAACTAGCTTTTTTGTAACAGAAAGATGTCTGTTACGTAAAAGCTATTTCTTGATAAAATTTAGCAGAATTCTTTGCAAACGAGAAAGTTTTAAATACCTACTGGTCTTTTTTGCCTCTTGGTTTCAAAACAACAATATTTCGAAATGAAAATTTGTTTTTAACGTTTTCCTCATCATTTATGGTTTATATAAACCGTAAGCCATATAACCGAGGTAGGTAGGCGGCTCTGTTGAGGAACCCATATAAAAAAAAAGGAAAAAAAAGTTTGTCGTTACCGAAGCACCCGGGCGAGGGGAGCGACACGGGGTGACCTTTTCACAGCCGTAAGATGTAAAAATAAATTGCAGGTTTTCACAATAATTGTGAAATATTTTCACGGGATGAAAAGTCAAAGTCTACGCCCATAGAACTGGATATTATTACAATATAATGTTTAGTATGAATTTGTGGAGAGTTTTTTTTTAAGAAGTTTATATCTTTTGATGTTATTATGGATTTTGGTAGATTAATACCCCGGGCCATTACAAAAAAATCAAGAGTGAGTTTGAGTTTTTGATTTAAGTGGGCCCCAACAGTTTAACGAGCTTATCGTCGTTTTGAAAAGAAGAGGAAGAAGATTTAAGTGCTTTTTGATGGGGTTTGGTGGATAGGGATTCAAAAAGATTGTTGTTACAAAAAAAAACTTTTTTTTGCTAGATTTTATTGCTGGGTTATATAGGCTCCCATTTAAACAGATTAACAAAATTTTACACATCATTCAGACGACCAAAATGAAGACAATGGGAAAAAAAAAATAAGAAAGAAAGCACTTTATGTACTTTAAAAAATTCTTGAGTGCCGTATTCCCATGCATCAATTTTGTTATTTGAAGTCAAAATAAAAACGCTTTAATCGCTGTTTCTTTTGCTTGGATGCCTTTAGTTAGACGTACTGAACGCTGTGTCAAAGCATGTCCATCTATCTATTTTAATGGGACCTTATATTTATATGAATGTATGAATAATGTTTTATGATTTACGTTGTTTTTATTTATGGCTTCATTTCAAACACAATGTAAATTGTTTCTGAAAATAAATAGATTGATCATTGAATTTGTAGACCACAGAATCGCAGGACGCTTCCGAGCAGCCTGATGCAACTGAGGACGAAGTGGACGCGGAGTCCGCCAGCAACGTGTCGGAGACAGAGGAGGTCGGCTGTTCCTCCATCTATTGTGTGCACCGGGAGGGAGGCGCCGGTAAGCTTTTAGGGTGTTTATGATACATAGGTGGTCTGAAAAGTTTTCGACCTCACAAAGTTCTAAGACATTTTGTCTTTGGTATACTTTCTTTTCTGTATAATTTAAAGGTACCTTGCCTATGTCACTTAAGCACATGTTAATGGACATGTGTATTCTCCCCATGCTGACATAAGGTGCACAGACTTGGTCTTTGACTAACGTCCAAAGGTCCAAACTGAAGGTTTGCCAATATGCTATGGAGCGTAGTATAATAGGTGTTAAAATAACGGATCGCGTTCGAAACACTGTTCTTTGCTCCAAAACGCAAATCATTGACGTGACTCAGAAGTCTGCACAGCTTAAGTGGGTCTGGGCTGGACATGTTTGCTGTATGCTGGTCGAGCGGTGGGCCAGCCAAACACAAAGTTGGAACCCTGAAACCACACGAAGGGTTCGCGGCAGACCAGGAAGGAGATGGCGGGTCGACTTGGATGCCTTCCTTGGGCTGAGTTTGTCTTATAATGTTCTCACTGCTGGGAAGGAGTGAGAACATTATAAGACCGATGCTTGCTATGTAGTAGTAAGATCGTATTATTTTGCCTTACAGCATGATGGTATGTGTGGTTACAGGTGGCAGGGCCCCGAGGCGTCGCCGGCGCCCCAAGACCCGAGTGCTGAAGCCATCGAAGCTGCGACCCCTCACCGTGTTGCAGCGGATGATCAGGTTAGAGGAGCGCCACCTGTCGCTCACTCGGGACAACGCCATTGCTTTGAACCATGTCGCGGATTCTGTCGATAGACTAGCTAACTTCATAACTGAGTGCAGCCGTAGAATCGCAGGGGATATTGAACGCCGTAACACCCCGAACTAAGGTACTCGTGAACACGTTTTCAGCATAAAAATAATAAACTATATTATTTTTGTCTGTCAGTAAGATCATCAAAAACTTTTTAAACGTATGTTTTTCTTTATCAAATCAATTAAAACCAACACGCGTACCGCGCGTGCGGGTACATACAGTACGGCTGTTCTAAATTGGCGAGTTTGGAGCTAGGTTTGCGTACGAGCTTGTGCATTCTTAAAAAAAGCATGGTTTAAAAAAATAAATACCATTAGCAGTTGTAATTACTGTTAATAGCATTTATTTTTAAAACCTTTATTTTTGTAAGAGTGCACAAGCGCTGAAGTTCGCTGAGACTATGTTTGGGCTCGCCAATTTATAACGGCCGTACTGTAGCTTAATAAACGCTTATTCGTCATTATGCGCTTGGTTCAGCGGCAATGTCGTGCCATCGTACCATCGTGTCGTTGCCGAGTTTTAGTTTCGTATGTAAACTTCACGTAGGCATACTCTAAGTGTCATCATCATCAACCTAGCGCCAGTCCCGGTTGCTACCCTTGGCTTTCACCTCGGTGCCCGGGGTCCTCTTAATAACGCATACTCCAAGTGTATAATAACGAATACGCGTCATAAACCTGGTGGTAGGCCTAAAGACAACGTATCAAGAGTTACTTGTTTCATCATTTATAGGCGTCAAACGACGTTAAATTTCAACGCACAGTATCGTCTTTTATTTTTGATGTGAAACATCTATGTGGCGCGCCTTGGCAGTGTAACCGATTCGAAAGCAGTGACGGCAAAAGACATGTCACTACACCACCGTATGCTCATTCATACACAGTATACTCACATAGATGTTTTCTATCTTCATCATCTTTTAATATAGTCAGGTCTTTAAGTCAAGAGTAAATAGTTTTCTTCAAGGCAAGCGTGCTCCATCGCACAGTGTGTTAAAACCCCATTTTTGTCTCATCATGTTTTTATTCAAGAAATCGATAGTTTGCACCATTTTTAGTGCTAGAGTTCAACTCCGGCTTTGATACGACTTATAGTTTATTTTTAAAAAAATGTCAAAGTCTCGTAATATCCGCATCATGGAAAACGAAAAAAAAATTCTAAAAAATCAACTGAACTATTTATTCTAGTTTTTGTTATTTCCATTAATTGTTCATACAATACCCTGTCTTTTCTCTCATTTCGGTTGATCTAACATGAACTGGACGCGACATATGATTTTTTTTCTCATTTTTCGTTTTTATTTTTTTATTCAACCGTAACAACGTATTAGCAGATTATTTCTACTTTATAATATTGTTTACACTTAGTATTATATACAGTATTAAAACCATAAGCTAATTCCTTGTTATCTAGAAGTTGTTGATAATTTTGTATTTCCTTCAGGGCTGTCACTTGTTAATATCCGAAAAAACAATTATTTGACTCAATAAAAAAATCAATCAATCAATTTTTTGGTTTGTGCCCATAGTAAAAGTTGTTGGTTATCATGAGTACAATCACGTGTTTAAGTATCATACACTAATTACCAGTCACCCTATATAAACACAGTTATTACATAATTATTTGATTAATATAAAATAAAGAATACCAATGACAACAGGGTATGGTGTAAGTGGAAGGCATTACATTATGTACGTATGTACATTAGAACTTGAAAATAGTTTAGACTAGAGCTCTGACAAAGATTAAAAAATAAACCGAATACTTGGTTACAATTAACTTTCCCTAACATTGTAACCTTCAGTAGATAAATAAATAAATGAATTGAATCGATCCAGGAGACCAGAATATAATTTACATTAATTACACCATCGGCTATTGCTGTAAATAAATTAAAATATTATAGCGTTGAAAACAATTTTCAAAATTGTTTGAAGTGACAACCCTAACTGCGGATATTTCGGATATTACAAAAAATATCTATAACTTCTAGATAACAAGGAATTAGCTTATGGTTTTAATACTGTATATAATACTAAGTGTAAACAATATTATAAAGTAGAAATAATCTGCTAATACGTTGTTACGGTTGAATAAAAAAATAAAAACGAAAAATGAGAAAAAAAATCATATGTCGCGTCCAGTTCATGTTAGATCAACCGAAATGAGAGAAAATACAGGGTATTGTATGAACAATTAATGGAAATAACAAAAACTAGAATAAATAGTTCAGTTGATTTTTTAGAATTTTTTTTCGTTTTCCATGATGCGGATATTACGAGACTTTGACATTTTTTTAAAAATAAACTATAAGTCGTATCAAAGCCGGAGTTGAACTCTAGCACTAAAAATGGTGCAAACTATCGATTTCTTGAATAAAAACATGATGAGACAAAAATGGGGTTGGGGGGCTGTGCATCGTGGACCACATCACCGCATTGATCGCTTACCTTCAGGCGAGATAGTGGTCCAACGTGAGCCTATTTATAGTAGAAAATGCATGTTACCACATAATCACAGTATGCAACTTACACTCACAATAACATTAGAAATTTAAAAAACCTTTTTTACTGTCCGTTCAACCGATTTTCAGTTTTATTGCGTTAGTAGAATGACAAATGATGGCTGCAGTAAATAGTTGGTTTTGTAACCACTTTTTTTGCTTTTAATGCCATCCTTATGTCTACGGAATAGAAGACAAAATCGGTTGAAATGACAGTAAAAAAGGTTTGTTTAAATGTCTAATCTTATTCCGAATAGGATATAAGTACTTCTATTTTACTAAAAAAAAAACTTTTAGTGATCATCAGTATTATATACTACTCAATTAGGTACCCGTAAATTATCGAATTACATATTAGAATTAATATAATCAAATATAACCAAATCCTTTAATAATAATTTCACCGACACACGTTCAGTGTTTGAAAAGCAACATTGTATTCGAAAAGTAAAAATCGGTAGAGTACACTTTGATAGTAAAAAATACATTTCCAAGTGCTAATCTAAACTATTTACTAACAAATACTGACTTTCCGTAGCTGTAAAAATAACATGAAAGGGGTGTGCTCACAGATATAGATATACCTAGACAGCGCAAGAGCGACTACTTCGCGTACCTAGTTTACGTACAAAAATCGTAATTGGTCACTTTCGCGGTCAGTCTGCATCGGTGTACAGCGCTAGTCGGATATCAGTTAAAAATATAAAAATGGTTGGAGCGAGGGAGACGCCTTACGCGTCTTTGAATCGATTTGATTTTCCCATCACAAATAGTACTTGTGACGCCATAATAGGTTGTCAAGAAACGGCACGCTTGGTTTCCATACAGATTGTGATGCTTGCGTTATCTAGGTATATCTATATCTGTGGATGTGCCCTTCATTTTAATTCGTTCATCATTTCATTCATTCATTTCTATTTGGAGTGTTGATTGTCACAACTGGAGTGCTTGTATGACTAAATGTATGAACAAAATGAAGTATGTAAGGGTCGAATTGTGAATTCTACCAGAATTTGCAGTTCGGCAAGGCGCAAGTTTGTGTATGCATGCGGGTTTGATCCCCGCTCGACAATGTTGGCAAAAAGTAAATCAGATTAACGATTAACCTTTCGTGTGAGAAAAAAATCTTTACCTTTGTGTGTTTTAACGTCCAAATCCTACTTTTTAAATATTTTTTTTTGATGAAAGATACTTTATTTTTTTGCTTAGAAACTGTATGTTCATGTTTTGTCCGTAGCCCGTGACGGGAATGACAAGAAAAACCGTTTCAGTCAAACTTATTGATTCATTCAGAGTGATTCGCCTAGCGCAAGTTGGTTTTACACACTGCGATCAACACAAGTCGTTCAGCGCCCTGAATGGCCTGCTGTAAACTCTTAACTCTTAAATTAAAAATACGATAAAAAACTTAACCATGCTTGACGTTTAGATTATTTTTTTAATATTAACGATTATTTTCCATAAATTTCCATTACGATTAACACATGAAAAAAAAATATAATTACAATTAAAGCTAATCTGATTGAAATAAATCAATTAAAAAATAATTGATCATGCCAACATTGCCGCATTTAGTAAGATGATAAGGGAATTTTTACAAATATTTGTATGGCCTATAGATAGGTGTTAATTAGATAGGTCTCTGGATGTTCTCTGTAAGTGAGTCTATATATTTTTGATCGCACCCACGTAACAGGAGTAATTTTTAGTGGGGGGTGTCTTAAGAAAAAAGAAAATTGAGTAATTTGCTTTCCCACTTCGATATTTCAAAGGTAAGGTTAAGGCAGTTGTAATGTAGTAATGTTTGTTAAAAATATTTAAACCAATTTACCTGAATCCTATGTATTTCTGGATGCTGAGTCCATATTTGGTATTAGTATTTTTTTATCACCCACAATTCTCGCACAATATGACGTCAATTGTAGCTTCAATAATGAGGAGAAAATATAAAAAATAAAAATAAAGCTTTTTTTTAATTGCCTTATAATTTTAATAAGAAGAATATTGATTTATTATAATGCGAATAAAAAGAGCTTATTTTTTAATTTTTAAAATCACGATTAGCCGTCTTAGAGTACGAATTAAAAAAGGTAAAAAGTGCAATGCTTTCAACTTCGAAAACAAACAGCTGTGCAGTTTATTAGAACTACCCACTAAATAATATTTGATTTTATTGCAAACTTTATAACACTAAAACATATTGCCAATTAATTTAAATTACTAACACTTTATTATATTTAAATTTGGACAAACTGTGGGTGAAATAATGTGGGTGAATTTTTGTTAGTTTTTTTCGGAATCAGCACATAGAATTACATAAATAATCAGCTATTGAAAAATCTTTTTCATAGTTGCCCTGTGTAGCTACTGTCCATTTTCAAAACGTCACATAGATGAAAATTTATTATTTACCTGTGTAATCAGACGATAGTAGATTATGTGATAATTATTTATGCATATATATATTTTAATTTTGGAAAACATATGTAACTAAGATATTTTAGCCATTACGAAGTCACAGTATTATTTCTCTATATTATAGTTCTAGATTAAGTTAGAAGCTCTGCAGCTTGATTATATTATATTCTTTTGAGATGTGAGAATAGATCTCAGTTATATGTAAGTTAGATGCTAAAGCATTCCTTTAGAAGTTTATTGTGTGAATGTTACTTGGGGGCTGAGTTTGTATGTTTGTTAAAAGCCTTAGATACATTATGTTACCGACTAAACCTGATGAACTAGTTTCGCCCAGGCCTAAGCACTTCTACCTAATCGACAGGTCTCTGCTACTACCTGGGCTTTCTAATCTATCCGTGTCGGGGTGCACTAAAATCACGAGCTCACTTCGTCCACTCTTGGACTGATACGGTATTGGCCTAAGCGAAACTAGCCCACCCTAAAATCGGGTTGATCGGTAACTGATACATTAGGGGACAAACTGTCCCTCAACATGACTCCCGTTTCTTGTGACGCTACAACTTTACCGAGTGGTCCACATCTTGCTCCAACATTGCATAAGACGCGAAAAATGTTGAAGAATTTTTGGGGAACCTTTTGTCCCGTAATGTATCTAAGGCTTAATTATTTTTAAGATAATTTTAATCAGCATTTAATGTAACTTTTTATTGTTTTATCAGAATACACAAAGTGATTGTTCCCACCTTTTAATGTTTATTTAATTATTTTGAAAGTTATTTTAAATAAATGAAACACCGACTTGATTGTATTGTTTTATTTCCGCTCTCCACTTCCAGTCTATTATTTTAATATACACTATTATACAATAATACAAGGTATGTTACATTTAAATTATAACTTAGTGTGAAAGCTATGGGTCCGAGCTTGGCCATGTTCTCGCTAGATGGCGCTGCACTCGACATTTTTAATTCGTTTCTATTGTTTCATGGGAAAGGTACTCGGACATTTCACCTTATAGAACTTGGGTCAAATTTATTTATTGCCTATCAATTTATATATTATACACATACACACATATCATAGCTTTAAGTAAATAACAGCTGAGCGGGTTCAATGACCGTAGATAGTTGTCAGTTGATGAGTACCTACGGTCATTGAACCCGCTCAGCTGTTATTTACTTAACGAAATGAATTTGGTATATGCATAAATTAATTTCGTTTTTATAAAAAAAATACTTTATTTTTTAATTTAATCATTACAAATCGATAGTGTTTTATGTACCGGATTGACCCTCCACGGGATTAAAATGACCAAAATTTAACTGTGTATATATGGCTATAGTATAGTGCATTACTTAGGTAAAGTTTGACTTAAAGGTGGACCAGACGGTTGTAATCCACCAGAGTCGAGTTATACGTTTTAATAATAATAATTAGACTCATAGTTTTGAGCTTAACTCTCTAACATTACCCCACGCTCGGGCCAATAGCTTTCATCTACAATGTTTACACTTACATTTTGTTAACTTACGAACTAACCGAGATCCAATAACGGACGGATTATTACTAAAGTTAGTATGTACAATATTTGACTAATTCAATATACAGAATATTATTTTTCTTGTTAGTAAAATATTTAATGTCTTATTAAGGCATCGCATTGCGTAGTTATAGTCACTATATAAAAATAGTGGGTATTTCACATAAATGTTATTATTTTGTTCATAATGACGAATAACGGCTTGCGTTGATTAAGCTACTTGAGCAATTTTTTGATCCATAGTTATTTTAACCAATAGTTAATTATTTATTAAATTGTTTTATATTGTCTGTCGACTACTTTTCTGACTGATTGAATAAATGCATTTCGTTGTAATTTAACAATTAGGTACCAACAATTCATGAATACGGATAAAAAATTCACCCTTACTCGGCGTCCTACGTGATGCGGATTACGTGAATGCAACGCGACACGTCGACATAGTGCTATGGGCGCCTTTATTTAATTCTTTGAATACCGTCATTAGAGACACAATAGAAAGACAATAAGTGTGCGAACGCCAGCGTTTGTTTGGAGCCTGGAGTTTAAAACAAATTACCGTGCGGTGGAGAAGAATTCACGCGAAAATATTTAAGATATTGATCCCTTTGCTTCGCTCGTTGCCGTATCGCACCCACGTGCCTTTGATCACGTAGGCAGCTACAACATTTTGGTAATCACAATTAGTTGCCGCAGATTAATTTCTACTGGGAGGCTTAACTAACGCAGCTTGGGATATAACATTTAATATATTCTTTCCTACTACATTATACCAACTGTGAACCATGTCAACAGTAGAGAAGTATTTTTATTGGAAAATACTTTGCTACTGTTCACATAGTCGATGGAAAACGACTAAAAGACCGCGGCCTGCCCTTAGTCGCTCTTTTGGTGTGAGTTTACACTAAAGGGATGAAGCTTTATAGGGTATTATATATCTCCAACCCTCTTTCTCGGTTGCCTTAGATCGGGCCCACTTCGCACTGAACACCCAATTGCACGTCGTACTTCATGACGTCAAAGACACCATCAGTAAGAGCCTGATTTAACAGGAATTTTCCGACCCATAGGGCCGAGACACCAGAATGTCAGCGGCCGGACGCGGATAGAGCTACTAGCTTTTCAAGCTATACTGGTCTTTTTGAGGATTTAAATAAAGTTTAAAATGCTTTAACACTGAAGGTGCTCACCACGTCGCTGCTGAACGCTGCCACTCTTAGTACTGACGAATACGATGCGAGGAGGATTGTCCTTAACTGATACCAACCCGCACTGGGCCCGCGTGGTGGTTTACGGCCCATTCCCTCTCTTAGAGAGGTGGCCTGTGTCCCTGCAGTGGGAACATTAAAAAAGGCTGATGATGATGATGATGATCTAAATGGCGTGGTCCAGCTATAGCTTGGTCTCGGGCTTGGCGGGCTGCTTGCGGAAGGCGTGCAGGCGTCGCGGGCGGCGCTCGTAGTCGGGCTGGCGGTAGTAGGCGTCGTACGTGGGGCTCTGCAGCTGCGACGCCGCCGAGCAGTTGGAGCGGTGCGAGCTGTCGTTGTCGTCGGCGCTGTCCACGTCACCTGGGGGAAAATACAAACACGTCAATTTAGGCACCAGTCTCCCACAATAAAACAGTTACACAACATTTAAAGAAAATGATGTAATTGTATAGTATCGTGGTGAAAAATAAACATATTTATTATTATTAATTTAAATTGAACCATTATGGCGGTTGACTTTAAATGCGTAACCGATATTCGGATCTCAACAAGCGTAACCATAGAATAGAATGCATTTATGTGTCAGGGTATTGTACAAAGTTGTTATGTGCATTAAATATTATAGACTAAAGCCTCTTAAAAAAAAGATAGAAGAAAAAAAAATATAATCAAAATATTCTGTAGTTGCGTAGAACAGATGCTCGCTGGGGGCAAAAGGTTCTGGAGTGATGACCGCGTACCGGAAGACGCAGCGTTCGAAGGCCTCCCATAAGTTCGACGATGACCAGGTCAGGGTTGCTGAAATCCGATGGATGCGAGACGCACAGTTTCAAGTTGTGTTTAGCTGCTTACCGTCACTGCTGTTGTTGCTGGGCACGTGCGCGTCTCGCAGCCGCGGCCGCCGGCGCCAGTAGCGGAACTCCCGCGGCAGCGTGTACGACCGCGGTAACGATATCTGTGGGGAGTCATGGCTTTACTACAAAACTCTAAAGAAAGACATAATGGGAGAAAACTGCTTCATATTAGTACATAAAATAAGGAGCACAACGAGGAGGAAACGTTTCAAATAGGATTTAGAGTAGACGATTTATATTAGAAGCTAAAGCTATACTAATCAATTTCTATATAAATCAATGCCACTTTTCGTTGTTATTTTATAACTCAAGAAGGGGCTCACCTATCCAAACCAAACGTTTAGGCTTTGTACGGACAATTTAGTAGATGGTTTATGTGAAGTTTGCACAAAATCGGTCGAGCGGTTCTTCATTTATTACATTTTCTGTTGCCGGGAGCGAAGCCTCGCGCAAAAGCAAATATTATATAATGGAATAATATAAAGTTGAAATCCCAAAAAGTTCTAACTTATTCATAAAACCAAAAAATATCGACTCCATTGTATAAGAACAGGGTCATTTGTATTAAGATTTTATTAGTTGTAGTGCTATCATAGGGTTGTATGTAGTGGGTTATCGATATCACCTGGCTGTCGATATCACTGGGCGGGCGCGGCGTGTCGCGCGCGGGCCCGTCGGGGCTGGACTCCTCGCCGCTGCTGCCGCCGCCTTCTTCCTTCTTTCTGTTGCTACACAAACGTGCTTTTATCAATCACAGTTTTATCTTTATTTATATAAAGCCTGCTCTACACTTCTCGCGAAGTTGGTCGAAGTTGAACGTTCTACCTTATTCGTTCTAATCTAACCTAACCTATCCATGTCAGGGTGCTAGTGCCAAGTCCCTTACTGATTTTATTAAGATATACATAAGTTAACGAGACTCACGTGTAAGGCGCGCCCCAGTGGCAGCACACCTGCCTGTTGCAGCCCTCCAGGTAGTGCGGCGCCAGCAGGATCTCCGGGGTCCGACACCTCTGCATCTTGCGCATGTTCTCCTTCTTCCCCATCGGGTACTGAAACCTCTCACAGTTCTGGTTGTACCCGCAACCCACTTCATTATAATTATTCCTTATATTCTCTATACCCTGGACATTTAAAGCATTATGCACATTGTGCAACGCCGACACATATTCGTCTTTACTCTCGTATTTCGGATACTGGCTTCCATCGCAGTATCCGGAATACTCCCCTATCTGTCGATGGTCTTCCGAGTATATCGAATTTTGAGCTATTCTAGGCTTATCTAAACCAGTTTCGTAGTTATTACTAACATCTGGCATGTAGGTCCTAGGACTATTATTCAGTACATTCCTAGGACTACCACAGTTAGCTTCATAGTTACGATTCTCTAAATAGTTAGGTGATCGTAAAGGCGTCCGTGTGACGTCATTCCTCATGTTCGCTGGGTTCTCGTAAAACGTTCGGGTGTTGTCGTATCTGTTCGGTAATCTTCGGATTTTTAGGGGGTCGTTCAGGTCGGTGGGGTTATTTGAGTCGTTGTTTTGGAATGTTATGTTGATGTTGAAGTCTGGTTTTATTTCTGTGTAGGTTGGGTATATGTTGCAGATGGGGTAGTTTTGGTAGGAGTGTGTCATCTCGATGCTGGGCCACGCCGGGGGTTCGGCATGTGTCTTAGCCCTGGGGATGGGTTGTCTTTGTAGGCTGCTGTATATCTCCTCGGCGGCGACTGGTGTGGTCTTGGCTAGTTTGCCTTGTTTTATTTCCTCCTCAATGACGCGTAGTTCTGCGAGTTGCTTTTGTTTCTTTTCTTGCAGTTTTTGCTGGATATTGACGCGAGAACCCACGCTTGAGCCTTCGTTTTCTGAGGAACCACCCTGAAAGAATACCAAGATTTAAAAAACGGTATTAAAATTGAACATCAGGAGTTTGAAATCCAATACACTGTGTTTAATAAAACATCGCAGGCGTTTTATGAATCACATCAAGTATACAGTGTGTATTTTAGTGGTGAACTTTTTGGCAAAGAGTATGTTAGAGGTTCAAAAATTACAACAATAATGTGGTCATCTTGTACGGTTGAGAGTCATGACAGTCAAAAACAAGCTAGATGCCTAACTGTGCTACTTGTATAATATAAAAATGGGAATTGAACAAGCAAGGCAGTTAGTCAATCGTTCAGTCGTGTTGTTATAGTACAATTTTACACAAGTGCAGAAAGTTAGTCATTGCAACCGAGGCGTAATTCACACGAGCCGTAGGCAAGTCATGGAGCAAAAGGCTGCAGCGACAAATTTGTACGCGTGTTAAACGACGTTTTTCAATATACGTGCGACTCGTGGGGGTCGATGAGCACCTGATACAATATACTGTTACAATAATTGTGGCGGGGAGGAGGGGGTTGTCTGCACTAGTTAGAAAAATGGCCATTCCGTGCTTGTATACTGTAGGATAAGAGTGGATTTCCGAGTAAGTGTTTCATTAAGCCCCAAGCGAGCGCCGGCGCTCGAAAATCTATTGTTCTTAATTGTGTCTGCAATTACCAAGGTCAAAAGGTTAAAAAATATGTAATGTATGTAGTAGAGTTAGTATGAACGGTACTCACATGATGGTTGTGCGCGTGCGGTAGCGGCCGGCGCCAGAAGGCGGCGGAGGGGGCGGCGGGCGTGGCGGGGGGCGGCACGAACGACGTCGGCTTCTTCTTCTTGCGAGCCTGCGCCGCGCTGAGGGGGGAACGTACCAGTGAGGTTAGAGGTACGCTGAACAAGGTGTAAAGTACCATTTTCCACCTCTGTTGAAAAAGGAGGATCTATGTGTGTAAATGTCGATGGTTGGAGAGGGTAGTCAAAAAAAAAAAAATCTTTACTAGCAACTCGCTCCAGCTCCGCACGGGTACTGATATTGAATATATTACGCATGTAATGCATGTATTATACACATAATCCTTCCTCTTCAACCACTCTATCTATTTAAAAAAATGCATCAAAATCCGTTGCGCACTTTTAAAGATCTAAGCAAAGAGACAGCGGTAAGCAAATTTGTTTTATACAGATTTATACTATGTAATGATTGTACACCGCATTATTTGTAAAATATAGGACAAACATTATTAAAAATAGGTAAGGGTACAATGGGTGGTCTTATCGCAGGGCAATCTCTCACAGACAACCTTAAGATGGGCTAAGCGAAAGGAAATAAATTTAAAATTGGGGGGATATCGTGTGATATAAAAGAAATGAGAGTCAGTGATAATGTGATGGTTGTAAGGACAGAATCAAGTTGGATGTTACGGGTTTTTTTCCCGCGAGATGGCGCTGAAGTCAACATTTTCAGTTTTATTTTCTTTTGAGTGTAATTGGAACAATATTAAGTCGCAGAAATAGTAGGGCGATAATTGGACATTCCACTTTATCGAAATTAGTCAAAATACGGCATGAAAACCCTTCTGATTCTATAGGAATTGTTATAGGACAAGGCCCAAGGGCCTCTGAGATGATTTGTAAATTACCTGTTACTGACGGGATTGGAGAATCTACAATTGAACACCCCCGGTATCGTTGGATTGTCCGCTTGGTTCGACTGCTTGCCTACAAACAGAAAATTAAAATGAAAGAAGTTTAAGACATACAACAATGTTTAGGCGCGTTTATAGAAGTTACGTACCATCTTTATTTTGTGATGATGTGTTCGTACTATTCGTCCCTTGTTGATGTTCACCTAACATGTAGCCAAGCCGTCGTACGTGGAAATATCTGTGAAAGAGAACATAAATTCAGACTGAGTTGTGAAAATCAAAGAGCCAGTACCTCAATGTGAGTACTGGCACTCAGTTACATATGTACGTTAACATTGGAAGCCACTGACTCCTATGATAAATATAATACCACACTGAACTGGCTGCCGTCAAAGTGTTTTTGTTACCGTTTGACATTCGCCATATTGGCGCTGTCGGTCACGGTGACTGTAGCGAGTGTCTACGGTACTAAAACTGGTAATGTTGCGCCGCATACAGTATTGGTCAAATTAGATTTCGGTACGCTCGCGAGTGGCGCTTTAAATAGGTATGTACAAAAATGCTGTCAAAAATACAAAACAGACTGACCAGTGGTAAATAGTAAGGGTGAGTGTTGGAGGCTAATTACAAAATTATTGAAAAAAGATTAGTGCAGTGATTCAATGATTAGTTGTAGCGCTGCGAAATCAATTCATGCACGCAACAAATATTTGTATGATACACAGGTAAGTGATACTAACGAAGATACTTTGATTTAGGAGTCTAGGTATGTTGTGTATGTGAGTTTACATGTTCTAAAATCAACATTATCGGCTGATAATACGCCAGCCGATAGTGTTTCCACAGCTAGGAGACAGTTGGGCTGAGTAGTGGGCTATAATGTAACGTGGACTCAGTGTGGGTCAGATCTGGTATGTCACATGTTTTTTTGGTTCTAATATGGTCGTATTCTTCATGATGTGTTTTTTGCACGGTTTTATGAAAAGTCCAGAAATTAGATTGCAAGTTTCTCCTTCTCACGATGCTAACACTCATTGTGGCGGCTAGAAACGTATTACGCGACCAAATAGACCACCACCAAGTCCTCACCAGCAGAACTTACCTATAGTATATGAGCATGAAGGCGATGCCGGCACAGAAGGCGGCGGCAGCAGCAGCGGCGAGCGGCGCGGGCCGCACGGCGCGCCCCGACCACCACCACGCCGTCACCAGCAGCCAGTTCTCCACGCACATCACGCAGTAGAACGTCACCTGCGCACACCGCAGCAAGAATAATAACTTCAATAAGCTTAATAGTAACTTCAATAACTTTAATAATAGCTTCAATAAGCAAGAAATCACCATAATAAAGAGCAATATAACATCTATGCAAAAACACATGACGTCATTGGAATCTTGACCGTTAAGCGTTCGATTGCGTTAACCATGTGACTCTTTAGTCAAAATTCGATCAATATGGAACTAAGAAAATAGCCCATGCTTTACTTAGATTATACTTGAAAGAATAAACAGGTTAAACGCGGGCAGGGCAGGGAAAGCAGTGTAAAACTCACAAAGGTCTGAATTACAAACGGTGTTCCCAAAGGTTCAATATTGGGTCCATTCCTTTTTCCATTCCAATGTAAAAAGACAGAGGTCATAGAACCATACAACAGTAAAGTTAAATATAAAAATAGAATTTGTTAGATAGACTAATAAATTTTTTATTTATGCAAGCTTAAATGCTGAAATCCGGTGTTTTTCAGAATAAAAATTAAAAACATGTTTAAAAAAAACCGGTGTGGAAAGGAGTGATTTATTGGGGCTGAAGATATAGCAAATGATCTATCCTATTGGCCAAATCAATTTGGCAAACGATGCACCAAACACCCTGCATATCAAACAAAAATAAAAACAACACGGACATTATAGGACATCTTTTGGGGTGTTTAATCTCAGCAGCTTTTGCTGTTAGAAAAATAAAACAATTTACAGATGTAGAAACCGCGTGTTTGGCGTATTTTTGTTACTTTTACAGCATCATAGTAACAAAAATGCTATATAGTATGCTGTGGCTTAACTTATTATTTTCTGCCTAAGATTCAGTTCCTGTAAGTTAACGCACGCGAACACATAAATAAATGCGATCAGCGCAAATAATCATGACATAAAATCAGCTACACGAATATTATACACCGTTAAATTTGATCGTTTTAATCCCCGATACACGAAAGTGGAGGGTCGATCCCCGATACACGAAACATTATCGATTTGTAAAGATAAAATAAAAAAAAAAAAGTTTTTGTTTCTAAAACTATACGCGTAAATTAATTTTAGTAATAGAAAAAAAAGTACTTTATTTTTTTATTTACAAATCGATAGTGTTTCGTGGGCAGAATGGGGGGCCAAAAAGTTTAAAAAATTTCAGAGGAGGGCCGGAATCATATAAAAAAATACAATTTAAATTTTATTCGTAGGTCCTATCATGGAATAATCAAAATCATGAACTTTTACCAATTCGTCTATTATTTTATTAACTACTATCTCTAATCTACTTTAAAACCGTCAAAATATGAATTATCTCGGGCCATATACTATTCATGTGTAAAACCGCCATCGGGCCGGATTAAAGGGTTTCGCAGGCCGGAGCTGGCCCGCGGGCCACATTTTGCCATCAGTGTTATAGAACTTACCATCTTCTGTCTATGATTGAGCTCCTGCAAGTTGACGTAGGCGAACACATAGACAAACGCGATGAGCGCCGACAAGTACGCCTTGCGCGGCCGACTGATGCGCTCGCCGTGGAACACGTTCTTAGGGGATATCAGCCACAGGAACATTGAGAGCCAGTGGAGACCTGCGGAAGAGGTTTACAAATTAGTTACACTTTAGTATTTACACCAAGTACAACCCCATTTTGTGTCCTGTCAATTTCTATCCAAACAAGGTTGCCTGGAAGTGCGATAAGGCCGCCGATTGTATGTTTTTTTTCCAATATACGGTTTTTTTTATGGTAGGTGAAAATCATCGAATGATGTATCCCACTCTTGGGCGGAAGGGAAACAGTCAGACTCTTACTGTCTAAACAAACTACCCCGTTCCTCCCTTGCCTTATTCCCAGAGCCCCGGTATAACGCTTTCGCACCAACCCTCGGCTTTAGGAGGCTTCGACCCTGACGAGTCCCTACAGTTTGCTGACATTAGTAATGGTGGAATACTAGAAGGGTGAAGGGTAGTTATAAAAACACTGAACTGGGGACCAAGTAGACCTCACTGATTTTTTAAGTGGGAAATCATCCAATTACTTCTCCCGCACTAGGGTAAGTAATAATAATGGACAGAAATAAATTATAAAAAAAGATTTTATAGACTTCCCATAGACTTGTGAAAAGAATAATTAAAAGAAATGTAGACGATAGTGTAGTAAATTAATAAAAACAAATAACTATAATATACTAACATGAATTTTATTACGTTGTAATTTTTTAAAATCTATATAAACCAGTGGTTGAATGCAATCCCACCTGATGCATGATGGTAAGCAGTGATGCAATTGTTTGTAATAGTATAACTGTTGTGCAGTGTTGTGGTACTCACCTATAACTAAGAAGACCCAGTACTCGTAGACTAGAGCGTACACTGTGAGCGCGCAGATCCGCGCCGATATCGTGCCCAGCCGCCACAGGAACTGTGCACAAAAAAATCTTTTTATTTGACTATTCTGACATCATGGTTTTTTTTTATGCTGGGTAAAATTATCTAATGACGAATCCCGCCCTTGGGCGGAGCGGGCAACAGTGTCAAACTCTTACTGACTAAACGACCCACCCCGTACCTTCTAATCGTTTCGGCCCAGCAGTTAGGCTTCTACATTTGTTGTCAACTCCTTGAGACGCGCGGCAACAGAGCGCGTCGTCGACGACTTGGCTTAGTCCGGAATGTTACCAGACGATCAGACGGCGGGCTTTCCATTGCTCACCGTCTGCATGTCCACACCTATGGTGGCCGGAATCCTGGCGGCTTCTGAGAGCGCCGTTGGCTTATCGGTCGGTTTCCTCCTTTGTTGACCAACGGGCTCCTGATCTGGGCCTTTTCCCATCTAATTTGCCTGTCAGTAGTAACTTTATAAGTGAATGAGTGATTCAGGGTCACACACAGGGTCGGCGAGTCTCACGCTTGTATAATAAATGATTAGTTTATAAGTTTGCACTGTTACTAACAAATATGGAATTTATTCTGAAATAAATGTTTATAAATGCGAAAGTTACGATGTTTGGATGTTTGTTACTCAATCACGCCAAAACGGCTGAACGGATCTGGATGAAATTTGGCACAGGCATAGGATACACTCCGGAATATGACATAGACTACTTTTTATCCCGGAAACCCCAACCCCGACCCCAATACCACGCGAAGCAAAGGCTAGTAACTTTATAAGTGAGTATTACTTGGAAGATGACGCCGAGCCAGGTGAGCACGAGGCGGTGCACGTTCTGCAGGCGCACGTTCTTGCTGAAGCTGGCCAGCGCCCAGCACACGGAGAACAGCGACAGCGACGCCGATATCACGTTCAGTTCCGCAAACGCTTTGTTTTCTGCAAATGTTACCGGTTGAGGACTTCATTAAAGATGGATTTTTGAATAATGTAGGCTCGATTAAAAAAAAATGGCTTATCGAGCAAGCTTTTTATTGTTTTGACGAATTCAAGGTTTAATTTTATTACTATTATGGTTTTTTTTTTTAGTTTTATAATTTTATTTAACTTTGACATATTAATTTGGACTCAAAAATGTGATTTTTTCTTCATCATCATCATCAGCCTTTTAATGTTCCCACTGCAGGGACACAGGCCTCCTCTCTCTAGGAGAAGGAATGGGCCATAATCCACCACGCGGGCCCAGTGCGGATTGGTGGATGTCACATGTCTTCGAATTTTTGGTTCTAGGACATGCCGGTTTCCTCACGATGTTTTCCTTCACCGTTTTGAGAGCAGTGGTGATGAAATAAATTACACAAAGTAATGCGCCTGGCTGGGTTTGGACCTACGACCTACGACTCGTAAGTCGGGGCCGTTACCACTCGGCCACCACTGCTCACTGATTTTTACTTAGTATGTTTTTTTTTAATTTTTAACTTGTGATTTGACTTTTTTATTATTTGAGTTCTTGGATTTGTTTGACATTTTTTATTTAATTTTATTTATTTTTTAGCATTTGACATTGTAATATTGTATTCGTAATCATTTGTTTATTATTACATAACATTCTGTATACCTACCTATTTATTAGTGTATTAGCATACGGCAGCGGAGGTGCCTGATTGGTAAGGGCTCCGACTTACGAGTTGTAGGTTACGGGTTCTTTAATTAGAGTTTTTATTAAGAGCAGTAGTGGTCGAGCTGTAAAGGGTGCGACTTAAAAGCGCCTGGCACCGTACGCAAAACACTCGCTTTAGACGTGGAGTTGCGGACACCAGCCTGATATACCAAAAGCGCCTGGCTGAGTTCGAGCGCGGTCGTGGGTTCAAACCCAAGTATTACTTTGTGTAATTTATTTCATCACCACTGCTTTCAAAGCGCTGAGGAAAAACATGTCATGACCATCATATTCTAGAATCGAAAATTCGAAGACATGTGACAATCACCAGCTTGTACTGGTCTCGCGTGGTGGATTATATTTCAATGTAAAATAATGACGATCTATCTACCTGAAGGTTCATCGATGCTCGGTTCCGGAGTGACAGCGAGGTCGCTGGCTGGTTCCCTGTTGGTGTCTTTGAACAGTATGTGCAGCTGTAGTAACAACATCGGCGCCGCTTCGCAGAACGCATGGACTAGTCGAAGCATACCTGTGTTCAACAAAACTTAGGTTAAAAGAGTATCTTCATTAAAATATCCTTTTATTTGATACTAGCTTTCCGCCAACGGCTTATCCTGCGCTTAAGTAGGTCAAAGTTTTTCCATACAAACTTTTGACCCTCGTTTCATCCCCTTAAGGGGTGAATTTTGGGAAATCCTTTCATAATGCCCGTTTACGTCATAAAAGGTAACCTTGTGCAAAATTTCACGCTCCTAGACCCAATAGTTTCGGCTGTGCGTTGATATGTCAGTCAGTCAGTTTATCGAGTTTTTTGACGCATTAGTAGATTAAGTACTTTTAGTTAAGTTTAAGTGTTTTATTTTTTTTATTTATATTTTATTATGTGTATATAATATATGTAGTTTTAAGTTTACTTTATTATTTAATTCTAATTTATTTTTCTTTGATTACATAAACCTCAACTGCAATCACTATCAATTAAAAAAAAACATCAAAATCCGTTGCGTCGTTTCAAAGATCTAAACATACATAGGGACCGACAGCGGGAAACGATTTAGTTTTATACTATGTACCTAGTGATGCATACTCACACAAGTCCCGTACTTGATGCTTCACCCTCCTTAACTCTACGGGTACCAGTAGCCTCGCATACCGCCATAGAACGCCTAGTTGGAGACAGTGTAGTAAGATGGGTAGCCATGGTGGACGCCCCTTACGACCCTCGCCTGCCCACCACACGTGGAGATACCAGCGGAGGGATAGCACCTAGAGGAATGACATTCAACGAAATTTTGAAAATAGAACTTTATTAGGGTATAATGTCAGTAGGTTTTATTAGATTACATACGTTTGAGTCAAAATTATGGTAAAAATAAGGGCAATACCAGGCTAAAGCTAAGATGGCGTATTAACTAACACACTTACATTCTGAAAACACAAGGTGGCAAGTTTAAAAAAAAAAGCGGCCATGAGTGTGTCGGGCCACACATTCAGTGTAGGGTGCCGTAGTTTCCTGTCGGTTAAGTCACTTCGACAATTTAATAGCTCATACCCCTCCCGACCCAATCAACTCAGGAAAAATCTTAATAGCGTGAAGAAGCCCATAGTACAGCGTCATTTCTCAGAAAATTGAGTTCCTAATTTTGTATAAACTAGACGGGTTATGTATGTTGGGTTTTCGGAGATAATTTTGGATTGCGTTTCACGCAGTCACTGAGATTATTCCGTGGACGGACAGACGGACAGGCAGACAGACATGGCGAAATTATAAGGGTTCCTAGTTGACTACGGAACCCTAAAAAGGATACGTATTTAAAATCGCGTTCCGTTACAATACAAAAATACAAACCTGTGATATTAGTAACGAGGTGATAACAATAGATATGGCAGCTGCAAATGTGCCTTTATATCCTCGTTCGAGCAACGCGTAGCCCATGACGACGTCGAACACCACGTCGCAGAAGTACCCAGCGAGCGAGATCACGTTGAACAGCACGTCGCACAGCGGCAGGAACTCCGCCATTTCCGAACATTTCTTTCAACTACTTATTTTTGATAAAATGTTTATAATCTTTTCGTGAATTTTCGTCATTTGCTGCAAAAATAATATTATTTTTTATTATATTAGATTTATTTTTAAAACAATTATGGATACGTGAACCATTCCGTAAAACGGAATGTTTTCACCTAAACGTTACGTTTCACTTAAAACTTTTCGAGGTTATGTTATACTAAAGTATCAAAGTAATAGAAAAACCATTCACAGTAATACACAATTACATTTTATTAACTATTTCTATATTTACACATTACTTTTGATTCGATCTAAATTACAATATATTTAGAAAAACGTCCTAATGAAGCGAAGCGTTCTACTTATGAAGCGCGACAGCGAAACGGAACGCCATTGTTTGTTGACGTTTCACCAGTTGACGAGTAACGAGAATTTTGTTGGTTATAAAAGTGCATATTCTAGTGTTTTCTTTAACTTTTCTACACAACAATGTCTAATTATACGGATTTAGTGAATAAATTCGGCAAGGAGACGTCTCGAGCCGCCTGTAAAAAGTGTGGTTATGCGGGACATCTTACGTTTCAGTGTAGAAACTTCATCAAGGTAAATGAACTTTATTTTAAATTAGGTTTTGTTGTTATTTCTGATGGTGTATTTACGAATAATCTTGTCTTTCCGTTTTTGTTATAACGTTATGCTCAATTTTAAAGATGCAAAACAAATATAGATGTTGCGCGAGCTATAATAAGTGCTAAAAGTACAAAAAGTTCATTTAGATAAGTTGAATGGACATTGTCTTTTAGCAGCCAGTTATTTCGTGAAATAATTTGTAAATAACGGTGTTAGTAGTGTATATATGCTACTCCTGCTTCATTATTGTATCATATACTACTGTATGTTATCCCATAATAAAAATGAAACAGATAATTTAGCAGGATAGACACATAGTTCTTTCGATTGTTAATGAGTCTTAACTGATTATTTTGTTAATTACGTTGTACCATTTATTCTACACCTCACATACATTCTACAGCTCATAATATTCACACTCACACACAGCTCACAAAATTCAATGTATACTATGAAGAGGTAAAATTGTTTCTATTGTAGTATGTAATCTCTTGAAGTACTGATCCAGTACTGAACTGTAATCACTGGGTGCCATTGTTTAATTTTATGTCAGAAAGATAATGAGTTGTGTGACATAGACCAGTGTTCTGCAAAGGGTGTGCAGCGGCACACTGGTTTAACATGTAAATAACGTTATATCTTAAGTTAATAGATAGATTGAAGAAAAAATTAGATCACCCGGATTGCATGTAAAAACGATTTTTCATTAAATTTGTGGAGTGCCTTCAAAATTTTGTCCTAGGTGTACCATGAACACAAAAAGTTTGCAGAACACTGACATAGACTATGAGAAAAAAAAACCATTATACAATGTTTTCTGATGATTGTTGTTCCAGGTGGATCCCAACAAAGAGATAGTGTTAGATGTGAGCAGTACCAGCAGTGACACGGAAGAAGAGTATGTCACTCCGCTGCAGAGACTCAGAGAGGCTGAACTGAGGCAGAAGCTTCAAGAGAAGTTGCAGAAGGCTAAGGAAAAGAAGAAGAGTAAAAAGAGAAAGAGATCTAGGTAAGTTGAAAGGTTTGGTAAGACTTGTTCAGATTGTAGACAATACTGAATAATAAAGAATCGTCATTCACTTTAAGAGTGAGTTAACAGATTGAGAGTGGTTGAGAGTTAGTTAAAAGTGCTTTGTTGTGTGTAATTGACCTTTTATATGCCGTTATTAGAGACACAATTAAAAAGTCATTGTAGATTTGAGCACTGGCATATGAAAGGTTAATTTTGAAAGATAAAATAGGTATTCAATTGTATCTAACTCATACAATCCTATGGGTGGGCAAAGAGCTCCCTGCATTCCTTCCATTTCACAAGAACAATAGAAGGACTGAAGGTAGCTACTTCCGGCCAATTGTTAAGGAAGACATCTAAACTGTCCAACTATCTTCTTAGTCTGCCGAGACCTTGTTGTGCGAGAATTTCCAAAATAAATAACATATTTTATTTAGTACTATTATTAACTTTATCCACAGATCCTCAAGCACATCATCAACCAGTAGCTCTTCGACATCATCGACATCCAGCAGTGAATCAGACAGAGATAAGAAGAGGAAACATAAGAAGAAATCCAAGAAGTCTAAATCTAAGAAGTCGCATAGCGATAGAAAAAAACATAGGAAATAACATTTGTGGATGTGTTTTAATTTATATTCTATTTGTAGGTTATTTTATTTATAAAAAGGAAGACTGCTCTGCATTCAAATTTGAGAGTAAACTCTAATGACAACATCAGGGTAGATACCCTACACTCGTAATTTTTAATGGGAACCTAGAGTTCATTGTCAATGGCTTACACCAACCTACCCTGCTTAGTTACAGTTAGTTGGGTTAACTCTACAGTTTGTGGTAACCCTTATGTGTACCCAAGTAGGAACTACTTGAGTTATAAAAGAATGACTCAGGGTTGCAACTCTACCATACTCTGGTTCCTCAAGGCATTGCCAGCAAACTGTAGGGGCCCTACAGTGTCGAAGCCTCCTTGTGTAACAGGAGAAGTTCTACAGTCAGTGCCTGACACTGTTTCCCGCTCCGCCCAAGGACAGGATTCTTTATTGGATGTTTTTCTCACCACAAAAAATCCTTCTCTGGTTATGTTTTGAATGTAGGGCTGATTAATGAGTACTTGTGAGAAGCCTATGTCCAGCTCTGGATGTCGTTTTAGCATTAATGATGATAATGAATTTAGCTCATAGATTAATAAGGAGTCGCATTTTAACACATGCCTCAATTAATTTGAATGCCATTCTAGTTCCAGTATAAATTAAATATGAAATTGTACCAAATATGCCTTAAATGTGTACCTGCATCCAGTTCCGTTGATCTATAGAAATAGTTGCTTGATATTAATTTTGTAAGACGATATTATTACATATTTGAAATTATAAAGAAAACATGTATATTATATTATTGATGCTAATTACAAAGAAATATTAAGAAGAAATATGAATTAACTCAATTTTCATCAGTTAAATAATTGCAGTTGCTTATTCCAGATTTTAGAGGCATATCATTAAGTTATCTACTGAACTTTTTATATACTAGCTAATTAAGTATTGTTTTAAATATAAATAATAGCTCAAATATGGTCTTCACAGAGTTACTGTGTCTCGAGTGGGATATCCGTGTTTCAAATTATCCACATTTTGAAACTCATACATTTCAAAATGCCTTACTGGTTGCTGCTGTACCTCACTCAATGGCTAAACAAGGTCTGTTAGACCTTGTTTATCCATTGAGTGAGGTACAGTTATGGATTAGCAGACATACATACATCTAGAGTATTTAAAGTAGTATATGACTTATTCCTGGGGATGGTATACCCATTTGTGACAAGTCATTCCAATCCACTCACGCATTTAAGCTTGAAGAAGTAACCAAGACACATACATACAATAATTATTAGTGAGATATTTCCCTAATTCTACTTCAAACAATAGATAAAGCAATAAATTGAACAGTTAAAATTAAAGGCTGATTTTTGTAATTTTTGAACTAGTTAAATAAGTTGATATTAGTGCAACTATTATTATGTAGTTAATTTTACCATGAGTTGTAACTTTGAATCTATTAAAAATTGTAAGTTTAAATTTTGTTTTATTTTACTTTTTTATTGTGTGCTAGCAGCATAAAGGCTGGTGTGCTAATAGCATACAAGTTGGTGTGCCAACAGTATTAAAGTTGGTGTGCCAACAGCATTAAAGTTGGTGTGCTAAAACATAAAAGTCACAAGGACACAAACAACATAGATTGGTGAGGCAACATTTAAAAATATATTATGCGTACCAAATAAGAGCAGGAAAGTCAATAACCTCGATCTGTCAAATTTTGAGTGAAAAGTATGGTTTGCAAAAATATCTTATTTGCGTATCAATAAAAAGTTTTTTTTGCTTTTTATTACTAAATTTTAGTTAATTGTAGTTGATGTAAAAACGTTAGGGTTTAATATAAATTTGCCAAATATATTGCCTTAAGTCGTAAATAGTTTACAAGAAAAACTATTTTCTTTCTTATTTTCATTGTTAGAAACAATTCGCCTTTTTCTTCTATTTACTACTACTCAGACACATCACACAGTAAAACAGAGATTTAAACAAAATTGAAAAACTGTATTCTGATTAAACTTTTATCATTCACGATTCGTACGTAAATTATTTTTTTTAAACAACTTTTTTTGACGTCACAACATTGCTATCGATCCTATTTTCATTTGGAACGGATTGTACTCACTACTGTAATAAATTAAAGGTGCTATCACCAAACTCTTAAGAAATCTATGTATGCTCAGCATACCAGTACTTGGGAGTTTGTTTCACTAGTTGGGCCCTGGGCAACAAATTAATTTTGGTACTGTGTGATTTTGTTCTGGTTAAATTAAATAAATTCTCGCACATCCAAAATGTTTTGTTTGGAGCAAGTAAAGAGTTAATGTTAAGAGTTAAACAAGCCCCATCATCACTACATCATTGCTTACCATGAGCCAAGATAACAGTCAGTGTGCCTATCTACCAATGATAAAATATAATCTTGATAGGAATGATCAAACCCATATTATCAAGAGTTAAGTTGACTAGTTGTTTCATTTACATATATATAGTACTTATAAGAATATCATAATTTAATACCCATTCTCAGAAACAGCTATTTTTTTTAAATTAAACCATTTAGAGGCACTTTTGAATTGTCAAGAAGTCAGTCAGGAAAATGACGCTGGAATCAAATCACATTCCAAAGCGTCAATCTCAAGAAAAAATGTGCAAGAAACTTCTTTTCTCCAATCTGTTTTCGAATCTTTTGTTTAAAACTATCAAAACTTAAATACCTAACACCCAGTTTATAAGTTGAAGAGTTAATCTGTCTTCATAAATCATAATTAATTAATATTACTGTTACTCAATGAGCTTGGCAACGAAAGTGTAATAGTTTCCAAAGAGCTGTTTTCATTATAGTCAACCTAAAAATAACTTTAATTGGCATGTTCATTAAGTTATGACTTTGATACTAGATAAACAGTTGGACGTAGTTTCTGAAAAACGTTCCAACCCACAATCATTTCATTGTGGGTTGGAACGTTTTTCAGAAACTACGTCCAGTTGTTGAACAACCTGAACTATTTAGGTGCTGCAGTGTTGCCCCAATTAGATTCAGACAAGGCCCCCCATTCTATAAGAACACACCATTGAGTTCAGCGCTAACCCAGCAACAAAAGTAAACATATACTTTGTATGTGATCTGAATGTACCTACCTATTTATACTTCATTGCTGGGTTAGCTCTACACTCAAGGCTGTTTTCTTAGATTTGAAAAAGGATCTTATATTAACTGATGCATTCAAGTTATTACAATAATGTTTACAAGTTGCCATTGTTTTTTCAGAAACATTCTGAACAAAAAAATACTTGTAAGATTTAGTTTTTTTTAAGTTATAATATTCAATAAGCACACTAAAATTATAGTTTAAGTTGTGTATTAAGTCCGTAGGTGTTATTTATAAGTTAACAATAAGTATTAGATAATGCTAAGTTATGTTAAAGTTAACTTAGCCAGTTCACAAAACTTTTGTACAAAATTTGGCAAATATAAGATAACAGTTGGTATCTTTACATGGGAACGTAAAAGTTGAAGGTTGTAAGATGTAGTCCACTTGAGGAAACAGATAATATCAACGTGTAATTAGTAAGAAGTCACTATGTTGATACGCGCGAGAAAGTGGGCTAATACGACTTTCGCCGACAACTCAATGATAAAATTAACTTAATGTCTGCAATCCCTTACAATATTGAAGCCGAATTTATCTCAGTTTCTTAACGAATAACGCTTATTCTATTAGTAAATAACACAACATACCTTTTCTTATGAATTTGTTCAAAGTTTTAGAAGAAGGAACCAGGATGTAGTATATTACGATTTAAAACACACATGTGCATTTCTCACGCATTGTAATATGAATGTTGTTATTTAGATATATATTCTCACGGTTATCACTATTCACATCACATAAAAAGCTTAGAATATTTTGGTTAAGTTATTCTAAGTTTCAATCAAGTTCACGTCAAAAGTTCATTGATAGTAGCGACATCTAGCGTATGGCATGCGGAGTACGGCAAAGCTCGATCGATCGTAGTGGGTGCGTTCATTGGCAGTGAATGCTAGGAATGCATCCAGTTTACCACCGCTGCATTCTTTGATCCTTACACATGCTTGTCTTTTAAAAGTTGCAAGTAATTTTTGCTTGTAAGGAAATGTCTTACAACTAGTTCTTGATCTGTCAGTTGACGTAGCCTTGGACGATTATCTGGTAAGTATCGCCTGCAAAATTACCGTTATGTTTAAAATTACCTCTGGAATTTATTTATATTGTGTGAAAATTTGTATAGACGCCGTACTTACTTATTACAATGAATGGCACATCCACCAATTAATCTTAAAAAGGCTGGCAATGCGAAGACTAACGAAGCTTCATCCATGGCCAGTACTTTAATCAATTGTATTGGGTTTGTCTTCATTGATGACAAGTTGCATATTTTACCCTGAAACATGGGGGAGATTAGGTAAGACAGAAGAGATCTATTCAAGCCCCAAGTGAACGCCGGCGTTCGCACACATTGTTTTTCTATTGTGTAATGAAATGTCAATCTACACTAATATAATCTTTATTATCTTTATATATCTTTATTTTTTTTTTTAGGTAAAGTTTGTTTCTTTGTTTTGTTGTTTGTAGGAGGTAATCTCTCTAACTACTGCTCCGATTCGAAAAGAATTAGCAACAATAGAAAGCTGCTTTACTCCTGAATAACATAGGCTATATTTTATAAACGCGGACGAACCCACTGACAAAAGCTAGTGAAATATATTCCTTTATACCTTTGTCAAAGCGATGACTTCCGCTTCCTGGCGTTCAAGCGACTGCACTAATCCTTTGGTGACGGTAACAAACTTCTTGTTCACTTGTTTCACACATTGCTTGTACATGCGTTTGCCTCTTCCATAGCATTTCTTTTCCACAGCAGCTGTAGCTCTTGTTACCTGCGAAAAATGTTTTAATCCTAGAAAACGATAACTATCAAATGCCAGCTTTGCCCTTAGGGTAAAAAACCTTTTGTACACAAAGCTTATCTAGAAACGAAAGGGGTGATATACACGCATAAATTTTTATCAACCGAGTCCAATGACTTGGAGGTAGTTAGTATGCAACTACCGACAATATATTAGAACTATTAGAGCAGTGGTGGCCGAGTGGTAATGGCCCCGACTTGCGTGGTCGCGGTTGCGAGGTCGCGGGTTCAAACCCAGCCAGGCGCATTACTTTGTTTAATTTATTTCATCACCACTGCTCTCAAAACAGTGAAGGAAAACATCGTGAGGAAACCGGCATGTCCTAGAACCAAAATTCGAAGACATGACATGACAAGACATCCACCAACCCGCACTGGACCCGCGTGGTGGATTACGGCCCATTCCCTCTCCTAGAGAGGAGGCCTGTGTCCCTGCAGTCGGAACATTAGAAAGGCTGACGATGATGATGATGATGATTAGACAGACAGAAGCCTGGAACCAAGTGTATATGTCATAGTTAAAGGTCGATATGCAGTTTCTTCGCGGAATGACTGGTTTATCCTAGGGTAGGTTAGGTTAGTTTATTTTTTCAAGTCAGACCTGAGGATTGACTAGTCAAACCTAGGAGCGCCGGAGCTTCGAGGATTGACTGTAACATATATATATTCTACAATGTATTCCAACACTGTCACACAACGTCGTCTCGTCCCAAGCTAAGCAGAGCTTGTGTTATGGCTACTAGACAACTGATAAACTATACTAACATATTTCTAAATAATAATAAATTTATTAAGAAAGATAAGGTTACAGTGTTGGTAATACTAAAACATCTGGTTTTCCTTAAATTATTAATATAAAGAGTTTTCGAAGACTTCCTGCACTAGGCGATGCCTGTCCCGCAAGAAGCTTACAAGTTTCTTTGGACTTACAAATTATAAATAGGTACATACATATTGTAGATAAATTACACCCAGATACAGAACAAATGATTGAGCTCATCATACAAACATTTGTCCTGGGTGGGTATCGAACTCACGACCTGCAGCATAGCAGTCAGGGCCTCTAACCACTAAACCAACAGGCTAGTCAAACTATGAAAAAGTTGTAACGTTATTATGAAAAAGTTGTAAGGTTATAATGAAAAAGTTGTAAGCTTATTATGAAAAAGTTGTAAGCTTATTATGAAAAAGTTGTAAGGTTAATTAATATGAAAAAGTTGTAAGGTTATTATGGAAAAGTTCTAAGCTTATTATGGAAAAGTTGTAAGCTACCGACCTCTTTAATATCCTTTAGTAAGATCAGTGTCTTCTCATGGTAGCTGTTGAACATCTTGAGCAAGGTCCTCTGTGTGAAGAACACCAAATCTCTCTGTGTTGGTATCTCATAGGTCCCGATATTAGAAGGTAACATGACCTCAGGGCATTTCGTGTTGAATTCTTTCACATTAACTGTTGGTTTCTTGTCCTCCGAGTCATTGTGAGTCGGGAACTGTTGAAAATTATATTTTTTATTTCTCAATATAAAATAAAATAGAAAAAAATGCTGTTTAAATTACTAGGTATAAAGATGTATAAATTATTTTATTAATTTATTACACTTGACCATTTAATTTAATTCTTACCCCTATTATAATATCTACCTACCTATATAGTATCAATGTAGGTTATCATATTGGATGAAGACCCTTGTCTTGATGAAATAAATTACACAAAATGATGCGCCTGGCTGGGTTTGAACCCGCAAGTCGGGGCCGTTACCACTCGGCCACCACTGCTGCTTACGTGGCCTATGTGGGCCTATTATAGTTCTACCTTATTTCGTAACACGGATTAATTCATTAAGCCCCAAGAGGAGTCCGGTGTCCACACACCAATCGCCTTTTAATTGTGTCTGTAATAACGGTAGTCGAAAAGTTAAAAAATACATTCCGTGGTGTCCCATCTGGATATCTAAATAGAATCATTACATAGTATAAAACAAAGTTGCTTCGTCCCTAATGGGACGTATGCTTAAATCTTTAAAAGTACGCCACGGATTTGGATGCGGTTTGTTTTAATAGATAAAGAGATTCAAGAGGAAGGTTTATGTGTGGTTTATGCATAATATATTCATTACCGTGCGAAGCTGGGGCCTGTCGCGAATATAATAATAAAACGTAGGTATGTACCTATTATACTTACTAAATCGTTTTCCAGTGTTAAATTATTCTTTTTTTTGGTTTTACTTCTAATTGTGGTACTAATTGTGGTCTTAGTTTTTTTATGAACTGTCTTATTGGACGTCGATGTAGGTATAAACTCTTGAAAAGAGCTGATAGTGGTTTTCAAAGTCGATGTTGTAGGTTCAAACCCTGTAAACTGTTCGTAGTTTACATAACTGACACCGCATTTCAGGCTTATTGAGAGCACAGCTAGGTCTGTAAAAAAAAGAACAAAAAAGACTAGACCAAAATAGATTTATTTATTTAGGAGCTGCTATGCCAAAGACACAGGGACTCAACGACACGGGGACTGCGACCCTGGATAGCAAATAGTAACCTGAAGAAACACTGATAGGTTTTTACTAGAAAAAAACTGCCACTCGTTCTACTCAGAATTTCATGATTTTCCTTAGATAAAAAGACCCTAAGCTGTTTATGTGGTCGGGGTTTAAAATCAGGGTATTGCAAAGCCAGCTGTCATTTGGATATAGCTACACCATAGCTACACTTATCACTTGTGGTCACTTGCATATTGCGTTCCTACTAGTAGCTTCCCAAGTAGCACAACAAACTGTATAAGGGCTGTATAAAGGTTCAGGTGTACACTCTAAGCTGTATATAGGCCATAGATATATTAAACAGTAGAGATATGGCAAGGAGGCGTGGTTCTTGCGAACACAACTAGGCCGGCATACTTCTTCCCGGTACTAAAAAACGCAATTAGGTGCAAAGACAATTCTTTGAATTGAGAACAAATATCATTGCTTGCTTAGTACATATCGATCAATTAATCAGCTGGCCTAGGTGCACAATGGATGTGTATTTAACGTAAGATCATGCGTTAGTCTTTTGTTTTGTTAAGGATGTGAAGTAATATTTGTGGTTATCGATATTTTTCATGATCCCCGTTTTTATGTATGTACGTATGTCTATTCGCGAGAAACCTAAAAAAAATAAACTGAACGGAATTTCATGTGGTTGGGATTTATTTTTATTAGGATGAAAAATTATTTCTAAAAAATATCTAAAATTATTTTGTTTGTATATTTCTTCCTCTACATTAGATACCTCTTATAGATATTTTATTTTAATAAATATTTCAAATAATCCACATCCTGGGCTTTCTATAATATCTTTTCAAAAGTCTTTAGGCTGAAAATAATAATATTTAGCAACAAAATTGTTGTAAACTAATTGGTAATAAAATACACTTTTGGGAACTGACGGAACCAGGCATGAAATAGTTAGTAAAACCAAATAAATGTTGTAGGAAACTATTAGTTTATGTTTTCTTGTGATATTCCTGCATCATTCGTTTTATCACTATCAATCACATCCACTGTCCTTTAATTTAATATTTTTAGTTATCCGAAGGATCCAAGAATAAAAGTGGATGAATTCACTCTGAAAAGGGCGACTCCAACACTGAAGTTGGAGAACATTTTGACAAATTATGTGGAAATATCATGAACGTCCCAAGTATGTTTTTATTCTGGATTGAATATAAATTTCGTCCTGAAATGATGATGATGATGATGAATGAGTGAATACTGACAAAAGCTTGCATTGACATATGAATAGTTTCTAGATAGTGTTTACAAAATCTAATTTGTATTGTAATTAATAATAAATTAAAAAATTTCGCTCGTATAGAATTAGGTTCCTATTAAACATCTCGTAACTCGAATTAGCTTTTTTTTAAGTAAAGATATTTTTTAGTTAAATAGAAGATAATAGGTCCTATCCTACGAAGGTGGTGACAATCCTGGATGTGTGTGTAGACTCATTACTCATTGTTCCTGTGTAAATATCAGCTATATTTTTTATGACACAGTTTCCGTGTGTGTGTGTTTTCCGTGCTGCAAACGGAATAAAAAGTTATTAACGTATAATTCATCAAAAATTGCCTTGGTGAGATAGAGCAAATTTTGCAATTCTGAATATATCGATATTTTTTTCTCGGCTACTTGTCATCACTAATTGTATAATTTGCATATGTGTGTTTAGACTGAGCCCGTAGTTACAAGAGGATGCTCCACCTCTTTTTTGAGTGTGTTTCATAAAAAAGTTCAAATGTGTTGATATCTATGTCTCTGTGTCCGTGAGACATGTGAGGTCGTGTGGCGTACGTATAGATTTTGAATTTGTGTTAGTGAAAAAATGGGCGTAGTTAGGAGACATCTGAATTCGAACAAAATTGTATTGATAACATATCTCTACTGTTTGATATATCTATGATATAGGCTGTATAAGCCAGGCTGCGTTTCCACCGAAGATGTGCGAGGTTGCATAGCGAAGGATGTATGTAAAGAACTAATAGAATCGCTTCATTTACCTCGCCTCGGTCAGCAGTTAATTTCAAACACAACCTTCGCTACGCATCTTCGCATATCTCTGGTGGAAACGCAGCGCAGCCATATCCCGTGGTTTCGTTTCCCAGAATATTTTGTGGTCTTTACTATACTCAGCTACATTCCGATAGCTACACTACTATTTTACGTTCATTCACAAACCTATAAAATCCATTAAAAAAATACTCACATAAATATTGTTTTGCAAACATAGCGAAATATTTATAAACAAATAAGCAATAAATATTATTTTATTTGAAAAAAAAAAAAAACAGTTAAAAAACTATTCACAGCACTGAAGTTCTCTTAAGTTCTTCACACACACAATATTCTCCATGTAACAACTTTAACCGATTGAGTCACATTGTGGTCAATGATTGCTTAGTTTACTGTGTTGTTAGTACAAAATGGTTGTAAAACGGTACATTTATCGCGGATGTTTATTCAATAAGGATTACGTTCGATAACATTACCTATCGACTTCGTTTTGCTGGAGCAAGTCACGGGTTTGTTTTTGAGGAACACGCCACTATTTGAGCCAGACAAACGCCACACAGGACTCACCCAGTGGGAACTTACAAGTATTTTGCGAAGCAAAGGAGCGCAAGATTGTACGCCCTAGAGGGCGAAGGGAGGGTATTGAAAAGATTGTGTGTGTGTTAGAAGATATATCTAAAGTGCTGTGTTGAGCTAGAGCTCTACCTAGATCGGGAGAAGTAATTTGATGACTTCCCAACTTCCCAAAATCAGAGGCCAAATTGTGAAGTGTCCGTGTGATCAAAATAACTTGTGAGAGAGAGCCAAAAAAATAGTGACCAGTAAAAAACACGAATTCGAAACTGACTTAGAGCATTCACTCTAGCATAGAAGTATTTATCCGAATCAAGCTTTCAGGAACCACAGAATCCGGCAGGGAAAATTTAGTCCTTAACTGCATGCACGATGAAAGTGGTTTTAAAACGTTTTGGAATGATGAATGTAGGTATGTGTTTTTTTATAGTGGGAAAAATCATCGGATGACGAATCCTATCCATGGGCGGAGCGGGAGACAGTGTCAGACTTCAACTGACACTGTCCACCATCCCAGTGGGTCATTTAGTTCCTGCCTTAGTTCCAGGGACCCAGTGTTACGCTTTCGCATCAACCCTTCGCCTGAAAGAAAAAAAAAAGAAAGTACTTAAGTAGGTAGGTATTCAATAGGTACAAGATCGAACAAGAGTTTCTTAGAACGTTCGCTAAATTAACTAGTCCTTGTGAAGGCTTAGTCGATAGTCGTGATATTATATTAATCATAATTGAATACAAATAAGAAAAGTTACCTAATTTGTTGACATTATTGTAACAGTTTGTACCTTTATGTTTTGTAAGAATCCCTTACCAATAAATAATTATGTCTTCTGTGTCTTATGTGTCCCACACATCACACTGACTTCCTTCACTGTTCCTTCTTTGTTCAGGCTATTTCTCGGTGGAATGCGCTCCTTCAGGAGGTTAGGATGGCTAAAAATCGATTAAAATTCATGATTGAGGTTCGCGAGCATATTCGTAAGAAGTTGGCAGTAGTATCATCACAATGGTAATGTTTCTCTGTTATATATATACCTATATATATACATTTAGTTTATAAGATTGTGTTTAAAAGAGAGGAGGAATCTATTGGAGGATAAATCTATTTTTTTTTTGTTTATATTATATATTTTTATTACACAATTCATTTATCTATTATATTCACATGCTTTTTCTCTTTCTAATTGCACCTGCCATCATGATTCTCTGCATCACCCAAAGGTTGACTGGTAGAAAATGCCTTAGGCATTAAGTCCGCCTTTGTACTGTTATGTGCATGAAGTGTTAAATAAATAAATAGACTATGACGATTGTTTTATTGAAGTTACGTACGCAACTGTTCACGTACCTAGTGCTGCAAGTTGCAATCCCCCATTTGATTCCTTGGTCACGTGTTAGGCATAACTTTGCTACTTTATTTTAAGTACTTTATGCTTACCTACGGGAAGTAGAAGTTGTAGAAAATAAGGTGATTTTTAAATTGATTTTATGTCCTATTAATGCTAACTTATTGTTTAATTCATTAAGCCCCAAGAGGACAACGGTGTCTGCAAACCTGTTGTTCTTTGATTGTGTCTGTAATTACGAAAGTCGAAAGGTTAATTAGTCTAGATAATATTAAGACCAGCCCCCCTAGCCAAGTAACTACCGTTACCACCACCACGTGACTGAGCATTGAGATGACATCAGAATAAAGGAATTGAGGGCGTGGCCAATTCAAAGCGTTCGACGTTAATGAAACGATCGTTATTTGGCTAGGGGGGCTGTTAAAGGGATGGAGCTATATAGAGTGTATAGCTCCTTTTTCTCGCTCATCATCATTTCAGCCGAAAGACGTCCTCTGCTGGACATAGGCCTCCCCCAAGCGCCGCCACAAAGACCGGTCCTGTGCGTCTTGCATCCATTGGATTCCCGTAACCCAGATCAGGTCGTCGGTCCACCTTTCTCGCTCGTATGACTAATATTTTAAATTGTCATAGTAAAGCTCATGAAAGTCAAGATAACGATATTTTCTGAAACCAGACCTTTCACTTTATTGAACGTTGTCAAATTTATTATCAAATTATTTATAATTGAATCTAGTTACCAAATTCTGACTGTTCACACTACAAAGAAGTGTATGTTTGTTATTTCGTCACGTTTAAACGGTGGAACAGATTTAAATGAAATTTTTCACACAGTTAGAAAATGTCCTGTATAGAGGACTTTTTATCATGGAAATATGTTTTTTTTCCATTAAGTTTTTAAGACTAAGACGCTGGCAGAATCTAGTAGGTATACATATTATATCTTTAAAACAATAGTGGCACTACCTATACTGAAAACGTTTTTTTTTAATTGCCTTTTTTAGGTCAATCTTATTATCTCAACCCTTCTATAATCTGATTGTCAATATCTTCGTTCCAATAGTTGATCCCCATCATCATCCTAGCGGTATTAGTCCCGGTTGCTAACCTTGGCTTTCACCTCGGTGCCCGGGGTCCGCTTTCTTGCTGAGACGCCTCCACTTCGCTCTGTCTTTCGCGTCCCTTGCCGTAAGCCCATTGGCACGCATATCGTCCCTTACGACGTCGATCCAACGCCTCTTAGGCCTGCCTCGTCTCCCGGGTCCCGGCGGAGGCGGCATGGCGAGGCATCTGTTACCCACGTAGTCTGCCGTTCGTTCCAATAGTTGATATTTCTCAGTAATTGATTCGCAACTTCGGTTCAAGTAAATAAGTATATAGAAAAAAAAAACTTTTATTTTAATGGTGCGATGTGTATGTGTTAAATAGCATCAAACATATAAATATCGATGTGTTTGTAATATCATCCAAATATTTTTTTAATAAATGCATAAAATATGTTAGCGTATTCGATACCTATAATAAAACATTTTTTTTTAAGTTTTTGTTCGACTGCCTGTTTGTTCCAGCTAATCTCAAAAACGGCTGGACTAATTTCGACGGGGCTTTCATAGGCTGAAATTATAAGGTGTAATGTAATTTTGAATACAAATTAAGGTCTCACACAAATTAAAAATACTCGAAATTGTGACCAAACGGCGTTGTGTTTCATGAGTCGCAAGAGCGAAGACGTCGCGGGCAAAAACTAGTGTAATAAAATCAATTGAAACCCTTTCAGACGTCGGGTGTCCGAAGTTGATCGATCGGCTACACTAGACGAGTGTATTTGTTCAATATACCGTTACAATCAGTTAGTGCGCACTTTATCAAGTCAGTGCATGCTGTTTGTTTTTGCAGTTTCTAATGTTTTTGAAAGGATTTTTTATATTTTTATTTATTATATACTTTGTTGTACGGGTCAACGACCTGTATAAATTTAGTAAGACATTAATTCAAGGTTAAAAATAAAGTATTTTGTAATTTTATCTTTACAAATCGATAGTGTTTCATGTAGGTTTCAGATCGACTCTCCACGGGATTAAAATGATCCAAATGCCTACGTATACTAAATCATTCTAAACAAACGTGAATAGTTTCCATTTAGTTTTTTTTATACTTAGGTTACCATTTAACCTTTTTAAACCTTTTACAATATGCCATTAGCAATAGAAAATAAAAAACTGTTTCCATGACAACCATTTTGTTTACATTAGTCAATATTCCACGGTTGGTATATCTCCTATCGGATACAATATTCATATTCAGCAACTATCGCTGGTACGAGCATAAAAGGTAAACATTTAATCATTTATCTTAATTGTCTTGTCATTGGCGAGGAAAAATACATCATTTCATAAATTGAGCTGTTTAGGGTCGAAACGGTGCGTACGTCTTCTTTTTAAAGTTATTTTACTTCGATTGATCGAGACTTCGTTACTAGGCTCGTTCGATCAACCTAGTGCGCCTCAGAGAGTTTTTAACTTTGATTATGTATGGTGAGAGAATTGGTGATATAGGTAAGTAATTTTGTGATACTCTTAAAACAAAATACCATTAGGTTCCCTATTTTTTATTCTAGCCCATACCGTCCCACTGCTCAAATCAATCAATCAAAATCAAAAAGGTTTATTTCATATAGGCCTACATGGGCACGTCAGAAGCTAGGCAAAGACCTCCCTCCATTCTTTCCAGTGTTCTCTGTATCATGAATATGTTTCCTTGGTGGTATATTACTTTGTATAATGTTTAAAAAAATCACCAAATTACATAAACTTATCACCAATAGGTATATCTACCCTTACCGTACATGTTTTTAATATAGTGTGGACTTCATCACGGATGCTGGATTGCTCCGCATGCGGAACTACTGTTCGAAATTACGCCCCGCATCCCACATACATGCGAATTCCACTCATTATAATAAATAGTTGTATCAAAAGAACTTTGCGGGGACTTTGATGAAATTCGCACGATATTAAAAACACTCTAAAGAATTATCATTCAAGGATTATTAACCAAACGTACCTATTTATTTTTTATAGAATTTTCCTAATTGCAATAAACTAGTGCTTGACAGCGATCTCCCCTGATGGTAAGCAGTGATGTAATCGTTGATGGTAAAGCGCACTAGTTTATTAAGAGCCTATTCATTCTAGCCTTGAAGACGCCTAAATTATAATTATAATTTGCTGGTTTTTTCAAGGAATATATTCTCATTTGGAAATGGAGCCACTGAACCAAGACGATTTCTCCGCCATGGAAGACCAGTTGAAGCAGTGCGTGGAGAAGGACAGGCGCTACTGGAAGGTGAACGACGTCAAGTGTGACGCCATCTACACGGCCAAGACTTACGAAGAGTTCGCGTGAGTATATATCGTGAAGATTTCACGGCGGCTCCAGATTAGTGCCGTGAAGATCTGTAAACAGGCGTGAATGTAGACTGTTTTCGCGGGGTACGACTTGTGTAGTTTATTCATGGCGTGAATTTACGGATTTTTTTTATGCTAGGTAAAATCATCCAATAACGAATCCCACCCTTGGGGTAGCGAGAGGTAGTGTCAGAATCTTTCAGGCTAAACAACCTAAACCGTTCCCTCCTTGATTTGATCCCAGGGGCCTGGTAATACACTTTCGCTTCTACCCTTGGTCCCAGGAGGCTTCGTTCCTGCTGGCCCCCTGCTATTTGCTGACAACTCCTTGAGGTGCGCGGGAACAGTGCGCGCCTCACGGTGCTTATTTGGAGCCGCCATTAGATCATTTGTTGACTAGGGCCGTACCTCTAGGTGAAGCATCCCTGCTTGGGAAGAGCATCGCCGTGTCCTCGTGGGGGTGATCGGCGGCGGCGACCTCTCGCGCCGGGCCCTGGTTCAGGCCATGGTCCGCAGCGAAGAGGAATGGCAGGCGGTCGCCTCCTTCTGCGAAGCAGTAATGCTCGTAAAGGAGGAGGCCGACCGCATAAGGCAAAGGCAACAGCGCCTTCGCCGTAGCCGTCGCCGCCGCGATCCTGCCGATATCCGGCCACCGTAGACACTGGCTCGCGGACGGTGAGCAATGGGTAGCTCGCCGTCCGGTCGTCTGGTAAGACCGAGTCCAAGTCGTCAACGGCGCGCACCGTTCCCGCGCGCCTCAAGGAGTTGTCAGCAAACTGCAGGGGCCCTTCAGGGTCGAAGCCTCCTGGAGCCTAGAGGGTGGTGGAAAACTGTTACCTCGACTCCAGGAATAAGGCAAGGAAGGTATGGGGTAGGTTTTTTTAGTCAGTAAGAGTTTGACACTGGTCTCCCGCTCCGCCCAAGAGCGGGTTTCGTCATTGGATGATTTTCACCTACCATAAAAAAAAAAAAACCTCTAGGTGAAGCATACCTCAGCCCAGCCACCGTAGAAACATCCTCGGCATCGCAAGGCGATTAATACCTATAGCCTTATTGGTAAGCTTTCTTCTTTTGGTTTACCTACTGGCTTGTGTGTTTGGATCGCAGATTTTCTGAGGGACCGGTCCATTCGTGTGGTCATTGATGGCTGCTCGTCGGATCAAATGACTATTAATGCCGGGGTTCCACAGGGATCAATGCTCTCGGCAACATTGTTCTTGTTGCATATAAACGATCTGCTCAAGCCCGGTACCTTTGGGTATGCAGACGACAGCACTGTTGTTGAAAGTTATACATCCAGCGCTCGTGCTAGTGGGTCACAGATCCAGTCTCTCCGAGAGGCTATGGTTGAGCGGTTGAGCTTGTCCTTGGAGGCAGTCTCTGAATGGGGTGATGCCAATTTGGTCAAGTTCAATGCTGCTAAAACTCAGGCGTGTCTTTTTTCAGCTAAAAGGAGTGAATTCAGCCCTGTTCCAACTTTCCGAGGTGTAACCGTGCCGATAACTGACCATCTTGATCTTCTTGGTGTGACGATCTACCCTCAATTTTGGGACAAACATTGAAGCAAAGGCTCAACTGGCTGCAAAAAAGTTGGGAATCCTCGCAAAGGTCAGACGATACTTCACGCCGGAACAGCTGCTTAAACTTTATCAGGCGCAAGTTCGATCGGTTATGGAGTACTGCTCTCATCTTTGGGATGGATCTGCCCGATACCAACTTGATGCGCTTGAGTCTATTGAGAGGCGAACCAAGAGGATCATTGGCGATGATGCACTTGTCGAGTCGAGACTTCAAAGCCTTGAGCATCGACGCCGAGTTGCTAGTCTGTCGGTTTTCTACCGGTTGCATTTCGGGGAGTGTGCGTCGGAATTACATAATTTAATTCCGCCTAGCCCGTTCCATCATCGGACCATCAGACGTACGCCATTGCGCCACCGGTACATGGTGGATATCCCACATATACGTACAAAACTTTTTGGGAACACATTCATTATGCGTACAGCCAAAGAGTGGAATTCTTTGCCGGAGTCTGTGTTTCCTGATGGCTACAATCCTGGAATCTTTAAGTCAAGAGTGAATAGGTTACTTCTCTCTCTTCTTAAGCGCGCTCCATCGTTGCTTTCCATCAGGTGAGATAGCGGTCAAGCGCAAACCTTTACCAATAAAAAAAACCTGCTACCTTAGGTGCATGTTTGCGGATGGCGAATAATGGATAGCTCGGCGTACGACCGTCCGGTAACTGTCCGGACCGGGTTCAAGTCGTCGACAAACGGACAGCGAAGTGATGGTAATAAAGCCATGTTTTTACGGAACCCTATACATAACCTCCCCTGTAAGAAGTTGGGGGAGGCCTTTGCCAAGCAGTGGGAAAGTAAAGGCTAGATAGAAAAACAATACATATCAAAAAGACACGTCTCTTTTGAAATCTATCTTGAAGAAGAGTCGTAATTTTTGTTCTACAGTGAATAAAAACAATTGCTTGTTTCCAGGGACCGCGTGGCCGCAGCTCACTTGAATCCGCTACACAAAGAAGACTACAAGAAGAAATGTGCTCGCAAATGGAACCAGTATGCAACTGAGGATAATAAAGTAGATGAATGAACAAATAAGCTGCAGAACCCAATGTTTCTTTTATTATTTTCGAAACTTGAACCAAATTGCCTGCTGCGGTCTTCCCATCATTCGATTGTCTTCAAGGCTAGAGTGAATAGGCTTTTAATAAACTAATGCGCCTCACCATCAACGATTGCATCACTGCTTACCATCAGGTGGGATAGCGGTAGGCATTAATTTACAGTAAATAAATATTAATAATAATACAGTCGCATAAACGCAGCGAAGCGGGCGCCCCTTTATAGATATATAAAAATCCATCAACATAATAATTTCAGCCCAAAGACGTCCACTGTTAAACATAGGTCTCCCCCAAGCGTCACCACAATGACCATCGGTTGCCGGGAATCGGGATCGGGATCCCGACTGCGGTTAGGGCGTGAGGCCCGTTGCCTCATGCGTGTGGCTCCTTCCTTTGCTAGCATTACTGCTTCGCAGTAGGTAGGAGGCGAGTAAGCGACCGCCTGCCACTCCTCGCTTCGCCCCATGAGGACAAGGCGTTGCTCTACTGAAGCGGGGCACACTTCTACCGTGTCCCCCGGACACGTCACTGGTGCTCTGACATTTGACCCTTTCCGATACCTATGCATCAGATAGGCGCAGGTGCTATTATTCCTTAGTGGAATAGTATTTTTATTATAGTGAAGATATTTGGTTCACAAACAGCGACATAGTAACACTGCAGCTACTAATTTAAATACGTATTTAAAATATATCATTATATAGTATAAAACAAAGTCGCTTCCTCCCTATGTATGCTTAAATCTTTAAAACTACGCAATGGATTTTGATGCAGTCTTTTTTAATAGATTGAGTGATTCAAGAGGAAGGTTTATGGTCATAATATATTCAATATCAGTACCCGTGCGAAGCTGGGGCGGATCGCTAGTTTAAAATAAAAGCATTATTGTGTTCCTTAAATTAGGAATATGGATCGTAAACAACTACTATATAACTAAATACAAAAAAATACTCGAAGTATCAAGATGATTTTTGTTCTACTATGTCGGTAATACCAAATGTATGGAAATACCACATTCAATATTTTTAAATTCGATCTCACATTCTCAGGTCTCACTTTCGTTGGCCAGAGACTACAAAATATGACAGACAACACAAGGAAAAAATAAAGTATATATTTTATTTAAATTAATTGATTTAATTTCATGTCGTTTGTTGCATATAAACAGATTGCTGTAAAAATATAAAGTATCAAACATAAAATTATCAAATAAAAATAAACCTGGGTCTTATGATATTGTTAGAATTTTTTTATATTTTTTAGATATTTATACTCCATCTTTTTTTGTAAACGTGATGTAAACAATCTTGATATGTTTTTTTTTTATTTTAAAAAATAAATTGTAGATATAGAAGACAGGTTACAAAGATTATTTAAATCTAGTTAATTATCTAACATTGGATCAGATAAATAGCTAATTGTAAACATTTTTAGATTTTTTTGGATAAAAGACACGTGAACATTAGCATTTAGTTAACTATCTGAACAGATGGAGTTTAAGTGATTTAGTTCCCAATAGGAAAAGCTGAAGACTTTATCTGAATATTTGGTAGTCATGGATAACTATTTAGCAAGAGTGGCAAAGCGGCCAAAGCCTATCCCAAATCCGTGGGGCACAGCCGCGGATTTGGGATGGGCTTCGTAGGGATCCGCGGATTCCGCGGGATCCGTAGCCATTTTGTCCAGTTCCCATCAAATACATTATGTGATGATTAATCCTTCTTATTCCTGGGATTGCTCATGAGTATGACAATTTCGATCTTAGTGTGCTTGCTGTCCACTAGAGGGCGGTAGAATCGATTGTCGTTGCGATCCATGTGCACCAGAGGCGTGCCAAACCAGCCGTAACTGAAACAAGTTGACAATTATCTATATATATAAAAGTAGAAACTGACTGACTGACATATCAACGCACAGTCAAAACTATTGGGACTAGGAGCGCGAAATTTTGCACAAGGCTTCCTTTTATGACGTAGGTGAACATTAAGAAAGGGTTTTTAAAATTCAGTTTCTAAAGGGATGTAATGGGGGTCTAAAGTTTGTATGGAGAACCCTACTTTCACCCGGGCGAAGTTGTTGGCAGGAGGCTAGTCTTAAAAAGTTTTCGATGCAAATATTTTTTTCATAGCAGGCTTTTGTAGCACGGTGTATACCTATATATTTAAAAATCGTCAAGACGAATCACACGAGCCCAAGTTCGATGGAGTTGTGTCGTTTGATTGCAGAATTCCTATGGCCACCTTCCATGGTTCCATCATCAGATCAACTCATGACACCAGCTGTATTATGTACATTTACCATGCACAATGGTGGTGACAAATCAGACAAATCATTAAAATAAATCTACACTAATATAATATGGAGGTTTTTTTTTTTTTTTTTTTTAAATAAATATAATATAGAGGTAAAGTTTGTTTTTTTTGTTTCTTTCTTTTTTTTTTCTAAGAGGTAATCTCTGGAACTATTGGTCCTATTGGAAAAAATTTAGCTACAATATAAAGCTGCTTTATTCCTGAGTGCTAGAGCTATATTTATTTTCTAGTATGAAAAAAAGAAGAATCCTAATAAAACGCCTTTTGAAGTTAAGAGAAAACTTAAACTATGTTCATTTCCAGTCAAGTGCAGTGTAAGCAGATTAGTTCGAGAGTTCAGTAGCCTGAGGCACTTCACCCCCATATTATTAGTTTTGAAGAAACCACTAAGAATATGGGGGCACTCTGTGTGAGTGTGATTGTAAAACTTTTCACATTTTATTTGCATATTTGATGAATGAATGTGTTTTCGTCTAAAATAAGAGTTTATGAAAGGGATTAAATTGTCGTTTAAACTCTTGAGCCCGAGCGAAGACATACACTTATTGTGTTAATAATAAGGCCAAAGAGAAAAAGACATAATAAAAAGACAATAAGTGTTCGCACACATTTGTCTATAATATACATCGTGAAATTTAAATGGTTGTTTTCCTGCGGCAGAATGACTTGCCATAAGGAGTATTTTTGTACAGTAAAAATAAAAAAATAAAAAGTTTTTTTTTTATAAATAATTATTTAAAATAGTCATCAACTCAAAAAAGCGAAAACAATAGATGTAATTTGTAGGTACTACTAGAGTCGCACGCGCAGCACACCGTCAAAGGAAACCGATTCATTAAATATTTAAACCAAAATAAGCTCTCGCACGTTGTGATACGTCGTAATTAGCTTACACTCTGCAGGTCCATTTTTTGTTTTTAATATTTTATTTTTTTATCAAACGTTTTTATTACCAAAACACAACCATTTCGCTGAGGGAAAACAACCATTAAAGTTTCACGGTGTATAGGGATATAATATTTTTTCTGAGATCGAAGTGGAAATAAGTTCCACTTCATTCTCATTCTTCATCATCTTTTGCTACTTACATTTGGTTCTCAGCAGACGACGTGTATTTGTTACGAGGTCCCTTGGCCCTCGTCTGAGCAATTTTTGTAATCTCTCCAACTTCACTTTCAACTGTCATAATATTTTCTACTGTTACTTACACTTGGTTCTCAGTGGCGGGCGCCGTGTTCTTACTACGAAGTCCCCTGGCCCAGTTCTAGGTAACTTTTATGGTCTCTACACTTTCACCTTCAACTGTCGCAATGTTTTCTACTGCTACTTACACTTGGTTTTCAGAGGCGGGCGAAGTGTACTTGCTGCGAGAGCCCTTGGCCCTTGTCTGTGCAATTTTTATGGTCTCTACACTTTCACCTTCAACTGTCGCAATGTTTTCTACTGCTACTTACACTTGGTTCTCAGTTGCGGGCGACGTGTACTTGCTGCGAGGGCCCTTGGCTCTGGTTTGTGCAACGTTCTCATGGTAGTCGTCAACCTTCTTGGTCTCTTCCCTCGACTCTGCCTTCAACTGGTCGTGGGAGGCGTAGAATTTGCCAGTTACGGGGATTGCTGTGGAGGAAATGATCACAGACACGTTTAACAGAAATACGGTCTAAGGTTACTTGAACAAACTTGTACGAAACATGTGTGGCTGTTTCGTTGCCGGGGATTACAACTACACCATATCCTCCCTAACAAATTTTGCTATCGTAGAAAAATCTTTAAAAGGCGCCTGTACTTTTTGGAAAAAAACTAGGGACTGTGCAACTTTAACCTCGCTAAAACTTTTTCTTTGTATATATTGATTTCGAGGATCCACATGGAGGATATTCTAACGCCATTGAACACTCATAGTTTTAATTACACTAAACTTAAGTAAATAATTTGAATGAGAGAGAATCATCAATAGAAAAGATATCCATCTATCAGCAAGTGATGTATATCTTAAATTTTGTTGCGTACTAGGTACATAACTGTTTATTCTGACTTAAGATATAGTGTTCGCTATTAAAAACACCCTAACTACATCATTTTTTTTGGACCTGCGTCATGTGGAAAGTGAGAACGCCGTGAGGTCTTTCCAACCACGCCTCAAAAAGGAGACTTACTGCCATAATTGTGGCGTGCCCATAACTACACCATCGACTTTTTTTTAGATCTGCTACTCACATCCAAAGTTAGGTCTGTAAATCTTGTAGTTCCTGAAATGTTTGACTTCTCTGTAGATTATTTCATTCAGCATGTGAATGTCGATCGGCGCTCGAGTGCCGAACGTGCACTTGCCTTCAGCCATCCTGCCAGGGCACAAGACAAATTACATTAGTGTTAAGTAAGTAAGACTAAGGCAACATTAAAAAGGATTAATTTAGAGAGGACTAGCGACCCGCCCCAGCGTCGCACGGGTATTGATACTGAATATATTATGCATCTCTTTAAATACACATAAACCTTCCTCTTGAATCTCTCTATCTATTAAAAAAAAACTGCATCTAAATCCGTTGCGTACTTTTAAAGATCTAAGCATACATAGGATCTAAGCAACTTTGTTTTATACTATGTAATGACTAGCTTTTGCCCGCGGCTTCGCCCGCGTGGGTTTGGGGTTTCCGGGATAAAAAGTAGCCTATGTGCTATTCCGGAGTGTATCCTATGCCTGTGCCAAATTTCATTCAAATCCATTCAGTAGTTTTTACGTGAAAGAGTAACAAACATCCATACATCCATACATCCATACATCCATACATCCATACATCCATACATCCATACATCCATACATCCATACATCCATACTTACAAACTTTCGCCTTTATAATAGTTGTAGGATATATTATGCACATACACCCTCGCTTCAATCACTCTATCTATTTTAAAAAACCGCATCAAAATCCGTTGCGTACTTTTAAAGATCTAAGCATACCTACATAGGGACAGCGGTAAGCAACTTTGTTTTATGCAATGTAATGAAGGACATTAATTTAGTGTGTAACTGCACTTTTGACTTCCGAGAGTAGTCCATACATAAGTGTTAAGTAAGTATGTAAGACTAGCAACTCGCCCTAGTTGCATCATCATTTTTCGAAAGACTTCTGCTGGACATAGGCCTCCGCATAGTATCACCGAAACAACTAGTCCTGTGTATCTCGCATCAATCAGATTCCCTCGACCCTCACCGGTCATCAGCCCCCCTTGTGGGAGGTCTTTCAATATTGCGTGTTCCGGTTCGTGATCGTCACTCCAAAACCTTTCGTCCGCATTGACCATCTGTTCTGCGAGCAATGTACCCTACCCACAAACACTTGCGTGCAAATTAATTTTTTATTTGCTTTTTTTTATTACTGAAAACCGCATCTCGGCTGCGTGGTTTAGGAGGAGTTAGAAGATAAACAGGACAGGTAACGGTTTGATAACACATTCGTATAACTAAGGAGTCGAAAATTCTTTTCTTCACCTTTGATCGACGAGTTGCTTTAGGCATTCTCTACCAGTTAACCAAGGTCACCTGGATTAATTGGTTCACCTTTTGAATAGGTACCGTAATTAGATACACAACAGAAAGACAATAACGCCGGTGTTCGCGTGGGTCTCGAGAGTGAGAAAACTACTATAATATGCCCTTACTACTGTATTATCTATACATATATAAGTAATAAAATCGTAGAGAAGTCAAAACTGTACATTGAATATTTTTTTAAAAGAATACTTGAAGCGTGATCTACAATCGATACCGAAGCCAAAAATATAGTTTTTAGAATTTTTGTCTGTGAGTCTGTTTGTCTGTATGTATGTCCGAACTGAACTCAAACAGTACTGCATGGATTTACTTCAAATTTTGCATGAATATAACTAAGAGGCGGGGTCGTGCAATGGGCTACATATTATCACGCTATCACCTACGGGGGAGGAGCAGTGAATCTTTATATTTCTTACGCATTCTGTGACAGCGTGTAAGCTAACGACTCATAATTAAATGTTGTTTTTAACTAAAATGTTTTTAAATAAAAAAAGGAGGAGCTATGTTCGGATGTTTGTATGTTTTTTTTTTGTATATTTGTTTATCGATTACTCCGTCAATCATTGACAGATTTTCAAAATACTTTTTTTGTTCGAAAGTAGATAGTTCTGAAGGGGTCCCATTGTCACCAAGTTAAGATCTGATGATGGGATCCATGATAAATTGAGGGAACTCCTTAAATATCATAGGCAAACATATGGTTTTTTTATGATGTAGCCGGAAGGTGAAAGGGAGATACAGGAACTTCATAATAAAACTATGTATCCTACCAGGGTTTGGGTTTATTGAAATTGTCATGAGAAATAGGTACTCTGGTTATAAGTGTATCGCAGCTAAAAAGGGTGAAATAAAAAAATAACTTTAATTTCAGAAATTAAAGTTATTCGTCGGTGGTTCTTGGTATTATTTGTCTCTTATTACCTAAACACCGACTTCCGGAATTAAAGTTATTTTTATATTTTTAAAGAAGTTGGTATATTTTTTTGAAAAAAGTTTTTTGAGAAAACCATGCTATTATCTAGCTTTACACAATAAAAACTACGTCATCTAAGTAACTTGGAGAAAAACATAGTTTAAAGAATGTAAAACACAATTTTGAAGCAGCGCCATCTATGAAAATACATAAAAATCAAATCAAGTTACAAGTTAACACTTTTTAGAAATTCATAATTTAAATTTTATCACGTTCGTAGGTAAGTAGTTAGTTATTCATATAATTCATAGATGGCAGACTTTCTTCATAAAAATTGTATGGTACATTTCGTTTTGACAAATTCAAGTTCCAACAAAACCCTCAAAATCTTGAGCAGTCTCTTTTTTAAATTTGTCTTCCTCTGAAGACAACTTAATTTTTTTTTACAAAAAAGTTGAGTTTAAATCATCCAATGACGAATCCCACTTCTGGGCGGAGCGGAACAGTGTCAGACTCTTACTGACTAAAAAACCTGCCCCATTCTTTCCTTGCCTTATTCCCAGGCCCTGGTGTTACGCTTTCACATCTACCCTTGGACCAGGAGGCTTCGACCCTGCAGGGCCCCTATAGTTTGCTGACAACTCCTTGAGGCGCGCGGGAACAACGCGAGCCATTGACGACTTGGATTCGGTCTGGACAGTTACCAGACGGCCGGACGGTGAGCTACCCATTGCTCGCCGTCCGCGAGCCCGTGTTTACGGTGGCCGGATATCGGCGGGAGCGCGGCGGCGACGAATACGGCGAGGGCGCTGTTGCCTTTGCCTTATACGGTCGGCCTCCTCCTTTACGAGCATTACTGCTTCGCAGAATGACCGCCTACTATTCCTCTTCGCTGGGGACCATGACCTGAACCAAGGGCCGGCGCAAGAGGTCGCCGCCACCGATCACCCCCACGAGGACACAGCGATGCTTTTCCCAAGCGGGGCACATCTCCACCGTGTGCTCACACGGCCACACAGTGGCGACATCCGAGCATCTCTTCCGCACGAATCCGGTGCAGGAATCTCCCGAACTTGCCATATTAGGTGAGAACCTGCGTCATGCGGAAGGTGAGGACGCTGTGAGATCTATCCAGTCACGCCTCAAAGAGGGGACTTACCGTCGAAAATTGGAGGCTTATGGCGAATTAAAATATGACGATTTTTGCTGCACGGCCCGTTACGAGGTGAGCGTCACCAAGGCGGGGGTATGCATGCGGAAGGGGAGTTTAGATCTATGAGTAAGGTTCCCACGCGGCTCAGGTAAGAGTTCTGCTCCTTACGCAGCGGTCGTGCGCGAAGTCTAATAATGTTCGTGCGATTTTTTTAGATTTCGTTCTTAAAAAATAAACTTATGTAAAAGTTCTTCTCAGAGCTAATCATCATTTCTTCTCAGAGTTAATCAACAGGTCTTTTCAGGGCTAACCAACAGTTCTTTTCAGGGGTAACCAACAGTAATTCTTTTCAGGGCTAAACAACATTTTTTTTCAGAGCTAGAATATTACACGCTATTAACATTTTTTTTAATGTTTGATAATGCCTAAGAGAGCCAGGTCTAAACTTTCTAAACATAATTCTTAAGCACGGGCAGCAAAAATACGTCGTATCTTCACGTGAACGTTCACAACGACTTGCTGAACAAAGTCAGAGAAACTCACAGGTACGCGTACGAGAGTCGAGTGTCGAACGTTCGCAACGCCTTGCACAACAAAATCTGAGAAGCTCTGAGTTACGTTCAAGTTAAGTTCAAATGAGTTCTCATGGGAACCCCCATGAGAACTCACCCCCCTTTTAGAACGTAGGTGCTCACTAAGACGGAATTTTGCAAAATTCAACCCCTAAGGGAGTCTAAAGGGGGTTAAAAGTTTGTATGAAAGTCCTCTGTTTTTGAAGTAAGAGACTTGAAATTTAAAATGTATACTCTCTAGATGTTGTGGTGGTGAACTAATAATGTACCTATCCTTAGAAATCAATTAGGGGGCTAAGGGGATAAAAGGGTTGGAAGTTTGTATGAAAGTCCTATGTGTTTGAAGTAGGAGAGTTGAAATTTAAAATATATGCTCGATAGATGCTAAGAACGGATTTTATGAAACTCCATCCCTAAGGGGTAAAACGAGATCCACGCGTACGAAGTCGCGGGCAGCCGCTAGTGTTTCTATATAATATAGGTACCTATGCTGTATTCTTACAGCAATTATATAAGTATATAGAAAGCTGTTAAATACCTGATTGTTTAATAAACACGCGTAATTTAAAATGTAGTATACCAACGGTTGTGGCTTGTTAAAGTTTTTGATTGAATAACATTGTCAGTTGGGTGTCAATGTTGATCATGGGTTCAGTAAAAAGTTCATGTACAAAAAGTTTGCATTTTAAAACCTTAGGTAACTCTTTCTCTTGAGATCAATATGACCTACCCGGTTTCCAACTGCAGGGCCGAAGCCTACTGAGGTCCCGATCTGGCTTCTGAAAGGAAGGTTCGACCCCGGTATGAGGGCTAAGAAGGAAACGGGTGGGTCGTTTAGTCAGTAAGAGTCTGACACTGTCTCACACTCCGCCCAAGGGCGGGATTCGTCATTAGATGATGATGCCTGGTCACAATAGTTTCGTTTAGAATTACCGCTTGGTGATAAAGGTTTAAAAAAAAAAACAATAACAGTTTTTAACAGCTCAATTTTAAACTGCTAATTGCATTTATTTTTATACACCATTTATTTTTTATGAGTTATCAAGCACTAAAATTCGCAGATCCTAACTTTAAACTTGCCAAGATCCGATGGCCGTACTGTACCGTCGAATTAAAGGATTCGGACAATTACTGAACTGTCGTATTGTCGAAGTATTGTACACTGTCATTCATTCACAATTGTTTGTCCCAGCACAGCACAGCGTGATGTTGAACTTCGATGAACGGAGTCCAAACGACGGATTTGCGTAAGGAAACAAGAGACGTAACACAATGCATCTTATCCCAATCGCGAAGCAACAGGTTGGTGGCCCAATCTTACGAAAAGAAGGATCAGATCAGATCAGTGGTTTTTTTGTTTAGGTGGGATATCATCGAATAACTATTCTCGCTCTAGATGGAGCGAGATTGTTGGACTTTTACTTGGTAAAAGTGCTTTTTTATGGTGGCCAAAAATCACCCAATGACGAATCCCGCTCTTGGGCGGTGTGGGAAACAGCTTCAGACTCTTACTGACTAAATACCCTACCTCGTTTCTTCTTTGCCCTTCGCACTGGGATCAAGCCTTTCTTAGAGAAAGAGACCCTGGGCCCTAGTGGGCTTCGACCCTTTTGCAGAGTCCCTACGGTTTAGCTGATCACTCATTGAGGCGTCAGGGAACAGAGCGCTAATCGACGACTTGGGCTTGGTCCACTGTTACCCGACAATCGGACGGCGAGTTACCCATTGCTCGCCGTCCGCAAGTCCGCGACACATGTTCCTTCAACTGCATTAGAAGGCCAAAGTGATTATATCGGTTATAGGTGTTCCTTTCCTATATCCATAGACGTAAGGTCACTTGCAAAATTACATAGTCTAGCCCCAAAATTTTGATTGCATCTCCAATTAACTCGAAACTTAATCACACCACAAGTACTAGATATACCAAATACTTACGTGGCGACCGGTGGCACCGACGCCGCCGGTGTCAATCTCCCCGGTTTAAGATTAAGCCGGGAAGCCGGTCCTAACGTCGTTAACGGCCCCATTAAAATTAACCTCACCTGTTGATTACAACTACTAGCGAGGGGGTTTAGTTCTTTAGACTTTGTTGTGGTGTAAACATATCTGCGACGCAACAACGTAGTTTTTTTTGGGTAGGTAAAAATCATCGAATGACGAATCCCGCCCTTGGGTGGAGCTGGAAACAGTGTCAGACTCTTACTGACTAAACAAACCCCATTCCTTCCTTGCCTTAGTCTCAGAGCCCTGGTGTTACGCTTTCGCATCAACCCTTGGCGCACGAGACTAACATCGTAGAATAAGGGCTGGTTTTTTTTGTTTAAAAAAGACAACGCTGGTTTTTTTTTTTATTCAAACAAAAAATAAAAACATGCGTTAATAACAAGCCTATATTCTATGAAGTTGTTGCGTCTTATTTATAACTATATACCCTCTTCGGAGGTACGTTATTGAAATTATACAGCTTGAGATTTTTTTATTGTATTTTCATCATCATTTCCGCCTAAAGACGTCCACTGTTGGACATAGGCCTCCCCCAAACGCCGAAAGAAAGACCGGTCCTGTGCGTCTTGTATCCATCGGATTCCAGGAACCCTGTCAGCAATCCTGTCACCAAGTCATCAGTCCACCTGTGGGAGGCCTTATTAGAAATCTACACTAATATAATAAAGAGGTAAAGTTTGTTTTTTTGTTTTTTTGGTTTTTTTGTTTGTAGGGGGTAATCTCTGGAACTACTGGTCCGATTGGAAAAATTTTAGCAACAATAGAAAGCTGCTTTACTCCTGAGTGACATAGGCTATATTTTGTGTACGCGGGCGAAGCCGCTGACAAAAGCTAGTAAATAATAAATAAGTAGTACAGTACGGCCGTCGGATATTGGCGAGTCTGTAGTTAGGCTCTGCGAATTTTAGCGCTTGAAAGATTGTAAAAAAAATATGTTTTAAACAAATACATGCAATTTGCAGTTGTTGAATGACTTTTCTCTGGGTGAAGTGGGAGGGTGTGACAGACTACTTTTTTTTTAATTTATAGGATACAATAAAAAAACAAACAGTAAAAATGATTATTTACAATATTGCAGCCCACTGTATTATCCACATGAGGCTGATTATGTTATGTAACATAAGACAAAAGGGAGTGAGATGAACTAAATAACAATCATATATCTTTAAAATCCTCCCTCAATAATTTACCCACACCAGTTCATCTTATCTACAAAACTCCAGGCATCCAAATAATCCCCAATCAATAGGAGACATAATTTTCAAAAGAAATACCAATAAGAAATGAAAAATTCTAATAAATGAGGCGTCCTTCCGCTAAGCGTCCATGGACTGAATTTAAAAAGCTGTTCGCTGCTATATCTCTCATTCTTCGCGGTGTCGGGCGCGTGAGGTGCCTTCGGTAGCTACCACGGTGACGAGCGGGAGCGATTTCATTGTTCAGTGCAGACTATCTTACTAATATTATAAATGCGAAAGTTACGATGTTTGAATGTTTGTTACTCAATCACACCAAAACGGCTGGACGGATCTGGATGAAATTTGGCACAGGCATAGGATACACTCCGGAATAGGACACAGGCTACTTTTTATCCCGGAAACCTCAACCCCAACCCCAATACCACGCGGGCGAAGCCGCGGGCAAAAGCTAGTAAAAGAATATAGAAAAGGAGAAAGTCGTAACAATGAAATCGACGACCCCATGGAATTGTCAGCAAGTGTAGAGTGGAGCCCAACTGCAGGGCCGAAGTCTGCTGGGGCTCCAGTTCGGTTTCTGAAAGGAAGGTCCGACCCCGGTACTAAGGCTAAGAAGGAATGGGGTTTTTAATAGTGCGAAAGATTATCTAATGACGAATCCCGTCCTTGGGCGGAGTGGGATACAGTGTCAGTCTCTTCACTAAATAGTATAAAACAAAATCGCTTCCCGCTATCGGTTCCTTAGATTTTTAAAACTACGAATCGGATTTTGGTGCGGTATTTTTTTATTAAAGAGGGAGGTTTATCTGTATAATACATGCATAATATATTTAATATCAGCATTGCAGCCGTGCGAAGCTGGGGCGGGTACTAATTAAACGACTCACCCCATTCCTTCTTAACCGTAAGAGGAGTTCACGTTGGCGTTGGGTCGACGAAAACTAAAGAAAAAAGGGAAAATATCTCATATGTATCCAAATATAGTTTGTACCTTTGTTTTCTTAATAATCTTGTCTTTTTATACATCTCTTCGTTGACTGATAGAGCCAATGCCAAAAGCGTTAAGTATATCTATGTCTTGAATGAAATTTTAATAAATAATGTAATAATCCGCTCCGCTCGTGACACACAGAGCATTCCAACGAAAATTCCAATCGGCCATCGCATCGGCGCGATATTGCGAGCACAGGCGAAAGAGACACCGGGCCCGCTATTTCATAAGACGTATAATTGAAATAGCCGCAGAATACCCGCGGCCGCACCCGCCGCCCTAAGGGCGCCAACTGATTGGTGGTTCAGAAGCTGCGTTTAACAAGTTCATTCAGGATAACACAAAATCCGACCGATGTGCTTTTATTTTTAAATTGATATAAACTGGTGCTTCACTGCTATCCCACAGATCGTAAGCAGTGATGAAATCGTTGATGGTGAGGCGCACTAGTTTATTAAGAACCTGTTCACTCTAGCCTTGAATACACCTCAATTATAATCGGACCGCAATACTCGATGTACGCGGTACAAACATCGTGGCAAAACGCTTTGTCCGTATCGTAGAAGTCTCAACAGCATAAGGGTGTATATTCATCGTACGCTGTGTTGTCCAATGGTAAAATTAAGAGTTAGTGAGTGCTGGTGCTGATGCTGGCTGAATTTTTCTTTTTTTCTTTTATTTACATTATAGATGAATGCGAATCATCATCATGAGAATCCGATGAATGCAAGACGCACAGAACTGGTCGTTATGGTGACACTAGGAGGATGCTGTGTTTCTGAAATAATGATGATGATAATGTGTCGTGAGAGTTGAGTGGTAAGGCACGCTTCTTATTTATGTGAATGTTCAAAACAGGGCAAGTACCAGAGTGAATTTTACATGTTTTTTTTATGGTGTGAAAAACCATCGAATGACGCATGCCGCCAAACAAAAAAAAAACGACAAAAATATTTTGATTTTAAAAAATATTTCACTTCTGAGGGGTCCAGAATCAGGTACTATAGTAATCCATGGCATGCCTTTGTGTGTCGATGTCAGACACACGGTGTATACACAAAGATATCTTGAACCATGTAAAATACGACACATAAAGTCAAAAGTCAAAGTCAAAGATTTATTTGCAGATAAACATGGTTACAAATGTTCTTAAAATGATAGTAGCTTAGCATATTTAATCATAACATAATGACATGCAAATTTTGTTATAGGTAGGTACAATTATAATTATTACTTAAATTTTAACTGGAAGAAATCATAATTTATTTTATTTGAAGGAAAAAAAAAACGCAGCGTTTGTGCCGCTTACGGACAGCCGCAATAGGGCGCCGCGGATGGATTCCCAAGATGTCTGCGACGCGTGACAATAGTCCGCGTGTAATGACTGTCTCCAACTCTACACAGAACCACCGCAATCTGATGTCTTACAGTACTTACATAAGATAATAACTTCGATGGAAACCTACTTCACGATCCCTTCTTGCTGTAGGTACCTTGCTGCTGTACATGAATGGACGCTGTAAGTTGAGACTTGCCATCTCTAAACTATCAGTCTCATCATCATTACCAGCCTTTTTTAATGTTCCTACTGCTGGATCGAACACGCAGGCCCAGTACGGGTTAATGGATGTCACATGTTTTCAAAATTTGTTTCTAATAAATCTAAAAAAAACGAAATACAACTCAGTGATTAAAGATCCTTAAAGAGTGTGGACGTCTGCTAAGAGACTCCATCCCTAAGCTAGTAAAACGCCTTTCACGCCAGCGAGGCAGCTGTCAAAAGCTAGCTACTTGAAATAAATACTTTGATTTGATCAATTCATTACTGACAACAGGTGCACAAAATGCATAGTAGGTATGGTATAAAAATGGTGAAGGAACATTACCTATCACTTTAGTTTTTCTTCTCCTTTCTCTGTTGTATAATTTTATATTTATTTGTTTATTATTTTTATATATTTATATCTTTTTTCCCATTATTTATGTTATTGTACACTGACAGCCCCTAATAATTTCCTATTATTTACTACACCCAAAGGTTGTCTGGTAGAAAATGCCATGTGCAGTAAGACCGCCTATTGTACACTTATTTTTATAGATAAACTAATATGTGCAATAAAGAAATCATTACATAGTATAAAACAAAGTCGCTTTCCGCTGTCCCTATGTATGCTTAATTCTTTAAAACTATGCAACGGATTTTGATGGGGGTTTTTTAATAGATAGAGTGATTCAAGAGGAAGGTTTATGTGTATAATACATGCATAATATCAACGTTGCACCCGTCCGAATCTGGGGCGGGTCCCTAGTCATTGCATAGTATAAAATAAAGTCGCTGACTGTCCCTGTGTATGCTTAGTTTTTTAAAACTACGCAACGGAGTTTGATGGGGGTTTTATTAATAGATAGAGTGATTTAAGAGGAAGGTTGATATGTATAATACATGCATAATATCAACATTGCACCCGTGCGAAGCTGGGGTGGGTTGCTAGTAATAAATAAATGAATATTTTCCAGCATGTACACAGCTGTTCTGTAACATCTCCAATATAATTACAGGTGTCCAGGTGTTCCAGCGATGCTGAGCTTTATTTAGTTAGTGCTGATACAAAATGAAGGTGTTCTCTCTCAACAGGCGGATTAATCTGAAATCCATTAGGAGCTGGAGGATTTGTTTTCAATCTTGCGTTGTTGTAATTTAACTAACTGTTGCCAGTGATTTTTATTCCATTTTGTGTTTTTTTTTTTTCAAGGTAACAGATGAATAGTTTTAGCAAGCTTTTATATAGTTTCACTTGTCTCGATGTTTGTGATCAAATTTTCTAAATATTTTTTTTCCACTTCTCGGTCACATATGATCAAACTTAAAAAATATGGAACACATGGTCAAAGGGATCAAAAGGATCTGGAGCGGCATCCACGTACTGGAAGGTGCAGCATTGTAAGGCCCCCCACAAGGTGGGCGAAAGACATGAAGGCTACGGAAAACCGATGTTTGATGTGTGTTACCAATTGAGTTGAATCTCTACAACACTGTGTGAAGTGTATAAGTAGTGGCAAATGGAAGAAGGCGAATTGTTCCTAACAATGAAAATAAGAAAGAAAATAGTTTTCTTTTGACTAATTATGACTTAAAATACCTATAATATCTAGCTAATTTATATAATTTTTTTTTTATTTCACCTAGATTGAAACCGAGAGCCCTATCAACGTAAAAATCAACTAACTAGGTGTCAAATCTCTTGTCAGGTGTCAATTGATATAAGTAATAATTGATAAAGCATCATGATTAGCGACTTTTATTTGATTAACTTGTTACCTGACGGCGAAATCAACCCTTCTGTAAGTATGGCATGACATACATTAGTAATTTTTTCTAAGCATCGTTTTAGCAACCAAATTAATTTGACAGAACTGTTAATTAAACAGTTGTGTCAGTCGAATGATAATTTGATCGGGTTTTCAGAAACGCGGTGGGAGTAATACAAAGAAAAAAAGGTTTCTTTGCAAACCGTTCATTTCACTCAACATTTCACAAATAAAGGTCGACTTTCTTATTCTTATTTGAAACACATAGTACCTGTCTCATGGCTAGATAGATAGATAAATATAAATAAGTCTTTATTGTAGGTACACCATAAATACAATTTGGTACATTAGGAGCAAAAATTACTAAGGTACCTACTCCAACTAAGAAATCATTCGAAACATTTCAACATCTTGGTTCCTAAACTACAATTAATAAAACACTTCAAAAGCTATAGAGTCAAAAGCTTGAACAGAGCTGACCATAAATCGCCGTGATTTTCGCCGGATAGACGATTACCAGAGACAATAGAGGTGCGCGATTAATGCGCATCTCTAGACGAGAACTGGCGCCGTCCGCGGTAATCACCGGCTTAATCACCCCAATATTTTAATAATAGTTTCATTTTCTTGAATAGGATGTGTATTTTTCTTTCGACATATTTTAAAGATGATTAGATTAGGGTTTTTTTATGATGGGAAAAATCATCTAACAACGAATCCTGCCGGACCTTCATTTGACCTGAGACTGCGTTCGTGAATTATTGGATATCGTTGTTCAGTTGACTTCTAGTGAGTTTGTGGTTTGTGAGTCACCCACCATCATCAGAACTAGCCAGCTAGTTTTTCAAGTCAGTTGGTAAAATGCTCAATTAAAGCTAAATTGTCTACGAACCTAAAAAAATATTTATTTTTGTTTTAATTGAAAATTAAATCAATGTGAAACCATCTTACTCTTGTCTCAGGTTACTTGAGGTTAATGCAATAGGTTTTTTTTTCATTCTATCTTCTCAACCTTCACGTTATCACTCTTTTTTCTTTCATATCACTCCTCACACAGGTCCAACACTCTTTCGTTTGGTTCTACTTTTGCTCTCCATGCTTCCACATGTAAGTTCATTCGTACCGTAGACGCTGGCTTATGGACGGTGAACAATGAGTAGCTCTCTATCTGACCATCCGGTAACCTTCCGGACCGACCCCAAGTTGCCGACAGCCTGTACAGTTCCTGCGCGCCTTAAGGAGTTGTCAGCAAATTTTAGCCAGCAAGGTCGAAGAGCCATGGCTAATATAAAAGCGAACACAATTTCCTGGATTTAAGGCAACGAAGAAAAAAAGGTGGGGTTTTTAGTCAGTAAAAGTCTGACACTATCTCCCACCCCGCCCAAGGGGAGATGTCATTGGATGATTTTTGCCCACGATAAAATAAAAAAAATCATGTAACACATTTGTAACACTTTTAGTAGCATCCGTTTTATAATTAAAAATTGGAGGTACGTAGTTCCCACTCACAAGCGAAACCACAGGCAGAATTGATTAAAAAATATAATCCAGTAAATCCTAATAGCATACACTACGTTTACCGGAAAAAATCAGTCTTTTTACTTATTAAATATATTGGAGAACCATTCGCAAAAGACTGGTAAAAAATACAGTATGGATACGCTTTTATTTTATTTCAACAAAATCTTATTAAACTGGGAAAGCGTTGGCGGCCATTTTAATATTCCTTTTGAAGCAAAACTTACTGGCCCGTAAAGGGTTTCATGTATTGTTTTAATTTCATACGTCTCGCTTATGAAGCAAAGTTATTGGCAAGGTGGCTGACCACGAGCCCTTAAAGCGATACATTTGACGAACTAATTGAAGTGTCAAAGAGATGGAATTATGTATATAGGGTGATCTTATTATAATTTAGGTGTCTTCAAGACTAGAGTGCTCACTTTCAACGATTGCTGTGATTTTAAGTCAAAGTAAGGCTTTGATTCTGTAATTATTTTGTCGTCATAACTAAACTACTACTTAAAGTTTAGTGGCATTTTTAATTAATCACAAATTGATTTCTAATGGACATTGTTTTATAAAATTGGCAGAGTTTTGTATGAATTATATCATAAATGATATTTATTTTGCAAATAGGTTTTCCCATAAGACTTTTTGGACTTTTTGACACTTCAATTTTTTTTGTCAGTTCATCTAGTCAAACTAGATATGTTCGGTATTTCCTAGCTGACTACCCTGAGAAGAAACACCGAAACCAACTCCCCCTGAGTTGGTTTCTTTTCAAAGTCTATTTAATTTAATAAATTTTCTCAGTATTCGTATAGCTCAACTCAGGACTTCTAAAAAGCTCAACGATTTGACGAGCAAGACCAAAGAAAGGACATTTGGGTAGACCGCAGAAATACTTTAAAATCTATAATTTAACATTTCAAGTGCTCATCTGAGCACCGTCATTTTTTCCCATCGAAAAAGGCACAGTTATCTAAAATTCCTATCGTTGCTTTTAGCCAATAATTTTTAATTATCAAACTAAAACGGTGTAAATGCGAGCTGACGGTGCATCCTTAATTTGAACTTTGACATAAGAACTATTGAGACGCCAAAACCATGCACTATAGTCAACTAATTGAGCTAACTAGTTCGATTAAGTGCCTCGGACTGGATGCCACAGGCTAGCTAGTAACAGTGGACCAAGCGAACTTATGTTTGGCGTCTTGAACTCTTGAACCTCAAGTGGACGCCGTCATTTTGCAAACCTATTGTATTTCTATTTTGTATGGATTGCAGACCTGAGTATATTTTGGTTTAAATTCGACTTGATAATTCCACGCGTACTCGCGATATAGGGTCTTGACAGACTGACAGACATGGTGCAATAGTTGTAAATGAAAAATACGATTGAGATTTCGGCAGATTTATTTCTTTCAAAAAGAGCCGGCTGTCAAGTATGACTGTTGACAATTTTCTTTTTTCATAACAAGTTTAGGTTGTGTTTACTAACCAGAAACAATCTTTCCAACAATAGTAGGTAACATATTGATTTTCATTAAAAGGGTTCTGTTTTGCCTTTTGAGTTACGGAACCCTACAAAAAAACAAAAAAAGGTTTGTAGCGCCACCTACGGCGTCACATAAGAACTACAAGAATCCTGCATCGCGCAATAAAAGTTCTCCGCGCGATTAGAACATATACGACGGCCCGAAGTCAACTACCGGGCAGTAGCCCACCAGACTATAACACCTGTATGGTCGGAGGATCCTCCCTTTTCAACGGAGGTATGTGGGGCTTTACTCTCTGTTCCACCTATCCCTAAAGGTTAATATTATTCTGCGTAAAAATGTGTCGCCCGGAACCGGAAGGTGAAAAAGTGCACATCCTTCAAGTTTTACTGATGGCTGATTTTCGTATTATATTACGGATTAGCTCTTGCCCGCAGCTTCGCCCGCGTGCATAAAATATAGCCTATGTCACTCAGGAGTAAAGCAGCTTTCTATTGTTGCTAAAATTTTTACAATCGGACCAGTAGTTCCAGAGATTACCCCCTACAAACAAAAAAACAAAAAAACAAACTTTACCTCTTTATTATATTAGTGTAGATAACGGAAATCAATATATCTTTTTTGCAGATCTAATCCAATTTTCTTTAGAGTTGTAAGCATAGGCCGAAATGTAAATAATAATTAATATTGTAGGTCTTTATGGGATTTTTTGCAGTGGAAAATAATCCGACTTTTCCCTTTCTAGGATGGAGCAGGAGATCAGACGTTTTTTATCCAAATCTCCTCTCACAGGTCTGCTGGAAGAAATTTCGTTAGAAATAAGCAGTACCTATGTACTTTTCTATCTGTATTTTGTTCTTTTCTTTTTGTAAGTGTTTGTGTGTACAACATAAATAAATAAAACCTTTGTCCTTCAATAGCCTTTTGCGATAGTACCGCAGATTTCCGGAGGCATTGGCTCAGCTGGGCTTTTAAGGTTTTGCTGACATATCTGAGGCGCCTGTAGAACACTGCTCATGGTCTAGCCTAGTATGATGTTAGGTAAAACAAAGTTTGTGGTTTCGAAGGATAGATGCACTGCGTTTACATAGTGGTGTTCGGAAAACTACAAGTTATAACTTCTAAATGGTGTATCATTAACCCCTTTACAACCCCTAAAACCTGAAATTAACCCAACGTCAAAAAACAAAGTCATGTTCAATTAAATTGCTAAGTCCGTAGTTTTGGCTGTATATTGCTTTTTTTATAGGTGAATATCATCAAAATCAAAATCAAAAAGGTTTTTATTTCATATAGGCCTACAAGGGCACTTATAAAACGTCAGAAGCTAGTGCACGGTTCCAAATTGGTCGTTTCCTATGGAGAAGAACCGGCAAGAAACTCCATGGTTACTCTTTTAAAAAAATGATTTCTTACAATAATTCGTTGTTACAGTACTTATTTCATTATGTAAGAACAGTGTAGACCAGTCAATATTGAATTTCATTATCATCGAATGACGAAACCTGCTCTTGGGCGGAGCGGGAGACCAGTGTCAGACTCTTACTGACTAAACAACCTACCCCGTACCTTCCTTGCCTTAATCCTAGAGCCGCGGTAACACTTTCGCACTAACCCTCGTCTCCAGAAGGCTAGGACCCTGAAGGGCCCTACAGTTTGCTGACAACTCCTTGAGGCGCGCGGGAACGGTGCGCGCCGTTGACGACTTGGATTCGGTCTGGACAGTCACCAGACGACCGGACGGCGAGCTACCAATTGCTCACCGTCCGCGAGCCAGTGTCTACGGTGGCCGGATATCGGCGGGATCGCGGCGGCGACGGTTACGACGAGGGCGCTGTTGCCTTTGCCTTATGCGGTCGGCCTCCTCCTTTACGAGCATTACTGCTTCGCAGAAGGAGGCGACCGTCTGCCATTCCTCTTCGCTGCGGACCATGGCCTTAACCAAGGCCCAGCGCGAGTAGTCGCCGCCGCCGATCACACCCACGAGGACACGGCGATGCTCTTCCCAAGCAGGGCACACCTCCTCCGAGTGCTCTGGCTGTACGTTGATGCGTCAGTTAGTCAGTTTGCACAGATATTAAAAATAATGTTGTTTATATCAATCATCCAGATATAAACAAATAACAAGAAATAATGTCTTGACATTTTTGTTTTGTATTGTATATAATTTTTTTTTTATCCTATTAAATAGTGTGTGCGTAAAGGGTAGCTTTTTGAGTTACCATAAATTAATTATAAGACCTTGAGCTTTTTGGTGATACAATACCTATATCACCAAAAAGCACACTAATAAATACTTTGACTTTTGACTTTGCCTTGAGAAAAAATAAAAAACAGTAGCAACAAACGAAGCTAGTTTTCTAAGAAATAGTAATACTTCAAGCTTACTTATTTCCTATTTGGGCTACTGCATTATCATTGACTATGTGCAATCCCGGACTTGGGGTAAATTAATTGAACACTTAGGTTTTTACTCCTTCTTTCTTCAAACAATGAATACACTCGGAAAAACGTTTTTACATTGAGGATTAAACAATGATAGAGCAGTGGTGGCCGAGTAGAGCAGTGGTGGCCGAGTGGTAACGGTCCCGACTTGCGTGTAGTAGGTCGCGGGTTCAAACCCAGCCAGGCGCATTACTTTGTGTAATTTATTTCATCACCACTGCTCTCAAAACGGTGAAGGAAAACATCGTGAGGAAACCGGCATGTCCTAGAACCAAAAATTCGAAGACATGTGACATCCACCAACCCGCACTGGGCCCGCGTGGTGGTTTACGGCCCATTCCCTCTCTTAGAGAGGAGGCCTGTGTCCCTGCAGTGGGAACATTAAAAAGGCTGATGATGATGATGATGAGTATATGTTCAAATACTCTCGATTTCTGATTAACCTTTTGACTTTGGTAATTACAGACACAAGGAAACAACAATAGGTGTACAAATAGGCAGGGCACATTGCACGCAGAACGGATGGCCGCTGGGGCCGAAAGGTTCTGGAGTGGCGACTGCGTACCGGAAGACGTAGCGTTGGAAGGCCTCCCACAGGGTGGACCGATGACCTGGTCAGGGTTGCTGGAAGCCGATGGATGCAAGACGCACAGGACCGGTCTTTGTGGCGGCGCTTGGGGGAGGCCTATGTCCAGCAGTGGACGTCTTTCGGCTGAAATGATGATGATGATGATGTACGAATAGATGTGTTCGCTTGGGGCTCAACAGTTTAAAGCATCATAGTAGTAGTATAGTAATTTTCAAACTCCACTTTTCCCTGAATACCTCTGAATAATAATTGGCATATAAGTATGGTTTGGAAAAAATACGTAGCCATTCGAGTCGCCGGTCAACACCGTCTAATTATTTCTTCATAAATCTATTGAAAAACATCGTTTGATACATGTGTAAATTTTTCACTGCAGCATTTGAATCTGAACCCTCACCTGCGGCTCGGGGCAATTCCGCCTCAGTCGCAATAACAAACATTTTCCACTCGTTTCAACAAGTATTATTTCAGTTTACTGCAAAATGTGAAACAGGTTTACAGGGAGTGTCAGACTCTTACTAACAAAAACTCACCCTTTTTCCTTCAGTTACCCTTTACGTTCAAGGGTTTGCGTACTTATAGGTAAACAACTCAGTCACCAAACCATTCGAAAAATGTTGTTCCAATAATTACAATAATTAAAATCTGTCAAACCATTTTTAACTTTATTTAAGTATACATAGGGTTGTAATTAAGTTATTGCATCTTAAAGTACTACAACAAGCAATATATTATTGTTCCCAATAAACCGTAAACCGATTAACGTTTGATCCATTATGTTGGGAAATCATTAAGAGCTCTTTTAATTGTTTGTTTAAATAAGACTAGCTTCTTCAAGCGTATATAGTAGGCTCCCCGTTTCATTTCTCTCTTAGTTCGCTTACGTCATAAAAGGAGATCTTCTCTAATTTTGTATATAATTAGTTATTGTTTTTGTTAGTTCGATCCCGCGCTACCCTACTCTAGCCTACTCAACTCTACCCTACCTACGCTAACAAATATTTTTTTTGCGGAATATAATCTATACGGGAACTAATTGCCTATAGAGATTATTTTCCATAAAAAAATAATCTTTATCACAGCAGATAGTAAGCCATGATGTGGTCGACGATTGAGTACGTTAGTCTATAGGTCACCTAATACACTCTTGATTAATTGATCCTCGGGTTAACAGGAATACGAAATAGAAAGGGAATTCCACTACTTAGCTGTAAAATTAGTATGTTCCTAAAAAACTTATCTCATAGACAACTTTACCGTAACACTACATAGTATAAAACAAAACCGCTTCCCGCTGTGTGATTAGATCTTTAAAACGACGCAACGGAATTCGATGCAATTTTTTAATAGGTATAATGATTTAAGACGAAGGTTTATATGTATACTACATAACATATGTAACAAACCCATGCGAATGTAGAGCGGGTCGCTAGTTTAATATATTAGTAGTTAGGCAGAAAACAGAAAATTAAAAATTTTTACCTCTTCAAAATTCTCAGATATTCGACATGAAATGCGCAAATTCTCCAACTCATAAGATACACCATTACCTTTCGTATGGTCACTAAACTTCGAATATTATGATACAAAACGATTCACAATGTACTAAACGATAATAGCTAATAACATGTTATAAAACGCACTCCTGTCCACGGGTTTGCTCGTTTGGAAGTCGAAAATTCAGAATAAATAAAATATATTTGCGTTCTATTTCTTCTTCTTCTTTGTCGGTATAACTCTTGACAGAGTGGTCGTGATCATCACTTCAGGTGTTGGTGGCAAGCTATAAAACACGCCGCCACTCCTCTCTGTTCTATTTACTCGTAGACAAAAACACTAGAAAAATTTGGTTAAAAAATAATGATTTTGGATTTCATTAACCGATTTTGGTTTTCGACTACTGTAATTACAGACACAATTAACCTTTTGAATTCCATAATTTGAAACATAATAGAAAGGCAATGGGTCTGCGAACGCCGGTGTTCGCTCGCGCTCAAAGATTTAAAGAACAATACGTGTGAAGACACCGGTGTCTTCTTGAGGTTTAATGAATTTACAAAAGACAAAGTGAATTTGATCTAAGGTTTTTTTCTATGTTTATATACCCCAAGCGCCAGTAGCAACTGTGATAAGTATTTAATATGGGATAATATTTATTTTATTATTTATATAGGTAAATATCATCCAATGACGGATATAAAGTTAGACTCTGATACTGTTTCCCGCTCCGCCCTAGGGCGGGACTCGTCATTGGATGATTTTTACCTACCATAAACTTCTACCGTCTACCGAAGTTTCATACAACACACAAACATACAGACTAGCAAATTAAAAATGTCCTTAAGATTAATAGAATAGAAAAAGATGCGGTACATTTCACATAAAACGTTATTATTATTATTTACTTTTATACCGCGTTTAACTTTTACTACGGCGTAGCGAGCGTAGCAACGTAGCGCTGTAGTAGCGCTTTCGTAGCGCTGTCGTAGCCGCCTTGCTACGCCGTAGCATGTGAGTGGACATGAACTTTCTCATTAATATATTTTCTTGTTTATTTATTTATTATGGCCTATACAGAGAGGGCTCCTAGAGAGGAGGTTTGAGTCCCAGCAGTGGGAATATTAAAAAGGCTGATAGGCTGATGATGATGATAGGCTTACTTTTGCCCACTATCTCACCTGATAATAAGCGATGATGTGGCCGACGATGGAGCACACTTGCCTAAAAGTAACCTATTCACTCTTGACTTAAAGACACCAGGTTGTAGCTATTAGAAAAACACACAGACTCGGGTAGGGAATTTTGTAAGCTTTTGAATATAATATTCTGCTTCTTAATATATTAAAATAGTTGTGATGAGCTTACAGCAGATTTATGGGAAAATACGAGTCCTATGGATTTCCCTTCAATTATATTCACAATCATAATAAATCGTACTTGTTGAATTGTTTGATAATTATAATCAATCAACTTTTCACTCAAGATAATTGATGAAGAAGATGAATAGAGAAAGTAAGAATTTAAAATCTATAACGAATACAATTAAATGATATAGTTCGTTTTTTAATTCTAGACTACGATTTGACAACTCAGAATGTCACACTCTAGAAATATGTTCCCAATTTTCTGGAGTTTGGAATTGTAAGTTGTCAAATCGTAGTCTATGATTAAAAAACGAACTATATAGTTCTTAATTTACCGAAATCCGGAAAAACCATCTCCAACCTTCAAATCTCACCATCTAACAAAACATCAAAAATCGAATGCCACACTACAATCACAATTTTTTAAAACCATAGCCAACAATATTTTTCTCATAATAATTACAGCGAAACACCTGTCCTTGCCAGCCAGCACACGCAGTATACCAGCCAGGATTCAGTTGCGATCGGGCGGTCGACCACGACGCACGTCTCGCGTCGCTCTCCGCAAAGTTCGACGTAAGTTCGAGTGAATAAACACTTTTCATCGAGTGCCCTTTAACTTCTGAAACCAATAAATCGGAACTTATTAAAGATTTATGACTGGTAAGTCCTTTTTGAGTACTTTGGAATTTTGTATTTCGGTTTCCTGGGAAATGTGAAGTTTGGAAACGTTTGTGGGATTGTGGTTAATATTTCATGCGATTATTTTAATAAGTCGACTTTGTGCTTTATTTATTTATTATTGGGATCGCCAACAATATAGGCTTTGGGAATTCACAGGTTCAATATATAACATGATTTAAGTGTTGCAACAAAAAACAAAACATTCGATTTAAAAACGATTACATAAAATATTTGTTAATTAATTTCAACGGATAAAATGTCTAAGGAAAAATAAAATAATTATTATGATGACAATATTTATAAGCGTTTAATAATAATTTGCCTTTGTGTCGATGATTGAAGTTATCATAAATCTATTTATTATTTATTAAATACTTTATGCACACAGAAGTAAAGGAGGTTGACATAATGCCTAATCATATTTTACCAGTGAATCTTTGAATGTAGATAAAAATAGTGTAGATGTAATAAAAGAGAAGTAAATATAGAAGTATTACTTTTTTCTATTTACTTACAAACCTATAAACAAAATATGATAAATTTATTTGTCAATTAAACAATCTGAGTTGTATTTAATAATATCTCGACAGATCATATTTTTCTTTAAAAGAGTAAGTATGATCAATTGAAACCGTGCACTAGATTTTGACTTTTTAAAAGTGCCCATGTTGGTGGGTGTATGTGAAATAAATATATTTAGATTTTTGAAATGTTCTGCAAGTAAAAAAACGGTAAAATAGCAAGGAGTCCACAAACACTTGACCTTGTAAATATTAAAATATCAGCCTTTTTAATGTTTCCACTGCAGGGACACAGGCCACTTCTCTAGGAGAGGGAATGGACCGTAATCCACCACGCGGGCCCAGTGCGGTTTGGTGGAGGTCACATGTCTTCGAATTATTAGTTCTAGGACATGCCGGTTTCCTCACGACGTTTTCCTTCACCGTTTTGAGAGCAGTGGTATTGAAATAAATTAGACAAAGTAATGCGCCAGGCTAGGTTAGAACCTGCAACCTACCACTCGTATGTCGGGGCCGTTACCACTCGGTCACCACTGATCTAAATATTATAATATTGCGATCTGGATTTCTACGTTATTTTTTTTGAAGATGGAAAGAAGCAGAGCGCTTTATCATTTATTTATCCAATTGATCCAATTCTAGTTTCTGTCAGTGGTTTCACTCGCGAGTATTCAAAATATATAAAGCCTCTATTAATCTGTGTTAGACGCGCATTCAACTGTAGTATATTTTTTTAAACTAAAAGTTTTTAAGTTTATTAATGACAAACAAAGATACAAATCTTTGGCATTTTGTATAATGGTTAAGTCTTTGTTCTTAAAATGATAATACTAGTGCACTTTGCCATAACAAAAGGAGTAAGAAATACGAAAAATTTTAACTACATAGAGAACGCGCTATTTATAAATTACAATTTAACTAATTAGTTTGTTAATTTTTATTAAAAAAATATATATTCCGTTCGACAGATTTTTTCATTAAGTTTCGTTAGTTTCTAAGATAAGTCTATTTATCATCATTAATTCCTAATGAAAAAAAAAATATGTTAAGAAGGACTAACCCCCTCTTATGTGATTGTGACGTTATACACATTTTTTTCTAGATTTTTTTTTTGGAATTTGTGGTTATTATCTAGGTTTCTTAAATACTTTTCCAGGTTGTAGCTATCAGGAAACATAGACTCCTGGAAGTTGCGGTTCCCATCCGATTATAATTTGGGTATCTTCAAGGCTAGAGTGAATAGGCTCTTAATAAACTAGTTCGCCTCACATCAACGATTGCATCACTGCTTACCATCAGGTGGGATTGTAGTCAACCATTAGTTTATAGTGAAGAAAAAAAAATTGACAGTTCCGCAGTCGAAGCATCCTTGAGAGTGTTAATAGTATTACTGACCTCACGGTTTCGTAAATATAATCAAACGGTTAACCAATTATTTTATAATTAGTTTGACAACGTCACTCAGCGGGGAGTGGTGATTAGCAATTAACACTAACTCAAAATTCGCCATCAAGGGACTTGTAATCCGTCCCAAAACTATTATGTTACTTTAATATATTAATTATATTTGTTCGTTAGGACACAATATCACTTCGCTAAATACAAAGTTTAGATTTCGCGTGACTACGCGTGTGTTATGTGCTATATCTAGGTGATATTTTGATACCGATAGAGTGTTTCTTTAATTTGGCCTAGTTTTTACAGTTCCGTGTCTCAAATGGAAAAAAGCACAGGCGCAGAGTAGCCAGCCTTGCGGTTTTCTACAGGATGCATTTTGGAGAGTGTGCGCAGGAATTGCATGATTTGATTCCGCCATCCCAATTTCACCTTTGGACATCCCGGCGTACGGCAAGTATCCACCCTTACGTTGTTGAGACACCTGCGGCCCGGACTAAGCGTTTTGCCTCGTCATTTATACCGCGTACATTGAGGGATTGGAACAGTTTGCCGACTGCAGTCTTTCCGTCCGAATATAATTTGGGTGTCTTCAAGGCTAGAGTGAATAGGCTCTTAATAAACTAGTGCGCCTTACCATCTACGATTGCATCACTGCTTACCATCAGGTAGTTTATTGCAAGTTAAAAAAAAAAAGGAATCCTTATAGGATCACTTTGTTGTCCGTATGTCTGTCACGGCCCTTTATCTCGAGAACGTGTGAAGGTTGAAATTAAACCTGTCCACTCAGGTCTTCGTCCCCTTGAAGCTGTGAAAAACAAAATTGAAAAAAAAAAGATAAGGTCGTTTATTTCGCAAAAAATGAATATTTCCTGTTGACCTAGAACCTTGGTATTTCACGTGATGCAAGGTCTTATAACATAAATATAGGAAATATATATGAAAACTGAACATTTTAATTACGTCCTAAAAATACCTAAATATCCGAAAAAAACCCTTTTTTTTTAGGTTTTTCTGAACTACTTTGCAGAGTGGCTCATCATTCTTTTGGGGACGAGGGGTTGTCAGGTAGCTTAGAATTCAGGCAAGCAAGTTTCCAGGTATTTACAGCGTCAGTGAAGCTCGGCACATCAAAATCAATCAGTGAGGATATTAGAAAATTCCTGATTAATTTCTCCGTGCCGTGAACCGAGGAAATAAAAGCCGGTAAACTGATACTAGTAATTTTCTGGACACCGACGCCTGCCATAGGAATGGGATGGGTGGCTTGAGCGCAAGCTCGTCGTCCATAACAACATTTAAAATTGAAGAAAGAGTAGGTATACCGGATAGTTTGTTTTTTTTTTTTTAAATTCATGTTTATATGTAGTTCTAAGGTTACTTCATACTTTTATTCTGTTAAAAAAATTACATTACTTAGTTTGTACGGAATTTTCAGCATGTGAATCTGACGTGCCCAGTTATTTTTTGCATTAAATTTTTAAAAGTTTTAGTGCACTACACTACATTACATTTAGTGCACTACTGTACTCACTCATTAGAGTCCAGTGGCTTGCGAAATAAAATAGATTGTTACGAAAGCCAGGCCAGATGAATGAGACTAATTCTCACATCGTACACGTACGTATGAATAAGATATTGTCACGGAAGTTGTTATATCGAAACCGAATACGGAGTATTTTAAGTTTTGTTGGTCGAAATGTCGTAATCGAAATCGGAGGCAGAGGCGACGGTAAAACAACGAAAGTCAAACTCTACAAAAACTAATAAAAAACTCGGATAAGTTCAAAGAAAGAGCTAACTTACAACATTCCAAATACAAAACAAAACAAAAATGAAAGAGCAACCGACAGAAAATACGGGGGGAGAGAGATTCCACGCGCGACCAACCCCTTAACTAAGTTACTGTCGTTTCGTTAACGTCGAACGCTTGGAATTGGGCTCGACTCCAATTCCTTTGTTTTGACTACGTGACGGAGTGCGTCATATCAAATGACGTTCAACAAAGGTATGGGAGCGTGGCCAACTCAAAGCGTTCGACGTTAACGAAACGATAGTAACTTGGCTCCCTAGCCACAGGCTAGGCCTAGGCCTAGCAAACAGGCTCAAACAAGTTTATATCTCTTGTCTCCCTAGACAAGAGATATAAACTTGTTTGAGCCTGTTTCAAAAATTCCTCATGAAGACCAGAGTCCAATGTCCAGGTGTGTAGGCACAAAAATTATATGATTATCATAAAGGACCGAAGCTAAAGAAGCGGAAGGTCGAACCTTGGGCGGAACGGGAGATAGTGTCAGACTTTTACTGACTAAAAACGCAGTCCTGATCCTTTTTTGCATTCGATCCAAGGCCCCGGGATAACTTCATAACCCATGGACTTGATCGGACTATAGGATTGTTTGACAAAGTTGCCAGAGTTTAATGAGTTGTTGGGTTTTAGTTAGTAAAAATCTGACACTCTCAGCCGCTCCACCCTATACGGGCGGGAGCCTCCCAGGCTCCAAGGGTTGATGAGAAACCGTAATACCGGGTCACTGGGATCAAGGCAAGGAAGGGAAGGGGTATGTTGTTTAGTTAGTAAGAATGACACTGTTTCTGCAATGCCCATGGGCGGGATTCATCATTCAATGATTTTTACCCACCATAAAAAAAACCCTCTACGGCAAGAGGTTTTTGACGACTTCGTACATTAAGAAAAGGTTTTTCAGCTTCTGTAGATAGTTGTGACGATTAGCGATTAGCATTCGTTTTGTCGGAAATTGATCTCCGGTTGTACAATAATTGTAAATTCCAAGAAATTCCACCCAGAAAGTAAATTCCAAGAAATTCCACCCAGAAAGTGCCTATCTTGGAATTTAACTATGAAATATTTAGGCATGGTTTAAGACGTATCTATTGTAAAATTAAATTAAATGGCTTTTTAATATAAACGTGCCTTTCTTAAATGTTAGTAGGTATTTTCAGGACAACGTAGCGTAAAGCGTGATCTCACACAAAAAAACTACGACCAGGCTCACCGCGCGGCGTACGGACCCGTCGCGGGCAATCGTACCCAGCACCGTTTTGCCACCTAATAATACATTAAAGTTCACCATCGTTAAGACTACATGCACGCAGTTGAACTAGCGACGCTGTGCAGAAAATAATCTGGTTTCTACTACCGGGACCGTCGTAAAATTACCACTCGCGACGCTACGTAAAGCGCGAGCCGTTGGCCCTTAGTGTCCTGAATTATACATTGTTTTTTAGATACGACGTATTGACAAATGACTTAGTAAATCAACGAAACTACCTTCTCGAACCTGGCTTTCGGTCTAGTAAAATTATAAAGCTTTTGAATACCTATAATGTTGTTACCTATAAGTTTCAGTTATACCGGTTAGGCCAGGCTGTTCATTTCGTACAGTTGCGCAAAGGTAGATGCCGATGGTTTTTTTTTTAAATTGGGAAATCATCCAATGAATCCGCTCTAGGACGAAGTGGGAGAAAGGGCGAGTCTTTAACTTTTACTGATTAAAACCAAAACTATGTTTCTTTTTGGCCTTGCGTTCTAGAATCCTGGGGTTTTATATTTTTATTTTTTGTGGTGGGAAAAATTATAAACGAATCCCATCCTTGGGCGGAATGGGAAACAGTGTCAGACTCTTACTGACTAAACGACCCACCCCGTTCCGTCCTTGCCTTGATCTCAGGACTCCTCCGGTTATACGCTTTCGCATCAACGCACGGCTAAAGCCTACTGGCTTTGGCCCTGCCGGGCCTCTGCGGTTTTGCTGACATTTCTTTGAGGAGTGCACAAGTTTACTGTATAAACTTTAAAAGAGACTGACCTTTAAGTTTGTTTCGATGTTTCTTTTTAAGAGCGGCAAACCCGACGTACATTTTCATACAACCGCTCTTACGTGATTATGATGTTATTACACATCTTTCTTCAGATATTTTGGATACACAGATATCTTGTGGATATTATCTAGGCTTCTGTAGAAATCAAAACATAAATTTGTGTAAGAGTAATCCAGTAAAGTCCTCTGAAAATCTCCTATTTTACGTGTACCTACTTTGACTATCCATAATGTACTCCTATATTAAAAATGTAAAAAATATAGAAGCCATGCGCATTTAATCGAGATTCTAAATGATGTCAGTTTTTTTTCAAAAATTCATAAGCGTTTAATAAAAACACGTAATTCTTGGAACAAGTTTTGTGAAACATTCGAGTAAATCGTAGAATTACTGAATTCCAACAGAGTTTTCAGGTCTTCTCTCTCTTTTTTCGCATTACTTTTGCATCAAACATCAGTTTGGATTGCGTTAAATGAAGCAACAAGCTTTTAAACCATGCGCGACATTGACGATAGACGAGTGAGGAAGGACCACCTTAAGGTAGTAGTAAAATTGACGTATTACAATGTTTCTTTTTTAAACTTATTAGCACAAAAAATCATAATTTATCATTGTGTCGAAACGCTTAATTGAATTATTATCAAAATTATTGCCATTATTGTACATTGAAATGATCCTAACACAAGTTTCTAATTCTGTAATTAGTTATATCACATTACTGAGGAAGATTACTTAATTCCCTTGTCGGTCAGATCCGTCACTATCTCGTTACACACTGTCCTCACTTCGTCTTACTAATATTTCTCACTAAGTGCAATGCTTAATCTGTGGTCCCTTCAATACGACTTGATATATTATCTTGTTTACATTGTTCTGTGAATGCAATCTATGTAATTACATCAAGTATACGCCTTCTTTCGTAGTAAAGCATCAAACCATTTCTCCTGCTCTGGGCTCCACCCAGTGGGAATCAGACTGTAACTGACTAAAATCACACCTGTGTGTTCTAAGAAACCCGTAGTCCTACCTGACTACGGGTTTCTTTTCTGAAAATCTTCGCAGTTCTAGGGGGCCGTTTGCAGATTTCTCTTTGAGGAGTTCGTGAATTACTACGCGCTTTTGTTTGCGAATAGAGCTCGGCCCGGTCGATTACCGGACTGCTGGACGGCGAACTACCCATTGCTCGACCGTTTCCCCGCATTGCCGGGTCCAGGGTGCATTTATTGTGGCTCAGAGTCTCGTTGGCTGCGGCGTGTGGCAGTTCGTTTTTTTTTGTGCGGCCAGCTCCTTCACTATCATTACTGCTTCGCAGTGGATATGACCGCCTGTCATTCCTCTTTTCTCCGGAACATAGCCTGAACCAGGGCCTGGTGTAAGAGGTCGCTGCCACCGATTGCCTCCACGAAGACACGGTAGTGTTCCGCCTTATTAGGGCTCATCTCCACCGTAAGCTCTGCCATAACCCGATGTTTGTCACAGCGATGACACATAGATTCAGTGTCATTTTGTGGGACATTGTGACACCTAATGTACCTAAATTTTGATAAACAAATACGTGAACTTTTTGTTGAAAAAATATCATCTAATGACAAATCTCACTTATGGGCGTAGCGGGAAATAGTGTCTGACTCTTACTGACTGAACTACCCCGTTCCTTATCCGCCTTCATACCAGGGTCGGACCTTCCTTTCAGAAACAGGTCTAAGGCTCCCGTAGGCTTTGGCCGTGTAGCTGGGCTTACCAAAAACATGAGCTCTGATTATTGCCTTTACGCAGATGATGAGATTTATGTACCTTAAAATTGTGTTACTTTTTGGTGTACAACAAACTTATATTCTATTCTATGATGTAAATCCTCTTTCTACAATTTTCATTAAACTTAAAAGAGCTAACAAAACTAGACAAAAACAATTTATGCTAAAATGCGGGTAAATCAACATCGCTGTTGCATTTAAGGCCGAGATAACGGTATCTGGACAAATAAACAGGCAGGTGCACTCCGCTGCATTACCGCGGCAAATCTAATAGCAGCCGGGGCTTTATTAAATATTTCATTACTATGCCACTGTGGTCGACATCTTTGTTGGGTCGCTTTTAAAATATTAGAGGTACAAGTTATAATATGGTAATGTGCTTGTGTATTCTGTTGAAATGCTATTTGATACATTTTTAGGGTTCTGTTGCCAAATTGCAAATAGAAAAACCAGCCAAGAGCGTGTCAGACCAAGCTCAGTGTAGCGTTCCGTAGTTTCCCGACCGACATATATTTCTCACAATGTGTAATGTAACAAAACCCAGTAGCCCATATAAATTAGTAACCCAATTTTAAGAGAGATGGTGCTGTACCCAGTGGTAATTTGGGATTGCGTGAACCGATTTAAAAAGAAATATTTCTTTCAAATAAAAATACAAAAATATTAAAATCGGTTCAGGATAATGAAATATGTAAAAAAAATGTTTCCATGTACGGTTCATCATCATCAGCCTTTTAAGTTCCCACTGCTGGGACACAGGCTTCCTCTCTAGGAGAGGGAATGGGTCTTAATCCACCACGCGGGGCTAGTGCGGATTGGTGCATGTCATCTCTACGAATTTTTGGTTCTAGGACATGCCGGTTTCCTCACGATGTTTTGAGAGCAGTGGTGATGACATAAATTACACAAAGTAATGCGCCTGGCTTTGTTTGAACCCGCGACCTACAACTCGTTACCACTCGGCCACCACTGCTCATGTACGGTTAAATTACAAAATTAGTTTTGAACGATGACAATGACACAGTGTCCGTTGCGGCCCCATGGTCTATTATATGATTTTTAAGGTGGCATTCAACATGTAAAAAATCAACATAACTTTATATTGCCTCTGCCTATATTTGAGTTGATAGCAAATAGACTTAAATTATATTATCAAATACATACATAGATAATAAAAATTATTACATACAGTTTCTTGAATTTACTTTCAATTTGTTTAGTAAACTATCATCATTATTTACTGTCGGCATATTGCTATACAAGTTCAACGAGGCGTGGCTAAATACATTGAGATTGTGTGCTTACGTGTTTAATTCGTGTAAGTTTGTGCATGTTAGACTTGTTCTATACTGAGATAGTCTGTACCATTCAACGTTATTGTTGTAGCTGTTTCAACTAGCTCTTTGGTGTGAATATAAGAAAGAAAGAGAATTTTAGAATAAAAATTATTGATTAATTTATTTTTTTATGTAGTCTTTGCACTAATAGATTTTAACTAGTGAAATAATTTTCTCGATCGGATCACAGCTTTTCAGAGAACACACAAACATCATATGTTGACTTTTTAAACTTTTAGAAACGGTTTTGATAAAAAAACGTATTTATACACTAAATACGTTTTTTTTATCAAAACCGTTTCTAAAAGCTAGCGGGAAAGGTGATGAAATCGAAGGGACTCTGCAAAAGGGTCGAAACCTACTGGGGCCCAGGGTTTCTTTCTGAAAGGAAGGCTTGGCCCCAGTGCGAATTGCAAAGGAGAACCGGGGTGGGGTGTTTAGTCAGTAAGAGTCTGACACTGATTCCCGCTACGCCCAAGAGCGGGTTTCGTCATTGGATGATTTTTGCCCACAATAAAAAAACCGGCCAAGTGCGAGTCGGGCTCGCGCACAAAGGGTTCCGTAGCAGCAAATATAATAAACTTATTATGTCAATTTATACACCTGGTGAATGGAGCCTAAACTCTCCCGATATTTTGCCTTGTACTTATAGGTTCAGCCATCGTTTTCAGTGTAAGCACAATAACTTAACCAAAATTACAGTTAAATCAACCTATCTCAAAAACTATAAGAGATACTTTGATCAAACCAAAAATCGTTGAAAGAGTTAATTAGCATGCATCACCTCTATTTTTTTTAGAATTTTATACCCCGTAGTTATAAAAATAGAGGGGGGGGGACATACTTTTTACGACTTTGAGAGCTGATATCTCAAAAACCGTTCACTTTAAGAAAAATGTTTTTTAGAAAACTTTATATCATTTTAAAAGACCTTTCCATTGATACCCCACACGGGTATGTACATCGAAAAAAAAATTTTCATCCCTCAGTTACATGTATGGGGGGCCCCACCCCCAATTCTTTTTTTTACTATTTAGTGTCATAATTTTGTAGCGGTTCATACAACACATATTCCCATCAAATTTCATCACTGTAGTACTTATAGTTTCCGAGTAAATCGGCTGTGACAGACGGACAGACGGACAGACGGACATGACGAAACTATAAGGGTTCCGTTTTTGCCATTTTGGCTACGGAACCCTAAAAACACCTGGTTTGAATTTCAACTCGATACTGTAACGCCTTCCTAAGATAAAGGGTCCTGACAGACAGAGAAACAGACAACGAAGGGTTCCTATAAGGGTTCCTATTTTTCCTTTTGAGATCCGGAAACCTAAAAAGACAACTACATTACGCAGGTTTTCAACTGAACCCGAGCTTATCAAGCTTATCAAACTGAAGTTCACCTTCCAAACCGCTCTGGTTTGGAGAACTCTGTCCAAAGCCTGGCGAATATGATCACGTTTTAAAGTATAAAATCTCAAGATCTAGCCAGCCAGTCAACGCACGCTACTAATTTCCGTTCCAGCATTTTATTTCTCACGAAATTCTTGATACCGATGCTTTTGATTAACCAATCTAATCTGGCGGTCGACAGAATGTCAATGTTTTTGACGTACACAAACGTGCAATCTCTGGAACTTTTTTATTATAAAAAAGCACGAAAATTACTTGAAAAGATAATTTAAATCGTTAATGTTATTTTATTTTGATAATAATTTAAGTAGTATTGATTCTATCTGTTGTGTGTCGTAGGACTTTTGTTTTAGGTTTCTATAAACTAGTGCTTGACTGCGATCTCACCTGATGGTAAGCAGTGATAAATGAATAAAAAAAAAATGAAAATATGTTTTTTTACAAAGTCAAAGTCAATTTTTTTTATTTCACCCAGGTAGGCCCATGTGAAATTATTAAACATTGGCACTTATTAAACTTCAGAAGCTAGTGCACGGTTCCAAATTGGTCGTTTCCTATGGAGAAGAACCGGCAAGAAACTCCATGGTTACTCTTTTCAAAAAATTGTTATCTTTACAATATTTCCATACTAGCTTTTGTCAGCGGCTTCGCCCGCGTACATAAAATATAGCCTATGTCACTCAGGAGTAAAGTAGCTTTCTGTTGCTGCTAAAATTTTTCCAATCGGACCAGGGGGGCTACTCTCTTTCTCCGAAAAACGAAGTTTCGATCGAAAATTCAATTGTTTCCTACCACGTGTCAGTTTATTTAGACTCAGCGCAAAGGTGGCAACCAACCACAGCCACTAGTGGCTATCGATAGCGACTTAACACACTTTTATAAGAATGTTGTATACGACGCACCACATGTGTTGCCGGTGACCGCCACTCGCTACACCAGAGTCCGTGGCTTGCCACTTTCAGTCGCTACGGGCCACACAAAACGCCAACACCGTCACTGTCACGCTGCAACACCCAACGTACTATAACGACTAGACGTTCTACGTATCGCTCGCGTCACCATTCCAAACCACCATGCGCCAGCAAACTTTTCGTAACAGTCCATCATAAGATTTTGCAGCAGAGAATGATGAATGATGAGTAGTCGGTGGTCCGTTTGCGCCGAGCCTTAATTTCCGAAATTTCATGACAACGAAATTTCGAAGAAAGAGAGTAGACGTCCAGTAGTTCCAGAGATTACCCCCTACAAACAAAAAAACATAAAAACAAAAAAACAAACTTTACCTCTTTATTATATATTATATTATATTTCCATATTACGAGTACAACACATAAATTATGTAAGGACAGTACAGACCTATATAAATTTGATTCAAAAAAGTGCCCATGGAGTTTCTTGCACGTTCTTCTCCATACGAGTCTACGCCTTGGAACGTGCAAATTAGCTTCAATTTTGACATTTCAAAAGTGCCTGTAAATGGTCTATTTGAAATAAATGATTTTGAGTTTGAGTTTGACCAGTCAATATTGAACTCCTACCGTTAAAATGGTAGGAAGTAATCTAAAATTTGCGTCTACAATGTTCTCACATTCACATTATTGAAAGAAAACAAGGTTGGTTCAATAATATTGAGGTTGACCTCTCCTTTTAAGTGTAAAAACACCTGTGCCAGGAGAGGCCGCTCTCCCTTATCTTGGTTACATTTATGTATTTTGATAACTAATATTAAATTAAATCTATGGTATTAAATCTAAGTTAGCGTACGCGTTGTGCGTACGTGTTGATGGTGAGGCGCACTAGTTTATTAATTCACGTTTCAAGATGTGTAATTTACAAAATATATACCTGTGTAATGTCTAAGCGTTAATTTATACAAGCTGAAATCAAATCTATGATAAAAACTTTTTAAACATAATATACTTCAAATTCAGCCACTATGTTCCCTCTTTTTCTGTAGTAGTACATCTCTGGAGATCCTTATCACACTTTTTTTTACGAAAATCCATTCCTAGAGGTTTTTAAAAGGAAAATTAAAGAGCGCCTGTGGTTTAAACAAATAAATGCAATTTGCAGTTGTTATTGCTGTTAAAAACTGTTATCAGCATTTTTTTTAAACCTATATTTTTGTACGAGTTTTGAAGCGCTAAAATTCACAGAGCCTAACTTCAGACTCGCGAAGATCTGAGGGCCGTACCTACTGTAAAAACAAAAATGGTTGCCTGTAAAGTCGGTTTTACGGGCGAAGATTTTACGTGACAACGTCTTTTTCTCGGTAGAATATTTATTGCGCCGATTCAATGCGCCTAATTCTCTAGTGCTGCGCGCGCGGCAGACCGATCATAGTTGAGTGGGAGAGAGACGCAAGGCATTCGGCGGGCCTCTCTCTCGTTCGGTGACTCACCGTAACGTTACCGAGCGTTACACTTTTTCATAAGTGACTCCCAGCCGCAACCTAATTTAAGACGTTGTCACGTCAAAACAAAATTAATAAATAGATAGTAAACTAAATAGGTATACCATAAGGTACCCATCAGATCATTACCTTGAGCTTATCTTTCCTGCTTACCGGACGGCGTGGCCCCTGATGATCAAACCTCGAAGGCTCACAGATAAGGCCTCCTTTCTTGTGCTAATGTGAAGTTGAACTCCTTGCTATATCGACCCTTTTTAGAAAAAAATATCGTAAACGACAGTTCGCCTTTTTGCTGGAATGGGTTTTCTCCTCTCTTCCATAATTAAAAAGTATTCATGCATTTGGTCACAATTTTAATTGAAGTTTTTGAGTGGAAACCTTTTTTTTTTCGAGAACAAGTAGTGATCTATGTTACTCCTTATATTACTAATTAGCTTTTGCCCGCGGCTTCGCCCACGTGGTATTGGGATTGGGGTTGGGGTTTTCGGGATAAAACTAGCCTATGTCCTATTCCGGAGTGTATCCTATGCCTGTGCCAAATTTCATCCAGATCCGTTCAGCCGTTTTGGCGTGATTGAGTAACAAACATCCAAACATCGTAACTTTCGCATTTATAATATTAGTAAGATGAAAGCCTTATCAGAATCGGGCCAGTCCTTTAGGAGGGTAGGTTTTGTAATAAAACGATAAAATAAAAAAAAATGAATCGGTATATGAAAAACTGTCATGTGCACTTTGTAAAAAATGACATTTTTATGTTAGAAACTGACACCACCAATTATTCCATTTATATACGACATTATATAATCAAAGTTAATTACTTGTATTTTTTTATGGTGCAAAAATCAATGCATATACGAAAAATACAAAAATATTAAAAGTTTTTTTATTGCTTTCGAATATGTTTTTGTTTAAAAAAAAAAATGCCTAATGTCAGTCTCACACAAACTGCAAAGTAGGTACAATTCTCTACCGAATCACTTAGCTAACAGAATGAAAACCAAACAGTGTATCTCTTACTTGCATACAATACAACACAGTTCAGACACCCCTTATAAGTTCAACTTAAACAATATCTACGTAATTGCACAAAGGGAATACTCACATTACGAGTATGGATGGATGTATACAAACGTGTACAGTCGATGAAATGATAAGTTGTGCGGGTGGAAATAGTCATATTTGCTTATTTTTTTTGGAGACTAAATTATCGTAATCTTTTATTTATTGCAAGTAACATTGACTCATGATACATCAATAATCAAATCAGTCAAATCACGATTTATGAAATTAAAATCAATCAATCTGAATACTTAAATTTAATAGCATTGAAATCATTTGTATATAATTAATATTAGGTAATAAATTAAAATCATTTAAATTCAAACAGAAACGGTAAGAAAAAAAAAAACAAACATAGACACAGTATTTTTTCAAAACCGCCTAAAAATTTTACACTCACTACAACTGGCATATTACTGGGCAAGCCTTACCTCTATTCTCCCCAGTTCGCCGCTACAAGCTAATTCCTAAGAAAGACGTCTAAATTGCACCGCAATCTGCTTTGTGGTCCACATTTCAGAACTTTGATCAAAAGAAGTCGTATTTAGCAGACTGCCTGCACACTTATCTGTTTGTTTGTCCGTATACGAGTACGAACATTCATCGTTATTCAGTGTTGTGTTGCTTTACTAACTCAAAGAGCGTCTCTTAGGAAAACTATATACTGTATGTGAAACTTTGAGCTTTGACGTTTTGATAATAATGCAGTCAATGGAATATGGATATGTTTAGATGAAACCTGATTTTATCATAAGATATTAAATAAACAAAGCAATATTTTATAATCATAATACAGTACGGCCGTCTTATCTTGGCGAGTTTGAAGTTAGGCTCAGCGAAGTTTAGCGCTTGAAAACTCAATCAAATAAAAAATAACAAACTGAAAAAAAAAAGATTTATTATTATCATTAAATCGTAAAAAAAAAATGTTTAAATAAATAAATGCAATTTGCAATTGTCAGTGCTGTTAAAAACTTTTATTGGCATTTTTTTTTAACCTTAATTTTTGTACGAGTTTTCAAGCGCTTAAATTCGCAGAGCTCCATAATGGTACAATATAGCATTTCTATGTTAACAAATGGTATGGACATTATACTGTGGGAGACTGTTGCCTAAACTACGCTCAAGGCCTGTATTTCAGGTTACCTGAAGAGCTCCTTTATTTAAATTATACAATTAAATTGTCATCATAATCATTTCAGCCGAAATACGTCCACTGCTGGACATAGGCCTCCCTCAAGCTTATTGACAGTATTAACTTTTCGGTATTTTGACAAATGGTTTCTATGAACGTGCTTGTCTATCGCTACGATATAAGTCGAAGACTTCTTCTTTTTTTATGGTAGGTAAAAATCATCCAATGACGAATCTTGCCCTTGGGCGGAGCGGGACACACGTCTTACTGACTAAACAACCTACCCCATTCTTACGTTAACTGTACCCTACAGGGTCGAAGCCTCCTGGACCAAGGGTTTATGCAAAAGCGCAACACCAGGGCTCTGGGACTAAGGCAAAGAAGGAATGGGGTAGGTTTTTTAGTCAGTAAAAGTCTGACACTGTTTCCCGCTCCGCCCAAGAGTGGGATTCGTCATTCGATAATGTTTACCTATTATAAAAAAAACGAGAGCCAGAGCCTTCCTTTCAGTTCTGCCTTTTATAACACGCAGTATGTATCATCATAAATTTTATTTTTCTTCAGATTAGGTCGGTAGGATTAAACGGTAGCATCATACCGTTCCTTATAGCAGTGGTTTTGTCACGTATCACTCTCAAGCAGCTCTCGTGTCGGCTGTGAGGAGACTTGTGTACGGAGGCAAATACGACGAGACGCTCGTTGAAACGGCGCGGAGTTCTGGAGTCCCTTCCCCTGTGTTGATCCTTGTTTTATTTTTTCGTCCTGTTGAATATAATGTCTGTTGTTATATTTCGTTTTCTTTTTTTTACTGTGGATAGGTTCGCGTTACAACTACGAGTATCGCACCTAATGGTAAGCGATGATGTGGCTACAATGGAGCCTAAAAGTAACCTATTTACTCTTGACTTAGGCTAGGCTAGGTCCATACTTTAAAGTGTAGTATTATTTTATTATTAATTATTTCCAGGTATATTAGTAAACATTTATTCGAAGCACTTAGTGAAAGACTAGACAGATCTGATAATACAACACCAACATTCTAGAAGGTGCACCAACATAACATATTAAAAGCATATTAAGGCATATTTTTACATATATATTGTTTATATTATATGTATTTTATTAGTTATGTATTGTATACAAGTAAATAGTACACCATGAACTACCTATGTATCTTTTTTTAAAAAGGTTGTCTTTAAAAATCGCTTTTAGCGATAAGACCGCCCTAAGTTTCTATTGTTATTTTATTTTTGGTGTGCAATAAAGAATATATCTATCTATCTATATTTTTTTAACTAGTTGATACCAGTGGCTTCACTCGCGTGATAATAGAATTTTATTCCAAGGAAACATTTTCCTGGGGTAAATAAATGTAATAATAAATCCTATGTGTTATTTCAGTTCAGGATATTTTTTACTCGTTTGTCAAATTTAATGCAAATCCTTTAAGCTGTTTGAGAGTGAAGAAGTATAAGACATACACACATACCTACAAACTTTTGACTTTATAAAATTAGTGTGAATATTTAAACTTAAAAAAATATATTACTGATAGGCTCGCGAATGACCACAACCTCTTCTGGCGGTATGCGATGATGTGTTCGACGATGTAGCACGTAAGCACGTTACGGATAAGGATTTAGAAAATAATAATATTATACTATCAACGATTGCATCACTGCTTACCATCAGGTGGCATTGCAGTCAAGCTCTAGGTAATAGGTAGTCTAGCTAAAAAAATACTCGTTTCGCATTTCAAATTTCGAATATACGTTAGTTTCGAATATTTTCGATTACGCATATTCGAATTGTAACAGCAAAATACGATTAGTAAGATACTTTATTAAGATTTTTTATTTTGTGTCTAGATTGTGATTTGTTCGGCCGGGCGCTACAATCAAAAATCTATGGTAGACATTCACTTCTTTCTTTTCACACTTACATCCGTATATATAAACCAATAAAACTAATAAAGTACTAGTCAACAGCCCAGTAGGGTCGAAGCCTCCTGGGACGAAGGGTCGATGCGAAAGCGTATTACCGGGGCCCTGGGATCAAGGCATGGAAGGAACAGGGTAGCCTGTTTAGTCAATAAGAGTCTGACACTGTTTCTCGTTCCGCCCAAGGGCGGGATTTGACATTGGATGATTTTTACGTACCATAAAAAAAAGGCGACAGCGATGTGTTTTTTGACGCCTTAAGGTAATAAGGTAGGTACTATTAGTTACTCTGCGTAAGGGTCTTTTCTTAATTTATTTCCAATTAAGTAAATTAATTACTTACTTGAGTAAATGTAAGTATATTCGTAACAATTTGTATTCTACACCGTGAAATTTAAATGGTTGTTTTCCCGCGGCAGAATGACTTGCCATAAGGAGTACTTTTGAAGCATACAGTAAAAATAAAAAAATAAAAAGTTTTTTTTTTTCATAAATAATTATTAAAAATATTCATCAATTCAAAAAAGCGAAAACAATAGTAACATTAGACATAATTTGTAGGTACTACTAGAGTCGCATGAGCAGCACGCCGTCAAAGGAAACCGATTAATTAAATATTTAAACCAAAATAAGCTCTCGCACGTTGTAATACGTCATAATTAGCTTGCACTCTACAGGTCCATTTTTTGTTTTTAATATTTTATTTTTTTATCAAACGTTTGTATTACCAAGACACAACCATTTCGCTGAGGGAAAACAATCATTAAAATTTCACGGTGTATAGTTAAGAAAAAATGTAATTTTGAATGACAATTTCTAACCTTAAGTAATGACTTAATAAGACTTTATTTAGCAACGAGTAATATTTCTTTATAAATTAGTATTACAAAATAGTAACATCTACTTAATCATTTGAACATCGTAATTATACACATAATGGAAAGACAATATGTGTGCGAACGCGTGGGGCTCAAGAGCTTAATATTGCACCTACACAACTTGTCTCTGCAACACCCAAAGGTTGACTGGTAGAAAATGCCTTAAGGGTTAAGTCCGCCTCTGTACTCTTGTGTGGGTGAGGAATGAAAAAAAAAATAAATACGGGTGCTAGATTCCGTGTATATCTGAAACTTTTATATCAATTTCGGTTTCAGTTTTTTTTTTGTTTTAGTTATCCGATGTTTCGGTTACAGTTAAGAAGCTGCAGAACATCTCTAATAGGGAGCTAACGTACTTATGTCACTCAGCGATTGATACAGAGTGCTACAGAGTAGTGTAGTGATAGAGTAGTACAGCAGAGAACGCTAAAGTCTGCTGTCCACAGACGCTTAGCTTCATAGATAGGTAGATAGATAAACCATTTATTTGTTACAACACAAAGCATACACAAAAGCACAAATAAACTTTAAAACTAAGCACCTATATAAATACAGTCAACATCAACAAGAGAAAAGAGACACATGTAGTAAAAAAACAAAAGCTAGGTACTTAGGAAAAAAAACAAAGAAAATACAAAGATGAGAACCATAGTGCGGTGTGTATCTCAGTGCTGCACCAAGATGACGCGTAGCTTCACAAACTACGCGTATTTGTCATTATACGCTTGATATACTGGTCATAGTTTTTTGTATGGTGGGAAAAATCATTTGATGACGAATTTCGCCCTTAGGCGGAGCAGAAAACAGTGTCAGACTCTTACTGACTAAACAACCCACCCCGTTCCTTTTAAGCCTTCTTACTGGTCGGACCTTCCTTTTAAGAAACCAGACCAGGGCCCCAGGAGGCTAGAAGTTAGGCCTCTATATTGGCTGATATTTCCTTGAGGCGCGTAGGAACAGAGCGCACTGTCGACGACTTCGCTTGTTGTTACCAGACGATCGGACGGTGTGCTACTCATATCTCGCCTTCCGCAAGCCCGCGCCTACGGTGACTGGAAATTGGGATCGGAATACCACCCGCGTCTGGGGCGTGAGCGCCGTCGTAGACCATGGCCAGGCGCGAGAGGCAACATACAAAACTAAGAAACAATTACGTCGAAGTATTTTTATAAAGACATACTTTAGCTAGAAGTTATCATTGCATAGTTTTTAGTACTTTATTATATTAACAACTAAAAACAAATGTAATGCAATTTGCAACAAACATGGATATAAAAGCTTTTTGCTCTGTATTCCGATAAACGCACAGTTTCGCTGAACAACGGTAGCAACATATTTATTAATCTCTTTATTGTCATTTTCCAAGTAATACTCTCCAATACCGAGTACCTCTTATGTTACTTGTTTTATTTTTTACTAGCTGGTACCCGCAACTTCGTCTGCTTCTGTTTTTCGCAATAAAAGGTAGCCTATGTCCTTTCTCAGGGTCTAAAGATTGTCCGTGCCAAATTTCATCAAAATCGTTTGAGAGGTTTGAGCGGGAAAGCGTAACAGACAGACTGACAGACAGACGGACAGACAGAGTTACTTTCGTATTTATAATATTAGTATGGATTCTAGATAAGCTCACGTTTAATCACAATCTCATCTGATGGTGTATCGGAATGATGTGGTCGACGATGGAGCACACTTGCGTAGAAGTAACCTTTTCACTCTTGACTTAAAGACCGCTAGGTTGTAGCTATCAGGAAACACAGACGCCGGCAGGGAATTCCACTCCATAGCTGTACGCATAATGAATGTGTTCCCTTAGCCTTTCTGCATTGACCTAGACCTCCAGCATCGCATCCGCTTTAACATAAAGTGAGTCACAATCACAGCTCTTTGACAGTTAATGGTTTTTGTTTGAAGCACTGAGAATAAAACTCGTAAACATGTTGTTTGATATTGTGCTTTAAAATATTCGGTAGGTATTCGTTTCTTTTTTCGCATCTTTCCTTCCGTAGTATACTTTTGGAGAAACTTTGACTACAGAAAGATTAACTGTAATTTGATCAGACATCTACAAAAATAGATCACCCTTTACCAGCATATAACAAATAAAAAATCATCGGATATCCACCCTTACGTTGTTGAGACATCTACGGTCCGGACTAAGCGTTTTGCCTCGTCGTTTATACCGCGTACATCGAGAAACTGGAACGATTTGCCGGCTGCGGTCTTTCCGTATGATTATAATTTGGTTGTTTTCAAGGCTAGAGTGAATAGGCTCTTAATAGTCTAGTGCGCCTCACCATCAACGATTGCAACTCTGCTTACCATCAAGTAAGATCGCAGTCAAGCACTAGTTTATAGCAATAAAATTTTATTTTATATATTAGTATAACATAGCATCTGCCTTATAATGTTCCCACTGCTGGGACTAAGGCCTCCTCTCTAGGTGAGGAGCATATTATTTATGATACAATACTCTAGGAGTCTGTAGGATATACATCGTAACATTAAGTACCATTTTTCAATGGACCTGACCCCTGCGATTGACCCTCTCAATAAAGCTCGCTAGATGCGGGTAGATTGGGATATGTTTACTGTAGGGCTGTCAGGCCGCCACTCGCAAGTCTCGCAACCATGACCGTATGGGAGACGCACTAATTGTATGTGTTCTGTCCTTGACACACACTCACTGCAATGTCTGAATTAATCTATGTTTGTCTGTCTGTTTGTAATAGTATTATATGTGTTACTTGGAATTTGGACGGCTGTGTAGTAATTCAATACACTGTGGGTATACTTACTTGTTAAATATTTGTGTTTTTGGCGCCCAACGTGGGTCCAAATTATAATGACAATGAAAGGTGCTTTATTTATTTTAGATATTTGTCTTTGTATGTCAATTTATGTTAACTACTAACTAAACTATTATACTTTTGTACTAGTGACACAGTACCTAATATTAATCTTGTCGTTACTTTTGGCGCCCAGCGCGGGGCACAATTTTAATGACAGAAAAGTAGTAGTCTATAGTCAAGTGGGTCGATATTTTTATAACAAATAAAAAGGTATTTTGTTTACTATTGATATTTGTGTGTAAGTTACAAGTTTTAAACGTGAAAAAGGGGCCTAAACTATTTAATATTAATTTTGTCAATAGTTTTGGCGCCTAACGGGATTCAATATTTCTGACAGAGAAAGCCGTTTTGTTTTCTTTGGATATTTGTTATTATGTGTGGTTTTATGTTATAAGTGTGGCGTGTTTGGTGTATATAGAGATAATAAAAAGAAGTATGACGTTATATTTAACTACGTACTACGTATGTGTCGAGGCAGGGCGGTGTAACATAGACGACTGGCGAGCCGATCGCTCCCATTCCCACATTTCGTCATATATGCAACTCAGCAAATCGCGGTTATCAAGCCACTACACAAGTCTTAGAGGTGCTGTAAGTTTAAATTACTTAATAATAATCTTGTCATCACTTTTGGCGCCCAACGCGGGGCACAATTTTAAGGACAAAAAAGTATTTAGCCTTTTGATCATGTTTCTCAGTGTTCTTTTTATTAGTGGCAAAGATAAATCAATGTTATCATCTCTGTATGGCATATAACGCGGGGTACAAAATTTTAATGTCTAAAAATAATTCCGTTTACCTTAGCATTTATTTCTCATTCTAATTAACAAAATACACGATAATTCTTAAAGTACGAAAATACCGGGTAATTATTTAACCACTGCGTATTGGTGGCTCAGTGTAAGCAATAGAACACATTTCCATTTTTAATTTATAATTTTTTTTTCTCATTTTTCCACTTTGTTCCTTTGTCCCAAGCGACGTCCATAGAATAAGTCTCTGAGTAAACAAGTCTTGTAAACGTTAACTTATTTTTTACAATTGACACATATCTAAATAAAAAATACCTGTTTATTAAAATGTATTCAAGTTTATTATGTCTAAATTTGCGCACGGGTTAAAATTTTTCCCGTATAAAAGGTCTAAGGTTTCAAACATAAATAGGTTTCAAATCGTTTTCAATTCAATTTCACCCGAGATATCTGTCCAAACGGCTATTATCTCACTATTTCACAGTAAACAGAATGTTTTGTCACCCTGTGGCTCATTCAACGGTATAACACAGCTATTGTTATTGAGGTACACTAGTCACCCTGCTACTTTGGTCACGTGGATGTTTCATAACCTATTTAACGTGACAATTGTTCACGAAAGCACTAGCAACCTGCCCCGGTTTTGTGCGGCTGTAAATTATAAACCTATATTCCTTCGTTGTTTTTCGTTTTTTCTACAAATCTACCACACTGTCTCCCGCTCCGACCAAGAGCGGATTTCGTCATTGGATGATTTTTACCTATAATAAAAAAAAAACCACACTACACCACATTAATCCTTCCAAGTTACAATTGTTTCATTTCTATATTTTTTTCTATACGTCGAAAGTTTCGAGTAAGCCACACCTCTGATTTATTTATTCTGGCTTTAAGGTTTTTTTATGGTAGGTAAATTATGGAGAGGACTGGTCCGAGATGGCTCAGGAAAAGAAGACTTGGAAGGAATTGGGGGAGGCCTTTGCCCAGCAGTGGGACAGTAAGGGCTAATAAAAAAGGTAATAATCATTGAATGACGAATCCCATCCTTGACTCTTACTGACAACAACCTACCCCGTTCTTCGTTCTTCTTTATCATGTGATGAATGAGGAACCGCTCGACCAATTTTCTGTTGCCGGGAGCGAAGCCGCGGGCAATAGCTATTATACTAGCTTTTGCCCGCGGCTAAAAAATGGTAAATACTAAAAAAAAAATTACTACGATCAAATATAATTTCTTGTCAATGAAAACAGCTCAAAAGTCAGTTGAAATCGTTAGCATCAAGTTTGCAATAAGCATGAGTTAAGTTGGTTTGTTACATAGTTCACAGACGGAGCCGGGACGACTTGCTGCAACTTAGCCGAGCTGCGGTTACTTGAACTTAGCACGCCGACATACTGGGAGATAATGAGCAGTAATACGAGTAATACTTTGTTTAAAGTATGAAAATGTATTATTATTGACAAAAATAATACTTAAAAATAAACGGCCTAGTTCGAGTTGGAGTCGCTTAATCGTGAATGAAGGCTTTTGTATCTTCCGCTTCTGTAGCAAAAACGACAAAAGAGATCAGTGGTGGTCGCAGGTTCAATCCCAACCAGGCGCATTACATTGTGTAATTTACATCATCACCACTGCTCTCAAAACGGTGAAGAAAAATATCGTGAGGGCATGCCCTAGAATCAAAAATCGAAAACATGTGACATCCACCAATCCGTACTGGGCCCGCGTATTAGATTACGGCTCTTTTCGTTTCCTAGAGAGCAGGCATGTGTCCCAGCAGAGGGAACATTGAAAAGGCTGATAATGATATACATAGTGTGACTGTTTTTAGTCGACCCTAGGCTGATACAAATTTTATATTTCCTGAGTTTTCCTACATGAAGGTTTGTAGCTTATAAAGATAGACCAAAGGGCTAATGAAAATTAAAACCTTTTATAAATTTTGAGGCGACCGCCTACTTTTAAATAGATTCGATAGAAAAGTAGAAAAGATACGTAGGTAGTTCATAATGTAACATACTAGAATTTTTACTAGATAGCTCTCCCAAGACAAAATATTATAGGGTTGTGTGTAAGCAGTCAAAGGCTTCTGTTTAATGAGCTTCTTACATTTATGCTCGGCACAAATGGGCCACTGACCCAACCACATTTTGTATAGACTCGCCGCATACGTGTATCCGGTGGCGGCCACTCGCTACCTCTGCAAAATATATTAAAAAGTGTGTTAAGTCGCCGTCGCTGGCCACCGGTGACTGTGGTCGGTGGTCCACTTGCGCCAAGCCTTAGTGGTCCCTTTAAAAAACCGTCATTTTGTCCCGCTACGTTAAACAGCGCTGACTTAGCTCCCGGTTCAATTGGCGAGCGATTCAATTTAAAGGTTCGCCGGTGCTCCGGTCACGATTTTAGTCATGTTTTGATTTTTTTATTGCTGTTCTGCGGAAATTGTTTTGTTTTAGGGTATCAAATTATGAGTGCGGCTATGAAATTATTACTGTAGGTATTTTATTTTTGTATCTTAAGGCTGTGTTCCATAGGTGTCATTCCCTGAGTTTGTTTCGGTATTTCTTCTCAGTATATTCAGCTAGGAAACATCGGTCACATCTAGTTTCAATGGACGAAAAAAAAAATTATGAGTATAGATGGCGATGTAGGAACGGGATAACCTATCCCGTTTAGTCAGTAAGAGTCTGACACTGATTCCCGCTCCGCCCAAGGGTGGGATTCGTCATTGGATGATCTTACCCACCATAAAAAAAAACAACACTCATTGTAAAAACTAAAATAATACATCTCATTTTGAGCGGAAAAAAAATTGCTATGGCGCGTCCGTCTATCCACATTAGAATTAAATTACAGACCACTATGGGCTTCATTCCAACACGACGAATAAATGCATGGAAGATACTAAAAAAGAACGGTAAAAACGGATTCACTTCATGCATGAATTACAAAAAAACGGTTACTTCTATACCTGTATCGGTTTTCGATAACGTAAGTGTGACGGAAATTGAATTTCATTTTGTTACTTTGATACCGACTTCTCATTCGTCTATACATGTAAACTAGGATGCTAGTAGACCAAATACACAAAATGGTGCACTCCGCATAACGGTGACTTCCAGGCATTTCTTCCACCTGATCTGACTTTGACTGACCTGTCAGCATAGTAGTTAGTGACCCTGACTGCTATGTCGGAGGTCGTGGGTTCGATTCCCACCCAGGACAAATCTTTGTGTGATGAGCTCGATCATTTGTTCTGTGTCTGGGTGTTTTTTTTTTTTTTTGATGTTAGGTGAAAATCATCGAATGACGAAACCCGCTCTTGGGCGGAGCGGGAGACCAGTGTCAGACTCTTACTGACTAAAAAACCTACCCTGTACCTTCCTTGCCTTATTCCTAGAGTCGAGGTAACAGTTTGCACCACCCTAGGCTCCAGCAGGCTTCGACCCTGAAGGGCCCCTGCAGGCTGAAGGGGCCCTGCAGGTGTCTGGGTGTAATTTATCTACAATATGTGTGTATTTAGAAATATATAAGTATGTTTATCAGTTGTCTAGTACCTACTCATAACACAAGCTCTGCTTAGCTTGAGACTAGACGGCGTTGTGTGATGGTCGTCGAATGTTATTATTATTATCTGGTGCAGGTACCTTTTTTATGGTGGGTAAAAGTCATCCAATGACAAATCCCTTCCTTGAGTGGTCTGGGAAATGGGAATGTGGACCGGTGGGGACCCGCCCCGATGCTACGTTGCCTTTATACCAGGGTCAGAGCTTTCCTTTCAGAAGCGAACCATTGGCCCCAGTTGGCTTCGATCCTTCTGTACGGTCCCTAAGAGCTGGTGCAAGTAACTCCAGAACTATGTTCAGCGGAACGTCATGAAGCCTCTCGTCATGAAGGCAATCCTCAAACAGGGGACTTACTGTCATGATTATGACGTGCTCAGATTGTGCTAAAGCTGGCGGATTGTTCCAAAGAGTCAGCGTGGCCGTAGAAAGCATAGGGGCAACTAAGGGAACACTATAACTATGGACGCTTACGACCAAGACTTACTGACTAAACGACCCGCCCCGTTCCTTCTTAGACTTCATACCGGGGTTGGACCTTCCTTTCAGAAACCGGACCGGGACCCCAGTAGGCTTCGGCCTTGTAGTTGGGCCTGTTAATTTTCTGACAACTTCTTGAGGCGCGCTGGAACAGAGCGCGCCGTCGATGACTTAGCATTACCAGACGACCGGACGGCCAGCTACCCATTGCTCGCCGTCCACAAGCTCGCTACAATGAGTGTTGTTACATTTTTACTCAGTTTTTTTTTATATCTATCTGTATACATTTCAGAACATATTTTTTGCTTACAGAAAAAATAATGTCAGACAAAATCTGCTCATTTATAGCCTCTAAGGTGGAACAAAGTTTGGTAGGTCAGCTAGTATATAATATCACTAGCTTTTGTCAGCGGCTTCGCCCGCGTACATAAAATATAGCCTATGTCACTCAGGAGTAAAGCAGCTTTATATTGTTGCTAAAAATTTTCCAATCGGACCAGTATTTCCAGAGATTACCTCCTACAAACAAAAAAACAAACTTTACATCTTTATTATATTAGTGTAGATAACCACTAGATGTAGTACTTAAATTATAATTAAATAAATATCTTACTAAAACCTTTTTCTAAGAATGACAACTATAAAGCCTTCAACTCTGCTATTACGAAGATATAGTTTCTCCCACTTTGTTTAAAAATCTTTTTACTAACGTTATGAAAACGAAGATATCACTGAATCTTAATTGACTTTGATGGCCATTTAGATATTTGACCAAAACCGTTTTACATGAAAGGAGGAGGAGGAGCTATAAGAAATTATAATTCGCGGAAAAGACATGAAATGATCAAAGGTAGGTAAGGATCTCGATCTGATTACCAACCTCTTCACAGACTTTGAGAAGCTAAAGCTTTGCTGCTCATCATGTCTTTGAATTCCTTATTAGTATTAAATTAGATTTGATTCGGAGGAGACTCGATATAGTGCTGTGTCAGGTAATTTATATTTGACTAATAAAAAAATAGGCTAATATATCTATCTATATAGGAGATATACTTGCCTTTGCCTATCTGTGTGATATTTTTTTATAACAATATTCCACAACTATCACACAACGACGACTAGTCCCAAACAGGCCAGTCAAATATAGATATTTAAAGCGATATGTTGCCGTAATTAAATGCGTAGGTACATATAAAAATATTCCCGTTACGAATTTAAATATATTTTCGTACTTGCGAACTTTTCCCAAGTGACTTGACTGATTTTTAATATTTTTTTTTTTTTACATTTAGTAGGTACTTAATAGGGTATTTTTTACAGTATAAACTTTCGTAAGAGCTACCGGCAGAAGTCTGACACTCACTCTCACTCCAACCAGAGCGGAAGAAAATATTTCATGACTTCCTGCCTTAAAAACAAATAATTGACAGAAATGTACTGTTGGTAATCCTTTGGCTCCTTGTAACAAGCCTAGTAGCACTTTTTTATTTTGCCTATACTTTCTCACTGCTGGTTAAATCCTTCCCTCCTCAAAAAAACTTTCTCCAGGTACACTTTTCTCGAGTTACGTCGAACTAGCACCGCACCGTAGCCGTCTAAGTCAATTCCACACATATATTTGCTACTAGATGGCTAGTAGCAAATATGTGTGGCTAATTGCCGGATAACTACGGATGTGAACATGTCCAACAATTGCACTGACTTATGTCTGACTCAGCACTAGTCAGGCAGTTTACGAGAACCCTCGCTGGATAAACGACTGACATCTCCGAAGTAACATGTGCTGACGTCACACCGAAACCAGCCAATGGAAATGATTACTTCATTTTGTTACAGCGTAGTAATCACACTTGAGTTACCCACCAGTAAATGCTGTGCCTACAGAATTCCATGTCAGAATTTGGGTTCCCTGATTGCCTTTTTTGAGTTGTAAAATCATCCACTGTCTTCTCTCGCTCTTGGGTGGAGAGAGGACGTTTTAGAGTTATAAGGACTAATAATAATAATCATATTTATTTCGGACATCGGCCATATTTGGTTATTAGTACTAAGGTAGGTAAAAAATCATCCAATGATGAATCCCGTTCTTGGGCAGAGCGGGAAACAGTGTCAGACTCTTACTGACTAAATACTCCACACCGTTCCTTCTATGTCTTTCGCACTGGGGACAAGCCTTCCATTTAGAAAGAGACCCTGGGCCCCAGTACCTATAGTTTATCCTAGGTCGTCTCTCCATTCAGCTGTGCTCGTTCCAGGTCTTTGAATTTGGTTGTTCATCACATAGCTATAGTGCACCCTCTACCTTTTCTCCTTTCTGGAATCGGTAGGGCCTTCTTTGGGTACTACGTACTCCTCGTCCCTTCTTATCACATTTTTGAACCAGAGCATACGTTTCTCTGAAAACTTATCTCCTATGGGAGCATATTTATATTTTTGAAAACCTGTGTGAGTAAATAAGTTAAAACATCAATCAAATTAATAAATAATGAATAATTGATTAACAAATTGTTTATGTCACTGCTTACTACCCCGTCTCATTGTCTCATGCTTATTTTACTAAATCGGTCCATTCGTGCAGAGCTATGATACCACGGGCAGCCACACTGACAGACAGACACGACAAACTTATAACACTCCTCTTTTCCGTCGGGGGTTAAAAACACTGCAGAACAAATTCATGTGTGACATAGTGTGACCATTCCGGCCCCAACGCGAACGCCGGCGTTCACGCAGGGATTAATGGAGGTTTGCTTATTTTCCATTTTTAAATTTATTTGTCTATGAAAAATTTTTTATTTACGTTCTTGTACTAAGATAAATACCCTATAAAAAAACTACATTTTATAATCTATGCGAACGCCGGCGTTCCTTTGGTGTTTAACAGCATAGACTATACACTTAATACTGGTTTAACAGAATGGAAATCACGCGTTAACGCTGGTCGGCGTTCGCTTGGGCATCAAGAGGACAGAGAACACACCACAAAGTTAGGTATATACATTCTAATATTTAGTACCTACAATCATTTCTCGCAAAAGTGTAAAGTTAACAGAAGTGTAGATATATTTTCCGCGCCATCGTCCACGTCGCTACTAAGGTCAGGCGTAGCGTGGTTAATGTAGCAGAGGTCTAATTTACACGCTATGTACCGCTGATAAAGTCATACAAAACTGTTGGGGCCACGACACCGGAGGGACGGTGAGTGAAGAGATAGAACAATAAAACCGCCGCCCCAAATCTATCTCCTTTCGTTTAGTCCATCCTAAGGTTGTGAGGATTTGCCCTGTGCGATAATACCGCCATTGTACACTTAGTTTTTGTAAATGTTTATCCTGTCCTATGCACCTCATAATGCACAAAAAAAGTTTATAATAAATAATAAAACAATAAAAACTGACCAAATGCGAATTGGACTCGAATACTGAGGGTTCCGTACCAATTACTTATTGTGGTTTATGATTTACTAGCTTTTGCCCGCGGCTTCACCCGCGTGGTATTGGCGTTGGGGTTTCCGGGATAAAAAGTAGCCTATGTCCTATTCCGGAGTGTATCCTATGCCTGTGCCAAATTTCATCCAGATCCGTCCAGCCGTTTTGGCGTGATTGAGTAACAAACATCCAAACATCGTAACTTCCGCAATTATAATATTAGTAAGATAAAAAAAAAAACAACTTAGTGATTTGAGAGCCAACCAAACCAATTTTTGGTGGGAGTTAGTACCTACGTCATAGATTTTTTTTAGTTTTGTTATTCCCTTATTTTAGAAGTTACGGGGGGGGGGGACATCTTATCACTTTGGAAATATCTCTCCCGCAAACTATTCAGTTTAGAAAAATAAATATTAGAAACCTCAATATCATCTTTGAAGACCTATCCATAGATAACCCACCCACATGTACGGGTTTGATAAAAAAAAAATGTCGAATTTCAGTTCTATTTATTTATTTACCCCAAATTATTTTAAAATCAAAATCAAAGAAATTTATGAACCCCAAAATTCCCCTATGTCTCCAGCCCTATGTCCAGCAGTGGGTGTCTTTAGACTATATGTTAGTAATTATGATGATCAATTCAAAAGACCTAACATCATACATACATAACTAAACTGATAAAATCGAAATGAAATTTTTACAAATACCCGTTAAATGTCTGTGCAAATTCATGTAGAAATTTAAGATAGGTACTGGTCAATATCTCGATTAAAAGATAATTGATTGCTCATGTTATCCATTTTAATATCGAACTCATTTGTTTTTTTAAGTATATTTAAAAGAATAACTCGCCACCGAGCATACACTTCATGGCCCGCGTCCATACGGCTATAAAGCCGAGGTGAGGCAGCAGAAAGCACTGGCTCGCTTGTTGATAAGGGACGCTTTTGTCCTGCAGTGGCCACCACGCCTAATTGTCTGTGAAGTGAGTCCCTTTACACCTCTCTTTCTGATGAAACGTAAACATTTGGGCTTTAAAAGTTCAATTATTTATGTTTGGTTAAGTTTATTGATTTGGTTTGTAGAATCTTCGGATTTTTTTGCAGTAAGATTAATAATAATATTGTGAGGATCGGAGATAATAAAAAGCTTTTAAAAGTTTTTTTTTATGAAAAATAGTCCAATGATAAATCCGATGAGCGGGAAATAGTGTCAGACTTACTGACTAAACGACCCACCCCATTCTTTCCTTGCCTTGATCCCAGGTCCCCAAGAGACTGCTTGGACCCTGCTGGGCCCCTACAGTTTGCAAACAGATAAGATTTATTCCTATGAAACGATTCTATTACATGTTAATTAAAAATTACCTCGCGCCTTAAAACTTGCCAGCTTTTTATGTTTATTCTATCTATCTCTGAAATGTGTTCCTGTGCATGGCACATGAACTATGTAAGGTGGTCCTGAAGAAACAGTCCCCCTATCGAATATTGAACATGTATTGAGAATAAGCAGGAACTAATCAAATATCGTATTAATATCCGCAACTTCGCGACTAATGTGCGTTTTTTTTTATTTACCACGAAAACAAACTTCCAGAGGCACACTCAAATATACACAAACAATTAAGCTTTCCTTAGGAAGAGTTAAGTGACAAAAAGACGTACAAAAGAATAATCCTATATATAAATATCTAGACAGAAGTAAGTTTTGCTCAAAGAAAACATTCTTTATTCATAAAAGTTAAGCATTTCTTTAATTCTCAATCTTCAGTGGGAGTTTTTACTCATTTCAGTGTTGTATTCATAGTTAGCTACATTTCTATATTTACAAGCTTTTATTTTATTTTACCTGTCCCGATGTCTGTGATCAAATCTTGTAAATTAAATTTGATCCACTTCTTCTTTTTTTTTTTTAGGTAGGTAAAAATCATCCAATGACGAGTCCCACCCTTGGGCGGAGTGGGAAACAAGTGTCAGACTCTTACTGACTAAACAACCTACCCCATTCCAATGTTGCCATATACACCAGGGCCAGAGCCTTCCTTTCAGACGCGAACCCATGGCCCCAGTTGGCTTCGACCCTTTTGCAGGGTCCCTATGGTTTGCTGACAACTCCTTGAGGCGCGCGGGAACAGTGCGCGCCGTCGACGACTGGGCTTGGTCCACTTCCCGGTTCATTGAGCTGAAATTTTGCATGCATGTGTCAATCAGACCATGTAAAATTATTATGTTAAGGAGTTGATCTGATGATGAAACCGGAAAGTAGTCATAGGAACTTTGTAATTAAACGATAACCCCATCGAGTTTAGGCTCATATTATTCGTCTTCACGTGTGATTCCGGTTACCGATTAAGCTGAAATTTATCATGCATGTGTCAATCAGATGAGAATGCAAAATTAATATGTCATGGAGTTTATCTGACGATAGAACTGTGAGGCCATAGAAACTCGTTTCGGGCTCGTATGATTAGTCTTGACGAGTTTTAAATATATGGTACGGTATGGTATAGGTATATATCGTGCTATAAAAGCTTGCTATGAAAAAAATTTTTTCATTACAAACTTGTTTCGCATACTTTTCAGTGTTGTTTTTTGGTATTTCCGTGAGCTATAGTTACATAAACTTGATCTATTATTTCAGAAGTATCTATGTACTATGTATCTAACGAGGTGAGGAAGCGTGCTACGTCGCTATTAGCTAGATTGTTAAACCTGCCAAATTTTTAAATCGTGATTTCACAAAAAAATAACGTGTTAATACGTACCAGATACTATTCTTAAAGAAAACTTTAGTTATTGATGCTTTAAAGTTCATAAAATACATAATATTGGTATAAGAAATAATCTACACTAATATAATAAAGAGGTAAAGTTTGTTTTTATGTTTTTTTGTTTGTAGGGGGTAATCTCTGAAACTACTGGTCCGATTGGAAAAATTTTAGCAACAATAGAAAGCTGCTTCACTCCTGAGTGACATAGGCTATATTTTATGTACGCGAGCGAAGCCGCTGGAAAAAGCTAGTTATACATAACTAGCTTTTGCTCGCGGCTTCGTTCCCGGCAAAGAAAAATGGGATAAATGAAGAACCGCTCGCCCGATTTTGTGCAAACTTCCTTAAACTATCTACTAAATAGTCCGAACAAAGCCTAAACATTTGGTTTTGATAAGTGAGCTCGTTTTTGAGTTATTAAATTATAACGAAAACTAACGTGGATTTTTATATATAAGGTACTGATTTCATCATCAGTCTCCGTAAACTAGAAGTTGGTCATAGTAAAGCCACGTATTTATTAGTAAAAATTTGTTTATAAGCACTGTTTATAAACTGTTCATAAACAATGTTTCATCATCTCTGTAAACTGTTTATAAACATAGGTGATGAAACGTTGTTTACTACCTTGGTAGATTTGAAACTATTTGTTAAACAATCAACTTCTTTTTTTTTTCGATTAATGCTCTTGTGAATTATTATGTAAGCAACAGAGAATGGTCTCTGTTGCTTACATAACACTACACTACCTCCTCGGGCGACATTCTGTGCACAACTGACAAGTGTGGACGGCCAAGTTTTAGAAACATGTGTTTCTGAAACTTGTGTGAGGCGCTAGTCATAAACAGTTTATCAACAAATGTTTACTAATGAATACGTGGCTTAATAATTAGTACCTAGCACAAAATCAAACACTAAATAACGGCTTAGCTATCAACGTCATACATAGCCTTCAGGACGTGATTTATTTGCTCCTAAACCTATACAAATTCACGTATTTGGCAACATTTTGGTTTAGAGCGTACGCAGTGGACTGTGAACCGATACACGAATCACCCTGTACTTGCTTTGTGTTCGATTATCTTATGTACAGGGTGTTTATTACCGGCGGAAGACAGAGACGGGGTTATCTGATTCTGCGAGCTAAAGCTATAAAAAATTCTTTGAGCTGAAATCGGTGAACTTGGGTACAAAGTCGTGTCTTACTAAGTAGACTCGATTGAATAGAAACTGATTTACTAACATTACTTTATCTAATATTATATTTGTCTACTTACTTCTATCACCGACTTCGCCCGCGTGAAAGTAGATTTTGTTTCTCAATTGATTACAGTCTTTAAAAAATTTTCTTTTATTTTTATTTTATAAAGCCGGGTACAGACTGTTATAACTTAACGTGCAAGGTAACATGAAAGGAGCATTTATAAGTGTAGACGCAGCGCTAGTGCGAATCGAATGTGAACCATCGAAGACACTTTCTCCTGACCACCACTAAGTTGATTTTTGCTTGAACTCGAAACGAAAACTTCAAAGGTTTAATTTGGGTTGCGCTGCAGGATTCAAGCAATTTTTTTTAAGTGATCAGGCAGAAATGACCACGATAGTACCTACTCACTTGGTTGTGCTCAGTACGCGCACGTTTTGTGCTTGGTTCGCGGGCGTACGGCGTCCACACATAGGAAATCTGATAAATTGCATGTTATATTATGTTACAGCAGTTTGTAGTCGGTGAACCTAATTCACCAATGATCATACACACTGAATACCTACAACAATTGCTAATATATCACTACATAGTATAAAACAAAGTCGCTTTCTCTGTCCCTATGTCCCTTTGAATGCTTAAATCTTTGAAACTACGCAACGGATTTTGATGCGGTTTTTTTTAATAGATAGAGTGACTCAAGAGGAAGGTGTATGTGTAAATTACATGCATAATATATTTAATATCACCATTGCACCCGTGCGAAGCTGGGGCGGGTCGCTAGTATATATATATATATAGCTAACATTAATTCATTTAAAAAAAATCATTAACACCTTAAAAAAGTACTATTTCAGGACATGGTATACAGGTTATACACACACATACAAACATTCGCTTTTGTACTATTATAGTGATGACACGTTCTAGGACCAAAACAAGTAGATTCCCTTCAAAACATTATGATCTAAAAGGTTCTTACAACGTAAAAATCTGAAGGTCACTGACAGTTGTAAATCGGCTTATCTCTCCTAATACAAGAAGGAAAAATATACTCCTGTGTGAGTCGAAGTACCTCGTCGAAGGGTCCGTACATATTTATATTGACATTGCAGCTTTTATGGTTTGATCTTTTTCTATTTGGTACTCAAAGATAAACTTTGTGAGCTCTATAGACTGGTGCAAAGTAAAAAAGTTATCTGAAATATTATATTCATTGTGCGTACAGCCAAGGAGTTTTTTTTTTGTTGTAGGTAAAAATCATCCAATGACGAATGCCGCCCTTGGGCTGAGCTGTGTCAGACTCTTACTGACTAAACAACCTACCCCAATCCTACATAACCATGTATTCCAGGACCAGAGCCTTCCTTTCAGACGCGAACCCTTGGCCCCAGTACAGCCAAGGAGTTGAATTCCTTGCCGGAGTCTGATGGTCACAATGCGGGAAACTTTCAGTCAAGAGTAAATAGGTTACTTCTAGGTAACGCGCTCCATCGTCGATTGCATCGTTGCTTTGCATCAGGTGAGATAGCGGTCAAGCGCGAACCTATAAAAAATAAAAAAAATGTATACTAAACCTAAATAACTAGACCGAGCCCGAGTTGTCGACGGTGGTGGAGTATTCTATGCGTGACTTAAAGAGATTTCAGCAAATAGTAGAGTCCCAGCAGGGCTCATGCCTACTAGAGCCATGCAGAAAAACATGATATCCGTGGTCATAGAATGCGAGCGTTGATTTTGCCCTTCCACTCCACCCTAAAGCAGAACTACCTTACAAAAGCCTAGTTGATTCCACCACATACGATCGCGTTCCCGTTCTCTTTACCACTTATAGAATAGAATGACATTTATTAGTGTAAAAATAAAAGGGTCTAAGCCTACTACTGGGGCGCAGGGTCTCTTCCTGAAAAGAAGGCTTGACTTTGACGGGGACATGTGTTTAGTCAGTAAGAGTCTGACACTGTTACCCTGTCCGCCCAAGAGCAGGATTCGTCATTGGATGTTTTTACCCACCATAAAAAAACCCCTTACGTGCAACACACTTTTAAGCACTATAAAGATTTTTCTCTACTAGACCGCGATAACGCTTAAGGAACCCTAAAAATAAAAAAAAATCCGTAAAGCTAACAGCGGATATTTGTAACGGAGAGTGGTTCTCAAAGTTTGGAGGTTGATTCTTGTGGCAATTCTTACATCTTATTATGTGGACCCTTAATGGAAGCCTCAGCTATGAGACGTAAGCGGATCACGAACGGATCTGTCAAAATGCCATTAACATTCAGCTTTTGTTGGGGGCCTTTGATTTTTGGGAATTTAAACTCTTGAGTCCGGAGCGAACGCCGGCGCTCGCACACCTGTTCTCTTTCTAATATGTCTCTAATTTATTTGTTTACTAGCAACCCGTATCAGCTTCGCACGGGGTGCATGCTGATATTAAATATATTATACATAAAAACCTTCTCCTTGAATCACTCTATCTATTAAAAAAACCGCATGAAAATCTGTTACGTAGTTTTAAAGATCTAAGCATACATAGGGACAGACAGCAAGAAGCGACTTTGTTTTATACTATGTAATGATGTTGATTTATTTATTCTTCATGCAATACAAGGTACAAAGGCGGACTTAATGCCTGAATAAATGCGTTGACCACCATTTTTTTTATTTATTGACCTGTTGTGAACGAGCGTGTACTGGAGACACGTATTTTACTCATCTTCCCGAACTACATTACAATTCACTCTCAATCCACCATCCGTTTTGATGATTTCTCACTCATCATATACCAAAAAAAAAAATTGTATCAAATAAAAAAATAAACTGCACCGTTACCGCAATGCACCAACCACAAAATCTATAGATATTTAAGATGGCAATGACCTTGTAAGGAATCAGAAATAAACAAACGTAATAAAAACGTAGAACATTTCCGATAATTGAGTTTATCAGGGAAGGTTTCATCTGTTCGCTATTCGCTGCCACAGAGTAACGCGGTGTCTGGAGGACGCCCACTGCTCGTTATGTTATTGTCAAAAACTTTTAGAGAGAGTCTCTAAACTCTTAGAGTTTTAAAAAACCTTTACATTCATTATAAACATTTTTTTACTCTTGAGCCTTATAGTCCAGTGCAAATAGCACCGTTAACGATAAGATTATAGCAAGTTTGGGACATGAAAAGGAAACCTCTTACCAAAGTTTGTGAAAAAAAAGGAATTTTTAAAGGAGATAAAAATTAAATTCAAAAACTCGGTTTTTTGGACTTTTCACATAGATTTTGAGGCTAAGTGAAAAAGTGTAAATACAAAAGTGGTAGATCTTTCTATAACCTACAAGTTTGCTATTAGACAGTTTTCCATTAAATCAGTAGTTTTGTCGGAATTAGAGATAAACCATTTTTTCCCCTTAAAAGCGCACACCCATCCACTTCCCGACCTCAGATCGACCGTAATTTATTTTTCCTTAAATTTTTGCTATATTATCTTCCTTTTCCAATGGGTTTCATTCTACTACTATTTAAGTCCCTTTCAAAAGCTATTTGCACTGGTCTATTAAGCAAACGCCGGAACACCGTTCGCACATCTTATTCATATTGTCTTTCTATTATGTCTCTAATTACGGTACCGAAAGGTTAAATCAAAATAGTTTTTATTACACATAGGCCTACATGGGCACTTATAAAAAGTCAGAAGCTATTGCACAGTTCTAAATTGATAGTTTCCTATGAAAAACATCGGCAAGAAACTCCATGGTTATCTTTTAAAATAATGGTTTGTCGTACAATATTACCAAATCACAGTTTTGATAATCCGAATATTCTTTGGAACAAATGCCTCAGATCGATGCCGGGCGCAGCGATTCCTAGCTCTATGTTCGTTACAAAATATCGAAATGTCACGAATATCTCATGATTCTTCCTCACACTTTTGAAGGACATCGCTTATTCTTTGAGTTAATTGAACAATATCTGCGGGTATCGGATATCACGCAAAACAATTATTATTTATTTTGATCTCCTGTAAACAATACTGAAATGGCTTTCTGAAGTTTTGTTATTGTGTTAGAACGTCTATAGAAAACTCAGCGAATAAAATTTGTGGTAAATGTATCTTAACAGTGTTCAACCCATCATACAAAGTTGATATGACAGATGGGCTGTCCTTAAAAGGATTGTACCCACTAATATGAACAACTTTACTATGAGACCAACGCAGAAATCAAGAAAACCCGCTGCTTCATACATTTTGTCGAGTTATGTGAATATAAATAATAAACATGTAAATATAACCTAACCATGTGATTAGGTCCTCTGTTTGAATTTTGTTCAATTCTTAGGCAGTATTACCTCAATTAGCAATAGCTGGTAACTCGCCGTCCAACCGGTCGGTAACTATCCGGACTGAGCCCTAGTCGTCGACGGCGCGTTCTGTTCCCGCGCCACAATGAATTTTCAAGAAATGTAGAGGACCAGCTGCACAGCCGAAGCCTACTGGGGCCAGGGAAAAAAGTGTAAAAAAAAAACTGACCCTGGTATGAAGGTTAAGAAAGAATGGGGTGGGTTGTTTAGTCGGTAAGAGTCTGACACTATTTCCGCCCCGCCCATGGGCGGGATTTGTCATTGGATGATTTTTCCGATCATAAAAAAGCACATACGCCAAAAAATAACTTCCAAAGCATAATAAGTCCGTCAAAAAACAGTCAAGTTTTATGAAAACTTGAAATAACAAAACACCATAATTTAAAATGTCTTTTTAAACCAGGAAATTAACCATTACCTGGGCGGCTGACATCAAAGTATCGGTTATACTACAAACGAATAACTTTCATTTCCTTGTCACCATTTATTATTTTGATCATATACTTTTAAGCCGGGTATAGACTACTGTAGAATGTAACACACAATGTTTCTATAATATTTTGGTCTATTCGTTATTAAACACCGACTTCCGAAATTATAGTTATTTTGCGCTTTTTTGTGTTTATTTATTAACATTGAAGTCGGTTGTATTTGTTTTTTGTAAAAAGTTTTTTATTTCACAATTTTTAATTGTAGCTCTTAGCCAAACTTAAATATATAGGTACGGTATGGCCGTCGGATCCTGGAGAGTCTAAAATTAGGTTCTGTTACATGCTGCTATGCTGGATTCGAGTGTGCGTTGCGTCCACACTTTATGAAATGATCCTTCCATGTTAACTTGCGTGGTATTCACGCGATGAATAAACTACACAAGTCATACCCGCGAAAATCGGCTACATTCACGCCTGTTTACGGAGCTTCACGGCACTACAGCAATCTGTACTTAGCTTTATAAATGGCGAAGTTTCATAAAGTAGACAAAAAAGATTTTCTTAAGTACATGCTCGTACCTGCCTACTGTTATGATCGTCTTAGGATCGATTTCGAGGAAGGACAAAGTATCTTAGTGAAAACAGTCCGTTTTATGTTTATGTAAACAATATGGCCTTTACAACAAAAGCGGCCTAGTATTTATACACACGCACCACAATCACATCACATTCAGCGACTAAAAGTCGCAGTTGCGTGCAACTACAAATGATGAAGACTCGAATTGGTAGCATTGTGGTTACGTTGTAGCTAGAGTTTGCAATGCTAGCAAAGGAGGTGTCCGCACGAATGAGGCCCTCACGATCCAGCCACCGCAGGGCTTGCGGACGATGAGCAATGGGTAGCTCGCTGGCCGATCGTCCAGTAACCGTCTTGACCGGGGCCATGTCGTCGACGGCGCGTACTGTTTCCGACGACGACGACAACGAGTTGTCAGAAAACTAAAAGGCCCAGCTAGCAACTAAAGGGTTGATGCCTACTGGGGCCATGAAAACGTTACCTGGGGCCGTGGAACAAAGGCAAAGAAGAAACAGGAGTGAGTTGGTCAGTAAAATTCTGATACTATCTCCCGTCATAATACTGGATGTATTGTGACGGGAGATAGTATCAGAATTTTTAATGTTTGCAAATGTACCTAACTAGTGTTTTTTTTTGGGGTAGGTGAAAATCATCCAATGACGAATCTCACCCTTGGGTAGAGCGGTAAACAGTGTCAGACTCTTATTGACAAAACAACCTACCCCGTTCCTACATTGCCATACATACTAGGGCTAGAGCCTTCCTTTCAGACACGAACCCTTGCCCTAATTGGCTTTGATCCTTCTGCATGGTCCCTACGATGTAACTGGTGGTTGCATTGCGGTTGCGATGTGGTAGCGGTGTAGTTGATATCATCCACGCAGTTACGTTCGACAACTAAATGTGGCCAGTGTGAGTGAAACTATTTATTTTCGTAAAAACCATGGCCAACTACGTGTTTTTCTTTGGTGTGGTTGTGGTACGTCTGAATAGACCCTTATTATTGTATTTCTGCCTGCCTGTCCACGTCGTCTGTTAACATCTATTATATCATATAGCGACAAAGTAATGTCAACAAAAGAACTTTAAACATTTGTGACAATTTCGTAAATGTTGTATTGGCATCTATGCCAGGGTAGGGACGACGATCTGAGATCGAATAATCAAAGAATCAACATTACCAGTCAAAAATTTCGTTCAATAAATCGATTTTAGACCATTATCTTAGGTTGGACGGCAATCCGACAGGATTGGAGAGGGATCAGGCGCAGGACCAAAGGCTTTACTTGCTTTCCGAGGCCGAAGCATGAGGGTGTTACACCATCAACTTCCAAAACTTCGGGCAGCTACCGAGTATGTTTTAAAGGAAAAACTCAACAGAACTTTTTGCCCGACCCGGGGCTGAGTTCAAAAATTACCAGAGTAGTGTCTTTACACTACTCTGCAACCCAGAATCGTTCTTTTATGATTCGAGCATTTGCAGGGGCCCTTCAGGGTCGAAGCCTCCTGGAGCCTAGAGGGTGGTGCAAACTGTTACCTCGACTCCAGGAATAAGGCAAGGAAGGTACGGGGTAGGTTCTTTAGTCAGTAAGAGTCTGACACTGTTCTCCCGCTCCGCCCAAGAGCGGGTTTCGTCATTGGATGACTTTCACCTACCATAAAAAAATGGTTGCCTGTAAAGTCGATTTTACGGGCGAAGATTTTACGTGACAACGTCCTAATTCTCTAGTGCTGCGCGCGCGGCAGACCGATCATAGTTGAGTGGGAGAGAGACGCAAGGCATTCGGCGGGCCTCTCTCTCGTTCGGTGACTCATCGTAACGTTACCGAGCGTTACACTTTTTCATAAGTGACTCCCAGCCGCAACCTAATTTAAGACGTTGTCACGTCAAAAAAAACCCTAGAGTTAATCCAAGTAACTCTAAGCTCGACCAGGGTCGGTTGGAGTAAGCCTTTGACAAAAGAACTTGACGTTTGCGTTCAAAATACGAGTGTAGGGTATCTACCCTGTGACCTCAACCTCAAATTTGAATGCAGCCTGGGAATCGAAGCCCAGAACCTCACGCTCAGTAGTCGCGCTTGCAACTTCGAGACCAATGAGGCAGTAGGTTCAAAGTATCATCATCATCAGCCTTTTTAATGTTCCCACTGCTGGGACACAGGCCTCCTCTCTCTAGGAGAGGGAATAGGCCATAATCCACCACGCGGGCCCAGTGCGGATTGGTGGATGTCACATGTTTTCGAATTTTTGGTTCTAGGACATGCCGGTTTCCTCACGATGTTTTCCTTCACCGTTTTGAGAGCAGTGGTGATGGTATAAATTACACAAAGTAATGCGCCTGGCTGGGTTTGAACCCGCGACCTACGACTTGTAAGTCGGGGCCGTTACCACTCGGCCACCACTGCTGGTTCAAAGTATACAGTTTAATAAAACAACAATTTCATTGGTAAAGACACAATATTTACACAGATACATGATATAATTTTGTTGATGTGTTTATTTTAAATACGAAGGTATGTCTAGGTCGGTCCGCAGTGGTCAAGGCTGGCACTGTTTATAATGTGGAACGGACGGCCATTTCAGATTATTGTGGTGAATTGTGAGTGTGGATTGCCGAGTTCGTGAATATTAGCTACATATTTCGCTTCTTGCAATACTAGTGTTAAGGTTTTTTTAAGGTGCTAGACTTTTACCGACTAAAACCACACAGTATATACTCGTATATATAGGTATATTCGACAACTATCACACAACGCCGTCTAGTCTCAAGCTAAGCAGAGCTTGTGTTATGAGTACTAGTTGTATATATACTTATATAATATTCCTAAATAAATACATATTATAGATAAATTACACCCAAACACAGAACAAATGATCGTGCTCATCCCACAAACATTTGTTCTGGGTGAGAATCGAACCCACGACCTCCAGCATAGCAGTCAGGGTCACTAAGTACTAGCCTGCCAGGCCAGTCGCAATACTAATGTTAAGATTTTTTTAAGGTGCTAGACTTTTACCAACTACCACGTTATGTTCCAACAGTTATCTTTTGTATTCCATAGGACCATGGGTAAGACTTCCGAAGTCGAACCATATCCATAGTAAGCCTTACTGTACCCCTACAGTTTTGCCGATATTTCTTTCAACCACGCGTATAACACTACGTACCATTAGGCTCCGCTCAACCCACACGTTTACAGGACAGTCGGACGGCGAGCAATCCTTTGCTCGACGTCAGCTAGGCCCCGTCTATAGTGCCTGGTAGTTGGGATAGGTGTCACTGCAGCTGGGGCGGGTCTGAAATACCCGTTCCCTCACGCACGCGGCTGTTTTCTTCACTTAATTAAACTGATAATGCCACATAAAACCAAATGCAGTCGAAGGCTATATCATAATGCTGTTACTGATATCTGTCGATGTCGTGTTACTTTACGCAGTTGTTACCGACAGACGACACAGCGAGGGTTAGTCGGTGCGGAATGCTAATTGAGACTGATTTGTCTACATATTATTCGAACTGAGGATAAGGTAAAAGCTAGGTGACGAAGTAATATCTTAACCAACTGATTATAACTCCCCGCGTCGCTATGTCCGGGCAATCCTGTGTTTTACGGGTCCACAGCTCGCTAGACATGCGACAGACATGTCCTGCCCAGTCCCGTTTAAATTAGGCAGCCTTTTGAGCCACATCGACGATTTGTGTTTTGGAGCGCAGTGTAGTATTTCGAACGTGGTCTGTTAATTTAACACATAGTATGTTGCGCTCCATAGCACGCTGGCAAACTTTGAGCCTAGACTTTTGGATGTTAGTCAAAGACCAAGTCTGTGCACCATATGTCAGAATAAGGAGAATACACATATCCATCAGCTTACGCTTCAGCGACATGGGTAAAGTGCTCTTGAATAGTTCCTTCATGGACTAGAAGCTCTTTCAGGCATTTTTATTCGGCGCGTTAAAACTTAACATAAAATGATTAATATCTATGATATGGCTACGACATAAACATCACAATGTATTTGCGTATAGGTATATCTATGTTTCGAGTATGCTATCATGACACATATTACCCAGCGTGTACCTCCATGCTTCTGTCACCCGTAAAAATATTTAACACCTCAAAACACGATAAACCACCAATATAATCAGCACCAAATATATTTTATTTCCCATTAAATGTCATCTGTTATAGTTATAAACCGGACAGAATATCTCGTAAAACGTCCGGTGTGTGTTGACGGCGTGACGGACGATATGGGGGGTGTTCCGTCCAGATTAACTGACGGTTGTGGAGTGGAGCTTTGTAGCTGACTTAGTCGGCATCCTGACTGACGGTCCCTACAGTAGGGACCATAGTACTACCGCTATTGCATCAGATATTTTCATGTATATGTATACTATGTACTACTAATAGGTCTACTGGACTAGATATTTTCATGGTATTTTTTTTTGCTGGGCAAAAATCATCCAATGACGAATCCTGCTCTTGGGCGGAACGAGAAACAGTGTCAGACTCTTACTGACTAAACACCCAGCCCTTTCCTTTCGCACTGGGGCCAAACCTTCCTTACAGAAAGAGACAGTGGGCCCCAGTAGGCTTCGACCCTTTTGCAGAGTCCCTATGATCCATAGACATTGATATATAAGTTTATACTACGCACTAGATTAGGCGTATCGTATAGTCTGGCATGTCCTAGAACCAAAAATTCGAAGACATTTGACATCCACTAACCCGCACTGGGCCCGCGTGTTGGATTATGGCCCATTCCCTCTCCTAGAGAAGGGCCTGTGTACCAGCAGTAGGAACATTAAAAAGGCTGATGATGATAGTCACTTTGTTTGATTTAAGTGATCTGCAGGCCACACACTTTTAAATTAATAAGAATGGTGCAATGTTGACCTATCAGCGCTGTAAGATTTAAAAGTTTTGGTAGATGATATTACCACCAATGAAGCGCTGCAGCGGGATATTGTGTTAACTTTTCAGTATTCAGACAAATAGTTTCTATAAACGAGTCTCGTCTATCGCTACGATATAAGTCGAAATCCAAAGGACATCTCCCGCCCTTGGGCGGAGAAGGAGATATTGTCAGACTTTTACTAACTAAAAACCCACCCCGTTCCTTCGCCAAGGATTGGTCAGCAAACCGTAGGGAGAAATCTGAGCCACCTAAGAATCTGTATTCTGAGGTGGCTCAGGAAGGGAATTTAAAGGAATTGTTAAATTCTAGCTTCACAACTACACGAATAAAAACCATACAAAGGTCATTTTATAATATACTAGCTTTTGTCAGCGGCTTCGCCCGCGTACATAAAATATAGCCTATGTCACTCAGGAGTGAAGCAGCTTTCTATTGTTGCTAAAATTTTTCCAATCGGACCAGTAGTTCCAGAGATTACCCCCTACAAACAAAAAAACATAAAAACAAAAAAAAACAAACTTTACCTCTTTATTATATTAGTGTAGATTAGTGTAGATGAAGTTTCAGACGAATTTCTTTAGTTCCATTAAAGTAATGACATTGACCTTTGTAACATATCAATGAAATAGTGGATTGTATAAAGTAAGTGCGTGTCATAAATACCGCGGGGCCACGCGCTTCGTGCAAAGTAAGTTTTTAATTTTATTTAATTGACTACCTGCACGGTATACGGTGTGTGTGTGTGTGTGTGAACTAGGGTTGGCACGCATAAGTGAATGTTTTTTTAAGCTACTTATTTTGCAAGAATTATACACACAGGTACAATTATTTTTTGCTTGTAGCCTGAATCCATCGACTTATATTCTAGCAATAAACAAGCACATTTGTATATACTACTAGCTTTTGCCCGCGGCTTCGCTCCCGGCAACAGATTATTCTACTCTACCATACTCTACCCTACTCTACCCTACTGTACCCTACTGTACCCTACTCTACCCTACTGTACCCTACTCTACCCTACTCTACCCTACTCTACCCTACTCTACCCTACTCTACCCTACTCTACCCTACTCTACCCTACTCTACCCTACTCTACCCTACTCTACCCTACTCTACCCTACTCTACCCTACTCTACCCTACTCTACCCTACTCTACCCTACTCTACCCTACTCTACCCTACTCTACCCTACTCTACCCTACTCTACCCTACTCTACCCTACTCTACCCTACTCTACCCTACTCTACCCTACTCTACCCTACTCTACCCTACTCTACCCTACTCTACCCTACTCTACCCTACTCTACCCTACTCTACCCTACTCTACCCTACTCTACCCTACTCTACCCTACTCTACCCTACTCTACCCTACTCTACCCTACTCTACCCTACTCTACCCTACTCTACCCTACTCTACCCTACTCTACCCTACTCTACCCTACTCTACCCTACTCTACCCTACTCTACCCTACTCTACCCTACTCTACCCTACTCTACCCTACTCTACCCTACTCTACCCTACTCTACCCTACTCTACCCTACTCTACCCGCGATATCTACAACACCAGGATAGCGTTTTGGTAGCGGTTTTCAACCTTAAGCGTGCTAAATTAGCCCCCGCTACGCACCTGACAAATTGTTTTTGACTTTCCTTAAGGGGTGGTTTTGTTTTGGGCACTTACCCTTATTTTTGGACTTTTTAAATTTTCAAATTTTAATAACATCCTTGTTTATCATTAGATTGCAATAGTTTTTTGTCAATCGGGTTTTCGCTGCACGAACCCAGGTTTCCAGGCGCTGAGCGCGATCCGAAACCCCTCTCGGTCGCTGAAAATCCGATTTTTCATCAAAAAATCCGGTTTTTTGGCCATAATTCAAAATTTTTATACTGAACGTACTTCTGTAACCGTTCTCGTGAGCTAGCCCGCGTCGAGACCTGTCTCCTGACACCTCGCACGCCCGCCTGCCTCACATAGAACGTCAAAAAATTGCCCGCCCACCCACCCAATTTTCTTACGTTGTATATATAGGGAAAGGACTTTAATTTCGACAAAAAATTTTTCAACACTATTTTATTGGCTAATTAATTTTATTTTAATTTCAATTTGTACCAGAAATTTTCTCAGAATTTTAATACACATTTTAACCGTACTTTTTGACATATTTTAATCATATTTTAAAACTTTTTATTTTTAATTTTATTTATTAAAATTTTTAATCTTATTTAATATTTTACTGACGTGACTTCATCGAAGCCACTTATTATTGACTCGCCATAAAATTGTTACTGATCCCCCCTTTACAGGGATCAGTACAATTATTTTATAAGACGCAATATTTAAGCCTAAATATTGTTACTAATAATAATTTGACTTTTCTACCCCCCCATAATCATGTTCCTCTCCAGGACCCCCGCTAAAAAGTCCACCTTGGTTCCTCAGGTCTCTCCGTCGAATCCGGCACTGTCCATCACCTTCGACAAGGAGCTCTCCCCTCCCAGTGCTTCAACTCAAGCCTCTAGAGTGAGGCGAAGCATTGGTGAGTGGGAAACTGGTAAGATGGCGGAAACACAACCCTTGCCGACAGCTGCCGCGCTCTCACCCAAGAGGGCAGCCCCAGTGGCAAGTGCCTCCCAGAAACCCACTCGTCGCGCTGCGACCCAACCTAACGGAAAGGCTGTAGCGCGCCGAACCTCTTCAGAGGCGGCGGGAGCGTCACCGGGGACTAGCCAGCAACAGCCGAACAAACCCACCGATCGGGTGACCGAGGCCCGGAACTGCCTCTTGCGCGCGAAGTCGCATCTTGGTGACTCGCGTAACTTGAGAGCAGACCTCAAGGCCGGGATCACCCAATCGGTGGAGCGGCTGTACCAACTGGTGAAAGAAGAGGCGGCGGCTTCACAAATAGCGAAGGGGATTGACTCAGCTGGGACGGAGGCCAAAAAGGCCACAGCACCGCCAGAAGCACCTAGGAGCTTTCCGGAGGTGGACTCGTTGCTCGCTTCACTAGCGGAGCACAGCGCGCTGGTGAAGGAGAGCAGCGAGAAGATGGGCAAGCTTCAGGAGGCGATGGAGAGGCAGAGGGACCAGCTAGAGAGGACGGCTACCTATGCGAGCGTGGCGGCGGGTCCATCGAAAAAGCAAACTCCAGAAAGGACCGCGCTGCACTCCATAGTGGTGACGTCCAAAAACGAAGGGGACTCTGGAGAGGAAGTAATGAATAAAATTAGAGCAGCAGTCAATGCTAAGGATGGGGGAATAGAAATTGAAAGCGTGCGAAAGGCCAAAGACAGAAAGATAGTTATGGCTTGTAGGTCGGTCGAAGAAAGAAAGAGAGTGAGGGAGAGGCTAGAGAAGGCAGGAGACCACCTCGTTGTCGAGGAGGTGAAAAACAAAGACCCGCTGCTGGTTTTCCGGGGTGTCCTCCGCATTCACTCCGACGAGGAATTGCTGTGGGCATTACGGAGCCAGAACCGGGATGTCTTTCGCGATCTCGACAACGGGGAGGATCGACTGGCTGTCCGGTTCAAAAAGAACTCGCGGAACCCCCATACCAACAATGTGGTAGTCAGCACGTCGCCTGCTGTCTGGAACCGGATGCTCGAGAAGGGCAAAGCGCGTATTGATCTCCAGACTGTCTTCGTCGAAGACCAGTCGCCACTGGTCCAGTGCACGAGGTGTCTGGGCTACGGGCATAGTCGGCGGCTCTGTAAAGAACCAGCCGACTTATGCAGCCACTGTGGGGGCCCACACCTCCGAGCAGAATGCAACCAGTGGCTCGAGGCAGTAACACCAAAGTGCCCAAACTGCGTCAAGGCGAAGATGGGGAAGACTGACCATAACGCGTTTGCCACCGAGTGTCCGGTTCGAGTCAGGTGGGACAGGCTGGCGAGAACGTCCGTCGCCTACTGCTAAGGTGGTCCCAGAGAATACGATGCCGCACAAGATACTCCAGGCGAACCTCCAGAGAAAGAGATTGGCGACTCAAGAGCTTATGCTTGAGGCCGAGAAGCGCAAAGCCGCCGTAGCGCTGATCCAGGAGCCCTATGTAGGCAGCGCGAAAAGGATGAGCGGGACCAGAGGTGTTCGAATATACCAGAGCACTGGCCAAGGAGAAGGGACTGTCAAAGCGGCAATAGCTGTTTTTGATTCACGCATTGCCGTTAGACAGTACCCGGAACTCACCACGAACAATATCGTCGTGGTGGGGATCCAAACCGGTGCCTGGGAACTAACTCTGGTCTCGTTCTACTTTGAGCCTGATCAGCCTTTAGGGCCATACCTGGACAGCCTCAGAAAGGTGGAAAGCGAGACCGGCCCGCATAAGCTCATTATAGGAGGAGACGCCAACGCCTGGAGTGTCTGGTGGGGCAGTAGAGAGACCAACAGCAGGGGCGACGAGATGCTGGGAGCTCTCGATCAACTTGGACTGCAAGTACTCAACACAGGGGAAACTCCAACCTTCGACGTAGTTCGTGGCAACAGACGATACACGAGCTGCGTCGACGTCACAGCCTGCACAGAGGATATGCTGACGGTGACCAACGGCTGGCGAGTAGTCGATGACTTGACAGGCTCGGACCACAACGGCATAGAGTTCTGCGTTCATTTAAAAAAGTCCTCGGGTGTCACGGTTAACCGGACTACCAGGATCTACAACACCAAGAAAGCAAATTGGGCGCAGTTTCATGAGAAGCTGCGCGCAGTTATGCTCAGGAACAACAGCCCTAGCCTGTTCGATGATATCGACAGCAGGGAAAAGATAGACCTGGTAGTCGAGGGCCTAACAACAGCAGTGCGAGACGCCTGTGCAGCCGTGATACCCAAGAAAAAGAACGCAGAGAAATTAAAAGTGCCGTGGTGGTCTGACGACCTCGCCAGTCTAAAGAAACAAGTGGTCACTAAGAAGCGGAGGATTCGCTGTGCAGCGCCAGTCCGTAGACAAAAGGTTGTTGAGGAGTACCTGAAACAGAAAGAAGAGTACGAGCGTGCAGTAGTCCAGGCAAAGATCGAGAGCTGGAAGGGGTTCTGCGAGAAGCAAGACAGAGAAGGCCTGTGGGAAGGCATATACCGGGTCATCCGTAGGACGGAGAAGAGAGAGGAGGACGTGCCGATGGTTAGGGACGGCAAGACCCTGGACCCGGAGGCCTCGGCGAGGTATCTGGCACAGACATTCTACCCAGAAGACCGTTCGGAGGGGGACAACGAGGAGCACAAACGGGTGCGGCAACGAGCCGAAGAGGTGAACGGGGGTAACGAAGGTGAACCTTCGGATCCTCCTTTCACACTCGATGAGCTGGAACGCGCCGTCTCCTCGTTCAACCCCAAAAAAGCCCCCGGTTCCGACGGTCTGACGGCGGACATATGGGGCCACACGATCAGTCACGACCCAGACTTGATACTGCGCTTGATGAACAAGTGCCTGGCGCATGCATACTTTCCACGGTCCTGGAAAGAGGCAACAGTCGTCGTGCTCCGCAAGCCCGCGAAAGAAGACTACACCACCCCAAAATCTTACAGGCCAATTGGGCTTTTGCCTGTCCTCGGAAAGATATTCGAGAAGCTGGTTGTCACCCGACTCAAGTTTCACCTGTTGTCACGGATGAGTACTCGCCAGTACGGATTCATGCCCCAGCGAAGCACCGAGGACTCCCTCTACACCCTTATGGGGCGCATTCGTGGCGGACTCAATGCGAAGAGACTTGTCACGATTGTGTCCCTGGATATTGAGGGAGCCTTCGATAGCGCATGGTGGCCAGCTATACGAGTCCGTCTGGCTGAGGAAAAGTGTCCAGTGAACTTGAGGCGGGTGGTAGACAGCTATCTGACCGAGAGGGTGGTGAAGGTCAGATACGCGGGAGTGGAGTACGAATCCAGGACCGAGAAGGGATGCGTCCAGGGGTCAATCGGTGGTCCCATATTTTGGAATCTTGTGCTGGATCCTCTCTTGAGGGCTCTGGAGTCAATGGGAGTGTACTGCCAGGCGTTTGCGGACGATATTGTTCTTGTGTTCGATGGGGAGACCGCACTTGAAGTCCAGAGGGATGCCAATGTCGCCCTCGAGTACGTGCGAGCATGGGGTGTCAAGAATAAGCTTCGGTTTGCGCCGCACAAAACTAAAGCAATGCTGGTCACGCGCAAACTGAAGCATGACACCCCATGTCTCAAGATGGGCGGGGTAGACATTGGCATGTCGGACGAGATCAAGCTGCTCGGACTCACCATCGACCACAAGTTGACATTCAACACTCACGTCGCAAACGTCTGCTCCCGAGCCATCGGCATCTACAAGCGGCTGTCGCGGGCTGCTAGGGTCAGTTGGGGTCTCCATCCCGAGGTCATCCGCTGCATCTATATGGCAGCGGTGGAGCCTACCATCCTGTACGCGGCGAGCGCGTGGTCGTCGGCCGCCAACAAAGTCGGGTTGCAGAAGAAGCTAAACGCCGTCCAAAGGAGTTTCGCGCTGAAGCTGTGCCGGGCCTACCGCACGGTCTCCCAAAACTCAGCACTCGTGCTGGCTGGGATACTCCCTCTTGATCTCCGGATTCGGGAGGCAGCCTCGCTGTACGAGGCCAAGAGAGGGGTGCCCCATCCAGCGCTAAGAGGCCGGGAGATCGAGCGAGTGGTATCGGCACTGCAGATGCCACATCCGGCGGAGCAGAGGGCTATTGCACTGCGACGCCTGGTAGACGAGGAGCAGTATAATGCGCACCGAAATTACGAGGTGCGTATTTTCACAGACGGCAGCAAGATTGAGGGCAAAGTCGGCGCCGCACTGTCGGTGTGGACTGCCGACGCGGAGACGAAGGCCCTCAAGCTTGCTTTGCCGTCCTACAGTACCGTCTACCAGGCTGAGCTTTTGGCCCTCTGCAAAGCAACTAAGGAAATCCTTCGAAGGACCGAGACGGCGTTTGCCATCTACAGCGACTCCATGGCAGCTCTCCAAGCAGTCGCGAACCCCGAAGCCCTCCACGCTCTCGCAGTGGAAGCAAGAGCCAACATCCGCCGCGGTGGTGCCCAGAACAAGAGCATTTCCTTGTTCTGGGTCAAGGCACACGCGGGGCTGGAGGGTAACGAGAGAGCCGACTTGCTCGCAAAGGAGGCTGCCCTGGGGTTGAAGCGGCAACCCGACTACGACAAATGCCCGGTTTCATTCGTCAAGCGTACGATCCGTATGGAAACGCTGGACGAATGGAACCGGAGATATTGCGAAGGACAAACGGCGGCCACGACGAAGATGTTTTTCCCTTCCGCGATCGCTGCGTACAGGACGGTGCGTGGGATGGAGATGAACAAGGAACTGACCCAAGCTCTAACAGGACACGGCGGGTTCTCCGAGTACCTGCACCGCTTCAAGTGCAAGGATAGCCCGGCGTGTGCCTGCGACCCCGACACGCAAGAGACAGTCCTGCACCTCCTGACTGACTGCCCGGTGTATGCCTCCCACAGGCATGAATTTGAGATGAGGGCCGACATGCCAGTCAAAAAAGAAAACCTCGGCCTTCTCATAAAAGACCGAAGACTCAGAAAGCAATTCATAGAATTAGTAGTCAAAATAGTAAAGTCCGTTAACAAACGAAATAAATGATGGAAGGCTCATTTTATATGTGTGGTAACTTAGTAACAAAGCGCAAATTATTGACTACAAATTTACAAATTATAATTATTGAAAAATATTATTTATTCAAATTAGGAATTTAAACAAAAATAGAAATAGAAATACCTACAGCTATAACAATGTCCCTGCGAAACCTGATGGCAGGGGGCCTTTTGCATGGCGGGAGTGGTTTTTAGCCGGTAGGAGTCCGGCACTACCCAGACTGCTCCTATATGGAGTGGTCTGGGTGTCCATGACGGATTTTCCATTCCCGCCACCAAAAAAAAAAAAAAAAAAAAAAAAAAAAAAAAAAAAAAAAACCCTACTCTACCCTACTCTACCCTACTCTACCCTACTCTACCCTACTCTACCCTACTCTACCCTACTCTACCCTACTCTACCCTACTCTACCCTACTCTACCCTACTCTACCCTACTATTCGAATTTTTCTCACCTTTTAAACCTTCCCTAGACCTCCACGAATAATTCAAGACCAAGATAAGATAAATCCGTTCAGCCGTTCTCGAGTTTTAGCGAGACTAACGAACAGCAATTGATTTTTATATATATAGACTAGCTTTTGCCCGCGGCTTCGCTCCCGGCAACAGATTATTCTACTCTACCCTACTCTACCCTACTCTACCCTACTCTACCCTACTCTACCCTACTCTACCCTACTCTACCCTACTCTACCCTACTCTACCCTACTCTACCCTACTCTACCCTACTCTACCCTACTCTACCCTACTCTACCCTACTCTACCCTACTCTACCCTACTCTACCCTACTCTACCCTACTCTACCCTACTCTACCCTACTCTACCCTACTCTACCCTACTCTACCCTACTCTACCCTACTCTACCCTACTCTACCCTACTCTACCCTACTCTACCCTACTCTAAAAAAAAAAAAAAAAAATGTATCCTATGTCATTCTCCTGGCTCTAAACTACCTCCCTGCCAATTTTCAGCTAAATCGGTTCTAGCTGTCCCGGCAAACTTCGTTTCGCCTATTTTTTTTTTTTCGTTCTCACCGTTTAAACCTTCCCTGAACTATCACGAATATTTCAAGACCAAAATCAGCCAAATCGGTCCAGCCGTTCTCGAGTTTTAGCGAGACTAACGAACAGCAATTGATTTTTATATATATAGATTTGTCAAAATATTAAGAAGTTATCACAAAAGCCCGCTGCAGCGCTTCAATGTCATTAAATCAATCAAAACTTTTAAAAGTCACAGCGCTGATACGTCAAAATTGCACTCATCATCATCAGCCTTTTTAATGTTCTCATTGCTGGGACACAGGCCTCTTATCTAGGAGAGGGAGTGAGCCGTAATCCACCACGCGGGCCCAATCCGGATTGGTGGATGTCAGATGTCTTCGAATTTTTGGTTTTAGGACATGCCTGTTTCCTCACGATGTTTGCTTTCACTGTTTTGAGAGCAGTGGTGATGAAATAAATTACACAAAGTTATGCACCTGGCTACTTGGCTGGGTTTTAACCCACGACCTACAACTCGTAAGTCGGGGCCGTTACCACTCGGCCACCACTGCTCCGAAATTGAACTAATGACATCAATTTAAAATTGTAAGACATGCAGATAAAATGTAACACAGTGACTGTACGGTAAACTAGTGTGTAACATATATACTTATATATATATCGATTCCTAATGTGAAAGTAATTCTATCTATCTGTCAGTGTGTTTATTTGTTACGCTTTAAAGCAGCTGGAACTCCAAGGACACTTTACAAGGCAAAAGGCAACAGCTGAAGGTGGTTATTAGTCAGTAAAATTCTGAATTGCCCTCTTAAGCAAGAGAAGCGATTTGATGAATTCTCACTCTTAAAAAAATCAATCGGCGAGCAAAGAAAAAAATGCAGTTTATTCTGTGCAAAACGGCCGAACACTCAGCATAAAGCGATGTCCTAACAGCGCTAGTGTTCAGCATTGACCGGTGTCGACATTAAAATCAAGACGCCGGAACGGTGCACTATTTAGTTTTTTTTTAACTAAAAATAAATAGTATTTAATCATTATGGTTCGAAAAGGGGGCTGACGCAACATAATAAAACCTCCTTGTCATGGAGTTTTTTTTTTTTTACTTGCAATAAACTAGTGCTTGACTGCGATCCCACCTGGTATGGTAATGGTAAGCAGTGATGCAATCGTGGATGGTAAGGCGCACTAGTTTATTAAGAGCCTATTCACTCTAGCCTTGAAGACACCCAAATTATATTCAGACGGAAAGACTGCAGCCGGCAAACTGTTCCAATCCCTCGATGTATGCGGTATAAATGACCGCAGATGTCCGGGCCGCAGATGTCTCAACAACGTAAGGGTGGATATTTGCCGTACGCCGGGATGTCCGAAGGTGAAATTGGGATGGCGGAATCAAATCATGCAATTCCTGCGCACACTCTCCAAAATGCATCCTGTAGAAAACCGCAAGGCTGGCTACTCTGCGCCTGTGCTCGAGACTTTGAAGACTGGACCCAACCAAATCTGCCTCCCACTCAGCCTCTCAGCCTCTTTGCACGCCTTTCCACTGAATCCAAAGCCGCTAGGTGGCATTTTGCAGCACCAGCCCATATGTGGCTGCAGTACTCCACACACGATCGGACCTGTGCTTTGTACAGCATTAGAAGCTGACCCGGTGTGAAGTACCGTCGGACTTTTGCAAGAAAAAAAAAATGTTGAAGATATATTTATTATTTATTTAAACTTCATGTACAATTGTGGTACATAGGCGGACTTAATGCTACAAGGCATTCTCTACCAGTCAACCTTTGGGTTAAAAAAAACACTGTGGTAGGTGTGCACAATAAATAAAGAACATAGATTGTGATATAAATTAAGCGTCTTTTAAAATAAAATACGTATACATATATGCTGATATTATAAACTAATAAGTTCTGTGATAGAAATCAAATAATTATAATTAACAGAACTGAAAATAATTACGACAGTTATTATGACGAAGATACATATATTTATATTGATTATATTTTATGTTTATTATGTAAGAAGTTGGCAGAATCACCACAGCACTGATTGGTTTTATTTGTATTTGTCTAATTTATTTATTTTTTCACGATAAAATTGCTTATTTAAGTATGCATATATTGTATTTGTTTCTTTTTTTTGTCTATTTTTCTTTAAGTTGCACCTACCGTGTAATGTTACTGCACCACCCCAAGGTCGACTGGTAGAAAATGCCTATGGCATTAAGTCCGCCATTGTACTTATTATGTGCATAAAGTTTTTATAAATGAATAAAAATAAATTATGATTTTCATGTTTCAAAATCGGCCAGTTTGTCTTTAGGTGGTAACTTGCAACAAATGCCTCCTTAACCTTTGCACAAATCGCGTTAAGTTTCGATCTCTAGTACCAAAATTGAAATAGATCTTAGCCCGGAGCCATCAGCTGATTCAAGGTAAGGCGAGGTCATTGTATGAGTAAGTACCCATTTCGCTTTTATACGATTAGAGGGTAAGAGAACCTTTTTATTATAAGTTTTTGAGAATATTAAGTTACTGCTTATACGCGTATTTTTGAGAAGGATAATATTTAAAAAAAAAAAATAGGTATAAGAACAATATTTATTGTTCATTTTTACAAAAAAAAAAAACACATAAACACTACCACTTAATCTTCTTATTACCTGTAACTATGTATATTAAATAATGTATAAACTAGCTTATGCCTGCAAATTCGTCCGGGTAAAAGTCGGAAATGTTTCTATTTTTTTTTATTGATTTGTAATTAATTAATAGCTCTTGTCCGCAACTACCTACAACTAATAATTAATAGCTCTTGTCAGACAGACAGTCAGACAGACAGGTGCAGATCTTAATAATAGGATCCCGCAATGGATAGGGTGCGTTTCTTGCATTATCGTATGAGAAATAAAGATATCCACAGTAAAACAAAGTTTGCCGACATAGCCCAAAGAATCGCCAAATTTAAGTGGCAATGGGCTGGGCACATTGCTCGCAAAACAGATGGCCGTTGGGGTTGAAAGGTTCTGAAATGGCGACCGCGTACCGGAGAAGACGCAATGTTGGAAGGTCTCCAACAAGATGGAGCGATGACCTGACAAGGGTTGCGGGTATCCGATGGATTCATTGGGGGAGGCCTATGTCCAGCAATGGACGTCTTTCGACTGAAATGATGAGGGTCCAGTTTTACCCATTGGTATCGGAATCCTAAAAAAGCCAGTTCCATGGTATACCAATAAGAATAAGTAATACAACCATCTTGTTGCAATATCTGACAACAGGCAGCCGTGACAGCCCTACAAATCGACAGGGTGCGAACATAATTAATTACTCGTCTAAGTGAGAGTACGCTAGGGTTGTCACATAGCTTCACTCGCAGCGGGTCAGGGGACGTAATTGTGATCGCAGACCTTCAACCCTGCGTCATGCGAGGGTAAATATATCTTTATGTGCTATTGAATTACCTGAAGTGGCGACGTTTTAATACATACGACACTTCCTGGTTTTATTTTTTATTGAGTTTTGAAAAAAGAGGTTTCGAATTTGATTGTTTTTTGTTTTTCTTAGAAGAAGGTTTTTAAATCGATTTGTTTTTAGTTATTTTAGCTTCTCTACATATTTTAAATGAACTGCAGACTTTAGTATATGGTTTTAATTTGATCGGTTTTAATTTTTTTAGAAAAGAGGTTTTTAATTCGATCCGTTTTTACTAATTTAAGCTTGTCTACATATTTTAAATGAACTTCAGACTTTAGTATATGGTTTTAATTTGAACTCGATAGCATTTCACGGCCTCATGCGCAAAACATCTCTTTCACAAAATGTCATCTGGTCGTAAAACGTCTCTTTTGCAGAATGTCTCGTTCGCAAAATGTCTCTTTTGTAGCATGTCTTTCTCAAAAAAATCATACGCCTGAAATATAAATATCATTATCAAAAAGAGTTTAAAATATTTTAGTAATGAAACGTCGTATGCTACGAAGAGCTACGCTCGTAGCTGCGTAGCACTTTGTTACGTCGAACCGCTACGAAGCTACGGTGCTACGAGCTACGACGCGCAATTAAGAAGTATTAGAAGTTTATGCAAATTATTACTGCAAGTATTTGCTCGGGAAACCAATTAAAATATAATTAAATATTTCTTGGAATATCATTAAGACGTTTACCGTAATTGGGAACGCAGAAATATAGCTCTGATGACGTGATCGTGCTCTTACGTGTGATAAAAAAAATGGTTGCCTGTAAAGTCGGTTTTACGGGCGAAGATTTTACGTGACAACGTCTTTTTCTCGGTAGAATATTTATTGATATGAATATAATTAAATTGCACAATAGGAACAAGGAATTGAATGAAAATAAGAATTGCACAAATTTTAACTATAGAAATATATTTTGTTTACTAAAACATTGCATGCAGTCGGGCCTCTCTCTCGTTCGGTGACTCATCGTAACGTTACCGAGCGTTACACTTTTTCATAAGTGACTCCCAGCCGCAACCTAATTTAAGACGTTGTCACGTCAATAAACGAGTTAAATAATAAAATAAAAAAAAAAACAAGATTGTCGACAAAGGTCAAAAAGCAACTAACAGGGTACTGGACAGGGCACATTGTTTTAAGAGCAGATGATCTGGCAGTTTGTGGAATTAGTAACCGCGACACACGGTGGTAGAAGTAGGAACGTAAAATTTTGCACAAAAGCTTCCTTTTATGTCGTCGGCGAGAACTAAAGAAGGATTTTTAGAAATTTCCCGCAAATTCAGTACATTTCGACCAGTTAGGCGAACATACATGTATTGACCAGCAGATTTTTTTTGCGTTTAGTTTGTCTTGTTCCCATAGTCAAAGTTGATTGTTATCATGAATATAATCATGTGTTTAAGTGTCGGTCAAAACCAGTCCCCGCCAGCGGCTTCGCCCGAATTAAAATAGGTGTCTTTATACAAATGTTTGATCCCCGTTCTATACCCATGGGGTTTGTTTTCGGTGGGAAATCATGCAATCATATTTTTTTTTTATTGATTATAGGTTCGCGCTTGACCGCTATCTCACCTGATGGAAAGCGACGATGCGGTCGACGATGGAGCGCGCTTTATGTTCCACAATTGAGTGGAGTGGGATGTCAGACTTTTACTGATGAAAATCTACTCCTTTTCCTGATTTGCGTTAGTTCCAGGGTCCCGGGTATTACTCGATACATTCATTCAACCCATCGTGGCCCCTATGATTTTGCTGATGTTACCAGTCACCCTCGTAGTCACATACTCGTATATCGGTTATACATTTATGTAAAATATTTGAAGCAAACAAATAGTTTCGGTCGGCATTGAAATTCGTGACCACATCAGAGAAACTATGCAACAAGTAAACAAATAACATTTTGCTGTGTTCTGCATGAGAGTTACGTAACAGGAATTTGATTTCATATTTGCCGGTGGGAAATGTTCACGATAATATCGAGAAATATTATCTATTATGTCTATTATCTAGCAGTTACTTAATACTTTTAAACCTTTCGACTTTAATAAATACAGACTCAATTAAAGAATAATAGGTATGCGAACGCCGGCGTTTGACGGGGTCATAATGAATTGAGCACTTTAAAAAATCATTATATTTACGTAGGCATTATTAAGTCCGTCTTTCAAATCTCAAATCTTTATTGCAATCCATAATGTACATATCAGGTGATATATAATAAAAGATAGAAACAATTATGGACCCTGTCGGGCACAGCAACATTACAAATAGTAGAAGAGAGGAGGAGCGCTAATCAATTTTCTTGTCTGTATTTACATGTTAAATAATTCAGTTCATTACAATTTTATAATCAGTATTGCTAGAGTAGATAAATATTATTGTATTATAGTTTTATGTTTAATTTAAATTTAAATTAACGTTTAATAATAATGACCCTTTTTCAATGTCAGATAAAAAAAATACAAATTAAACTTATTTTTAATAATTACAAAATAATAAACTTCTTTATACAGTACTAGCTTTTGCCTGCGGCTTCGCTCCCGGCAACAGAAAAATGTGATAAATAAAGAACTGCTCGACCGATTTTGTGCAAACTTAACATAAACCATCTACTAAATCGTCCAAATAAAACCTAAATATTTGATTCGGATAAGTGAGTTTGTTCTTGAGTTATAAAATAACAACGAAAAATGGCATTGATTTTTTTAATTATATTATATGGACTGGCCTGTCAGTCTAGTAGTTAGTGACTCTGACTGCTATGCAGGAGGTCGTGGGTTCGATTTCCACCCAGGACAAATGTTTGTGTGATGAGCACGATCATTTGTTCTGTGTCTGGGTGTAATTTATCTATAATATGTATGTATTTAGAAATATATAAGTAGGTTTATCAGTTGTCTAGTACCCATAACACAAGCTCTGCTTAGCTTGGGACTAGACGACGTTGTGTGATAGTTGTGGACATATTATATTATATTATTATTGTAATGATTATGTGCGAGTTCTTATAAATAAATGGCAAATCATCAAACTTGTATAACTTTGTTAAGAGATATCCGATACCTTTTGTACCTTAGCCTAAAAAGGCTGAAAAAAAATATGTTTAAGTGTAAATTTCTCTCAAAAAGATAAAAACATCGTGTGGAAACCGGCGTGTCTTTTTGTGTGAAAGAATTTTTTTAACATTTTCGCCATCTCCTGGAGGCGCGGCCGGAATTCGATCTAGACGGTTACTTAACAGCTGGACGGCGAGCTACCGATTTTTCACCGTCTACGAACCTACAAGTTTGTTATGTTATCGGTTTCGATATCATTGTGCTTTCCAGCCGCCTCAGCACCCAGGCTCGCTCCTCACCCTAGACGTAGCCTAATGCTTGTTTATATTGTTGCAGACGATGACATGAAGGAGCGGGCAGCGTAGCGGGCGGCATGGCGGGCATGCCCGTGCTGGGCAACAGCGTCGGCGCAGGAGAGCTGCGGGACACCGGCCGCGGTGAGTGCCTCCTCTACCTCCACCTTTTTAGGGTTCCGTAGTCAACAAGGAAACCTTATAGTTTCACCAAGAGTGTCTGTCTGTGCGTCCGCGGATAATCTCAGCGACCGTTAGCACTAGAAACCTGAAATTTGGTACCAATTTGTATGTCAATCACGCCGATAAAGTGCAAAGATAAAAAGTGGAAAAAAAATTAGGCTACCCTAATTTTTTTACTTACTGTACTTCCACTACACGTAAAGTGGGAAGTGATTTTCTTTTTTCATTTCTGACGTGTGATATATTGTTGGATTGTTTGTTAGGGGTTGCGTAAAATATTTATTTGATAATGTTAATATTTTCGGAAATAATCGCTCCAAAAGTAAAGAACAGTGCGCCCCCCTCTAACTTTTGAACCATAAGTTTTGAAAAAATCTCAAAAGTTCAATTTTATAAAAGCTTTCTAGGAAAATTAGTTAGAACTTGATGGGATGAACAGTTTTTGAAAATTTTTTAAAATAATTTTTGAACTTAAATTGTTATTTAGCCGTGTATAAAAGCATTTTTTTTAACTTTTTTACATATTTCATTATTCTGAACGTGTCTTCTTTTAAATAAAAATACAAAAAAATTAAAATCGGTTCACGTGGTTGCGCCATTTCTCGGGAAATTGGGTTAATAATTTTTAAATGAACTACTCGGTTCTGTTACATTGTGAGGAATTTGTGAAACGTATACTGAGCGTGGCCCGACTTGCTCTTGGCCGGTTTTTTTATTTGATATTAGCTGTCCCGCGCAGTTTTACCTTAATTTTACTGTCGTGCTCCCGATGGCTGTAGCTTTCCCCGATAAATAGGTTATCTAACATAGAAATATTTTTTCAAATCGGACCAGTAATTCCTGAGATTAGCGCGTTCAACAATACAAACTTTTCAGCTTTATAAAATTAGTGTCGATAAACTAGCGCTTGACTGCGATCCCACCTGATGGTAAACAGTAATGCAATCGTTGACGGTGAGGCGCACTAGTTTATTAAGACATTCTTCACTCTAGCATTGAAGATTTACAATTATATTCGGACGGGAAAACCACAGCAGGGAAATTGAAACACAAAAAATATTCTATAATCTATCTCCTTTCATTTTAGTCCATCCTAAGGTTGTCTGTCAAAGATTGCCCTGTGCGATAAGACCGCCCATTGTACACTTAGTTTTTATATTTGTATATCCTGTCCTCATTTTGGTGTGCAATAAAGTTTAAAATAAATAAATAAATATTACTATAACATTTATAAAAACACTGAATGCATTCAATCAATAATTGTAATATTTACCAGTATATCTGAAACGTATATATTAATTGCAATCCGGACGATACGGCCTCCAATATCTGTTTTATTAACTTTTATTTACGCAGTACATTCCATCAATTTCCGCAGTGTTTTATTTTACCTTGACTGCTTTTCAATATTTTATACTAGATTTTGCTAGCGGCTTTACCTGTGTGAAATAGAATAAAATAGAATACCTATTGTACATTCAAAAGTAACAGAACTTATACATAAATTAAATCTAGGATAAAACACTGAGTGAATAGTATAAACCAAAAAAAAAATATTACATAGTATAAAACAAAGTCGCTGTCTGTCCTTATGTATGCTTAAATCTTTAAAACTAGGCAACAGATTTTTATGCGGTTTAGTTTAATAGATAGAGTGATTCAAGAGGAAGGTTTAAATGTATAATACTTGGGTAATGTTTAAGCACCCTTGCGAATCTGGGACGCGTCGCTAGTATTCAATAAATGAAGTCTATTTTTTTTTAAATTGAGATGAAGTTCAAGAACCAAGCTTAAAATAATGAGTCTTAATTTCTCAAGAGCTTCTGCAGTTCTTAGCCGTTGCGTTCATAATACTTGAAATTCAGGTCTCTCGCTGAAAACCACGAAGTTTTTTCGCCCCAGTGGTTACCGTGTCGACTCTCATATTTGAAGTCGTGTGGGTTAATATTAAACGTAGACTTATTCAATTCTACAAATACGTTCCTTCTGGTTTATATTTGATATCACTGATGTCAATCGGTCGTGTGGTAACAGTTCGGATCAAGCCCAGTCGTCGACGGCGCGCATTGTTCCCGCGCGCCTCAAGGAGTTGTCAGCAACCGTAGGGACCCTGCAGAAGGGTCGAAGCCAACTGTTGCCAATGGTCCGCGTCTGAAAAGAAGGCTCTGGCCTTAGTATATGTGGCATCGTAGGTACGGGGTATGTTGTTTAGTCAGTAAGAGTCGGACAATGTTTTCTGCTCCGCTCAAGGGCGGGATTCGTCATTAGATGATTTTTACCTACCAAAAAAATTTAACATCTTCGATTTTTTGGGTTCTAGAACATGCCACGATATTTTCCTTTACCGTTTTGAGAGCAGTGGTGATGAAATAAATTACACAAGAAATGCGCCTGGCTGGGTTTGAACCCGCGACTTACAACTCGTAAGTCGGAGCTTTTACCACTGAGCCACCACTGCTTTCTGACCCATGGTTATTAATTTATTTGCTAAATTGATGTTGTATAAGGAAGGTTTTTCAATGGGTTAATTAACACGGAACTCTAAAAATATTTACGGATTCTTTTTGCGAGTCCTCTGTCTGTTTAAAAATATGAATGTCGATAAAAGTTGGGGTTTTCAGTGCGAAGTTTGGACAGTAAGTGTTGTTAAGGATGAGTCCCTGGTACTGACTGCTTTTGACAACGAGAGCTGGGACTACTATCAATAAATATTGCTGGTAGCAATAAATAAATAAATGGGTAAATAAATAAGATTTTTAGTCTTGCTAGGCGCTTTTAAAAAACAAGTTAATCCCATAGACATACACGTTTGAAAGCGTCGAGTTCGCGTTTTTTTTTTACTTCTCGTTCGTATTAAGTTAGTTCGTTATTATTAACTAGGTTATGTCAATGATGATTTTGTGATGGGTTCCTGTACTTATATTTTAACTTAAATTACACAAAGTAACGACTGATTCGCCAAATTATAGCCAAATTACGCCAAGTATCCTGTATGTTCGTAAAAATTTAGGACTTTTTAAAATTAGAAGCGATATTCATAACAAGAATACGCGCAGTAAACACGAAATTGTTTTACCCAAATGGAGACTAGCCAAGACCAGCAAGTCATTTTTAGTTAACAGCATACGCTTTTATAACAAGCTGCCAGTAACGGTAACTGAACTTAGTGAGGGAAAGTTCAAAAATCATATTAAGCGGGTCCTAACCAAAAAAGCATATTATAAGGTTAAGGATTATATAGAAGACAAGCTTGTTTGGCAATGACTGCTCCTGCACATGTGGCTCCCTGGTAACTCATTCATGTTGTGTATTTATGTCTATTAACTGCTCCATCTTTGTTTTTATATACACTTTTTTTTCCCTCTTTTTTCGACACATTGCTTTTGCAATATTTATATTATTAAGATTTAAAAACTTTTAAATTAAATAATAATTTATTTTGTTAGCATCTCGCAGTGTAACTGTTGTGGTGATATATGTATTTTTTTTTTCATACTTATTAATTTTTTTGTTTTATATAATATTTCTTTCTTTACATCTCACGTTGTAAAGTAAGAACACTGTAGACTTCGCAAATCCTATTACGACTCACCTTTGATTTTTTATTATTATGATTATTTTTATTGTGCTTTTGAGTACAATATTGACTGGTATACAATGTTCTTACATAATGACATAAATACTGTAATAACGAGATAATATTGTAAGAAACCATTTTTTTTAAAAGAGTAACCATGGAGTTTCTTGCCGGTTCTTCTCCATAGGAAACGACCAATTTGGAACCGTGCACTAGCTTCTGACGTTTTATAAGTGCCCATGTAGGCCTATATGAAATAAAAACCATTTTGATTTTGATTTTGATTTTGAATTGTCGGCCACAAATCCAGCAAGCGACTAAGAATTTCTTAGTGAAATAATCTAATAAATCCTAAGATTAAGGACCAGCAAGGACCCAGGATCCAACACGTCACACCTCGTTTGTGACCACAAGACCATTGTGTTCCAGCCATTTATATTCACTCAGAAATCATGAATTCCTTATGATTTGCTGGGAATTTGGTAAATAATTCGTACTCAGAGGAATTACCTAATGTGGCCTTTTAAAATGCGTACATCGAAGCACTGGAACAATTTGCCTGCGGCGCCCCCCCCGTCTGATTACAATTTAGGAGTCTTCAAGGCTACAGTGAATAGGCGTTTAATAAACTAGTGCACTTCACTATCAACGATTGCATCACTGCTTAACATCAGGTAGCGATTGAAAACTCGTAAAAAATAATGCAATGTGCAGTTGAAACTTTTATTGTCATTAAAATTTTTAAAACCTTTATTTTTGTACGAGTTATCAAGCGTTAAAATTCGCAGAGCCAGAGTGAGAGTGGTTGTATAGACATGTATCTCGGGTTCGATGCTATTATATAAGTTGGGTTCACTTGTCGCGTCCACTTGTTCCGCAACAGTTAATTTATTATATAAAAATGAATCACTGAATGTGTTGGTAAGCGCAAATCTCGAGAACAGCTGAACCGATTTCGCTAATTCTTTTTTTGTCGTGTTTGTTATTGTTAGGAGAAGGTTCTTACGTAAAAAAAATAGAGAAAGGTAGAGTGGGGTAATGGAGTAGAGTAGAATAATCTGTTGCCGGGAGCGAAGCTGCGGGAAAAAGCTAGTATTTTAATACAATCATTATATTTTCACAGAACATTATGTAACATTAAACTAATGGTTCGTGTTGTTTGTTTGTTCACAGAGGCCAGCAACAGGTCGTCGAGTAGCGGCTCCCGACGCGGCTCCTCCCCTCCTCACGCACAGGTGAGCGGTGATACAAGTGATTTGTAAACATGTCTAGCATGTGAGCAGTGGTTTTTTATGGTAGGTTAAAATCATCGAATGACGGAGCCTTTGGGCGGAGTGGAAAACAGTGACAAACTCTTACTGACTAAACAACCTACTCCGTGCCTTCCTTGCCTTATCCCCAGAGCCCTGGTGTTACGCTTTCGCATCAACCCTTGGCCCAGGAGGCTTCGACCCTTTAAACAAAACCCCTTAAAACCCCTACCCCCTACACCCCTAACCTTATAGACCCTTTTAATTAGTGCTTGACGCTGGTTTTCAACTTGATGAGGTTAATCCCATTTTAAATATCACATTTTTTTCTATGACAGGAGCATGAGACCTGTGATGCGACGGTACACAAATCAGATCAGACACGGACACGACCCACCAGCTATGAACGAGAGTACCACGATAAGGTTCCTACCATGGTAAGTGCCCAAAATGTCATAAGATGTTACTTTCATTTTTGCGATACGGGGCGTTTTAGACCTCGCTTGAAAATTAACACTAAGGCTATCAGGGGCTTATTAGACCCTGTAACGTTTGCAAAACTAAAAACTTTTTGGATAAGTGAAAAGAAAATTCTTCAGCGCGGTACGAGGTCAAAGTGACCCCGTATTAAAATTAAATACTTACAAACGTGATTTGCGTTTTTCTTCAGTAAATTTAAAATCGGTATTTAGTCGTTTCTTTTTTAGCTTAACTTAAAGCTAATGAATTTATTTAGGTAAAAAAATCGAAACTTTAACTTTAATAAAATTGAAGACGAGATTTTATTAAAGTTACGGTTTTGCAATTTAAAAGGTGTCACTAATTTTGCCACATGCCTCGAATATTCACAGTAAAATATTCCTTTAATCTGATTCAAGGATCAAATTGTAGCCCAATTCTATGAATAGTTACGTCCTTGATCCCCAACATTCGCGATCACGATTAAGAATCTATATTTGTCGATAACCTTTTCTCCAAAGTCGGTAAGTTAACCCCTTGTTTAGATGATGTTCTAACAATAGAAGCCTGTCAAGTTACAAGTTCGTCGCAGTAAGTTGATTGTAGGTAATCTGGGAGGTCTATGACTTTTGATGATTTAAAATACAATATCACGTTTAATTCTAGAGGGTATGTGTATACTGTTACCTCGACCCCAGAAATAAGGCAAGGAAGGTACGGGGTAGGTTTTTTAGTCAGTAAGAGTCTGACACTGGTCTCCCGCTCCGCCCAAGAGCGGGTTTCGTCATTGGATGATTTTTACCTACCATAAAAAAAAAAAAAAAAAATGGTTGCCTGTAAAGTCGGTTTTACGGGCGAAGATTTTACGTGACAACGTCCTAATTCTCTAGTGCTGCGCGCGCGGCAGACCGATCATAGTTGAGTGGGAGAGAGACGCAAGGCATTCGGCGGGCCTCTCTCTCGTTCGGTGACTCATCGTAACGTTACCGAGCGTTACACTTTTTCATAAGTGACTCCCAGCCGCAACCTAATTTAAGACGTTGTCACGTCAAAAAAATATCACGTTTAATCGGCTAGTCGGTATGATTTGCAAAAAATACGTGTTAAACTAGACAATTTTCCTAATAATTTGGTATACAGTACGGTCATCGGATCTTGGCGAGTCTGTAGTTTGGCTCTGCGAATTTTAGCGCTTGAAAACTCGTACAAAAATTAATGGTTTAAACAAATAAATGCAATTTGCAGTTGTTATTGCTGTTAAAACTGTTATTGGCATTTATTTTTTAAAACCTTTTTTTTTGTGCGAGTTTTCAATTTCAAGCTCTAAAATTCGTGGCAGAGCCTAACTCGCCAATATCCGACGGCCGTAATGTACTTTCGAAATACCGGCTTTGGTACGTCGTTTCAGTCAATCAGACGGGATCAGATAAAGGTTCTAAAAAAATAAATGATAATAACAGTTTTTAACAGTAATAACAACTGCAAATTGCATTTATTTTTTTAAACCATTTATTTTTTGACAATTTTTCTTGCACTAAAATTCGTAGAGCCTTCAGACTCGTCAAGATCCGACGGCCGTACTGTACGTTTGCTCGAAACGACAATGACACGTTGACGACGTGACACACACATGGGACGACGTTGCCACTACATCGACAGGGTTTTGTATGTAATGGCGGCTCCAGATAAGTGCTGTGAAGCTGCGTACACAGGCGTGAACTTGGTGGACGGTTTTCGCAGGGATTTTGCGGAGTATGACTTGTGTAATTTATTCACAGCATGAATTCACGACACTAATGTGGAGCCACCATAAGCTATGAGGAGGCGTACAGCAAACGCGTAATGACAAATACGCGACTACGAAGCTACGCGTCCGTGGGTAGTAGGCTTTACGCGATTCGCGGGGGCGATGATATTGGGCTCAATTGCTCAACCCACGTAATTGGCTAATAAATGCCTGTTTATTAGGTATTATATCAGAGCTGGCTTCTGCCAGCGGATTTGCCTGCGAGTTTGTAAAAAATTATCTCAAGGGACCATAATCCTATGTCTGTATTTTTTTTTCAATCCGACAACTTCTGTCAACACTCATAGAATAAGTACCCCTAATGTACACTATTTTGTAAGCTTTTATTTATGTAGTTTCCCCTCTCACCCTTTTTCCGATCTGAATCATCGGTACGAAATAGCCTTAGATCTACTTGCGAAAGGATATCTCTACGTGTCAGAACTCTATTCATCCAAATTTAAACTCCGGATTCAGATCGGAAGCCGTATAATTGTAAACAGTTTTAATAACAGTGTACCGAGTACATTGGGGTTATTTTGAACCTGGGTTATAACTTTGGTACAAAGTGATTAACCAATAGTTGCACGGTAAACGCAGTTTTCCTGTTCCTATTGGTTGATTAGCCTGTGCTTAATTTTCTACCTCAGGGCCAAAGTAACCCTTCTTTACGGTACATATTTTTTTACCACAAATCGAATGATCTTCAACACGCTTTCTTTTGTTTACCAACAGGCAACGCTCAGTGGCGCCGGTGTGGTGACTCACACAGCGCCATCTTACGAGGAACAGCGCGCCAACCCCGCGCTGCTGAGTCGCGGCGCCAGTGGCACTCCGGGCGGGAGGAGTGTGAGGGACGATGGCTACTGCTCAGCGAGCAGCACGCCACGGGCTTTTGGTAAGTTACTGTAATTATAATGATGTGGAGAGCAAAGATAGCCGAATAGTAACGGCCCTGACTTACAACTTGTAGGTCGCGGGCACAAACCCAACCTGACACGTTACTTTGTCTAATTTATTTCATCACCACTGGTTTCAAAATGGTGAAGGAAAACATTATGAGTAAACCGGTGTGTCCTAGACAAAAAATTGAAGACTAAAGAATCGACTAAAGAATCGGTTTTTAGTGCGGATTGGTGGATGTCACATGTGTCCCACCTCGTTTCTACGTTGTCTTTCATACCAGGGCCGAGCTTGCCTTTCAGAAGCGTAACCAAGACCCCAGTAGGCTTCGACCCTTCTGCAAGGCCCTAAAACTATGTTAGATATAATTACAAGTACAAAATAAACACACACTCTTCTCAGATAACTTCAATAATGAAACCGACCCATTGAAATGTCATATTTTCTCGTCTTCAACAAACTTGATAACTAATAAAAATACGAGTGTCTATCAATAATATCGCGACCAATATTTCTCCATTAAACAAGTACTGTATTGCAATAAATACAGTATCGGCTCAACTAGGCGCTCCTAGGGAGGGGAAATATATTAAAAACTCTAAGTCCCGCCAGGTGGCGCCGTGGCAGCTGAGAGGCAACTTATTGCCACTTCACTACTTATTCCGCCACTCTTGTTTGAGTTGGCGGAAAACTTTGTTTAGCGGCCTCTTGACTTAACTGGTGAATTAATTTTATTGGAAAATTGAAATATTTGTAATAATAGACTTTTAATAAAGTTGTAAGAAAGTTTTTCTAGATGGACCGGCTTGAATCGTTTCTCTGAATAACCCGTTAATAGATAGAGGTATGACTATTTAGGACTATACTTTTGAAGAAGTTACAAATAATTAATAAAACTATGTGAGTACAATATTGACTAGTCTGCTCTGACCTTACATCTACACTAATATAATAAAGAGGTAAAGTTTGTTTTTTTGTTTGTAGGAGGTAATCTCTGGAACTACTTGTCCGATTGGAAAAAATTTAACAACAATAGAAAGCTACTTTACTCCTGAGTGACATAGGCATATTTTATGTACGCGGGTGAAGCCGCTGACAAAAGCTAGTAAATTATATCTGTTAATACTGTAATATGGAAATATTGTAACTAACCACTTTTTTTAAAAGAGTAACCATGGAGTTTCTTGCCGGATCTTCTCCATAGGAAACGACCAATTTAGAACCATGCACTAGCTTCTGACGTTTTACAAATGCCCATGTAGGCCTATGTGAAATAAGGAATTTTGTCTTTGACTTTGATTAATTTATTATCACTCACTTTGCAGATTAATCCAATGTATTTTTGTAAATAGAAACCAATTCAATTTAAAATGTAGTGTAAAAGAGCTTAGTCGTGACGTTACAAGGGTTTCATATATCCTTCGGCATAGTATGTAAAATTTTTGATGACAACACATTTAGACGTTAAAGACTTTATTTGTTTAAAAAAAACATAATACACAAATATTACTGAAACACATCCTCTAAAATAAACTTAAACGAAAAGTATAATAAAAAGTTATTATTGAAATCCTTAAAATGGTGTTTCTTTTGGTGTCTACCAAAACACCTCAACAATAATTTATTCAAAAGTAATATAATTGCAAAGGCTTTGAAAACAGCATCTATACTATTTTACACAGCCCTTCTTAGCCAAGTTACAATCGTTTCGTTTAGAGTTAGCGCCTCTAGATAGCCACGCCCCCAATTCCTTTGTTGAGATGACGTCCGAACAAGGGAATTGGGGGCGTGGCCAACTACAAGCGCTAACTCTAAAGGATACGATTGTAACTTGGCTAGGGGGGCAGGAGTTAAAATATTGACTAACTAGCTTATGTCAGCGGCTTCGCCCACGTAAATAAAATATAGCCTATGTCACTCAGGAGTAAAGCAGTTTTCTATTGTTGCTAAGATTTTTCCAATCGGACCAGTAATTCCAGAGATTACTTCCTACAAACAAAAAAACAAACTTTACCGCTTTAATATATTAGTGTAGATGTAGATTAAAAAAATTTAGAATTTTTGAACTTTTACATTTTACGAAATATATACAAAAAACCGTTGCACAAAAATAAAATTCTTTTCAGTATTACAGATCAAACAAAACCATAAGATTGCTAATCTGTATGCGGTCAAACGAAAGATGTCCCTAGGGAACTATATCTTCAGTTAAACCGTCGCAGCTTTCCATTACTTCTATTTTTCAAAATAAAACCGCTCAAGGTAATAAAATACCCAGAGACTGCTTTTATTCAAATCGTAAACACGTGTAAATGAAAATCTATGCATTTTATTAACATTTTCCTATAGCCTTACAGGCTGATTTTTTTGTAGATTTCATTTCCAATGAAATCACTTTTTTATGGTTTTTTTTTTTATGGTAGGTAAAAATCATCCAATGACGAATCCCGCTCTTGGGCGGAGCGGGAAACAGTGTCAGACTCTTACTGACTAAACAACCTACCCCCTTCCTCCCTTGCCTTATTCCCAGAGCCCTGATATAACGCTTTCGCACCAATCTTCGGCTCCAGGAGGCTTCGACCCTGACTTTTTTTATTGTGGGAAATCACTTTAGTCGGACATTTTTGTCTCGTCGTTTATACCGAAGATGAAACAGTGCCCGCTGCGGTGTTCCCGTCCGATTATAATTTAGGTGTCTTCAAGGCTAGAGTGAATAGGCTCTTTATAAACTAATAATGCGCCTCAATATTAACAACTAGCGACCCGCCCCAGCTTTGCACGGGTGCAAAGGTGATAGCTATAAACCTTCCTCTTGAATCACTCTATCTATTAAAAAAAAACCGCATCAAAATCCGTTGCGAACTTTTAAAGATCTAAGCATACATAGGATCTAAGCAACTTTGTTTTATACTATGTAATGATTGCATCACTGCTTGTCATCGGGTGGGAAGCTGTCAAGCTCTAGTTCATCATAAAAGAACAGTCTTTTGTTTTTAGGATCGCCTCGCGCTGTTAGACTTTTACTGATTAAAACAATTCGGACTATTTTTCTTCTTTGCTTTGCGTTCCAGAGGCCCAAGTCCGCTATTTTCAAAATATTGTCATTCCAATATCATTCCAAAACAATCCTATTGTCATTTAGCTAAAAGTTTATAATCTGTTAATTCATAATGGCTGATCATTGTTTGGTCAGCGGTCTCATAATAGAATTGTGATATGAGCTGTCTTGTAACGAATTAAAAACTATAACTGCACAATAACATTCTAGTCGTAAGTTTCTTTTATACCTAGGAACTGTTACAATTTTAGTAATTCACCGCATATGTCAAACATTTATTTGTCTTTATGTACGAGATCATCGTCATCTTACCCTTATCCCATGTTACTTGGGATACCAAGAAAGGTCTTGAAAACTGATATTGAGGTTGAATAGTTTGCGCTAGAGACACTTCCAAAGTGATAAAATGGGTAACCTCCTGTAACCCCCCCGCCCTGTGGCCCCTGTAACTTCTAAAATAAAAGATAACTAAAAAAAAAATTATGATGTACCATGAAAATTGGTTTGAACGAGATAGAATAACAAGTTTTTTTTATCTACACTAATATAATAAAGAGGTAAAGTTTGTTTTTTTGTTTGTAACAGGTAATCTCTGGAACTACTGGTCCGATTGGAAAAATTTTGGCCACAATAGAAAGCTGCTTTACTCCTGAGTGACATAGGCCATATTTTATGTACGCGGGGGAAGCCGCTGACAAAAGCTAGTACGTCATAAATCGTAAACCGTACGGAACCCTCAGTTCGTCTCGCACTTGCCCAGTTTTTCTAATGAAGTTAAAGCTTTAAAGAAACTCCTCGGAATCTCTTTTCAATTAATAAATTGTTACAAAATTATGGGTTATCGTTGTAAGGACAGCTGATTTATATTATACGTACAATCATCGAACTAGAAGTACGTCGCTGCGGCACCGGTACATGGTGTTCCTTTTTTTTGATGGGATAAATCATCTCATGACGAATCTCGCCCAGTGTCAAACTCTGACTGACGCAATCGGGTTGGTCGATTTTAATACCAAAAAGAATAATATAAAGTATAGATTCCAGCTAAAAGCTGAGCTTAAGCTTTCTACCAATCTTTATCGCACAAATCGTAGAAAGCATCCGGGAATTGCTGTAAATGCATTGAAATCTTTGATTCACGACACGACGTTTGTGCGTATTGGAGTTCAACTCTTGATATTTTACAAGTGCCATTAGATGAATGAATGAAATATTACATAATATCTGCGCCACGGACGGTGAAAGACGTGCACGGTAAAATCAATTGGGTTGTACAGAAATTAGTACAATAATAATAATGCTCCCTATAATTTTATTCATCATCATTTCAGTCAAAAGACACCCACTGCTGGACGTAGGCCTCCTCCAAGCGCCGCCATAAAGAACGGTGTTGTGCGTCTTGCATCTATCGGATTCCAACAACCCTGACCACGTCATCGGTCGACCTTTTGGGAGGCCTTCTAACGCTACGTCTTCCGGTACGCGGTCGCCACTCCAGGACTTTTCGGGCCCAGCTGCCATCTGTTCTGCGTGCGATGTGCCCTGCCCATTGCCACTTCAGTTTGGCGATTCTTTTCGCTAAGTTGGCAGCCTTGGTTCTCTTGCGGATATCTTCATTTCTATCACGCAATGATACTCCAAGACTAGCCCTTTCCATTGCCCTTTGAATGACTTAGAGTCTTTTTATGAGGCGCATTGTTAGCGACCACGTTAGATTGCAATCGACTTAAACCTCAAACCATATCCTATTTAACCATATCTTTTTTTTCCATATTTCGTAGTAGAGCAATCGCCTTTTGGATTCGCTTGCATAGTATGTACACTAATAATTGTGGGTTGGTTCAACGTTCCATGAATAGGGCCGCTATGACCTGACTTTGGACCCTCGTATGCCTTCTTTAGTCCAGGACCCCAGGAGCTTATAGACATAACAAAAACACAAAAGCCAAACACAGCAAACCGTTTTAGCTGATAGGATGATCAACAAAACAGTTTTTGGTGATCAACAAAACAATCTTAAATGATAGAATTTACAGCGTAAGGCTGAAATTCAAAACCCGGTGCGGTTGAGCAGTTAGCATCGGGCGTATGCTGCCGACGGCCAGATTAACGGCACTGACGCACCGGATTTAGCCCGCGGGCCATAGTTTGGAAAACCCTGGCATAGACCATGAAAACTGTAAACAACAAACAATGCGCCTCGCTGATTAATTGAATTTTTCGTACAAACACCGATAAAATCAATAACAAACAAAAAACTCGAATGCATATACACATACTTCAATAATATGAAATACCGTTCCGTTCCGTGTCGACATTAAGGTGCCGTTTTTGAATTCCGATCGAATGGCACCTCACGATTATTGCGGCATTTTTCCACGTTGGCATCCCATTATGGCGTCCCGGATCAGATGCCAGTGGAGTTATTAAGATCCGCGGTAGGTGCAAGAATGAGCGGTATGAGGGACAGTTAGGGTTCATTTATATGCAAGGGTATGACTATTCGCATATTGATGAGCAGAATTAATGTAGTTCGATGCATACCGAGGTACTTAGTACGTAATGGATTTGTGATTTCGCTGATTGAGTCATGCTGGTGCATTTTTAGCGCGTAATGATGGACGATTAATCATAGATTAATAAATGTATGTTGTGTTTTGTTTCGTGATTTGAAATGAAATTATGGTCAGCAAATTGGCATCTGTCAGCGGATTTGCTTGCGTGACGGTAGAGAATTAGTTACATAAGTAAATAGCCTATGTTACTCAGTGATAAAGTAGCATTCGTCATCAGAGTTTACTCATAACGAGAAAAATTACAAAAATATTATTAAATACACATCTTTACTCTTTATAATATGATGGTAAGTATACGTCGATAAGCATAATTAGCCCCCCTAGCCAAGTTACAATCGTTTCGTTACGAGTCTCTTTCTTCAATCGAAACGCGTCAACGTAAGTAGGTATCATAAAACTACAGGTTGTAGCGATGATCATTGTAGAAACGAATACATTTCATTCTGTAATTTTGAATGATGTGAACTTACTTATTTTGTTTTTCCCATACATTTGGTTTGTAGTTTAATAGCGTTATCGATTGTAGATTATCAACTTGCTAGTGAGGTAGCTCTATAATAATTATTATCATTGCTGAGACTCAAGCCAAAATGGACTGTCTAAAAAACAAAATGGACAGTAATCTTAGTAGAGTACTGTCCATTCTGTCTTTTAGACAGGAGGCTTGCATGTGGATTAGTGGAAGTCACATGTCTTCGAGTTGTTGGGTCTTCTAGGACATGTCAAACCGGCATGTCCTTTATGATAGTGATAAAATAAAAGACACAAGGTTATGCGTCGGCCTGGGTTTGGTCATCACCACTATGACAAATCTGTTGCCAGAATTTTTTTATAACATTGCAGAACCCAGCGTTTTAAAAAAGACTTAATTTTTTCTGTTATGGTGTGTATGTGTCTGTGTGTGTATGATCTTGAATCTTGTGTTCATTTTGTAAACTGCAATTTTCTTTTTCAGATAACAAATCAACAAAGGGATCGGTGGTCACTCTATCATGTTATAAGAGTAAGTATTAATTGGTAGAGTAAATTGGAATTTTGTTTTACAGACACAATTATTTTTGTAATTAAATATTCTATTTAATAATTATTGTTCTCCCATATAAGAAACAGATTAGGAAGAGAAACTACAAAAAAATGTATGGACTGTAGGTACATAAGGAATGGTCAACTGGAACCGTGCACTAACTTCTGTTGTTTAATAAGTACCCATGTCTTAACTTAACTCTAGAAGAGTTAACCTCTTGATCCCGAAGCGAAAGCTTTTTGAAAAAGTTTGCTAATTTTTATATTTAAACTAGCTTTTGCCCGCGGCTTCACCCGCGTGATATTGGGGTTGGGATTGGGGTTTCCGGGATAAAAAGTAGCCTATGTCCTATTCCGGAGTGTATCCTATGCCTGTGCTAAATTTCATCCAGATCCTTCCAGCCATTTTGGCGTGATTGAGTAATAAACATCCATACATCGTAACTTTCGCATTTATAATATTAGTAAGATTTATTTGTTTATGAAAAACTTTTTATTTCCGTTCTTTGATAAATACCCTAGAAAATAAACACTCAGTATTTTATAATCTATACGAACGCTTGGTGTTTAACCGAATTGCGCGAAATCCTGCGCAAACGCTAGCGTTCGCTTGGAGATCAAGAGGAAGAAGATAAGATGCCATGTAGTATTAGTAGCAAAAATATGTCAAAGAAATAATAAAAATAAATAAGAAATCTTATTCTTTTTGTTTCAGAGGAGCCTAAAGTACAAATAGAAGAAGAATTCTTCAGTGAAAATTCGAAAAAACTGAGAACCAATAGTATTAAACCAGGTTAGTTATTCTTGTTTTATACCTTCCCATTGCAAATTCCAGCTCTTATTTATTTTAATAGTTTTTTTTTATGGGCTAGATTGTCCCACAACTTGACAAAGTACACCACTTATATCATCAGCTCTAGATAGAGGGAGTGATGTATAGAGAATTAGAGATACATTTCCCTCCCTCTATCTAGAGCTGTCACAGGTTCTAACAGGACTGGCCTGTCAGTCTAGTATTTAGTGACCCTGACTACTATGGACAAATGTTTGTGTGATGAGCTCGATCATTTGTTCTGTATCTGGGTGTAATTTATCTACAATATGTATGTATTTAGAAATATATAAGTATGTTTATCAGTTTTCTAGTACTCATAACACGAGCTCTGCTTAGCTTGGGACTAGATGGCGTTGCGTGATAGTTTAAAAAAAAATGTTCTATATAAACCTATATATAATACAGGGTGACTGGGTAATTAGTGACCATGATTGTAGTTATAGTAACAAAGAATTGTTACTATGGGACCAAACCTTAAATCGAGCAAAAAAATCTGCTGGTTAGTACGTTTATGTTCGTTACTTTGTTGTGTAATTATTGACCTACTACTTAAACACATGATTGTATGAAATCGCGAAATCTGGTAGTCAGCAATTTCATGTTAGCCTGACTGATCAAAAAGTAGTGAACTTGCCAACTTTTTCGCAATTTCAGGTTTGGTCCTATAGTAAAAGTTATTTGTTATCATAACTAAAATAACGTATTTAAGTATCGATCACTAATTACCACTCACCCTGTATATACGATATACTACATTTATTAGTATAAAACAAAGTTGCTTACCGCTGTCCCTATGTATGCTTAGATCTTTAAAAGTACGTAACGGATTTTAATGCGGTTTTTTTAATAGATCGAGTGATTCATGAGGAAGGTTTACGTGTATAATATATCACCTTTGGAACCGCGCAAAGCTAGGGCGGGCAACTTTGTTTTATACTATGTAATGATAATGATATACATAGGGCAAACATTATTAATAATGGGTTTAACTATTCCAACCTCTATATTTGACTCGTATACTATATCAAATACCTGTACTGCAATATTTCACCTCAGAGGAAGGTGACGGGCGCGAGACCTGGGGCACGGGCGCCGACTTTCTGCTGTCCATCATCGGCTTTGCTGTCGACCTCGCGAATGTGTGGCGCTTCCCTTATCTCTGCTACCGGAACGGCGGCGGTGAGTCCATCTATTGCCTCTTTTTACAAGCCTTCTTATTTTATTATGTAAGTGTCTTTATGTTTGTAATATAGCTAGCTGTTGCCAGCGGCTTTGCCTGCGTAAAAGTAGAAAATATATTTATTTATAAGAAGCACACCAAACAAAACGTTATTTTAAAATTTTTTGCAAAAAAAAAAATGAATGAATTACATACCAAATTAAAATTGTCATCGGGTTTGATTAGAATAACGACTTTATTTGCCTCGATTGTATTTATAAATTTATTTTTGTGAATTTTTTTTTTCTAAAAATATCATTGGGTATGGTTAATGTTTTTATACAAGTAAAAATTGTGCGACAATGTCAATGACACATTGTATACTAGCCTTCTGCTAGCAGCTTCACTCGCGTAAAAATAGGGTTCTCCATACAAACTTTAGACCCCCATTACATCCCTTTAAAAACGGAATTTTTGAAAACCCTTTCTTAGTGTTCGCCTACGGCATAAAAGGAAGCCTTATGCAAAATTTCACGTTCCTAGGCCCAGTAGTTTCGGCTGTGCGTTGATATGTCAGTCAGCCAGTTTCTCCTTTTATATATATATATAGGTAGATGAAACAGCCTGACCAGTGATAAATAAGTAGAGGTCGGTGCTTGGATACAACGTTAACCCGTTATTCTAAACTGTCATCAGTGGATTTTCATCAACCATTATTTGCATGGTCACCGTCAAATTATTTTGCGTTTTTCTTGTTTTATTTAATCCCATAATATTATCTTTTTGTTCGAATATTGTTGAGGGCGCTTTGGAATGTGAAACAATTGTCATAATTACAAAGGGATGTTGTCAATATCCGTTGATAGGTATTAAATAGGTACACGTGTAAAAAATGAGCGAATAAGTATCGGAAGATTATCGAGGACATAATGAATTTATAACGTACCGAGGTGCTAAATTCATTAGTCTTAAACGTGGTGTGTCAAAATCATTTACTGAATAATGTTAGCGATAATCGAGACACGTTTAACGATAAAATCTGAAGGAAATATTATTTTTCTTGGCGTGGACACGTGTATATATGGTGTAGTGTTTGTATCTACTAAAAGGTACATACTAACATTGTCTCATGTACACTAGTAGTCGAAGTACAGCTGTCAATCTGTGAGTCTGTCACTGACACTGGCCAAGGTTGGACGTGTGCTGCGTGCATACGAGTGTAGTGGTGAGCCAGTGAAGTACAGGTATTACTGTAAGAAAAAGGGTCTACACATGGTCTAAATCAGTGATTCCCAAAGTGGTCCAGGTGGACCCCCAGGGGTCCACGGGAGACTTGCTGGGGGTCTACGTAGGCGTGAATAAAAAAATAGGGGTGCATAAGATATTAATGGGGGTCCACGAAAATTTATCTGCTTTTGATAGTAAAGAGCAATAATGTAAGCACCTAACTAAGCAGATAATATTTTAATAAGGCAAGTGACTGTTACTTGTCCAAACTTGCGTATTCGATATTACGTACAATTTCATGTACCGACTTGCAATGCGCTATCCGCCCGAAAATGCTTAGTGCTTGTTCAGACACTTTTTCGACTCCCCATACAAAATGACCAAGTTACGTGACCGACTTTGTATGAAAGTTGAATTTTTTTTTTTATGCGAATTTCGAAAAGTCATAGAACAAATGTTGTTCAAAATGGTTGGTAGAACACGTGGTTGAAGGGATGTAAATGTTCACAGATACACCCTGTATAGGGACAGAACTCATAAGCGACACAATTTTTATTTTTTGGCGACTTTAAGAATGTGGTAGAAATGTAGCAGCAGGGGGTCCACAGAAACCAGTAAAATTTTGAAAGTGGTCTACGAGAAAAATAAGTTTGGGAACTACTGGTCTAAATGAACTATATAGTGTGACTGAATAATTTTATTAGCGATCGATACTTAAAATGTGATTGTAGTCCGAGCCATTGATAGTCATTTCGCTGAAAGTTCATAATCTGTATTTTCGTAATAGCCGATCGTTGATCGATCAGATGGTAGGTCACTGATCAAAGGAACTGTCAAAATGATAGCAGATTACTGCATACATCGGACCTTCATTTGTCATTATGTACAAGATTACCATTCTATGCCATTTCTTTGAATGGAGTGTCAGTGTTTGATCGTTGGGGAGTCATAATGACGCTATTGTATTAGTAGATTACAAAACTGGTCAAAATCAACAATCATTAAGTAAATTATAGACTATTCTGACACTATTGTATTGTATTGGGTCACTAAATACTAGAACGACCTGTCAGTCAAGTACGCCGAAGGTCTTGGGTTCGATTCCCACCAGGAAAATAGTTTGTGTGATGAGCATGATCATTTGTTCTGTGTCTGGGTGTCATTTATCTATGTATTTAGAAATATATAAGTACATTTATCAGTCGTTTAGTACTCATAACACAAAATCTGCTTAGCTTGAGACTAGACGGCGTTGTGTGTCAGTTGTGAAATATATTATTATTATTCTGACACTATTGTAATATCAGACTTGAGGCCCACACCTCCTACCTAACCTAGTAATCAAGCAAGAGTTATCAACAACAAAAAAAGTATGCTAACAATAGATTTTTATAATCTTTAGTATTCTCATCTCCATTCTCGCCAGCTTTACATACATGGCAGGCTCTATACGACGCGACCTTCCGTCTCACTGGGTTTATGACTTTCAATGCTTGCCTCTTGGGTAAAGATGAATTGCATACACGAATATAAAGTATATGCTTTACTTATATGCATGAGCGTAGCTACTGCTGTTTCTGCCCTATAAATGATATGGGGCCCTGCGTTACAGGGGCCCCGACGTAAAAATTAGTAACATGTTGTCTGCAACCGTCTCAAGAAAAAAAAAACATATTTATTGTACGGGGCCCTTGTAGGGCCTATACAAATTTGTACGCACCAATATGAACAACTTTTACTATGAGACCAACCCAAAAATCACGAAAAAAAACCCACTGCTCCATACATTTTGTCGAGTTATGTGAATGTATATCTAAAGTCAAAGTCTAAAGTTTCGAAGTAAAAAAGAAAAATAGTATTTATTAGTGTATTTTTGGTGATACAATAGGTCATATAATTAATTTATGGTAACTCAAAAAGCTATTGGGCATACACTATTTAATAGGATAAAAAATTAATTGATATACAACAATACAAAACAAAAATATTAAGAGTTACAATACACAAAATACACTACACAATACCTAAAAATTAGAATACAATTTACGATGGCGAGTTCGAAGAGTTCCACTGTGTAACAAGTATCTTCCATATAAACAACAAATCAATTTTCTTATCTAAGAATCCACTTCGCCAACGAGAGAAGGATTTATAGTTTCTTTAGGAAATTCAATTAACTGCAAAATTGTTTGCGTTGTTATTTAATTAATCTGTTCGCCGATTATTGTAAACGATAGCTTTAAGTACTTATTTAAATCTTGAAACTTTGATCGGGCAAAGTAGTAAAATCCTCACAATTTATAAAGCTTTTGGATTTTCGGATTTTCTGCGTATAACTGTTTGTTATATTTGCTAAATTGTGTAAATGTCTTGTTGTAATTTAAAATCCTGATGGCTAAAACCTTCCCGGGTTTTAGTCATCAGCATTTTAAGTCAAAAGTGAATACCTAGGTTACTTCAAGGTAAGCGCGCTCCATCGTCGACCCCACCGTCACTTTCCATCAGGTGAGATAGCGGTCAAGCGCGAACCTATCAACAATTAAAAATAAATTATAACTTCTATTAGTTTCTTGATAATTACAACCTAGGGGTATTTAAGTCAAGTGTGAATAGGCAAGCGTGATCTGTCATGGCTTACCTGTAGGTGAGATGATGGTGAAACGCATTTATAAGCCTTTCTATAATAATTTAAAAAATATTACTAGTTGAAACGTAAACTTCTTCCCCACTTAACTCATTTCTTTGATAATTTGTATGGCAGAACAACGTTTACCGAGTCAGCAAGTAAAGCACATTAGCAGCTAGTACCGATAACTTTTAATTTCAAGCAATACCTTGAGGTCAACGGCTGCTGGTAGAGTTGTTACTTGAAACTACAAATTGTTTTTTTTTTATCTGCACCTGCGTAGTTTCTCTGGCTCATTTTATTGAACCTTCTTTTTGTACGTTACATTATCTACCAATATCGTAAAGTATCTAATATGACGGGGTGGTTGGAGCCAATGAAGCAGTGGTTGAGTGGTAGGCTGTTGCGGTTCAATTCCTGATTTAAAAAATATTTGTATGGCTTGCAGTTCTTCAAAATCTGTGTCTTGAGTATGTGAGTTTACAAGTTTGTGAACGTACTCCCGATACTTGTGCGATGTTAAATCCTAGTGTAGGGTTATTTTTAAAAACATTAGAGTATGTTGTGTAAGATCGACGCTGGAGCAAGAACATATAAGTGAAATAAACCTACTTATTTGCCTAGATTTTGTAATGCTAGTCACATTGTGTGGTGGAGCAGAACATAATGTGTGGTACGCAATGTGGCTAGCATTAAAAATATAATTAAATGTGTGCGATATTTAATTTGTACGTTATTACCCCAGTGCCGATCTCACCCCAACGCACCGTATTAAAAAAAAGTTTATTAATGATTCTCATCGCATTATGCATGAAGCCTTTATGCTGATCGGTCGGCCGTATTGCGCGGATGCAACGTATATTTTCTCTTTAAAATTATTGTGATGGTTAGTTTTAACTTTCTTTCTTTTTCTTTCTTTCTTTTTTCCTTCTTTCTTTCCTTCTTTCTTTCTTCTTTCTTTTATTCTGCAACAATTTAACTCATGTATATTTGTTTGTAGGCGCGTTCCTGATCCCGTACACGCTGATGCTGGTGTTCGGTGCAGTACCCCTGTTCTACATGGAGCTGATCTTGGGGCAGTACAACCGACAGGGACCCATCACGCTGTGGAAGATATGTCCGCTGTTCAAAGGTATGGTCAAAAACACCGAAAAGGAAGTGCTTGTTAAATATTCGTAAACATTTTTTTTATTATTATTTCTTGCCATGATTTGACAGTAAAGCGCTAAGGGTTGATTTTTCAATAGTCAAATCATTACTTTACTGGAGAATAACATGGCTAATCAGCATATGTATAGGTATTTGCTTTAGCCAGTAATATCAAACTTTAAGAAGTGGTTTCATAATGCAACAAGAGTCATTTTTTCATGGCTGTAAGAGGCTTATTAACTTACTTTAAGAAACTAAAAGTTTTTTTTTAAGTGCGGTGCACTTTGACCCCATATCAAAGTAGACATACTACTGCATTCAGTTTTAATAAGGCTTAATATAATCATAGATTGGGTATTTTAATAAACTAAACCATAGGTATTAAGATTACGGACTCCGCACGACATAGAAGACTGTGTTTTTCTTAGCCGCACCACACAGAAGACTTGGGGCCAAGGGTTGATGCGAAAGCGGAACACCGGAGCCCAGGAACTAAGGCAGGAAGGAACGGTGGATCGTTTAGTGAGTAAAAGTCTGACACTGTCTCCCGCTCCGCCCAAGGGCGGGATACGACATTCGATGATTTTTCCACCAAAAAAAAACCACACAGTAGACACATACGAGGCCTGTTAGACCTCGTACCGCAATGAACGTCAATAAAAACATAGCCGTAAGTACTAGAGGTATTTATAATAACTCGACCGAAATGTGAGGATTATCGGTAAACATTTATTGAGCGGCCACAAACAAAATGTGAGTTATTACCGACGTGAATTGACACAACCGTTGATACGGTACAGTCGGGAGCATGAATATGTATAATTTGATGGCGGCTTTACATTAGTGTCGTGATGCTCCGTAAACAGGCGTGAACGTGAATATGGACGGTTTTTGCGGGAATCACGCGCATTCAATGGTCGTGAACTTAGCAGATCATTTTCCAGCAGAGCATGAAAAAGTGAGAGATCATATTTTCATTCGATATTTTTTCGAGGAAAAATACTAGAACTTTTCCTTAAAACTATCAAGAACTCCAGAACTATGCTGTATGCAAGTAGAACTCTCACTTTTTCATGCTCTGCTGGAAAATGATCTGCTAAGTTTACGGCCATGCGCGTTCATGCCTTTTCTCCGATCATATCGGAATTCACGGCGTGAATTCACGCGTGAGTTCACGCCACTAATGTGGAGTCGCCATGATGATTTATTTTCAAATAGAACATACGGTAGACAAAAGTACCTAATAGTGCTGGGCTGGGGTCTTACCATGGCAGGTTGACCGACCGTAGGTACGGACTTGCGGACGGCGAGCAATGGGTAGCTCGCCGTCCGGTTGTCTGGTAACTGTCCGGACCAAGCCCAAGTCGGCGACGGCACGCTCTGTTCCCCCGTGCCTCAAGGAGTTGTCAGCAAAACCATAGGGACTCTGCAAAAGGGTCGAAGCCTTCTGAGGCCCAGAGTCTCTTTCTGAAAGAAAGGCTTGGTCCCAGTGTAAAAGGCAAAGAATGAACTGGGTAGGGTGTTTAGTCAGTAAGAGTCTGACACTGTTTCCTGCTCCGCCCAAGAGTGGGATTCGTCATTGGATGATATTTGCCCAAGGTCTCTTTCTGAAAGGAAAATTTGGCCTCAGTGCGAAGAGCAGTGAAGGAATGGGGTGGGGTGTTTAGTCGATAAGAGTCTGACACTGTTTCCCGCTCCGCCCAAGAGAGGAATTCGTCAATGGATGATTTTTGCCCACCATAATAAAAACCAATTTGCATACCTCCCTACATATTTATCGCTAAATCGCTTTTAGCGATAAGACCGCCCATTGTAACACCGTAGTAATTTTAAGTGTTCTAATTTACCAATTTATGTTTATGGTGTACCTAAAAGTGTAGGTATATCTATCTATCTATGATTGCTAGCCACTGTACAAGCCACTGTTCTGTTCCAGGTGTGGGGTTCTGTGCGGTCATGGTGGCTTTCTACGTCTCGTTTTACTACAACGTTATCATTGGTAATTATGTGTCTATTTATCTTTGTTTTGATGTGTGTTCTGGGATGACAAAAAATGCTTTTTTTCAGTTATTGTAGATTTTCAATTACTGAAGTTAAGAATAACTATAGCACTTCAATAAAATGCACAGCAAAAAAGGGTAGCCTGCAACTGTTATATAAAGTTTAAGTGATACGATACACGATTTCAGATGACAAAGAGCTAGTTCGTATCTATAAAAATATATATGTTAAACTAGACTATTTGTCCAATAATTTGATATACTAATATTTACATTTTTTTCATAGAACATGTGTAGAACAATAGTGTGTTTTATTTCCAAAGCTATGTCTAACACAGACAAAAAAAGCGAATATCAGGCAGAAACAGAGTTAAACAGAGTGCAGAACTAGAATTAAGTCCCACATACCTCCGATTTAAAGGGAGGATCATCCGACCAGGCACGTGTTATAGCCACATATACGACAGCCCGAGAGTTGACTTCGGGCTGTCCTATATGTTCTAATTGCGCGGAGAACTTTCATTGCGCGATGCAGGATTCTTGTAGTTCTTATGTAACTCCATAGATGGCGCTCCAGTTTATTAAAAGTCTATTCACTCTAGCCTTGAAGACACCCAAATTATAATCACATTCTAAGACCGCAGCAGGCAATTTGCTCCAGTCCTTCGACATCTTCTAAACGAGCTAGAACGAGCGTGACAAGTTCTAAACGACTTTATCAGTCATTCGCTAACATTTACAATAGGTACCCGGCACTTGGACCTCGTCCAAATGTTAGAGGCAGGCCCGCTCTTACACGCTGTGCCAATCATTAGTATTTACATCTATGACCAACATGACCGTGTTAGCACCTACAATATGTAACATGTTTGCAACTTAAGGGCGTTATGGTACTGCCTAGTTTGTTAATATGTCGTGGGCAGGTCTTAGAATCGATTACTTCATGATATAGCCATAAAACTGACCAGGCCAACTTAAACAGATCATTAGAACGTCAAAATTTGATGATATGTCAATACACATTTGCCTAAATTATAGTAGGATTTCTGTGTAAGTATAAAAAAAAAACTACGCAACGGATTTTGATGCTAATCTTTTTATTAAATAGAGTGATTCGAGAGGAAGGTTTAAATGTACAATGTATGCATAATATGTTTAATATTACACTCGTGCGGAGCTGGGTCTGGTTACTAGTTATATCTATACTAAAAATAATGTTGTATACTAATACTGTCTATTTTGAAGTGAAACCTAAACATTTACATGTTTTATCCAGCATGCACGATTCGTTCTAAAATTTCGTAAATTATATGAAACCTTTTTTTAACTATCAAAGTCAAAGTTAATAAAAGACAAATACGAGTATACACGATAAACAAAACACCATTCGATTTTTTGTTTTCATGATTATTTAGTTTGATTTGATTTCTTTGATATTTTAGCTATTTATTACCTTGACATTAGCAAAATCATCGACGTCCGTCGACGGAGCCATATATTTAAAAAAGAAGAAGAAGAAAGTACTATTCAAAGAACCTAACATATAAAAATAGCAACAACTTGCTCATAATAGCATAACGTTTACTAATTACAACGTTCTTCTCCATCCAGGCTGGGCATTTTACTTCTTAATATCATCAGCTCGGTCGGAGCTGCCCTGGGTGCACTGCGACAACTCCTGGAACACGGAACAGTGCTGGGACTCCGGCCGAGGAGTCAACGGCACCAGCAATCGGACGGATGTACGGTATCAAGGACCTCTGTCGCACTTCACACCGGCTTCTGAGTTCTTTCAGTAAGTATTGCAAATAAACAGCATTAAAGGGAGTGTGTTACGTGTTGCCGAAAAACGTAACCTCGAGTAACACTTTCCCGAAAATTTAATAATCCGAAACACTTAACAACGAATGACAAGTTTTCGTTGTAGCGTGCACTAACTGCCCCGACAAATTTCGTACCGCCTAAAAAGGATCTTTTCTCACTGTTTAAAAGTTCCCTGGACTATTGTGAATATTCAGGCAATTAGACAAATTGATCGAACCGTTCTCGACAGAAACAAACAGTTTATAATTTTTATATATGAAAAGATAGCTCCTTCCCTTTAAGAGACCAGTTTAAGTCGTCAAATGAATTGCAACACTCCAACAAAACCAACGAATAATGACCGTGCTAAATTGCCATACCGTATTGCTAAAATTCCTGATTGTTTTCAAGGAAAACGAATAGAGTAGTAATAGAGAGTGGTTAAGGAATTGAAGTATATATCAATCCATAAAATAGTTACTCTAAACTACTACAAAACGTTGAGTTCAACTCCTATAAACTATTCCACTCAAATCAGAAACCTTACAAATCAAAGCATTGGTTGTATTTCCCCTCCTGTCCGTATGTCTCAACAATTGACGCCGGCGTCGTCGACACTATAAATGTCGCAGTGTCAATCATAGTACGATGTTTCAAGCATCCGGTAGCTACAAAGGTCCAATCAGAAGTTCAGGAAATTGATCCTTTTTCGAGAGTGAATGTAACGCAATTTGTCTATGAATCGCTCTATCTTGGCTATATCCAATAAAAAGGTTAATGTATCGATGATTTTCGTGCCACGTACCGGAAGATGAAGCGTTGAAAGGCCTCCTTGAAGGTGGACCGATGACCTGCGCGAGGTGAGGGTTGAAAGAACAGGTCTCTAGATACGATGCTCGTATTGGCCAATTTAGTGTAGTATATTTTTCTGACCAACAAATAATTTCATTATTCAAGACGCTTCATCTACACTAATATAATAAAGAGGTTAAGTTTGTTTTTTTGTTTGTAGGAGGTAATCTCTGGAACTAATGGTCCGATTGAAAAAAATTTAGCAACAATAGAAAGCTGCTTTACTCCTGAGTGACATAGGCTATATTTTATGTACGCGGGCGAAGCCGCTGACAAAAGCTAGTTGCTAATATAGGCTACACAAGTTCTTGAAGTTTTTACAAACCTGCCCATACAATCTTTTCCAGTGCTAAAACTCTAAATCAGTGATGGGCAAAGTGCGGCCCACGGGCCAGGCCCGGCCTGCGAAACCATTTAATCTGGCCTGCCAAGGGTTTTTGACATGAATAGTCTATGGCCCGCGATAGTTATATTTCGACCGTCCAGAAGTATAAAGTACGAGAAACATGTAACCGAGATATTTGTAATATATAACATAGCTTTTGCCCGCGGCTTCGCCCGCGTACCTACATAAAATATAGCCTATGTCACTTAGGAGTAAAGCAGCTTTCTATTGTTGCTAAATTTTTTCCAATCGGACCAGTAGTTCCAGAGATTACCCCCTACAAACAAAAAAACAAAAAAAAACAAAAAAACAATCTTTACCTCTTTATTATATTAGTGTAGATAGATGCATAGGAAAAGGAGCTAAGTAGATTAGCCTAAAGCAAAACGAATTAAAGCCTAAAGCCACACGCCTAGTACCATGGCGGGGCCTTTGCATAAAAGTTAAATTGTAATTTTTAACATTTGTACCGTACGGCCGTCGCATCTTGACGAGTCTGAACCTTTATTTTTGTACGAGTTTTCAAGTGCTAAAATTCGCAGAGCCTAACTTGAGACTCGCCAACATCTAACGGCCGTACTGTACAATACATAATACTGTAACATTTTTATATGATTAAAAGTTTCAACATAAAATACACTTCTTCTATAACTCTGGCCCTCCTCTTAAATTTTTTAAACTTTCAGGGCCCCCATTAAGAAAGCTTGCCCACCACTGCTCTAGACTATATGATATGTGAGACTGTCGCATAATTCTTCACAAATTACAGATATTGATACAAAAATTAATTTGTTTTCAGTCGTGCTGTCCTCGAAATGCAACACTCAGAAGGTTTGAATGATCTCGGCTTCCCGAAATGGCAACTGGCGGTCTGCTTGGGGTTGGTCTACGTCACCCTATACTTATCACTCTTCAAGGGAGTTAAGAGTTCTGGTAAGTACTATGTTACTATCACGACACTCCTTACTTTGACACTTTTTTTTGTCAGGCAACCTTGGTACCTAAGTAACCTTGGATCTCCTTGGATTTCTTCATTGTTGATTTGATCACGCAAGGATATTCTGAGTATAGGCCTCTCTACTGCCTTTTTGGTAACTTTAAGCCTTCTGATACCGTACGCCACTCACCTCCAATTTGCGAAAGGTGAGAGAGAAGAGACCGGTCTCCCAGGAGTGGGAAAATTTAATAAAGGCTGATCATGAAAATGATGATAATTTATTGTAGTAGTGAGTAAGATTACAATACTCAATGATGCTTCCTTAAGGAAGCTTGCTTTCTTAAGAGTGGGTATTAAAATGAACTTGGCCAAAACCAAAGTCATGACAAACAGCCATGTAGCAACCACTACTATCAAGATTGGAGACTCAATATTAAAATGGTAGACAATTATATTTACCTAAGGACTAGTTAGATAGGTAGTCCTGACTTCAAGAATCAAAGTCAACTGTCGAATCCGACCATCTGGCAGCGTTGAGGAAGCTACGCGGTATTTCCTCGTCCATTATTGTCTCAAAATGAAAATCTATGCGAAAGCCAAGTGAATGCAAGTGTTGCTAAGTCTGACTTCGAAGCGTGAAGCCTACGGAGTTTCATGAGAAGACGATAGGTGTGCGAACGCCAGCTTTCCTTGGGGCTCAACATTTTAAAGTTATGTGTACAGAACTTTAAACTCTTATTGTCTTGTACATTAATTTAAATTACTTTTGTACTTACAGGCAAGGTGGTATGGTTGACAGCAACCATGCCGTATGTGGTGCTATCCATCTTGTTGGCAAGAGGACTACTGCTGCCTGGAGCCACCAGAGGCATCGCGTATTATCTGCAGCCGGAACTAACGAGACTGAAGGACACACAGGTACTTATATGTCTACACTAATATAATAAAGAGGTAAAGTTTGTTTTTTTTATTTTTTTGTTTGTAGGAGGTAATCTCTGGAACTACTGGTCCGATTGGAAAAATTTTAGCAACAATAGAAACCTACTTTACTCCTAAGTGACATAGGCTATATTTTATGTACGCGGGCGAAGCCGCTGACAAAAGCTAGTGTTTTATAAAACTTTTTAAGTATTTACCAGTGGCGTAACTATAGGGTGGCAAGACTGGCAAAATGCCACAAGTCCCCGATATGTCGGGACCCCCAGTCTAAGAAGCCATGGTCTCAGCACAAGTAACCCAAAATTACAAAATTTATCATAAAAAATTCAAACACAATGAGATGATTATTTTTGGGGCCCCAATCAATAAATTTGCCTCGGTCCTCAGGTGATATAGTTACGCCATTGGTCAATAATGCTTTATACTTCTCAGATCTGCCTATCGCATTATGGATAACTATAACATTAGATTAGAGGGACAGAAGTTTATTGGGTTATTTAAGATCCCCCGTCCCTTATTTGGCAAAGGATAAAAAATAAAAATAGCCTTTATTACTTTTCTTCTTCTAGTACACTAAATATTTACATGCCTTAAAATTAATCTATACTTGAAAATATTATATTGCTTTCTTTTGCAATATTATTTTCTAACATTTCTTTTCTTTAATATTATTTATCAGCAACTGGTTTCGCTTGTCCTTCGACAAAAGCCTCCTTTAAAGCTATCCAATCTATTCAATCTTTTGCTATTTTTGTCCATATTGGACCAGTTAAGTACTTTCTTTTTTTCGTTTTCCCTTCGTCTCGTCTGACGGCCTTTATTTCTTTTTCCATGACAAAGGATATCACGTATTAAACCATCACTACCAGTGTTGAGTTTTAAGCATCACCTCGCTCCATGTCATTCCAATGCCCCCCTCTAGTCATCACGGAGTAACCCCATGGTATGCCGAGAACTGCCACGCTTAATTTTCCCAACCCAATCCAACGCAACGAAGTTTATTAGCATTTTTACCAACGTCTATACTTGAATCCAGAGCACATGGTAGACCAAGCTACACAGGAGACATCCAATATCCAATACAATAACTGTAGATGTGGTAATAATTTCAGGTGTGGGTAGACGCAGCTGTCCAGATCTTCTACTCAGTTGGAGCTGGCTTCGGAGTCCATCTGTCATACGCCAGCTACAATACTTTTCACAATAACTGCTACAGGTATTTGATCGACACACCTCTAAAATTTTTTGATAGTTAATAAAAGTAAACCTGGTAGAAAGTAGCTATGATAGGTACTAGGGACTGCAACTCACACCCGTATTCACAAACAATACTTCATTTTAAGGAACGCATAGTGCTATCCGCCACTCAAGTATTGTTTATGAATTAGTTTTAGGGGCCCTGTGCGCCCGCGAGCACTGTGAGGTCGCATAGTAACGTTTGTGAATACGGGTGTCAGAGTCGAGGTGTAAGGGCTAACTTCGCGGTATCATAGCAAAGTGCATCGTCCGGGCTCGCCGCGCGGGGACCCGTCGCGGGCATCCACGACCTACTACTACTCCTACCTACCTACTGTATAATTTTGTAGGTATAAGAGATACAATTTTTTTCTTCTCTTTTAGAATGCGTTTGTTTCTGTTATGTTGTGTCCGTGTAAAATAAATTCAATTTAATTCATCTTTATTGTGGATCATAGGTAAATGTACAATATACAGATGTTGTTAGTTAAATATTTTAAGAACAGCCATGTCCTACCCTTAGGGCGTACAATAAAATGTTGGAACCTACAGTGAGTTTACATGCATGTCAACAATAATACAATTAATTTTAAAAAAATGGATCATTCCTCTATTGTTGGAGTAACAAATTTTAATAGTCAAACAGTTTTAAAAAAAAAGACATTTTTATACATAAACGCATCATGACTCAGGCAGATTGTATTTTATTAGCGATTTGTCGTTAAAGAAGTCCTTCATAGAGTAATAGCATTTGTTCACTGACAGTTCATCGAGTTTCTTTTTAAATGATTTTATTTCAGTAATTGCTCTTATAGGCTTTGGAATGTTATTGAATATACGCGGAGCTGAGCAGAAAATATTTTTTCATTACTCATACTCTGAAAGTAGGTGTAAAGTTGCCTGCGGACAGGGTTGGAAGAAGTACCTACTTTTACTCCCTAGAGAGTTTTACTTTACAACTGACAGTTGTTTTTTTAATATTTAGACAGCAAATATTAAAAAAAAAAACTAGTTCTATTTTGACATTTCTATTGAACCGTGATCCGAATTTTTATACTGCCGGTACAATTAAAATGACATAGAGATAGAAATAATTTAAGAATAATTTTTTTTTAATGACTTTATTTTAATTTACTTTCAACTATTTCATTAAAACTAATATTATATTTGTAAAAATGTTGACCTGACCCATTATTACAATGATAAAATGAAAAATAATGTCTGAATAGCCAGACGACGACTAAAAAAAAAAATGGCGGGTAAAGTCTCTCTATAATCTGTGGCCGATTTGGTCTTTCTTGATTTTTTTTTCGAGGTGTAGATTTTTGTTTACATTTTGCTAAATCTCTGTTATAACAAATTTGTATTAACACGATAAGTTCATCAGCTTCAGTCATAAATTTAACGCAAGATTATTTGAGGAGAAAACCGCTTAACGCCTAAATCAAAAGAAATATACCTACCTAAAAACATACGAAGGCATTTGACGACGACTTAGGTTTTTATTTTTTTTATTTTCCTCGTATTCGTAATGAAAAGCACAGTGTTTACCTCGGGTTCAAGAGTTATTTAGTCCCTCGAACTATTAGCGGCCTCGCTGTCGCTCGGTCGCCAAGAAATTTCTCGGGACTAAATAACTAACTTTCATCCCTCGTATAACAATGTACTATTGTGCAAGAAATGCGTTTTACTAAGAACCATGTCTAGCTTGTCCTGATGCCGCATACGTGTTCGATATTTGAATAGGTCAATATTACTTTTAACAAAGACTGCGACCTCAAAAATATATAGAAATGAAATGTATTCTTTTCTTATATTAGTTTTCCATATCTTCTTTCAGAGATTGTTTGGTAACCACATTGGTGAATTGCTTCACATCATTCTTCTCCGGATTCGTAATCTTCACATATCTTGGATTTATGTCTTACAAGCAAGGAGTGCCGATATCCTCAGTGGCTACAGAAGGTAACTTATCCCTCATCCTTATACTCACTAACTTACATATCGTAGGGACCCAGCAGGGTCGAAGCCTACTGGGCCAAAGGTTCGCTTCTGAAAGAAAGGCTCGGTGTTATTAAGAAAGGCAACGTAGAAACGTGGTGAGTTCTTAGTAAGAGTCTGACACTATCTCTTGCTTCACCCAAGGAATAAAATAATAAAAATAAGATCTTGGTAAGAATTATTTTTCATTTTTCAAGTTGACTTCGAATTGTTCTATACCAAAACGTTATTTTCCAGGTCCTGGGCTGGTGTTCCAAGTGTATCCAGAAGCGGTCGCGACTCTGCCTGGAGCTAGTCTTTGGGCAATGCTGTTCTTTTTCATGCTCATCATGCTTGGCTTGGATTCTGGGGTAAGTTTGAATGTTTCTAATCAATATTACTTATTTTTAGTTGACTGGTTAATGTTTTTGTACCTCTCAGCTTTTTATTCCTTATATTTTAGTGAGTACTTTTGAACTTTAGAAATCATCTCCACAAATCCTTTATTTTAATATATTTTGAAGCTAAAATGAAATAAACCGCTTAGGCTCTTGAGGTGCTTTAGAATAGTACATTGTTATACGAGGACTAAATAACTTTTTAACCCGAGGTAAACACTGTGCTTTTCATTACGAATACGAGGAAAATAATAATAAAAACCTGAGTAGTTGTCAAATCTCCTCGTATGTTTTTAGGTAGGTATATTTATTTGATTTAGGCGATAAGCGGTTTTCTCCTCAAATAATCTTGCGTTAAATTTATAACTGAAGCTGATGAACTTATCGTGTTAATACAAATTTCTTATAACAGAGATTTAGCAAAATGTAAACAAAACTCTACACTTCGAAAAAAAAATCAAGAAAGAACAAATCGGCCACAGATTATAGAGAGACTTTACCCGCCATTTTTTTTTTTAGTCGTCGTCTGGCTATTCAGTCAATATTTTTCATTTTATCATTGTAAAAATGGGTCAGGTCAACATTTATCTCAAATATAATAATAGTTTTAATGAAATAGTTGAAAGTAAATTAAAATAAAGTCATTAAAAAAAAGTATTTTTAAATTATTTCTATCTCTATGTCATTTTAATTGTACTGGTAGTATAAAAATTCGGGTCACGGTTCAATAGAAATGTCAAAATAGAACTAGTTTTTTTTTTAATATTTGCTGTCTAAATATTAAAAAAACAACTGTCAGTTGTAAAGTAAAACTCCCTAGGGAGTAAAAGTCTTCTTCCAGCCCTGTCCGCAGGCAACTTTACACCTACTTTCAGAGTATGAGTAATGAAAATATACATACATACCTATGCTACTCGAAAAACATAACCCTCATTTTGGTTCCGGCGCGCTTCAAGGAGTTATCAGTAAAACAGTAGGGACTCTGCAAAAGGGTCGAAGCCAACTGGGACCAAGGGTCTTTTTCTGAAATGAAGGTTTGGCCCCAGTGCGACAGGCAAATAAGGATCGGGGTGGGCTGTTTAGTCAGTAAAAGTCTGACACAGTTGCCCGCTCCGCCCAAGGGCGGGATTCGTCATTGGATGGCCCACCATAAAAAAACCCTTCTTGTAATACAGTCTGATAACCAAACTCTCTTCGTTTCCAGATGGGTGGTTTAGAGTGCGTTATAACCGGTCTGCTGGACCAGGCGCGCGCTTGTGGCGCCACCTGGTTGAGACGGGAACACTTCACGCTCATCGTAGTCTGCGTCTCCTTCTGTGTGGCCTGCATCAATATCACGCCGGTGAGCATATAATCCTCGACGCACAGGTTGAACCATCATGGCGGTCGGCGGTTTTCAACGGCTTCAAATTATTATAAACATTTTTCCTAAAAAATAAAAAAAACTAATTTGGTCATTATACTGTTCCAGGGTGGCATCTACATGTTCCATTTGCTGGACACCTACGCTGCTGGCATATCTTTGTTGTGCTCCGCTCTCTTCGAAGCAGTTGCTGTTTCTTGGTTCTATGGTAATTCTTCTTTTTCGTCTACCCTTGAATCATTCAACCATCATCAATCATACTTGGTCATTTTGACTGAAACATAAATGGTGAAATAGTTTGAAACATAAATGGTGAAATAGTTTGAAACATAAATGGTGAAATAGTTTGAAACATAAATGGTGAGACCATTTCCTGATTCCATAATTAAATTTTAGACGTTGAGGGATATTTCTCAAACTCCACGTTGAGGGATATTTCTTAAAGTCCTATCGAACTTTGACGTTTCAAAAGGGTTTTGACTCGTTCTTAACGAAAACTTCCCAATTCTTCATTTTAATGATACTTCATATTGTTCACATCTACTAGTGTTGCTTCTTTTTAACCCAAGGTTGACTGGTAGAGAATGCCTTGATGCATTAAGTGCGCATATGTACCACTACTGTACCCACTGGACAAATGTTTGTGGTATGAGCATGATCATTTGTTCTGTGTCTGGGTATAATTTATCTATAATATGTATTTATTTAGAACTATATAACTATATTTATCAGTTATCTAGTACTCATTGCACAAGCTCTATTTAATTTGAGACTAGATGGCGTTGTATTATATTTGTGGAATATTATTATTACATTTACTATAGTAGGTACTTACTGTCTTAAGAAAACCATTATTTTTTTGTTTGCAGGTTTGAAGCGGTTTTCTGACGACGTGGAAGAGATGCTTGGGTTCAGACCTGGTCTGTACTGGAGGATATGCTGGAAGTTCGTCAGTCCCACTTTCATTATTGTGAGCATAAAACTATTTCTTTTTGGCTCAAGATCCTTTACTTTTTGGTTATGTTAGAGATAGTAGTGCGTGGGGAACCACACGCTCTTCTCTTAGGGCGGATACAGACTGCGAGGTATTCACCGCGAACAGCGTACAAGGAATGCCTCGCCTATCTAGCCTACCATCAAATTTGTATGACGGCTCCAAATTAGTGCCGCGAAGCTCCGTAAATAGACGTGAATGTGAACAGCTTTCGCGGGACGTATATAAACTGTAGAAGCCCAGCAGGGCCGAAGCCTCCTGGGACCAAGGCTACGTGGGCCACCGCCTACAGCCTCGTGGTGCAAGGGGCCTCGCGCCTCGAAAGCCCACAAATGAAAATATAGATATAATTACTTTTAACTAGCAATAAATAATTAAAAAAAAAAATCGGCTAGCGAGTATCTGGCAATACTAACCTATCTTATTAATTTTTTGAAGATCTAGTCTGACTGAAAAAATTTAAGGATCAAAAAATTTCGAAAATGTTGTCTTTCAACAAAATCCGTCATCCATCAAGGGGCCTCGCAAAATATATTGTAATAGCTGAAATTAAGAAATCTTCATAACAATATTTGTCGTCACATTCCAGGGTGTGGTAGTATTCGGGCTTCTGTACCAACAGCCGCTGCAGTATCAGCACTACACATACCCGCCCTGGGCCGTGGTCCTGGGCTGGGGACTGGCCTGCTCCTCCATACTTATGATACCCATCGTCGCGATATACAAGCTGGTTTCAACTCCTGGGACTTTCAGACAGGTTTGTTTAGTACGCGGCAAATACCTAAAAATCTATGTCGAAAACTGTGTTACTTTTCTGACTCGTTTTATTTCGATGAAGTATCGAATTCAAGACCGCGTAGCGACATCTATTGCGTCACATTAGAACTAATCCTGCGTCACATCCCAATCATTTATCCGACAGTAGCCCACCAGACATAATATCTTTCTGGTCGGGGGATCTTCCTTTCCGCAAACCTCCAAAACTGATTATTTCTCAAAGATTCATGTTTCAAAGTTTCGCAGTTTTTCTGACTAACCAGTGCAAATTCGATCCAAAATAAAAAAAGTTCCTCTTCTTTCTTTTCAAATAAGTGATATTTTTCTGCTTTCAGCGTTTAGCCTGCTGCATATCACCAGAATCTGAACACGAGGCCATTCGGGGAGGAGCCCCCGTCAGTCGTTTTACTTGGAAACACTGGTTATATGTGTAAACGGCCACAAAGAAAAACATCTTGGAAATATAACGGCCAGAAACGGCACTTCTCAGGAATGGATCCGGGAAGATGAGAATATGAAGAAGATAACTTTCTGTCTCTTCGTTTTTATAAACTTCACTAGTTTTGCCGAAAACTTTGAGGAATAGCTCCCGAATACAAATTAAAACCGTTTTGTTTAGGGCCTATGGATACATATCTTGAAATATTTTTTGTTTTAGAAAAAAGCTTGTAAAGTTAATCCTTGACGTTCTGATTAATAAACCTTAGAAATTAAAAATAAATAGGATTTAGTCTATGGCCTAAGTTAAAGGCCTATTATGTACTTTCAAAAAAAGATATTTTTACGTACATGAAGAATTTCATATCTTGCATGTTGCTGTAACAAATAATAATGACGCCATATCATTGTAAATCTGTATTTCTAGAGGAAATAGGAAAAAGTGTACGCAAGATTATGTACTTATTTTAAACAATACCCCCTAGGGGTTCTGCCATTTCACATATCCGATCTCTCTAATAGAGGACGCCACCGTCTATGGAAATGGAACTTAGAGTTCTGTAAATAAAATCCATAGTGTAAGATATTCTACTAATTTTATAAGATAATTCTTTTATCGTAGAAAACATGTATAAAGTAGTGATGTTGTAAACAGTTCTAATATCGTCCTGCCAAAATATTTATCGGAAAAATATATATTACCTACTAGAAAAAGCATCATATTACGTTACGTCTATGACTAAGTAAAAAAAGTAGAGTTATTAATGTTAAAATATAAATATATATTTATATACCTAAATGTGAATTTTGTGAGACAAATGCTAATTTCAAATATATACAACGTAGTCTAATGATTAGAAAATTCAATGATTAAGTATAAAATCTTGTGCTGCTAAAGATTTTATTTGTCTATCAGTCCGATATTCAATCTTCAATGGTTACTGCAAACCTACGAATAAGCTTTCAACTACCCACATAAATGAAATAATAAGTTGAAACGGTTTGTTACTTATTTAGTATAACATTTAAATATTAGCTTCTTACGCTAATCAAGAACTATAATATATTTCTGCTACTAAAACCCCTATACGAGCTAAAAAAAATAAGTGCGCAACATAATTCAAATGATTGTAGGTAGAACGCGTTATTAAACCTTGGTTCATAAGAACATCATAGACGCGGTGTGGGAGTGAGAAGGAGATATACAGGCCGTATCTACCTCTCCCTCCACGAATCAGGTGTGAGAAAGGATCAGTACTATACTGATCCTTTCTCACACCTGATTCGTGGTGATTTTGTGGGGTTCCAAATATGCCTTGAATAAAGGTTGAGAATCGCTGAGCTAAACCTAATCTAAAATAAACTAGTAGAGAACTATATCCCTAGATACGCTTGAAACTAGATGTTAAGCATTATAAATAATCTACGTCCTACGCTGGCTGGACCAACTTGCAAACAGATCTGTGACAAGCACAATAATTTTGTATATAACTATATATCTTTGTACTTACGTATACCTGAGAAATGTACACTCATGTAACTTATAACTATACCGCTTAGGTACTGTAGTGTATTTGGTTTTGTACTTATGCTTGATTTAAAGATAAATACCCACTTCCTATTAAAGAACGATTATACAAAAATGAAAACATGTATTTGCGTACCTACCCAACTCATAAGAATCTGAGTGACTAGTGCGAGTTTGTTTTACGTTGTCGCGGTGGACACGTTAATGACGTTTGGCGCTCTGATTGGTCTGCCCCAATCTCTTAGCCAATCAGAGAGCGATAAACTTTGACCGCGTTAACGTCAAAATAACTAGCACTCAGTACAAAATATTCTTTAGCCTAGGTTACCAGACTTTAAAAAGTGGCGTGCATTCAGTTTAATTAAGCCTTCTTTATGGCCTACGCATTTTTTTTAAGATTATTATTAAAAAAAGTTAAGACACAACATCGAACTTATTCTTGACCCAGCTAAAAACCGCTATTACAGAGGAGTGGGTCATAAATTCATAATACAACTGACAAAAATAAGGAAAAAGTGTTATAATTATGTTTTTAAAAGCAACGATGAAGTATAATTATTATTAGAAGAGAATTAGAAATACTTCCTACTATTATAAATACTTATTACTACCCACACAGAAAAAAATAAATTTTACAAATCTTTTTTTTTTTGTTTATTGGAAAGTTTTGCCACTACCAATGACACCTGTGTCGTTGGTACGTTCACAAACATTTAACGGATGTCTTCAAGACTCTCAGACTCGCAACAAGTTTCTCATTATGTTAGATACAAATGTTTGTTTAGTATGGGAATCAAACGACGCAACACCATGCGTGTTGTGTCGTTTAATTCCCACTACACACAGCATGGTAACCAATCACCCAATAACTAAGCCAAACATTGCCATCAAACTTACGAAAAAATGTATAATAGTATAGTATAAAAATATGGATGAGTATGTTGAGGCCCAAGTGGGACAAATAAAGAATCTGTTTTAGAATTATATCTGGAATTTATTAACCAGTTGAAACTTTATTGTAATAACAGTCTCATAATAGGTACTTGATGTTTCCTTATTTTATTTCCTAAATCTGTATTGGCGCCCAGTTGGGCCACCATAATCCTATTGGCGCACAAATGGGCCACTATAATCCTATTGGCGCACAAATGGGCCACTATAATCCTATTGGCGCACAAATGGGCCACTATAATCCTATTGGCGCACAAATGGGCCACTATAATCTTATTGGCGCACAAATGGGCCACTATAATCCTATTGATGCACAAATGGGCTACTATAATGCTATTGGCGCCTAAGAGGATCTAATGAAAACCGTGACGCGTGAACACTGTTAGTTACAAATAAGTAGATACATATAACTAACCACGTTTGCAACAGTAAGATGATAACTACTCATTTAAAAGTGTATCTACCTACAACTAACCTAACTACCTAGTAATTTGTGTATTTTTCGAATACAAATTTAAAAAGTCATAGCATTTTAATAAAACTGAGTATGTAGATCGTTTTATTGCCACTAATAATGTGCGATCTACTTTACCTACATAGCAATTTAGTTTTATATGCATAGTTAATATTTTAGTATTAATTATTTTACTGAAAACTTACTTAGATGTGTTTATACATCGCGTCCTACAAACTTTTTAAGTAAAAAAAAAATACGAATAAGTTTATTTATGAAATTTATATAGATTTATAAATAAATGTGTATCGAAGGCAATGCTCCGGGCGAGTAAAAATTATTACAAATTGTAAAAATGTAGTGTTTTGTTGTTCATATTAATAAATGTGTAGATTTTAAATAGTGGTGTAAATAATAATTTCATTATTCTATTGAGTTGTCTGCAGCAGATAATGTTAATGTAAACTGTGTTCATTTATAATAAATGTCTTAGATAACTAAAATTAGTTTTAATATTAGGTATTTATACCTACCCGAAGAACTTATCCTAACTTTTAACAAATTATAAAAAGCGGCAAACACAACATGTCGTATACAGACTTATACCTGTAAGAAGTAAAACCGTAAACTCAATGAAATACATATATACTGTACAGTACACCCCAATAATAAAAAAGATGAAACTAAATCGAATTGCCAAGCCCTATAATATTTTGAGTGTGCGTGTGGTGTTTTTTTTTTTTTTTTTTTTATGGTAGGTGAAAATCATCCAATGACGAAACCCGCTCTTGGGTGGAGCGGGAGACTAGTGTCAGACTCTTACTGACTAAAAAACCTACCCCGTACCTTCCTTGCCCTATTCCTGGAGTCGAGGTAACAGTTTCCCACTTCCCTCTAGACTCCGGGAGGCTTCGACCCTGAAGGGCCCCTGCAGTTTGCTGACAACTCCTTGAGGCGCGCGGGAACGGTGCGCGCCGTTGACGACTAGGACTCGGTCTTACAGACGACCGGACGGCGAGCTACCCATTGCTCACCGTCCGCGAGCCAGTGTCTACGGTGGCCGGATATCAGCAGGATCGCGGCGGCGACGGCTACGGCGAGTACGCCGTTGCCTTTGCCTTATGCGGTCGGCCTCCTCCTTTACGAGCATTACTGCTTCGCAGAAGGAGGCGACCGCCTGCCATTCCTCTTCGCTGTGGACCATGGCCTGAACCAGGGCCCGGCGCGAGAGGTCGCCGCCGCCGATCACCCCCACGAGGACACGGCGATGCTCTTCCCAAGCAGGGCACACCTCCACCGTGTGCTCCACCGTGTCCTCCGGGCTCGCCTCACAGTGGCGACACCCGGACGTCTCCTCCGCACGAATCCGGTGCAGGAATCTCCCGAACTTCCCATGTCCGGTGAGAACCTGCGTCATGCGGAAGGTGAGGACGCCGTGAGGTCTATCCAGCCACGCCTCAAAGAGGGGCACTACCGCTGAGATTACGGTGTGCCCAGCGCTGGGTTGCGACAGTCGCTGTTTCCACTTCACCATGAGATCTCGCCGGAGCTCCTTCCGCCACGCCTCGACATGTTCGGGCAGCGGATCTTCGCCCCGGCGTTGCACCTCCACGCGCTGGTCGTGCATGCGTGCAAGGACTGTTGCCTCCAAATCCCATGGTGGTAGGCCAGCAAGGAGGCTCGCCGCCTCGCGGGACACCGTGCGGTATCCCCGCACCATCCGGATGGCCATGACCCTCTGGCAGGCGTTCAGCTGGGCCGCCGGGCGTTTACGCAGCGTCGGCGCCCACACTGGTGCCCCATAAAGGGCCATGGACCGGACGATGCCGGCGTAGAGCCTCCGGCAGGAGTGTGCGTGTGGTGTGAGGGCCCGTTTGTTAAAATTCTTTCAAAATATGCTTAATATTTATTGAACATTCCCAAACAATTGTGGAACTTGAAATCAGAATTTGTGAAAGTCAAATAACGGAGATATAGGTTGTTAAGTTGGGCCCTCAGTTCTCACATAGAGGATTGAGGGCCCGGCTGTACCTACCGGGTAAACTATAGACTCCACAAAAAAACTATTTATGCTAAAATCTAAGGTAATACCAAACAAAATTTGTGAAATCAATATATTATCGCAAAACACTCTCCTACTTTAGATATCCTTGTTCAAAATGGGCCCTCAAATCTCACTGACGTAAATGTTTACTAAGCAAATAAACTGAAACCATTAACTTACAGCTGCTTTTTGAAGTCCTATAAGCTACTAGATAAATTGTGAAAATTTGTGAAAGCAAGACCAGGTCACATCTTCTTGTTGTTTAAAAGTTACGACCTTGACAAAATCCGGGCCCTCGGTTCTCCACTTTTTCATGTTTTCCATAAATTACGCTAAATGTATGAGAGATAAGATAAAGACGAAATTGTCGTTTCATGTGAAACATATTGTGCAACAAATTCTGTAAAAGAAAGAACTGAAACTACCATTTATTGTAAAAAAATCGAGTTTTACTATAATTCCTTTGAATTGGAATAAAGTTTTTATTTTCAAGTTATTATATATTTACACATTTCAAAACAATACCTCACTAACTATCATATAAAATCTATCATATAAATATCACACAAACTGTTCTCCCCAGCTTCGCTCGTGTGGATTTTTTCAAAGCCCTTTTTTTCGACAATTACGAATACAACAAAAAATAAAGTTAGACCAATATGTGCATCTGTTCTAAATTAACGCTTTTACAAATACCTACTCAGTACCTAAATATTTAAACTAGTGCCGACTACGTTCCCATCTGATGGAAAGCAGTGATGCTGTCGTTGATGGTGAGGCGTACCTACTAGTTTATAAAGTATCCTATTTACTCTAGCTCCGCTAGAACCCGCTCAGAAATTAATTTCGTATAGGTACGCATAAATTAATTTTTGTTTTAGAAAAAAAGTACTTTATTTTTATCTTATCAAATCGATAGTATTTCATGTACCGGACCGAACCTCCACGATATTAAAACGATCAAAATTTAACAGTGCACACTATTTTGATATCATTAACATTCGACTAATATCAGGATTCACTCGACTATTAGCTAGTTTTAGAAGTTTACACGGTTCGAGTCACTAAATTGTAGAAACCATAGACACGAAGTGAGCCGCACTCGACTTTCCTACTCGCACTTCACTTACTGGAGATGTGTAAACGTCATTCGTCAGCGTTTTAGATACGAGTGTAACTAAATGAAAATACAAAGGCATTTTACTATTATTAGCAAACTAAATAAAGTATTTAGGTTAGGCTAGCAACAAAATCTTGTTCCCAGCAAAATTCATCTTCCCAACTAGCTCGAAACCTCAAGAACTTGAATAGTGTGAACAAAGAAATTTAGTTTAGCATCGTTCAGCTGTCATTTTTATTTGACCTTGAGCACACATCGTAGTATTTAAATTAAAATGGCGGGAAAATGGTCTGAAGACATCACAATCAAGTTTGTTGGCGAATATGTTGCTCACGAGTGTCTGTGGAATACAAAACACCCACTGAATAAAAACAAAATAGCCAGATTATCTGCTTATAGAGACATAGCAAATAAAATGAATCTACCCAACATTGGTGAAAGAGAAATTGTTGTGAAAATTAAAAACATTCGTTCTACATACTGTCAAGAATTTAAAAAAATAAAAGAATCCAAATTGTCGGGTTCTGGGGATTATGTTCCTAGTCTGAAATGGTTCTATATACTTGATCCAATAATGAGAAAAGACGATGGTTTGGTAAGTTGTTTATTTCGTTTATTTTTACTGAAGCAATCGAAATATTTACTGCGTTTGGCTCTCTGATTGGTTAAGAAATTATAGCAAGCCAATCAGAGCACCGAACGTAATAAACGTGACGATCGCATTAACATAAAACATACTGGCATTACACGCTCAGTATAGGAAAACTTAAGAACTAAAATCACAGTTTGCAGAAGGAAATGGGGATTTTCTTCAGCTTATCCTCCAGAATTGCCTGTTCCTTCACTCATAAAATAATCAGCATATGCATCTCTGATCTGACAAGCATCTTCTGACAAACATTCTTTTGTATATACGGGGAATTCAGCTAGCCCTTCAATTTGCAATTCTCTCCATGATCCAGGTATAATGTTGCCTGTGACACTGTCGACAATATCATGTGTTGCCACGTCTATTGGACTTTTAGTTATTCTCAACCAGTTGTGCAAAGCACAGCAGGTTTTTACCAGCTTTTCTATTTTGTCTGCTGTAAATGGGAAGGGAATTTCAAAGATCTTAAAACGGCTGACAAGGAGTCCAAACAAGTTATCAATGGTCATTCTGGCTTGGGACAGTCTGCGGTTGAATATTTTCTCTTTTTCTGATAAATTGTCACCTTGATATGGTTTCATTAAATACTTTTTTAAAGGAAAATTTTCATTCCCAACTATAACATAGTTTGGGGGGAGTAAATTATTTTCCAATGCCTCAATTACATCATTCTGTCCAAAAACCTCTATCGACATATTTTGTTTCTCAGACCATACATCAATATATCTGAAGCAATAGTCATCATCACATATAGCTAAAAAGGCAATCTTCTGATTTGATGGGTCATTCAGATATTTTGTGACAACATATCTCCCATCAATAGCACCACAGCATCTTGGGAAATTCCTTGTATTTCTAAAGCTAGTCTCAATGTTTTTCCAGTCTTCGTAAGTTGGAATCTGAAACATAGTAAATTAATTTGAATGGTTTCCAGGAAAACACAGATGATAATGTTGGTAATACCAGTTTCCAAAATGACAGTTACAATGGTGGTACTGTCTCCCAGAATAATATTGAGGAGCCTGCAGAGAATACATTGACAGAAATTGAACAGCCCCGAACACTGAAGAAAAGAAGACTTCAAGAATTGGAATCGCTACTAACAAAAGTTAAAGAAGTCTGTGCTCTCAACAACGCTCCACCTCTGGAAGAGCATGAGTTTGATATTTTTGGTCGAAGTGTTGCAGCACAGTTAAAAATGCTGCCACTAGAAAAGGCTTTACAAGCTCAGCACTACATACAGAGTTATTTGACAGAATTAAGGTTGCAGAATTCACCAAGTCCGGAGGCATCTTTGCCATATTATGTAAAATTTGAACAGATGAGTCCTTCAGAGGGTTGATCTAAAAATTTGACAAGCAAGGAAGCCCTAATCAAGACTGATTACTTGAAGAAGGTGGATGGAACAGCCTGGGTCTGTCTCTTGATGTGAGATGGATTACTCAAGATAATTAATTGAACAGATAGTAAATAGCTTTTTAATTGTATTTACCCAAAGCTTATTTTTAGGGTCTATACCTGAAGGATGCCAACAGATCCTGACATCTATCTGTTTATCTGCCTGTTTGTCAGCAGGCTGTATCTCATGAGATACAGGCCTCTCCGTTAAAGGGTTGAAATTTTCACAGAAAGTGTATTTTTATTGCTGCTACAATAAGGAACCACCAAATTAAAATAAAGTCAAAAATAAATGGAGATTCATCACAATACCCGTTATTTCGTCTGTGTGTATAAGTGTTAGTCAGGCACTTGGCAAGTTTTTAAACGATTGTATAATTCATGATAAACTAAACATATTTTTTATTACACAATCTCTTTTGAACAAAATAAAAGAATCAAAAATAAATATATGTCACTATAAAATACAGTTTTTATTTACCTGAATATAATCCTTTAGAGCTAAGCAAATGGCATCACAAACTTTACTGATCATCAAACATATGCTAGTCTTTGATACATTGAACAGTACTTCTAATGTTCTTAAACTGGTTCCCGTTGTAAGCAAATGAAGAACTATTTCAAGCTTTAGTGCTGCAGGGAGAGCCATTCTCATTACGGTATCTGTCTTCTGTATGTATGGTTCTACTTCTTTTAATAACCAATTAAATGATTCTTCAGTCATTTGCAAAGCATCGAAGTGTTCTGTTGGGCCTTTTGATAATTCAGGGAATAGGTAGCTATTTATGTCTTGTTTTACTCTGTCCTTCACCCATTTACGTTTGCGACCTAATTTTATCCGTTCGGTTTCAACTTCTTCGTTAATTTCTTCGATTATAAAGTTTAAAGTTTCTTGGAGAACACCTCGCACTTCACTGCGGATCTGCACCCTATCCATGAGGGGTAATTATAATCGCAGCTAATTATTTTTTTTAACTTTGGAAAATAATATCAACAATGTGCTAACTGCTACGATTAGGGATTAAAATGTTTACAAAACGCGCCACAAATATCTCATTTTGTTTTTGATTGACAATTAGAAGAAAATGTCAGTGTGAATGTCATAAAATATTGTCAATTTGACAGCGCTGCGCTGCATTTCAAAATGAAAAAAAAAGAGGAGAATTCGAGATTGTTTTTTTGCGTCATTAGTGTAAATAAATATTTGATGGTAAAATTTTATAACGGCGAAGTGATCTTGGAAATTATAGCATCCCGCTTCGGACATCCGGAAAAACTAAAGAAATCGGTTGTATTTATGTGGTTTGACCAGGTTTTTTTAGTACGGGATTTTCGGACATACAATATGCGGGGTCTCCAAGTGCGCGGGCCTCATAGCATTTGCAACTATAATAAGTGGTAACGTTGCTATTTCGCCACTGTGTGCTGTCAAACCTTTGCAAGGATATAGAGTTTCATAACATTTACAGTAGCTTTAGACTCAATGAAGATAGTTAGAAATATCAAGCTCTGGTAGGTTGTTTAGTCAGTAAGAGTCTGACACTTGTTTTCCGTTCCACCCAAGAGTGGGACTCGTCATTGGATGATATTTACCTACCATAAAAAAAAACTCCTAAGAGCTGGAGGCTGTTGTGCAGTGCAACCAAACATTCTAAAAATCAGGATTCAAGGTGAAGGGGCTTTTTTGGCAATGAACGATTCACAGCTAAATATATATCACATGTTTAATTAATATTTTCATGAATAATCAAAATATCTAGCGTCAACTTCGTACAACGTACAGCAAAATATCATTTTTTTTTATTTGACCTTTTTTTTGTGCCTCTTTCGCTGGCCAAGGTCTTTATATATTTCAATGGTTTTAAACTGAAATCTCTAATGTTCAATGTTTGGGATTCATCTAAAATTCAGAATTTTGTCTATGGATGACATTTGCATGTTCCATTACACACAGAACTTATAATAATTATTAAATATATAATATTTGTTTGTGTGTTTGTATTTTGGTTTTCAGAACAAAAAATAGTAATTGAAAAGTCCCAAAATTATAGGAAATTTAACTAAACAAACTTACTGTACGCTCATAATATCTCGGCAGTACTCTAAATCTGTATGTAAGAATAGATAAAATGTCATGAAACCAGGAACGCACATTTAATGGCAGGCTTGTCATGTTGATTTCGATAGTCCGTAATTTATTGGCGTAGAGAAATGACTTTTATAATTTATTCTCTAATATAAATGGCAATGAAATAATCTGTAATTAAAGAAGAAGTGATAACGTGCATTGAAACTGTGACTGAGACATCTGCTTATAATTAAATCATCAAGTAAATATCAAGTTGTCACTAATAATATCTTTGAATCGATATAACTACGGAAATAATCTTAAGTTTGCCGTGAATATATTATCGTTATGTCAACAAAGTTATGAGCTAATCGTTCGGTTAAGGTAAGAGCTCTGTATAATCGTAAATTTCGTAACAATTTACTGATATCGGAAAGTTCTAGGGAACCTGCTGCCGCGGACCTTGTTTATATTTTTTGTCACCCAAATCACTTTCAATCTTATCTTTGTGTTGTCAAGTGTAATCAGTTTTCAAATACACACCTTTGTGATTGGTTTTTATGATAATTATTACGTAGTTTTTTCTGTGTAGCAGTAAAAATGTCGCTAGAACGCGAGAGTGTGGGCGGAGTGCCCAGTGTGGGGGACATACGGGGGGTCGTGGTCCCCAGCGCGGGCTCCACCTCCGCAGACCCTCGCTCTCAGCTGCTGCAGGAGATGAGGGAGCAGAACTTTGACCTGATCAGATTTGCCTCCTACCGGACTGCTTGCAAGCTCCGCTATGTACAAAAGAAATGTAACTGTGAGTAATGTACATTTTAATTTATTTATATATCCTATAATCTTGCATATGCTTTTATTCTGGAAATTTTAATGATGTTCTCTTTCATCTGATAAACATTTTTCTGTTTGATACAAAAATACATTCATTAAACTCACAAGTTTATTCGTTTTTTATTGGGTTTAATTGGTGTTTATTACCTCAAAAATTATGAAACGGTTTTAGTGATGTGCCCCAAATAGATTGAGTCATGAATATTTATATCTGGGTTGGAATAACAACTCTATGTTTAGATTGATTGGACACCAAGGACTAAATGTCATTGACTCTAATGATGATGATTAAAGTATGTTATTGATTGACAAATAGTCCATATTACAGCTTGATTATATACATATATGAAGAAAAGAATAAACTTTTCAAGCTTTTTTGTTATTTTAATTGTTGTAACTCCTTAAACTCTTTTTATACCTTCACTTAGAAGTGAAGGCATAAAAAAAGTTTATTCATGGTGGCCTTCCATTTTTTTTAATAAAATAAAGCCTATCAGTGAAATAGTTTTTTAGTACTTTCAATGACAACCATTTGTTTTACATTGGTTTTGTTAAGTTGTTTTCAATGGCAAAAGAAACACTAAAAAACAATTAATATAATAAACAAACAAGAATTAACTTTAATTCAAGAATGTTTTTATGAATTATGATCCATATTCACATTATCACAAATCAATGAAAATAGAAATAAATGCTTGATATACACAATAAACAATTAAAAAAAAAAAACTGTTGTAAAAAATCATAGAAGTCAACTTTCATTACTTAATGTATAAATTTCATTTCAGTACATGTGATAGACATATGGAACGTAATAGAGGCATTCCGTGAGAATGCACTGAACACTCTGGAGCCGACCGCATGCGTGAATGTAACGAGACTGGAAACGCTTGTGTCTTCATTGTACCACAACTTGAACAAAAGGCTGCCGCCAGCTCACCAGGTGTCCGTTGAAGCATGTTCAGCTTTACTGTTGAATTGGCTGCTGTCCGCATACAGTACTGGGTGAGTTGGTCATTCTTGAATAATTTGTTTGTTAGACAGGTACTGCAAAAGATACTGCATCCCTAAAGTTGGAAGTTTTGTGAATTTGATGAAAGGAAGATCTAGTAATTGACACTTTTGGATTGTTACATCATAATCATCCTCCTGCCTTTTTTTCATGTTATTTGGGGTCTGCTCAATAAATTTTCTTCTTCCATTCTGCCCTGTAACCCATCATGCCATCGCTAACTTCCTTTCCCTTCATATCACTCCTTACACAATCCATCCATGTTTTTTTTGGCCTCCTCTCCGTCTCCATCCATCCACATGCATACTCATAACCCTTTTGGATCATTACAAATAGAGAATAATTAATCATTTGTTTTTAGGTCATAGTAAAGGGTGCCTGCTATATAAATAAATATAACACCTTTTATACCTACCTGTATTATGTAAATAAATACATTGATTTATTTGAAACTTCAACATTTGTTCAAGGTTCAAATGAATGATTTGTTATTGTTTACATATTAACATAGTATTGCAAAATCCCTTGCCTTGACGATATGTGTGACATAGGGTGTCGCTAGTAATACTAACAAAGTCACACTACATTCATAACATTACTGGACTGTCTAGCAAAGGTGGTGGCAGAAGATAATATAAGAAAACTAGTTTTTACCTGTGACAGAAAAATGTGATAAATGAAGAACTGCTCTACCAAATTTGTCCAAACAAAGCCTAAACATTTGGTTTGGATAGCACACCTATCCAAACCAAATGTTTAGGCTTTGTTTGCCATTCTTGAGCTATAAAATTATAACGAAAAGCGGCATTGATTTTTATGTATTATTATTTATTGTTATAATTCCACAAGTCAAATATGAATAAATTCAATTTTGTTTCAGTGAAAACGTGGGTAAAATTCGAGTGTTTTCAATCAAGGTGGCTCTTGCTACTATGTGTGCTGGAAAGCTGATGGACAAACTAAGATGTGAGTACTATTATGTTACACTAGCTTTCTGCCAGTGAGCGGCTTCGACCGCGTGAAAATAGGTTTTGGCACATACTTTCATTCGGACACGCGTTTCATCCATTTAGGGTGAATTTTGAAAAATCCCTTCTTAGTGTTCGCCTACGTCATAAAAGCAAGCCTTGTGCAAAATTTCACTCTCCTAGTCCCAGTAGTTTCGGCTGTGCGTTGATATGTCAGTCAGTCAGTCAGTTTTTCATTTTATATGTACAGATTATGTCTGAGTATGGTTCTGCACTCAGTCCTATGTGGACCTCTGTACGTGAGCCATGGCAGCCACTAACTGTAGTTGGATGTGTATAGAGTGTGAAGGTCACAGTAAACAATGATTCATTAGTGACTAGACTAGGTAACTGTGAGTCATTAATGTGATCCAACTTCTTAGATCGTTTTCAAGGATATAGGTATGTAATAAGCAATGAGACTAAATCATGGTGACGTTTTTATGGCTTAAGTATCAGGATCTTATTTATTTGTGAAAAATCATAATGCACTAATAATACCTACTTGAGAACTAAATTTAGCTAATCCCAACAGAGATTAACCAGGTACATACGAGATAAGATAATGCTCAAAGCTCGTGCACTGCCTGTTTTTTTACCGTCTTAGTGCTTGTTTACGGAGACGCGGCGCGATGTTTAAAATATCGGTGAAGCAGGCTAAATTAGCCTAACGCCGAGAACGAAGCGACGTGGAGCAGGTTGGGGCAGAACAGAGCGGAGCGAGGCGACTCACTCACGCGCACATTCATTCATTTTAGTTAACGTAAAGAAAGGTAAAGTAGCTCCGCTCTACGCTCTGTTCAGCTTCAGTGGAAACACCTACCTCTTTTCACAGGTCAGCCCCGTTTCGCACCGCTCCACCTACTCAGTGGAACCGCAACCTTAAGGTTAACGCACCGAACTTATCCGAACCAAACGCGCCAACCGAATTTTTCTTTGTACTGGAGTACTTCCAGATTCAGACGATTCGACGCGTTAGCTGTGCAGAGTTTCATAGGACGTCATAAAATGTTTTATAAAGTTATTTTCTTTCGATTCGTTTGGAATTCAGAACGGGATAAGTGTGCGAATATGTGGATGTCACATGACTTAAAATTTTGATTCTAGGACATGCCAGTTTCCTTGCAATGTTTTCCTTCACCATTTTGAGAGCAGAGGTGATGAAATAAATTACAAAAAGTAATACGCCTGGCTGGGTTTGAACCCTCGACCTACAATTTGTAAGTCGGGGCCTGTACCACTCAATGATAACGATGACAGTACAAAGATAAATTGAAAATATTTATGTATGTATGGCAAAGTAGGAATGGGGTAGGTTGTTTAGTAAGTAAGAGTCTGACATTGTTTCCCGCTCCACCCAAGATTGGGCATCGTCATTGGATGATTTTTACCTACCATAAAAAAAAAATGATTTTTTTTGTCGTCTTTAGATATATTCTCCCAGCTATCTGACGGGAACGGGCACCTGCTTATGAAGCGGCTGTCGGACTACCTACGAGAGGTGCTCGCGCTACCAGCAGCCGTCTACGAGTCACCCTCCTTCAACTACACTGATTCACTTGCACTTACTATATTTAATCAGGTGAGATTTTTTTTGTTAGATTTATTGTAAAAAAACCTATTTGTGATATGTTTTTTTGGGGTTAAGCTCGCCTGTGTACATCACCTGTTCTGTATTTTATAATTTAGTAGTATTTATATTGCGAGCTTAACTCAACAATGAATGAATTTTGTCCCAGCATAGAATATAAGAATAAGAACAAAAAATAAATAATTTTGTCCAGAACGGCAAGATCACCGTGAACGATTTCCTCGACACACTGATGTCTGACCCGGGCCCGCCATGTCTGGTGTGGCTGCCATTACTGCACCGACTTGCGAGCGTCGAAAATGGTACGTTTTCCTTATATACTGTTCTAAGTTCAGCCAACATGCACGAAAGTAGGAAATAAATAACCTATTATAGATAAAATTATTTCTTAAATCGAAAAAATAAACAAAAAGTCAAATGTTTCTTCTTTATAATATTACTTATAATCTATTATATATTTTCTAATTTTAATTGAACTTTTCTTTATTTTAATCTGTTGGAGTTAAAAGACATATGTACGACATTTTTTTTAAAGTAAACATTAGCTGAGCGAGTCCATCGACCTGTAGGTAGTTGTCGGTCGTTGTTGTATTTTTGACTCATCACCGAGCACAACAACATACACCATAGAATTATAGGGAAATTATAATTAATTACCATGTTAAACTCCATAACGGACACCATGTGGCTCACACTCTCCTCCGATGCCGCCGTCAGCTGTCTAGAAGCATTTGTAGTGATCGAGACCATGCGGACACACGGTGACGGCCGTGGCCCCTTGAACCTGATTAGTGGTCACACGGTGTCCTTCGTGGCCCCATGCGCTCAATTTGAATCAGAGTGTGCTGTACTGGGTGTCCAACGTGTATTGCTGTAATGATGAAATCTAAGAACACCTTTCGTTCTTCCGTAGTCGTCCACCCACTAGCCTGCAGTGCCTGCCGGCGCAGCTCCCTCACAGGCTTCAGATACCGCTGCACCCGCTGCGCCAACTACACCATGTGCCAGGACTGCTTCTGGCGCGGCCGGGTGTCTCACACCCACAGCAACGAACACGAGGTCAAGGAGTATGCTGCATATGTGAGTAAATTCGTTACAAAGACACCTTGTTGTAGAATGCAGGCTACGCGCCAGACGCTTAGAAGCTTGGGTAGCTTACTACCGAGGTTCCCATACCCAAAATCAAGCACTAAGTCAAGGAGTACGCCGCACGTCTGAGTATGTATCATGATACTGATTCCGGTGGTGGTTCCGGGTTGTCTAACACCCACATCAATGAAGATAATTTTAAAGTAATTAAAAAATGACAGAAGCAAAAATCGATAAAAAAAACTAGCCATTTAACCGTCTTTTCTGTTTGGTTTTTGTTGCAACGGCAACTTCAAGCTGTTGACTCTGCACTGCTGCAAGAGCGGTGTTAGCGAGCGGAATTCTTGTATATAACTGTGAACTAATATAACATATGAATTGTCTGTCCATTCAGAAATCGCCGTCGAAGCAGATCGGCGCGACGCTGCGCAAGTCGTTCCGTTGCGTGCCCGAGCGTGCGCGAGCGCAGCTGCCGCGCTACCCCGACCAGCCCGAGCGCACGCTCAACCTCAGCCACATCGTGTGAGTTGCTACCTCACTAACTTTAAAGTAGTAGAGAATCATCATCATTTCAGCCGAAAGACGTCCACTGCTGGAAATAAGGGGAAGCTTATGACCAGCAGTGGCAAGCGCTGCCACAAAGACCGGTCCTGCGTGTCTTGCATTCATCGGATTCCAACAACCCTGACCAGGTCATCGGATCACCTTGTGGGATGACGCATCGTTGGGAGGCCTTCCAACGATGCGTCTTCCGGTACGCGGCATCTCCTGACACCGGTGGTCTAGTATTAGCATAAATTAACATTGGCATCCGCCTTAAAGTTTTTCAACATACAACTTGACACAGACCTGCTAGATGCAAAAAACTTATTCATGGGCTACCCTCTAATTACGGTACTCGAAAGGTTAAATCACCTTATCATCGGCCTTGTAATGTTCCCACTGCCGGTACGCAGGCCTCTCTAGGAGAGGAAATGGGCCAAAATCTACGTTACTACTACATTACACACACGTCACATGTCTTTGAATTTTTGGTTATAGAATATATTATTTTCCTTACAATCTTCTCCTTCATCGTTTTGATAGTTGTGATGAAATAAAGTCACCAAGTAAGCGTCTGCCTGAGATGATTAATCCCACACGATGCAAGATTTCCAAGGCAGGGTTTTTACTAATAAGCCATCACTGCTACTGTTGTTATTATGGTTTAGTCCTAACTCAACCTAATTTTGCGGGATATGCTTTCCCTTTAATATAAAAGGAATGGTAATTATTTAATTCAATTATTGCCCCCAAGCGAACGCATTCGCACACATATTGTTCTTTAATTGTGTCTGTAATTACCAAAGCCGAAGGGTTAAATATCTTATGTTTCAGTCCGCCTTCCCCGGTGCCGGCACACAACGGGTTCCCGGAGTACGTGGGAGGCTACGTCAACACTGGTTCGCTAGACTCACGCTCCTCTCGCTCCACACACCGCAGTACGTATTAAGATTGGTTATGAAAATCAGCGCTGTAGTTCTGTACAATATGTATTGTATAGAGCTACAGCGAACAGAGACACATTACATATTGTATTACCACCTACCGGCCCCAAACAATTTAAAGAGTTTGTCATCGATTCGAAAAAAAGAAGACATATTGTATTAAATATGTCTAGTTTCAGTTTTATATTTATACTAGCTTTTGCCCGCGGCTTCGCTCCCGGCAGCAGATTATTCTACTCTACCCTACCCTACTCTAAAAAAAAAGTATCCTATGTCATTCTCCTGGCTCTAAACTACCTCCCTGCCAATTTTCAGCTAAATCGGTTCAGCCGATCTCGAGTTATAAGTTTTGTAACAAACCCGACTTTCTTTTATATATATAGATAATATTTGTTTTAATAGTATTTTCTTTTTATGAATCTGCCATATTGTCTGTTCACCACTCTAGGTTGACTGGTAGATAATGCCTAATGGTATTAATTCCGCCTTCCATAAAGAATACATAAATAAATACATGAGCGTTTGTTCTGTTCTGCGCGGTTATGTCGTATAGCTAGCACTATTTTATAGAATTGTTTTTATCATTTTTTTTTTAAAGTACCTATGCGTTAAGTTTGGCGTAAATAAACTCTTTTTCTTTCTTTCTTTTCTAAAATAAATCAGTACTGTTTTTGAACAACTTTGTTACATAGATAATCATAATACAATATTGTTCATCAGGTATAGCAGAGCACTTGTCTCGCGGAGTGGACGATGAGCATCGGCTGATAGCGCGGTACGCGGCGAGGTTGGCGCACGAGAACAGGACTATGGTATGTGTTCTCACTGGAAAATAGACTTTATTGTTGTACAAATAAGGTATAATTTGGCTTAATACAAATATTTTGACTGATTCCCCTTCTATTTTAATCAAGTACTAGCCTTTGCTCGCGGTTTTTATAAGAACCTGACAATAAAAAACACAACAAAAAAAGAATTAGCGAATTCGGTTAAGCTATTCTCGAGTTTTGCGCTTACCAACACACTTTGCGATTCATTTTTGTACATAAGAAGAAGATACAAACTTTTTACACGTCAAGCTGTGCAAGATGCAGCTGGATTTAAATGGGGCGATTTTTTATAGTGGGCAACAATGACCAATACCGCCCTTGGGCGAAGCGGGAGATCATGTCAGACTCTTACTGACGAAACAATCCACCCTGTTCCTACGTTACGTTTATACAAGGGCCAGAGCCTTCGAATTAAACATTAATAAGGTTTAATTTTCTTTGCAGCCAAGAGCTGGCAGATCAGCCTCTCTTACTCCAGAACTGGTAAGTAAAAACTATACTACGTCTACCTTACCGACTTTGTGCAAAATGTCGCTTTCCCACTTCCAGTAGTTGCAGCTGAGCGTTGTTATGTCGATCGATCGTCGTGTGTGGTGGGCGCTATCTACAATAAAGGCTTCTTTGCTATTACAAATTATGTTATATTGTTAGAGAAACCGTTTTTTACATTATTTTTATTTACGTTTCTTACAAAACATTTTATAAATTTCTTATTCTTTTCACTTTTTGACGTTCTGTCAATTCTTATATATTTTTACCATAAACCTTAAAGTAAGACAACTTACCAGCATCAACGATATATACGACCTGCGTAGATTATGTTCAATTTTTTTTTTGTTGTATTTTTATTTTACTTTTTTTATATGTGTTCTTAATATCATCGCAGTGGGGTTCCTATTTGTATTAATTGTTTTACTAACGACATTTTACATATTTCAATGACTTCAATGTCATGTTACTATTTATTCATCAATATCAGTTGGTTTGATGAAAGAGGTCAATGAAATAATTTAAAATAAATCTTTACAGGGTCGTTCATCGTCGGAAGGCTCCGAAGTGGACGCGGCGCGACAGCAACGCGAACTGATCTCACAACTAGAGGCCAAGAACAGAGAGATTATGCGGGAGATCGCTCGGCTCAGGTAATTGTTCAAATATTATGCAGATATATGATTATTTTGGGCACGCCACGATTGTGGCAGTAAGTCCCTTCTTTAAGAATTGGCTGGAGAGGTGCCACCGCATGAAGCAGGTCCTCACCGGACATGGTATGTTCAGGAAGTTCCTGCACCTGATTCGTACTGGAGAAACACCCAGGTTGTCACCATTGTGGGGATGTCCCGAAGGACTCAGTAAAACTTACCGTGTGTACGCCGCTTGGGCAGAGCACTACCATATCCTTGTGACCTGACACTTCTTCAGCACGACTCTAGAGCGGGAGAAGTCATTGAGTTGCCACCTTAGAAAAAAAAAAGAAATCTATGTATGTGTATCAGTAGTCTAACACAAACTTTGTTAGCTTGGGACTAGACGGCGTTGTGTGATAGTTGTGGAATATTTATTTTATTTTTACCTTTTATTTAACTTCCAAACACATTTCTTGCATTTTTAAATATGAAATAACAAAAAACATTGAAAAATATTTAAAAAATTGTATCCCGCCGCTATCGGGAACAGGGTCCAAGCTACCGTAGCCGGCGGTCAAGTCTCCAGAGAAAGGACCCTCCTAACTAAATCTATCATTATTTTTCCCAGGCGTCAACAAGAAGCCGAAGCCAGCGCGGGTGGCGGAGGCGTGGGCTCGGCTCCCCTGGTATCAGAGCTGCGCTTACTGCGACAACGTAAAGACGAGCTGGAGGGCCACCTGTCCTCGCTGCAGGAGTCGCGCAAGCACCTCATGCACCAGCTCGAAGGACTCATGAGGATGCTCAAGGTACTGTACTCTTATTGCACGTAAGCGCAAACTGTATACCTACGGCCCTCGAATCTTGGCGAGTCTGAAGCTAGGCTCTGCGAATTTAAACTCTTGAAAACTCGTAAAAAAAAAATAGTTTAAACAAATAATTGCAATTTAAAGTTGTTATCGCTGTTAAAAACTGTTATTGGTAATTATTTTTTTAAAACCTTTATTTTGTACGAGTTTTCAAGCGCTAAAATTCGCACAGCCTAACTTCAGACTTGCCAAGATCCGACAGCCGTACTGCAGTATAGCATAGCATCAGCTTTTTACTGTTCCTCAAGCCCTCTCTCTAGGAGAATTAATGGGTCGTACGCGATGTACGCGGATGTATGCGGATTTTTCTTCCATCCAGTATTTTTTCAGCAGGTAAAAATCATGTAATGACGACTCCCGCCCTTAGGTAGCGCAGGAGATAGTGTCAAACTATTACTGACTAAAAAACCCACCCCGTTTCCACATTGCTATTTATTCCGGAGCAGAGACTTCCGTTCAGACGCGAACCCTTGGCCCCAATAGGCTTCGTCCGTCTTCCATCCAGTCTTTTAACCACGTTATCACTGAACACATCTTTCAACGTTTCTTTCATCTTTTTTTTTATCATGAATTTTGTCATACTCTCAATAATGAGGATATTTAGAAAGTGTTTGCTGTAAATGTATATGTTTGTGCTAGAAGAAGGTGCTATATCTGCCAACAAACTGCTTTGCAATTTGGCAGACATTATATTTATAGTGTTGAATATGTATTTCTGTGAATAAACTATTTTTCTTTTTTTTTTTGATCTTTCTACCTATGGGTATTTTTTGTAACAAAAGCTTTTTCTCTCCTCGACAGACGCAGCAGTCATCTCCTCGGTCGACGCCGAACTCTTCGCCGCGCTCCACCAAGAGTCCACCACTACCAGGAACACAGCCGCAGCCCAGCGCTCCAGAAAGGTACTACTTTTTTCCAACTTGGAAAGTTAAACTAGTTTAGTGTACAACTCGTAAATCGAGGCCTTTACCACTCGGCCACCTGTATTGGGTGTATTTCATCATCATCGTCAGCCTTATTAATGTTCCCACTGCTGGGACACAAGCCTCCTCTTTAGGAGAAGGAATAAGCCATAATCCACCACGCAGGTCCAGTGCGAATTGGTGGATGTCACATGTCTTCGCATTTTTCATGGTTCTAGGACATGCCGGTTTCCCCACGATGTTTTCCTTCACCGTTTTGAGAGAAGTGGTGATGAAATGAATTACAAAAAGCAATGCGCCTGGCTTGGTTTGAAACTGCGACCTACAACTCGTAAGTCGGCCTTTACCACCACTGCTCTATTGGGTGTTTTTACTGTTAAAGAAATATTATGGCCAATTGTAAATTACCAACCTATTATGTACCTTGCAGGGAACCACCACCGCGAGGAACAGTGAGGAGTGCTCCGCAAACCCCCTCACTTGGAGAGAGAGAACGAATTGACATGTCACACAGTCTTGGTATGTTCTTTTATTTCTGTATAGCCATCTGCTGAATTTTTGAGTCGCTACGCGCACGAGCGTGACTATGTGCTCGCTAGATGGCGCTGAACTAATAAATGTAATTTTCAATACAAGTTTTGAATACTTATTTTTTTATTTATTTGTTAAAACTTCATGCAACACAAAAGTGCAAAGGTGGACTTAATGCCTTATTCATTTACCTCATTAAAACTTTTTTATACAAAGGTATGGAAAGCATGGGCGATGGCAGGAATTTCCATCAAAATCAACGACCCACGACCAGTGAGTATGATAGTCCTTTTTTAAACTATTCTTTGAACTTATTGTGACCTATTTTCAGACCTACCAAATATACACAAAAAAAACATGTATATCTTTTCAGAGGATTTCGATAATAAATACTGTGACATGAATCTTTTATATATTCGAAAATAATTCGGCCATAATACACTATAATCAAAAGTTCCTTAGGATTTTTGAAATAGGTATGTTTGATTTTGTGTTGAGTATAATCAATCTCGTTAACTTTTTCTCTATTTACTATAGACTGGAAGCCGAACCCAAGACTCGACTTCCAGTGTAGACAGATAACAGTTGGCTATCAATAGTTTATATGGAGCAACTGCTTGTCTGGCCTCTATAACTCAGTTATTAGGTAGCTCGAAATACCTAAACTGGTATCAGATTTCCTGGCCCTAGATAATCTGGCCGTCAAAGGTGTACAAATGACAGTCAAGACCAACGGCTTAACATACTTGACTAAGCACGGAAGAAACTATACTATGCTAAAATTGTGTAGTATGTGATTTTATAAGGATGACATATTCGCATTAAGAAAATAGTGACGTCATCGTTATCACTGAGGTAATTAGATCATAGTAAATTAGGAAGCCGTGTTCACAATTATATTATTAGTTGAAGCAATCCTTCATTCAGTAAATCAGTTCAGATGCGTCTTTTATTTATCAAATTTAAATATATGGATATCACAACTATTCATGAAAACTAAAAGTCAAAATTCTGACGATTCTTAATAATAAAAAAATATATATTTTAATATTAATACTTTTAATTTCTACCCCCAAGTATAAATAAACCTTTCATTTGCAATTGCACTGATGAGTCACTATTTTCTTAAAGCGAATAGACTATACAGTAACTGACCAAAAACTAAACAGAAGTTACAAAATAAATTATTTCTTACATGAAAAGTAACCATGTCGATTTGCTTACAATCGACTACGCTATGCGCTTGCTATATTTCGGCTTCTATAATTTCGTTAGGCTTCGCTTGTATCTTGTTGAGTTTCTGATGAAATTAGGTGCATATTATCGCCAAGTTATAAGCTTACCATTACAGTAAAAAATTGAATTACAGAAAGGGAGCTGAGCAATTGAAATTCACAATACAAATTGGGTTCTTTTTCGGCTGTTATGTTGGGAAAAGTTAGTGGGATGTGTGTGTTGTGTCAAGATCATCAAGAAACTTTTACGTAATAATGTTTATAGATGTATTCATTTTCGGTGTGGGCTCTAACTTACAAAAGATTAATGGTGTTGATCTAGCGTCACCTAAGTGGGTTTATGTGAAAACCTATTTACTTATGTTTGTATGGTATTATTATCTACGGTGTTAAGAATATATTATAATAATCTACGTGGTAACTAACACCCTACATAGCCCAACATTACTAACAAAACTCTGTCGGCTAAACTCGTATAGCGGGAATAGACGACGGTAGTCTCTTTGACTCTGCAGCAATCTATTGCGGGCTGCGGTTTGGGTCTCAACGCGTGTTGGTTCAGTGGTTAGTGGTCCTGACTGCTAAGGAGGTCGTGGGTTCGAGTCCCACCCAGGACAAATGTTTGTGTGATGAGCACGATCATTAGTTCTAGATCTGAGTGTTTTTTATCTATAAAAATGTATGTATTTAGAAATAGTATGTTTATCAGTTGTCTAGTACCCATAACACAAGCTATGCTTAGCTTGGAACAAGATGACGTTGTGTGATAGACATAGTAAAAAAAATTGCAAAATGATTGGTATATTGGTATCTGTATATTTCGAAATCATTTCCATGCGCATCCACATAATGCATTCTTATACATGTAAACTGCACGAGACACTCGGACCCGAAAAATATCTGCAGACCAAAAATTTGTTCCGTGTGGAATACGGAACCAAAACACGCAGCGCTGCGCCAACCGTGCCGTAAACAACATACTAACATATCTTAGTCGTAACTAACACAACATATAGCCCAACATTACTAACAAAACTCTGTGTATGTGGTCTCATCTCGCAGTGGGCATAGACAACCGTAGTCTCCGCAGCGACTTGCTGTATGCCGCGGACTCGGTCACCAACGCCATGTCTACGCTCGTAAGGGAACTCAACTCCGGTTAGTTCGAGACACGATTTGTAAGGAGGTTTCGTACTGTCACCGTCCTGGCCTTAAACTCTTCACTAGCACGGTTTGTCGTTCGTTTTTTAATCTTAGACTACGATTTGACAACTTAAACTGTCAAACTCCAGAAAATTGCGAACGTATTTCTAGAGTGTGACATTCTGAGTTGTCAAATCGTTGTCTAGAATTAAAACGAACTATAGCACGGTGTAATGCAATTTTATCACCAATGAGGTATTACTTAAAGTTTAGGACACTATTGCATGAGGGTTAGTATAGCTGGAGACCATTTCTTCTATGCTAGGAAGTTGTGAATAAGACCTACATGCTAAATCATAAAGGGACTCAACTAAAAAATGATGTATAAAAATAATGTATTCCTAAATTGAATCATGTAGCTTATGGTTTATGGTTCAGATTTCAAAAACCTGGTTTTGTGTGTTAAGTCCTTTTGTGATTAAGCGGTGGATATGTGGTGGTATTCTATGTAGTGGGTGATGGATTGTTCTTTAAACATTTTACATTGCCCATTCTTGGGTCTAATTTAAATAAATGATGTTTGATTTTATTTAATTTACCTAGAGTGAGAATTAGTGCAGCCTGAAAACTTTGAGGGCAGGTATTAAGGTGTCAAACATAATGTTAAGATAAAAGTTCGAAAAATTTTAGGCTGAAGAGATTTCTGTTTGACACATACTCAATTTCAGAAACCCCCTAATTTGGTCAGCAATAAGAAATGAGAATCAGCTAGTAACTGACCCACTACAGGGCAAAGGCTTTTTTTCCATATAGAGAAGATATAAGCCTTTTTTTCCATATAGAGAAGACATGAGCCTTTTTTTTTCACATGGAGTAGACATGAGCCTTTTTTTCATATATAGAAGACATGAGCCTTTTTTTCTACTATTTTCGCCTACTCCATAGTTTTACTAGTCTATAGTTCTTAACGTTCTCTAAGAGTGCTGTGAACAAAAGGTAATGGAGATGACATTACGAAACTTCTGTTGGTTAACATCCTTCTGATTTGATAAATACATAAATAGTTGAATTTGTAATATCGGTCTGTTATGAGGCATTGGGCATGCTTGTTTGTTTCATCAAGTTTATCTTACGGTTCGGACTTGACAGTTGCGATTGGCAATCTGACATTAGACAGTACTTATTTCCAAAATGCCAACCTAACCTAACCTAATAATCTTTTTTAGCATTTTTTCGAATTTTATATATTTCGATTTGATTTCAAATTTTTGACATATCTTGCAAGCTAAATTAGACCCAATTTCTCTTATACTTCAGAATTGAATTTGTACATGCAGATATATTTCCGATTTTTATTCGGACCATGACTAGGATTAGCTCCATTTAAAAGAACTCTTCAACGGAATCAGCACAGATTTGATATTTGTTTTAATTTTTTATTTAATAAAAAAATAAAATAATGTTTAATTCAGAAAAGTGACATCCATATGGGTTAGTAAACAATGAAGAAAAAAAATATAGGTATTTATAAATAAATATATAGGTAATATAATAAATATATAGGTATTTTATTAAAACTTATTATTTATCCTTACTTATTTATTAAAAGCCGATTTTTAATATATATTTTATTATTATAATTTATGTATACCTTTAAAATAGCCTTTTATTGTTTAGATAGTTAAACTTGCTTGCTTTCAAAATAAAATTATTTTTTACAAAACGATTATATATTTACTTTTTAATTATATATTTTATAGTCATACCTAATCAAAAAAAAATAAGTCTTAATGCCAATCGCAACAGTATTGTACCAAAACAACTAGCGGATATATACAAGTTACTTCCTGCACCATTTCCTCAGTAGACGTTACAACTATACATGTTTTGCAGAAGGCTCCGATACGGAGGATACGGTAAAAGGGGACAGCAGAAAGCAAAGAGGTAAGATTTCTTTGGACATAGACTAGACACCCATAGAGTAGGATGCACCTTTTTGGTTTGACTGTTATTTTTTTTTCTAATCTTCACTGCTCGGCTCCCTTTTTAGTGTAGTGTGTGTGTTTTTTTTTTTGATGTTGTTGTTGTAATGAACTTACAACCTTTTGTATATTATTTGAAATGCCTTGGCGTTGTGAAATATTATTAGCGTTGCTTGACTAGAAATAAAAAATAATTGTGCATAACAAGATATGCTGCGGAATATAAACTACTTAACATCGGCTTTGTTGTCGACGAATTTTGATGATTTTATTTGCACTAAAATAAGCATTTTTTTTCTGCCTTTAAATTTAAGCATAAGGGTAATCGGCCTTATAATATTCCCCCTGCTGGGACTCAGGCCTCCTTGAAGAACAAACTAGCCCATATCCGCCACACGGGCCCGGAGTGATTTAGTAGACTTTGCATGTACATCTAGACATGCCGATTTCCTCACAGTGAAAAACACTAAATACTTTATCACCGTAAACCCCCTTTCCGGGGTTTAAACCTACTACTTATAAAACAAAAGGCGGGATTGTAACCGCTGGGTTGCCACAGCTACTAAGACTTATTTATACGTACTATCGAAGATACATCCGCCTCACCACCGTTAGTTTCATTTTTGCTTGCACTCGAAACGAAACCTATAAAGAGTTTGGTGTGACACTTCGGCGCAGGATTCAAGCCAAAATTCTTTTTAGTCTTGTGTCTAAAGCGTGTAAGTTAATACTCTGACACGAAGACATAAAAATAAAATATAATGTTGTTAAGTCGAAGAGTTCACCCGACTGACGTTTATCTGTCAATTATTTAGTAAACTGTACAAATAATTAGACATCTAACCTTAAAACTACATAACCCTAATTAACTTAACTAAAAATACCTAATCTAATAAAACTCTGTCAAAAGAAAAAGTGTCAAATCTACGCATAAATTAAGCATTTTATAGCACGGGTTGACCTATCGTTAATATTGACTGCTAAGTGCTAGGAACAGTTTGACACAGAAAAACGTGACTTGTTAATTTGTTTTGTTCCAATTTTCAACATAAGACCCTGTTATAAACTTCAACAAATAATTTAAAAATAATTATTATGTTGATACTACTAAAAAAAAATTGTTTATTCTTTAAAATCAAAAACAGTGTCTATTGCCATAAAAATTACAATTCTGATAGAAATTTATAACCTACTTACTTTTCTCTTGAAAAAGGGTGTTTTAAATATTTAGACCTTTCGCGGACCATTATGATAGCTCTTGTGGACTATAGATCCACGGACTATAAGTTGGGAACTACTGACCTAAATTAATCCAGTCACTACGATTCAACTGTGTTCGCAGCTTGTTCGATCCTTTCGACTCCCGTAATTACAGACACAATTAAAGAACAGTAGGTGTGCTAGCGCCGGCGTTCGCGGGCTCAAGAGTTTGACTAAGCATTTTCTTTTACTTATTTCAAATAATAATAATAATCTTTATTTATTTCGTTATTTCACAAAAATAGTTAGGTAACAGGCACATGTAGTGAATCTTAAACAATAAGTGTGTTCCCAAAGAATAACTTAATAAGTAACTTACGATTATTTAAGAACTAAAGGAAAATTTACTTTATTAACCTAGTATTATGTATAATTAGCGACTTGCCCGAGCTAGGTTTATAAAAACCTGTGTTTCGGGTATAAAACCTGTGTTTCGGGTAAATATGGCAAGTTAAATGATTTTACTTAAGATTTACCATTCGTTCTTCGTCTGTTGTTGTTGTTTTCTGATATTATTGTAATAATGTACGCATTGCATGCCAAAAGCATGGTACTGTGTTGTTTTTTTTTTTTAATTATTAGTCTAATAAGTGATGGTTAAAAATGTTTAGCGTTTATTTTAAACCTTTTTTTTTTGATCCGATTAAGAAGGTTATACTTCTTGCTTTTTTAGATTCCTGGTGGATATTGTGATTTAAAATTGGTGAGGTTTTGTATTCCAAGTGTCTGCGCTACTAGACAATATGTGGAATCATTGAAACAGGCGCCATCTTTGACAAATGAAGCTGAGAAACTTATTGTAGTTTTGGTTACCTCAGTGAAGTTTGTTGTGAAGGGTGACTTGATACATTTTGTTGTCAAATACTACAAAAACATTAGAATTTGTGTAGCCATATTCTAATGATAAATAAATAATCTAATCGTACGAAGACATCATGGCTTAAAAGACTTCGTATCCAAGACAAAAACGTTAATAAAAATAAAAAAAAGCAACCCTCGACTGCTCGAGAGTTGTTTTTTTTATTAACGTTTGATTTTTTTCCTAGCCAAGTAACTGTCGTTTCGTTAACATCGAACGGTTGGAATAGGCCACATCCCCAATTCCTTTGTTCTGACGTTATCTCAATGCTCAGTCACGTGGTCAGAACAAATTACAGGCGCGGCCTTCAACGTTAACGATAGTAACTTGGCTAGAAGAGGCAGACATACAGTCAAGGATTAATTTATTTTTTGTTAACATTTTCGTCTGGGTACTAAGTCCTTTGAGTCGTGTCTTCGTAGTAACTTGGTTTGACGTTTGCCGGAATGATCAAAGTCAAAATCTTTTTATTTCACACTAGCTTTTGTCAGCGGCTTCGCCCGCGTACATAAAATATAGCCTATGTCACTCGGGAATAAAGCAGCTTTCTATTGTTGCTAAAAAATTTCCAATCGGACCTGTAGTTCCAGAGATTACCTCCTACAAACAAAAAAACAAACTTTACCTCTTTTTTATATTAGTGTAGATAAACCTACACGGACACTTGTAAAATATCTATATAAATATCGAAATATCAGAAGCTAGTGTACGATTCCAAATGATGTAGATTGTCAACTGTCCCCAGATTTCGAGGAGGATGATGACAGTGATGAGCCGATGCCGCGGCCGCAGCCTCCGCGACACTATCTACACGATAACAACGTACAGGTATGCTGAACACCTTGCTTCTGTAGTTATCAACCAAGCAATTTTTTTTTTTTTTTATAATTTGGGTATCTTCAAGTCTACAATACATAGGCGGCTCCATAGATTTATATTCACGTAATTCGATAAAATGTATGGAGCAGCGGGTTTTTTTATTCGTGATTTTTGGCCTGGTCTCAAAGTAAAACTTGTTCATATTTGTGTGTAAAATGATCCTTTTTAAGGAAACCCCATCTGTCTGTGCGCTGAGAAATCAGCAATTCCCGCTCTGAGCAAGAACAGTAGTAGTTTATTGTAATAGCCTCGAGGCAAAATACCGGATCGTAGAAGGCTATCTAAACTAATACTGTTTATTAGCATATTTATAGGTTGTAGCTATAAAGATAGATTTTTTTTTTGTTACCTTTATTTTGTTACTTTTGGTTGCTTCTGTTATTTTTTGTTTTGCAAATAGCAGCTCTTTGTTTTATTTCAGAACACCACGCCCAGTGTCGAAATGCGAACATAAGCTTGCTTGAGGTTCGTTTTATTTTTGCTTTCTTTTTATTTATTTTTTTGCTTTATGTGTAAATAATTGTTATTCAACTTTAAATTGAGTATTATATTAAATTGAGTAAATAGTTTTCGGAGAGTCCGTGTCTACTATCGATATATATTATATACTACGCACTAGATGCGGCGTGCCGTACAGTGATTTAACTCCACCTAAGTGATCTGCATGCCTTACGCTTACATTTTTACATTGATGAGATTAGTGCAGTTTTGACGTATCAGCGCTGTAAGTTTTAAAAGTTTCGATAGACGACAATGGTCTATCAAAAATTTTAAAGCCGAATACGTAACTATTGGGCCTCAAATATTCTCACAATTTGTAAATTATAACAACAATCTAAAATTCCAGGACACCCCACCCCCGCTGCCCGCGCGCACCGGTCACTACTACCCGCGCACATAGCTACATCACTAACACATGAGTATGTACCATAACTATATATTATATACTGTTACTACACACATACTACATAGACGTTATTCCTATTATATACCTGTCTACACTGGTATGTTCACAAAAGCGTTGCAATTAGAAACCCAGTTAATCATTACATTTTATTTATTTTATTCGCTGAGAAATTTGAAACTTTTAATAAAGTAAATGTTGCCTTGTTCTGCAATAGTCAGTTTGTTATTAAAACATGGCAACATTTGCATAAGAGTTGGCAACTCAAAGTATCAGAAAGTCTGATTTTATGTTTTTAATATTATAAAAAGCGAGTAATTTTGTGTTTAAAGTTATTTAAACAAAAATTGTTTTTAACTGTTTATATAAATTTAATCACAAAATCACTCTCGGCTATGCAATGCAAAAAAAATCAAATAAAGTAACTGATTAAATTTCAACGCTGATTTCCATGCTTTTTAAATCAATGGGTGATTCATTTAAATCAACCCATGCTAATGTATATTATCGTAAAATTAAATGAATTATTTTTTAAGGCAAGATGTTGAATGTATGGATTTACGTATTAGAACTTATGGGAAGGTACAGGCTGATGTTTTAATGGTCTTACAAACGAGTCAGTGGCAATTTAAACAAATAACAACTTTATTCAAATGTTTATAAAGTGGATTTCAGAATAACAAAAACTATTTAAGGTTTAAGTCAACTAAAATGTTTGCGATTGAATAAATGAAACATAATTGACTTTAAATGTAAGTCAATATTGATTCTTAACAAAAAAAACTTATTTTAATTTAAAATCAATTTTATAAATATTAGTTTTAAAAAAATATCAGTCGTCTTAACCGTTAGTAAGACCATTATAATGCCATTAAGTATATATTAATATTATATTATTACTGTACTAAATATGTCAATGATTATTTAGTAGAGAAGTTATTTATGTCTGTACATATATACTCTAAGGGTTCGTTTCGCTTACTGTGTCTAGTCCCGGAGCTATGAAATTCGTTTTAAATTTTATCGTAAGTGTCACAGGACTTTTTACTAACTTTGCAGTACTATCCTCTTAATAATTGCTATGATTGGTGTAGATTTTTTTTGGGTATATATAAATGACATAAACAAATGTAAAAATAATAAAAAGAAAATTAGTGATTTTAAATTCTTTTTTGCAGCTAATTATAATATTCTTTGAAAAAAGAAACACATACGTCAAAAAATTATAAAAATACATTTATATTTTAACAAATCATCTGAAAAATAATTTCATACTATTCCAAATAATACTTAAAATCGATTTGTACTAAAAGCGCTTATACTTACACTAATATATAGTTCGTTTTTTTTTAATTCTAGACTACGATTTGACAACTAAGAATGTCACACTCTAGAAATATGTTACCAATTTTCTGGAATTTGACATTTTAAGTTGCCAAATCGTAGTCTAGGATTATAATGACGTTTATTATTTGACATTTTCATTTATTTATACATATAATTCCTTTCCTGTCTTCCATGTGTCAATTCCTTCCAATATATTGTACAAATATGTCAATTGATACTTCCCTTTGTCTGTCTTTACTTATTTGTATTAAATATAAATTTGTATATGTTTGACATTATAAGTATGAGTGTTTTATGAAATCATCAAAATTATTCTCTTTCAATTTTACGAAAGGTTTAAAAAGAAACTAAAGGTTTTGTTTTAATATGTTTTTTTTAAATGTTGAATTGACTTATGAATATATTGGTCTCAGGCGGTGCCGACCGTTACGTTACAATTTTTCAGACTAAAACTACACTTATGGTCCTTTTTTGCAATTTGCTTTCTAGGACCACGGATTTCTCTTTCGGTAGTCAACCCATAACGAGTAACTAAAGGAACACATATAAGTTATAGTCAGTAAAAATCTAACACATGTTTGATGTCTCCTCGCTCCACCGTTTCGAAGTTATTCGAGAATTTTACCGCCTCAAAAAAAAAAATTCCACAAAAATCTTTTCCAGTTTTATTCGATAAATAAAACATTCATACTTGTAATCATTTTTACTAAATATGTGAAGTCCTAATTTTAACGTGCACCAGAACCTTAGGCTCTAGACAGATGGATCGCAAATTGCATTTCGGATGCAGTTTGAATGCAGTTGACATGACTGCAATAGAACTGCAAACTAACCGTGCAGTTTGACTGCAGTTTAATTGTAGTCGGTGGTTCTGTGCAATCGTGTAAACTGCTCACCAACTGCAATCGAAGTTTGGTTTGCAGTTCTATTGCAGTCGTGTCAACTGTTTTCAAACTGCATTTGAACTACAATTTGCAGTTGGATTGCAGTTGAAATGCAGTCCGTCTGTCTAGAGCCATATTCATAACTTCTTCAATCTGTTCTAAACTTGTCAAAAATATTTCTTATCTGAACTTCCAATCGCGTGCTAATAAATTAAGGCTTGTAAACTGTAACATTCCTTTACATTTAAATAGAAAACATTGATAAAAAGGCAGCTAACTCTTGCATTTCTAGCTTTTGCTACGTTATTATAATTCCGTAACTTTTTTACCAACATTCTTATCGCTCATCCATTAGAACAATGATGTAATTGCAGACAACACGAAACGTTAATATAATTTATCCTTTCCGAAAGCTAATCATTACATAGTATAGAAAGTAATATTAAAAATAGGATTACAGTCTCATCAACTGGTTTGAATCGTGTTTTCAAACTATCCATGGACCCAATTGTACACACAGTTAAACAAATTTAGTATTTGTTCTAAATCGGCCAAGCCGTTTAGGAAGATTTATGTGACAAATACACATAAAGAAGAATTATGCAAATAATTATTTCGTAGACATTTAAGTAAATACATCAAAACAATAGTATATAAATCAATTCAAACCCATTCATTTCATTAAAATAATTTGTTTTAATTAAATGGTTTATTTATATTTTATTGTCTTTTACCTTAAAAAGATTTTCTTAAAAAAAATTACAAAATGTAATTACGTCAGCTCTGTTTGTGGTGGATGAGCGATATTAAGACTGTTTTTTAAAGTATTATTGATGCATATGTTTTTATAACTAACACTGTGTCCGAAGTATGCAATTCTACACGAATGAGATTACGAAGCGATGTGGCGCGATTAGAACAAACAATTGATTCTCTATTGCGGTGGCCTACGTGACCAACCTCACGACCTGCGTGCAGCGGTCACGAGTGAAGCGGACTAGTGTTGATTTGATATTTTTTCGTGAACGCACGTGACTCTGCCTTCACATAGAGCTAAGCGAAGAGTACGTGCACAGTTTCGTTTGATATTATTGCGCAAACTCTTGCGTGTGGTGGCTGGACTGTCCATGACATAATACTGAATGCCGGCGGCGGCTGAAGCGGTATCTTTGCGCGTACTTAGGATATAGCAACCGTATCGCTTCAAATTCGCGTAAACCACATCGGATCGCTTCAAAATCGCGTTCAATTTCACGTTGACCTACCCACGTAGGACTAACTTCTTAGGGAAAGTAAAAAAGCAAACTGAAATAGTCAATCGAAAAAAGCTCCTGTCACTTGTGAATCAATCTTCCCTGCCTTTTCTAGGTTGGGGTCGGCTTCCAGTCTAACCAGATGCATAGATGCTAAAGACCAATATTTTACATGGAGCGATTGCCTACCTTGTTTTCACATCACATTTACTTGGCACGCCTTGCCTTGACAAAAATGGCGCTTTCTGGGTCCTGACGATCCAGGACGTCTAGTCTATGAAAAAAGATCGCATACACCAGGGATGAGAATGTTGAGGTAGTAAGGAGAACTGATAACGTGAGAAATGACTACACTTGAGAATCTTTAAAAGTTAGTGACCGAAAAGTTAAAAATAAATCGTTTGCCTTTGTATGGTCATGTAAAGAGGAGGGATTAAATGCATGTTTACGTATGGATAGACTGAAAAGGTCAAAGAAAAAGATGCATGGGTTGTGTGAAGAAAGACTGAAGGGAAAGGGAGTTGGTGATAGCGTGACGGTGGTCAGGACAGAATGAATGAAAAAATTGTGTTTAGCCGATCCCAACTAACACTGAATAAAGGCAGGAAGATGATGACAATCACAGCAAATAACACAAGTTATACGCAAAATACGCGCTTTAGACGTGGAGTTGCGGATACCAGCCCGATATAATATACTATACTAACACAAGTTAACTGATTTTCACTTTAATTTTGCGATATCTTCCTTACAATTACTGGGCTTTAGCTTCTCCTTGTACAGTCAGAGTCACAGTCATACAGTCACTATACAAATCTGTCAGATTTCTCCAATACATTTTGAACTTTGTTATATTATGGTTAAGAGTTGAAAATCGTTTGAAGAATTTTGACAGTTTGTTGTAATCTGATGTGCTGCTTACCGTACTTACGTCTTACGCCTTAACCAACCCACTCGGAGAAGTTCGGCTAAACGAATTCACCCGAATTCTAAATCGTACTTAGTTTATTATTATTTTGCTCATATCACTCATTGAAGACTGACGTATACATTGAATAATGTCTCACCGAATATATTTACCAAAATTGCTATGAGCCAAAACGTTTGATAGTATTTTTTTATGTGGCAGCTACTTTTTATTTTAGTTCTTATAATATTGGTATTTATGATTTAATTAAATTTACTAGAAAGAAGTTATTTATTATGTATTTATTTAGTTAAAAGTTTTCATTATCCGAAAAATATACATGTATCTGGTGGAAATTCGGAGTTGTACTTTAATTAAATCATAAATATCATTTTTTTTTTTAAGTTTTCATTGCGTATATTCGCTTTTGACAATTAAAATAACATAGTTTTAATTTACCTACCTACTAATTGCTCATCACATATTCTGCTGGCCCGATCATCTCAAAAGACAGCGAAATTGATTAAAAATCTTAATTTAAAATTGGATTTTCGGGTATATTTATATCTTAGGCTAAGTATCAGCATATCATTTTACTTTTTTTAAACGAATATGTTATAAATTAGTGCAATATTGTTATAAATGGTTCGCGGTAGATTCTTGCCGAAATGTGATCGAATTGTTTTTTTTTTTATTAAGTTTTTTTTTAACCTAGATCTGTTATTTCGGAAAAATTATGCGGCATCTATATTTTTAATTTAAATGTCAATCCAAAGCATATTATTAGATTTAGGTGTAGATTGTAAGTGATTATGTACTTATAAAAGTCAGACAAATAGAGAATACTTACTGTAAAGGCGAAATTTGTATCATGCATGCAAGGAAATAATGTAGGGAATAAAGTCTCCCAAAAACGATTATGGCATTAACGCATACATTTTACGACTTTCAATAAAATGAAGAAAATATGTTTTCATCCAATTTTCGACCTTATGCCTCAGTATTAGGTTATAAAATCATACCAAGTAATGATGGAGTAAGGTTACAACATTTAGATTTTAAGAACCTTTCATTGTTTACATAATATGTTGTTTTTTAAGCTAAGCATCCTCCTTCCCTCCCCTCTCCCAAACTTGAAGACGTGATAATTGTAAAGTGATCAGGAATACTAAATATTATGACAGTTTTTATAATAGTAAATACTTTTTATTATCACCTGTACTGACTAGATTTAACAAAGTATCTACCTCGATATAAATATTGGCCGTTGTTTTTAAAAGAAAATTAACATCTACTTTTGTAGAGTGTATTGCGGAAGAAAATGGCTTCGAATTATTTTATTTCTTTATTACATATAGGCTCACGTTTGACCACAATCTCACCTGATAGTAAGTGATGATGTGGCCGACTTCGAATTCGCATTCTAGGCAACCGTGCTCCATTGCACGGTTATTGCCTATATTGCCTAGAACTATTCAAAACACAGATTCGGGCAGGGAATTTATCTCCTGCGCTGAAATTTTGTCTCCGTGATGGTATAATATCTACAATACTCGTACAAAGTCAACGACAGAGCTGTCCAGGTGGCTAAATATTAGTCGGACAAAATGTAACTCAGATCGACACGAAAAGAAAAAGATCTACGTACTTCTGATAACGCAGTTGTCTGAGATAGAACAGCTCGCTTACTAACAAGGCTACCAACTTGTTTGTCACCCAATAATTTTAAAAAAAGAATCTGTCTTAGGCTACATGTAACATGACCGTTAAAATTAATGATTTCAATTGGTCAGTTTTATTTTCTTTTCCATTTTTAAAAATACTCAAAATCCAGCCAGTATACAGGTGAAAATAAGGTACAGTTGTCGCAAATGTAAATGGACTATTCAAAATAAAGTTACATAAGTACATAATAATCTTTTATACTATGCGTACCATAGATTTTTTAATAGCGTAGTCACTTAGCTATATGTTAACGTCTTAAGATGTATTGATAACTATTGTGTACTTATTATAAAAATATATTGTAAACTAAATCTTTGCATAATTTGTAAAAAAAAACTTTACAAATTTTATAAAGACATAAAAGTAAGTTTGTATGTAGGGAGTAATCTCTGGAACTACTGAACCTTTTCTGAAAGTTCTTCCACGCGGGCGAAGCTACTGGCAGTAACTAGTATTTAATATAAATGCATAATAAGTAGTTTTTTGAAAAATATAATGCATAATATGAAGTGGGAAGGTAGGTTTTATAAGCAATCAGTCATTGAATCAAGTTAAAATATTTATATATCATGTATTAAATTTGATAAAATCGCCTTCTTTTATAAAAAAATCTGATATTTCTCAGTGTGATTTAGAAACCTCTTAGCTACAAATTAAGCAAAGATTTAGCAAAATATCATCTATTTATGTATGTATAATCTATTTATAGGGGAAAGCACAAATTTCAGAAATAAAAAGAACACTCATTTTCTGTAATATATCGTGATCGTCGTTTTATATATAAAAAAAAACTAACTTCCATTTTTTATCAATGTCGTATACGTTAGAACACAGAATCGTTATGTACTATGTATGTAATATATAACCGAAAATAATCGAGTGTCTTGTAACAAATCTCTGGACTGTTTGAGAAAGGTAGTCTTGCTTTGTACTTTTATCGAGAGATGACAGCACTTTGTACGAAAAAATGAGGCGAGAGTTTAACTACTACTAGTACTAGTGGTTTACTACTACTACTAGTTTTCTATTAGTACTAGTGGTTTACTACAAGTACTAAATATTTACTACTAGTACTAAATGTTTACTACTAGTACTAAAGGTTTACTTCTAGTACTAAATGTTTACTACTAGTACTAAATGTTTACTACTAGTAATAAAGGTTTACTTCTAGTACTAAAGTTTTACTACTAGTACTAGTGGATTTCTACTAGTACTAAAGGTTTACTACTAGTACTAGTGATTTCCTACTAGTACTAGAGGTTTACTACTAGTACTAGTGGTTTATTTCTAATACTAGTGGTTTACTAATACTAGTACTACTACTTTACTACAGTACTAGTAGTTTACAATTTGTTTTTGGTATTTCAAATGAAGCAACCTAAGGTAAAAACTACGGACTTGAGTGTAGCAATAAAACCACTTTAAAACCGAAGTTTTTGGCGTGATGTCAATTGAAGCTGTTATAATTTTTCGCAAATTGATTTCTAGAGGATGTTGTAGAGGAGGTTAATACATTTGCTGCCAAATATTACAAAAACATTAGAATATGTATATAAATATTCTACTGGTAAACAAATTAACTATTGAAGATACGAAGACATCGCTTAAAGGACTTCCAAAAAACATTAAAAAATATTGGGTTTAGCGTAATCTAGTGAGATCGCTATGCCCAGGCCGTAGCTTTTACCTTACATCCAAATCCAATATAACAATTCGCAGATTTTAAAGACTACCTACAGTAGCGCCAATTTACCGAGTGTCTAATTTTAGAACTAAATCATTTTGACATTTCGTTGACAGAATATTTAATTTTAAAAAGCAAAGACATAAATTCCATTATTCCTATTGAAAGGCGAAAAGGTTGTGACTTCAACGAATGGCTTGAATTTTGAGAGTTTATCCGCGATACATATTATATTAAAACTATGAAGGATATTAAATTTGATTGTATTTAATATACAAAGTAAGACTGTCTTTCAGGCGAGGCTTATAATATGTACTTACACATGATACTGTAAGGACTTTGTCATTGCAATTGTAAACATTCCATTGCTTGTGAATTTTGTGTTTTATTTCTTATTTATCCTACCATTGCTCCTATAAAATTGGTAATGACACGGATAGATGGCAAAAGTTAACACACACAAAACCATTTAGGGTCAATCTATACTAGCGCAGAGGTTAAACGCATCGAAGCGTCTGTCCAAAACTGAACATAACAAATTCAACCTTAACTCTACAGCATAACGTGCACATTTCTTTTGAGATTTTAAAAAGACGCGCGCATTCTTCGTATTCCGCGCGCCCGCATGTGAAGTGCGCGCGTATCCATACGCCCACTAGCGAACCTAAGCGTCATCAGTCGGAAATTGGCCTGCGTCTGTGTTGGTCATGACGGAATTGGGCTCGTAATTTGGCGAATACGCGTGCATTCGTGCATCAAATTGGAGGAAGGAACTTGTTAATTTCTTTCGTGATTTCAGGTTTGTTTCCATAGTAAAAGTTGTTTGCCTTGTTACAATCACGTGTTTAAGTATCAGTCACTACCAGTCACCCTATATTTTGTTGGTGATGCACCTGCGTCCTAGTGAGATATATCCTTTAATGATACCACCCTGAATGAAAACCAATAAAACAACACAATTACATAAAATACTAATTTATTTCTAAGTAACAAAAACTTCATACATAACACGAGATTCGTTTGTCACACAATTTTGACAAATACTTAAAACAGATACGAATTAAAGACGACTTTTTAAGAGTACAATACTTAAGTACATACTCGTACTTTAAAGAAATGGCACAATTTATAATTATATCCATGAATTTTCACAACAGAGCATTAAGTTGAATTTTTTTTTCGGTGGGAAATCATCAAATAATTCCCGCTCTAGGTGGGAGAGGGACATAGGGGTTTTAGTCAAGTATTGACTTGACTAAAACCCCTATGTGTTCCTGCAGTTGTGCTTTGTGTTCCAGGACTGCTGTGACTTGAATGATTATTTTTACCTACCATAAAAAAGCCCTACCAAGATACTATCACTTGGAAAGACCTACTAGATATTAGGGACAGGAAAATTTAGGACCTTCTACTTTACTCAATTCGGTCTAACATTTGCATCAAAAAGTAATTAAATCCTAAAATATATATTTTTTTAAATCCAGCCATAATTAAACAAGTCAAAAACCTGCTCAGTATGGTCAAATAACAGAAAATATGCACATGTTGAGATGTGACGTCATAGCTATTAGAAATGTTTCCACTACTTGGAAATGCTAATTGTTACTATTTAATAGGTACCTAATTTATTTTCATATTTAGAAAATTATTTCTTTTTAGTGTTATTTGTTGATATACTAAAATCACCCCAGTGATCACCATCAGCTCATAGAAGGGCTCTGTCATCTCTATTCCAGAACCACTTCTGTGCATTGACAGTTGGGACAGTTCCCTGAGGAGATTACAACGATCTCCCCTGAGATTATTTCTTTTTAGTGTTTTTGTTGATCATTTTAGTATAAAACAAAGTCGCCTGTCCCTATGTATGCTTAAATCTTTAAAACTACGCAACGGATTTTGATGCGGTTTTTTTTAATAGATGCGAGTGATTCAAGAAGATTTATGTGCATGATACATGCATAAATATATTCAATATCAGTACCCGTGCAAAGTTGGGGCGGGTCGCTAGTACGCAATAAAATACCTAATTCTAGCTATGAGAGGCTATTGAGCCTATTTTGCGCGGGTATTATTATTTTAATCGACGTTTCTTATCTATGCGATACCCCTGACGATTCCGTGCTCTGTGGTTTTTCTTTAAGCTGCTTTCAGTTTCAACTCAGAACTCAGTAACATCTCTAGTAGTAAGTATGGCGTAGTAAGCTAATATTATATAGTACAGTAGGGTGTGAACGTGTCCGTAACAATGTATGGTGCGCTATATTGTTATGCTATAAACTATATGCTATTATATTATAGCGCAGTCTAAAAGCAGCTGTAGATAGTTATCGTTCTATTTATTAAAATACATTTCACGTTCTTGTTCCGAGACAATGTGAATTAAATTATTTCATATAAAATTGCGACTGATGTCTTCCTATAATTCATTTCTTATAAAAAAAATATTTCTCAGTCTGTGGCGAAGTGAAGAGGAGCCGCTAATCTACTTATACTAACGCAGTTGAGTATTTATGCAAGCTCACTCTATAATTAAATAAATTATTTAATTAGGCACTACGCTCTAAACTACAATACAATATTTTAGATTCTAGACGTTAGTAGATTTAGTAGACATTGTCAAGACTGGGCCCAGGCCTTCTATTCTGTAAGAAAACAGCCTTGTTGGCCCGACGACGAAATAAAAAAAAGTACAATCACGCTGGGCCAGCGCTACGCTCAAACCTGTTTTCTCAGAAAATAAAGGGCCTGATCGCAGCTGGCCATAGACAAACGCAGGGCAGCCAACGCCACTATTCGGTTCTTCAAAAACCAAGTGAGCTTGCCGTATTCAAAACATCTAATACAAAAGTAATCTACACAATAAGTTCAAAAAATATCACTGTTAAGCAAACGTTCAATAACCGAACTAGCAATCGATTCTTTTAGAAGCGACACATAACCTCAAAAAAACTAGACATGACAGATGTCACTGTCAAAATCTACAGCTTTGTGACGTCAGCTTCGCAGTCTTTTTCTTTGCTCTTAAGTTTCTTGTCTTTGCCTCCGATTTCCGCGTAGATTTCATCCAGGGACCTCATCTTGGTTTCGGGGACTACGCAAGCGATGTATATGGTGCTGACTAGGCATACTCCTGAGAAGAGCCAGAAGATGAGGTAGAGGCCTACTGAGGCGGCGATTGGCTGGAACACTCGCAGTTCCACTGACATGAGACCGCAGGCGAATGATATTACTATTGCTGTTACTGTGCCGCGGAGCTGGAAAAAAGTCTTTACGTTAATTCCATTCATAAAGAATATAATTTGGCCTCTATCTTATCAATTAGGGTTATGGGGGTGTTATTTTCTGGAATCGGGCAAGTACCTACAGTGCCTACCTATATGACAATAAGTTACTCCATATTTTAATAATTTCACAGATTCTAAAACTTTGGGATACCTACTGGCTAGAAAGCAGTACCTATGACAAAAAAACTGGTTTTTTTTTTCTTTTTAATTAAATATACGCACGCTTACCGTGAAGTAACTTATTCACCCTAATTGGAACTATCAGGAAACTAACTCTGATAAGGAATTCCACTCAGTCAAAAATCATCCAATGACAACTCCCGTTCTTGAGCGAAGGAAGAGATAGTGTCAAACTTTGACTGACTAAAAACCCACCCTGTTCCTTAGTTTCAGAGCCTTGGTGTTTCACCTACACCTTGTTGTACACTTTCGCATTTACTCATAGCCCCAGGAGGCTTAGACCCTGCTCGGCCCCTACAGTTTGCTGACAATTTCTTGAGACGCTGTTCGTGTCGGCGGAACCTTGTACCTACCGGTGGCGCATCGCCGTATGTCTGGTTAAGTGGGTCAAATAATAGTATGTACAAACCTGGAAGGAGAACATCTCGGTCATGATGACGAAGGGCACAGGCTGCAGTCCAGCCGCGTCGCAGTAGATGCACAGACACAGCGCGACGATGGGCAGCCACGACGCGGTCTCCGACACGGCGCCTTCGTGCGCGTAGAACCAGGCGCCGAGAGAACACATGGCTATCCCGGACACTAGGCAGGTTGTTCCAAGGAGAGGCTGGGGAAGATAGAAATAAGCATAAAACAATTTGTCATCATCATCAACCTAGCGCAAGTTCCGGTTGCTACCCTTGGCTTTCACCTCGGGGTGCCCGGGGTTCGCTAACGCATAAAACAATTTGTGATTACACAAATCATATTTTGTTTCATCTTGACCAGTTTGTCGTTGGTCAAAAAATTCTATAAGTAATTTTATCAATTGGTCATCAGTTGTTCATTATTTATTGGAATATGACAAAGTTCTAATCAAAGGCGTAGTTCTTTCAACCTTTTGAGAGCAGTGGTAATGAAATACACAAAGTAATGCGCCTGGCTGGGGCACTACTTCGCTTCGCTACAACTTGTAAATCGGGGCTGTTATAAGTCGACCACCACTGCTCTCAATCTTGCTTGACCTATTCATAGAAATATAGGTACCCAGACCAGGGGGCCTACCAAAGCCCTTAAAGCAGTATTACTTCGATATTACTTTCAGTGGGAAAGAGACGGCGCTAGACAACGTATCTAACGCTGTCACTTGCACACTCTGGAACAGGAATAAAACAATCTTACTTTAAAAGTCATGGTCAAGGTCCAGGTACCCTTTAGTGGATAGTGCTGCTACAGAATCTCTAGCTTCATCAAACAGTAAAACTGCCTCACCTTTCTCCCAGTCCGTTCCACCAGACTGGAGGCAGTACAGGAGCCCACAAACTGCACCAGTCCTAGCACAGCTGCCTGTTGGTTAGCAGTTAGCAGCAAGCCTCCAGCGCTGGCCTTGCTGAAGATGAGCGATGCGAAGTGCAGCACGGCGAGGCAGCCGCACAGCTCCCGCGCCACTGTGATGATCAGGACTATGCGGAACGCGCGGAACGTACTGCGGTCTGTTACTGTGGATAAAAAAGTTTAATAAATATAGGTAAGTTTGTAAGGTACAATACCATGAGGAAGAATCGACACTGAGGGGAACCTAACCTAACCTAAGTTATTAACATTTTTTCAACAACAAATATTTTGCGAACACCTCCAGTTTTTATATTTGTCTTCTCTAATCTAACCTGTTTGACATATCTATGAATCTAACTGACACCGAACAAATTACGATTACTGGTTTACAGTGTTTTTTTTCGGTGCCGTAAAATCACCAATGACAACTCCCGCCCTAGGGTGAAACAGGAGATAATGTCAGATTCTTACTGACTAAAAAACCCACATAAAAATCGAATAATCAAATTCTGCAGACCCGATCCGTTCAAAGTTTAAGCTCGATGGAGTAACAGTACACACATATGAACATACAAACTTTCATCTTTACCTATAATACCTACAATGGGTCGTAGAGGCCCAGCAGGGTCGAAGTCTACTGGGGCCATGAACCAGCTTCTGAAAAGATGATCCGGCCCCGGTATGAAAGGCTAAGAAGGAACGGGGTTTTTTATGGTGGGCAAAAATCATCCAATGACGAATCCCGCTCTTGGGCGGAGCGGGAAACAGTGTCAGACTCTTACTGACAACCCACCCCGTTCTTCTTTGCACTTCGCACTGCGGCCAAGCCTTCCTATTCAAAAAGAGTCTCTGGTCCCCAGTTAGGCCAGTCATTAAAGCCTCAAACCCGAAAGAAATTAGTAACACGGTGAAATTTTGAGGGGTTTTTAAGGAAGGTGAAATAACTTACCGAGTGATTTTGCAGCGCTCTGGGGTGTACGGAAAGGGTTGAAAAGGGGTGAAAATGGTTTTTTGTTAATAACATTGTTAAAAAAATTAGTAACACGCTGCAAATTTAGAATTAGGTTGTTCTTACCGTTTTGTAACGTGTATTAAATTTGCAGCGTTTTGCAATGTACGGAACATTGTTTATTATTAAAAAACATTAAAATTTGTTAATAACAAGGGTAAAAAAAATAGTAACACGCTGCAAATTTGGAATAAGGTTGTTCTTACCAATTCGTACGGTCTATTAATTTTGCAGCGTTTAGCAACATACGGAACATTGTTTATAGTACAAAACAAAACTGTGTACAGTACAAAACGGTAAAAACAACTTAAATATAAATTTGCAGCGTTTTACTACTTTTTTTAGCTTTATTGTTAACAAATTTCATTGTTTTTTATTTATAAACAATGTTCCGTATGTTGCTAAACGCTGCAAAATTAATAGACGGTACGAATTGGTAAGAACAACCTAATTCCAAATTTGCAGCGTGTTACTATTTTTTTTACCCTTGTTATTAACAAATTTTAATGTTTTTTAATAATAAACAATGTTCCGTACATTGCAAAACGCTGCAAATTTAATACACGTTACAAAACGGTAAGAACAACCTAATTCTAAATTTGCAGCGTGTTACTAATTTTTTTAACAATGTTATTAACAAAAAACCATTTTCACCCCTTTTCAACCCTTTCCGTACACCCCAGAGCGCTGCAAAATCACTCGGTAAGTTATTTCACCTTCCTTAAAAACCCCTCAAAATTTCACCGTGTTACTAATTTCTTCCGGGTTTGAGGCTTTAATGACTGGCCTAAGTAGGGTTCGACCCTTTTGCAGAGTCAAGAAGGAACGGTGTGGGTTTTTTAATTAGTAAAAGTCTGACACTATCAAAATCAAAGGCGGGAGATGTCATATGATAATTTTCACTAACTACAAAAAAGAACCTATCTATACCAACACCATAACTTATTGTCCGGAAGCCCATCATAACGGCGTGTGCGTGTTAAAACAGCCATGGGAATGTACATAAAACGAGGCGCTACACTAACGCAGTGCCGCGGCTTCACTTGTTTATCTAAGTAGTCGTTTCAGAAACAACTTGGGAGGAAATGTTTTGATATTGGAGACGGCTTGGCGTACCTATTTAGATACCGCTAATGTTTGGTACAGCTACGGTAAATTTAGTAACTTTACTTACTTATCTTGTGTTAGCGGTAAACTCTAGCAATATAGGCATATTGCACTAAGGTAGGGGTGTTCAACAGTTACAAAATCAATATAACAATAAGAATAAAAGAAACAAAACTAGGGTTGTTAACTTTTATTAAAAGAAATTGAGTATATCTGCCCCCCCTAGCCAAGTTGATAATCTACAATAGATAACGGTAGTAAACTACTAATCAAATGTATGGGAAATAACTGCATTTCAACAAAATTAGTAGCCAAGTTCACATCATTTGAAATGACAGAATGAAATGTATTCGTTTCTACAATCATACCTGTGTATTCTACAACGGTACCTAGATGAATCAAAACTGAGTATAACGTTACAAGATTTATAAATATTTACATTATAAACACCAACACGACAACAAATACAAATCCAGGCAGATCATAGAAAGAAAGAAAAAGAAAAAATCAAAAAAGTCTATTTGCGCAAGAGTATGGCGCATAGGTACCATAAAAAAAAACGAGTAAGTAAATAATAAAAATATGCGACACACCCGCACAAAACGGCCGGTGCTCAGCAAAAGCTGGGGCTCATGTGTGAAACAGAGCTACAGCGCTGATTTTTGAGATATTTACCCTAAAACCTAAGTAAAAAAAAAACACCGGACTTCCATTGAAGGGCAAGTTCATTGCAGTCAAAAACGACCGATAGGTAAACAAAACGATTCGTTTTCTACAAAGCACAAGTGTTACTTAAAACAGGTTTCTCACAAACTTGAAAAAGGTCCGTTCTAACCCAAAAACCTATATTATAAGTTAGCCAAACACAGACGGTCATGTCGAGAGTATTAGTGGGGACAAACAACGTCTCTGGGCTGTTTGCCCTACGTCCCGTTACCGGTAGCGGCTGGTATCTTCGTTTGTTTATTGTTAGATGTTACTGTTCCCTTGAACACACATACAGTATAATGACTGGATCTAGGCAGACCTGTTGCTATGTTCGAAGATGTTATTTAAATTCCTCCGAGTAGTATTTACGTGATTTTTTATGGTAGTAAAAAATCATCAAAAAAAAATACGAATCGCGGAGCGGAAAACAGTGTCAGACACTTACTGACTACACAACCTATCCCATTCCTATGTTGCTATATATACCAGGGCCAGAGCCTTCCTTTCAGACACGAACCCTTGCCCTCAGTTGGCTTCGACCCTTCTGCAAGGTCCCTACGTACGACCCCACCCATGTTTGGATCAGTGCACTATTGTAATTTTATTTTTGATGTGCAATAAAGAATAAATCTATCTATCTATAACGGCCCTCCACGGGATTAAAACGATCTAAATATAGCGGTGTATACGTTATTATTTTTTTCAAAGTAAACACAATTCTAAAGATTTTTACTCATTACAAAAGGCAGATTATCATTTAATTTATTGAAATACACTATAATTAAGAATACAATAGACTTTATAAAATAATGTAAAATCATTAAAACTCTTAAAATTTAATTAATACAAAAAGCTTTCACGTCTACATTTAATAAGTAGGTACTACGCTTGCCGATAGATGGCGTTGATCATCAAGTGTACAAAGCTAGATCGCGCTATGGTTTCGTTACGCCACCCGGATATAAGCGGGCGAATGTTTCGGTTTTATTTATCCCGTAGGTAACACATACTTTTTTACTTACTTATCGTAAACGTAACAGTTGTACGCAATTTTTGGTAAATCAGTCATATAAGACTGATTTTATAAACCCTGTTTCTCATGTATCTACTCTGCCGGAATAGATAGGTAAATAAAAAAAAAATATGAAACATTGAAACAAGGTAGGTAAATAGTTAGGTACCGATCGACTCGACGTCCGAGTGTAGGTACGGGTAAGCAGTTATTGATAGGTTTAGGATCTGAATAGAAACCAAGCGTGCCATTTTTTGACTATCTGTTATGGCGTCACAATCACTATTTGAGATGGAAAAATCCCTCTCGCTCCAACCCCGCCTAGCCAGCACAGTTAACTATTTTTATATTTTGAACTGATGTCTGACTAGCGCTGTACACCGATGCAGACTGACCGCGAAAATGACCACTTTTGATTTTTGTACGTAAGCTAGGCACGCGAAGTAATTGCTCTTGCGTTATCTAGGTATATATCTGTGCCTTAACCTTTGCCAAACAGCTCAATAATCTACTTACCGAGAGTCTTGAGTATCTCGCTCAGTTTGCCTGACTTGCTCTGCTCCAGCTCGAGCAGTAAGTTCTGCAGCTCATTGTCCACGGTCGGCTCGGAGGGGTCTCGGCATCGCAGCCATGCTAATGCGTCACGAGCTTCCTGAGAGAAAGATAGAAGGTATTAGAAGATGATGTCTGAAATTAATATGTCATTGCTGACCAAATGCTGGTTAATATATTATTAGGTATCTATTATATATTTTGTTGCATACCTTTACACAAGTCATGCAAATATTTACGAGTATAAAAATAAGTGTATAATAGGTAGTCTTATCGCACAGGACAATTACTTACAGACAACGATGGACTGTATTTTTTTTATAAACTTATAAACAGGTCTTGCAACAACTTGAACCCAAAAGTGCCTAAACTACCTCTATTTTATTTAACAGTCCACTTACTATCCCACTTTAGAAAATCTTTGCTAAGGCTACCTCAAAAATCATCACCATCACCTTTTCAAGCACTAGGTACCTCGAATCAGTCTTCACAAACTTTAGAACAGGTTTCATTCCTTGTTTCTTTTCTTTTTTGCATCGCCGACTACACATGTAGCCAGTTAGAGTTAGTCTTATTTCCTGGATCTCTAACATTTACGTAGGTACATAAATAAACAATCTCCTCACCTCAACCTTCCCAGATTTCAGCAAATACGAGGGCGTCTCCGGCATAGTAGTGAACAGCACCAAATGCAGGATAGGCACGATCAGACACACCCAGAGCATCGCGTTATAGCTCAGGTATTCCCCCATCACGTACGCGAACAGATTGCCCAGGTTCTGCGACAGTACCACCAAGCTCCCAAGAATTCCCCTGATGGAATCCTCGCTGATCTCCTTGATGTAAAGTGGTGTTACTACGTAGGACCCACTCACGCCCAGACCGACGATGGCTCGGGCTGTTATTAGGGCCCATGTTTCTGTGGAGTACAGCTTTAGACCCCAACATGCCTGGAAAGATAGAGGTGGCATTAGTGACTCCGTCTCGTATATTTTTATTCGATGTGACTTGGGAAAGAAATAGATGAAAAAATTAACAAGTACAAACATAATTCAAATACTATCTATCTATCCTCTGATACGTCATCATCATTTCAGCCGAAAGATGTCCACCACAGGATCTGTATGTCTAGCTTCCATGCAACTCACACTAGGTCATCATCAGTCCCCCTTGTGTAAGACATTCCAACACTGAGTTTTCCGGTATACAGCCGCCACTCCAGAACCTTCCGGGCCCACTGACCACACTCTTCAGTTAAATAGGTATTATTTGACTGAGGTAGCAGGCTTGAAAACGAGCAAGGAAGAGAACCACAATTTTGCTACGTAAAACCGTTGATCTCAATTATAATTTATAGCCCCTCCATGATTGGAGGATTCAGCCGCATCTAGTTAGACAGGATACCGACCCCGGCCCTGATTAAAAATTGATTAAAAAAAACAACAAATTAGGTACAACAAGCCAACAGCCAAGGAGTGGAATTCCTTGCCGGAGTCAGTGTGTTCAGATAGCTACAATCCGGGAATCTTTAATTCAAGAGTGAATATGTAAGCGCGCTCCATCGTCGACTGCATCGTCGCTTTCCATCAGGTGAGATAGCGGTCAAGCGCGAGCCTATAATCAATAAAAATAAAAACAGAATCACTTACAGCCATAGAAAATGACGTCAGCATCAACGCGCTCTTCCTCCCGTAGTTATCCACAATATAGCCAAATAAGAAAACGGTGGGGGTCCCCACCATGTACACCACGGACGCCATCCAGGATATGGTGTCTGGGTGCACGGGGGCGGAGGCCGGGCTGTCCTCTGACATGAGGCGGGGGCCCATGGGGGAGATCCATCCGATTGCTGTGCCATATGAGAATACTGGTAGGACCACTGTAACAAAGATAATCTTGGTTTAATTAATAGGTTCAACAAGTGCGCCTGTGATAGAGGACTTGAAAGGGAATCGTTTAACTAGGTATGGACTTGTAAAGAGGAGGAAAAAAGCATGGGACAAACTGAAAAGATGAGTGTTTGGGTGAGAAATGAAAAGGAAGTCAGTGATAGCATTTTGGTGATAAGACGGTAGGTATGGTATTAGAAAACTAGTTTGTATTAATCGCACGTTAATTTAAATATAATTTGAGACATATTTTTTTTTTTTTACTTAATACATTTTTATTTACCGAATCAATAAAGTCATCGATACAACCCTAATGATGACTTAATTACTTTTTCCGAAAAACTAATTAAGTTCTAAATGCAAGCTGTATTTTAATGAGAATTCTAAAAATCATGAGATTTGGTAAATCCGACCGAACTCCAAGAATCCAAAAATCCTAAGATATGGTAACCCTTGACACCAGTATTAAGCGTATAGTCTATGCTTGACACCCCTCCCGTCCATTCAACGACGGGAGAAGCCATTGCTAAACTAATAAAAAAAAATTGCTCTTTATTAATTATAAAGCCAAACAAGGAAACGTTTCGATCGCCTTAACGGTAAACTACCTACTCTTAAATCAAATTAAATATTTTTATAACACATGGGGACTTATAAAACGTTACGTCAGAAGCGGTTTACGGTTAAGAAAAACCGGTAAGAAACACCATGGTAACTCTTTTTAAAAAAATGCTTTATATTACAATTTTCCGTATTACAGTATTAATAGATAATTTATATGTAAGGACGGTGTAGACCAGTCAATATTGTACCGAAGAGCACAATTTTTTTTTAAAGATGTGGGTCATATGATAGGAAGTAATCTAAGAATTTGCAAAGTCTACAGTGTTCTCACATTCACATTACAAATACGTACATTATACACACACACACACACATTACAAATACTTACACGTGTATTTACGCCACGGGGTCAAAAACGTGGAAAAAATTAAGTTCAAATTAAGAACAAACATTGATTTAGAGCACATGCTCTCCACGTGATAATGCTATGTATGTAAATTAAACATTAAAAAAAAACATAAAACAAATTAATTATCATTAAGTTTTAAGCTAAGCTAACAAAAGCGTGTACGTAGAGGTCGTTAACATAGTTTGAACTTTTCCTGTTATTTCGTCGTAATAATTAGGTATTTATAAAAAATCACTCATGTACAGTACAGCCGTCGGATCTTGGCGAGTCTGTTAAGCTCTGCGAATTTTAGGATTTGTGCACTCGGAAATAAATGGTTTTAAGAAATAAATTCAATTTGCAGTTGTAATTGCTGTTAAAAATGTTATTGACATTTAAATTCGCAGAGCGCAACTTCTATCCCGCCAAGACCCGACAGTTGTACTCAATGCCCGACGTATTCACTACTAGTTAGTAGGGTGGTAAAGACAACGAATTTCACTAAAGGATAGACTAAATATAGAAGAAGAAGTAGGGAAGAGAATGAGACGGACATAGCCAATGGAGATTCCTAGCGCGAAAATGAGATATACCTTAGATAAATCTTTCCCAACTCCTTCTCTACTTAATCCTTCCACCTCAAGTGGTCAAAGCTTGCAAACTTCATTTGTGGCACGGTAATATTACCGTGTCTGTAGCGAACAGACGTCCACTTCATCCATTTGAGCTTAGATCTGAAGCTTGACCAATTTTGGTCATACTTTTTTATCACTCACTGAGTCACCACTCAGGATATTCCAAAATTTCGCCTATTTCTAATGGTGTGAAACGGAGTCCAAGGATTGTATGGAAAAACATACAAACAAGTATCACGCATCCGAAGAGAAGCTAATAGGTACATTAGTACATTATGTTTATATGATAATATAAACATAATGTACTAATGTGTAAATTTAGCCAATTAAACAGTACCTACTACATTGTAGTAGATAGTAGAACATCTCTAGAACATCTCGACAAACAAAAACACTTTAATCAAGCGTGCGATCTACCATAGTCCAACTTTACAATTGTCCAGATTACAAACAAAGCAATTGATTTACCTACTAATCAATATTCAATTAGCCTTAGTAGCGAGCTTGACCCATCAATGGATACACGTGCACTTGACTTTGTGCCATGCATCATGTTAAATGTTAACTAGAGGACTGACCCTGATTGAGGAGTCAGGTACAAGGAACCGGAAGACGCAGATATGTGCCAATTTGTTGAAAACCTACTCTTTTTTTATCGATTTAAACTAGTGCTTAACTGCAATCCTACTTCATGGTAAGCAGTGATGCAATCGTTGATGATGAAGCGCTCTAGATTATTAAGAGCCAATCCCGAAGATACCTAAATTTTAATCAGCCAGGAAGACTGCAGCAGGCGAATTATTCGCTCCAGTCTTTCGATGTTCGTTTTAAACGAACGCTCGACGTGGCTTAACTCTTAGTTCGGACCGTGGAAGTTTTATTAACTTAATACTCGCTGTACGTCGGGTTGTTCAATGGTAGAAAGGAGACTTTGTTTACGCTGGGAAATCAGCAATTCCCGATGGAGGTGGACAAGCCCCGCCAGAAGCATTTTTTTTTTCAATAGCCGTTCCTGTCCCACTGATAGGCAAAGACCTTCCCCAAGAGGAGCAGGAGCATTACTTTGTGTAAATAATTTCATCACCACTGCTCCCACAACGGTAAAGGAAAACATCGTGAGATACCAGAAAATGTTAGAACCCCAAAAACCCCAAAAGTGATCTGAAGCCTCAGCTTTTGGCAATATGAAAACATTACAGCAGAACCGCGCAACGAAGGCAAAGAGGGAACAAGAGTGCGTTTTTAGTCAATAAAATTCTTCTTTTTTTTCGCTCGGCGATATAGCAACACAAAAAATAAAAAAAGCATCATCTCAAGGGAAGCCAGTTCATGCAGGGTCATTAATTGCCCCGCATCAATTGTGCGGTCCTCCATACATTGTCTCGTTGATTCATTTGATACGTCGCCGAACAGTCTCTCGACCATTCCAGATCCTGATTAATTTGCTGTCACTGACTTGAGAAGCGGTGTCTGTGATTATTGTTTTGTTTTCATTTGAAGACCAGCGCCAGCCAATATTTTTCTGTCTAGATTTTTTTAAATTTAAGCTTGGCTTGTCAGAATTAGCCTAAGCAATTCAGACGCGCACTCCCCGAAATGCAACCGGTAGAAAACCGACAAGTTAGCAACTCGGCGTCGATGCTCCAGACTTTGAGCCTCGACTCGACGAGTGCATCATTACCAATAATCATTTTGGCTCGACTCTAAATCGATTCAAGTGCATCAAGCTGGTCTCTGGCAGATACGTCCCAAAGATGAGAACATCCACGATCGAACTTGCGCTTAATAAAGTTTAAGCAGCTGTTCAGGCCAATCTGGCGTGAAGTATTATCTACCTTTGAATGATTCCCAGTTTTTTCGCAGCCAGTTGAAAACGCTCAACAACGCTCATGCTGGCTTCAATGTATATCCTAAAGTTGAAAGTTAATGTCATACTTACACCATGATATCCTTGGTGTAACAATGACATCAACTTTCAACTTACTTATGTATTAACGGCGATTATCGGTGGTTATGTATTCCCACTTTTGTGCGTAGACTCCATCTATGTACCAATGGCACAACACTGTACGTCTGCCAGAAAAAAAGCAAGGTATTTTTTGAATTAGGCCTTACTCTTTTAGCGTAAACATAGTAAGACGGAGTATCGATAGGTCATAGAGATGACCACACCAATTCAATTCAAATTAGAAGGCCAAGACCGGTGAGCTCATTTATGGGAACGTTCTGGACTAGACAAGTAAAGTTTCTGTTGCGATCTTACGTAGAGAATGCTAGAACGAACGAAACGAACAATAAAAATCAAACATCCTACTACTATTATAAAGGCGAAAGTTTGTAAGTATGGATGTATGGATGTATGGATGTTTGTTACTCTTTCACGTAAAAACTACTGAATGGATTTGAATGAAATTTGGCACAGGCATAGGATACACTCCGGAATAGCACATAGGCTACTTTTTATCCCGGAAACCCCAAACCCACGCGGGCGAAGCCGCGGGCAAAAGCTAGTCTATCATATAATCATTATTCGTTAACTAGGTACCTCTCATCAATATGATATTTGAAGGTTGAATAATATGTTATGAATTATTATCACTCGTCGTACGGGCCCCTATAGCTTGGGGGCCACGGATTCGGCGGCAGCTGTAACATAGCATCGATACAGTACGGCTGTCGGATCTTGGTGAGTCTGAAGTGAGGCTTTGCGAATATAAGCGCTTGAAAGCTCGTACTAAAGGTTTTAAAAAAATGCCAATAACAGTTTTTAACAGCAATAACAACTGCAAAATGCATTTATTTGTTTTTAAACCATTTATTTTTTTTACTACTTTATTTATTTATTTTACTTTAACAAAAACGGCTATCCACCAATTACATTAGTTAACGATATATTAGACTCATACACTCATCTCACAGAACTCCAGGCATACTGACATGATCGCCTTCCATTCGTCCGCAAACACATCACATTCAGGGTGCGTGTCCAAAAGAGTGTTGAGTGCAAAGAGAGTACGAGGGACAGGAGACTGCACGCGCAACAGTGTGACTACGAGTTATTAAGCGTTAAAATTTGCAGAACCTAACCTCAGACATTGTACAACTTGCTAGTTTTAATATATGTATGTATACCTGTATGTTTATTCTGTTTATATGTAGTCACACACAGGTAAATAATTAGTGACCGATAGGTAATTAAACATGTGATTGTAGTCATGATAACAAACAACTTTGCCGACTGTGAGAGCGCTTAAGAGGCTGGCGTTCGGGACAATTTATCCATACAAACGTAATACCAAAATCATTTGCAAGTCGAGCATATTTCAACCATATTATGGTGATAGATCTTTCTTTTTTAAAAAAGCTCTGGGAACCTACTCGTAGATAAATATTGTCTAAATCCAAATATCACCATAATATGGTTGAAATATGCTCGACTTGCAAATGATTTTGGTATTACGTTTGTATGGATAAATCGTCCCGAACCGGCCTCTTAAGTTTTAAAAGTTTTGTTAGACGACATAATGCCAATTAAGCGCTTTTTTATTTTGATTAACTTTTCAGTATTTTGGCAAATAGTTTCTATAAACGTGCTTGTCTATCGCAAGAATAAACATAAGTCGATGTATTCTACCCACATACATTTTGAGGTCTAATTTAAGGGTTGTTGCGTAAGCGGAACCCTGTCAAACTCAAACTCAAAATCGTTTATTTCAAATAGACCATTGACAGGCACTTTTGAAATGTCAAAATTGAAGCTAATTTGCACGTTCCAAGGCGTTGTGTTCCTGGAACTAAAGCAAGAAGGAACGGTGGGTTGTTTAGTCAAATTAGCTTCAATATTGACAATTCAAAAGTGGTAAATGGTCTATTTGAAATAAATTATTTTGAGTTAGAGAGAAGAAGTCTTCGCTGATTTTTCCCATTATAAAAAAAAACATAAATTTTTAGGTAAGCACTATTTGAAAAAGCTTTCGATAATATGTTTTTCACAGTGTCAAGATAATCTGTTTACTCGCACCTACAATAACATCATCCCCAAATCAAAGTCAACTGGATTTGCGGCTACTATTTACCTAGTGTCGCCCGTGTTATGATTCTAGGGCTACCAACTATAAATAATCTATTTTTCGTATTTGTATTATACCTACAAACATACTATGTATAATATACTATGTACTTTAAAACACTTTCCATATTTTGACTCTAATTTCAAATTAACCTTTCGAATACTGTAATTTGACTGGTCTAGTGGTTAATGGTCTTGACTGCTATGCTAAGGTCGTGGGTTCAATTCCCACCCAGGACAAATGTTTGTGTGATGGGCTCAATCATTGGTCTAGCACCCATAATGCAAGCTCTGCTTAGCTTGGGACTAGACTACGTTGTGTGACAATAAAAAAAAATAGAGACATAATATAGAGATAATAGGTGTACGAACGCCGGCCGAAACATTTATTTTTTGTGAGAGTTTTCAAGTGCTAAAATACCGCAGAGTTAACTTCAGTCTCGCCAAAATCCGGCACCCGTAATGTACTCTGTACATTTCTTCTAAAATAATTTGACAACCCTACATGTGGCCCCAAAGTTACGCGACATTTCTTACGAACTCGGGTCGGATAGAAGTCAAGAGGGTGTCCGTGGAAAACTACATCATATTTTTTTTATGGTGGGAAAAATCATCCAATGACAAATCCCGCACTCGGACGGAGCGGAAAGTAGTGTCAGGCTTTTACAGACTAAACGACCCACCACGTTCATTCTTTGCTTTAGTTCCATGGCCCTGGTGTTTAGCTTTCGCATCAACCTATGGCCCCAGGAGGCCGAGACCCTGCTGGGCCCCGTAGGGACTCACATACAGCAAAAGGGTTGAAGCCTACTGGGGCCCAGGGTCTGTTTCATACTACTAGTCTGTTTCATACTACTAGTCTGTTTCATACTACTACTATTTTGTGCACAGTCTACAGTGCGTTGCTGTAAAAGAGGACATTGGCAGATAGGAAGATGAAAGACAAAGTGATCCAATATGGTTTATTTATAATGGTCAAAAACTGTCTAATGAAGAATCCTTGGGCGGAGCGGGAAACAGTGTCTGACTCTTACTAAATACACTACCCCATTCCTTCTTTGCCCTTCGCACTGGGGACAAGGCTTCCTTTCAGAAAGAGACCCTGGGCCCCAATAGGCTTTAACCCTTTTGCAGAGTCCCTACGTCCAATAGGGTTCCGTTTTTGCCGGTTGAGGAACGGAACTAAAAATAATATAATGAAAAATACACAAAATCAAATCAAACAATCTAGGACAACGCGGTCAGACTAACATGGAAAGCGACTTTATTTAAATAAATATTAATGTACAAAAAAATTACGTACCTGTGTATATTTTTTGTCTAATAATATTTATGTACGACGACATAATTATCTATATACTTATGACAAAGCTTTTTCTACTCTGGTAAGTAAATGTTTTATTGTTTGTTCGGTAATCAGCCAAATCTACAACATTATTTTTACGAGTAGTATATATGCGAAAACCCAAACACGCGTGCAGAAGCACGTATAGAAATGTAAAGAATCTATGTACAAAATTTCATGAAATAACATGAAAAATCTCCAAGATTTTTTAACCGGTCAATGGAGCATTTATATTAGTTTATTTTTATACAACGCAACAGATTATTTTACTCTACTCCACTCTACCCTGAAAAGGATTAGCGAAATCGGTTCAGCTGTTGTCGAGTTTTGCGCTTACCAACACAATTTTCGATTAATTTTTATACTAATACAAGCTCTTCATGCAATCCATTTCACGCCCTCAACTGAACTATTGAAGGGTGCACGAGCTTGCGGAGGCCTACTGGGGCCTTAACCAGTTTCTGGAAAGGAAGCTCCGAAGGAAAGGAAAGGAGTGGATCGTTTAGTCAGTAAGAGTATGACACTATTTCCCGCGTCTGATGTCATTGGATCATTTTTCCAACCATAAAAAAAAAACTGAAGGATTAAAGTTTTAGAAGGTGTACAGCTCACATTGCTGTTTCTAGCTCGGCCGCTTGACGTTTTAATATGTCATGGTACCCCTGCAGGGGCAGTGGTGGCCGAGTGGTAACGGCCCCGACTTACGTGTTGTAGGTCGCGGGTTCAAACCCAGCCAGGCACATTACTTTGTGTAATTTATTTCATTACCACTGCTCTCAAAACGGTGAAGGAAAACGTGAGGAAACCGGCATGTCCTAGAACCAAAAAATTCGAAGACATGTGGCATCTACAAACCCGCACTGGGCCCGCATGGTGGATTACGGCCCATTCCCTCTCTTAGAGAGGAGGCCTGTGTCCCTGGAGTGGGAACATTAAAAGGCTGATGATGATGATGACCCCTGCAAGAACGATCCAAAACAACAGTGATCTCACATAACGATCACTATTCATTAAGCCGAGCCACGAGCCAAAGCATCGATAACTAATTGCTTTAGTTATTAAAACCTTAAGGTGTTGATGTTTAAAAATAACTGTTACACAACCGACGTGTTAATGGACTGTTTTCACTTTCACGATACGACATTATTGTGATGATAATGTCTTCATCATTATCTTCACCTATTAGGCTGTTAGCTTAGTAGTATGTCCCTTTAGCACTTTCAAATACTAATCTTTACATATGTTATTACCAGCTTTTGCCCGCGGCTTCGCCCGCGTGGTATTGGGGTTGGGGTTGGGGTTTCCGGGATAAAAAGTAGCCTATGTCCTATTCCGGAGTGTATCCTATGCCTGTGCCAAATTTCATCCATATCCGTCCAGCTGTTTTGGCGTGATTGAGTAACAAACATCCAAACATCGTAACTTTCGCATTTATAATATTAGTAAGATTATTAGTAAATTAGACGGTATTCTAAACTCAGCCTAAATTCCGATTCCGACTTCTGTTTCCTGATAGCTACAACTTAGGGGTCGTTAAGTCAAGAGTGACTAGGTTATGTCTACGCAAGCGTGTTCCATCGTAGGTCACATCATCGCTTACCATCGGGTGAGATTGTGGTCAAATGCGAGCCTATCTAGAATAAAAAAAAATGCTTGAAGACCCGCTTCTATAACCAGTATATTCTTTCCATCACGACTGCCAGTGCTCTGATGTGAACGCTCACGTTGAAAGCCATCTACTGGATGAAAACTACACAGAGAGCTATTTATTTATTTTAAACTAGCTTTTGCCCGCGGCTTCGCCCGCGTACATAAAATATAGCCTAGGTCACTCAGGAGTAAAGCAGCTTTCTATTGTTGCTAAAATTTTTCCAATCGGACCAGTAGTTCCAGAGATTACCTCCTACAAACAAAAAAATAAAAAAACAAAAAAACAAACTTTCCCTCTTTATTTTATTAGTGTACGACGACTCATTCACTAGTTAATACAAACAAAAAAAATAATAATTTGCAAATGACTAAAAATATGGTGAATTCGTCACTTACGGCATACAGCACTTACACTTAAAATAACTTAAAAAAGTTGGAATTACATAAATAATAAATTAAATTACATTGAAAATAATTAAAATGGGATTTTAATAAATAAAATTGAAAATTACATCGAAATGTCAGCAAAGTATTAAAGGTTGAATAAATTGAGATCCAGTTCTCAGTATGAATTACAATTATATAGTTCATATAAAAAAAAACAATGAAGTAAAATTAGGTTAGGGTACATTAAATATAATTGGAACAAATTGATTGTAGAAATATAATACACATATCGGTCACATTGAGAAAGCAGGAGGAACACATATTTGTCACCAAAAAGAAAACAGTATTTGATATGCGGTAATATATGAGTCCAACAAAAGTTAGATATGATCAGTAATTATTGCAACTAGCTTGGATATACCATTTAAATTGATTCAGACTGTTCGAAAATATATCTAAGTTATTAGTACGTGTGCTCAGCTTATTATAGCTACATAAACACTGGTATAAAGGAGCGGAACGACCAAGATTAGTTCTAGCTTTAGGCATTTCAAATGTTCTCGTGTTAAAATTCGATCTGTAATAGGTACGTCGGGGCACGATCGGACTGATTTCTGAAGCTAACTCCGGTACGTTACCCAAGTTGTGGAAAATTTTGTAAAAGCAAAACCAAATCAGAGTAGCCTCTCCGTTGCTCTAAGTCCTTGTCCAGAAGAACCGAATTCGTCGCGAAACGTTTCGCGCGAATTCATTCGCGCGCTATTGAGATACTAGGCACGAATACATCGCGTCCACAAGCATCGCGCGAATTCAAAATACGCGCGTAAATCGCGTGCATAACGCCAGACCCTCGACTCGCGCGTATTGCGCCCGAGTCGAGATACTAGGGACCCCTTGTTGCGTCCAGTTAAACGCGCGAACTCCGGCCGAGGGGACGTATCGGGAACAATGGAGCGCCAAAATTTTGCCTAAATGCTCGCGCGTTGGTACGCTCTATCTGGACGCAACGATCGCGCGTAATTCGCACGAGAGAATCGCGACGAGTTCGCCCGTTCTGGACAAGCCCTAAGGATTGCATCCGAAAATGACAGAGCCTTTGGGAATAATTAGCTTCGCGATCACAGATCTGTGATCTGTAACACAGGTATCTTGTAAACTTTTTTTTGGATGCGCTCTATTCTGTCAATATGGACACGATACGTTGGATTCCATACGGGAGATACGTATAAGCGTATTCCAGTATACTCCTCACTAGAGAGTTGTAGGAACCTTAAGGGTACTGATCGACTGGAAGTCCTTGCATGTTCTTTTGACAAAACCGGACATTTTGTTTGCCTTGGCTATGATGGTGTCAAAATGATTAACATAGGTTAGTTGGCTGTCAAGTTGGACACCCAAATCACGAATTTTTTGTGGTGGGAAAAATCATCCAATGACATATCCTAGAAAACCGAATAATAACGAAACTCAAATAGAGCTAATCAGGATATCTACCAAAGACTGTTAATGATAGATGGTAAAGCCCGAGTAGCGGCCAAAGACCGGAAGCAGAAATGTTTTATCGTTCGGTAGAAATGTAGGGATTCGCGAGAGAGAGAGGCTTAAGCTCAGCTGTGGACATCGTCTGGCGATGATGATGATGATGATGACGTTCCTTTCGTTAGTTAACTTGAATCAAAGGAACCAATTACAGTTCATCGAAACAAACTTATTGAAAGTATTGTTTTGTTCTCAGTATGCGTACAATGCGAAGGCCCTCACTCAGATTTTTCTTTGAAATTATTACGCATTTGTGTTTCGTTTAATTCGTCATTCGTACCTCGTACACGGTTTTACAGCTAGTTGTCAAAATGATTTCTTTGTTCGTGAACTTATGAAGGGCGAGACAATCAATTTTGCCTTTATCATTACATACGAGTAGTATAAAACAAAGTCGCTTCTTCCCTATGTATGCTTAAATCTTTAAAACTACGCAACGGATTTTGATGCCGCTTTTTTTAATAGATAGAGTGATTCAAGAGGAAAGTGTATATGTATAAATACATGCATAATATAATTATTTAATATCAGCATTGCACCCGTGCGTAGCTGGGGCGGGTCGCTAGTTTATTTATAAGAACTTCATGCAACACAAAGGTACATAGGCGGCTTTCGTTATACCAAGGTATATCTTACTACTATGATAGTCATGGAAAAGGAAGTGCACCTGTGTTTGCGTTCACACCAGTGGACTATAATAAACTCCCACTCCAGTGGCTATTCTCCGTTGAGATTAGCCGCCATGGCGGAAATCGATCAGGTGGAATATTATATTACTTTGGTACTTTTAACATGGCGTATGGCAAAAGTTATTGCTAAAAGAAAACATATTTGCACAAGAAAATTTTAGGGATAATGATTTAGCATATTTTTAAATCTCCCAACTTAGTACAGTTTATGCAGCATGAAACGTAATAACCATTCTTTTCAAGAAATATAGAATATAAGAAATCGGTTTTAGAAATCTCTGTATCTATCTATATAATCTTCTAACTTTGATCAACAATTATAAGTTTTAACGTAAATCCCACTTTTTTTTGGGAGTCGTCAACGTACTCCTCAAACAAGTTATTCATTGATATTATGGGCATAAGTATTTAAAATACGAACATACACCTTCAGTTTGGATACCACGTGGACCAAGTTTTGTAATAATTTTGGAAGAGGACTTAACAAGCTCCCCCTGTGGGATGCCAAAACTCCCCTCGTATTTGCTTCATAAGCTTTTTAAAAATTTGTCTTATCTTGTTTTATTTGGTCTTATTATGAATAATGAGCTTACTTATTCTCACATCTACTTCCAACTACCCATAACTTGATAACAAGTTTAAGTTATACATGGAGTCAAAAGCCTAGTACAGTTCCTAAAATATTGATTACACTAAACTAAAGTGCTAGAAACAAAATATATGTATGGATTTCCCTAATCGTAGCGCAGAAATATAGCTCCCTACACAATTAAGATAAAATGTACATAAGTAAGGTCTATTTTGAAAACAATAGGCTTGTTTTCAATCAGTTTGTAGGGCACACCAATAAATATCTGGGACAGATAAGTCGTTGCACTTGTTTAAGTTTTCAGTGACTAGAAACCCAATTATGAGTGTTTAGACAAGTGGGTTCTGCCATAAGTAACAAAAATCTTTCATAAAAATGCATTTAGTAAAAAAAATATTTCAAACATACTCTAGAATTATATTTATACGAGTAGAAACTGATTAACTGGCATATTAACACATCGCCGAAACTGCTGGGATTAAAACGTGAAAATTTTCAAAAAGGTTTCCTTTCATAGAGCAGGCGAGTACTAAGAAGGATTTTTTTTAAATTCATCCTTGAAAAGTAAGAAACGGGGATCCAAAATTAGTACGAAGGAACCAACTTTAACATGAGTGGAGTCGCTGGCAGAAGCTAGTGTAATCACATATCTTTGTATAATGATATATTATAATTATACCTAAGTAATTATTTTCCCCCTTAACAACAAAAAACAATTTCCACAGTGTGCTATGCTTAGGAGCCTTTGAACCTCGAATGACTCGACTACCTTTATTCGAACTAAAGCAACTTCTTTCATATAACGTGAACACTTTTTTTACCTGCCTCTATAAATACTAAAACTTTCTTTTTTCCTGGAACAGCACAGATTGCAGGAAGCGGCCTAAGATTGCTGCCTACGAGCACAACCATAGTTATTATAAACACATTATGTCACCAGCAATTAACGGTACCCATTTTAAAACTCTGAGAAAAGTTATTTTTATTGAAATGTGTATATTTCTGCATTTGATCTACTTATTTTGAACAGAATTTGGACATGGAGATGGTTCTAAGGCCAAAATCATACCGAACGAAAGTGCTTTTCGCAGGAGATATTATCTATAGTCAACAAGTGTGCGCACCAAGTTGCTTAAAAAGTTAAATACAATATGGCCGTTCTAACTTGCCGAGCACCATTGTCATCATCAGCTTTATAATGTTTCCACTGCAGGGACACCGGCCTCCTCTCTAGGAGAGGGAATGGGCCGTAACCCACCACGCGGGCCCAGTGCGGATTGGTGGATGTCACATGTCTTCGATTTTTTGGTTCTAGGACATGCCGTTTTCCTCAAAATGTTTTCCTTCACCGTTTTGAGAGCAGTGTTGATGATATAAATTACACAAAGTCCACCTGGCTGGGTTTGAACCCGCGACCTAACTCGTAAGTCAGGGCCGTTGCCACTCGGCCACCACTGCTCTCTGTATGCCACACAAATATTAATCCGTGCGAGAATCGAATTAGCGACACACAGTAACGCAGTTCATCGCTCAACCACTGAGTCAACGATGTCGTCGATTCATTCAGTCATGATGATACATTTGAATCAAAATAAAGTTTAGCGTATTGAAACTGGTTGATCTGTAACACAATGGTGATCTGGAAAATTACAATCTTTTGATTCAATATTTTCTCGAACGTTCATTTCAATATTTGTATACCACTTCAACGTTTCAGCGTAATTTGCTTTGTATTTAATTTTTTTAATTCAATTTGGGAGTGGTGACTGAGTACTGCTGACAACATCACTGATAACTTCGTGAGAAAACCGACATGTCCTAGAACCAAAAAATTAAAGACATGTGACATCCACCAATACGCACTGGGCCCGCGTGATAGATTATGGCCCATTCCCTCTCCTAGAGAGGAGGCCTGTGTCACAGCAGTGGGAACTTAAAAAAAAGGCTGATGATGATGATGACAGCCCACAGATAATTATTCGGGATCTGGGTCCCTGTAGTTTGGTAACGCACTCACGACGTAGTAAATTCCTAGTATGTGACAGCCTTTTTTTTAAATAAGACGAAAAAGCCGACAATTTCCATAAAACCGACCGCAAAAAAAACTACTAAAAATATCGAAAAAGGGCAAAATTTAAATTTTTCATATTCAACCTGTTTATTATCTCTACCTCTTATAGGCACTCATTAAATGGTTTTTCGCGTCAGTGCAGAAAAGTTTGCGAGCTTTCTCCCACCACAATTGATTGTATATACCATAGCAGGCGTATGGGCACTGGGCTATTCCCAATAGGATCAAACCCCGTTTATTTATTTTTTGTAAGTGTATGTAAAAACTTCTTTTGATACACGTAGAAATTTGTCACCGCAGCACTTAGCTCTATAACACCCTTACTCGATTCGGGCGAATTCCACCTCGGTCGCAATGAAAAACTTTCAACACTTGTACAAAAATGTACTATTTGTTGTTGTATTGTATTGTATTTTGGGCTGGTATCTACAACTCCACGACTAAGGCGCGTATTTGGTGTATTTATTGTTTATTGTCTTGGGTATTTTTAATCTATAAGTATTCGTAAAGTCTCGTACTTTTCCGCACGTCTCCAGATTGTCCGCGGATTATCAACAATCACACAAAGTTGGCGAGTTATCGTAAAATAACTTTCCCATAGGTGTCATATTTACAAAACATTTAACGTAATGTCAGATTGTCCGTTTATGTAGTATTAAACAAATTCTTGTAATGTTTCCATGTATGATGTGTTTCAGAATAACTTTTTATGCAGTCATCTACATTACTGGTTCTTTCCTTTGTAAAGCTTTTTCTTTATGGTAAGAAAAATCATCTAATGACGAATCCCGCCCTTGGGCGAACCGGGAGATAGTGTCAGACTTAAGAGTCGACTAAACGACCCACCCCATTCCTTCTTAGCCTTCATACCAGAATCGGACCTTCAGTAGGCTTCGGCCGTGCAATTGGGCCTTTTCATTTGCTGACAACTCCTTGAGGCGCGCGGGAACAGGGCGCGCCGTCGACGACTGGCTTGGTCCGGACTGATAACACCGACACCCAGTGCGAGTGCGGTGCTCCAGACCTAACATTGTCCCTCCTATTAGAGTGCCCAAAATATCCATACAAATGCACCCTGGAGGCCCTAAAAACAAGCTATAATCGTGGCAACCTACTGGGCACAAAAACTTTGAGGGAAACGGAATCCATCGATTCGAGAAGAAAAATAAGAAGTTTTCTTTTTAATCGTTAAACGAAAAGGAGGAGGTTCTCAATCCGACCTAATTGTCTTTTTGTATCTTATTCAGTGATTTTTTTTTTATGGTAGGTGAAAATCATCCAATGACGAAACCCGCTCTTGGGCGGAGCGGGAGACAAGTGTCAGACTCTTACTGACTAAAAAACCTACCCCGTACCTTCCTTGCCTTATTCCTGGAGTCGAGGTAACAGTTTTCACCACCCTCTAGGCTCCAGGAGGCTTCGACCCTGAAGGGCCCCTGTAATCTTATTCAGTGATATATTCACTAAAGGTACCTAAACTGATTTTGACAATTCAGTTTTTATTTCGAAGAGATGGTCTGCCAGGTGGTCCTATTTAAATATTGTGAAGATCTCATGAAGAACTTCGGAGACAGAACATGGAACACAAACAATAACATAAATGATAGCAAATCTTCTAAGTTCATTGCCATCTTATATGTCAATTTAGTATGAAAACCATTTCATAACAAAATAATACACATTAAAAAAAACTCTTGTTGCAACAAAAAACGCACACTAAATACGCATTTAAATAAATTCGACAAAACTAAGCATTTACACTACAATAACAAACAATAAAAAATAAATCAAATAACGAAAATAACACGTGTAATGGTGAAAAGGCATAATAACTATACATAAAAATAAAATAAAGAAAACATTAAACTAAGTAAGGAACATAAAAAATGGCACTTATGGGGTAGTTACTTAGAAAAATGAACAACGTACAATATGTACGATTGATGCAATGGTTGCGTGGCTGGCTGCTGCGCTTTGTATTACAGGTTCGATTTCCACATGAGACTAATTTTTTTACGGCCTACATATAGTTCCGGATTTTCAACAACTGATAGAGCACCTAATTTGAGCTCATCAAAGATTGTAGAGCACCTAATTTGATTTTTTTGACAAAACCGTCAATCTTATAGAATACTACATTTTGATACAAAAGTAAACACTACATTTTGACATAAAGTTTGTCATTGCGACCGAGGTGGAATTCGCACGAGACGTGGACGAGTTTGTCATGGAGCCGAGGGCTGGTTATGCAATTGTTTCGGAAAAAAATATGATTTCCTTTTAACGAAAAGCCTTATTTATTTTATAAAAATCGATTCATTTTGATTTACATTTAAAGACAAGCCTTTTAAAAAAAAATATTTATGGTACACTAGTTGACCCCCGCGGTTTCACCGGCATCTATATTTACTGCCCTGCTTCCATAGTTTGCAGCGTAATGTTATATAGCCTTCCTCGATAAATGAGCTAACATAGAAAGATTTTTTTTCAAATTGTACCAGTAGTTCTTAAGATTAGCGCGTTAAATCAAACTCTTTAGTTTTACAATATTTGTATAGATATCTAATGATGATTTTTCAGCATTCAAAATTAACCATGCAACAAAATAAAGATAAAAAAATATAAACATAAAACTTAAATATAAGGATTACATTTTGGTTCTGATTTTCTGTTTCTAGATTTTACCTATTTTCATTTCAATTTTTTTTATAAGTCCTTGTAATTAAAGTTTTCATTATTATTGAAGAACTTAGTTTGACTGCATTTTGTTTAATACTAACTTAAAAAGGTATGGCAAAAAAGTATACATGACTGAAAAGATTTTTTTTGTTGTTATATCTGAAGTTAAATTAAGAAATCATGTACACTAACTCTTCTTGATTTTTTATAACCAATTAGTTAATTTAAATAAGTTAGAGATTAAGTAAAGTTGCACTTATTTCAATCAGGGACCAAGGGTTAACAAAAAAAAAATATTAAAAAAAAAACTTACTCAAAACAGCAATAACAATCTGGTTGAATTTGCTCCCTTCCGCACAATATTTCTTCATTGTGTATTTCAACATTTTTACTAGTTTTTTTTAACTAGCCACTATGTCTTTCGAAAATGCACAAATGACAAAGCGCGAGCACCCGCTCTCCACCCGGTACTGGAGCCGAATGGCCGACAGTCGGGTTCGAGCCAACCAGCCAGTGTTTGTACAAACAGTAATCTCACCTCTCAAGTCGAAGCCAGCCTTGGGTAGGTGCTGTAAGATTTAAGGCAATGCTTGTGACTTGAACGACAATAAAAAAAAACCAATAAAGTGAAGTAATAAATAATAAAACTAAATTGAAAAAAAAAAATAGATTTTCGGTAGTGCAGCTGACTGAAGAGATTTTTTACGTTTTTTCGAGGTTCTCCTCTATGAAATTTTCCCCCAAACAAAATAGTTATTTTAATTAAGTAATTACTATTTTTATTACGATTGAATTGTAATATTTGGTGCGGTGTTTCCAACGCCGGATTTAGACTTCGGCAGCCTATAGGCAGAGCATGTGTTAGAGGCCCTCAAATCGTTTGTGGTTAACTGTTGATTTCTATTAAGGTCAAGGTAAAGAAGTGAGCAACTAAATAAGTTGACTAAAACAAAATTTATTTAAAATTAAACCAGTGGGTATTTTTTCTTATGGTGGGAATACCTAATGACAAATCCCGCTCTTGGGCGGAGCAGGAAACAATGTCAGACTCTTACTGACTAAACAGCCTTCCTGACCTTCATACACGGGTCGGACCTTCCTTTCAAAAACAGGACCGGGGCCCTAGTAAGCTTTGGCCCTACTGTTGGGCCTCTGCATTTGCTGACAACTTCTTGAGGCGCGCGGGAGACAGAGCCCGCCGTCGGCGACTTGGCTTGGTCCGGAGTGTTACCAGACGACCGGACGGCGAGCTACCCATTGCTCGCCGTTCGCTAGCCTGCACCTACGGTGGCCAGAAATCAAGAGGAATCCCGGCAGCGTCTGGGGCTCGTGCGCCGTTGCCTTATGCGGTCCGCCTCCTACCCCGTCTACTAAGGCTTGCAGTCTCGATACATTTTCGAGTCCCGGGACTAAAAAATCAAGACTCTTGTTAGTCCCGGGACTCCCGGGAAAATCGAGACTTTCGAGACTTTTGAGTAAGATTTATTTTCAAAGGGTATTTATTTAGATAATCAATACAAAATTATTATGAAGTACTTTATTAAGTATTACAAACTTGATTTTCTTGTTTCGTCTTTATAATCAAACTGGCTGCCAGCGAGTCACGTGATTCACTGATAAATTAGTATTTTAATGTAGGAAGAATTTTTAATATCGATACAATACTGTTTTTATTTTAATCATTACAAACAAAAATACTAACTAAAAATACAATTTAATCTTCGTTATATTACGTTATTTTAGACATAATAGCGATTATACGTTTAATTTTTCATTTTTGAAATGGGTACGTAAAAAACATAGAGCATTTAGAGTATTTTCAGAAAGAGAGGATCTTATTTTATTGCAGAAATAGCCTGCGTTAGAAAAAGCCCTCTCTGCTTCTACGCTCGTAGGCGGAATAGATAATAAATAATTATAACAACGGCTTAAATATTTTCCTCTGTCGCCACCATTTTCTAAAAAAGCCTTTTCGACGTGTAAAATTGTTTGCAAATCGTGCGCAGTAGGTATACATGGAGGTATCATTATTTTCTTGGTTGTTCTGAGCTTTCAATAAACTACCAAGTTGATGTTCTAGCTCTTCTTTTACTGTTAAGTCAGGGAGCTCCGGGAGCGTCATGGTATTTTCTTGACTACAACCATCAGATGGGTTATCAATCGTAGATTTGTTTAGCCTTTCATATAATAACTTTAAAGACAATGTGACTTCGTCATTAGTTAGAGAAACACTTTGGGATCGAGTTTCCTATCAAAAAAATGTATAGGATTGTGCAAATATTGTAAAATACTAGCCTCGATTAACCTATTTTCTAGAAAACGGGTACGCAGTGAATTAGCGAGGCTTACACTTAGAGAACTTTTTTTGGAAGTCTAATTTTTGTAAGCAGAAATTTAAAGCAGTATCTGCTGTTAAAAGCGTAGCATCGCGCCTACACAGTGCTTCCAATGTCACTTTAACAATACCAAGTAAATTGGAAATAGCTTCAAGTGTCGTATACTCAGATTCAGTAAAGTCTATTCCAGATCCAACGTCTATCAAAGCTTTTCGAACACATATCTTTATTTTAAGGAAACGTTCCAGCATATCTGCTAAACTGGACCATCTTGTCTTACAATTAATTATTAATTTTAGTTCTTTGTGGAAGTCTACGTATTTTTTCAGTACAGCTTGTTTCGTTGGTGATTTCCTAAACAACTTTGCTACTTTTCTTACTTTATTAATTACATGTTCATAAACAATATCTTCACGTTTTGGTGGCTTGCTACTCACAATTATCTCAAAACTTCCATTGTCATCTTTTTCATCATTGTCCTCATCGTCATCGCCATCTTCGTCATTTTTCTGTGGCATATCTTCGTCTATTTCTCCTCCTTTAGTCTTTTTGTAAAGAACATCTAATATCGCTAATTGAATACTATGGGCTAAACACTTTTGGTGATAAGCGTTGACTACCTTTCCCACTTTTTTCATTACAGTGCAATCATCTGTTGTCGAACTAATTACTTCACTGTCTAAGTGAACACCACATTTCAACAAATGTTCTTTTAATAAAGTTACACACAAATCAGCAGGCATACTTCCAGATATCTTAACAAGTCCTAAGTTTTTATATTTCATTCCATCAAAAAATGGTGAATGTATGTTTACATTCATGTGTCTCTTATTTTGAGTTGAAGTCCACTCGTCTAAAATACTACTAAATCTTACACCAGTTGCTTTCAATTTCTTTATTTCGCCCTACATTTGAAATTTTACGTAGTCGGCTTGTTTTTTAACCATTTTTGATATGGAATTCACAGAGGAAGGTAATTTATATTTTGATTGTTCAAATTTTAATTATACATATTTGACGTAAGTGTCGAAAAGTCTCGTTAGTCTCGGGACTGCAAGTGTAAGTCTCGAATCTCGAAAATGCGAAAAAATCGTCGAGACTCTCGATACTTTTGAGACCGAGACTCCCGGGATGCAAGCCCTACCGTCTACCTACAAGCTAAATTATTTTTAGTCTGATTTTCACATTGTTTCATACTATGTAGTGATATACCAACGACGTGATATTTTCATCACCATCCAATAGAGGTTATCATTACGATCATTTACGTCATAGACGACCGACATAGGCCTCAAATTCACTATTTATGCAAAAATCTAATTTATGGTGTAAAGTCACGTACATCGGCACATCACGTGTCTAAGTGTCTATGAGCTATCATAGTTTAACTTAAGATAGATAAGATATATTCATAGCTAATAAGCATATATTGTCACATACAAATCTTGTATACACTGTTAAATTTTAGATAATCGGTTTAATACCGGTGGCGATCGATCCAATTCATCACAAACAAAACACTATCGATTTTAAAAAATAAAATAAAGTACACTTCTACTTCCTTTCCTTAACTCGTATTAATATTCGCATGTATGAAATTAATTTCTTAAGGTAAACGTGACAATGACCATGTGTAGGTGTCGGTCTACCTACAGGTCATAGAACTCGCCCAGCTGACGTTTACTTAAAGAATTTTTTTATGCGTAAATTAATTCAAGTTTTAAAAAATTACTTTGTCTTTTAATTTTATCTTTACAATTAGAGTTTCATGTACCGAATTGACACTGTACGGGATTAAAACGATCAAATTTTAACGATGTATGTATATACGAATAAATGTGACCAATCAAATTAGTAGGTATAATTAAGATGTATTAGTTTTCACTAGTCCATTGATCTAGTGGTTAGTGGCCCTGATTGCTATACCGGAGGTCGTGGATTCGATTCCCACCCAGTATTTGTGTGATGAGCACGATCATTTGTTCTGTGTCTGAGTGTAATGTTTACCAGTTATCTACGTCGTAGTTTCTTGAGCCTATTCAGAATCGCAGTCTCCAAATTTTTTTTGGTAGGTCTTCATCCAACGACAACTCCCGCCCTTGGGTCGATTAGAATATAGTGTCAGACTCTTACTGATTAAAAGCCCACCCCGTTCCTTCTTTGCCTTTCATACCAGGGCCGAGCCTTCCATTCAGAAGTAGACCCCTTCGGTTTGCTGACAACTGAAGGAAAACTTAGGTCATAACCGGACGATCAGACTGCGAGCTACCCATTGCTCGCCGTAAGCAAGTCCACGCCTACGGTGCCTGAAAATCGGGATCAGGTTTCCGGCCTTATTGGAATTATTGCCTAGTCAATAAGTTAGTAAGATAGTTGCAATCTTTCATTAAACTGATGCCAAACCGTTTTTTTTTTTGCTACGGGAACTCATCAAATGACTTCTCCCGCTCTAGGTAGGGACGAGAGGGCGGGTTAGACTTGTACTGGCTAAAATCCACTTGTTTTCATTAATTTTCCTTTTGCGTTCTGGGGCCATGATAACTCGTTCAAACGTTTGAAGCGGTGAGAATCTAGTAATTTGACGCTGATATATTTCATGCATCAAATCAAATCAAAATAATTTTTAGTTTACATAGGCTTACATGCGCACTTATAAAACGTCAGAAGCTAGTGCACGTTTTCTCGCACGACATTTTAACACGTCATGATGAGGACTTTTTAGGAGAAAAACATTAAATATCCTCTCTTGCTCTGGATGGAACTAGGAGTGTCAAACTCTTACAGACTAAAACGCACCTGTGTGCCTTCAATAGCCCTTTGCGATTCTGGACGTCTTTCGAAAAATCCCACAGGTGTTTTGGTGGCATTTCGACTCTTGCGTGAGATACCGAGCTTCCCATTACTCATTATGCACTCCTCAAGGAGTTGTCAGCAAACTGTAGGGACCCTTCAGGGTTGAAGCCTTTTGGAGCCGAGGGCTGGTGCGAAAGTGTTATACCGGGGCTCTAGGAATAAGGAAAGGGAGGAACAGGGTAGGTCCTTTAGTCAGTAAGAGTCTGACACTGTTTCCCACTCCGCCCACGAGCGGGACTCGTCATTGGATGATTTTACCTACCATAAAAAAAACTCATTATGCACTGATGAAATACTGTAAGACGGGCCTAATGCCGCAGGCATTTTCTGCCAGTTGACCTTCCCAAGTCGTCGACGGCCCGTAGGGACCCTGCAGAGTAGTCCAAGCCAACAGAGGCCCAGGGCCTTTTTCTGAAATTAAGGCTTGGCCCCAGTGCGAAAGGTAAATAAGGAACGTTATCGGCTGTTTAGTCAGTAAGAGTCTGACACAGTTTCCCGCTCCGCTCAAGGGCGGGATTTGTTATTGTGTGATTTTTGCCCACCATAAAAAAAAAATCTTAGGGTGACGCTGAGATTATTGGTGTGCTATTTGTAAGTACAGAACTAACTAAAAAGATGTAATTTAAACTTACTTAGATATAAGTGGTTTGGCGCCACCATTAAGTACACCCAGCTGGGTCGAAGCCTCCTGGGACCAAGTGTTGATGCGAAAGTTTATTAACAAGGCCCTGGGGTCAAGGCAAGCAAGGAACTGGGTAGATTGTTTATTCAGTAAGAGTCTGACATTGTTTCCCGCGCCACCCAAGAGTGGGATTTGTCATTAGATGATTTTTACCTACCAAAAAAAACATTAGGCACACAGAATCCTGCGCAACCTATTCTGCCTAACCTACCTAAAAATAAAGCGTGAGACACAAGACCTAACTAGAACCTTTTTTCTAATTATAGTCCTAAGTGTTGCCAGTTAAAAATAGATCGGATCGCGTGCAAAAACGCGACGAAGGCGCAGGCGCCTAGATATTCATGCTTGGCGCCGATAAATTATCGCAGAGATTTCACATAACTTACAACAGATGGCGCTTTATAGCGGTACCGATGTATCAACGGTACTTTTATCATAGATTTATTTCTTTATTTATTTATTAAGGGGAAAAACAAATAGTGACACATTACAAATTGTAAAAAAATTAATTACAAAACAATATCTATGGTTAAATGCGTAACTAACGACGCTTTTCACGGAAAACACAAACTTAAATTTGCAAAGTATGTGATTTAAAACTAAAACCTACACTACTACAACATTTAATAAATAAATATTATAGCTTTGCATGGTTTTTAGAAATCTTTTGAATTCTCGGCTTTTGACTATTATAATATACGTGTAGGTATTATACCTTAAACTCGTACGACGACGACGACGTATATTTAAATCTTTCTCATAAATCATTTTGTTGATGAAATTCATAAGACAATCCGTTCAGTAGTTTTTGAATTTATGTAATAGCTGCTTTCTGAAACTTTACTCACAATAATTTCAGTCTAAAGAAGTCCACAAATCTCACTCCCCACCAAAGAGCGTCCAACAACAATTTCAATTCCCACCGTTAGAAGTGAGAGGTGTCACAACTTAGTCAAGTTAGTCACAATTCTAATAAAAGAACGTCTATTTCCGTTCCAGGAATCAGTTAACCTCAGAGTATGCCTCGGACTATGCAGACAAGGTAGGCTCACAGATTAGTGAATTGTGGATAACCCATTCTCTCCGACAAAATCTATGAAAATATTTCTTTTTCCTTAACCCTTCGGACGCCAGACAAGTATTGACCCCCTTTCTTAAAATAAACAAATAAATCGCCAAAAAAAAAAAATAAGTAGGTAAGTAAAAAAAAAAAACATTATATTTTTATAGAAAAATAATCATTACATAGTATAAGACAAAGTCGCTTCCTATCCCTATGGATGCTTAAATCTTTAACACTGCGCAATGGATTTTATTTATTTATTTAAACTTTATGGCCCATTCCCTCTCCTAGAGAGGAGTGTGCTGTGTCCCAGCAGTGGGAACATTGAAAGGCTGATGATGATGATGATTTAAACTTCATGTACAGTAGTGGTACATAGGCGAATTTTATGCTGATTTTGATGGTTTTGTTTCTATTTTTTGGTTCTTGGATTTTTTTATAGCAAGGTTTCAATGAGAATAGAATAGCTTTAATAGCGGCAAAAAACTCATCAAAACGAATGACACAAGCCAAAACTCGATGGGGTTGTCGTTTAATTACAAAGTTACTCCACAATCCAATCAAATCAAAATGGTTTTTATTTCATATCTAGGCCTACATGGGTACTTATAAACCGTCAGAAGCTAGTGCACGGTTCCAAATTGGTCGTTTTCTATGGAGAAGTACCGGCAAGAAATTCCATGGCATCCGCCTTCCGGTTCCATCATCAGATCAATTCCACGACATAGTAATTTTACATTGTCATCTGATTGGCACATGCATGCAAAATTTCAGCTCAATCGATAACCGTTAGGTGGATCAAAAATTCACAAGATTTGATCACAAACTTCGGGACTGGTGATATGAAACTAAACAATTATTGTAAAACGTATATTGACATTTGGTTTGCCATTCAACTTTTCCAAAACTCCAAGAGTTTAACTACTTTAACGGTTGATAAAAGCAAGACTACCCTCTAAAATACTGCATTTTGTAACAAATGCAGAATAGTACATTTTGATACAAGTGCAGGAAGTTTGTCATTGCGACCGAGGCGAAATTCGCACGAGCCGTAGGCGAGTGTGTTATGGAGCCGAGGGCTGCAATGACAAATCTGCACGTGTGTCAAACGACGTTTTTCAATACACTTACGAACATATAACACTTATAATACACTTACTTTCTTTTAAAATTACGACGCATATTTGTTAATTTCTTACTGAAGAAAAGTTTCCAAAGTTGCCGTACATTTTAGATTTAGATTGCAACAAACTATAGTAAAGCACAATATCTGACGGCAGCGGCTAATTGTCTAAAAAAATCTTTTATATCTTACATTCAACATATTTTTCACAACTACCAATAAATAAGTTACTTATTTATGACTATTATTTATAGACTTTTCCCGCGCTTATTCTTTGCAGGATGAAAAAGAAGCAAAGACATCAAACCGTTATACATCCTACTTAATATTAAGAATAGAAATTCAAATATTTTTGAATTTAGAACACAGATAAATGTTAATTTGTTGTTAATAACAAATTATTGCATAAATAATCATATTTATTTATTATATTCTGTTAAAAACACGATTTAAATTTTAATTAAATATTAAAACCTTAAAAATCTGCACCTCTTTGCTTTAAAAAAAAATTAATTACGCTTGACCGTGACGATAAGGAGGAAAAAAAAAGCCCTTGGTATGATAAATGAATCAAAAGCACGCGGGTGATATACGTGTCATGTCGAACCTAATTATAGTGCGATAAGTGGCAGTTTTCAAGTAAGTGTATTGAAAAATATTAGTCGTTATGACTGAGGTATAATTTTCATAAGCCGTAGACGAGAGTCACATATTTGCACGTGTATCAAACGTTGCGCGTCTCGTGGTGGTCGACACATGCACAGCCTGATAGTTTTTTGAGATATGCTGTTGTCAAGTTAAGTGGTCCATTCATAGCAACTTACCCCTACGATGTAAATGTAAATGTTTCTGCACTAGTTTCGAAAAGTCAATCGCGTGTTTAAAAACGGGTTTTTTCGAGCACAATTCCTTGTAAGCTCCACGTTTGTACATCTGTGGGTTACCTATATCCGAGTGAGCCTGCTTGCCATGTCCGAGCTGTCGCCCTAATGCTCGTCACACGACGGTGCTTCGCCGTAAGATTACGATGCTTCGCGTGAGCTAATTAGTTTAAATATAGTTTGCGCCGGCAAGGGAATAGCGATACTGGCTTTTGACGCAAGTCTGCCTGGATAATAAAGGTTCTTTTGATGACATTGGTACGTTTATCAAGTGATGGCACTTTTTAAGCCTGATAAAGCATTAGTAGTCATTGGCTCTCTTACGATGCCTACTGGGGCCCCGGTTCAGTTTCTGAAAGGAAGATTCGACCCTGGTATAAGGGCTAAATAGGAATGGGGTGGGTCGTTTAGTGAGTAAGAGTCTGACACTGTTTTGCGCCCAAGGGTGGGATTCGTCATCAGATGATTTTCCCACCATAAAAAAGTAAAGAAAAAGGGCAGAGAAATAGTGATAAGGTTTTATACATTTTATTAAATGGCTATGCAAACAAGTGGTCATGCTATCGGACTATTTATGGGAACGTTAATAAGACAAATAGATACATATTGCAACCTTTGAGTTTACTCGTTAGTCGTTAAAGATACACACGTGTATGACCGCTGTATTATCATTATAATCAGTTAGATTAATTAAAGACAATCAATGTAATATGAACATCACATGTGACATCCAACCAACCAACCAACTGGGTCTGCGTGGTGGATTATAATGGCTCATTCCATCTCCTAAGAGATGAGGTCTGAGTCCCTAAAATGGGAAAATTTAAAAAAGGCTGATGAAGAAAGTTAGCATAACTAGACGGTTTATAGAAACATTGTGAACTAAAGACTCTCAAAGTCCTACACAGTCTGAAGAATATAAACAACCATTATTTTTAGAATTTGATACGAGTGTTCGGTCCGTCTAAGTAATCGAATACCAACTAAGGCAGCAATTTTCTCTAATTGCATAAATTATTAATAAACATTAAAAGAGACCAACCGAGTTCATTTTTAACAGAACATTTAACAACATACAAATTGAAGAACAATCAATCATTGCTTATAAATCATCTATAACTATGCACCCCGCTCATAATGGTCCTTCGAGCCGGATTGGCACCAGCAACCAGCAAATAAATTATACTCGTAAATTTGGTAAACATAGAACCAAAATTTTAAATACAAAAAGCTTTTCATGTAAAATACGATCAATTTCCTATATTTACTTATCTTTAAATTTTGTATTCAGTCTAGGCACATTCCAATCTCAATCGATGCTTGAATGCCTAAGTACCTAAGTAAATTAATTAGTAAAATAAATGAAAACCAGTTTTGGACATGTGCAACAAACAAACGCACATGTCTACTGCTTACACTAGGTGTATGAAACACGTTGGTTACCACGTTGATTTAAACAGAATTTAATTATTATTCAGATAACACGAGCTGCCGCCATGAAAATAGCAATTGAATGCAATGTGGCACCTCAATTGGGTCATTAGTAACTTGACAGAGGTAATTGAACATTAATTGAAGTATTATGTGCTTTTTATTGTTCTTCGGGACATCCTAGCTTAACCTCTTGAAGCGAACGCCGGCGTTCGCTCGTGCATTAACGGAAAGTTGCTAATGTTCCAAATTTAAATTTATTTGTCTATGAAAATCTTTTTATTTACGTTCTTGGATAATAAACCTTATAAGCTCATTACTTTATAATATATGCGAACGCTGTTGTTCAATCGAATGGCGCTAAACCGCCGGAACGCCGGCGTTCGCTTGAAGATCAAGAGGAAGAGGATTTTGGTGGGTTGGTATAAGAAGTAGAACCTAAATTTTTTTGTGGTTGAAATACACAAATCTTACTCACTATTTGGTGCAGAAAGGAGTCGCACCGTTTTTGATGGATCTAAGAACTTCACTCAGTGTGTGTGGGAACACACTGTGTGAAGTATTCCACTTTTATTGACAAAAGCCCACTGGCGTTGCTACAGGACTTTATCTATGGAAGTTTAATTTATTCCTTTCGTAACTATCTCCTTAGTTTGGAAATCTGAAATAAAGCATGTAATGTAGGTATCATCTCATATCTATATAAATAAATCTGAATGTGAAAGCACAATGCAAAAAAAGTTCTTAAGTCGCCACTAAAACCTTCAAAACCTAAACTTTTCCGTCTCTCAGAAAGTCATCCTTCAACCCCAAAAAATTAAAACTGCTGTCATATTTACTGACACATAAAACTTCACACACGGTCTTCTAAAATATCACTTCACATAATTTCATAAATATTTTGGAAATGGTCGGATGAAATTCAAAATTGAGTGCCATGTCCTTCGCGCTGGTGGTCATTGCTTGCCTGCTCATCACGGCGACTGGAGTGGACATCAAGACCTTGCACCATACCATATGCAGTGCGTATGGCTACCAGCTCTTGGAAGCCAAGTTTGGTAGTGAAGTCCACGTGCTGTGCTTGAAGCTACAGCCTATTGGTGAGTGATCCAGAGGATCCAGTTCAGGTAGGGCTTGTACTAGGAATGTGATAAGGTACACCTGCAAATTGATATATATATGTATGTACCACGTAATAGATTAGGTGTACCGTAATCATCCAATGACAAATTAATCTCGCCTTTGGGTGGAGCAGGAGATAGTGTCAGACTCTAACTGACTAAAAATCACACCCCGTTCCTACGTTGCTTTTCATAGCGGAAACAAGCCTTGAATTCTGACGCGAACCGCGTACCGCGGCCTCAGTAAATAAAATGGAAAAATCGGTCAGTGGGTAGCCTTAGGGGCGGATCATTGCATAAGTTTCCATCGCAAAAAAAAACACATATATCACAGTATTCTTTTTGCCCTCGGCTGCGCTCGCATTAAATTCGGATTGGTAACTGAAAACTGAGAAAACTCTCATATAAAATTTCACCCCCTCTTTCAAAGGGTTGGAGCAGATTTCTAAAAAAATATGCAGCTATTTTTGTTAGCCACAAATAGTCCGTATACCAAGTTTTAGCTTTTTACCTTGAAAATTGCAGAATGGTCCATACAAACCCCTCATTTTAGGGAAGATGGGAGTTAAAAAGAGACAAAAGTATCCTATATTTTTTTTATGGTAAGAAAAATCATCTAATGACGAATCCCGCCCTTGGGCGGAACGGGAAACAGTTTCAGACTCTTACTGTCTAAACGACCTACCCCATTCCTTCTCAGTCTTCATACCGATTTACCGTGAAAGACGGACAAACAGACAGACACATACAATTTCCCATTTATAATATTAGCATGGATTTCATAAACTCATAAACGTAGTTTTTTCTGCTATTTGCTAAAGGTGTCTGCACACAGCGGGCGCGGCGTGGCGGGACCGGGCGGCGACGCGACGCTCGCTGAGCAGTTGTAATGTACTAGATAGTACGGACGACACCACACAAAGCCGTCCCGCTCGACGCGACGGTAACCTCGGATCTGTATGGCATCGTCGCGTTGCCGCCCGGTTCCGCCGCGCCGCGCCCGCTGTGTGCAGACCTTAAGGGTTGTTTGTTGTTTTATTCACTAGGGTGACTAAATACCTAACACATGTTAAACAATGAATCTTGATTAAGTACTTATACTAATATTGTCATTATGGGAATACAACTTCAACAGACAAGTATGTCAATATTAACATTGAGATGATTCAACTTGGGATTTATCACTACATTTGCTAAACAATAAGTTATACCTACATTGTAGTATTCTAGTATTATAATTACGAGGTGTATGAGAATTTTAGTATTGTATTTACATTAGTAACATAATTATGTTTTATTCCCAGTTGACCCCACTCAATTGAGAATTTTATTCCCGATTGCCTTAATCAATGTTAGCGGGAATAAAATTCTCAATCGCTCCCATCGGGTGGCAACTGAGAAGTTATTTCACCACTTCAAATCGCCGTAAATTGCAGTTTTCTCTAATACAAATTGAACCATCATCCGAACGCAATGGGCCAATGAGGGGTTGGCGGTCAGAGTTTTCCAATGTGGTTTTATTAGGACGAACAATAAATAAAATTGTATTTCTTCTAGTGGGAATTTAATTCACTATTTCCTCCTGATGACGATACATTAGGGGGTTACAGGGAATATAAGTTATATTCCCTGTCACTCCCACATGTATCAACGATACCTCCTAAAGGTATAGCAGATGCAAGATTTTTCGAAAAAGTTACCGTAGCTCTGGAACTCTATGGATAAGTGAAGAAATTCGGGTGGGTATTAGGCAATAAAAGTTTGACATCCTTGTTAACTCTACCTTAAAACGGGAAGAGTTATTTGATTATTTCGCGCTCAAAACAAAATATGAAAATTAAATAACAGACCCCGTATGCGCTTATGCCTTAGTTCCAGGGCCCTGGTGTTTCGTTTCCGCATCAACCCATGGCCCCAGGAGGCTTCGACCCTGCTGGGACCCTACAGTTCCCTGACAACCTTGAAGATAAAGTAGTAGGTACATTATAAATCTTTGCTTCTATGAACAGGCGCCTCTCACCTTTCAACGCGTACCTCGACCCAGTACCTGACACCTATAGTGGACGAAGAATCCCTGAAGTCTGACGGAGACATCCAGACCCGCGTGACAAAAGACCCGCTGACTGAGATCACCATGGCATATGGCTATCCCGTCATGGACCCGTCTTCGGGCTCAGCTGAAGGTTACATCGGCGAAGACCATCAGTTCTACGGAGTTTTACATCTGGGTTGGTATTTTGAAATCCTACTAAGTTCTTCCAGTTTTGGAACATTAGGCTGCGCTATCAGAGATATTGACTAGCGGGAGCTAAAACTTGCCTAATCCCTTAGGCAAGTTTTAGCTCCCGCTAGTCAATATCTCTAAGTTACTATTGTTTAATTAACTTCGAACGCTTGAAGTAGGCCACGTCTCCGATTCCTTTTGTTCTGACCACTGACTGAGCGTCGAGTTGACGTATGAACAAATGAATTGGAGGTGTGGCCAACTCAAAGTGATCGACGTTAACTAAACAATCGTAACTTGGCTATGGGGGCAGGGATTTTAAGTAGGACTTATGGGACTAAAATGATTAAAGAAACATCGTGAAGAAATGAAATTCAAGAACTAAAAAAATCTAATACTACGAAACCACGACACCCCTAAGGAGGTACTTTCACGCGGGCGAAACCGCTAGCAGAAGCTAGTAGATCATAAAGATAATATGTCTATTAGCAACAACAAGTTTTCAATGAAAATATTTTTTCATAACAAGCTTTTATAGCTCGGCATATACCTTTATTATTAATACTCATCAAGACCTTTCCGAAAACTACAAACACGTTAGGGTTATCTAATTGTATTACGGAGTTCCTGTGGCCACCTTCCAACTCCACCATCAGACCCTGACTACCACATAAGATCAAAGTACTCGTCAATACAAACCAATGAGCCCAAACACGGTAATGTTGAGTTGTTTTATTGCTGAGCTCTTATAGCTCCCTTCCAGCTCCATTATCAGATCAGCTCCATATTATCATAATATTGCATTGTCATGCGATTTACACCTGCATGCAAAATTGCAGCACAATCGAGGGAAGAAATCTGCTTCAAAATTGAGTTGCAAGATTTGAGCCGAACATACATAGTTACATTGCAAGCTAATAAAAAGCTGGTAACAAGATTTCAATACAAATTATTGGAGTAGCTTTTAACAAAGCTTCGTAATCCCGACAATTTTATAATGTTATAATGATTAGGTATATTGGTTTTCATCTCTAACACGTGCGGCTCCGCCCTTGAGGGAATTTTCCAGTCGCTACGTACGATAACATAAAGTTTTGAGATTTGTATTTTCTACCTCCTACTTATGAATTCTGAATTCTGGAAAATTATCGTTTTGTGGAATATCAATTAGGTATGGATTTACTGTCTTATAGAATAATTGTAAACCAATGCTAATGACTGAATTAATAGACCGATTTTATGGTACTTTATCATCAGAGATGTATACGAGGTGGTGTAAAGATGTGAATGGGTGCTGTGAAACTGTGTAAGGCTATGAACTCACGTAGCCGATTTCAGGCTGTAATCGGCGGGTGCCCACATTTTGAGCACCCGCCGCGCGTCCGCGGTACAGTACAGCAGTTTTATTTGTAAACTCGCGAAATTTGAAAGAAAGAAAAACTTTATTTGCGGATTGCACATAAATGTACAAATAATAAATTTACATTTATTTACATAAAGGGAAGGAAAAAAAAGTTAAAAACCAGAAATAAAAACCTAAAATACCTTGTATACATTTCTCCAAACAAAATTTGCATTTCCGTTTCATCCCCTTAGAAAGTGATTTTAGGATTTTTTTTCTTACCGCATAGTACCTTCGGTGGTATAATTAGTTAGTCCCGTTGTCTGTCTGAACCACAGTATGAACTGTGTTGATAGATCAGTCAGTCAGTAACGGATGCCTTTCATCATCATCATCATCATCGCTGCCAAACACCATCTACTAGCCAACGGTCTCCTCTGCATCATAAATTTATACACCTACTTATTTACCTTTCTGACCAATCCGAAAATCATATTTAGATTAAAATTCTTTCTGGCAGGAAACCGCACTCTCCACGCAGATCCATATGGTAAGGATGACCCTCACAAGTTCTTCGGAGCCTTCGAGAATGACAACATGGCAGTACCGCGGTCTCGACGCGATCATGCACAGGTGATCAGGTGAAGATGATGAGATACTATAGGTAGTGTCAGCAGAGTTGCCAGGTATTAACTAGACTTGGCTACTATTTAGCGCGTTCCTTGTGAAAAAAAATTACAGAATCGATGGATAAAGTAGCACTAAATATTGAAATGGCAATAAATTTCTGAGAAGAAGAATACATGCTGCGCTGTCAAGAGTCAAGTTAAAAATTAAGATTTTGAATTATTAGGTACATAGTATAAAACAAAGACGCTTCCTCCCTATGTATGCTTAAATCTTTAAAACTACGAGACAGATTTTGATGCGGCTTTTTTTAAAAGATAGAGTGGTTCAAGACGAAGGTTTATATGTATAATACATGCATAATATATTCAATATAAGCATTGTACCCATGCGAAGCTGGGGCGGGTCGCTAGTAATTGATATTTTAAATAATTTAAGAGGTTGTTTCTAGGCTAGCGTACTCTGTCATTCCTTTCCATCAGTCTTTGAATGTAAGAAAGATCTTTGTATAATATAGGAAGATATTTGTTATTATTATTAGATATTCAGAAATGGTAAACTCAATTAATCTAATACGTGTTTTAGTCGTTTTACTTAACAATACTCGCGGCTCGGCCCCCAAGAATCTAACCGCTCATCCGCTCATCTTCTCTTCCAGTATAACGTCTTAGAACGCGTCCCCTACTTCCCCTTCCGGATAGAAGAACGAGAAAAAGTCCCTGGAGTAGCCCGTGCACGAATCTGTGACCTTCTGCTCCTGGCTGACAAGGAGTTCTTCGAGAAAGACGCCAACTCCAGCCTGAACCATGTAGTACGAAGAATGATGCACGCGGTGGCGCAAGCAGATATCATTTTTAGGAACGCGGATTTTGATGAGGATGGACTTCCTGACAACATTGGTTAGTTCCTTTCTAAGGAAAAAAGCATCATCATCTTCCTAACCGTATCTCGTGGCATGTGGTGTCGGCGCATCACTTTTTTTTCTTCCAGTCTGTTCTGTTACCTGTCAATCGTCATGCTTTCACTATTTCCCTTTTCTTTCATATCACTCTTCTTACAATTCATACATATTTTCATTGTCCTCCATCTCCCTTTTTATCCATTCGTATGTAGTACAATCATATCTGTTTAGCATCACCAGCTAGCCTAATCAAAATAGTCCTTAATCTCTAAATAGGGCGTCATGGCAGTAATCAGAATAAGTATTTGTAATAATAATAGAAATACACTTTCTTTTTCAGGGTTTTCAGTAAAATACATCCTGGTACTGACATCTGACGACACGAACAAGCGAGTTTTCGGAGACCTCTTGAAGAAGAAGGCGATTGACGGCCGCGCCTACCTCATGCGGTTTGCGAGACTACGCCGCCTGTCTGAAGTCTGCCTTGGAGTCGCGTTCTCTGGACACGCTTTTCATAATAGGACTTTGGGTTTAAGGTACAACGATCGTAAAAAACGTTATAAATGCATTTAATTTCAAGGTTCTTTGGTAAACATTACAATAGGCACTGACTACTTGCCCATTCCGATAGACTCCGCAGTTTTTAATAAAAAAAATCCAGCATTGGAGTCTTTTTAAACTTAATCTGGCAGTATGCAACACAAAACACCACCTTTACACTTGTCTTGGACGGCCTTAAAAAAACAACGCATTAACTCTACTTTTTTCCATCGTTATCTCAGTTTCACGTCTCTCGGTGGAGGTATGGGTGGTGCTGCTGGCGGCCTCTGCGACCGCCGAGCTTATGGACGCTCCTTCAACACCCTGGCTATAGCACACGCTACCACTGAGGAGCTTGGCAGGGTCCCAGAAAGGGTGGCGGCTCTCACACTAGCTCATGAAATGGGTAAGTCATTTATAAAGATAGTCAAAAAGAACAATCATAGTCACAAACTCATTATCTGGGGGCACAGCAGTGCTCCGCCAAGTCTCGAGCAAAGCAGGCACGGCCGTACCATCTTCTAAGCAATTTTATATTTGCATGTTATTGTGCTCATGGCCAAGTCACTATTATTATAATGTATACAAAACTATTGATACAGTCATAAAATATTGATTTATTATTGCAAATCAAGTTGAACAGGACTTGGCTTCTATGCGATCTCAAAACTTTTTACGATGGAAGAATTGCATAGGGAGACTTGGCATTTTGACATTCATGTTTTTGGTGGGATAAAGATGTCAGCAAACTATACAGCAGGGTCGAATCATACTGAGGCCATGGGTTCTCATCTGAAATTAAAACCCGGAAGGAAGGCCCTGGAATGCAAGCTGCGGTCTTTCCAACCGATTATAATTAAGTTGTCTTCAAGGCTAGAGTGAATAGGCTTTAATAAACCAATGCAAATTATGAAATAATTGATGCAATGATTGATGGTGAGGACACTATCAATAATTGCATCACTGCTTACCGTCAGGTGGGATCGCTGTCAAGCATTCGTTTATATCAATTTAAAAAAAAATAATCACAAGATTCATTATCATCACCTTAGTGATTTTCAAGTGTTCTTTGAAGGTCCTCTTTCCCCAGGTCACAGTTTCGGCGCCCACCACGACGATAACTTCCCCAACCAAGAGTGCCACGGTTACCTGATGGGTTCGCAGTCCAACACCGGCGTCAACGGCCTCAACTCTGAGTTCTCGGTGTGCAGCAAGCGACTGATTGCCGCCACTCTCAGCAGCATGAGCTATTGTTTGATGGATGAGGATCGACCGTATTGTGGGAATGGTGAGAACTATTGAATGTTCTTTTCTTTGAATACTAGGAAGCTCCAGCAAAGGGCAAATAAGAATGGATGGTTTATTCGAATGACACAACTAAAAGGCCGAATCGCACTCTTAAAAGTTTGTGGATAATCTGGCCGACGATGGAGTACGGTTAACTAGAAGTTACCTCATTGATATATTATAGGGGAAGATACTTTACGCAAACAACGCAATCAGAAAATCTGGACCTGAAACTCGTCGTTCTGTTACTTTTTGATGTACAATAAAGTTTGTCTATATCTATGATACGTGTCCTCACAATCGCAAACCTAGTTACTGACAGACAAGGGCAGATATAAGAGCCGGCGCCGCCGTGCGAGTGAAATCGCGTTAGCCTTAATCAGGCGAAGGGCTTGATTTCAGCGTTCCACGGGCTAGAGGAGAGTCACCTATCTTCCGCTGTGATTTTTTTTTGTTCATTTAATCGCTCCAAAACGCAAATCATTGACGTGGCTTAGAAGTCTGCTCAGCTTAAGTGGGACTGGGCTGGACATGTCTGCCGATGTCGAGCGGTGGGCCAGTAAAACACAAATTTGGTGCCCTGAAATTGCGCGAAAGGGTCGCGGCAGACCAAGGAGATGGCGGGACGACTTAGATACCTTCCTTAGATTATTATTTCAGAAAAAGTCTCCGATTATAAAAGGCTCCTGGAACATCCACCTTGAACTCATAATAACATTGATTTTGACACTGTTTATTTTTTCATATTGTAGGAATAGTGGAAGAAGGTGAGGACTGTGACTGCGGTCTGCCGTGGAGGTGCATCCACAAGGACCCCTGCTGCACCCCTCGCAGCGGCGGCGCTATGGTCGTCGAAGAAGGGTACTTCCTAATCTTCATTACATAGTATAAAACAAAGTTGCTTAGATCCTATGTATGCTTAGATCTTTAAAAGTACGCAACGGATTTTGATGCGGTTTTTTTTAATGGACAGAGTGATTCAAGACGAAGGTTTATGTGTATAATACAAGATTCAAGATTCAAGATTCAAGATTCATTTATTGTTGTTTGTCACAGGTGTAAATTTAGTTCTTAAAATTAATATCATAACAATGTATCACTGCAACATACCCATGGGGTGTACAAACTTTAATTTTTTACAATTACATGTCAAAAGCAAAAAATAACGAGTCAAGTAACATGATAATCACACAAAATAAATTAATTATATAAATATATCAATTGGTATTTGTTATCATTATTTAACAATTAAATTCATTACAGTACAAGTCATTAAGTAACAATTAATTAAATAGTCAAGATGTCAAAAGAAAGAAAATAATAATAATAATATAAACCGTCATAACAAGTATACAAAATAATTAACACAATATTTATTACCACTACATTACATATAAATAAAATTTCGCCATTAATAATTATCACTCTTTATAATTATGCATTTATCACAATACTATTGAATAAATTTCAGTCAAAACATTTGTCATTAAAGAATTCATTAATTGTATAATATACTTTCTGTAGCAGTAATTCTTTAAGTTTGTGTTTAAAAGAAGCTAATTTTTCAGTGGTTTTAATAGAGTCTGGTAATTTATTATAAATTTTCACACCCATACCAAATATGCTTGATTTAAACTTAACTGTTCTACTCTTAGTTGCCTTAAGGTCATTTTTATATCTTGTACTTCTCATTGTTTCATAATTATTGATGTTGCGCTTTGTGATTGAGGCTGCTTCCAATATATACATTGACGCTAGGGTTAAGATTTTTAGTCTTTTGAATTCTGCTCTGCATGAATCGGTCTGTTTAAGCCCACATATACTTCGAATACATTTTTTTTGGGCTTTAAATGCAAATTCTCTGTTAGTAGAGTTACCCCAACATAGTATACCATATTTTAGAGTAGAACCCACATATGCATGATAAACATTAAGTAGTACGCTTTCATTTACTATTTTTCGAAGGATATAGAGAGCATATGAAAACTGGTTAAGTTTTTTGCAGACACTATCCACATGCATTTTCCAGTTAAGTTCTGAGTCGATATGGACTCCTAGAAATTTAGTGTTATTGACCTGATTTATTGATTCTCCTTTATAATTTAAATTGATTTTATTTGATTTTGTATTTTTATTTGTGAAGGACATGTAGTTTGTTTTTTCAATATTTATTTTTAAATTATTAATTATTAACCAATTTATAATATCTTCGAGAGATTTATTAACCTGCGCTTCAAAATTTTCTTGACCGCTATCTGCGAAAATGGCCGTACTATCGTCCGCAAATAATATGATGTCCTGGTCTATAGACCTTGGTAGGTCATTAATATATATAATAAATAATAGAGGCCCAAGAATACTTCCTTGGGGAACGCCAAATCTTACAAGTTTAGGGTCCGACATATATACGCGTTCGAATTTTGTGTCTATATCTATTTTCGTTATTCTTGTTATTTGAAAACGATCGGTTAAGTACGACTTAATAAGTTCCAAGGCATTCCCTCTTATCCCATATTTCTCTAATTTATTAAGTAGGATATTATGGTCAACATGGTCAAAAGCCTTAGTCATATCCATAAAAATAGCGGTTATTTGTTGCTTACTATCCAATCCAGTCATTACTTTCTTAAAAAAATTAAAAAGTGCATCACTGGTGGATCTTCCTTTACGAAAGCCAAATTGTTCATTAGTAAATAAGTTATTGACTTCAAAGAAATTATATAAATTATTGTATATAACCTTTTCAAAAACTTTTGCCATCACTGGTATTAACGCAATCGGTCTGTAAAAACGCATATCCTCTCTATCTTCTTTTTTAAATAGTGGATTTATGATCGTAATTTTCAATTTTGAAGGAAAAACACCTCGTTCTAGACATTGATTGATAATATTACTAAGTACTGGAGCTATGTGGCTAGACACTCGTTTTATAATGTTCGTACTTATGTTGTCATACCCTGTACTATTCGTGTTGTTTAGTCCTTTTATAATTTGATCTATTTCGTGTGGATTGGTTGGTTTTAAAAAAATAGAATTTGAATTATTATTGTACGTTTTTGTAACCGAGCTGCAGTAAGTAGAAGTAGACTGTATTTCATCAATGAAGTAGTTGTTGAATAATTGTGCTATTTCCTTAGGATTTGTCACTAGTTGATCTTTTACTTTTATTTGTGTAATATTTTCTTTTGGAGTTACTGTTTTATTGTTATTTATGATCTTCCACATTGCCTTTCCCTTGTTTGTAGCAGAGTTAATGTAATAACTGTTTTGAGCCTTTTGAGTTTTTTTAATTATAATTCTAAATCTTTTTGAATAATTTTTAAATTTTAATTTATCATTAGGATTTGATGTTAACCTATACTTCCACAATAACTGTCGTTTTCGTTTCGAGCATATTTTTATACCCTTACTTAACCACGCAGGCTTCTTGGTAATTGGTATTTTCACACGTGTCTCTGGGAAACATAAGTCATAAAAAAACCCAAATAAACTATAAAAAGTGTCAAAGTTTTTTTCAGGGTCATCATTAGTGTAGCATTCGGAAAAGCTAAGATTTTTAATACAATTTATAAATTTTAATATATTTTCTTCGGAATAATCACGTTTAATTTTAAACCAGTGTGTAATGTAGTAGCTTTTCTTTACTGGGCAAGTCAATAATTGTGCTGTATGGTCAGAGAGTGAAAGTTCCACTATTTTTGTTTTTGAACCTCTAATATTACTTGCTATATTATCAATACACGTCATGCTATTTAGTCTAGTAGGTTGATTTATTGTCAATGTTAGGTTAAAGCTTGACAGTAATTGTTCAAATTGTCTGGATGTGTTGTTTTCCTCAAGTCTATTAATATTAAAGTCACCACATAATATAACTTTTTTATTTCTGTACGATATTTTACTTAATAATTCTGCTAGCCTAGAAAAAAATAGATCAATTATGTCTCGTTTATTTTTAGGTGGTCTATAAATGCATATTATTATAATTTTGTGGTCCGTCAATTCAATACCACTACATTCGAAAACGTTAGTTACACTTAAGTCTCTAGCTTCTGTAATAATTTTAAATTTGTGGTTTGTTCTTATCATTATACATGACCCCCCGTTCCGGGTTTTGCGTGAAAAGAAATCTCCTAAAATAAAATTTTGCAGTTTAAGGATTTTGGTATCTTCCAGGGTCATATTGTGCTCGGTAATGCATAAAATGTCAATAGGATTTTCATTATTGTTTTTACTTAGCGAGTACAAGTGTACATTTAGCTCATCTAATTTAGTAATGAGACCATTAATATTTTGATGCAGAATGTTTAAATTTTTATACTCGAAAAAAACCTTTATTTCTAGGAGAACTCTCATTTTGATTATTTGTATTTACATTATTTTCTGTTTGAGTGCATTTGTCAATATACATTGGAGCAATATCAACGCTGAGCCGTTCTATAGAATACTTATTAAAATTTTGTTTATAAGCAATCCGTAATATTTCCCTTAGTGTCAACTGAGATATATGTAATGCCAAAGAATTGTAATCTGGAATAAACATTGAATAATTCATGCCAATGTATGTTGCGTGAATGTATTGAGAACATATAAGTTTAAATTCACAATTTAACTTTTTTACATTCAAATGAATATTATACAAAACTTCAGAAACAATAACATTTGTATTTTGCGTATTGTTTAAAAAATTTATCAAATTAATTTGAGTTTCAGTTGGATTTTTATCGTTAACTCCCCCTAGTACAATTACAAAGTCATTTTTGTCCAATAAACTTATTTCTGTTTTTTCGGTGTTTAAGACTTGCTTCAATGTTGCCCCTCTCTTCCAAAAACATGTAACTAAAAATTTATCTCCTAATAGTTTTTGAAGGAATCTTTGGACGAAGCGTCCCTGCTGATCAGCAATAATAATTACTTTATTCTTAACATTGTAACGGACTGCGTTTATAGATTGATTTCTGTTGACGGGAATTGATGATTTATTCTCTACAGAATTCCGTTTTTTAACATAGGACTTTACTGGGGTGTTTTTCTGTTGATTTTGCAGTGATACACTAGCCTCCAAGACGTTCTTGTCCAAATTGTGGTTAATTTCCGATGTTGCAATATTAGTACATTCTAGGTTAATTACAGTAGAATTCGTGTTGTTTACCTGTACATTGTCATTTGTTTCTTGTATCGTCAATGCGTCTGATTGCCTTTTTTCTATAACAGGCGTTTCAATTTTTTCCTGTGATATGCGTAATTGCTTTTTATTTGTTGCAGGCGTTCTATTTTTGTTTGTGGCAGATTTATGTTTGTGTTCTGAGCGTGGAGTCAAACTTCTTTTAATTGGAGAATGTATATCTTTATAAGCATTTATCATGTTTATGTATTTTTGCAAGTCTGTTTTTAATCTAAAATTTTCTAAATTTAAATCTTCGATTTCTTTGTGGGCGCTCTGTAAATCGTTTGATAACAGTTTTACTTTTTCTTGAAGATCAATAATTGTTTGACTCGAATTTATTGATGTATTTGGCAGACTCATCATAGTCGTGTCAAAAAGAAGTGAATTTTCTTGGCTGATATCATTGACAGAACTCGATTTAAATAATTTTTGGTTTCGGAAAGTAATGTTGTCATCCATAGTTATTATTGGTTCCAAATAAAGATACAAAAAGAAATCCTGGTCGCTGGAATCGAACTCGGGGCTTGTCACGTATAGTGATAGGAGTAGGAGGCGCTACCACTGGACTACTTAGCTTGCGAGTAACGTGTCGAATATATGGTTCTCAATGTATGTTTCGTTGTTTTAAAAGTTGACTAGCGGTTATTATGACTCATGTGTTAGGAATTTTTTGCACTGTTTCTTTGTTCGTTTTGTCACAATCACATATTTAGTTTTTGATGTATTTTTAGATGAGTTATTACCTTTTTGTTTGTTTGTTGATAATTAATTTATATGTAACAGTTGGTTTTTTGCCTAAAAACACTTCGTTCACTTTTGTTTTGTAGATTGTTCGTATAGTTATCGTGTTTAATTTTAGGTTTTTGTTGTTAATTATGGGTTTATTGTCACTTATTGTTTGCAGTTTAAGATTTAGATGGTGATTCACAGATTTAAGACCGCATATTTTAATTATATAACACTTATTTAGAACTATTCATTTTTTATTGTAGATATTTAAATTTGTTGTATTTGTTTATTATTATTTATTGTCACTGTCATAAAGTTATATGTCTTCACTTTTTTTTTACACTTTAGCACTTAATATACTACAAAAAGATTAATATAACTATTTTTAAATATTTTTTGTACGGAGCTTCGCAAGAATCGAACTCATGACTCGGCGCGTCACGAGTATATCCTGAATAGTATAGTCCTGAAGAGTATATACATGAATAATTTATTCAATATCTGTGCCCGTGCGAAGCTGGGGCGGGTCGCTAGTTATATATAAAAGAAGAAACTGACTGACTGACATATGAACGCACAGCTGAAACTACTAGGGCTAGAAGTGTGAAACTTTGCCAGGGCTTCCTTTTATGACGTAGACGAACACTAAGAAAGGGTTTTTCAAAATTTAACTCCTAAAGGGGTATAATGGGGATTCAAAGTTTTTATGGAGAACCCTACTGTCACGCTAGCGAAGCCGCTGGCAGAAGGCTAGTTCTTTCATATTCGAAAACCAAAGCCTCATCGCTTCTGTCTGTATGTTTGCGATAAACTCAAAAACTACTGAACGGATCTTCATGCAGGTTATGTCATTAGACCAAGCCTGGCAGCGCTGTCACGCTGCGTGAACGTCAAAATTACACTGTCATCAATCAATGTAAAGGCGGCTTGAAAATCACCTAAGTGGAGTAAAGCTCGATGTTAGAACGAGTGCGTTTGAAGGAATACAGATAAATTTTAGTCAAGTAAGTCTTATAAGTCTAAGACACTTCCTCTCGATCCATCCAAAATTAAGTGGAGTTATTTGAAGAAAACTCTAGAAAAAAAAAATGATGTCGATTAGAAATACTTTCCACGTCCTGTGGTATATTTAAACCTAAAAATCTAAACACGTTTAAGGAGCAGACCCAAAAATCATTACCATAGTTCAAATTTGGATTTCAGAACGCTACACAAGGATGGGTGTGCAGTGGCTCCTTCAGCGCGGTGCCATCCATCCCAGGGCCTGTGTTGCACACCAAAGTGCCAGCTTGCTGACCTCATAAAGAGTGGTATTGTTAGTAGTATACTCCTCATATCAATCGTTCTTGTTATCTATGTTAAATGTCATTTTTGACCAGGGGCGCCGACTCCGTGGGTGCTCGGGGGCTCGGGCACCAAAGTCAAAATCATTTTATTTCACATAGGCCTACATGGGAACTTGTAAAATGTCAGAAGCTAGTGCACGGTTCCAAATTGACCACCGTTGATAAACCGTTAACTCAAGGGTTCGCTGTGTTGATCGTGGGGACTGATAGTAGATTCGCCGCCAAAATTTTTACATAGTCCCAGGGCATTGAGTGAGAGATAAAGGTACATAGGGCTATTGAACGACGCTCTATCAGTGGATATTTCTCTTCTCAAATTTCGCCACTTTTTCGAGTCATCAAATGAGCATGAACACCCACGAGGTTTTCTAAAAGCCGGCGCCCCTGTTTTTAACAACCATTGTATTTGACAGCTATTTTTTTTTATACCTAATGCTATTTTCATAATGTTGTTGTTGTTATTTTCTGTAATGTTGGTAAGTTTTAAGAGTTGTTTTTATTTCATTTGGATTGTATATTTTTTAAGTTGTTATCATTTCTCGTAATAAAGTCATCTTTGAAGTAACTTGTAGTCTTATTTGCTTTGTGTTAGTTACAGTACGGCCATCGAAACTTTGCGCGTCTGAAATTAGGCTACGCAAATTTTAGCGCTAGATAATTCGTGAAAAAATAAATGGTTTAAACAAATAAATGCAATTTGCAGTTGTTATTGCTGTTAAAAACTGTTATTGGCATTAATTTTTTTAAAAACCTTTTTTTGGTACGAGTTTTCAAGCGCTAAAATTCACAGAACCTAGCTTCAGACGCGCCATAATCTGACGGCCGTATCTACCGCACTCGTAGTAGCTTCAACTTTGAGTTTGTGTCGACAGTAAAAACACCTCTAAAGTTTGGTATCAAACCGGTTTAGTAAGTATAGTATATTGCATGTGACTGAATATCGAATTGGGTATTTTAATTGACTATAAACACGCTGGCGGTTTCAGGTAAAGCTAGCTAGGCCAGCCCCCCTAACCAAGTTACGATCGCATCGCTAACGTCGAACGCTTTGAGTTGGCCACGCCCCCAATTCCTCTGTTCTGACGGCATCATCATCAGAACAAATTAAATAAAGTCATATTATTACATCCCGATAGTGGTTGAGTGAACTCCTCATTAGAGTCGACTCATCATAACTCATTAAGTATCCTGTAAGCATGGAGTATGAAGAAATGGAGTGCTTAAGTATTTTCTCATTTGCTCAATAATCAACGGATCTAATAAGTCCCTTTCTATGGCGTCTCAATAGTAACACGATTCCGATGTGAAAATAGGATAATCTAGTGGTTTTCTTCTTGTATAGTTCCGTCTTTCTCTTGCTTTGGAATATGATGACAAGGCCCAGTACTAACGACCAAGATAATTATAAAAGTCAGAAGTACCTACTTATACTTAAGTCATGGGTTTAAACCACAAGGCGTCTGGTCTTGCATTACTTTGTGTAATTTATTTTATCACCACTGCTCTTAGAATGGTGAAAGAAAGTATCGTGTGGTAACCTGCTGGTACCTGCTGATATGTTACGTGACACGTAACATCCACCAACCTGCACTAGGCCGGCGTGGTAGTTTGATCCATTCCCTGACCTAGAGAAGAGGCCTAAGTTCCAGCAATGGAATCATTAATTCATTACAAAGCTGATTATGGTATGTATAAGGTATGGTGCATCATAAAAGGAGGGCTAATATTCCTGTTTTTTTTTTTATGGCGGTCAAAAATCATCCAATGACGAATCCCGCCCTTGAGCGAAGCGGGAAACAGTGTCAGGCTCTTACTGACTTAATCCCGATCCTTCGCACTGGGGCCAAACCTTCCTTTAAGAAAGAGACCCTGGGCCCCAGCAGGCTTCGAACCTTTTACAGAGTCCCTACGGTTAATATTGTGAGGTCATTCGTTGAAGCTAATTTTACGAATTGTGATTTAGGCACTCCATTTCTTACTACTCTTTTCCTCTGTCTTTAAATAGATGGTAACGACATTACTGATGCATGTAGTTATTTTTAAAATGACTTTACATTAGACGAAGATTATTAACACTACAATGAGTTTTATCAAAGCTTTAAGTATATTTTAAACTGTGATCGTATTTGACTGCCAGCCTTCATCATCATCATTATTTTAGCCGAAAACGTCCACTATGGAATATATTTATCCACAACTATCACACAACGCCGTCTAGTCCCAAGCTAAGCAGAGCTTGTGCTATTGACGACGGGTGCAAAGTGAAAAAAGCTAGGCCTATGTGTAATTTTTTGATAATTGCAGAAGCAAAAAAGGTACAGATATTGCCTTGTGTATAAACACGTATTTTGCAATTGGCACGATAACGTGAACTTCGCAGGCTTGCATTCAGCGAGCAATGAGTAGATCGCTATTTGACTGTCCGGTAACCGTCTGGATCGAGACCAAGCTGTCGATGGCGCGTATCGTTCTGCGCCCGCGTCAAGAAGTTGTCAGCAAACCATAGGGCCCAACAGGCTCGAAGCCTACTGGGGCCAGAGATCTTTTTCCGAAAGGAAAGTCTGGCCAGTATGAAAAGGAACAGAAGTGGATTTTTAGTCAGTATAAAGAGTCTGACACTATCTACCGCCCCACCCAAGGGCGCGGAGATGTCATTGGATGATTTTCCCATTAGAAAAAAACCTTGCAGAAAATTAATTGAATTGAAAGAAATTGTGACAGCTGTGCCGAAAACATCTAAGGCCTATGCAAACAACCTAAGTCTAGGCTGTGCCGATCTTAACGCCCCAAAAACATTTCAGACACAATTTCCCCACCCCATTTTTAAGTGGCGTAGATAGACGTGGGAAAAGAGCCCCTCGCCATCAGTTTCGCAATTAAAAAGGGCCTCGCCACGTCTAAATTACTCCAACTAGGGCCTCACTCCTATTCCACCTGATGCTATGCAATGATGCAATCGTTGATGGTGAGGCGCACTGTTTTTTAAGAGCCTATGCACTCTAGCCTTGAAGACACCTACATTTTAAACGGACTGGAAGACAGCAGCAGGCAAACTGTTCCAGTCTTTCGATGTAGGTACGCGGTATAATTGACGAGGCAAAAGGCTTAGTACGGACCGTAAAACTTTCAGTAACGTAAGGGTGGAAATGCTACGCCACTGCAATTATTTGTTATAGGTTCAACCCAGTTCTAAATTTTGTTCATCCCTTAATGCCGAAGCGTGCCGGCGGGGTGTTTGTTAGTATCTCGCAACTTTGAATTCTGTTTGTATAGAGGCGGACATCTTGAATCAACACTGTCAGATTCGAGACGTTCGGCGTAGCGACCTGAATCGAAATAATGGGAATCTAAAATGTACCCTTGACCTTCAAAATCGGTATTGGTTTAATATTGTTGATACAGATTTAATGCTTTTTACATTGCGTAGTTGCCAAGACCTAATATTTAAAGGTTTTTCTTCGTTGCTATGCCAATTAACGCTTTGAATAAACATGTATTTTCACAGACGCAATTCTACAATACAATTCCTTTTTTTTTTTCTCGTATTCGTAATGAAAATCAGTGTTTACGTCCTGCGTCCCTCGAACTACTAGCGAGTTCGCTGTGTTCGGTCGCCAAACAATTTCTCGGGAATAAACAACGCTTTACCTCCTAGGATAACATTGTACTTTTTCAATACACTTACTTGAAAACTGCCTCTTGTCGCTCACTCCAATTATGTTCAGTATGGCATGTATATCACCCAAGTACTTTTTTTTTAATTTATGACAAGGGTTTTTTCATTTCCTCCTTATCGTCACGGTCAAGGATGTTTTTTTTTATTTAGTTAGTTTATAGAATCTTGCGCGAGTCGTCCCCCACGGGCGCAGGTCGACCCCCACGAAATTAGAAACTGACCAGAGCAAATGCTTATTATTATTATATTTAGAGATTATTATTATATTTCTACTGTATGTTTGAGATACGATTAAACCTTTTTTCTTTCTTTTCATTATTTCACAAGTCGTAGGTAAGTGTTCCTATTGGAAAACGTCGTTTGACACTGTGCAAATTTGTCATTGCAGCCCTCGGCATCATAACACACTCGCCTACAGCTCGTGCGAATTCCGCCTCTTCCACAAACTTTCTACACTTGTATCAAAATGTACTATTTTTCAACCGAATCTACTTTGACGCATCATGTATTATGATGCATCATCGACTTGTTTACCTACAAATAGCATATTTTGTTAAAGCTATCTTTGTAACACGATGTGCTTATCATACCCAGGACTGCAAGACTCAAGACCAGGAGTGCACATGTGCAGTGCTGTCGCCGAACTGCCGCTGCGGTCTGAACGGGCGCTGTCTGTCAGACGGCACCTGCCACGCGGCTGAGTGCGCCACGCTGGGCCTCCGCGAGTGCCAGTGTGTCAAGAAAGTCAAGAGTCAACTGTCTCGGGGACTTTATCAGGTCAGTCTTCCAGACTTATGAAGTGTGAATAAAGTCGCGGGTAGCAATAATAATAATAATTATAATAAATAATAATTATAATAAAATAGCTTTATTTATTCCACAAAAAAAATAAAAAATAGATTAAATTCATTGCAATATGATAGGGTTGCCAATTATTTTAACAAAAAATTGAATTGGATCATTACACTGTACAATAGCAATAATAATTTCGTAATCAAAATATATAAGTTTTTCGCAAATAAACATTAATTAATTAATAATCATTTTATAATTTAAAAAATAAATAAATAGTTAATAATCACTTCATAATTTAAAATTTATAATAACTTCATAATATTAATTCGAATACTAAGTATATGATAATAATTGACATGATAAACATTTTAAAATAACATTAACACAATAGCAATGAACATAGTTAAAATTAAAATTATAATTTCAAGCAATAATAGAAGAAACATTAAAAAAAAATAGCTTTTGTAATATACCTAAGGTAGGTAGGCCACACTAAGTGTCAAAGGTTGGAATGCTCTAAGGTGTCAAGCAATAAATGACCATAAATTACAGTATGGCCATCGGATCTTAGCGAGTCTGAAGTTATGCTCTGCGAATTTTAGCGCTTGAAAACTCTCGTAAATACATAAAGGTTTTTAAAATAAAAAAAATGCCAATAAGTAACAGTTTTTAACAGCAGTAACAACTGCAAATTGCAGTTTTTTTTTAAACCTCTATTTTTGTACGAGTTTTCAAGCGATGGTGTAGTACAAGCACGGCGATCCGATGGCCGTGCTTGTGCTTCACCATCCAGAAGAACATAATTATTATAAACAATTGGGCTTTATAATGAAACGGATTTAGGTTATTATATTACACACCTTTTTTACCTACTCCCTACAAAGGCTACCATAACTGAAACCTCATGGTAGGGCATCGTTTCTATCTGTTGGGGAGATGCATTGACAACCTATCAGCCTTTATAACATAAGCTAACAAATAATTTGGTTGACTCGACTTTAGAAGGTTTGTACAGCAAACTGCGAAGTGCTTTGATAGTTCAGAATAAATTTTATTCTGAACTATCAAAGCACTTCGCAACTACACTACTACTAATTTATTTTGAAATTATGAACTTCAATCAGTTGTTGACGACAATGATGACACATGCGTCTATTTTTCGTCAAATTAAACGTCAAGTTTATGCTTTGTGAGATTGCCTCAGGTCGCCACTTAGCTGTGAAGATACCAACGCCAACTAGTTTAGAAAACTTGCTCTTTTGTGCTTCGCTAACGTGCAAAAGGAATATAGATACTAAGGTATCCAACCACTTTTGCAGGTGATCGTACCTTATGGCCTCTTCACTCCATAATTTCACTTGATATTATTGATATTGCTTCTAAATTGTTGTGTCCGTTCACTGTAGGGATCGCTGCAAGGCGAGATAAACATGTGTGGTATTTGCTGCGAGATGCCGGTGCGTGGCGGCCGCAACCAGTGCATACCCGCTGAAGAAGCAGCTAGGGAGAAACTGGCCAGCAACGTTCCACTACCTGACCTCTGGCCTGATGAAGACTATAAAGGACGTTAGTACATATTATATGACTAAGGCGATTAACACTGCCACGTACCACGGCGCGTAGTAGGTACGTGAATACGTGCACTAGCACAAAAAAATCTTTTTCAGAGATTCCTCCACTAGCACTAGCTCAGCTCAAGTATAATTCATATATTCCCGCAAAATAGCCTGACGCGACCCTTGTCCTTCTCCTCCTGATCCATGTCCTTTCTCATATAAAATTTATTGCTTTTTACTTTCGATGGGGTGACACCACCAACTTCCTCACCGGATGCCACCCAAGGTAGCTATGCCACTGAGTAATTCCAGGAATCTCATTTAAATCTGTATTATTCTCCAGCGAACGTGACAGTCCATCTCTGCGAAGGTTATGCGTGCAACGAGACCCATTTGCGTGCCTGGCCTCCAGGCAGCGTGTGCGTCTCACAGAACGTGGTCGGGGTGTGCACGCCGAACGGGCTCTGCAAGATGGACCAGATCACGCCGAGGTCCAACGTGTACCCGGATATAATGGTAACGGTGAACCTTTGTAACCACTAATGTATCGCCAGGTACCAGCACTTTTCACGGTGGAGCAAGTGTGCCCACTTGCCAAGGGCCAAGGGTTGATACGAAAGAGGAACACCGGGGCCCTGGAATTTAGGTAAGAAGGAACTGTGGGACGTTTAGAATAGAATAGAATAGAATAGAATAATACTTTATTGTACACCAAAAATAGTAACAATTACACAGAAACTTATATGAATGGGTACAAAGGCGGTCTTATCGCTGATAGCGATATCTACCAGACAACCTTAGGATGGAGTAGAAGAGCTTGAACTAAAAAGGGGGTAGTCTATGGTGTACTGCTTTAACAAAACAACATTTAAAAAAAAAATAAACAATAATAAAATAAACACATTACATAGATAAAAAAAAAAGATATACAAGACATAATACATAAGCTTAAAGAAATATAATAAATACATATATATATAGATATATATTAATATAAATAATGTGTTACACAATAAAAAGGAAGGAAGAAGAGACTAAAAGTGGTGGGAAGAATTGAATTCTGATAGAATCTGTATAGTATTAGGGGCAAAGGTAATGTTCTTTCACTAGCATTTTAAAGGAATCCAGTGACTGAGCTTGCCTAACTGACCTCGGCAATGCGTTCCACAAACGCACAGCCTGAACCGTGAACGATTTGTCGCAGAACTTTGTCGAGTGCGAGGACATTAAAAGTTTCAAGTTTTCCGATGATCTCAAATGTCTAGAATGTGTGTCATGAAGGAACTTAAAACGTTCTTTGAGATAAGAGGGGGTTGTAGGAATAAACAGAACACTGTAAAGTAACGATAAGATATGGGCATTCCGGCGAAGGCGGATCGGCAGCCACTTGAGCTTAGTACGGAATTCAGAGACATGGTCATACTTGCGTAATCCAAATATGAACCTAATACAAAAGTTTTGGAGTCTTTCAAGCTTATCAAGCTGCACTTCAGTTAGATCTAAATAACTGACATCGGCATAATCAAAGATAGGGAGAAGGAGGGATTGAGCGAGCGCAGTTTTGGTGGCAGTTGGAAGAAAATTGCGCAGCCTTCGCAAAGACCCCGCAGATGCAAACAACTTGCGGCTAACTTCCTGCAGCTGAGGACCCCACGTAAAGTCTTTGTCAATAAAAATACCAAGGTCTTTCACTGTGTCACTGAAAGCAATAGTCGAGCCGTCAAAAACTATTGGAGGAAGCCGTGTCCAGTTGATTTTTGAGCGCAACCTAGGTCAGAAGTTTAGTCAGTTTAGTCAGAAGTTTGACACTGTCTCCCGGCATTCGTCATTAGATGGTTTTTTCCCACCATAAAAAAAGTCTGCCCACTTGGCTGGAGCATAGCCATGTTCTCGTGAAGGCTATTGGCGGCGGCGACCGCTCACGTCAGGCCATGGTCCGGAGCGACAGAAAATGGGAAGCGGTCAGCTCATTCTGCTAGCTGAAAAGCGTGAGAGAAGAAATCCTCATACTCCAGCAAAATCCGTTGGGTAGTTTTAAAGCTATAAGCATATATACATAGGGACAGGCCACTTTGTTTTATACTATGTAATGATGCAAGATATTTTCTTTTTTTCAGAGTATACAAGTGACGAGCGTTAAAAAATCGTCACAAATCAAAAATCTACCCTCAATATTTTTTAATTCCTGTTTGGTTTTGTTATGTTTAATAAAATAATGTACAATGTGTTTTAAAGAGTTTTATTAACAATTCATATAAAAATAATTTAAAATAACATTTTTAATACCATAACTTATTTATGGTAGGGGATGGAACCATAGACTAGGTAGGTATAGACCGTTTCTTTTGTTAATGTTTTTAGCTTGAGTACTAAGTCCTTTAAGCCATGTCTTCTTATGAGCGGTTAATATGTTTACCAATAGAATATGAATTTAAACATTCATTCAATATCTTTGGCAAACTTCAGTGAGGTAGTCACTTAGACACTTAAGATTTATTCTTCATAATATCTACTAGGAGTCAATTTGCTAAAACTTCTGTGACGATATTGCATATCTTTTAATATGTAATACTTCTTTTTTTTATTTGATATAGACTAGAGCTTGACTGCGATTTTTCTTCAATATTTTCCACAAAGCTTCTCAAGCATTCTAAAATAACAATACTTAATATCAAAGTCCATATCGTACCAGTAATTGACAGCTATGCACCCGTGGCTCTGCCTGACGTGGTGGAACCATAGACTAGGTAAGTATAGACAATCTCCTTTGTTGAGCCGCACAGAGTATACGTGGGCTTTTTCAAATTCTGGATACTTTGTTAAATTAGGATCAAGGGGGTCTGAAAGAAAAAAAAACAGTTTTATTACGTACTTGGTTATTAAAAGAAAAAAATGTGTGTGGTTTTGAGTACAGCATTGACTGGTTTAAAGTGTCCTTTCATACCTGACTACATTGTAATATGGAAATAATTTAAAATCAATTATTTTATTCAAAGGAGTAAGTAACCATTAAGTTTCTTGCCGGTTTTCCCGCATGGGATGAGCAAAAACGCAAAGCGGACGATGTGCTGCATCTGTCGCGGGGAGTTGCTCAGCGCGCTGATTTTGTTACATAATAGGATATTAATTTCTCCATCGAAACGACTACATGCACGTTAAGGTTCAACTTGCGACACGGAGGTAATAATCCGCTTTCCACGATGAGGCGGTCCACTTGAACACGAGCGTACACACGTCTATTTGCAGTTTTCATCCTTATATAGATGCCCACGAAGTTAAAAAGTATGAATATAATAAGTCTACAACAAAAATGCTGTAGGCAAAAGTTAGGTTACTGTTAATTTTACCAGTTCACGGCGGAGACTGATCGGGGAGTAATGTTCATCTCAACGCTAGCAAAGTCGCAAGAATTATTAATTAATATCCACCAATCCGCACTGGGCCCGCGTGGTGGAATATGACCCATTCCCTCACCTAGAGAGGAGGCCGGCGACCCAGCAAAGGGAACATTAAAAAAGCTGATGGCAATGAAATCTCACCTATACAAATCCAAGGCAGTCCCTCATCATAGATCACCTCTTCATCACCTATACCTCCTGAGTCCACGATCTCCCTAGCTCCCGTGCTCACAGACACAATGTCCCACTTGTCATCTTTGTGTTGGAACACGGCCTGTGGGTACCGCTTGTAGGGAACGAAGGGAAGATCAGTTGGAGGGATCAGGATGAAGTCTTTGTAGCCATCTATGACGCAGTAGATGTTCTCGTAGGGATCTTTGTGCACTGGAATAGAGAAATATGTGTGTATTAATTAATTTACTTTGACTAGCCTGATTGTGTTTTGTTTTAGCCTTTCGAATTTCGAAAGACAATAGGTATGTCTTCGCTTGGGGCTCAAGAGTTTAAATAATCGCGATCTGGTATAAATCCACTCGTGGCATTGATACATTTATAATTTTGTATGACTTGCCCCTTAAAAATCAATTGTGATGAAATTCACAAGATATTTAAAAAACCCTTAAAATATACTTACTCGACAGGTTGAATCATCGCATCGTCAGCGCGAAGGCCCATTTTAAACATAGTTAGGTTTGGTGTAAACATTTATTTTAGTTTAGTTTATATTTAAGATTTTATTTTATATATTATCCTATGTATATCTGTAATTAAATATATATCTTTTTAAAACATATATATTCGATTTGCAGTATATAAGGCCTTCGTGTTGCCGATGATTCGACCTGTCGAGATTTTGATGCATCGAGATAGTGAACTGTCGCGCTCATAATTCATCGACTTCATGAACTGTCGAGCAAACGTTTTCAAGTGAATGGTATTCGAGCAATCGTTATTCGATTTCAAATAGGGAACCCGATCAAAATGTACTGATGCTGATTTGTTTCGTGATTTCAGGTTTAGTCCCATAGTAAAAGTTATTTGTTATTATGACTACAATGCGTTCCAAATGAGAATTGGATCGATTGCCATGTTGTGACATCACGATTAACTGTCAAATCAAGATATTTTTAAAATTCAGTTTATTTACGAAAATTTCAATCTATTTTCGAACCGTGAACGAAAAAAGTTTAATCAGAATCAACGAGTTTTCAACTTTACTCATCTCAGAGTTCTTCAATTTTGCAAAAATATCTTAGATTTGACAGTACGGCGTGACGTCACATCCTGTCAATGGATCCTATTCTTATTTGGAACTCATAGTACAATCACGTGTTTAAGTATCGGTCACTAGTTACTAGTCACGCTATATATATATATATATATATACAAGCGACCCGCCCCAGCTTCGTACGAGTGCAATATTAAATATACTAGCTGTGCCCGCGACTTCGTCCGCGTGGAATAGTTATTTTGGGCATCATATTTATTTTTGAAAACAACCTCAGCTTTATAAATTATAGCTGTTACCCACGACTTTGCCCGTATCAATTTCTGTTATTAATTTAGACAATTTAGTTTTTAAAAGAACATAATTATACTTCATAGACCTACACCCCCCACTTGGGCACGCCATAATCTCGGCGGTAAGTCCCCTCTTTGAGGCGTGGTTGGATAGACATCACGCAGGACATGACGCAGGTTCTCACCGGACATGGGAAGTTCAGGAGATTCCTGCGCCGCCGGATTCGTGCGGAAGAGACGACCGGGTGTCGCCACTGTGTGGCCAGCACGGAGGACGGGGTGGAGGTGTGCCCCGCTTGAGAAGAGCATCGCCGTGTCCTCGTGGGGTGATCGGCGGCGGCGACCTCTCGCGCCGGGCCTTGGTTCAGGCCATGGTCCGCAGCGAAGAAAAACGGCAAGCGGTCGCCTCCTTCTGCGAAGCAGGAATGCTCGTAAAGGAGGAGGCCAACCGCATAAGGCAAGGGCAAAAGCGACCTCGCCGTAGCCGTCGCCGCCGCAATCCCGCCGATATCCAGCCACCGTAGACGCTGGCTTGCGGATGGTGAGCAATGGGTAGCTCGCCGTCCGGTTGTCTGGTAACAGTCCAAACCGAGACCAAGTCGTCGACGGCCTGCACTGCTCCCGTGCGCCTCAAGGTGTTGTCAGCAAACTGTGGGGCTCTTCAGGGTCGAAGCCTTCTGCAGCCGAGGGTTGGTGCGAAAGCGTTATACCGGGGCTCTGGGAATAAGGCAAGGGAGGAACGGGGTAGGTTGTTTAGTCAGTAAGAGTCTGACACTGTTTCCCGCTCGGCCCAAGAGCGGGATTCGTCATTGGATGATTTTTACCTACCATAAAAAAAAACCATCTGCGCCTCCCGCAAGCAACCCCTCTCCTCGCCCGCCGGCCAGGCACAGCGTCATATTTTGCACATTATGCGGCGCGTGTGAATTTTATATCGGACTATTTTAAAATTGTAATATCTTCTAAGATGTTCATTGAAAATAAGTGATTACAAAGACAATTTTGTTCACAATTACATACTCTTAATCAACAACACATTTATTTGGATAAAGTTTAATATTACTATGTTGATACAACTCTAACAAATAAATTGGTAATAATGCATTAATTTCGGCCGAACTTGATTCCCATAAAAACGGTTCTAGTGAGTTAATTTTAAAAGATAGACATATACTGTCGCGGACATTTTTTTAGATCATTTTAAGAGGAATAATTCTTTCGTATATATTTTTTTGGTATCTTCTACCGTTTTCGCAGCGCACGCAACAGAAGCCCTCAAAGATGAATATTTGTCCCCGTTTTTTCCACATTTTCCATTGTTTCTTCGCTCCTATAAGTCACAGCGTGATGTTATATAGCCTAAAGCCTTCCTCGATAAATGATCTATTCAACACAAAAAGAATTTTTCAATTCGAACCAGTAGTTCCTGAGATTAGCGCGTTCAAACAAACAAACAAACAAACAAACAAACAAACAAACTCTTCAGCTTTATAATATTAGTATAGATTATGCATGTATTATACATATAAACTTTCCTCTAAAATCACTCTATCTATTAAAAAAATCCCCATCAAAATCCGTTACATAGTTTTAAACATTTAAGCATACATAGGGACAGCAGGACTTTGTTTTATACTATGTAATTATGATCATATTTGCAATCCTTACTTGAAGTGACAGCTCTCTCATCGCCCATCCAAAAGTTGACCGCATCTGGGTCCTTGTTAAAGGCTTCACTAGCAAATGGTATGTCTCCAAATACATCCGGCAACAGTTCGGGGAAGTCTAACGTTAAGTTGGAGTTTTGTTTCTGAATGTACTGGATGTAACTGTCTCTGGAAAAAATGTTGTAAAGAGTCAAAAAAAAAAAAACAAACAAGAATGTTATGTCTGAATATGTATATATTCCCGCACTTAGTTGTATACAAACCATTATGTGAGATTAGTATGTGAAAAACAAGACCATAAATATCTATTACATTTTAATATTCGCGTAAGCGGCAAATAAGTTGAACCTTGAATGCACAATAACCAATTTTCGATTGATTTTGTTAGTCTCTCTAAAACTCGAAAACAGCTTGACCAATTTTATTTTGTTTAATTCGCTTTAAAAAACAAAAGACATCTTAGCTGGTTTTTTAAATAGCTATAACATTTAATTAATTAAGCCCCAAGAGGACACCGGTGACTGCACACCTATTGTCTTTTAATTGTGTCTGTAATTACAGTAGTTGTTGGTGTCATTCACACATTGTCTGAAAATACTGAGAATTGCCATCTGATGTGTACTAGAAACCTAAGGGTACTTACTACACTAAATTAAAAAAAAAAACAGAATTACTTTTTCTGTTCCAATCCATCCAGAAATTCCTTCATAGTCATATCAACTTCAAAAGGCATAACAAAACAGTCTTTTCCATCCTTATTTCTTGTTATACCATCAGCTAAGCCATTTGGTGTAACAGCTACGGTCACCTTCTTGTCTGGAATTGTTTTTCTGAAACAGAATTTAACAACTGGTACATACAAGTTGTTGATCTTACTTTAAGGAGTTGTCAGCAAACTGTAGGGACCCAGCAGGGTCAAAGCCTCCTGGGGCCATGGTTAGATGTGAAACACCAAGGCCCTGGAACTAAGGCAAAGGAGCGGGGTTTAATTTTTTATGGTGGGCAAAATACATTTAACAATGAATCCCACTCTTGGGCGAAGCAGGAAACAGTGTCAGACTCTTACTGACTAAACATCCCACCCCATTCCTTCTTTGCCTTTCGCATAAGGGCCAAGTATTGCTTTTAGAAAGAGACCCTGGGCTCCAGTAGACTTCGACACTTTTGCAGAGTCCCTACGGTTGTGTTGACAACTCTTTGAACTGCACGGGAACAGAGTGCGCTATCCGGACAGTTATCAGACGACCGGACGGCGAGCTACCCATTGCTCAGCTTCCGCAAGCCCGCTCCTATGAAGAACTGACACTGACTGGTCGCTGACGTTTATCTGCCCTTTAAGATGAGGAACACGCCTCTCTTACCTGAAATAATCAGCATTCCACTTCGTCACAGCCGGCCAGTGAGAACAATGGCTTCTTATCACTACTGGGATATTTTTCGACACATAGTCTCTATAAAACTGGAGTGGCTCTAAATCATTTGTTTCTGCAATACTTTTACCCAAATATAAGTCTAAAAAAATAAAAATAAAACTTAATTTTCGTTGAAAACTTGAAGTTAAAAAGGTACGATTTTTAAGCTTAGAATCTATTTCTTACCAGACGATTCTTCGTGTAAAACTAGGTAAGCTTCAGATACTTTGTCATCCATAATTAATTATGTTGGTTTATTAATTTTTTTTTATAAAATTCACTGAAATTTATTGGTAAACTGAAATTGTTTTTTTGTGTGAAATTGTTTTATTTTGGCGCTACGTGACATTGACACGTGACATTGACATTGACATCTGATAGAACTAGACCAAAATACTGTGTTCAGTTTGGTTTACTAGCGAAAACTTTTTCAATATACTTGATCGTAAATCTGATGTTATCTATAACGCTTTTAGGTATAATAGGCAATTTAATGTTTTCCGCACTAGTACGGAAATTCATCGTATTTATCCTCCCCGCTATAATTGATTGTATTTATCGTATCATACTAGGCTTAACGACCTTAGGCGACCCTAACAAAGTCATGACTTCACGAGCCTATCGAGAGCCCTCGCCTATGTATGAGAATATTGTAATAGATCGTTTGATACACATAGAATATCACTGCGGCGTTCAGCTTCATAACACCGTCACCTGTGACTCGAGTAATTCTACCTTGGTCGCAATGATAAACCTCCACTTGCATCAAAATATACTAGTTTAAATACTCTAAGACCTAAGTACCTACTAGGTATTCATTCAGTATTTTCAAAACGTGATTTAAAATAGTTCTGGGAACCGTAGCATAAATACATTTAGACCGCGCTTCATTGATATTAAACCTAGTAAAAGTTCGTCTCTTGCTCTCATACTTGTCAACAGTCATGAGAGATTTATTTTCGTCAACCTAATCCAGTTACTTAATTAAATACTAATAAATATAATATATTATTGTTAGTTACAATAATCGGACATCTGGCTCCGAAAATATAATTAATCTCTTCATCACAATGGATATGTAGAATAGTAGGTAGGTATCTTCCGTTTAAATTCCTGAGAAAGTACTACCTACCAGTAATCAGTAGCAAAACAGTAGAAAAGTACTACCACACTAATTAGAACAGTTGTCACTGTGAGTTGTGTAATGTGTTACAAATTATTTCTCACCTAGCCGGTGCCTACCCGCGACTTCGTCTGCGTTCTGATTCAACCTCTTTATCCCTTTTTTTCATTTTCCTTTGTTTTCATCAATAAAAGGTGTGGCTGACCCCAGCTTGCCCACCATCACGCATTTTAATTTGGATAACACGAAAATTTAGTCGATAATTGGTCGAAATTTGTCGCCAAATATCAGAATTTGTCGGTCAGTGGTTTAGAAGTTATAAGGGGTCATTGTGGGCCAAGCCAGAGTCAGCTGTCCCCAGCTTGCCCACATGTGTATCTCAAAAACTAGAGCACCTAGCGAAGATCTGTTTTCTCCCAGATTTAGTCGCCAATAAGTCGAAATCAGTTGCCAAATCTCAGAATTTGTCGGTCAGTGGTTTAGAAGTTAAAAGGGGTCATTGTGGGCCAAGCCAGAGTCAGCTGTCCCCAGCTTGCCCACATGTGTATCTCAAAAACTAGGGCATCTAGCGAAGATCTGTTTTCGTCCAAATTTAGTCGGTAATGTGTCGTAATTTGTCGCTAAGTCACAGAATTTGTCGGGTTATATTTTAAAAGATATAACAAGTTTATTTTTTTAAGGTATAGACCAAGAGCTAGTTGAAAGATTTTACAAGAAATTGTCAAGAAAAAATATTTTAATTATAATGTGAAAATATATTTCCAATTTTTACGGTCTAATGTCCTTAGACAAGGCAGAGAGAGACAAAATTTTAATTAAATACATGTTTTTATGTTTAAAACATAAAAACAATTGTTAACTTAGATTTCTTTGAAAACATTAAGCCTTGCTCTTGGTCTATTTACTGTCAAGACGTACAATCGCGTACAACTATTTTACCGAATTATAACGTTACTTTATAATTTACGTCAGAATAATAAAACATGTTGGTTTTTTAATAAAGTTATTTATAAGTAAATTTAATATAAGACAAAAGCAAATAAATAAACTAGTCATTGATTGCGATCCCACCTAATGGGAAGCATATTATTATTCTTACCTAACGTAAGTATGAAACTATTACAAGAAAATCCAGCCACTGTACAAACGACGCTCAATAACACTTTTACCCGAAGTCAAAATACTAACCCTTTCTAAAGAATAGCACAAAATATTTCAATAAGTCTCACAAATTGACAAACTTATTATAATTAATTACATTAATAAAAGCTGTTGGTGTGTATACTAAAACATTATAAGCAGATGTGATTACAGTAATATTGCCAGGTTATTAATTAGCATGAATATACAATTATTGTACTAATGTCACAAAAAATTGATTGATGGTGCTAATGTCATAATGTGACTTTATACAGATTGCACTGTTTAATGGATTGCTGTAACTGTGACTACACCAGGTGTCTTGATTAGCCGATAGATGGCGCTTTTAGATGGGCTGCACAAAGCCATAATACTATGTATCAGGTTTGAGCATGATTTGTTTAAGTGAAATTCAGTGGCTGTTTTAAATAATTGCAAATTAATTTCTAGTGGATATTGTAATACAAAATTGAGGTAATAAATGATATAACTACAAAATCACAAATATTTACAATATCATTTTTTTTTTTAAATTAATGAAGTCAAAGTCAAAATCTTTTTATTTCACATAGGCCTACCTGGGCATTGTAGGGTGGGAAGGCAGGGTAGGTAGAGAAGTTGAGGTAGATAGCTAAGGTAGAATAGTTGGGGTAGGTAGGTAGGGTATGTATGAATTCAGACCGCATAACCTTATTTACAACGTGTAAATAAGGTTATGCGGTATTGTTTCTGTGAAAGGTAACGAAATTAAGTCTTGTAAAACGTCGTAGCACTCCCAAGTTTTTATAAACTTTTGTCTTTTTACTGTAATGTGCACTGGTATGCGACTTATATTAATTTAGAGAAATAAAATTAAATATCTCAAAATATACTACGTGTTAAACTATGGATCCAGTGAAATTTTTTGTTGTTTAGTATATTAAGTCGGTTAATTTATAAAAAAAAATTGGAGGCATGAGGTTTGACTTCTGTGGGGGAGAAGGCGATGATGTAAAACATTAGACCAAGAAATTAATAACATTTGTCCTTCCTACTCAACTTCTGAGGCGTGTTTTCATGAATGTTAGAGATCGTATTAAAGAGTTCCAGAATCGTGGGGTTAAAGATATGAATTATGTTTAAATTTTCATTTTCTGATTTTGTAAATTAACGCGTTCTCATCAAATTAAATATTGTAGCGCGGGAAAAAATATTTTAGTACGCTGTGGCTTTGCTACACTGTGGTTGCAACGCGTCGCAGCTAATCGTGCGCCAGCGCAGGCCGAAGGCAGGCGTGCGGCGGCGGAGAGCTTGCTCCGATCATCATCGTGTGCGGACGCACGCAACGCAGTACTAACTGCCCTGATTACCCGAACCACATCGTGGGTATCCAAAGATGGACGATGCCGCCGAGTTCGACCTGGACACTTACTGCAAGGGCTGGATTGAGGTGGCCCGAAACAAATATGCCTAGAAGAGGTTGGGGGAAGCCTTTGCCCTTCGGTGGGAAAGTATAGGATATAAAAAAAATAACTATGGATGGAAGCTACGTGGAAGCCATACTAGTAGTTAATGAAATATGAAAAATGTTCTTAGCTGTTTTTTTGACATGACATTGTGCTGGTTGCCGAGAGTGGTCTAGAGGTCCAGAACAGATTGTAGATTTGGTGCCACAGACTGGAAAGTGTTGGCCTGAAATTAAGTAGAACTAAAACGAAGTACTTGTTCTGTGATTTCGGCGGTCTCTCCGGTCCTATGGCCTTAGCTCTCGCCGGAACGCCCATACCAACCTGTTCCGACTTTAGGTACCTTGGGTCGCTTACCCAAGGGAATGGTGAGATAGACCGAGACGTAACGCATCGGATCAACGCAGGATGGATGAAATGGCGACAAGTCACGGGAACAACTTGCGACCCACGGATGCCCCTCAAGTTGAAGGGTAAAATTTACAAGTCCGTGATAAGACCTGTCCTACTGTATGGATCAGAATATTTGGCTGTGAAAAAGATGGATGAAAAAAGACTGCATGCAGCGGAGATGAGAATGTTGAGATGGATGTGTGGTGTGACGAGAAGTGAGAAATGAGTAAGTATATTAGAGGAAGTCTGAAAGTGGCGCCAGTGACTGAAAAGTTGGAAGGAAATCATTTGTCTTGGTATGGTCATGTGAAGAGGAGAGATGAAACGCATGTTACAAAAAAAGTTCTGGGTTTACACGTAGATGGATGGAGAGGAAGAGGGAGGCCGAAGAAGAGATGGATGGATTGTGTGGAGCGTGATATGAAAGAAAAGGGAGTTAGTGATAGTGTGACGGGTGACAGGACAGAGTGGAAGAAAGAAACATGTTGCACCGACCCCAAGTAACATGGGATAAGTGTAGGATGATGATGATGTTCTTAGCTGTTTTTTTAGATTCTGAAACATTTCTCCGACATTTGTTTCGCCGTTGATCGGTTCACCGACAGAACGATTCACTATTCATTTTTTCTCCGACAGAACCTTTCAATGACGAACGATTCGCCGACAGAACGATTCACTATTCATTTTTTCTCCGACAGAACTTTTCACCGGCGAGCGATTCGCCGACACAATTGTTCATCTGCTCCTGCATTTCGAAAAATTTATATATATATATATATTTGCATCGGTAGGTTCAAATTATAGAAAATTTGATATTGCTTTTTATATAATTATATATATGTACCTATATCAAAACAAACGAGCAAAGAGCATTATTCATGATCATTAAATATCATACTGTATAGGAAGTTAAGGATTTTGTACTTGCTTGTACCAATGTATGGAGAAATTAAATTCTCTAATATCTTTTTCATTGCATGCCGACAAATTCTGTGACTTAGCGACAAATTACGACACATTACCGACTAAATTTGGACGAAAACAGATCTTCGCTAGATGCCCTAGTTTTTGAGATACACATGTGGGCAAGCTGGGGACAGCTGACTCTGGCTTGGCCCACAATGACCCCTTTTAACTTCTAAACCACTGACCGACAAATTCTGAGATTTGGCAACTGATTTCGACTTATTGGCGACTAAATCTGGGAGAAAACAGATCTTCGCTAGGTGCTCTAGTTTTTGAGATACACATGTGGGCAAGCTGGGGACAGCTGACTCTGGCTTGGCCCACAATGACCCCTTATAACTTCTAAACCACTGACCGACAAATTCTGATATTTGGCGACAAATTTCGACCAATTATCGACTAAATTTTCGTGTTATCCAAATTAAAATGCGTGATGGTGGGCAAGCTGGGGTCAGCCACACCAATAAAAGGCAGCCTATATCCTTTCTCATAGTCTAAAGATTGCCCGTACCAAATTAAATTTCATCAAAATTGTTTGAGAGGTTTAAGCGGGAAAGTGTAAAAGACAGACAGACAGAGTTACTTTCACATTTAGTAAGGGAGTAGGTATGGATAATGAAAAATCACAGCCGAATTCTTATTAAAAAATATTTTATTGAGGCACATACCGTGATTTTGGGAATAAATACTAGTTACAAATTATGATTGATTCAAATGAATTTCATAGGCATAGGTTTCTTTAGTATTCCCTTTATAGGATGCATTTCATTGTCAGGGAGGGGCTGTTTCGGTGGCGGCGGGGGTTCCAACGGCGGCGCCGCCACGACCCCGCGGGGAGGAGGTGAAGTTCGAGTTCTCCAGAATGCTCTTGGCATAAACGCATAGGTGGAATCGAGTCCTGTAACTGCAACAAAAACGATAATTTGCTCATGGATTATGTTGTTTGAGCAAAAGAATTCACCCCTTGCTGGAATTGAGTGAGGGTTCTAATTTCGTATGGAGTTTACATTTATGCTGGCAGAAGCTAATACCATTATCATTACATAGTATAAAACAAAGTCGCTTCCTGCTGTCCCAATGTATGCTTAAATCTTTAAAACTACGCAACGGATTTTAATGGGGTTTTTTTAATAGATAGAGTGATTCAAGAGGAAGGTGTAGCTGTAGCCACAACACAGCACAGCAGAAGTACGTACGTACGAGTCAGAACATCGTTTATTTCATACCACAATCCCCAAAAAGGTTTATATGTATAATACATGCATTAAACATCACCAACGCACCCGTTTGAAGCTGGGGCGGGTCGATAGTAATAAATAAAAATTAAGCTTTTAAGCTTAAAGCTAATCCCGTAGTGTTTGCGCATTTCCGTTAGTACCAAGCAGTACCTAATTTAATCTAATCTATACTAAGTACTTGCTTGCCCACGTACACGTAGCTCCAAAACCAGCTATGTGAAATTCAGACATTAAGCTTACAATTGCTGTTTTGCTGTTGAAACACGTGAATAAACTTACTCTTAGGTTTCTGGTTAGATAAATCCGACATAGAGAGGGCGCTGTGAGTTCTCGGTCCAGGTAACATGTTGAGATCAAAGAACTCTTCCACTCCTTTGCCGGTTGACTCGATTTTGTTCTTCTCATGCAGTTGCCGCAAACGGACTACCTTGTCGAAGTTGCGTATGAAGGTTTTTGATGTGTTATGGATGACTATGGTATCCAGCACGCCTGGAATATGTAAACGTACATTTATTTTATTTTTTTATCCTGGTTATATCATGTGTGTTTAATAACATAATTGCGCTTTCGTATGTTTTTATTTCTGTTCAATTTTTTTGTTGCAACCAATAAATCTTCTTACTATCTATCTATAAAATCGGCCACCTTTTTCTGCTAGGCAGTAATGCTAGAAAAGGAGGAGGCCGACCGCATAAGGCAACGGCGCTCACGCCCCAGATACCGCCGGGATTCCCATCCCGATTTACGGCCACCGTAAACGTGGGGTTGTGGACAACGAGCAATGGATAGTTCGCAGTCCGATCGTACGGTAACAGTCCAGACCAAGCCCAGTCGGCGACGGCGCCGATTATTCCCTTGCCCCTTCAGGACTTGTCAGTAAACCGTAGGGACCCTGCAGAAGGGTCGAAGCCAACGGTTCGCCTCTAAAAGGAAGGCTCTGGCCTTGGTATAAAGGTAACATAGGAACAAGGTAGGTTTTTTAATCAGTGAGAGTCTGACACTATTTTCTTTATTTTCCTCCTCCACACAATGGCGAGATTTGTCATTGGATGATTTTTACCAAACTATAAAAAAAACAGTCCATAAAGCCTTCATCATCTTCCTGCCCTTGTCTCGTTTTATTTAGGATCGGCACAACACGTTCTTTTCTTCCATTCTGTCTTGTCACCCATCACGTTATCACTAACTCAGTCTTATATCATTTCTCATGTACTCCATCCATCTTTTTTAGGTCTCCATCTCCCTGCCCATCCATCTACATGAACACCTACTCATAACTCTTTTAGTAACATGCTTTTCATCCCTCCAAAACCAAAATCCAAATAAATCCTTGAATAACATACGTAGTTGCGAACACCTGGCGATGATTGTCTCCTTGTATCGATGTTTTCTATTCATGGGGTTGCCCATAAAGTTGATGTCCACTAAACTCGTCAGTGTGCATAAATTATCGGCAACAGTCTATAATAAGAATAGAAGAATTAGTTAAAAACATCCATCGTATATACTATAAAATGAGTTCTAACTTCAGTAAAAGCTGCAAGCAAAGGTGATCCAATTGACAATCTAAACTGAAGTGTTAATGAGATGGAAGTTATAAAGTTCGTCTCTCTTTCTCGCTCGCATTCTTGACATATCAGCAGATACAATAACTGTTTTTAGAAGTTTGAGCTTGTACAAAAAAGAAGTTGTATAATTTCCTAAAACTAAAACTTTAAGGGCACCTTAAATTTAGCCACAAAGTGCTGCGCGACAGCAGCGCGGTCGCAGCACTGCTGTCGTGCTGTTTTGACATAATTACATAATTTAAAACAAAGTCGCTTCCCGCTGTCTGGCCCTATGTATGATCTTTAAAATTAAGCAACGGAGTTTGATGCGTTTTTTTTTTATAGATAGAGTGATTCAACAGGAAAGTTTGTATGTATAATACATGCGTTAGCCATGCAAAGCTGGGACGGGTCGACAGTTCCATATAAAATAAAAACGTGTGACTGTTGCGCTGTAACCGCGGTGCTGTCGCATGGCACGTTGCAGCTAATTTAAAGGCTTTAGGTAACTGCTTTGTACCTACACAATTATTGTTTTGTTTACTAATGTATTATTTTCTTTTTGTACATTGTATAAAATACAGAACTAAATTTATAAAACCAAGTAAGTACCTACTAATCTCTTACAGACAACCTTATGTACCTAAAAAGAGTGACAGATTTTAGCCTGCCGATTTGTAGCTATTTTTCGCCTGTTTGTATATTATAAATACCTAAATAAGCACGATAGAAGTCCGGTTGACGAAAATAAGTCCGGTTGACGAAAATACCTATTTTAGCAAATGTACAGCTAGTAGCAATAGTCATAGTTCTTACTGAGCCAGATACTTACTTCGTGATCATTGAGCATATTCTTCTTGGCCACGAGCACCTCTAATCTTCTCAGAGGCTTCACCCACGTCATGTCTGTCAGTTTATTCTCAGATACATTCAGTATCCGTAAGGAGGCCTAGAACATAGTGCACATAAATCATAACAGTTAGTAGCGCCATCTATGGCGTTACATAAGGACCAAAGTACTCCGCGCGATTTGAACATATAGAACAGCCAGAAATCATCTAACGGGCAGTGAACCATTAGTCATCAGTCGTATCATCAGTGTGGTCGGAGGATCCTTTGATAGCATGTCATTGCCATCATCTACCTATGCGTCGGGCCCTGATTTAGGCTATGGTTCGTAAATAGGGCAGGCACTCGCCTACATCTGCTAAGCAGTAATGCTAGCGAAGGGACCCTCACCCCGACTACTAGCAAAGGTAAACGTGAACTTGCGGACGCTGAGCAAACCATAGGATAATTTCCCCTTTACAAAAAAGGGGATCGACTTTCAGTCTTATCGAATACTGCTGAATACATGACTCAGAAAATCATATACTTACGCCAATATAAATGAGAGTCCTTGGATCAAAGCACAGGGCATCTGGACATTCCAAATTCTGTTTCTCTATATGTAACTCCTCTAAATACTTTAATCCTTCCAAATTTTCTACAACGCTGATCCTGTTATTCCCCAGATAAAGCTTTTTCAAACAATGCAACGAGTCCAGTCCTTCCATTTTGGTAATTTTGTTCCATTGCAAGTGTAGATGAGTAACATTGTACAAATGTTCTAGGTTTTCGATTTTTGATATCTGGTTGTTGTGGTAGTAGGCGTATACTACATGGTTTGGATTTTTAGGGACAGGCTGAAAAAGCTTATGATATAGGTATAAGAACATCGAACACCATTTTTTTTAAAGTACCTTACTAAAGTTGGGGCCACATTCAAATATGTGTCTGTCTGTATTATACAGGGTGTTTGGTGCATCGTTTGCCAAATTGATTTGGCCGACAGGATAGATCATTTGCTATATCTTCAGCCCCAATAAATCATTCCTTGCCACACCGGTTTTTTTTAAACATGTTTTTAACTTTTATTCTTAAAAACACCGGATTTCAACATTTAAGCTTACATAAATAAAAAAGTTATTAGTCTATCCAACAAAAATTATTTTTATATTTAAGTGTACTGTTGTATGGTTCTATGAAATCGAAAATTACTTGCTAGTAACGTGTAGTTTTTCTATAAAAAACCTACAAAGTGTATGGGACATGACAAAATAATTTTAAAACTCAACTTTAAATTTCTATAAAAAAAAAAACTAAAAGCGTTGGAGATCTTCGAATTTCTCAAAAAGTTCTCTAGTTAATGCCCTTTCCAATGGTGTGCAATATGCTAAAAAAAACCTTTTATTGACTTCATTAATTGGCTAAATGTAAAAAGACCTCCACGTTCACCAGACTTAACTCCGCTGGACTTTTACGTCGGGAGTCGGGCCAAAGAACTGGTTTATGCGACGGAAGTTGACACGAGAGATGATTAAGTGTAATGTATTGAGGCGGCTTTTGTGACCGTTAAACGGAGCAGTGGTGGCCGAGTGGTAACGGCCCCGACTTACGAGTTGTAGGTCGCGGGTTCAAACTCAGCCAGGCGCATTACTTTGTGTAATTTATTTCATCACCACTGTTCTCAAAATGGTGAAGGAAAACATCGTGAGGAAACCGGCATGTTCTAGAACTAAAAATTCAAAGACATGTGACATCCACCAACCCGCACTGGGCCCGCGTGGTGGGTCATGGCCCATTCCCTCTCCTAGAGAGGAGGCTTGTGTCCCAGCAGTGGGAACATTAAAAGGCTGATGATGATGTGACCGTTAAAGCAGAAATTCGTCTTTGAACTACAACTCGAGATAAGAGAAAGATGTCGCGCATGTATACGAAACAATGGCACCCAATTCGAACAAGATTTGTGTACAAAAGCCGCCTCAATACGTTACACTTAATCATCTCTCGTGTCAACTTCCGTCGCATAAACCAGTTCTTTGGCCCGACTCCCGACGTAAAAGTCTAGCGGAGTTAGGTCTGGTGAACGTGGAGGTCATGGAATAGGGCCATCTCTCCCAATCCACGAGTCTGGAAATGCGTCATTTAAGAATTGCCTTGCAGTTCATCGCCAGTGAGCGGGACAACCGTCATGTTGAAAGACAAAAGACCTGTCTTCATTGAAAATTGGCAGCTCAGATAACAATAAGGGCAGCTCTGTTTGAAGAAATTCAAGATAATTATCCCCGTTGAGGTTATCAGGTAAATAGTGCAGTCCAACCACATGATTTGCAATTACTCCTGCCCAAACGTTCACACTGAATCGTCTCTGAAATGACCTATGTCTTTTTACATTTAGCCAATTAGTGAAGTCAATAAAAGGTTTTTTTTAGCATATTGCACACCATTGGAAAGGGCATTAACTAGAGAACTTTTTGAGAAATTCGAAGATCTCCAACGCTTTTAGTTTTTTTTTTATAGAAATTTAAAGTTGAGTTTTAAAATTATTTTGTCATATCCCATACACTTTGTAGGTTTTTTATAGAAAAACTACACGTTACTAGCAAGTAATTTTGGATTTCATAGAACCATACAATAGTACACTTAAATATAAAAATAATTTTTGTTGGATAGACTAATAACTTTTTTATTTATGTAAGCTTAAATGTTGAAATCCGGTGTTTTTAAGAATAAAAGTTAAAAACATGTTTAAAAAAAACCGGTGTGGCAAGGAATGATTTATTGGGGCTGAAGATATAGCAAATGATCTATCCTGTCGGCCAAATCAAATTGGCAAACGATGCACCAAACACCCTGTATATCGCGGACATCGCGGTGAATGTTCGTGCTGTGTGTTTGTCTGCGTTACGGTACGATTGCCGGTACAGAGTACAGACAAGTGGCATCGCAGTCAAGCATTAGTTCATATCAATCTTAAAAACCAAAGGTTTATAGCGCTCCAGAGTTTACGGTGAACATCATGTTTCGTGCACCGAACGCTTGAAATGAAATGAAAGACAAGTCCAACCACATCATGAAAATATTCGTAGTACGATCTCGTACTCATGGAAAACTTGCAGCACGAGCATTCGTCACGATAGTTGATCATTTCTGTTTACCTACATATACGTTTATAAAGTCCGTGACGATATACGCAAATGTAGCCCCAGCATAACTTGAAAGTTGTAAATAATACAAAACTTATAAAGACATAAAACCGCCGACTGAGCAGGCAATTATGTCTCCCAGAGCGACCAAAAAATGTTTAGGTACCGGTTGACTAACCCCACAATAAAGCCTTATGTACCTAACTACATATGTATACTTATTGAATACGGTTTACAGAATACGGATGATACCATTTTTATTTTGGAATTAATTGGGGCAAGGTTAGAACTTACTATTTTTGATATTCCCTTCTCATGCATAAACAAATGCGTTTGTTTTTTCAATACTTCCGAAGTTTTTTGACGTAATAGTGTTTTTGCTTGTTTTCGCAGTTTTTCTTCGCTTTCTTTTAATTCACTCAGTTTTGGTGTTTTATTCATTGTTAAATCTAATTAAAAATACATATTTCTAAAGTAAAATTCGTCTCGCAACTGGAGAATGATCGATTAAACAAATTTGAAAATGGCGCCTGACAGTCAGTGTTGTTTTTTTGCATTATCGAAAACCATTGAGTTGGAAACTTTGTTCGGATATAGGCTTGGATATAGGTAATACAAGGATGTTATGAAATGTTTCTATCCTACGGATAGGTAATATGAATGCAGCAGTTTTAAAGCAAGAACCGATTTTTTATAAAATAAATATTATTCAAAATATATAATGCTATTCTAGAAATAATTAATCTAAAAATTATGCCTGTTTCTTACAACTGGAATGACCCAAAGATCTAAAACAGTAAAATTGTACATGTGGCCTTACATGTATAGGCAGTCTGTGGTTGGTCTACATAATCTGTCAGTCTTTGACATTTCGACGGTTTGTAAACACCATTCATCACCTCAAATCTTTTAAAACAAAAAATTGTGGGAGTAATTAACAACTACAGGTAAACATAATTAGATATTCACATGATATGAAATTTCAGACCATGATCAGTAAATTTTTGCAGCATTTACGAAACTTAACCTCTAACCTTGTTTTCAGTTAAAATGGGTGAAAGATACAACATTCACAGCCAACTTGAGCATCTGCAGAGCAAATACATCGGTACAGGGCACGCAGATACAACGAAATACGAGTGGTTAACCAACCAGCACAGAGATTCATGCTGCAGTTACATGGGACACCCTGATCTCCTAAGTTACTTTGCTATCGTTGAAAATGAGTCCAGAGCGAGGGTGAAATTCAACCTGATGGAAAGAATGCTGCAACCGTGCGGTCCTCCTCCAGAGAAACCTGAGGATTAAACATAGTTTCTCCTTTTATTAGTTTTAAGTGATAAACTAACCTCTCCATATTGTGTGAAGTTATGTTTGCTAATAAATTAATCTTCATTAAAGTAATTCAAAGCTAAGTAGTGTTTACTTTACATACACTTTGGTCAACGTAATAATCTTGATAAGATTTCATTGCAAATCCAAAATGAAATCTAAGCAGTGAGGAAGTTCCATGGTATATTTCTTTGGTGGTGTTTGTTAGTTCTATTTTGTACCTTTGCTATTCAACCCGCCCAGCCGAGTGTTGTATACCCATATTACTTGCATTAGTTAGCACCTGTTTTCTACTGCGATTTGTTGGATATGAGGATAATAGCCATAATAGTAATGTATCTTTGAAAGTCAGGAACCAATGCATATAAGATGATAACAGGACTAATCCATAACTATTTATATAACTTAAACCGAGCCCCAAGCGAACATGGTGTTTGCATACCTATTGTTTTTCTATTATGTCTCTAATTACGGGACTCAAAAGGCTAATCTAAGACAAGAACTTATATTATTCCTTTTGTCAAGTTAAACCTTTGTGCTATTTTGAGAGACACAACAAAGCCATTGTGTTTCACATAAATCTGCATAGGTACTGGCATATGAAAGTTTAGTGGGTTTTAGCTATGCTACTTGTTATGGTGTATCATCTTCATTCTTTATACTTTACGACCCGCCCCAGCTTCGCACGGGTGCAATAATAATAATAATATAATATGTCCACAACTATCACACATCGCCATCTAGTCCCAAGCTAAGCAGAGCTTGTGTTATGGGTACTAGACAACTGATAAACATACTTATTACATATTTATAAATACATACATATTATAGATAAATTACTCCCCGACACAGAACAAATGATCGTGCTCATCACACAAACATTTGTCCTGGGTGGGAATCGAACCCACGACCTCCCGCATAGCAGTCAGGGTCACTAACTACTAGACTGACAGGCCAGCAAAAGTGCAATAGTGATATATTATGCATATATTATACCTATAAACCTTCCTCTTGAATCACTCTATCTATTAAAAAAAACTGCATCAAAATTCGTTGCATAGTTTCAAAGATTTAAGCATACAAAGGACATAGGGACAGTGAAAGCGACTTTGTTTTATACTATGTAGTGATTGGGTGGTTGATAAATAAAACTAATCACAAACATTAAATCTCATCCAAATTTTAATAACTTTTTCCACTCATCCATCTTAGCGTTTAAAAGCTGTTCCCTCTCGTTTGCCTCCTCCTCCAACCTCTTCCGTTGTTCAAAACACTTGAGCACATTTGCAACTAGTACTTTCTGCATCATGGGCACAAGGCGTGCACACTCTTTTTCTAAAATATCCATTGCTTTCACAACACACTCAACGTCCATAGACCCTACTTGCGTGAAGTCCGATATTTGTTTTAATTCAGACAACATTGATAATGTTAGTACTCCATGATTGGTAGGTGTATTCGGGCTTATTACAGCTAAGTTTTCTTCGGCTTCTGTTGGGTCAACAAACATGTTGTCCCCAACTATGGCAACGGAACAGGATGTGATTATATCATACATCGGGACAGCGGCATCTGCTAGAGCAAGGCCTGCAGCGTTGATTGCTGCTGACAGACATGCTCCATCATTCTCCAAAATGTATATGAAGACATCTACCTGCAAATGAGAAGATGGTATATTAGTATTTATGATGTGTAAAAAGAATTATTCTAAAATCATAGTACATAAACATATATTTGCACTATTATAATATTGTCAAGTCATTTCAGGCTTTACCATATGCAATAATACAGTACTATCATTTTGTACACACTCTTTTCTTCATCATTGTTAGTTCTCATCATCACCTTGTTAAACAAAAGAATGTCATTACTATCAGAACATTATGTAATAAATATTAGTTTCAATTAGAGTTATGTGGAGTAGTTCAAACAAAAAGATATGAAAACTTTCTATGGAAAATTTACGAAATTTGGTGGAGAGTCAAATTCAAAGCGTTTATTTCAAATAAACCTTTACAGGCACTTTTGAAAAGTCATAAAGTCGGTCTGTCAGGAAAAAAATGACGCTAATTGCACATTCCAAAAAGTAGGTCTCAATGGAGAAGAATGTGCAAGAAACTCCATGGACACTCTTTTTAATCATGTTGTGTTTTACAAATATATAGGTTACATATTTTTGTTGTTGCTATGATGCGAGAACAATGTAACTGAAATAATAAAAGAGTACGTAAAGTATGTTCTAAACCAATTAAAATAAACCACTGGCAGCTAAGAGATGACCAGTCCCAACTGACAGCACCCGTTCACGGACATGACGCGTATATCAGCACCACTCAGCTCAACCATTATGAAGGGAACCGAATGATCCAACACACGCGCCACCATCAGCGAGACATTTGAGTGAGCATGACAAACTCTCAACTGCCATGGTCATTTACGTCAAAAAACTTTAAACCATAAATTACTCCATGGTACTCACATTTACAAACATTGAAAAAAAAAACTGCTTCTACATTATACAACACTAGAATAATGTCAACATTTAAGAGTGAAATTCATCATTGTATATTTAGCAAATACATAGGTCTAGTACAGCTGTACTGGCTTTTTAATTCATTACACCCCAAGAAGACACTGGTGTGCGCACACCTGTTGTCTTTTAATTGTGTCTGTAATTATAGTAGTCAAAAGTTAAACTGGAATTCAGGAAGCCTACATTGCTTAAATTAACTTATAGTTTTCCCATTTCAGCAATAGTAGAGACTTGCGAAATCTTTTGTTCAATCAATAAAAGTTAAACTGGAATTTGGGAAGCCTATATTGCATAAATTAAATTAATAGTTCAGCTAAGTGGCAATAATAATAACAGTAGAGAAAAGACTTCAATCTTTTGTTCTATCAACAGTAAAAAAAAACTATTTGAAAGAAATGCTATTACCTGATAATTAGGAAACATATGTCTACACACAGTAGGCTCCAGAGCTTTTCTTAGCGCGACAGACAAAGCTTTCTCTTCAGCATCGGGCACGTGCGGCCGCCGTCGACGCGGACACGAAAATGGCGCGAATTTCACCTCACAAAATATTTGGCCAAGTTGACTGAAACAATATTTTTAATATGAGGGTAAGGAGGGTAAATACTTTTCATAAACAGTTTTAAAGTCTTGTTGTAAATTTGAATTTATAATAAATGAACATGTGAAACATGACAGAAGTTTGCTTCGAAATTAAAGTTCCTAAACTTTTGTCGTATCTTTTTGGGTTTAGTTATAGAATATATTGTGTTGTCTATATTATATAATTGATTACTTACCTAAATTCGTTCTGGTGGGGGATTTCCCGCGGGTCGAATACAGAGCAAACGACTTTTGTTTTCCTCATTTCGACATACGATGAGCCCTTTGCTTGAGACACCATGTCCGTCCTAGCGACTGAAAGTTAATATCCAAGTTAAAACCACACTTTTCTTACATAATAGGCCAATAAAATCAAACCAGTACATACAAAACATACACAAGCTACGCGCTTCGGACAAAGCGCGCCCGTCTTTACGAACTCCTTTATCATCCAGCAACTCTTTGTAAAGTTCATCATAGGACTTCAAATAGCCTTTAGTAAAACGCTTGTACGATACACTGTCTTCAGGTCCATTGAATCTTCTGTAATCCAGAGGCATTGTTATCGTATTTTGATTTTTGTTATGAATACATTGACCCCGCTTCACATAACCTCAAAGTTTGTGAAGGTGACATCTGTCATGTTTCAATGCGTTTTGTTTTCTATTTTGAAGTTCTTTGCTCCTGTAACTAAACGCAAAAAGAGTCTCGATTAGAAATTGAGGAAATTATAGTCATCTGTCTACAGCTAGAAACTTCACATTTTATTACAAAAATACATGAAACATGCATCGTCGCTTTCCATCAGGTGAGATAGCGGTCAAGCGCAAACCTATAACCAATAAAATAAATAAATAAATAATAATAATGTGTGAACACTGCTCTCGCTATTCACCTTGTGACGTAATGTTATGTTGAAAGACGAGGCGAATTGGGGACAATAAAGTTATTACATGTGACTCAAACTCATAGTCTGGTTTTCATTGAAATTATTATTATCAACTGATTTATGTAATGGCTATACATATTGCTCTAAAAAGATTGAGGGATTTGTTAAAATTCTAATAATGTCTGTGTGTTTCGGAACGCAGTCCCAGTGTCATGCGATCGGTCTTCCTTCCTCCTCTAATGTCAACTGAAACGTCAGTTTGATCAGGTTTATTTCGACTTTGGCTAAGGAAAATGTTGAATGTATTATAAAAAAAACGTGTATTGAAGGACCATTCATTTGCGCCGCTATGAAATAAAAATAGCAGATAGTCATTTTTATTGTAACATTTGCTTGGCGCCTTCGCATAAAGTAAGGATATAATGTAAGTACTTTTGTCTGACATTCACGTCGTCGGTCGAACGCTCAGGGTGACGTTTCAAAGCGTGTTACACAAAATCTAATACTGTGTGGAAGAATTTAAATCGATTAATAGGTTATTTAGGTAGTCAATAGTAAATTGTCATGCCTGTTCGTGTAATGGTTAAGCGTGGAAGCAATAAACATTAAAAGTTGATAGCTTGAGTTGTTATCGAACTGGCGTTAGGTGATTCATGTGAGTACCGTTCATTAGTGAGCATCTATATGATTATTAATTGTTATTGTATTATTATGACGGTCCGTTCATGCTGGCTCGTATTTATGTTACTATTGTTTATAGTTGCAACACAAATAGATTGACTACCTCCTACCATCTTTCATAACACAAGCCTATTGATTCAAGAAATTATTGCTAGAGTTTTAGCTATGATTTTCCAGTTGGAATCTCATAATCCACTGACCAATATTTTGAATATGCCAAAAGGATTTGTGGTCTATGGCTATCTCCAATATAGTGTTTATCAATTCATAAAAACACCTGTCCAAGCCATTATTTTTATACAATTATTATACTGAAGTAACAAACATTACCAATCAGGTAATGTTTGTTACTTCAGTACCTCTCTCCCATATACACTTGGAATAAGCATTCTGAACTAATTAATCTATCATCAATAGTTAAAACCTATTTCCATGTAACCTCTTTCTATTGTGTCTCTATGGAAACTAGAATTTTGTTATGGAAACTATGTAAACAGTAATTTTTGGACGTTTGACCTTCAGGCAACAAGTGTTCAATTAATGAAAAATGTTTGTTCACACTACAGTAACGGCAGAAATGTAGACATTCTACTTATTAATAACAGCTAAATTTAATTAATTAATTAGTATAATTATTTTATTTCCAAAGTGCCTCTTTGGAAATACAATAATTACACAAACTTATAACAAGTTGGTAGCAATTTAATCTCTGCTACAAGCAATGTCAAATGCAATGTCAATGATTATTCAAATGTAAAAAAAAAATGACATTGTCACTCTATTGGCTTTTAAGTGGGAAGTAACAAAATAAAAAAATACAAAGGATGATATTGTTATTTTTTTTTTTCACATAATTGCATTTTATCAAGAAACACAATTATATATAAAAAATAGACTCTTTAAAGCAACTTTAGAAATTTAATCTTTAGAATACCATAATTTTATTAGAGATATATGGTATGGTATGGTATATCGGGCTGGTGTCCGCAACTCCACGACTGAAGAGCGTATTTTGAGTAAATTAGAGACATAATAGAAAGACTATAGGTGCGAGAACAACTGTATTCACTTGGGGTTCAAAAGTTTAAATAAAGTTTGGTAATGTTCTCAAGAGCAGTGGTGGCCGAGTGGCAACGGCCCTGACTTATGTAGGTTACGTAGGTCGCGGGTTCAAACCCAGCCAGGCCCATTACTTTGTGTAATTTATTTCATCACCACTGCTCTCAAAACGGTGAAGGAAAACATCGTGAGGAAACCGGCATGTCTTAGAACCAAAAATTCGAAGACATGTGACGTCCACCAACACGCACTGGGCCCGCGTGGTGGATTACGGCCCATTCCCCTCTCTTAGAGAGAAGGCCTTTGTCCCTGCAGTGGGAACATTAAAAAGGCTGATGAAGATGAATGTCCCTCATTACTTATTTAGAAATTCAAAATGCACATATAAAGCAGGAAAAACCCACACTTTGTTCACCAATAAAATTAACAAGAAAGATGATTCATTGCTTTTCAAATACCCTTGAAAATTCTTATATTATAATGAGCGTAATACAGCACTGTTGAGCTACTATCAAAACCTGTTTTCCACATGTTTTGATTTCCTTACCCAAGTTATAAATTCTTATAATCTTGTAAATTGGGTATAAACCTGTTTAAAACTTTATTTAGTTAACTTGAAGTTAGGCGATCAAGTATATCGGGTTCATTTATTGGGAAACGATATTGTAAAAAAAATTGTTTGTTAAAAGTCAAGCTTGGTTGGTTATAACATTGAAAACTGTATCAATGTGATTTACAAGAACAAGGTTTTACTGAAAACTTAAATGTAGATAATAATAGGTCTTTACCTATGTAATTGTCTTTTTATTAAACTGCTTACTTGGGTCTGTGATATTGTCAGATTAACTTGGGATCATAAGTGTTAAATAATTTTTACATTTAATTCATTAAGCCCCAAGAGGACACCAGTGTCTGCACACCTAATGTCTTTCAATTTTGTCCCTAAGTCATGGTACTCCCTTTTTAAAGTTAAGTAGTTTTTTTTTTTGTGTAATATGGCTTATTATGGCATTTTTTAATGTAAGTTGTTTTTTAATATGTGTTTATGTGAAATGGTAGGATGTCAAGTAGGTGATCTATGAAAACATATGACAACTTGGTATGTAATTTATTTATTTTGTTGCGTACAATATGGTACCTTAAGTAGTATTTATTATTATCGTAAATAATCTTGATTTGGTAAGTTCTGTGATAAACTTTAATATTTGTTGTTGTTTGTCGGTGTTTTGGTCAAAACAGATACAAATATATATATAATTAGCTATTGCTAGCATCTTCGGCCATATGATAGTAGAAAATTATCCTCAGGGAACTTAATCCCAGGATATAAGATACATGCATATACCATGTCCTGTAGTATCACATAACTATTACAAGACAAGGTCTATGTGTGTACCAAGTTTCATCGAAATCCATTCAGTAGTGTTTGTGTAAAAGAGCAATAAACATTCATACAAACTTTTGCTTTTATGTTAGTGGGATTAACATTGACAATTTTTAATACACTGATAACTTCTAGGATTGTGTAAAATATCACATAATAAAATCAATATTAATACACACACATGAAAGTGTTGGTAATTAAAATTATAATTAATTAAAATTACCAACACTGTTTCATGTTTCACCTTAAACTCTTGAGCCCCAACATAATAGAAAAACAATAGGTGTTCCCAGACCTATTGTCTTTCTATTAAGTCTCTAATTATGGTGTTCGAAAGGTCAATAATAACTATACTATGATTCAGTCATATTATGTGATTATATCCTTAATCCGGATAAACTGTAGCTGGATCATCCATTTGATTTGCAGTACTGACTTCTAAATTGTTTATTGTACATCATAAAGTTAAATAACGTTATCAACTTGACAATGTAAATTACTGAGTACTTGTGATTACTGATTAGAATAAACCATACAATAAAAATTGTTAATATCCTCCTCCTTGACTGTGTTCAAAAATGACCAGAGTAGGGTAGAGTTGTAACCCAGAGTCGGTCTTTTATGACTCAAGTAGCTACCCTAGAGTAACCTAAGTGACTCCAACTTCGAGCAGGGTACGTTGGAGTAAGCCATTGACAATTATAGCACTTGATGTTTGCGTTAAAAAATGCTAGTGTAGGGTATCTATCCTGTGACGTCATTAGAGTTAACTCCAATCTCAAATTTGTACGCAGGGCTTGTGTCGTGTTCCTCAATGCTGAGGGTCTTGACCTCCCTGATTATTTTTATTAAATATAAATCAAGTTAGTAATTTATGTTGAATAAAAAAATATCTGTAATATAAAAATCTAGTTATAGATTGCTCTGTGTCCAGGTGTAATTTACACCTGGATGCAGAGTAAATAATTGTGCTAATCACACAAATATAGTCTGGGTCAAACTACTAGATCAACAGGCCAGTCAAAACAAATATGTATCGGCCAGTCAATGCAATAAAAAGTAACAGAATTCACGTGTGTATCATTTGTAAATTCCGAGTTTCTCATTCCATTTTATCTATAGACTAGCTGTGCCCGCGACTTCGTCCGCGTGGAATAGTTATTTTGGGCATCATATTTATTTTTGAAAACAACCTCAGCTTTATAAATTATAGCTGTTACCCACGACTTTGCCCGTGTCAATTTCTGTTATTAATTTAGACAATTTAGTTTTTAAAAGAACATAATTATCTAAAAGTACTTCATAGAGCTACACACCTACTTGGGCACGCCATAATCTCGGCGGTAAGTCCCCTCTTTGAGGCGTGGTTGGATAGACATCACGCAGGACATGACGCAGGTTCTCACCGGACATGGGAAGTTCAGGAGATTCCTGCGCCGGATTCGTGCGGAAGGGACGCCCGGGTGTCGCCACTGTGTGGCCAGCACGGAGGACACGGTGGAGCACACGGTGGAGGTGTGCCCCGCTTGAGAAGAGCATCGCCGTGTCCTCGTGGGGGTGATCGGCGGCGGCGACCTCTCGCGCCGGACCTTGATTCAGGGCATGGTCCGCAGCGAAGAAGAACAGCAAGCGGTCGCCTCCTTCTGCGAAGCAGTAATGCTCGTAAAGGAGGAGGCTGACCGCATAAGGCAAGGGTAAAAGCGCCCTCGCCGTAGCCAACGTCGCCGCGATCCCGCCGATATCCGGCCACCGTAGACGCTGGCTTGCGGACGGTGAGCAATGGGTAGCTCGCCGTCCGGTTGTCTGGTAACAGTCCAGATCAAGACCAAGTCGTCGACGGCGAGCATTGCTCCCGCGTGCCTCAAGGTGTTGTCAGCAAACTGTGGGGCTCTTCAGGGTCGAAGCCTCCTGCAGCCGAGGGTTGGTGCGAAAGCGTTATACCGGGGCTCTGGGAATAAGGCAAGGGAGGAACGGGGTAGGTTGTTTAGTCAGTAAGAGTCTGACACTGTTTCCCGCTCCGCCCAAGAGTGGGATTTGTCATTGGATGATTTTTATCTACCATAAAAAAAACCCCTCCGTGCCGCCCGCAAGCAACCCGTCTCCTCACCCGCCGGCCAGGCGCAGCGTCATATTTTTCACATCATGCGGCGCGTGTGAATTTTATATCAGAGTTATTTTAAAATTGTAATATCTTCTAAGATGTTCATTGAAAATAAGTGATGTCAAAGACAATTTTGTTCCCAATTACATACTCTTAATCAACAACACATTTATTTGGATAAAGATTAATATTATGTTGATACAACTCATTGGTTGCATGCAGTAACTTCGGCCAAATTTGATTCCCATAAAAACGGTTCTAGTGAGTTAATCTTAAAAGATAGACATATACTGTCGCGGACATTTTTTTAGATAATTTTAAGAGGAATAATTCTTTCGTACATATTTTTTTGGTATCTTCTACCGTTTTCGCAGCGCACGCAACGGAAGCCCTCAAAGATGAATATCTTCCCCGTTTTTTCCACATTTTCCATTGTTTCTTCGCTCCTATAAGTCACAGCGTGATGTTATATAGCCTAAAGCCTTCCTCGATAAATGATCTATTCAACACAAAAAGAATTTTTCAATTCGAACCAGTAGTTCCTGAGATTAGCGCGTTCAAACAAACAAACAAACAAACAAACAAACAAACTCTTCAGCTTTATAATATTAGTATAGATGATAAATAATAATTCTTTATACGAACCAAGCGAATAAGTTGAACAATTTGTTATGGTTACGCGCATCCGGACTTTTATTGAGGCCTGAAAACTTATATACGCGTACTATTACTTGGTAAAAATCAACAAATGACTAATCCCGTCATTAGGCGGAGTGGGAAACAGTGTCAGACTCTTACTGACTAAATAACCTACCTACCCCGTTTCTACGTCGACATATATACCAGGGCCAGAGCCTTCCTTTCAGGCACGAACCCTTAGCCCAAATTGACTTCAACCCTGCAGTTGGGTCCCTATGGTTTGCTGACAACTCCCGGGAACAGTACAGCCCTCGTCCGGTTTCTGAAAAAAAGGTCCGACCTTTTTATGAAGGCTAAGAAAGAATGGAGTGGGTCATTTAGTCAGTAAGAGTATTCGGGCGAGATTCGTCATAGGATGATTTTTACCTACCATAAAAAAAGGAATTACTATTGCTGTGAGAAATTTTAAATGGTTAAAATGAAGCGTATACTTCCATTCATCAAAATTTTTAACCTCAAACTATTTATAAATACCTATAGTAATCTAGTAACATCACTAAATACGAGTATAACTTGTGTAACACTTTCAATGCCACAGACTAGAATCTAGGTCAATAGTTAAAAAATCTAATTTAGGCTAGCATTTTTAGGTTTAGACTCGCTTGTCAGGTATTGGGCGTGAAAACCAAACAACAATGGTAACGTAGAGCCATGGCACCGGAGGCCGGTTGTGCGCTTTTTTTATGAGTGACCTAGTTCAACCTCTAGTTAGGTACCATTTTTTAGTCTGCATAACCGGACTTGCATGTGGCGGCCTTAACAAATTATAATATAACTAGCGGCCCGCCCCAGCTTCACACGGGTGCAATGGTGATATTAAATATACTATGCATGTATTATACCTACATATAAACCTTCATTTTCAATCACTCTATTTATTAAAACTAACTGCATCAAAATCAGTTGCGTAGTTTTTTTTATGGCAGGTAAAAATCATCCAATGACGAGTCCCGCTCTTGGGCGGAGCGGAAAACAAGTGTCAGACTTTTACTGACTAAACAACCTACCCCGTTCCTACGTCGCCATACATACCAGGGCCAGAGTAAAAATGTAAGCAATAGTAAGCATACATAGGGACAGACAACAACTTTTTTATACTGTGTAATGATAGGCGTAATATATTCCATAATTGTGACAAAACGCTGTCTAGTCAGCTAAGCAGTGCTTGTTATGGGTACTAGATAACTGATAAACATATAATTCTAAACATAAAAATTATTATAGATAAATTACACCCAGACACAACAAATGATTGAGCTCATGACACAAACATTTGTCCTGGGAATCGAACTCACGATCTCAGGCATAGCAGTCAGGGCCACTAACCACTAGACGAGTCAATTAAAGCTAGGATTTACACGAAATAATAAAACCAAATTAAAAACTGAGACTACGCGGTGACAATACCCTGCGGGGTAAAGATTTAATTATTTAGAGTTACAGTACGGCCATAGTATAAAGAGAAGGGCAGTAGGCTATCTCCGGCCCAATCCGCGTTATAATTGCCTACTGTCTTAAGGTTTCACTTTTAGCAAAATTTTAATTCAGTGCCTATAAATTGGCAAGGGTCGGGAAGTTGTATTTTTTACTTATATAATAAAAATAAAAAACTGGTATAAAAAATACGGTTTTTTTTTGCGATATAAACAGCCGTATCTGTTTTATTCGTTAACTTAAAAGTTTCGTTTTTTCACAGCTTGAAGGGACTATGGTTTTAATTTCAACTAGATACATCACGCATTCTCGAGATAAAGGGTCTTAACAGACAGACATACAGATAGACGAAGGGACAACGAACTGATCCTATCTGAATAAATAAATAAATAAGGGTTCCGTTTTTTTCCTTTTGAGGTACGGAACCCTAAAAAGGAATAAAGAAACACTAAAACAACATTAAAAACTAACGCCTATCTCTTAGACTATAATCGAATTTGTTGTTATGATTCGAACTTTGCTTTATATGTATATCTGATTTACAATTAGTCAATTATTTTATTATGAATTACGATTTTCTAACTGTAAGTAGGTAAGAAACTAAAGTAACTGAGAAATCGGTATAACCAAACGTAAACAAAGCAATAGCAGCAAATCAATTGACAGATCAAAAGTAGAAATTAAGCCTACCTACCTACTTCCTCTGTGTGATAGAAAACTAAATTAAAAAAAGTAAGCAGGTATCTCAAAATCAAGTAAAAATTATATGCTAGAATGAGTGACTAGCTTACCTTTTTTGTTCAATAGGTAATCTGAACAGAGACAATTCTAGAATCGATGAATTGTTAAGACATCCAAACACACAGCAATACGTTCTCCTGCGATTATCAGACATTTTGTTTTGATTTAGCGGTGCCGAAAAGCAGTGACGCGCGAAACTCGTTTAGTGTTAGCCCCGACTGACGCACTGAGAAACGGGGCGAGATTTTGTTACAGTGTGCGTGCGTCGACGCGTAGATACTATGGCGCACACATACAAGCCGCGCGCGGTGCGTTTGTATGAAGATAACCTACTTCCCTTCTCTTTATACTATGGTACGGCCGTCGGATCTTGGCGAGTCTGAAGTTAGGCTCTGCGAATTTTAGCGCCTGAAAACTCGTAACAGCAATAAAAACTGCAAATTGCGGTTATTTGTTTTAAACAAATTATTTTTGTAGCGCTATGTAGAGTCAAGCGCTAAAATTCGCAGAGCCTAACTTCAGACTCACCAAGATCCTACGGCCGTACCATACATAGTGCTTGACTACGATCTTACCTGATCTTACCATCAGGTAAGAGAATAAAGTAGAATAATCTTTATTGTACAAAAAAAACTTTGAAACAAACTAAAATCTACTATGGGTACAAAAGCAGTGTTATCGCTAACAGCGATAATCTACCAGACAACCTTTGCAGGGGCCCCTGCAAAGGTTGTCTGGTAGGTTTAGGTGTTCAGGGTCGAAGCCTCCTGGAGCCTAGAGGGTGGTGCAAACTGTTACCTCGACTCCAGGAATAAGGCAAGGAAGGTACGGGGTAGGTTTTTTAGTCAGTATTATTTAGACTGTAAGAAATTTAACTAAAATAGGGGCTAGACTAAACATGAAATTGCAAAAAAAAAAACAGCAAGTTCAGTTACAAGTAACATGAATGTACTCGTAGGGACTTTGCAAAAGGGTCGAAGCCTACTGTGGCCCAGGGTCTCTCTCTGAAAGGAAGGCTTGGCGCCAGTGCGAAGGGCAAATAAGTAACGGGGTGGGATGTTTAGTCAGTAAGAGTCTGACACAGTTTCCTGCTCTGCTCAAGAGCGGGATTCGTCATTGGATGATTTTTGCCCACCATAAAAATGAAACATAAATGAACTAATCAGCAAATTTTTGTCGCGATTTCAGGTGATGGTCCCATAGTAAAAGTTCTTTGTTATTATGACTACAATCACGTGTTTAAGTATCTATCGGATTCTAATTACCAGTCACCCTATATAAACATACATATTACATGGTAACAATGAACGCAAGAAACGAATTAATGAATGAATTGATGCAATCGTTGATGGTTAAGCGCACTGGTTTATTAAAACCTAATTAGACTAGCCTTGAAAATACAGATTATAATGCACGGAAAGACCGTAGCAGGCAAATCGTTCCAGTCCTATGAAACGAAACGCTTAATCCGGACCGTGGAAGTTGTCGGGAACTCGGCTTAGGGTGGGGTTGAATCGATTTCGGAATGTGAGCACACGTACGAATAAAAAGTGTAAAGAAAAACTTAGATTTAATAAACAATTTTTATCTAGACTAGTTTTATTGCCGTTACACTTTTTTATGCGCAATATTTTCTATTTATGACTTTATTACTCACAAATAGTTCACACTGTTCTTCAATTTAAAAATAAATAGCAAGTGCTTATTTACGGAGACGCAGCGTATTGGGCGTTCGTCGTACATTGCGTTTGTGTTTGCGCCTGCGATGACGCGGGCCACTGCTGCATCGCCGCGTCTCCTTGTTTACGGATTAAAAAAAAATATTTAAAAAAAAGCTATTTTGTCTATCAATACATTCCTATAGAGTACCTATCACATTGTATGCACAGCCAAAACTACTAAGCCTAGGAGCGAGACATTTTGCACCAGGCTTCCTTTTATGACGTAGGCGAGCACTAAGAAAGGGTTTTTCAAAATTCAGCTCCTAAAGGGATGTAATGGGGTTCTAAAGTTTGTATGGAGAACCCTATTTTCACGCAGGCAAAGCCGGTGGAGGCTAGCTAGTAGTGGAGGCTAGTTAGATACAAAAACATTGCAAGTTAAATAAAAACTTATTAGCTTTATTTTTTACTGCTAATAAAAATACTAATGGACAATGTATAACAATTCCAGATTCAAAATGCTGAAGAGAAGGACAGTCTGCTTAGCGGTCGCGGCGTTTCTGGGGACTGTGGCGGTCTCCTTGGCCCAGGGCCATGCCCCCGTGCCGCCTTCACCAGACCCTTCTCCTGTTGTCCCTACTACACCGGTATGTTGACTTTTTTATTGTTATGTTGGTACTGTTGGTAGCAATTTAGCAAAGGAGGTTTTAATCCTTAAGAACTTTATTTGAATTCGGAATTCGAAAAAATATTCTGTAAGTAGAGAAGTAATATCTAATATGTTATTATTATCTGTGATCTAATGGTTATACATGTGCTGCCACCTGTGATGGCTTAGTGGTATATTTTTCAAATATAGAAAGTCAGTTCTGTTATACACAAAATCGAGTTGTTTCATTAGAATATTCCATATTGAAACAACAAGAAAAGTCGTATGTCAAATGATAAAACCACAAAATATGTATATAGTCCAACATGTAACTACCGGTGCGCATCGAAGCGTGTATTATGATAAGACTAAGCCTGCTCTACACTACTCGCGAAGTTGCCTCGACGAAGTACTCATCGAAGTTGATCGAAGTCCGAAGTATGTGACTACACACACGTGCAACCTCGCGAGGAGCACTTCGAGTCCTTTGACTCGGGTCCAAAAACCGACAACGACTGGAAGTCGCCCGAAGCGAAACGAGGTTGCACGAAGCAAAGCGAAGTACCCTTCTACACTAACGTATTCATTCAACTTTGACCAACTTCGCGAGTGTAGAGCAGGCTTTAGGTAAACGTACCTCAAAGCATAATATAATAATATGTCATTAATTATTTGCTACTTTAATGGTTTTAACGTGACTTCCTTGCGGTCAAAAATAACCTATAGTAGAATCCTAGAGTAGTTATATTATGACTCGTGTAGCTACCCTTGAGTTAACCCAACTCTGTGTAGGGCAGGTTGGTGTAAACCATTGGCAATAGAATAGAATGTTAGAGCAGTGAGTGTAGGGTATTTACGTTTATAACGTCATAGTTTTTTTTTTGCTATAAACTAGTGCTTGACTGCGATCCCACCTGATGGTAAGCAGTGATGCAATCGTTGATGGTAAGGCGCTCTAGTTTATTAAGAGCCTATTCACTCTAGCCTTGAAGACACCTAAATTGTAATCGGAAGGAAAGACTGCAGCTGGCAAACTGTTCCAGTCCCTCGATGAACGCGGTATAAACGACGAAGTAAAACGCTTAGTCCGGGCCGCAGGTGTCTCAACTACGTAAGGGTGGATATTTGCCGGATAGTATAGTTAACTCCAACGTCAAATTTGAACGCAGGGCTGGAATACTCTGTCGGTCTCTTACAACCAGAAAACGGAGCGATAGCTATAAAACATTCATATATAAAATATATAATAATACCTATGAGCTTTAATAACCGTGGGTGTAAAATCAATTTCCGTCAATTGTATTCCAAAATTCAGTGTTACCACGTGTGTTACAAAGCAATGGAGGACGCACCGTTAAATTGATATTTTACGCTGATTACACTGCATATAAAACAATTTCGATAACGTCTAAATATAGAAACACACACACACACACACTGTAGGTACAGTGATAGTATTTAATGGCCCGTAAATATTTTTCTTCAGCCAACGCTTAATAGGCTCCTTTCCGGTTTGTCTATCGTTAGCATACGCATTAGCAGTGTTTAATAAAGAGGCAACGGGAAAAAAGAGCATCTGAATCTTTGGTTGGCATTCTGTAACTTTCGTCGGGTCGGTCACTTGAATATTTTACAGAACTTGTTTAAGAAAATACTTGTTTTTTTTAAAGGCCCTAATAGTTACTTCTTTTCTATTTAAGTAATTATATGTGTACATTATAAAGGGCAAGTATAGAGATTTTCAGAAGATACTGGATTAGTTTTGCACTATGATTTGTTTACAAAATATCTAGAGAAAAATATGCGTGCTTGCGGACAGCTAGCAATGGGTAGCGCCGTCCGGTCGTCTGGTAACAGTTCGAACCGAGCCAAGTTGCCGTCGGCGCGCTCTGTTCCCGTGCGCCTCAAGGAGTTGTCAAAAGTAGAGGCCCAACTGCAGGGCCGAAGCCTACTGGGATCCTGGTCCGGTTTCTGACCCCGGTATGATAGGTTAAGAAGGAATGAGATGGATCGTTTATTTAGTAAGAGTCTGACATTGTATCTCGCTTTGCCCAAGGGCGGGATTCGTCAGTAGATGATTTTTCCCACCATAAAAAAAAATAGTCAACTCAAGTTGGTTTCTTTGGACTGACTAAATAACATCGGAATTGGATTGCATTATATCTGTTGATAGAATATCAGATTATCTATATACTCGTATATAAAAATTTGTCCCTATTTCCCTTGGTCACGCCATCACGCGTGAACGACTGGACCGATAAATTGTTAATTCTTTTTTGTTGTAATTCTCAGGAGAAGGTTCTTATGAAAGTAAAAAATAAGAAAATTAGGATACGGTAGACAGGTAGGGTTGGTAGGGTAAGTAGAATAGGGTAGAGTAGAGTAACGTAGGGTAGAATAAGGTAGAGAGAGGGTAAGGTAGAGAGTAGAGAGGGTAGTGTAGTGTAGTTTTGATCGGGTGCAAAACCGTGGGCAAAAGATAGTTATATATGTATATGAACAGAAATTTAGAAAGACTTGAAAAGTTACGGGCTTGGAAGCCCTCTCACAAGGTAAACCGATGACCTGATAAGGGTCAAGCGAATCCTATGGATGCAAGACGCACAGAACTATTCGTTGTTGTGACATTTGGGGAAGCCTATCCAGCTGTGGATGTCTGTCGACTAAAATGTTGATGATGAAATGGAAAAATTTCAAGACCTGCCTATTAGGGCGTGCAATGAAGCTTGAAGGTGCTATTCGAGTTTCAGCTGCAGGCTGCGTATGTAGGCAGCACCACGGCAGCACATGCGCGGCTGCACAAAGCTGGCGTTCTACGTAGTAATATGGGTTTCTGTAAAAACATTCCGAAATCGGCTGCTGCCGCACTCGTACCCTAGGCTCGGCAGCACGACTAGTTTTCTATTTAGTATTATAGACTTCCACTAACCTCTTATTTACCACTGGACAGGCTGTTATGTATGTGTGCATGTTCATTTTTTGTACCTATTTGAAGCGCCACTCGCGAGCGTCCAGAGAACTAATTTGACTAATATTGTATGCGGCGCGGCATTACCAATTTTAGTACCTTAGACACTCGCTACAGTCATCGTGGCCGACAGCGCCAATATGGCGAATATCAAAAGGGGACAAAGAATTTTGACAGTGTGATAAATAGTGGTCAGTGTGGATTTCTGTGAAAATATTCTGAACGCGACTGCCTCAGTACGTGTTGCCGTCGTATGCCCTATTCCAGTCTGCAGCCGAAGTTCGAATGGTACTTTTGTTCGATTACTGGACAAGTAGAATAAAATCTCTTTTGGTGCGCTTATGTCTTGACATAATCGTGTCACTTTGGCAGTTACTTTATTCGACATTTCTTTGTAATAACCAAATAATTATTTCACAGAATCCTTAGTGTCGGAATAGACGCAAAATATAAAAATACTGTTTGAAATCCCTACGGCCAAGACAAGCGGTTGAATTGTGTGTGACGAAAAATATAGAAGTATTATAAACTGTGATTAGTGCGAAGTGTGGTGATGAAGACGGGTTGAGAAGAGACATTGGTTTAGTCCGGTCCATAAAGATGTTCCCTAGTCCGGTACGTGAAACCATTATTTATACAGTTGAACACTTCCTTTGAATCCATCGACACTTTTATGTCGATGGATTCATGTAATTATGTATTTTTTTTACCAGTATTTGGCAGATAGTCTATCCAAGGTGTATCGTAACGTGGTTATGGAGGTTTGATAGAAAGTCGATTCATGCTTTGTAGCATTAAGTCCGCCTATGTATCACTACTGTACATGAAGTTTAAATAAATAAATAAAAAAAAAAAATGGTTGCCTGTAAAGTCGGTTTTACGGGTGAAGATTTTACGTGACAACGTCTTTTTCTCGGTAGAATATTTATTGATATGAATATAATTAAATTGCACAATAGGAACAAGGAATTGAATGAAAAAATGCGCCTAATTCTCTAGTGCTGCGCGCGCGGCAGACCGATCATAGTTGAGTGGGAGAGAGACGCAAGGCATTCGGCGGGCCTCTCTCTCGTTCGGTGACTCATCGTAACGTTACCGAGCGTTACACTTTTTCATAAGTGACTCCCAGCCGCAACCTAATTTAAGACGTTGTCACGTCAAAAAAAACACTGATCTCAAGCTATACTCCGTTCAAAATAACAAACATTCAAGAATACATTTGTACTGTCCGTTCAACCAATTTTGAATTTTATTACGTAGGTGGAAATACAAATGGCGGCTGCAGTAAATAGTTGATTTTTGCCCACTTTCTTGCTTTCTATGCCATCCTTATGCTTACGGAATAGAAGTTAAAATCAGTTTAACAGACAGTAGAAAAGGTTCTTTTTTCTAATTTTAACGCGAATATAGTTGGGAAAACGCTAGGAAGAGAGATATGATTTGGCCACCTATACGCTGTTTGACCACCTATTCAGTAGGTGGTTTTGTAGGACAGGCAGCATAGCAGGTGATATATTATGGCCTGTGAAACTGCACCATACTGGCACTATGTTTGATAACGAGCGAGGAAGTCCGATTTGGCCTTCCGGCCAAATAAACAAATAATCTAGTGTTTGCAGCGGCCAACCTGCATCCATAATAGGCTAAGTGATTTCCAGACTAGCCACTGCAGTTTGCGTCGTATACAGCTCTGTTTTGGGCTCGTATTAAATCTAAAAGATGTTGTAGTAATTTTTTAGGTTAGACAGCACAGCAAGTGACATATTATGGCATGTGAAACGGCACCATACTGACACTATATTTGATATGCGGCGAGGAAGTCCGATTTGGCCATCTGGCCAAATAAATAAACAAACAATCTAGTGTATGCAGCGGCCAACCTACTTCTGTAATTGGCTAAGTGATTTCCAGATTAGCCACTGCAGTTCGCGTCGTAATTGATTGATAATAATAATGGGTCTTGATAATGATTAAATTAAAACTGTTGTCGGTTTATAATATCATTTGAATCAATATAGATAAGCTTATCAAACAATTATTTGAGTACAAAATTACAATTATTTTATGATAATTTCACTAGTGCATAATGACGTGGCAAATAAATTGAACCGCACGAACGCGCAGGCCACCCACTTCGATTAAGACCTGAAAACCGGTTACTGTGGTTCAAGATTGACCGTCATGATGGTTCAACTTATATGACAAGAATGTAACCAATTTTGGATGTGAACCGAAATGGGAGTTGCTCGTAAGAATAGCAAATGCTGGACCTTATTTGTCGAGTCCACACATGTGCGAATATTAAATTTTATTATATTCACGACGCGACGCCCTAAAATTGATTCAGAGTCAAGATTGTTTTTATTTTGAATATAATTGCAAAAAATCTGCGACCGCGTATCGGAAGACACAGCATTGGAAGGCCTCCCACAAGGTGGAACGATGAGGTTATCATTGCTGGAAACCGATAGATGCGAGACGCACAGGACCGGTTGCTGCAGCGACGCTTGGGCGAGGTCTAAGTCCAACAGTGGAAGTTTTTCGGCTGAATTGATGATGATGATGAGATACTAGTAGATGCAGTTCGTAAATTTAGGTTAGCCTATACCAATATCTTAGGAGGGTTTCCTTAGGCGGCTGGATAATGGATTTGGTTCAGAAAGCGATACTCCTGAACATGGTTTTATTGTTAGGAGGTTCCTTTCCTAGTCTTGATCGCCAATAACTTGGCTGTTCTCTTAACCGGAGGATTGAAGACACTACATTTTTAAGTCTATGTAGTTTTGATTGAATGAATGACAAAACAAAGATAACGTTTATTTTGTCGCGAGGTCGAGTCAAGAAACTCATAAAAATGACGCAGACCTAGACACAACTTGTATTGTACCAAGTTTTTGTTTATGAAAGTTGCATTAAACTGGAGGTCACACAATGCATTGCTATTATAAACAAGATATTGACGTAATTATTTGTTGACATAACAAAGATGACTGTATTGGATTTTTTTGCTCTATTTATTAAAGGTCATTAGTCTCACCCAACACCTGATCAGCACCACCTCATTGCTCGGTGTCCACTTTTTGCTAATAGGTGTTTTTTTTATGGTGGGAAAAATAATCTAATGAAGAACCCCGCCCTTGGGCGGAGCTTGACACAGTGCCAGACTCTTACTGACTAAACGACCCACCCTATTCCTTCTTAGCCTTCATACCGGGTTCGGACTTTTAAGAAACAGGGCCGGAGCCCCAGTAGACTTCGGCCCTGCAGTTGACCCTCTACATTTGCTGACAACTCCTTGAGGCGCGCGGGAAAAGTTCGTGCCGTCGACGACCTAGCTTGGTCTGGACCGTTACCTCGCCGTGACAAAAGGTGGTTCACGATTGGATGCCGCGTGTTAATCAGTAAACGTCACGTATTCAACATGTGGACATGCGTTATCCGTGAATAGATGAGTAACTTATCAAGGAAAGACGGCAAAGTGTATTGTGAGTCGCCAATGCGTCGTTTTCGCGTGCCAGTTGCAGATAACACACAATCTATTGGGGACCAGCACGTGGGTAACGCCAGACAAGCGTGTGAGCAACTGGTGACCACCAAGTGGTCCTTTTGCCGTACAGTACGGTCGCCGGATCTTGGCGAGGATGAAGTTAGGCTCTGCGAATTTTAGCGCTTGAAAATATTATTGCTGTTAAAAATTTTTATTGGCATTTGTTTTTTTTTAACCTTCTCCATGAATCATTGCTTCTATAAGTGAAAGCCGCATGAATATCCGTTTAGTACTTTTTGAGTTTATCGCGAACAGACTGACAGATGCGCTGGGGAACTCTGTTTTATAATATGTCTAATATATAGATTCAGTCTTGATTGTTCTTTATAAAATCACGCTCTCTCTACCTTGCTATAAAATTCACTACGGTTTATTATTAGAAGCGGTCGAAGTATTGTAGATTGTAAGGTCATGTCATAACTGAAGTAACTTGACCCAGTTCAAGTGTTATCGTTTACTTTGTTACTAAGTTAATGTAGACGGTGATATAAGGAACAAAACTTACGATACGCTTTTTTATTATGCTAGCGGTCTCCCGCGGGTTTGTTCGCGGCTTTGGTGGTTACGCTCCCGTGGGTAGTAGTGTGATGAGGTGATGTTATAAATAGCTTTCCGCGATAAATAAGTGTAGTATAGTTTCTGTATAAGTTCTGTAACTTTTTGGTGTACAATAAAGTTTAATCTATCTATCTAATCTATCTATAAATGAGGTTTATCTCAAAAGTTTTTTTTTTCTAATGTTAGGGCGTTTAACCAAACTTTTTCGACTTTATCTATATATTAAAAAAAAAGAAATTGACTGACATATCAAAGCACTGTCGAAATTTCAGTAAGGCCGTCGTATCTTGGCGATTCTGAAGATAGGCTCTGCGAATTTTAGCGCTTGAAAACTCGTACAAAAATAAAAGTTTAATAAAATGCCAATAACAGTTTTTACCAGGAACAACAACTGCAGATTGCATTTATTTGTTTAAATAAATGATTTTTTTATCTAAAGGGTCCTACAGTGTTGAAGCCTCCTGGGGCCAAGGGTTAATGCGAAAGCGTTACACCAGGGCTCTGGGACTAAGGCAAAAAAAGAATGGGGTAGGTTGTTTATTCAGTAAGAGTCTGACACTGTTTTCCGCTCCGCTCAAGGGCGGGATTTATAATTTGATGATTTTTAATGTCAGATGTAGGAACACACAGGTATCTTATGTATGCGTTGCTATAGCAATTTTTAAAAGTAATTACCCCTTCGTTTTTACAACCAACAATTTCAATGCGCATAGTACTGCCATGTAAAACATGGTCATTTACATACAGAACTCAGTACTGACTATCGCAGAATATTATTGAAGGTTAGGTGAATGCTCCTCCCCTTTCTGCACGTAATACTTCAATTGTTTTTATATAATAATGCTTAACATAATCAGCTTTATAATGTTCCCACTGCTGGGACTCAAGCCTCTGGCAGAGGCAATAATCAGGCCGTAATCTCCCTCCTGGAGCTGAGGGTTGGTGCAAAAGCATTACACCGGGGCTCTGGGAGTAAGGCAAGGGAGAAACGGGGTCGGATGTTTAGTCAGTAAGAGTCTGACACTGTTTCCCGCTCCGCCCAAGAGCGGGATTTGTCATTGGATGATTTTTACCTACCATAAAAAAAAACAACGCGAACTCAGTGCGGATTGATTAATATCACTCGTCTTCGAATTTTCCATTCTATGAAATGTCGGTTTCCTCTACAAAGTCAACTACAAAGTCAAAAATCTAAATATTTTTATTTCACATAGGCCTACGTGGGCACTTATAAAACATCAAATGCTAGTGCACGGTTCCAAATTGGTCGTTTCCTATGGAGAAGAACCGGCAAGAAACTCCATGGTTACTCTGTAAAATGGTTTGTGTTACAATATTTGCTCAACATAGTAATAATAGATATGTAAGGACAGTGTTGATCAGGCAATATTGTTCACAAAGGCCCAACAAAAATATTCATAACTAGCAACCCATCCCAGCTTCTCACGGATACTGATATTGAATATACACTTCTCATCAAAAAAATCGAAACACCTTGCAAGTTTACGTTTTGTCAGGATTATCAGAAAAATGTGTACATTTAGGAATAAATGTTAAATGTCGTTTAATAGTGAGTAATATGAGCTTATCAAATCTTAATGTTAATGTTCTAAATTTAAATGAATTTTTCATAGGTTTCGTATTTTGTTAAATGAGTCATTTTTATTCCGTATGGAGTATAAAGGAAATGGATAAAACAACACACGTAAATGAAAAAAAAAGCTAAAAAACGTTTATTTAATAACTTGTATTCCCTCCCCGAGCTCTAATTACTGCTTCCATACGGTTCTTCATCGATCGGATGAGAGTCACGATCACATGCTGTGGTATATTGTCCCATTCCTCTTGGATTGCATCTTGCAGCTGGCTAAGTGTTTCTGGGGCAGGATCTCTTGCTCGAATTCGTCTCTTTAATTCATCCCATAGATGTTCAATGGGATTCATGTCCGGGCTTCTTGCTGGCCATTCCATAATAGAGATATCGACTTCGTTAAGATAATCTCGTACGACGCCCGCGGTGTGAGCCCTAGCATTGTCGTGCATGAATATGAAGCCGTTGCCAATAAAATGTGCATAGGGCATCACATGAGGCTCGAGACACTCTTCGACGTACCGATGACAGTTTAGTGCAGGCAGACGTGGCCCAGACACGAAAGCAAGCTCTGTCTTACCGTCGGCGCTGATTCCTCCCCAAACCGTCTACGAACCGCCACCATAGCTGACCTTTTCTTCAATGCAGCATTGTGCATAGCGTTCTCCGTCTCTTCTGTAGACCTTGTTCCTTCCGTCGTTACCATACAGCATAATTTTACACTCATCAGAAAAGAGAACTTTGCTCCACTGTAGGTATGACCAATTTAGGTGCTCACGTGCAAAGTTAAGGCGCGCTCTTCGATGGTCTGCAGTTAATTTCGGCCCATTTGCTGGCTTATGCGGTACCAGTCCACGATCCTTCAACCTTCTTCTAATTGTAGAGTCACTTACAGCCACCCTTCGTACAACACGAAGCCGCTGCTGCAGTTGAAAAGCGTTAAGGCGTCGATTTCTTAAAGAAGTTGTTACAATAAATCGATCATCTCGCTCAGAAGTGACCCGATTCCTGCCAGATCCTGAACGGCGCGTGAACAAACCAGTCTCCCGATAACGTTTATAGACTCTATGAACAGATGACAGGCTTAGATGCAGTCTTGCAGCCACAACACGCTGACTAAGGCCAGAATCCAGCAATGCCACAACTTGGGCGGCTTCTGTGGGCGAAGTATCCATACGTTTTAGAAAAAAACCTTTTTTCAGACGTCCCAAAGTCACAGTATTGAAATAAAAAACAAAAAGTTTAAGGATAGGCGCCAATTTTTAGTTTTTAAACGCTAAATGTACTCCAACCCTAAACACACATTTGTCTCAAAACAGTGATTCATTTCGTTTATAAGATAAACAAATGAAATTCTAATTTTGAATTTAGAATTTTCGCTTATTACTGTAATGGCCAAACTGCCAGCTATAATATATGTATTTTTTTCATCGTATGAATTCTTTTTTGTGTTAAATTCGGACAGAAACAATGAAAACGGAAGTGTTTCGATTTTTTTGATGAGAAGTTTATTATGCATGTAGTTTATACACATAAACCTTCCTCTTGAATCACACTATCTATTAAAAAAAAAACCGCATCAAAATCCGTTGCGTACTTTTAAAGATCTAAGCATACATAGGGACAGCGGCAAGCAACTTTGTTTTATACTACGTAATGATAAATAGGAGGTAATTTGAGAATTAGCGGAGTTTACAGTGTTCTCACATTCACATTTTTAAAACAGAGACTATACAAAAAGTAAAGCTCCCGCTAGGATTTGAACCCACGACCTACATCTTGTAAGTTATCGTTATCGCTGTAGTACATTGTAATTGGCAACGTTCGGTGGCACCTTCAACTTTGTATAATAAAGCATTGTAGCATTGTTTTGTGTTTTGTTTTGTGGTTATTTTAAACCAAATCATTATGTTTATATTATAAGACTTTGCACATAAATAAAATAAAATAAAAATCTTATATTTCGGTCAAAATTCATAGGCTAGTGGTTAGTAAGTACACACAACTTAAAAACTAGTGTTAGTACTAGCTTAACTTTTACTTAAAAATTAGTGCTATGATGTATACTCATATTTTACAATAAAAATATATTCTATGCTAGCATAGCATTATTTCACTTGTCCTGTTCCCGCTACGAGGACACAGGTCACTCACTCTCTCACACACTCTAATATAGGGAATGGGTCGTAATCCAGCACGCGAGACCAGTGCGAGTTGGTCCATGTCATAATTATGTATTTTTTCACCGTTTTGAGGGCGGAATTTTCTTATTATTTTATTCATAGGCTTGCGTTTAATCACTATCTCACCTGATGATGGAAAATCACACAAGTATAGCACTTTCCAAGGGTTTGATCCCATGACCTACAACTCAACTAAATATTGTAATCGGCAAAGTTCAGTGGCGCCATTATCGTCAATCGAATTTATGAGCGGCAACTTTTGGAACTACTTAGTACGTAGGCTGGCGTAGCTAAACGAGGAGATAAAGTTTCGCTGCTAACTCTGCAAACGTACTAATCGTTCACGCGTAACCCAACAGATGGCGTTACTGGTAGTGCCAGAGGAAAATTATTTTCACAATACATTGATGGATGAAAATTTTAATTTTATATCTAGGACCAGTACTTTGTTCTGATAGGTGGCGTTTGGGAATTTTAATTGTCCTAATAGAATTTTATTTATAGTACTTTCAATATTTTCACTTGTTATAAAACGCAAAAGGCAACTTACAACTGGGTTTACTGGGCTATGTTTCAACTAGCCCTCTCTCCAACCAGAACTGGAGGTTTTTATTTTTTTGTTAATTTTCCACCAATAACAAAGTTTTAAGATTAGATTGTGAAAATGGGTTCATAAATGATTGTACAGTCAATGTTCGAATAGCTAGCCTTTATAAAAATTTTTCTTTCGTTAGCGTGCCTTTGTAGCCATATTTTCCCTTGACAATATTCCTTTCTACATTGACATTGAAAAAAAAAAACGACAACTTTGATTATTTATCACGTAATAGAGGAAAACTCTTCGCCTTGACAAAACTCATTAAAGTCATTAGCAATTTTATAAACTGAGCAATGACATAAACCTGTAAACAGAAAATAAATGTTCGGACGAAAATAATTTGTCTGTTTAGTTTCGTATTCCTTTTAAATTTTTTTATGGTTGGAAAAATCATCTAATGACGAATCCTGCCCTTGGGCGGAGCGGGACACATTGTCAGACTCTTACTGACTGAACAACCACACCATTCCTTCTTAGCCTTCATACAGGGGTCGGACCTTCCTTTCAGAAACCGGACCGGGGCCCCAGTAGGCTTCGGCCCTGCATTTGGGCCTCTACATTTGCTGACAACTCCCTGAGGGATTTCTTTTGACTTCACATCCACATACTGTTTTTTATATGAACTATGTAAATTTCACTAACTCTAAAACGACAGGTAAATTAATAAAAAAATATTTATTTTTTTTAAGTAATTCCGTAATAAAATCCAAAACTTGGCATTTTTAAAGACGCGTGCGGTGCGATGACTTTTAGTAGCAACATCAGCCTTATAATATTCCCACTGCTGGGACTCAGGCCTCCTCTCTAGGAAAGGGAATCGGCCGTTATCCAACACGTGGGCCCTGCGCGGGTTGGTGGGTGTCACATGCCTTCGAATATTCGGTTCTAAGATATACGATGATTTTCTTCACCGTTTAGAGAGCATTGGTGATGTCATAAATATAGGTACACAAAGTTATAACTTTGTGTATATTTATTTCACGTCACTGGCTGGTTTCAATTTTACTGGCACCACCGTTAAGAAAGTTTGCCCACCTACGCGGAACCCTTCGAAAAATACAGGCGTTACTTTATGTTCCAATAATATGATTAACGGCAACAGTAAGACCACTCCTCAACATATGATTATGGTTGTCGTAAATGACTTCGGCAACGCCACAACGCCAACCTATTTGCTGAAAGCATCAAATTACGATTATGACGTCACCCCAGTTCCACCACAACTCGATAGATATCTATATATATAAGGTGAAACTGTCTGACTGACATATCAACGCACAGCCAAAACTACTGGGACTTGGAGCGTGAAATTTGGCACAAAGCTTCCTTTTATGACGTAAGCGAACACTAAGAAAGGGATTTTCAAAATTGAGCTCCTAAAAAGATGGAATGGGGGCTAAGGTTTGCAAAGAACATCCTAATTTCACGCGGGCGAAGTCGCTGGCAAAAGGCTAGTATAGCATAAGGAACTAGGCTACAGATTTTTTTTCTTTGCTTAGGAAATTATCAGATATCTTCTCTCTTTCTGGATAGTAAAAGTGGGACTGTCTCTGGTAACCGTCCGGACCAAGCCCAATCATCGACAGCGCACAGTTCCCGCGCGTCTCAAGGAGTTGTCAGCAAACTGTAGGGACTCTGCTGAAGGGCCGAAGCCAACTGGAGCTAAGGGTTCGCGTCTGAAAAGAAGGCTCTGGTCTGGTTTGGTGTAAAGGCAGTGTATGAACAGCGTGTGTTGCTTATTCAGTAAGAGTCTTGACACTATTTCCCGTTCCTCACAAGTGCGAGGTTTTTCATTGGATAGTTTCCTATAAACCCAATGACAAATCCCGCACTTTTTTTACCTAAAATGATAAAAACTATACCTAGTAGGTACAGAAAAGCCAAGAATTTCAAAGATTTGTAACATTAATGTGAAGCTGGGGCAAGTCGCTAGTTGAGGATAAAAGTGATGAGTTATTACGTTATTAGTCATTAATGCCTCAATCAAAATATTAGCAATCTGCAGATCATAAGCCTTTGGGTGCCTACGTGAGGATATTTTTATAGCTCATCTCCGGTCAAATAGGACATGAACAGAAGTAGGTACAAAGGTACACAAATAAAACATATGATGTCATTTCTAACACTCATCTACGGTTTTTATGAAGATATTAGAGCTTGTACACACGAACGACAAGTTGCTAGCGGTTAAGACGCACCCGTCGATACGTCGGCGGCAGTTGTTAACGCTCGACGGCGTTCGTCGACATTCCAACAATTGAAGATCAGCGGTAGCCTACTGGGGCCCCGGTCCGTCTTCTGAAAGGAAGGTCCGACCCTGGTATGAAGGCTAAGAAGGAAAGGGGTGGGCCGTTTAGTCAGTAAGAGTCTGACACTGTTTCCCACTCTGCCCAAGGGCGGGATACGTCATTAGATGATTTTTCCCACCATAAAAAAAGCTGTCATATATGTGTCAAGTATCATTATATGAACTATAATGACACTACACAACCTAAGAGGTATTTTCGTAAATCGGACTTCTATCGTGCTTATTGAGGTATCATTACTTAGTATAAAACAAAGTTGCTTACCGCTGTCCCTATATATGCTTAGGTCTTTGAAAGTACGCAACGGATTTTGTTGCGGTTTTTTTTAATAGATATAAGTGATGCAAGAGGAAGGTTTATGTGTATAATACATGCATAATATATTCAATATCAGTACCCGTGCGAAGCTGGGGCGGGTCGCTAGTACAGAATAAAGCGTAGATGGCTTTTACCTTTGTCTATGGAAGATCCCGCTCATATGTACTAGGTCTTAGACACCATTAGTTATGTTATAATGTTTCTTTACCACAGAGAAGTATTATTTATTCTGTTCATACTCTGTGGTATCCATTGTGCTCGGTTTTAATAGGTTCTTTACCGTAGTGAGGAAAACAACTGTAAAATTGTGTGATTTAATTCTGTCACGGTTTTTAACCTGAACGTGTTTGGAAGGTTTTGTGTACTTAAAGATAAAATAAAGATAACATTATTGTCTAAAGCTACACGAAGCCTCAAGGAGTTGTCAGCAAACGTAGAGGCCCAGCAGGGTTGAAGCCTACTGGGGCTCTGGACCAGCTTCTGAAAAAAAGGTCCGACCCCAGTGAGAAAGGCCTAAGAAGAAACGGGGTGGATTTTTTAGTCAAAAACAGTTTGACACTATCTTCCGCTTCGCCCAAGGGCGGAAGTTTTTCACCCACTACACGAAATCGTGTGAAAAAGAACTGGTCAAGTGTAAGATGGACTCGCTCATGAACGGTTCAGTTAGACAATATTAAAATCGAGCATGGACACCCCTTTTAATTAGTAACGTTATTTTTTATTGTAGCGGCAATAGGCACGCACTTTTTGTGAAAATTTCTACTGAAAGTATACCTTTTACACTTGGTTTTGTTGAACTCAACTAAAACTAAAGTCTCTATGGGTGATACTTACGTAGGTACAGTCCGGCGCGCCTTGTATTTCGGCCTTGACTGACTCAAGTCTTCGCCATATAGCCTTAGTCTGAAATTATTCGGGCATACGTACTTTTCCTATTTATTTGGTTTACGTAATGCAGCGATATTATATGGAGTTCCTTCCCGGTTCTTCTCCATAGGAAACGACTAATTTCGAACCGTACACTAGATTCTGACGAAGATTATTTGAAATAAAAAGATTTTGAATTTGAGTATCGAAATTTTACAGTACGGTTGTTCTAACTTGGCGAGCCTGCGAACTTTAGCGCTTGCGCACTCGTAAAAAATAAAAGGCTTAAAAAAATAAATGCCAACAGCAATAACAACTGCTAATGGCATTTATTTTATTAAATTATTATATGATATATATATAAAATAATATAATATTATTATCATGCGCTAAAATTCGCAGAGCCTAAGTTTAAGGGCCTGCGCCCTTAAACAAACAAAATAACCCACCAGAGGATTCGTCACCGCATTGACTAATGCTCGTAACTTCGTAGGTACTGTCCCGACGTAGTCTCGATATCAATTACTCATGTCTGGGAAATGATGTAGCCTCATTTCAGACTTCGGAAAATTCTTTGTTTCAAAATTTTGATAACGGATTCTAACTTCGTATTAAAAGTTTCTCAGATAAACCGTTTCTTGGTATTTCGGTACGTTATTAAGAGGACATTGGCTTTTCGTTCTGAAATTATGTCTGAAATGGTAGATGCTAATCATGAATACTTGATATTCATAGACAAACTTCTATGGACATAAAAAATTGAAGTGTCTGTGACTCCACGACACGGAATCCTAGTATGTGGTCCCGAGATCTGTTAAATGTATGTACTTAATTACCTTTTGGAACAATAAACATATTTGTATTTGTGACGAACATTTTTTTTTTCGATACTTATGAAAGGTGTCAGGCTGTTAGGTTGTTTGTTTCGTCTTAAGTCTGTAATGAATTGAGTGATTTTGACGATATTTTTAGCTGATGTTATACGAATTAACTAAGGCTATATTTCGTACCCTCTTTCTCTCTCTAAGGCTATATTTCGTACCCTTGCACTCTCTTTGCGCTCAACTCTCTTTTGGACACGCACCCTGAATGTGATGTGTTCGCGGACGAATGGAAGGCGATCATGTCAGTATGCCTGGAGTTCTGTGAGATGACTGTTTGAGTCTAATATATTTTTAACTTATGTAATTGGTGAATAGCCGTTTTTGTTTTTGGTAAATTCAATATATAAAATAAATAAATAAATATTTATTTCAGAAATAGGGTTCCGTGCAAAAAAAAAACTTCTTTAACATGTGACTAAATGCCATTATGCTGTTTTATGAATGTACACGTACGAAGTCGCAGACGCTAGTTAGTGGGTTATAGAATTGTTCGCTCTGTTCGTAGGATCAGACGACTGATAAAGTTGAGTTGCATTTGCAAGGTACCTATAGGTAGATGACCCGAGATTGGGACTTGTCACGGTATCAATGTTAACACACCATGCTTTTATGTTGTTTGTGACTTGAAGTCATGCTATGGTTGGCTGGAGTTCAAAGAACAACATGGATTAAGCGGTTCATGGACACATAAGGTTTATACAATGGGTCCATGGGACACTCATTTTGTGGGTTTTTCTTAAAAACACGAATATAACCTTGTGGCTTTTAGCGTTATTTAGTCCTAGGATTTTTCTTAAGAGGGCCCTTGCCGAGCCGTCTATCATCAACGTGAATATGATTTAAAAACTTGTTGGTTCTTCCCACGTAATATTTGATAAAAAAGCAACACGAAAAAAGAGAACGCGTGGACGTTCTGTTGGTATTCGGTAATTCTGTCTGTTACTCGAATACCTTTCGAATACTGTAGAAACATAATAGAAAGACCATAGGTGTGCGTTCGCTTGGGGCTCAAAGTTCACGCAAATTTGAGAGCCCGAGAAAAATAATACATTGATTTTTAGGCATTAAGTATAAAAACAGCAAAATACTGACATGATTTCTAAAAATATCTTTTGATCAAATCATATGCTACAAAAATAACGTGATTGTAAGGGTCAGAACACACAGAGGTGCAACACTACGCATTTCAGATCGAGATGCCTCGCTGACCTGCTACGTAGTGCAAAACGTATTCTGAATTCTCACGTTGCGTTGAGTAGCAAGAAACGTCAATAAGCAGCAGCCTTATAATGTTTTTATTGCTGCGATTCAGGCCTCTTCTCTAGGAAAGAGAATGGACCGTAATCTACTACCACGCGTGCTTAGTGCGTGTTGGTGGATGTCACATGTCTTCGAAATTTTTATTCTAAGACACGCCAGTTTCCTCAAAATGTCCTCAATATCGACTGTAAGGATATACTTGGGAATAAAAAATAAATATTTTGAGTTGCTCTTTTAAAAAGAACGTACAGCGTTTCGCCTCACGTCTCGATGTGAACTGACTCTTATAAACATCTCAATCATATTTATCCTAATAACTATTACGAATCAAACCAAAATTAAATAAATGACTTGCGAAACCTACCGGTATGTTATTTAATAATAATAAATACAATTGCAAAAAAAAATCACGTGATGGCTACATCCTTCAGTGAGTCGCAATTTTTTGTGGCAGATTCGCCTACGCTCTTCAAATGATAGTTATAAAATTGCGTCTTTAATGATGGGTACCTTAACCTGCGTACAAAGTAAGGTTATTGACGTTACCACAAATACGTACCGTTTAAAGAGGTATCTATTGCAAAAAGCTTGTGAAAGAGTTGAAGATGTTAAGCCTTGGAACCGTGGGATAAAAACGCAGCTAGGTACTTCATTCATTCGTTCGTTCAATAGATGTTCAAATAATGATGATTGTCGTAACATTCAGTAAATGCCAAAAAATATGACTTTAGGTAGAACAAAAAACCTTAATCTTATAGTTTTTTTCTTTTATGGTGGGTAAAAATCATCCACTGACATATCCTGTCCTTGGGCGTATCAGAAAATAGTGTCAAACTTTTACTGACTAAACAACCCTCCCCGTTCCTACGTCGCCATCTATACCAGGGCCAAAGCCTTCCTTTCAGACACGAACCCATGGCCTAGTAGGCTTCGACCCTTCTGCAGGGTCCCTACTGTTTGCTGAGGCACTCGGGAACAGTGCGTATCGTTAACGACTTGGGCTTGGTCCGGACTGTTACAAGACGACCGGAAAAAAGAAGCTAGTTCATTCATTCGTTCATTCAGTAGAGGTTCAAATAATGATGATTGTAGTTCAGTAAATACCAAAATATAATGACTTAAGATGGAACAAAAAACTGACCTTACACAAAATTTGTTTTAGACACGAAATAAATTTACATTGAAAAGTTATGAATTCAAAGTTACATATAGCGCAGTGATTTTACATTTCCTACGTAAATAAAAAGGTTATCTCAATACCAGATAGAAATATATCCAATATCGCTTTGCTGATCTATGAAGTCGAGTTCAAAAATAGAGCTTGCGCCGGATAGACTAGAATATAACATATTTTCCAATACGCTTACTTGGAAACCCGCTCCTATTCCTACCACTTTTAGGCAACCGATTTAGGTATTGTTTTCCACACGAGTGCGAAAAACTGCGCTAGCTCGGGCCCACCACAATTCATATATCTAGTTAGCAGCCGCGAAGCTCAATGCACAGTCTCTGATCATGTCTCATTTATTTATTGCTACATAAGATTATTGAAAAACTGCGTTTGATACATGTGGAAATTGGTCACTGCAGTCCTCGGCTTCATAATACCTTCCGCCTGCGACTCGGGCGTATTCTAGCTCGATCTTAATGACAAACTTTCTCTACTTTGTCCAATTGGACCAAAGTCCTTTGGAACAGTTTGGTTCTTGGATTCGGAAACAATCAGGGCAAGGTTAAGAAGACCGATAATTTCTTTGCAATCCTAATTACATAAATCGCATAATGAGTGGCCAAAACTATGTCACCGTCGATAAGAAATATTGTTTTAAGTGCAATCGTAGGTACTTCAATACAATATTCTTTAAACTGTCAATTAAATACCAATTGTTCACTTTAGAAAAGACCTTTGCATTTAATTGAACTATAGTCAAAATAGTCATTCACTCATAATTTTAACGTGTTTTATTGAAAACTAAATGTCCCGACAAACTTCGTTCTGCCTGTTATAACAGTCCAGCTTAATATAATAGTCCAAATTTTTCCTCACCTCTTAAACCTTCCCTGGAGTATCACGAATATTTCAAGACCAAAAATAACCAAATCGGTCTAGCCGAACAATATAACGAACAGCTACTCATTTCTTATACACCGTGAAATTTTAATGGTTGTTTTCCCTCAGCGAAATGGTTGTGTCTTGGTAATACAAACGTTTAATAAAAAAATAAAATATTAAAAACAAAAAATGGACCTGTAAGCTAATGTGTAAGTGCAAGTGCAAGATAATTATGACGTATCACAACGTGCGAGAGCTTATTTTGGTTTAAATATTTAATGAATCGGTTTCCTTTGACGGCGTGCTGCGCATGCGACTCTAGTAGTACCTACAAATTACGTCTAATGTTACTATTGTTTTCGCTTTTTTGAGTTGATGAAAATTTTTAAATAAATAAATAATAATATATAAAATAATAAATAAATTTTTTAATAATAAAAAAAAACTTTTTATTTTTTTATTTTTACTGTATGCTTCAAAAGTACTCCTTTTGGCAAGTCATTCTGCCGCGGGAAAACAACCATTTAAATTTCACGGTGTATATAAGATTTTGAAAGCAGTTGGGCTAATCGTCGTAATACGTCGTCGGTTCTTGGCGAGTCTGAAGTTAGGCTCTGCGAATTTTAGCGCTTGAAAACTCGTACAAAAATAAAGGTTAAAAAAAAAATGCTAATAACAACTGCAAATTGCTTTTAGGTTGGCCGCTCTTAAATAGAAAATATTTGTTTCCTGTGTTACTAGAATTTAAGATAAACATATCAGCTATAAAAGATGATGAATGAGTTTTTATAGGCAATTAAAAAAAAAAAACTAAACGAGGTAATAAAAACGAAGGATTATAGTATGTTCTTAAACTTGACTTATGGTCAAAGTCAAGGTTACATTTTCACACGAACACATTGCTAAGTTTGTGTTGTTTTGTTTCTTAGTAACCACGAATATTTGCTGCGGTATAAAGATTGTGCCCTACGATATATATATGTACTACGCACTAGATTAGGCGTAACGTACAGTCACTTTACTTGACTTATGTGATCTGCAGGCCATATACCTTTACATTGACTTACCTTGACATTAGTGTAGTTTTGACGTTTACGCAGTGTGCGTTTTAAAAGTTTTGTTAGATGACATATTGGCAATGAAGCAATGTAGTCGACTTTTGTATTATCTTTCCTAAATTAGTTAGTGAGTAATACGAAACGCCTTAGTAAGATAAATGTTAGATTTTTTCTTTTTTACCAACATTCTTCCATGTAATTGTTGTAAAACACTCCCATCTCGCTTGGCCATCTGTTCGCGATAAACACTAACATTTCTGATCGGATTTTCATGCGGTTTACACCAATAGAGTGATCCATGAAGAAGGTATAATACGTAGCTGTATAATACATGCATGTTATAGTAGAGAACATCATATTTGATCTCCCGTGCGAAGCCGAAGATGAACCAAGTTTTACATTTTACCTATTTAGCTAAAACCAAGGTTTACATAACATATGTATTTCTGGGAACGACTAAGGGCTGACTTCATCACTCACTATAAAAACTTAGTTCAACTAAACTGAGCTTAACATAATCTAGTTTAAAGACCCGGTTCGAAAATATGGGCGTTTAGAATTGAAACTGAGTTTAGCGTAAACTGGATTCAATTCATAGCTGTGAAACGTAAAATGAAGCTATAACTTCTACTAGACTCAAACTTCGTTTTATTTTAAATAATCGATTAGTTTTATTTGGGAATTTGGCCTTAACTATTGAAAATACACTTGATATGGCTACAATGTGATGCAGTTATTAGCACAAAAAGGTAATTAAAGCAACCTCGCTCAGATAATGAGCCGACTTTTTTTAAATAAATTGAGACCAAGGCCTAAACCGTAGCGAGTTTAAAGGAATAAATGCAAACTGCATTTACGTGGCCTTCTTGATAATTATAAATATTGAGGTTAATTTTTGGCAAAAACAACTGTATAAATAGATACTCTTTGAGAAAAGAGAAAGAAGAAAAGATTGATAGATTTTATTTAAAATTAAGGTAGAACTATATTGCGCGCTCGTGGGCCATGTACGCCGATCTGGGCGCGTCGGTATCCATACATTTTATACAACGTGTAACGTTAAATGCGAAAAACCTGAAAATAGCTCTCTATAAACGAGCAGAATCAATTTAATCACTTTTTAATACAGTTCATATTTTTGCAAAAATCTACATTAAAAATGTAGCCCTGTCTATTTATTAATGAGCAAAAATAAGTCAACTAACTAGAAAGGTTGTCGTCCAATTATTTCACACGTGGGATAATAATAGTTCTTATAATAGCATTTCTATTCTTTTCTATTATATCGGAATTGAGAGCAGTGGTGGCCGAGTGGTAACGGCCCTGACTTACGTGTTGTAGGTCGCGGGTTCAAACCCAGCCAGGCGCATTACTTTGTGTAATTTATTTCATCACCACTGCTCTCAAAACGGTGAAGGAAAACATCGTGAGGAAACCGGCATGTCCTAGAACCAAAAATTCGAAGATATGTGACATCCACCAACACGCATTGGGCCCGCGTGGTGGATTACGGCCCATTCTCCTCTCTTAGAGAGGAGGCCTGTGTCCCTGCAGTGGGAACATTAAAAAGGCTGATGATGATGATATCGGAATTGACAGTAAAAATAAAACAGCACAATCATTAAAAAATGTTATGGTTTTATACCTTAACATTTCTTTTAATGCTTTTTTTTCAGAATTGATGAACTGAAATAAAAATCATTTTTATTTCAGTTTTTTATATGCTGTTTTAGTTTTACTGCCGATACTGATCATCATTTCTATAATAAGAACTACTATTATCCCGCGTATTGGACGACAACCTGTCAGTTCTTTGACTATGGCAGGTTTGCGCACGTGATATACGCTTGGCTTTTTAATAAATAAACTGGGAAACAATTTTAATGTGGCTTTTTTGAAAAATGTCACCTATTTTAAAAATTGATTTAATAGATTCTGCTCGTTTATTCTGAGCAGACTATTTTTGCGCATTTAAAGTTACACGTTGTATAAAATGTATGGAGACATGGAGACCGACGCGCCCAGATCGCTGTAAGTGGGCCACGTGTGTTTAATGTAGTTCCACCTTTATATTTATTGCAGACGAGCGATAACAAAGGCTTGGCAATTTTTACCATACGTTGCTCTTTTAATAAGCGAGCAGACCCTGGGTTTTGCATAAGTACTACATATTTTAATTGTCTTTTCATGCTTTGACAAATGCAAGAATCATCTATTGTTTCATGGTTTTACATACGTGTTTTTCGCTTAGTAAATTGGTTTAGATACTGCTAGAGTTTAAAGGGGAAGTAGGTAATGAAAGGCCTTTATAGAGAAAAGATACAAGACATATATTGGATTGTATAATAGTTTTTTTATTTATTAAGTACTTAATAGATATTTTGTGAAAATTATGATCTACGTCTTGATAATGTCGAGACTCGAGACAGCCTTTGTAGAGTCTTTAAAATTATAATATCTATTTCAAAATTAAAGCCAAGATTTATTATAAGTTATGTTTATTGTAAACGAATTATTAAAAAATATTATTTATAACGATGCCGAACTCATTTTAAGTGTGGGCCAATGTCTTTTTTATAAATCTTTTGCATAATTTTTGCGCAATAGAGTTGGGGTCAGCTTCCAATATTTTATAAGCAGCAATAATTACTTTAATAAATTTTAATGCTATTTTCATAAAAAGATTTCGCTTTAGTATAATTTTTTGTAAGTATGCTATATAAAATGAATACAGGATATTATACAATTTCTGAATTCTCTAGATCCCTATTATCATGTTTATTATTGGGTAAATGATACAGTTATATAATTATTCAATTATTGCGGCCAAAAAAAGCCACTAACCACTAGACCAACAAGCCAGACATTTAACAGACTTTTTTTTTGATTAATTAAGTTTCTGATGCTTATTGCTTTTTTTTGCCGTGAAAATACAATTTTTTGCCAATAACGGTGTAGGGGGAGTAATTGAAGCGTTGCTTTGCTCCTATACGTTAATGCCGGTCTGTTATCATTGTCAGGGTGCAAAAAAAAAAGCCAATTAAGTAAACTGTAACACTCGAACAAAGAAATTATGATAACCGAGTCACGTAACTGATATAATTCGATAAAACTAATTATATTCTTAATCGAATCGAACGCTACTGACAATATCGATTATGAAATCGACTGAAACCGAGTGAAAGTTGACAGTTACGTCAGTAGGGTATTGTTTTATCACATTGTTTTAAAATAATTATTAAACGTTTTTCGTAACTTCGTGACAAGGACAATAGTATTTTTGTAGGCACATCATTTTATTTGTTTAACACTTTATGCAAACAAAAGTATAGTGCCTTCCTTTCAAGGTGATGGCATTGTTTGAAATAGTTACCCGTGTCCCTAGCACGCAAAAAGTAACGAAAGAAATAGGGGGTGTTTTGATTAGTAAGTTTGAAACTCTCGCTCCATTCATAGCGGGGTAGTTGGGTAATTCATAGGGTGATTTCCCTCTAGTGTCTGACCAAAACATTTCACCAAATTTCGGCTACAACAGTATCGGCTCAAACCGGTACTAAATTTCGGCTACAGTCTCAATTTCGGCCAAAACCGAATCTTCCGTACGAATATCATTGACTTTTGACGGAAAAATAAAGAAAACATTATAGTAGCTATGCAGTGTTCGACTGTTTTCACTTATTTAAAGGGAGAGATATACGACTTTTGATCATTTTAAATGCAACTCCACGTCTAAACGGCTTGTCTGTAAGTTTTGATAAAAAAAAGTAAGTTAAATCAGACAATTTTCCTAATAATTTGATAGACGAATATTTATTTATTTTTTCATTATACTGGTATAATTTATTTTCTAAGTTATGTTTTATACTCACAAAAAGGCTAAGATAAGGAAATCCATTGCGCACACCTGGTGCAATAACGTCATAAGTGCAAAAAATTCCAAAATGAGTTATTGATCACAAGTGATGTCAAACATGAGTCTACATCCTGTGTGACAATATCATGAATGTAACTCCTAAAACGACCCGCTGCGGGCGAAAATGTCATTGCGATTTTGGATAGTTTTTGTGATTTATTTGACATTAAAGATGTCAAATAAATCATAAATGTCAAATGCCACTTATATAACATTTTAATTTCGGACACAACATAAATTTTCAAACATGCAGTATGAACAATATTTTGTACCCTACTCTACCCTACTATAACCTATTTTTTTTTTCATAAGAACCTTCTCCTGACAGTAACAAACACAATAAAAAAAGAATTAGCGAAATCGGTTCAGCCATTCTCGAGTTTTGCGCTTACCAACACATTTTGCGATTCATTTTTATATATAAGATTATAAATACATTTCACTTCATCAAAACAACAACTTTTAAATCGATCTCCTGACAAAAACGTCATTTGTTACTTAAGACGTTGTTGCACTCAGTGTGCGATTGGGTGTTATGGAACTTTCACAAATTAAAAGATAATTTAGTTACTAATCTTTTTATTCATGGCTTGGTTGCTTTTATTCATATTGTGTTTAAACTTTTGAACCCCGAGCGAACGGTTCGTACACCTATTGTCTTTCTGTTAAGTCTCTAACTAGCTTTCTGCCAGCTGCTTCGCCCGCGTGTAAATAGGTTTTTGCACAAACATTGGACACGCGTTTCGTCCCTTTAGGGGTTGAATTTTGGAAAATCCTTTCTTAGTGTTCGCCTACGTCATAAAATCAAGCCTTCTGCAAAATTTCACTCTCCTTATCCCAGTAGTTTCGGCTGTGCGTTGATATGTCAGTCAGTTTCTCCTTTTATATATAGATTACGGTTTTCGAAAGGTTAATATGAAGGACAAAATATTATTCGATTTTTCTTGATGCGCTAAATAATATGTGTATAATTAATAGACAAGTTACAAACAAGTTAGAACCTAGGACGCCTGGTTGGTAGTAAAACGAGACATCGCTTACAGATGGCCGATTTACGTGCCTCTTTACATTCCAATTCGTTTTTATATGCAGACACTGTTTAATTTTGAAACTACGAACAACTTGTTGCAGATTGGTGTTAATTTTGTACTTATCTGCTACGCCTAATGAAACTTAAATTTTTACCTACTTAAGTTAAAGTAAACTAAATATCAAAGAGAGATTGTCGTCGTTTGTGCAAATACGAATTCTAAAGTTTGTACGGGCATATCGCCCGTAACGAGGACTCAATGGAGGTATTGGTAGTGCAAGGGAAAGTTAAAGGCAAAAGATTACGTGGACGCCGACGGTAGACGGACCTCATCAAATCAGTGAAACATTGCAGCGTTAATGAAAACTCCCAAGTAGCCAAACACAGAACTGCATAGCGTCGCATCGCGAGAGAGGTGCAGGACTCGACCGACACATTACCATGACCACTCCGTCAATAGTTCATGACTAAGAAGAAGTTGTTTTGTTGAGTTTCGTCGTAGAGTTTATTTAAGCAATGGGTAGCTCGCCGTCCGTTAATAACTAAGACCGTGTCAACGCTGCTGAGTGTTGAAGGTGCCTCAAAGTCCATACAGTGACGTGTCTTGTTAAGGCTGATACCTGCTAAGTATGCGGGAATTTTCGGAAAGGTATTGAAAAAGGCAATTTAAGGAATGCAAGTTGGTTTTACACACACATAATATATATCAAACATTAACAATTGAGAGCAGTGGTGACCGAGTGGTAACGGCCCCGACTTGCGTGTAGTAGGTCGCGGGTTCAAACCCAGCCAGGCGCATTACTTTGTGTAATTTATTTCATCACCATTGCTCTCAAAACGGTGAAGGAAAACATCGTGAGGAAACCGGCATGTCCTAGAACCAAAAATTCAAAGACATGTGACATCCACCAACCCGCACTGGGCCCGCGTGGTGGATTGAGGCCTGTGTCCCTGCAGTGGGAACATTAAAAAGGCTGATGATGATGATGATGAATATATATCACACATCACACAGCTATAGATCATAATAATTATGGTGTGATCACACAAGGAACCTCCACCTCAGTTATGCTGCCTATGCATTCGCGCCTTTCCTTTGCTCTTTGGATGTCTTGAAGTCTTCTGGTGACGTGAAAATGAGTCACATATCCAGAATTCATAATTATTATTTTCATCTAGAAAGCTGAAACAGCTAGTCGCCTTTTTAGCTAATTGCAACAAAATATATTTGCTTTACAAGCTTTTTACTTAAGTGAAAACTTAGGCTAGTCTGGACAATAAATACCTAGATACTAGATAGTACAAAAGAAGGAGAATTATGAATAATTAACTTCCGCCAGCGGCTTCCCTCGCGTGCAATAAATACTTCCACATAAATTATAGACTGTGTGTTAATCCAGGATTTAAGCTATTCTGATATTCAATTTCATTCAAATCCGTTTAATAAACCTATAGGTACACACACGTAGAAACTATCGCCTTAATATTGTTTTGTGCTGCTAAATTAAAGATTACATAGACTTGTATCTCTTTTTTAGAAAATTGTGCGCCTCACCATCAACGATTGCATCACTGCTTACCATCAGGTGGGATCGCAGTCAAGCACTAGTTTATAGCAAGTAAAAAAAAAAAATATCAAAAATCCCACCAATGACGAATCCCGCTCTTGGGCGGAGTGAGAAACTGTCAGACTCTTACTGACTAAATACCCCCACTCCGTTTCTTCTTTGCCTTTCGCACTGGGGCCAAGCCTTCCCTTCAGTAAGAGACCCTAGGCCTCAGTTGGCGTTAACCCTTATAGACTTGTATCTGCATTTATAGCAAAGTTTGACAAGGATACACAGAAAAGAACCCTTTTGGTGCTACACAAGTTTTAATGTTCATCATCATTTCAGCCAAAAGACGTCCACTGTCGGATATAGGCCTATACCCAAGTGTCGCCACAACGGCTGGTCCATCTCGCATCCCACCGAATTCCCGCGACTCTCACTAGATAGATATATTCTTTTCAATACACTTACTTGAAAACTGCCTCTTATCGCACTCCTGTTAGGTTCAATATAGCATGTATATCACCCAAGTGCTTTTTTGAGTTTATCACAAGGGCTTTTTTATTCCTTCCTTATCGTCACGGTCACGGGTGATTATTTTGTTTTACTTCGTTTATCAAATCAGGCGCGAGGCGTCCCCCAGAGTCGCTGGACGACCCCACGAAATTAGAAATTGACCAGAGCAGATTTGAATGCTATACTTATATATTTCTTAAATTTCTACTGTATGTTTGAGATACGATTATTATTTTTTTCTTTCTTTCTTTATTTCACAAGTCGTAAGTGTATTGAAAAACGTCGTTTGACACACGTGCAGATATGTCATTGCAGCCCTCGGCTCCATAACACACTCGCCTACGGCTCGTGCGAATTGCGCCTCGGTTGCAATGTCAAACTTCCTGCACTTGTATCAAAATGTACTATTATTACACACTAAAAATAAAATATCAATAGGAACCTTAAATGAATAGGGTAGGTTAAGGTATTACTAGGTTATCTGTCCACCTTCTGGGAAGCTTTCCAACGCTGCGTCTTCAAATACTTACTTGGTCGCAGCGACTTACGAATACTCGTAAGTCGATACACATAGGATAGGAGGATAGGATATACATCCTAGCGACGCACTAGATTACTAGACAAGCACGTTCATAGAAACTATTTGTCAAAATACTGAAATGTTAATACAAAATTCTGCTGCAGCGCTTCATTGTCATTGTCGTCTATCAAAACTTTTAAAACTTACAGCGCTGAAACGTTATTTACATCGATCACTGGCTGAAACGTTAAAATTGCACTAATGTTATCAATGTAAGTGTATAGCATGCTGATCACTTAAGTGGAGTAAAGTCATTGTGCGGCACGCCTCATCTAGTGCGTAGTACATGTATATCGATGGTTAGTCGTCACTCCTGAAACTTTCATCCTCATCAGCCGTCTGAGTGCCTAGTGTGAGTTTGTTTTACGCAACGCGATCGACGTGTTATGGCGTTCGGCGTTCCGATTGGTCCGCTCCAAGCTCTTTAACCAATTAGAGAGTCGAACGTGCCTAACGTTTCGATCACGTTAACGTAAAAACAACTCTCACTCAGCACACTGTTCAGCGAGCAGTGTGACATGCCCACTGTCACTATAATGTTGTTCAATTGTATTTTTTTATTTTGTTGGTATATACAAAATGAATACTTCTCTCACCTTTATATCGTTTTGGTTAATTAAAACGACCCCTCTAGTACATTTAGCATAAATAAGCTTAATTTGTACCTACAAACTGTTTACTTTCAATATAATCAATTAATAAACAGTTTCGGGCTTGTAACCTATTTATTATTAAGAACATAAATATACTTAACTTCTTTCTTAATCAGTTACGTTTGAATACATAATAGTAAAAATAATAATTTACTAAACAATCGTTAATATGCAATGTCAAAGTTGTATGTTTTATTTACGCTTGTCCATGCGTCACTGCGGCGTGCCATCTGAAAACCAGCACTGGGTGTCTTACGCCCAGAGAATGCTGAGTTGGTAATCCTTTTTGTACTTCACTTCACTTTGTCTATGTTGCTTCTTATTCTTCTTTTCGTATCGATGAACTAGAATTATTAATTTTTTCTGACCAGTATTTTGCAACCTTAACAGCTATGTTATATTTATGATTGGCCTCGTATAAATCCTTGATAAATGCAGGTGGTTGTGTAGTTATGGGTAGCATGCAACTGGGGCCAAGGGTTTGGGACTGAACAGAAGGTTCTGGCCTTGGTATATTAGGCAACGTAGGGACAGGGTGAGTAGATTAATCAGTAAGAGTTGGACACTGTTTTCCGATCCGCCCAAGGGTAGGATTCGTCGTCATTGGATGACTTTTACCCACATAGCAGTAGCATAGCAGGTGACGTATGTCCTATGCAGTAGCTCCACATTGTCACTGTGCTGTAATGTTGCGTCTACAAATATTTTATTTCCGTTTATATTCGAAATTACTATTTAGATTATATCTTGGCAGTACTTTAAGCGATACCGCACGCACGCACAGAGTAAGGTTATAGGTCCGAAATAGTCTGAATAGATGGTTATGCTTAAAACGCCGCAGAACCTTGGACTGACCGCTGTGACTTATAGTCGAGATAGCCGAAAAGAGGAAGGTAAAGGCTATAATCGTGGGTTATTTTGGTCCAGTGAACTATGTCGCAGTTATATCGCCTGTTTACTACAATTCCACGTGGATATAATAAAATATTCATAAATTACGTCAAATGAATAAGCGGTAATACGAGAGAGATTACGTACAAATCGCTTTGCCAAACGTACTTCCTAACGGGACATTTGTTGTAGTAATTTGACAGATTGCGGTACAAAACATTAGGTTTTCTACTATAGGTTGGCATGAAAAATTTGGAGTAATAAATGTATCTGTCGTTATGGATAATCATGATAAATTATAGAAAGTAAACATAGAGCCTACATATTTTGGTCCTTCGAGCCGTATGAATGTTATGTGATTTTATACGTAGATGGATAGATTTAGGACGATTTAGATTAGCAGCACGCTCTAGTATCAATGTTAGTATTTCGAAGGTGACCGGGCTTTTCACCTTGGTGGCGTACGTGCAAAAATAGAGAGATGAGAGACAGACTTATAACACATTACACGCGTTAGAAGAAGGTTAACTTACGCCGAGCTAATGATACTAAGTCGATTTTATAGAAGGCAGATAAAATCTACATCTACACTAATATAATAAAGAGGTAAAGTTTGTTTTTTTGTTTTTTTATTTTTTTGTTTTTTTGTTTGTAGGAGGTAATCTCTGGAACTACTGGTCCGATTGGAAAAATTTTAGCAACAATAGAAAGCTGCTTTACTTCTGAGTGACATAGGCTATATTTTATGTACGCGGGCGAAGCCGCTGACAAAAGCTAGTATTTTATAAAATTACCAACCGTCCATACCACCATATGGATTATTAGTATCTTATCTATAGTTGTATTTACTTTTCTTTTCTCTTTTATTGCAACTACCACTGTCTCTCCATTACCCTAAGGTTAACTCGTAGAAGTCCGCCTCTGTACTTTTTGTGCATAAAATGTTTAGTAAATAAATACACCGATATCGAAATTCTTTATATTCCGATAAAAAATACAATTTTATACTCCGCAAAAACAATATTTATTATAGTTTTGTTTTAAAATCGCACTAAAACTCAATTACACTACACAAACTAATCAGATATTTACACAGCAAAAGCGTAGATATTGAATACAACCTGCGAATCGTTTTCACAATACTTTATTTTCATCACAACCTTGAACTTGATGGCTCTGTGTGGATACGCGAGTACCAAACCATCACCATGCCAACGACCTTGGTAGGCAAAGTAATAAATTGCCCTTAGAATGACCGCTGAGTAGGGCTTTTGTATACAACGCAACTTTTGGTGGCCAAAATTAAAGGACTGTAGTAAAATAATAACCTAATGACTGCTATCATATCTTTGCAAATACAAATATAAGATGTAAAGATGACAACGTCCAGAATAAGATTATACTCGTATATAGAACGCTTCATAGCTAGGAGCATGGAGCTGAATGTATTCATAATTTTTGGTACCGTCAAACGGGGTGAATAGAAACAACACTTTGGTTTGGTTTTCCAATTTGATACTTTATTGTTGGTTTCTAAGCATCGACTTTTTAGAATAAAAATTCATAAATAAATTAATATAGGTTTTCTTTATCTATTAAGATAGATAGTGGGACAGTATAGGTACTGTCGCACTGCTGGGCAAAGACCTCTTTCAACTTCTACCAGGTAGTTTTCTCTCGGGCTACCACGACCCAGTTCTTATGGTAGGCGTCTAGGTCATCTCGCCACCAAATATATATGGTCAACTGATATAGTTAAATGCTGCAAAAAACTTTGAAATGTCGTGAAAGTGTCCTTTAAAGTTTTTTTTTTTTATTCACCCCTGTATCTATTAACTCCTGTGACTGTATAAAACACTACTTCAGACTACTGGACACGATTACTAGGGCCACTACTGCTTTAGATATACCAGCTGAGCTTAATGAACAGATACTTACATTATAGGTCTCCATAAGACATACAGACATGGAGAGACGATGTTCTATACAAAATAACGAAACATTTCTTATATTTTCAGTTTTCAACTTGAAAATCTCATTACTGAAACTACTTTCCACCACACTTTAGTTTCTATTGTAAAGATACACACATCTACACATTCTCCAACCATAGGTCATTAACGGAGACGGTGCCCACAAACCTTTTGAACCTGACACATATAGATATTGCTGACTCACAATGTCATGAATATCATGCTGAATCCCGTCGCGTCATCCTGGTAGCATCATTTGCGAAAGGCTTAAGAATTACTAATTCATTTTGGCCCTTCGTGCCGGCGATTCATTTATTAACTCCATGAAATAACGATCATGGAGTTAATTTTTGGCGGTCGTAAATGTTGAGTATTTTGATTAGCTGTATATCGAGTGACGCACGTGTATTGAGGTTTAGTGTTTTATGTATTTTGTACAGGGAACAATTACTTTAATTTTTTTTATGTAAAATTAACAACAATGGTTGACACTTTTCCGCACACTCTAAGGTTCAGTTGAAAACCAGCGTCGGGCAACTACTTCGTATAGTTGCCTGAAATTTTTTGCTGAACTGGACCTATTTGGCGCAGCCACACAATTTTATGTTTATTACCTTTTTATCATATATTTTTACTTTCTTCTTTTCTTTCTTAATGGGCACGAAACCTACACCATTTAAGGCACAGGCTTCATTAGATGTAGCTTTGTTTGCTAATACAGCTCTAATTTTTCGATCAAAAAACTAAAGAGTCAACAATTTCAACAGATATCTTGAAATTGTGGTATTTCACGCTTTTGTCTATCTCCTGTCTCTGTGTTCAGTTTTCAAATTAATCGAAAATCAGTATGCACAGATTTTGATAATTCTTTTAGGTAAGTACCATAGAAGACATTTTCACAAACCATCGCTAAGTTTATTTTTATTTGTACTCGAAAGCGAAAACTTTAAAGGTTTGGTTTGGCGCCTCGGCGCTAGTTTAACCATGAAAACGTAGAAAACCGATAGTGACTCAAGTTTTTTGAGTTTGTTTTGCAATTGTGCCACATTTGGCCCAGTTATCATTTGGGCTTCTAATCAGTTTTATTAGTGCATGTTAGAACTTCAGGACACCAGCCAACTCGGCTAATCATTAGATAAAATTGATAAAGTGGAGTGTAGTAGGGTGCATAAAGTTGAACAAAATATTAATAAGTGTCCTTTCAAAATGCTCCTTGATCGCTTTAATTCCTTTGTGGGTACATGAAACACTATCGATTTGTGAAGATAACATAAAAAATAAACTATATTTTTTCTAAAACTAAAATTAATTTACGCGTATACGAAATTCATATTTTTAAGTAAAAAACAGATGAGTGGGTTCAATGTCCGTAGGTAGAGGTCGGTCGATGCATACTAACTACCTACGGCGTTTCATGTAGCAGATTGACCCTCCTCGGGATTCAAACGATCAAAATTTAACGGTGTACACGAGAGGTACCTAAGCATTTTTGTCCTTCGAGCCGGATATTATTCATTAGTAACGAATAATATCCGGCACTATTGTCGGCCTTGATAAATGTTTAATTAACATATAAGTGTATGTATTACCTTTGTTTATACTTATCATTCACGATGTATTGCGTATCAAAAAACCCATATCCAAATAAAAATGTACTAATTACTAAAGAAAACGTTTTTTAAATGTTTATAATGAGTGTGTGACTTCAATCGATTCGAATTAATTTAAAACCTTTTTATTTTGTCAGTTTTAAAATAAGTTAAATTCAAATTGTAGATAGATATATTAAACTTTATTGTACACCAAAAAGTTACAGAACTTATACAAAAACTTAAATCTATGGATACAAAGGCGGTCTTCTCGCTGACAGCGATATCTACCAGACAACCTTAGGATGGATCGTAAAAACTAAAAATAACTGGGGGTAGTCTGCGGTGTAGATTCCCATAGTGAGGAAAGGGAACTCGTATTCTTAAGCAAAAAGTTATCAAGGTATACGTTTTCAAACTGGTAGTAGTTTCAAAGTAGAGTAGGCTTGAGTCAGACCTTGGCGATAGCCGGGATTGTAATATTATGGTAAACTGAAACTTCATCAACATGAAACAGTCAAATACCGACCCTGTGCTTAATAAAACGGACTGAAGGCTGGAACACCCAAAGTGACGGATTTAACCTTTACCAAATTTAACACGTGGGAAAAGCCACGAGCTCTGGTAGAAATTAATCGTTTCAATATAGCTGAAATGTACAAACAACAAACGCACTTAGGTACATAATAAACACATATAAATTTTGTAACATTGTAGCGACATCTATGGTGTCACGGAAGAAATAAATTATGAAATCCTGCATCGCTTAACCTTTCGGCTACCAATCGAAACAATTAAAGAACAATAGATGTGCAAACGCCGGCGTTCTCGGTGGGCTCAACAGCCCTAAATCATCTACCGGGCAGTTGCCCACACAAGACATAAAATCTGTCTGATCAGAGGATCCTCCCTGTTGCAAAACATAAGTGTTTAGAATTGGCTACTAAATACAGTGTTAATGTGTGCACGCGAAGATGCTAATACCGATGCCTTTAAGGGCACTTTAGGAAACTTTAGTTTGCATTGATTTCCATATGATTTACCTGCAATTAAGCTACTGATTTCTTAAAATAACAACTTTGCAGAAGGGTCGAAGGCAACTGGAGCCAAGGTAATGGGTCTGAAAGGAAGGCTCTGGCCCTGGTATATAAGGCAACGTAGGAACGGGATTGTTTAGTTAGTAAGTTGTAAATATTTACCAGAATCTCTGTTGTATGTCAGACCAACCAAAATAGCTAAAGAACGGTTAAAAATACTGTTACAAGTATATTAACGATCTGTTTTACCTTGATCATTCTATTTTCGAATAATAACATTTTCTTAGATGATATGTTTATCATCTAAAAACCGTATTAAAATTGAATACATGAATATATTAAAGATCGATTTTGATTGATGGTGATGATCTTTTAATTAAAAAAAACATCGTATTTAATTTCATTTACAACAAGAACATTTAGCAACAAATGTGTTATGAAAAGGTAACATTCAGTCAAGCCGAAGAAACGTATGGGAAATCAGTGTTGTCATTTACGTACTACATTATGTGAGTGGTCAATAGATCATGTTAGAACGTACAGGATAACACAATACACAGTTTTCAAAATTTTTAAAAGTACCCTGCAATTACAGTACGACCGTCGTATCTTGGTGAGTCTGAAGTTAGGCTTTGCAAACTGCAGTACTTGTTAAAAAAAATGCTAATAACAGTTTTTAACAGCAATAACAACTGCATATTTTTTTACGAGTATCAAGCGTTAAAATTTGCAGCTAGCGCTAAACTTCAGACTCGCCAAGATCCGAAGGCTGTACTGTAATTGCCCAAAAAATTAAGAAGAAGTTCAATAGACGAGCAACATTTTCACCGATTTGAAAGGAAAAGGATTCTTCGGATTCCCTGCATGCATGTTCAGGCATAATTTCTATCGGTGTGTTTGTCAGGCCAACCTTGGTTGGTGATGAAAAAATGGCTGGTGAAAAACAAAGAGAATATTGAGAAAACACAAGCTTATATTGCGTAATTTGATTCATATATATTAATTAACATGTAAAAGGAAGTGGTTTTCAAAACGATACTGCTATTGATGCAGAAAATATTATAATTCCACAACTTCGCTTATTATAATAATAGTCGCCAGTCTGTATGCATGACTGGAGACATTTAATTTATTTTTTGTTTTTTCCACGATAGCATAGATTCTCAATTAGTTGATAAAATCGTTAGCAAGAGTAGGTACACGTGATATTATGTCACTGATCGCCATAGCAATGCTATGTTATATTTAGCAGTGGCGCTTGTCTTTATAAATTGTATGAGAAGCTAATAAAATATTATCGCCAGCCAGACAGGACACGCCGATATGCTATTAGAATCTATTTTCGCAATTTCCTCTCCACCTTCGCAGACAGTTTGTCTGACGTCAGTCCTCGCACAAAAATATTATGAATAAAAATAATAATCGCACCCGCCAACTTTTATCAAAACATTGGCAAATTAATCCATAGACCGAGAGTTTAAAATCTGCTATTTTGGCAGTGACTCAATTTGATTTCGTTAACAATATTATGTGTACTTACTTGATTATTCCCATATAGTTTTCTGCTAAAGGTAGTTAGTTGGTTTATATTGCATTGTAAGTAGTCGACGCGCGACGCACGGTCCGCGCGGTCGCGTGTTATCATCGAACAAAATTCGAACTACTGGCTCCGTCCATGACGAATGTCTTTATGAAATATTTTATATTATCTAGATGTTTAAATGATAATTTTATCAGTTTTTTGTTAACACTCTTTCTTCGGCGCGCGATGTGACAGTGCGTAGTTTAGGCGGGAAATATACAGTGTTATATTTGTGCAAAGAAAGTTAGGCGTGCAGCCTATTAAACTTTTTCAAAATGAATTTTACCGATGTGATGGACATGGACTTTTCGACGACCATGATGCCTGAGGTTTCAACCGCGGCTCCTGATGTCAGGACCTGGTTGACGAATTTAATTATGCAGGTTTGTTTACAAATATTATAGTACGATACAAGCGTCGTAGTTTAGTAATATCACAGAATGTTTCTATTACAAAATCGAATAATGGTTCATTAATTGAGATTTTGTCGTAATGTATTGATTGTAATGCCTACCTTTCATTGAATAATTTATCAAGCAATACTTGCAAGGTATTATCAAAGGCATTGATGAAATATAAACAAATGACGCTATAAATATTGCACTTGAAGATTAACAATGATTTCCACAAGGCTTTCTAAACATAATTTCTACCTGATGTTAAATATAAATATCATTATTTTGGTTTTGATTTTTACGCCATTTAGTGACGCCTTTAAAGTAGGTAATATAAATGGAAGGACATTTAAAGTCTCGATTTAAGATAAAAAAAAAAAACTGAATATGTAATTAGGCCACACGGTCGCATCATGTCGAATATATTTTTGAAAATATACAAAAAATCAAAAACAATTTGACATTTAATCTGTTTCGCATTCATTAAGGTAGTATTTGCTACCAAAAATCAAACACAATTTGACACTTAATCTGTTTTGGATTCATTAAGGTAGTATTGACTACCATCATAATATTTACGGTACGTACAAAAATGTCGTTGACACTAAAAGAATAGGACGATGGGTCAATGGCTTAGCGATTTGTAAATAATAAAACGATAGGCCGATACTTAAATTATGAATGGAATGAGTCAACAATCAACTGTATTTATTTTTAGTTACACTATTTTTTTTTTATGTGGGAAATCTTGACAGTACGACTTCTAATGACTGAAACCCACGACCCACCTTTGTTCTTGGTAATTTTTTTTCGGGTCTTCTTAGGTGGGTAGTTGAACACTTCTTCAGTTGTCCTTTGCCTTCCAAGTAATATATTCAAAAATCCCAAAGCCCTAGCATGCATCAGCCTTAGTGGGCCCCGTACGTTTTGTGGACTTATCTTAGAGGGGCGCATGAAACACAGACTCGCCGAGACTCCGACTTGGCCCTTACCGGCCAGTCGGAAAGCGAGCTATGGCGATTGGTCAATCACTATGAGATTTTTGACAATCGAACACAGAGCCGTCAAAATAGTATTAGAATAAAATATAACAATATAATATTATAAATATAAACGTAGAATAAGTATTCAGCTGTCAAAGTGACAAGTTACGGTATGCGGGCTTTATCAACTTGATATCTATTGGAAAATTATTCAGCTAACGTCCAAAATATTTTTAAAGCATTTTGATTAAAGGTTAAAAATCTCAAATAAATGCAATTTGTAGTACTTGTTTTATACAAATATTATTTTATCGATTTCTAGTGCATTTGAGGATAAGCACAAGGCCGTAATAATTACATACTTGGGACGCTGTGTGCTCGTTACAACGCATTAGCATTTGACATGCGCTTGCGCAACTTGAAGACATTTTAATTTATTAATGTTTATAACTGTTGTTTAATTTTAAAGCCATTTTAAACAGTAGTATACAATAAAATAATCATTTATATTTATTTATTTAGTACAGCAAAATATCCATTAATATCTGCACTTATTCAATGGAAGTAACATACACCGTTAAATTTTAGTCGTTTTAATCCCGAAGAGGGTCGATCCAGTACATGAAACACTATCGATTTGTGTAAATAAAAAAATAAAGTACTTTTTTTCTAAATCTCTTATTGATTTACGCATTTACGAAAATAATTTCTTTAAGTAAACGAGTCATTGACCTTGTAGGTAGTTGTCGATCGTTGCGTACTAACTACCTACAGGTCATTGAACTCGCCCAGCTGACGTTTACTTAAAGAAATCAATTTAGAACATGCGTAAATTAATTCGAGTTTTAAAAAAAAGTACTTTGTTTTTTCATTCTAACTTTACCAATCGATAGTGTTTCATGTACTGAATCGATCCTCCAAGGGTTTAAAACGACTAAAATTTAACGGTGTATACACTAATAACTACATTATCCACAAATATTATATAAAATAGGAAGGAGGCTGTTAAAAGACGTCATCAATTAAAATTATTACGAAGAAAAAGAAGTAATATTTATAATATTATAATAGAATATTAATATTATATAATGGTTTTTGGAAAAGTTAATTTCTACTCGGGTTTTCCCGGTGGTTTTTCCTTGCTCCCGCCCTGAAACCTTCAGGGAAAAGGAGTTTCGGATCCCCTGCTAATTATTAACAAAGACTGTGTCCCCCAGTACTTTGCTCAAAATAGTAACTGTGTGTATAGCTGCTTGTTTTTGTAGTATGTGTATATTTATGCCTGAATTTAGTTTATCACAATATCTGTGTATGCTTTTTCCTACTACACCTGTCGCCCCTATAACTATTGGTATTATTTCTGTTGGTGTGTTCCACAAACGCGTTATTTCGGTTTTCAGCAGGTGGTATTTGCTTAACTTTTCAATCTCTTTAGGTCCTATGTTATAATCTGATGGTACTGTAATATCTATTAAATATGTTTTATTTTCTGCTTTATTTACGTATATAATATCCGATCTATTGTGTGTTACTGTGACATCTGTCTGAACTGGGATTTCCCACATTAATTTTGCGGTGTCGTTTTCTTTTATTTGTGGCTGTGTTAATTTTTCTTGCCACCAGAGTTTTGCTACTTCAAATTTGTGTTTTTTACCTAATGCCCAGAAAATGTATTGAACGATGTTATTGTGGCGTTTGGTATAATAAGTGCCGGCCAGTTTCTCACACCCAGAGATGATGTGCTGTGTGGTCTCGTCTTTCACCAGACATAGTCGACACTTGCCGTCACTAGGCTTCTTCAAAACATCTCTTTCGAATTGTTTCGTCATAATTGCTTGGTCTTGAATCGCAAATATTGAAGATTCTAGTGAAGATGAAACAGGTTGTTTTTTTAGCCATTTAAATGAGTATATCGTATCTATGTTTTCTTTTTCTAATACTGATTTGCAAAACTGTCCATGTAGCGGCTTGGCCTTCCACTTCTCTATCGCTTTTTGTGTAGTTGCTGCCTTTATTTCTTTATCTGTGTAGTTATTGCTTTGCGTTAATCATATTTCTAGTGTATTCGTTCTAGATTCTTTATATATTGAGTATTTATCTTTATCTCTATCATGCCTAACTATCACTTTGACTATATCATCCTGCTCATTATCCAAGTATTGCTTATATTTTATTATTTGTGTTTTATATAATATTTCTATATTTGTTAGGCCTCTTCCACCTTCTTCTATCGGTAGATACAATCTAATTATATCTGCTTTTTGTTTCTGTGCTTTGTTAATTGCTAAAAGTTTCCTAGTTTTTACATCTATCTTCTTTAAATCGCTATTTTTGTAGTTAATTATACCAAATGAGTAGAGTAGAACCGGCATCGCATATGCATTAATCGCTTTTATTTGATTCCTAGCATTTAGTTGTGTAGCTACTATTGATTTTATCCGTTTAAAGTATTCTTTTTTTAGTTGCTCTTTTATTTTGTTGTGATCTATTTTACCTGCCTCATTAACACCTAAATATTTATACGCCTCATCTTTTTTCAGGTGTTCAAATTTCAAGCCACTTAGTAGTGTGTGTCCTTCTCCATGCTGTTCACTGACTCTACCGGCTGTTATATGTAGAACATTGCATTTATTCAATCCAAACTGCATTCCTATGTCTCGCGTAAATATTTCGGTACTATCTAATAAGATTTTTAAACTATTTTTGTTATTTGCATAAACCTTTAGGTCGTCCATGTATATTAGGTGATTGACAGATAAATTACTCTTGAGTTTATAACCTTTTAATATATATTTGTTAAGTAAAGTTGAGATTGGATTTATACCTAAACAAAAAAGTAACGGTGATAATGAATCTCCTTGGAATATTCCTCGGCGAATCATTATGGGATCAGTGGTTACGGAAGCGTTCGCGCCACGGGCCGTCATGATAACATTCCATGTGGCCATGACCATCTCCAAAAAGTCTATGATAGCACCCGAACACTTGTATACCCTCAACACTTGAAGAAGCCATTCGTGCGAGATGCTATCAAAGGCCTTCCGGTAGTCTACCCATCCCATACTTAAGTTTTTCTGGCACTGATGTGCATCTTCTAGTATGGCTTTGTTAATCATGAGGTGGTCTTTGCAGCCCCTGGCGCGTCGTCTGCACCCTCTCTGTTCTGGAGCGATAATGTCGTTAGTTTCACAATGCTTATATAGTTCGTTAGCTAATACGGACGTTAAGAGTTTATACATAGTGGGTAAACATGCTATTGGACGCCAGTTTTGTGGTTCTTTAGTGTTTTCATCTTTAGGGATCAGTATTACTTGTCCTGTTGTAAACCAATTTTCTATCGACTCTGTTTTATTAAGAATTCTATTGAATAGTTTGGCTATGGGTTCATGCGTACTTGTGAGATATTTTAAATAGTAATTTTGTATTTTATCTATTCCGGGTGTCTTCCAGTTATGTGTTTTCTTTACAGCTTCCTTAACCATATCTATATCTATTTCTTGAAACCTATGCTCTTGTATATTTTCTGCCTCATTTTGAATCTCTGAGATCCAAGCCGCATCTTTATTATACGAGACAGGCTTCGACAGTATCGACGACCAGAAATCTTGGATTGTATCCTTGTCTGGGATTTCAGTCGGAGCCTGTTGTTGAGAATTATTAAGAGACCTATAAAAAGAGTGCTGATTTTCGCTGAATCTTTGGTTGTGGACCTTTCTCATATTCATATCATCGTACCGTTTTATCCTACCTGCTAAAGCTTTTATCTTTTGATTTAATATTTCTATTGTGTTATCAAGATCTTGCTGTGTGAAAATATTATATTTATGGAATAGGTTATCTCTAATATGTGTCATTCTTCGAGTGCTAACTCCTCTTTTTATCTCTAATAGTCTACCTAGTTCTTTTCTAATGCCTTCAATTTTATTTTTTATTCTTAACTTCCAAGGTGGTTCTTTTTTAGGTTTTATTGTTGACGACGGAGTATATGGTTTTTGCCCATTAGCTGTTATCAGGGTCTTGGCTGCCGCATATATGATGTCGTTTATTTTGCGGAGAGTATTATTTGTTATTAAAAGTGTTTTTATGTAATTATTTATTAGTTTAAAATTAATTAAAAATTGTTTATTAAACTTTGGTTTCGGTAATAATTTTCTATCAGCAATTGAAATTTCTTTTGTTTCTGCTACATTTTGTAAGAATTGAAGAACGACAGGGTCTAGGTTTTCATCTACTTCTACGTGTTGCGATAGGAAATCAGAATCAGGAGTTGATCCTGGTGTTGTGTGCATGATCTGAGATATTGGTGTGTTTGAGTTGTCGGGGTTCAAATCTATGTCAGGTGTATGTACTAAGGTTGGTGTTTGATTATCTGTTACCACAGTAGCATTGCTAGGGTCCAAGTTGATATTAGAATTTATATTAGGGTCAGTCTCTATTAAGGACTGTTCGGCTTTTAATTTTATTTCATCTAACAGTTGAGTGGACATGAATTTACGGGTTATAATACTTCGGGCTTGATTTGAAAGGGTGTTTCCGGTGAATCTACTAACTTTAGGATTGTGTTGGTTTCTATCTTTAAATAGTTTTTCGAATCTCTTTATATAACCCGGACCCTCAGCTTTTGCTCTGTAGTAACAGAACATCAATTCGTGTAACTCTTCTTGTGACCACTTTCTTCTTGAATCACCACTGTGTGAACTTGTCGTGGTTGCCTCCAATGCACCGGCAGGACTCGTAGGACCATTTCGGTCCATATCCCGCAAGGTATCATCGGTAAAACTGGTAATTTCGGCTGTGACCTCTTCGGTTTCCCCGACTCTCGCCCGCCTGTTCAGCGAAGAGCCACTGACAGAATATTATATTTCTATTATAATATTTTTATAATAGAAATTATTATATTCTATTATAAAAGGAAAAGTGGTAGTGTTCATTGTAATAAATTGATATAATTATAATCTAGTTCCTTATCGATTGAATCACATTCGATTGATAAGAAGTACGCTATCGGATAATATTGTCCTAGATAGTTAAAGGGTGGGAGTGATTTCAAGGTATTGGAACCCTTTTGATTTGTTGTTGGAGTTTGAGTGACAGCGTCAAAATAAAAGATATTATTAATATAATTATGTTACATAAGAGAAGAATAAGAATTTGTTTGAAATTTCTCCCGGTTAAATTAAGCAAACCAAGAACAGGCACCCAGAGACTCCATTCCTAACAACTCTTTGAAAAACGCTGATGATGAGAAGGCATCAAAACTGAAAAATTTTAAAAGTACAATATAAAGAACTAAGCGGGAAACAGTGTTAGACTCTTACCGCCTCAAATCAAATCAAATCAAAATGGTTTTTATTTCATATAGGCCTACATGGGCACTTATAAAACGTCAGAACTAAACTTGCCTAAACGACCCACCACATTCCTTCTTAGCCTTCATACCGGGATCAGACCTTCCTTTTAGAAATCGGACCGGGACCCCAGTAGGCTTCGGCCCTGCAGTTGGGCCTCTATATTTTACCTGAAAAGGTTAAATCTAAGATTTGAAATAAAGTTGAAGTTATAAAAGCCTGTATAGACCTTTTGGATTAGTCAGTCAATGTTTGTATGTAATGTATCGATCGATACAATCCAACCAGTGAATACGCATTGTGTAATTAATGTAATTATAAAAGTTTAAAGAATGTATAATATTATTGTTAACTAAATGTGATTCATACAGGCTGAAGCGTGTCTTTGTGGTGACGATACGTTGGGCTGAAATTGTTACATATGTTTGTTGTAAGTAATTTGTAGTATTTTAACTTTAACTAGCGACTCGCCCCAGCTTCGCACGGGTGCAATGTTGATATTATGCATGGATTGTACATACAAAACTTCCTTTCGAATCACATCTAATAAAAAAACCGCATCGAAATCCGTTGCTTAGTTTTATAGATCTAAGCATACATAGGGACAGGGCGACTTTTGTTTTATACTGTAATTATATTTCTGCAATCATTAAGGGTATGTGTAGTTATTGACTGGCAGATGGAAAGTAAAGAAATAGGCGGAGTCTAACACCCTCACACCCCGCAAAATGTCACGCGTTTTAGGAAAATCTTGATATTACAACTCCTCTTTACATTTACTCCGTGTCCAAATTCTATGCTAGATCTAGATATGTTTTTGTATGCATGAAACATTAGTATGTTTTGCAATGTTAAAGGCTACAAAAACAATAAGGAATTTCTAAAGGGATGACGAAGTAAACCAAGACGTAACGCATCAGATCAGCTTAATATAGATGAAGTGATGAAAGGTTACGTACTAAAATAACTTACTACCCACGAAAATGAGCCTCAAGTTAAAGTGGTAAATAAAAAACCTGTAAGACTTAAGTACTACGCATCAAAAGGTTGTGAAAGAGACAGATTAAATTATTAAATAAAAAACTTGTAATAATTATCACGCATCAGGTTATGAAAAAGACAGATGAAAAAGTGCCTGTATCTATGAGAAAAGTATTACCGGCATGTGAATGTTGATGATAAATTGAGAAATGTGTATATATACAAGTTTAAAAGTAGCACATGTTTGTACGATCATGTGAAGAGGAGATATGAGACGCTAATCACTGAAAAAGTTATACATGTGGATGGATTTCTATCAATCCAATAAAAAAGGTAGGCCAAACAAAATATGGGTCGACGGTGTGTGTATTACAGATACAAGAAAAAGTTAGTGACAGAAAATTGTGTGAGAACGGGTTCCTTACAAATAATCTATATTAATTAATTATATAAAAGGAGAAACAGACTGACTGACATATCTACGCACAGCCAAAACTACTGGGCCTAGGAGCTTGAAATTTTGCCCATAGCTTCCTTTTATGACGTAGGCGAACACTAAGACAGTGTCTTTCAAAATACAGCTCCTAACGGGATGTAATGGGGTCTAAAGTTTGTTTTGAGAAGTCTACTTTCACGCGGGCAAAGCCGCTGGCAGAAGGCTAGTAATCTATCTACACTAATATAATAAAGAGGTAAAGTTTGTTTTTTTGTTTGTAGGAGGTAATCTCTGGAACTACTGGTCCGATTGGAAAAAAATTAGCAACAATAGAAAGCTGCTTTACTCCTGAGTGACATAGGCTATATTTTATTTACGTGGGCGAAGCCGCTTAAAAAAGGTAGTAAATAATAAAAAGGAATAAACAAAAGTTGATGTCCAACCTAAAATGGGACAAGGCAGGAAGATGACGATGAAAAACAACTAATTGGGTGGTTAGTAATTATGACTGTTTTAATTAGTAAAGCCCTTCGTTATAATTATGCGGTTAAGGTTAGTTTTGTTTTTCATGAATTATCTGAGTCATCGAAAATATTCACTTTGATTTTTTAATTTACTAGTAAAATAAAATAATCCCAGCAATAAGATCACCATTGTATCCGATTGAATTTCGGGTAAAAAAATATGTAACTGTTTTGGTATGTACTTACTTCTTAGTCGTTTCGCTCTTGGCAGTGTGGTCTTGGTTATTTATTTAAACTTCATGTACAGTAGTGGTACAAAGGCGGACTTAATGCTACAAGGCATTCTCTACCAGTCAACCTTTGGGTTAAAAAAGACAACACTGTGATAGGTGTGCACAATAAATAAATAAAAGATATAAATACATTGTAATATAAATTAAGTGAATAATATAATAAAATACGTATATATTATCATGGAGGTAGCTCTCTGGAAGCCATCATGATACGCCGCACGATTTGGCGCCACTTTTACCTGCTAGTAATCGTATTCGGGTGCACTCGTTCAATACTCACGCTGCAGTTTAGTTAATTCTACGCCCTACCCTGTGAAGAAAGCCTCTAAATAACGTAATCAAATGTGCATTGCATTTGAAATTCTGCGTTGAATAAACACTAAAACCTTGATCTGTTGTGCAAAATGCATTGAAATCCATACAATTGTAAAGTTGTACCTAATCAGACAGTCACATTTACTAACAAAAACTCTTGTCCATTATTCTATTGTACTTATATTGTCATTAATATTTCAAAGTATTCTTGAGTCATTAAGGTGTACTTACCTGTGTTTACGTGGTAGAAGTATTACTAATTAAATTTTTAACAGTTTCTTTTTCATTTAAACAAAATATCTGTACAACGTGTGGAGAATCGTCTATTGAACCCTAATACGCATGCTGAAACTGTATTGTAATTATAATTTGAGTTTTTCTTCAAAAGAAAAAAAGATGAACAGAATTTTTATATACAAATCATTGTTTTGAAAGCACAATCGAAACAGATCAGGCTTTTTCGTCGCTTGAGACTCGAAATCATAAGGATATGAAAGAAAAGGGAGTTAGTGATAGTTTGATGGTTGACAGGACAGACTGAAAAACGTGTTGCGCCAATCTCAAGTAATATGGGATAAGGACAAAAAGAAGAAAAGTGTAATCCGTCAGTTTTACTATTTATAACTTAAACTGAAAATTGAACCGTTGTTGAACCGATTTGGCTGAAAATTAGTAGGGTTACCTAGCTAAGAACCAGGACAAGGACATAGGAAACAAAAAATCTAAAAAAATCTGCTCATTTATTGCCACTAAGGCGGAACAAAGCTCTCTGGGTCAGCTAGTCATAAATAAATCAAGTTCGTTTAATCAAACGAAAATGTTTTCCTTTTCTAATCTGTAGGTACTTCTATTATAATAGGTATTGTAAAAAGTAAAGAGAATCAGTAAGAGCATATGAGAATGCGTGGTGCGAAAATCTTGCTATCTTTTTTGTACACAAGTAACCTTATAGCGATGACGTCATCTGTTGCCTTATTCTGTTACTTGGCAGTTTCTCCATTCAAAATATTTGTAAGGTTTCTAACTTGTTTAATATTAGCAAGGTTTTGAAAAAACAAAACTATTTGGCTAAAGTTAGGATAACTTAGGGGTCTTTAAATCAAGAGTGAATAGTTTAGGTACTTCTAACCAAGCGTGCTCCATTGTCCGCCACATCATTTACCATCGGGTGAGATAGTGGTCTATCGCGAGCCTATGTAATAAATAAAAAAAAAAATTAAGGCAATTACTTAATTCTTTCAGAAAAAGGAAATTGCATTATAAGTTCCATAGGCTACTTTTCAAACTAAAAACGGTTGGGATTAAGCCAGCAAACGTCTACCTCTCTATCCACCCGAAGCGAAATAATATAATAATAATGTAATATAATAATATTCGACGACCATCACACAACGCCGTCTAGTCCCAAGCTAAGCAACAACTGATAAACATACTTATATATTTCTAAATACCTACATACATATTATAGATAAATTACACCCAGACACAGAACATAAAATGATCGTGCTCATCACACAAATATTTGTCCTGGGTGGGAATAGAACTCACGACCTCCGGCATAGCAGTCAGGGTCACTAACTACTTTGCTGACAGGCCAGTCAAAAGATTCATTTAAAGATTTCCAAATCCTTTTTTTGTCGTATTGCGGGTAAACTATCACAGTATTTAGTTAAAAGTTGGTATCTATTATGTCGTCATCTTCTTGACACGTGCCACTTCTGAATAAAATATAAAATGAGTGACGTTTAAAAAGCAAATAATAACTGCCTATCTCTATTTGCTTAATATAAAATTAGAATAAAGTTACTTTGTACGTCTGCAGTGGCGTCGTTAAGCTTAAAGGATTGTCTGTGTTTGCGCAATCCGCTGCAATATCTATGTTTTGATCTGTCTGAGGGATTTGTTTAAATATCCGGTGTTTGTTACAGAAGGGTAATGAGACTTGTCAGTGCTTCAGGAAACGAATCGACTGGATGCGGATTAAAGACTATAAGTCAAAAGCTGTTGAACTATCAAATAATATGTAATGGCAATGAGAGCGCACAGACAAGATGAAAGACTAAAGGGTGCAAACCAAGGCCCCAAGGTGACCTTGCTAGTTACAATTCGTGTAGACATTGGTTGTAAACTATGACCTTCAACGCCCTTGGTTAGAAAGCGCGTTTTACCAACCGCAGTAATTGAATTTCGAACGTGTTGGCGCGTGGTTTACATCTATCTAGCCGCAACACAAACCAAGGTGACCTTTGGAATGCTAAATTGCAACCGTGCGGTCTCCTTTTAGTAAAGCAGTTGCTGTAAAAACAAAATCCTTCTGCGTTCTTGTTTCATACAAAACATAAGAGTACAAATATACTCATACTATAAACATGACGCTATCTGCATGAAGCTGTCTATGTAGATGATACGCTAAATATATATTTTTGTTAAATACTTCTTTGGAGATCAAAATCCGGTTTGGGTTATAGTTTACCGACCAATAATAGGTCAGAATTTGGCTATTTGGTTTAATTGTTGTGAGTGAGTCAAATATAAATTGCATATTAATAAAGAAAGTGATATCACTATTATTATTTATCATTTATATTGATCTGTTTGACTGATTATATTATTTATGTTATTGCCTATTGTTTTTTTAGTCACTTAAAAGATTGCTAGCTTAAAACCACATTCTTAGTGTTTTTCAATTTAACTAAATAAATTTGCACTGTATGTCCATAGACATACTGGTAACTCAACATTAATTCATTAATCCCAAGTGAAGTGTGTCTGTAATTACAAGATCGAAAGGCTAAAATTAGCAGTTTAAAATAAAAAGAAAAGAATTCTAAAAAACGTCCAAAAGTTTTCATCAGATGCTTAATTTTTACAAATAGATCAAACTGTACTGTCCTGTAGAGAAAACTATACAGGTCTGTGATTTATTTAAGTACCCACTCTTACTACATCGCATATAACCAATAAACATAAGCGTAAAACACATGCAAACACGATAGTCTAATCGCAAGGTATCCATCGTTGACGTAACCGAAAGCTTTAACTATATTTAAACACTCACTTTGGCCTCGCCATAACACTCTGTCGAAATATCAATTTTTAAAGTTACATAAACAAATTACACATTATTTTGATTAAAGATTTTGTAATTTAAAAAAAAATAAACCTTGACTGGCTGAAAGTGAAGAGGATAGTCAATTTGTGCTGTGAATATAGTTTCTTGGTAACCTTGCCAACAAAATTCTTAGCGTTAGTGAAATGTATGGGAATGATGCTACACGTGAACATACCACAAGCACGTGAGCTGTCAGTTTAAAAAATGTACGATAGTAAATAATAGTGTGTTGTCTTGCTGGCTTTTTTGTATACAGAAAATTGTAAGATATTTAATCTGTTGTTGAACCAATCTCAATCTGTTAACAAAGACAGCAGGATTACCTGATTTCAAATGCCGTAGGGACTCTGCAGAAAGGTTGAAGCCAACTAGGGCCAAGGGCTCGTGTCTGAAAAGAAGGCCCTGGCCGTAGTACGTATGGCAGTGTTGGGACGGGGTAAATTGTTTAGTCAGTAAGAGAGTGACACTGTTTCTCGCTCCGCCTAAGGCCGGGATTCGTCATTGGATGATTTTTACCTACCATAAAAAAAAAACTTGATTCAAAATTAGTCTTTGAGAAGAAATTTACCCAAAATACGCAAATCGTTGATATCGTATAATTTATATGGAACACCTAAAGGTCGTTCTTTACAGTGTTTTTCCCTTTTAATCCACGAACCAAACTAAAAATTCAGATACAACACGAAAAACAGCTCACTGACGCGGTAAAAAAGGACGGACCAATAAAAATTACACTAAAGTACTACAGTGCGGACCAAACTTACGAGTACTGCCTACCTCAGATATATCGGGCCATGAACTTGACTGTTATCGTATCGATCTCAGCTGATTTGTTTGCACGCCTACGCGTTGTTACTTCGATGATATACTGACTCGAAGGCCGGTTGATACTTTACGTTTCAATACATTTTGCATTTTTTTTTCTATAGGACGATTACCTTGTGAATACCGTAATTAGAGACATAATAGAAAGACATTAGAATTGCGAACGCCGCTTGAGGTTCAAGAGTTTAAAATTTACTGTTGTTAAGGGTTTATCGTCGTAAATAGTGTCAGACTCTTACGGACTAAACATTCCACCCCGTTCCTACTTTGCCATACCAGGGCCAAAGGCATCTTTCCAGACGTAAACATTTGGCCCCAGCAGGCTTCGACCCTTAACTGTTAAGTGCTTGAGTTTCGGAATAATTATAACCTTTTTAATCTTCATGTCCTCTTCTTAGAGTGCTGATGCCAAAACTAGTTAAATTCCTTGCCAGGCCCAATATTGGACCACCATCTACTGATGCTGTCAATATGTTCTCTAAGGATTACTCTTATCATTATATCCTCATCATATCAGCTCGGAATCACCCAGCATTAGGTACATTTAAGCTTCCTCTTCGTTTTCCTATTCTTCCCGGTTCTGTGCAAGCATCAATTCATCCAGCTTATTTCCCACAATTTTGGTGCTATTCTCGAACCAATACGCTTTTGGATCCTGTTGATTCTTTCTTTATACTCTTTTGTTTGTATCTCTTTAGGTATAAGCTTTCTTTTCTTCTTGCTAATATTATAAATGCGAAAGTTACGATGTTTGGATGTTTGTTACTCAATCACGCCAAAAGGGCTGGACGGATCTGGATGAATTTTGGCACAGGCATAGGATACACTCTGGAATAGGACATAGGCTAATTTTTATCCCGGTAACACCAACCCCAACTTCAATACCACGCGGGCGAAGCCGCGGGCAAAAGCTAGTTTTGCCATACTTTCCGGACCTGTGGAAGCTTCGTCCAGGCATTTGCCACAATTTTGGTGCTATCGTCGGTATAATACGCTTTTGGGGACCCCTATGATTCTTTTTACAAGCTTCTTATTAGCTTGCAATGTAACTGTATGTTCGGCTCAAATCTTGCAACTTAATTTTGAAGCCGATATCTTCAACCGATTGAGCTGCAATTTTGCATGCAGGTGTAAATCACATGACAATGCAATATTATGATGACATGGAGCTGATCTGATGATGGAATCGCGAGGTAGCCATAGGAACTCTGTAATTGTCTTGACCAATTTTTAATTATATAACTATAGACCACCGCTATAAAAGCTTGTTATGAATAAAATATTTTCATTGAAAACTTGTTTAATACCATTTTGTATCTCTTTTTTAGGTTTGTTTGGTATTTGCGTTGTCTATGTTATCTGTCAATCTGACACGGATATAGGTTTTGCGTGTTGCAAAAGCTACTGTTACATAAATAATCACCTCTCACAATGGCTTGTGTTAATGATTTTTGTCGTACCGATTGAGTTTGATGATGAAAATAATGTTGTAACAAATACAACGTAATGTAATGAGTGTATGGGTTGTATTGAAAAGGTTTGCGGTTCCTAATACACAATAGTTTTGTAACTTTTTTTGCAAGCTATAGTACCAGCCGCTTTGGATGGTGGTAAAAAACCACGTTGTATACGTGCTTTTGTTTTTATTAGCATCCAATTTTATTTAAATAAACTAGCGTACGTCTCCATCAGTTTAAACCTTCAGGTAGGATCGTAGTCAAGTACTAGTTTGTTAATAAAAGAATAGGATCTTTGTATAAATGTATTTTAGTACTTAATGCCTAAAAAAAGGACATTGTTAAAAAAAATTCAGTGTTTGTAATTCTGTAATGAAAGTCAATAAACTTTCTACACATAATATTACTAGCCTTCTGCTAGTGGCTACGACCGCTTATAAGTAGGGTTCTACATACAAACTGTAGACCGCATTACATCTCTTTAGGAATTGAATATTGAAAAACCCTTTCTTAGTGTTCACCTACGTCATAAAAGGAAGCCTTGTGCAAAATTTCACGCTCCTAGGCCCAGTTAGCTTTGGCTGTGCGTTGATATGTCAGTCAGTCAGTTTCTCCTTTTATATATATAGATAGATTAGTTACGCCTGATCTTTAAAAATAGGTAAATATTATGTTTTCAACAGTGTACTAGATACGTGTTGTACACGTGCGAACTCGCTGCCTTGGAAGCAATTAAATGGAAGTAATTAAGTAACGTAATCTCGAGCACTTAAATATTGATATTAGTTGGTTCAACCTGGCCAGCCCACGATATCGCACGGTGCTGGACATAGGCCCCTCCCAAATTACACGGCAACACCTGTTCTTGTTCTTTTAGGATATCATATTTTGAGGAATTATTTAGCTTTGCTGGTAGTAAAGTATCTTGTGAGGTTAGAATATATATAACTAGCAACCCGCCCCAGCTTCGCACGATACTGATATTGAATATATTATGCATGTATTATGCACATAAACCTTCCTCTTGAATAACTCTATCTGTTAAAAAATCCGCATCAAAATCCGTTACGTAGTTTTAAAGATTTAAGCATACATAGGGACTAAGCGACTTTGTTTTATACTATGTAATGATAGGCCTTCTCAGGTTTTTATTTGGGCTACTATAATTTGTTTCATTAATCAAAAAATTCCATGGATGCTTAGTGTTTAAATGGTACAATACAAATAGGTTGTGAGCGAAAATTCTTAGGTCAACGACCTGAACATTTGAAAACGTGTAAAAATACCATAATGAAAATATGCATGCCTCTCATTTACTTTATTTTAGCCATACACGTAATTGCGATCATTCCACTAACAATATTTGAAGGTATCACGAATTCACGAACGAAGCCATTTCACCAGCTTTTTCCGAACCATTATCTTTAATCGGACGAATTTCACTGCTCACGTGACCTCGGTTGAAGGTCATTTAAGGGGTCATTCTGAATATTTCGTAGTATAATGAATTACAGCGGAAATTATATGAGATTTATACAGCTTTTTTGCATATTTTCGGAACTGTTATACACGAGAGTGACGTAGTTTTCGCTTTTGTTTCGGCCTTTATGTACATTGCCATACGTCAATGTCAGTGTTCCATTATACTAAGTTGGTATAGTGCAATGTATCTATTACTGTTACAGACTCATGTCTATTGGACGTAACTCTAATCTCTTAAGATTGACGTCAGTGAAATGCTCCTTAGTATCTATAGCATCTTGTTTTATTCGACCTCGACGCTGGCACGATGGAAACCAAAAATATATACTAACTAATTTCTGCTCGGGATGGGAAAATGAATCCTATGTGCTATTTTAGGACATGATCTGAAAAATTCGTTTATAAATTGGAGCGTGAAGGAGTAACAAATATACACCTTATATTATTCTGAAATGATATTAAGATTTGGACCTGACGTTTAAAGTAAGATTGTTTTATTCCTGTTCCAGAGTGTGCAAGTGACAGCGTTAGATACGTTGTCTAGCGCCGTCTCTTTCCCACTGAAAGAAAAACTAATATTGAAGTAATACTGCTATAAGGGCTTGTGGTAGGCCCCTTGGACGTATGCTAAAGCTGGTCTCGGGGTCAATTATGTTCATTTCACTAGCCCTTCTTTGATGTTGAAGACTTTTTCAACGGTCACACCACTCCCTCTGTATTTTCAGCCTTTATATTTTAGTGTCCTACTTTTGAATAGGTAGCTGTTGGCCTGTAGCCTTGACATCTCTGTTGGTGTTAGACAATGTCAGTTTGACGTTTAAGGCAGCTTGATGACGAAAATTTCCTATAAAACCGTCTGCGAATTTCAAACCTTTCTATATTTGTGTCCATAATACAAGGTTTTCCCATAATTCTGCTCCTTAACATGTATTCATTGAGTGTCAACTTACTTGTCGGTCATGAATGCTTGATAAAATATCTTTTTGACGTCCTAGATACTATCTGTACACGTGAAAAGATACAGGCTTAGGAGATAAGATACTCTCATTGTCAAAACTTCAATCAGGCAATGACGCGGGGGTTTGATAAGACGATGAAATCGATATTACGTGTGTTAAAGTGTAAATTTATGTATCCTTTTTTAACTGAAATCTTCTGAATGAAATGACCAGCGCTATGTTAGGTTGGTTTGCTCCTGAAGTATATGCATATGAAATTATCATTTTACGTTACGATTTTGTTCGTCATTGTCGTGGGATTCAGGAAATATCTTAACTACTTTACTGTCTGTAATTACAGCAATCAACGTTAGAATACAACAAAGTTTCTTATCAGAGAGGATTTGATATGTAATCTCGTATCTAAGAATACGAACTCTACGATAACAATTATATTCTACGTAGTTTTACAGATCATGAGAATCTTTTTTGTAATACTAAAAATCTTAGAAGGGTCGAGAGGTAGGGTAGATATTGATTAAAGTTAGTGAGAAGTTCGCGAACCGCCTGCATATTTAACTATTTTGCCGTGTGTACAAGTTGTCAATCCGTGCTCACTGATCCGTGATCAGGGGCTATAAATATATAATTTTGACGACATTTTCCGATGTCAATGTCACGTGAAGTTATTTAAATAAGCGGATATGGCTTCTTTACAAGCCAAAAACATGCTATGACGGTAAACAATAATAAAGTAAGTATAATATTTACCAACATCAGTTTAGGACATGAATACACAGTGGACATGAACACTGAAAACGAAATGGTGTCTCTATTCCGTTTTCAGTGTTTGCATTTTAAAGTTGACAGTTCTTCGTAAAACTACTAACTTATGAATAAACGAAACGTAACGTGTTTCTCGTTAACCGACGACACGGTAGCGGTTACTGACTGTTAGAGTTGGGATTTTATCCGAGTAAATACTCAAAATAGATAAATACTCAGTATATATTCGTTTTTACCTGAGCATTTATCAGGTAATAAAATCCCAACGCTACTGACTGTACAGTTTGGTAATATAAATGGACATGTCATCAAATAATCTGAGTGTAGCGAGAGGGTGTATTAAACTTTGATTGACTAAAATCCACTTCTTATTTATCACACTGGACTGAATGCCGTCAAAGTGCTTTTTATGTTCCCGTTTAATATCCGCCATTTTGGCGCTGTCGGCCACGGTGACTGTAGCGAGTGTCTACGGTACTAAAACTGGTAATGTCGCGCCACATACAATAATAGTTAAATTAGTTCTCTGGACATTCGCGACTGGCCCTCCAAATAGGTACAAAAAATGAGCTATAAAAACATATGAAACAGCCTGTCCACTGGTTAATAGTAAACGTCAATGCTAAAACCCATTTTCACGTGTGTAAACACTTCTTCAATTATCCTTTGCATTCCAGGACCACGGTAACTCTTTCGAGCATTCCCTTAGCTAACGGTCATATAAGAGAACCTACCGAAAAATACACTTCTCATCAAAAAAATCGAAACACTTCCGTTTTCATTGTTTCTGTCCGAATTTAACACAAAAAAGAATTCATACGATGAAAAAAAATACATATATTATAGCTGGCAGTTTGGCCATTACAGTAATAAGCGAAAATTCTAAATTCAAAATTAGAATTTCATTTGTTTATCTTATAAACGAAATGAATCACTGTTTTGAGACAAATGTGTGTTTAGGGTTGGAGTACATTTAGCGTTTAAAAACTAAAAATTGGCGCCTATCCTTAAACTTTTTGTTTTTTATTTCAATACTGTGACTTTGGGACGTCTGAAAAAAGGTTTTTTTTCTAAAACGTATGGATACTTCGCCCACAGAAGCCGCCCAAGTTGTGGCATTGCTGGATTCTGGCCTTAGTCAGCGTGTTGTGGCTGCAAGACTGCATCTAAGCCTGTCATCTGTTCATAGAGTCTATAAACGTTATCGGGAGACTGGTTTGTTCACGCGCCGTTCAGGATCTGGCAGGAATCGGGTCACTTCTGAGCGAGATGATCGATTTATTGTAACAACTTCTTTAAGAAATCGACGCCTTAACGCTTTTCAACTGCAGCAGCGGCTTCGTGTTGTACGAAGGGTGGCTGTAAGTGACTCTACAATTAGAAGAAGGTTGAAGGATCGTGGACTGGTACCGCATAAGCCAGCAAATGGGCCGAAATTAACTGCAGACCATCGAAGAGCGCGCCTTAACTTTGCACGTGAGCACCTAAATTGGTCATACCTACAGTGGAGCAAAGTTCTCTTTTCTGATGAGTGTAAAATTATGCTGTATGGTAACGACGGAAGGAACAAGGTCTACAGAAGAGACGGAGAACGCTATGCACAATGCTGCATTGAAGAAAAGGTCAGCTATGGTGGCGGTTCGTGGACGGTTTGGGGAGGAATCAGCGCCGACGGTAAGACAGAGCTTGCTTTCGTGTCTGGGCCACGTCTGCCTGCACTAAACTGTCATCGGTACGTCGAAGAGTGTCTCGAGCCTCATGTGATGCCCTATGCACATTTTATTGGCAACGGCTTCATATTCATGCACGACAATGCTAGGGCTCACACCGCGGGCGTCGTACGAGATTATCTTAACGAAGTCGATATCTCTATTATGGAATGGCCAGCAAGAAGCCCGGACATAAATCCCATTGAACATCTATGGGATGAATTAAAGAGACGAATTCGAGCAAGAGATCCTGCCCCAGAAACACTTAGCCAGCTGCAAGATGCAATCCAAGAGGAATGGGACAATATACCACAGCATGTGATCGTGACTCTCATCCGATCGATGAAGAACCGTATGGAAGCAGTAATTAGAGCTCGGGGAGGGAATACAAGTTATTAAATAAACGTTTTTTAGCTTTTTTTTTCATTTACGTGTGTTGTTTTATCCATTTCCTTTATACTCCATACGGAATAAAAATGACTCATTTAACAAAATACGAAACCTATGAAAAATTCATTTAAATTTAGAACATTAACATTAAGATTTGATAAGCTCATATTACTCACTATTAAACGACATTTAACATTTATTCCTAAATGTACACATTTTTCTGATAATCCTGACAAAACGTAAACTTGCAAGGTGTTTCGATTTTTTTGATGAGAAGTGTATTTGAGCTTTCACAAGTGAAGCTGTCCTGAATGAGATACAGTCCGATATGTCACTTTTCGTCGAATTGAATGAGTATTTCTAAAAAAATGGTGAATCATGTGACTGAATCATTTTAATCACATAAGATCGCGTAAATGTATTTTTTCTGTTTTGTGCATCTGGGTGTTTCTTTCAACGAGTGCGGTGATTCACAGTATCTGCTTTTGATTCACGATTTCTTAAAACGATTATCAGATTGAGTAAGTAGTTTATAAAACTGAAAATCAATTCTTACTTTTAAAAATATTAATTATACTACTAGTTCAGCGATTCTATCTGCATGAAATAGAAAATTATTCTAAGGGAAATATAGGCGAAAAGATAAAAAAGATTACAAACACACACTCATAAACTTTCGCCTTATTTAATTGGTTAGTATGTAATTGTTTATTGAGGCAAATTAATTGTTTAATTAAATACATGTAAATATTAATTGTAATACAACGCGAAACAATTCTTGTGAAATTTGAAATATAATTATAGCTTATATTATGGCTAACGTCCTAGCTTAGCTGGTACGTTTAGCTAGTATTTCTTAGCTATATCATTAGATACAATATTTGTGGGATGTCAAAGATTTAATTACTCAACGTGTGCTCAAAAACAACATATATGCTTATCTCTTTTTGTTATTTGTAAAATCCATGAATGTATGACATAATTATGTTTGTTGTTGATATTTGTGTTGCATTCCTGCAGTATAGCAATCTAGACATTTATGCTTATTTAATTATACACGTGTCTCCCAGTCAAGGTGATTGCCTCAGGGCCTTTCCCGATCTATCCATCATCAAAGTAAGCATGGATAAAATCTTGTTCTTTCGCTTTAAAAATGGGCAACGCGAAAAAAGAGATAGTGCCAGTTTGGTTGGCTTTCGGTAACTTCCGTCGATCAATTGTTTTACTAAACTTTTTCGTGGAAACGTGATTAAAAAAAAACTAAGGTTTTTTAATAAACCCTATTGTTTTTTTTTTTGATTACCTAAAAAGTTTTTAAAATAAAATTATGTTCAACTCCCGTTGAGATCGGGTTTTCGTTTCTATAATCATAACGTTATTTTTTCTATCGAGAATTGCTTCAAGGGCTTTAAATTGCGAAATAATACTTTACTTTTTCCTCCTGAGTGGATAAACAAGTCTTCGTTGGTTCTGATCGAGTGTTGTGACGGTAAAAAGAACGTCGCATACGCCAATATTCCTACTATAGAACAACGATCATTATATAACAAAATCAACAGTACCTAAGCGTGTATAGTTATTTATATCCCATTCAAGCTCACTGCCAAAAGACAAAAACTCTCACACAAACACGTGCAAATTCATCAAAACACGTTGGTGTTGTACCTACTCAAATCGCATGATCGATTGTGCATATCCGATTTGAACTTTTTTTATTATTATTGATAGGCTTGCGCTTGACCGCTATCTCACCTGATGGTAAGCGATGATGTGATCGATGATAGAGAACGCTTGCCTAAAAATAACATATTTAATCATAAGACCCCTAGGTTGTAGTTATCAGGAAACAGACCGGCAGAGAACTTGATTTGTAAAGACTGTAACCACCACAGTTCAAGCACACAGTTTTTATAGATGCCCTTCTTCATTTAATTAATGTTTTTATACATTCAATAGATATTTCCTTCACTTGTTTTCCTTTTATTTCGAGAACGGCTTCTTTTGTTTAATTCTGTTCTTAATTAGGTTTTTATTGTATTTTGCTATCTTTTTAGTGCACGGCAATTCAAATGTTATCAACCATAAACTTAGAAGCAGTACGTGCAAATTTGACATGAGATTATTAAGAATTTGTGTAACCTCGTATTATTTTCAGAGATATAAAAGAATATTTTATATCCGGTAGTTTTCCGCGTCCGTTTTAACTAAGATTGGCCTTAAAAATGCTGAGACTAATGTGGTTCCTCAAGCATAACTAGGTTCCGTCCGGGTGGTAGTCAGATTGAACGGCTAGAAAAAGATGTATTCACGCTTTGGCTGTTCTGACATTGATAGGGTTATTAGCAAGGACCTTATGTTATCCTAAGCTCATTTATAAACACATGACCAAAATCCATATTTGCTCGAAGATAGTAGTGTATTCCTGGTGACTTGCCAAAGCCTGTTGCTGAGCCATAAAAGGCACAGACCATTGAACAGGAAATGTGTGTGAGAGCCAACTGGCTGCTAAATTATAGCTATCAACAAAGAAGCTAAGAATTTCACTGAAAGTGCAAGTAATAAGGGCTATCGCACACACGCGGTAGAAATAGCGGCATTTATATGAGCAGAAAGATGTTGAAGAAATTGAACAAACAATTAATATAGTTGTCATTATTAATCATTCGGATGATTACTTTTCTTATTTTGGCCCTAATTGAACCCAAAGCTGGTATGGTAACTGATATAATTATTACAAAAAATCTCGAGCGACAAATAGAGTTTTTAGGCCTCTTATCTCAACCATCAGATCAAACATGATAATTTTGATTAAGCCGAATTATTCAAAGCAGAATCTTCAACTGAAGCTTATTTTTTAGTAAAAACTGGGTAATATTGCGCCATTCTGTCGGAAGTTAATTACATTGTGTAATTATAAAACAATAGGTCGATATCATACTTATGTAACAAAGGGTGTATGGAATTATTTTACTTTGTCTGAAACAATCACATAATTATACACAGTGACAGAAGCAGGAGATATATTGTGTGTCAATATTTTAGCGTGCATTATTGTTATTGTACGGAGAGTTTGTTGGCTCGTGACGTTAGCTCAAACACATCAAACTTTAACTCGAGTGCCTTTAGCGAAATCGGAACGCTTTCTGAGAGACTGTTTACTCGAATTCGGTCCGGTTTTACCCCATTTTCTAATTGCTTCGGATTGACAGAATAGTTTCAAGGGAACCATTCTTTCTTTTCCCTACTAAGTGTATAACAGTCATAGCCTAACTGTTGAGATTTTTTTATTTGCGCCGATCCCATGTAATTTGCGTAGAGTAAAAAGATGACAATGGTTACGTAGCGTAGGCATGAAACACTATCTAGTTTTATAAGTTCAATAAACAGGAAAAGTGTTTATCCAACATACCTAACAATATATATTGTTGATGGATTAATTACTGTAGCATTCTCAACATACTGTAACTGTCTATTTTGAATCGCAACGACACCCAAGAGCCCCATTGATTGCGAACGAGACAATAAATTAAATTTTGTCACCATGTTCTCAATATATATAGGTATCGTATCGATATCTACACTGGCATGATTCGATAGTTGCGTCACTGCACTTATATGATTGGTGAATTAATTAGTCTCTTTACGCAAAGCCTTAGGACTTCCCCTGCCTTAGTATAAATGTGTTTTGTTCGGCGCGTGCTCTTGTACGCCAAGTTGCCTACGATTTTCTCTGTGTTAATTTCTGATTGTTACATACTGTACGAACGAGGATGTTTAAGAAGGGGTTGATAATGAAATGAACGACTATAAAGTATTGAAGGCTTGTTTCTAAATAAATTGGAACTAGAGCTAAGAATGAGGATTATGTGGTCTCGGCTCAATGATTTCGCTCAACATGAACAAAATCTAGTGATTTTGTTACGATTACAGTAGACCATCAAGTGATTTTCAAATCTCATGTTGGTCCCCGTTTACAAATTTACCGAAATAAATCCACAAAATGGGGTCAGATGAAGATCTGGTCTTCTTTTTTTACCGCTAACGGTATAGATGTGAAATTGGATGCTACTAATAGAGGTCCGTAGCATTAATGCTCACACATTGATGCTCTGCATCATGTTTTATGAAAAAAGAAAAAAACACTAACGATAATAAAATTAGAACGTTCTTCAAACCAGTTCAAGTTCTTGAAGTCAGCGACTTTCTATTGCACTGCAAATTCTTCGCTAAAGTCGTCCGACCGGCCACGTACCCTTTTATGCCAGAGTCTACATTATACGCTAATAAAAAAGGAACGTTGACATAACTCGTTAGGTGTACATAATGACTCGTGTTTGCGTTTTTAGACTTGGGATCAAATTTTTTAAACAATACTTTAAGTTCAAAATAATCTTTAAAACCAAATTCATGCTCAATTTTTTTAAACACTTGTGGCTTATTGGATGCTTAGAAGAGTATTTTTATTACCAAACAGCACTAAGTTCAGTTTGGAGATTTTCTTACATTCAAATATATGTTTAACGTGTCTCCATTTCTTTCTTTCCAGCGCGCAGCGGTCCAGGGCAGTTTCTTGCAAGGTTTCGTCGCTTCCCTCTCCGTAGTCGTAGTCTCGGAGTTAGGAGACAAAACCTTCTTCATAGCTGCAATCATGGCAATGAAACACCCTAGGATAGTAGTATTCGCCGGAGCTATATCAGCGCTGGTGTTCATGACGATCTTATCAGCGGCTTTTGGATGGATAGCGACCGTCATACCTCGAGTTTATACACATTACGCCAGTGCCGCCCTCTTCGCGATATTTGGTATTAAAATGTTAAGAGATGGGTGGAAAATGAACGCCAATGAGGGACAAGAGGAATTGGAAGAAGTGCAGAGTGAATTAAAAAGAAGAGAAGACCAGGTTAGTGTTTGTTTGATTTTTGTTTTTAGTGTAGTTAATGTCGTACGACTCGCAAAGAACCAATTATCTCATTAGAATATCGACGAAATGAGAATTCTAAGCGATTTGAAGTGGTACAAATAAATGTATTATTTATGTAGTTACTTCTCTATACAAGTTACAATTGAATGTTAGTTATTTTCAAAAATTTATCTTCACTGAAATCTCCTTCCCCTTTTTCGTTGGAATTAAGTTTTTAACAGTAACTCCGCTACCAAAATGGCCCGAAATTAAAGTAAATACAATATAATTTATGTACTTTCAAAATGTGCTAAAGACCCCGATAGATAATTGGCATTTATCAAAAACACGTGACTTCTTTTTTGTATGTCATTGAAGTCGCACTCTTGCTTAATTTTAAGCAATATGGGCGGGTACTTGAATATTTTGACTTCAGGATAAAGTATTTCGGCCGAAATATCTTGACCGCTCTGTACTTCGAGTAAGTTTTTAAGAATAATAAGGTCGCGTATTGCATACTTTTTCGAGGATGCGCGGAACGCCATGTTTAGAGAGGCCAACGTCGTAATATTTGACCGTACTGTATTTTGAAAAATACTCAACTTCAATAGCCTAAATCAGTAATCAGAAATATACCTACATGTTAAAGAAAATGTTCAATAAACAGTTTAATATTTCTTTTCGAATGACGAATATTGAAAAACCATAATTAAAATAAAAAGGAATTATAAATTTAATTAAAATACCATAATTTTAAAATATCTATAATTTTCTCTATTAAAAATATAAAACAATTAAGTAAAATCAGATCGATCCATTCACACGCTTATCGAATTTGCGGCTTTTGTCAAATCTCCCTTCATATCGGGCATGCCGATAATTATTATAATTGTTGATTAATCGTTATTTAATTTTAGAACATTTTTTTTTATTATTATTGATACATCCATTATATCACCTAATGGTAAGCGATGATGTGGCCGACGAATAAAATTGCCATTTAATTAGATGATTTCTTCATAAATGATGTTGTAAAATATTTCACATTGCATTTGTTAACTAATATTGGATATCTACTATTCAATTATGTTAGGTTAATTTGGGGCTTTTCACTTATTACGTAATACGATTTAGGAGGTAAGGGAGGAGTTACACTCCCTTCGAGTGTCTTGATAGTTCTTAAGTGAGATCACAAAAGTACAGTATGATCGTCTGATCTCGGCGAGCCTGAAGTTAGGCTCTGCGATTATTAGCGCTTGAAATCTCGTAAAAAATAAATGCAATTTGAAGTTGTTATTGCTGTTAAAAACTGTTATAGGCATTCATTTTTAAAACCTTTTTTTTTCGTACCAGTTTTCAAGCGCTAGAATTCGCAGAGCTTAACTTCAGGCTCGCCAAGATCAGACTGTACGCTAAGTTATGATTTGAAAAGCGCGGGCGTGCCGATGTGCACTCGGATACGTGAACTATTTCCATGGCAACGTCATATCACGGCGCCTACCCGCTTGTGCAATAAACGTTACTTGTTTGCGTAAACGTCACTTGTAAACATAAATTGTTACCTTTTAATGGCGTCTCTGCATTAGTACACTAATACTATGATTACAATCAAGCCTAAACGTAAATGTGGACGGCTGTCGCGGGGTACAACCTCTGTTGCGAATTCATGGCGTGAATTCACAGTATTAATATGGAGCCGCTATAAAATAAACATTAAAACCAACCAAATTAATATTTTTTATCAGTCTCGGCTGCAGTCTTTCCGTCCGATTATTATTTAGGTGTCTTCAAGGCTAGAGTGAATAGGCTCTTAATAAACTAGTGCGCCTCACCATCAATGATTGCATCACTGCTTACCATCAGGTGGGATCGCAGTCAAGCACTAGATTATAGCAATAAAAAAATCCTATAGACTCTTAAATATAACAGGGTCGGTAAATTTTTCTTTTTTTTTATTTAGTGGGGGAGGGGTTAAAAATGGTAAAAGTCTTACTTAAAAATGGTAAAAGTCTTAGGGTTAAAAATGGTAAAAGTCTTACTAAGGTAGTAAATGAATGACTCCTAATTTAGTTTTTATTAATTTGATGGTTCTCAATAACGTTTTATTTTACTGACTTCAAATACAAACTTATCTTGTCTAAGCATTATCTGTTGTTTGCAAGCAATTGATTGCATAAAAAATATAGAAATAATACCTTTAACCTTGATTGCGTAGGATAGCTAATTCACTGTTACTTTTTGCGAATATAATGGATTATATAAATTCGCAATAGCTACCATAGATTACCAATAGTCCCTAAACGCTCTGTGGTCATGGTAATTAAATCTTACTTAACAGTTTTAATTTCACAACTTAGTTTTCTTTTTTTTTTTCAATTATCGCGAATTAGACCGTACTTATTTTACGTGGCTATTAAATAAAATTGACGGTTATTTTGTTTTAAAAGTACAGTTTATTTAAGGCCAAAGAGATTTAAAGATATAGATGTTACAATAGAGTGGCTATGTCTTAGAAAAACTGTGCTCCTATGGCTCGGGGAAGGCATCTGGCGGTGTATAGTAAAAACGCGTACTAAATTTTTTGAATTATGAAGCTTCAGCTATTGCCCAGTAGGTGGCGCTAGGTAGAGTGCTAGGTATGTTACCAACAAATTAGATAGCAGGTATCAATTATCGATAAAGTTGTCAGTTTGTCCTTTGCATTTGAATTTATTGAGAAAACAAATACAATGCAGTAGATTTAGTGTAAATTATATTTTTTAAAACAAAAAAATAATGTATACAACATTATCATTAAATATTAGGTATGAGCAGCCACTGCACCATCAGCGCGTGGAGATGCAACGCCGGGACGAAACTACGCTGCCCGAACATGTCTAGGCGTGGCGGAAGGAGCTCCGGCGGGATCTCATGGTGAAGTGGAAACAGCGACTGTCGCAACCCAGCGCTGGGCACACCGTAATCTCGGCGGTAGTGCCCCTCTTTGAGGCGTGGCTGGATAGACCTCACGGCGTCCTCACCTTCCGCATGACGCAGGTTCTCACCGGACATGGAAAGTTCGGGAGATTCCTGCACCGGATTCGTGCGGAAGAGACGTCCGGGTGTCGCCACTGTGAGGCGAGCCCGGAGGACACGGTGGGAGCACACGGTGGAGGTGTGCCCTGCTTGGGAAGAGCATCGCCGTGTCCTCGTGGGGGTGATCGGCGGCGGCGACCTCTCGCGCCGGGCCCTGGTTCATGCCATGGTCCGCAGCGAAGAGGAATGGCAGGCGGTCGCCTCCTTCTGCGAAGCAGTAATGCTCGTAAAGGAGGAGGCCGACCGCATGAGACAAAGGCAACAGCGCCCTCGCCGTAGCCGTCGCCGCCGCGATCCTGCCGATATCCGGCCACCGTAGACACTGGCTCGTGGACGGTGAGCAATGGGTAGCTCGCCGTCCGGTCGTCTGATAACTGTCCAGACTGAGTCCAAGTCGTCAACGGCGCGCACCGTTCCCGCGCGCCTCAAGGAGTTGTCAGCAAACTGTAGGGGCCCTTTAGGGTCGAAGCCTCCTGGAGCCTAGGGTGGTGCAAACTGTTACCTCGACTCTAGGAATAAGGCAAGGAAGGTACGGGGTAGGTTTTTTAGTCAGTAAGAGTCTGACACTGGTCTCCCGCTCCGCCCAAGAGCGGGTTTCGTCATTCGATGATTTTCACCTACCATAAAAAAAAAGGTATAATCAGTCATGCTATCACTTCCTTTAAGGACATTTATAAAATGGTTACATAAAGCGATGCGCAATGGTGAGAAGTTTTATTCGATTGTATAAAAAACTCGATGGTCTGTTATTGCGACTGGTGGATGTGCGGTGGTTTAGAGTTTCGGCTACAACTCGAGACCGACTCAGTCTGTTATGGCGACTGGCGCAAGTTCACTATTTCGGAACATTGCAGTGATTCATTCTAATGCAATAGTTCCAATTGCACAGATGATACACTTTGCTTAAAGCCTATTATAGATATTTAAATTAAATGATACAACTTTTTTTTGTTTATCCTCATTACATTTTATCGATAACAAAATCGATAAACAATCTTAAATCTCTTGCAAGCGTCGATGCTTGGCAGTGATGCCAAATCGGGAGGAATCCCCCCAAATCTGGGGGATTTTTATAGTTATAGGGGAAAATTGAAGGATACGAGATAAGAATACGTGGAGGTAAAAAAAATAGGTTTGGAGGGAATTGGAAGAGTTTTATGAACAAAACTAATATGATTTGTTCTTAACAAAATAATGTTTGATTAAAAATATAATAATTCAAGTTGAACTCGATCAAAGTACATACACATTTGCAAAAACTAGCACTCTCAAACAAGCGCAATTCCGTATAGGATGATATCCGAGTGTCTGTTGTACCGTCACTTATCATTATCATCTGCTGAAAAGTAGTGTCTATTAAATTTTTGTTTGCTTTAGTGTTTGAAGATATTTAATTGAACCAACAAAAAAAAAATCCATAACTTTAGACCATGCGAGCGAGTTTTTTTTTGTATCCTTTATTGATTCACCAATGGAGACTGTTTTTGAAAGTTTGAGGAGTACTCGAGACAGCCGTCTGGCAACACAGACCGTGAGCAGTAAACGTAGTATAAGGTTTAGGCTATTCGGCAATAGATGGCGCTATCACCAACTCTGTGACTTTTCTAGAACTATCTACGAAAATTATTGAATTTTAACTAATTACTAAGTAAATACGAAAAATATTTTCGAAAATAAACTGAAATTAGGTGCAATCTTTTTTCCATAACGAGAGTTACAATTATGCAATGCGCAACTCGGCATTTTTCTTCAGGAAAAGATTTTTTAAAGCGGACACAAACGGGACTTGTCAGGTGCTATTGACACATTAGACTAAGCCGACTTGTTACTCGGGGTAGTAAGTATCCGAGCAAAGATTTTGTTCGCTATGTCCCGTCTATATATATTGAATGTCTTTGTTTAAGGCCAATTGCGATTATGGAGAATTCATAATTTAAATGACTTTCAGTTTTTTACCAGAAACTTGAATTTTGGAAGGCCAGAAATATAAGAGCTAATGTAACAACTGACTATACTAAAACTTCAGATAACTACATTAGGGGACAAAATGTCCCCTAACATGACGCACAATACCACTACAAACGCGCACAATTCTATCAAACTGTTCAACTTTATGTCCCGCGTCACGTATGAATGCACTGCAAAATGTTGGGTGGCAAGTTATGGGACAGTCGACAACGTTGCAGCGTTACTTGAATTGAGTTGCGCAACATGTTGGGGGACTTTTCGTCCCTTGATGTATTTGAAGTTTCAAGAAATATTATTAAAGATGCTAGTTTAGATATTTTTGGCGAATTACGTGGATTTTGAGGCAATAATTTTACTAAATTCAACAAAATGGAATGTTCGATTCTAGCAAACACAATTTTTTTATCTTATGCTCCCATACACTAAAAACTAATAAACTAAAACTTAAGATTCTAAGATCAGAGCCATTTACCTAGAAGTGGCCCAAAAGTAGCCAACATGGCCACTTTTGGGCCACTTCTAGGTAGTATTAACAAATTTTATTTTATGAAAGTTAATTAATAAAATAAAATTTGGTAATACAAAAAAAAAGTTGGTAAATATTATTATTAAAGTCACCAAATAAAAACTATTTAAAAATTTCAAAATTACCTACACATTTTCAGTTTAATAAGCTGATTTTACTCAAGTTCTTGTCATTAGCACAAATAAGCTAATTACTAATTGCCCTACCTACTGTTATATCTATGCATTAAAATCTCTGATACGTCACTTTTTAAACCACGTTATCGCCTCCTGACACACTGTAAAATTTTATCCTCTAATCAAACTTAATATCTTTGCTATCTTACATGATCTGTATATCAAAATAAAATATTTATCTATGTATCTGCCAAAGTTATCTGAGGTTAATGGTACCTACAATTCTTATTGCCACAATATAAAAGAATATTTGCAAACAAGTTAAATTCAGACTAAGACTAACTAAACAGCAATAAGTTTATGAGTACTTTGATTGAATGTAAGTAATTGCCGGCATCGTTGCGAATAATTTATTATCTTTTCAAAGTCACTCCTCTTCAGACTTGGCTGGATGAGATGGGTCTAAAAAAACAATAGAATGACGACGGTAGCAAATGAGGTCGAATAATAACTTAGTACTAATCGTTATTTAAACGAAGGTCAATTTAGGCGACTCAACTATTTATCACTGCTGAAATCTTTCTTTAAACAGGACTGTGTTAATTAGATAAGATAGTGTTTTGAGATATTTTAGTATTTGTAGATTCTTTTCAGACTTAGCTGCAAATGTTGAATTCCTTTCTTTATTATTATTTTATTGACCCAGTTATAATTGGCATACATGAGACGCCAATTTTTGTGTACAAAGGGGAAGGGGATTTTGAAACACCGAACAAAAAAAAATGGCCAATTCCTTTTTTTTTCAAAGATTTTGCATGTCAAGAGATTTGAACATCGAGATTAATTTTCGATCTTAAGTTGCCAGTACGAGATTCAAAAGTATGACACTGCAGGATGCGCAAAAAGAGCGATCGAAGTCGCCCGACAAGACGTCGGTCACGACCGATGGTACGCAAAGCCCGGGGCCCTCGATGCCCAGAGACACGGAGAGTGCCACACAGTCCCCAAGGGAGCCCGTAGCGGGCAGCTCGGCACAGTCAGAAACGCTGAGGGTGATCTTACGTCATTATGCCTGGCAGTACGAATGACACCTAGTTATTTTTTCTTTTAGCCTTAGCTTTTTTTTTCGTTCTGTTACGCACAGACCATATCATTATTTCGTTTGAGAAAGGCTTCTATAGACAAATTGAACCGATTATGCAAAGGAATTCAGCATTTGATTAGAATGTTGTTGAAGGCGTGTTACACCATCAAATAGTAACATATTGAATTTATTTAACCTTTGATTGTGTAAAACCGGCTATAGAGCGCGTATTGGTATTTCATTCATGATTTTGTTTATTTATCTGACCAGAATTTTTTTGATTTAAATTTTAAATATTTTAAGTTTACATGTAGAGTAAATTTATTTTTCTGGACAATAGTTTTTCTTTGGGCTTCAAATAACTAGTTTAAAGTGACAAACAATCTTATAATTTTAAATATAATTATAGCGACGAAATATTTTGAATATTTTTGTCCCAATAATGTTCTTAGCCCAAGAATTATTTTTTAGGTTTTCCATAGAATAATGCTGCTACTATTGCATACCAATCTATTGCATATTTGAAGCCTGGAATGTATAAATTATTCATGCATTTTGAATCTTAATTTCGCCTCATCCCTTGTGAATATTTTGAATGTAGTGTGAACATTTGAAGGCTGAAATACACCATTTTTTCACTGTACAAAATTCAATATCACGATAGAAAGATTAAAAAAAAATGCTCAAGTCACCATAGTACACTGCAACGTTTTATTTTCAAGCAAGCCTTTGTTTTTTTTAATAATCCATTCATAAATAACATTGTTTTATGCCGTTTCAGCCTTTTGTCTCGCTTAGCATGTACTTATCTGTATTTACATGTCTGTAATTCCAGTTAGTCTGTACTTACTTTGGACTAATTTAGAATAGTATGAATAATAACTGTAAAAATATTTGTTTAAACATTTTCTCTATTATCCAAGATTTGCTTTTGAGGAAAATAAGCATCTAGAACCTTATTTTGTATTCGAAAGAGTGTAGATAAATTACTGTTACAGATAAATGCCCCTTATCATATCCAGAGTAGGTTAAATTTTTACAATACATATCTTTTGTCCCCAAAAGTATTGTAAAAATAATTTTGAACAAAAACAAGTTTCGTACGTTTTACTAAGACATGTTTTGTCACGCAAATCAAAGGAATGATGAACACAGATTCAGTAGAAGCACTAAATGTCTTTAAATGCCACAATTTTTTTCAAAGCCTGCAATACAATACAATTTCGCCTCACTAAATCACTTCTCAAAATTCCAGGAAGAAAAAGAAGAAACGTTAGACATGTTAGAACAAGGACAGGTGGAAAACCGGCGTCGGAAACGGAACGCCATTCTCAAGGTTCTTCTCCAAGCTGCATCGCTGACCTTCCTGGCTGAGTGGGGGGATCGGTCGCAGCTTGCCACGGTCGTGCTGGCGACCAGGGAGCACGCGGTCGGCGTGGTCGTGGGAGGCTCCCTGGGTCATGCCCTATGCACGGGATTGGCTGTGATAGGCGGCAGGATGGTTGCTGCCAAGATTTCTGTTAGGACTGGTGAGTTGATTTCTCAAGTATTTTTATCTATAGAATTAAGAAAGCTAGGGGATAGATTGGGTACTTTCATCTGGTGTCAATGTTGATAGAACTAAAAGTAAAACAATTCGAAATATCTTTTATGGTTTTTTTGAAGATGACTTGTAGAAAAGACTGGTAGTCATTAAGAAAAACTGCCGTAATAGAAGTACACACTCGGTAAAACTACTAGGTACCGTTCATGAGATATAGCCTGCTGATAAACAGACGGAAGAACGGAAAAATTGACTTCGGAGGCATAGTAATAAGGTTGGGTTGGTTACCTTTTTTGTACAGACCGACCAATCGTATCTACACTAATATAATAAAGAGGTAAAGTTTGTTTTTTTGTTTGTAGGAGGTAATCTTTGGAACTACTGGTCCGATTGGAAAAATTTTAGCAACAATAGAAAGCTGCTTTAGTCCTGAGTGACATAGGCTATATTTTATGTACGCGGGCGAAGCCACTGACAAAAGCTAGTATACAATATGATTATCTAAGCTCATACAAAATTAGTTTATTTTTATCCCTGAAGTTGAAATTATTTGGTTAAAGCGAATACAGAGTTCCAGTCTGGATTCCATGTTAATGAAAATAAAAACGTCAACGAAGTACAGTAAAAAGAAATATACTTCAATGACGCATATCTGCGTCATTTGGCAAACGTCCGGGTGCCATGAAAGTTATTTTCGGATTTGTTTTACAGACGATGATTTAAAGAGAATAATTTTGTTTACTTTTACTGATTGTCTCACTTTTCTGGAGAGCAGTAAATCGGTTGCGCAATTTGCCTAATTGGCCGCTGAAAATTGGCGTAATTGGGTTTTATTGACTTTTCGGGATACCTAATATATGAGTGCCCTAAGTGCCACCGATGCAGCAATAATCGTAGACTCTTACTGCGCCTAAATTATCATCATTATCAGCCTTTTTTATGTTTCCACTTCTGGGACACAGGCGTCCTCTCTAGGAGAATGGGCCTTAGTCCACCACGCGGGCCTAGTAGAGATTAGTGGATGTCATATGACTTCGAATTTTTGGTTCTAAGACATGCTGGTATCCTCACGATGTTTTCCTTCACCGTTTTAAGAGCAGTGGTGATAAAATAAATAACACAAACTAATGTGCCTGGCTAGGTTTGAACCTACGACCTATAACTCGTAACTTCGTAAGTCGGGGCCGTTACCCTTCGGCCACAACTGCTGGAATTGGGCCCAAATAATGATTTCTATTGACTCGAAAATATTGAATATGTTTTAGAATTTCTTGTATTTATAATTGTACTAGCTTTTATCAGCGGCTTCGCCCGCGTACATAAAATATAGCCTATGTCACTCACGAGTAAAAAATTTTTCCAATCGGACCAGTTTTTTCCAGAGATTAATTACCTCCTACAAACAAAAAAACAAACTTTACCTCTTTATTATATTAGTGAATTTATTTAATTTTTCAAAAGGCTTGCGTTTGATCACTGCTGCACTTACAGCTTCGAAGTAATCCTTTACTTTCATGTTCTTCGAAGCTAGCGTGCTCCAACTAACCTGGACTGTCTTTAATGTTTTGCACACCTTAAGACCATTTGGTTGACGTTATCAAGAAATCATGTACCTACTGTTTTTTTTTATCTTAATTTTAACCTATAATTTTTCTCTTCCACAGTTACCATAATCGGTGGTATAGTATTCCTGTGTTTCGCAGTGAGCGCTCTTATCATGGGCCCCGGTGACTAAACGCCTAGTTTTGTACCTATGTGTAAGTGACAATATGTACTGTACATTGTTATTTTAACTCACTTGTTTTTTTATTATGTATATTTAAAGATGATGCTTTGGACACTGCTAGAGCAACACTGGCTTAACTGATAGGGGTGTATCTGTCTTTTATTAGACACATTTATAATTTTCGGTGTAAATAATTTGAAAGACTAGCATCTTCCCCTTCAAAATTTACTTTTCAATTTTTTTTTGACACTATTTTGTTGTTACGTGTTGTAAAAACTATTTGTTACTGTCAAGGTGAAATAAAAACAACTGTAGTGCTACTTAGATCTTGAAATTGTCTATAGAACTTGTACTGAAAAAGAGAGACCTCTCGACAAAAGCGAAAACTTTATCAAGGCAATGTTGACGCGTTGTCTATATATTTCTCGCTCCCTCACTCGACTCGGGCGGACCTTATCTGTCCAAGCGTAGCATCTTGGTTTCATTCGCTACCCTCGAAATAAAATTCTCAACGCGACTAAAGAAGTCTAAATTAAAAAAAAAAGTAATTACAAGATGGCGGTAGCTGTAACTTTCTTCTAGGTTTTTATTGGCATGATCAAGTACTTAGTATAAAAAAAAAGTTGAAAATGTTTTAGCTTTCGTGTACATGTAAAACGGTCGTATGTTACCGTATGACCTACAGATCATAGACCTACTGTTAAGATAGTGTTGTTCTACGATATTAGGATTACTATGCATATAAATTGTATGTCAACTTCAATTGTGGATATTTAATAGCTATTATATGTCGTGTCTACCAATGACAAAAGAGATTGAAAAATAGGAATCTAGTAACTTGGTGAGATTAAGTCTAAAATAGACGCTTAATTTGTCTATATTTTTAATTAGAAGCAGGAGAATAAGGAAAAGAATTTCAGTTTTTTGCCTTTTTTATTTGTTGTGTGAAGTTCTCAAATAAGCTCTCCTGATCTGAAGAGGGCAAAAGGGGGAGTGTCAACTTTTACTGAAAAAAAAAAAACTGTCCTGCATAACTTACCCTATGCGTTCCAGAGCCACGACAACTCTTTTGAACAATGTGACCTATGCTTAACTTTTTTAAAGTTTCAAGTTTTTTTTAGTTATTACGAGAATCTTCTATCATTAGATTCTCGTTAATATATTTCCGTTTGCATGTAATAATAAGGTGGCCTTAATCTTAACCATACATAAGTCCAATCGTAAACGTGTTGAGTATGCATAAAACTAATTTAATCCACAAGACATGAAGCAATTCACTTTTGAAGATGCCATGCAATTTATTTTCCTTTGTGTCTCAAGAGATATAAAATACAATGACGTTCAAAGAAACTGCACCAAGGTCTTGCTGTGGTTTTTCCGGCTGATTCTAATGTCTTCAAAGCTAGAGTGAATAGGCTCTTAATAAACTAGTGCGATTCACCATAAACGATTGCTTTAATGCTTACCATCAGGTGGGAACGCAATCAAGTAGGTACTAATTTATATTATTTAAAAATGCGATTTAATTTTTTAGTACATATGGCAAACAGAGAGTCTTGTTATAAATTTGATTGGGGACCAACTAAACTTGATTTGCCCTGGGCCTTAGTACAAGCTAAGGTCCAGAGAGAGAAGTGGCAGGCGGTCGCCTCCTTCTGCGAAGCAGTAATGCTAGCAACGGTCGCCCGGTCGTCTGGTAAACAGTCCGGACTAAATAAAGTCGTCGACGAAAAAAAAAAACACGAGTCTCCTAACTTATTTACTACGCGCTCCTTTACTCAAAAAATGCATTAAATTTGTACCTGCCTAAGCCCAGATAATCAATTATTAATGATGTTAAGTTATTATCACCTAGCACAATATATTACTGAGTTTCTGTCAAATAAATAGGGTGAGGAACTTTCTTTAACTATACTAGTGGCCCATTGCCCTATTTGGGAGATTGTACGCCCTTCCCACTTTGAAAACCCCTGTTTTGCTCTCACCGGTGAACTATTCGGAAGGCCGTTGTTTAAGAATTAAAATGTCCTTTGACTCAGTTTTTTTGGACGTCAATGTATAAAGATATTTTTAAAACTATGTATGTAATATGTGATACACTTGCTTTGTTTGAATCTCTTGTTGCAAGAGAAATTACTCAGAAACGAGCAATGTAAGCAAAAATAATGTTATTTTTTACTTCGACTTCTAGGTATGTAATATATGTATGTATAAATATCGGATCATCGGTGAGGATATTCTGAAATCGAATTTAATTATGAGATTGTTATCGGCCTGCAAACGTAATTATGATAATGGAAATTTAAAACTTAAATGTATCGGAATTTATTTAAATTGTACGCAATCAGTGCTAACATTGTGTACACTGTATTTTCTAAAGAGTATTGTACGCGGCGAATAAGTTGAGCTGAAATGGCCGTCGTTACTATGGTTACGGATTGAGACCAGAAAATCTGTTACTGCGGATTGACACGGTCTTGGTTTAAGTTACGTGCCGCGAATAATAGTCTTGTGGATCCTATTCTTAGAGAGTAGAAAGCTTGATTAACCTTACTTTTTGGTCCAAAAAGGTCACATAACAACGTAGGACTTAAAAATCACAGTATCAAGGTTATATTTTTGCAAACTTGATTGTAGTAATGAGAAATAAGAACTTATGTAAAGAAAGGTAAGGCAGAATACTGCTGATAACTTTTATTAGGACAGATTATATCGGCGTCAGTTAAGCCTACAATAAAACTCAGAAAGAACTATGTACAATTGCATGATGGTGCACCTAAGTGTTAATATTTGAAAAGATCTTTGGCCCAGCAACATTTTATTAAGACATCTCTATAAAAATACTGTTGCCACGCCATGAAGATTGTGGCGCCATCCAAGTTTTCATTTCGTGTGAAATTAAATATCAAAGGAGGTATTAATCAGTTTGGATATACATACATTTTTATGAGGATAGAAATCTGAACTGATTCAAAAAGTTGGAAGAAATAGGAAGATGCTTATTTTGGATTACATGACTTAATTATGGAACTTTCTAACATACGATTTTCATGTAAATTTTGCCAAATACAGCAATATGATTGACTGTTACTAAAGTTCCATAGATTAGTCCAAAAATTAGATTGCCAAACTTTATTTTTCTAGCCTAGTGTGAAAGTTATAGAATTAATATAAATATACTAGCTAAATATATATTTTAAACGCTTCTAAATAACGCCGGGTGCGTTTAAATATAATCATTTATATCTAATATTTTTGTACTTCTTGTCTGTGATCTTGTATGTATGCTAAATTACTTTTAATAACACAGTGCAATGAAATGAAATAGTAATCTTAACCAACCTGCATTTAAAAAAAATATGTTAAAAACCATTCGAAATACGAATAATTAAAAAAAAACAATTCGAAATTTGGTTTTGTTGTTCCATTTTTGTATTTCGGCCAATAATTGAAAATTATAAAAAAAAACTGTGCTGCGAAATAGTGCGAGCCTGCGCATTTAGTATAGTAGAATTTAAAATAAAATACTTTGTTTTTATTTGAATATTTTTAAGAAAATAGTGCATGTCATTAAGTGTTGAAATTGTAGATAATAATAAATGTTCAATGTGGTCGTTTGTGTCAGCCGTTTTGCCTTATGTAATTTATAATGATGATCAATATAAAATGGTCATAATTTTTAAACGCTGTTGATAAAAATGACTTAACATCTGATAAGACCGCGTGATAATTTCCTATTAGAATGAGATGTTTTTCTTTGATACAACCTATAGCTATATTGTTTGTAATTATTAAACTACAGTTAATTTTAAAGGCTTGAATAAACTGATATTTAAATACACACTGAGTCTGTGTACTAAAGTTTACCCTAACATCTTTTTTGAGTTAAACAGTCTTATACCAATCAAAGTTTTCAGGCTTTTAACGTTACAAACAAGTAGCGAAATAGTGACAATACCTCTTATAAACTTATTAAATATACAATACATACATTACTGGTGCATATTGATTCGTACTATAAAAACATAGGTAATCACTTCGAATAGGCCAATTAAATAATAGTAAGAATTCAAAATTTGTGTCAATTTTCCTAGAAAAAGTAAAAAAAAGCCTGTCGTTCATCGAAATAGTTTCATAATATATAAAATTAATGTTTTTGTACTAAACCTCTTGTTTAAAGCGTACACAAATTTAGGGAGGGTAGATGTAAACTACGTTCCTGCTGTGGGCTTACTTGACTAATAGATTTAAAAAACTAGCGCGATTTACCATCAATAATTGCATCACTGCTTACCATCAGGTGGGATTACAGTCAAGCACTAGTTTATCATAAAGAAAAATTGTGTTACAACATTTGTGACTGGTTCATCATATATTACTATGCTAGGATCTACATAAATTTGTCATACGTTTTCAGGTACCCAAAAACAAATATCTATTTTTCATTATTATAAAATGTAAAGTATCACTAAGGAGGTCGATTCAAGATATTAAATTTATGGCAAGTTTATCTGGCGCCTACGTTACGCCCTCTACGTATTGCAGTGGGAATGTAGTACTGTATAACACCTTATGTGGCTTTAGTTGTTGAATTTAGAGTATAAAATTGGCTTAAATATACTTTTTTAAAGCCACTATTACCGTGCCGGGCTATATTATTTTGGAATGCATTAGTATCAAACGTATGTCGCACAACCTCAGATAACTTATAAATTTTGTCATATTTTGTACTTGACATTATCTTTTGCCGCGCTAGTGCGTATGTAAGGTACAGTAATGTTTTAATTTAAACCGACATAACCGCACTTGGTCGCATTTTGTAATGTAATTGAAAATGAAACGAATGTGAAGTGTTTTAGGTGTCATTTTTGCATGGTAAACGGTTCCATTTGGATTTACACGATCCGCCGATCGGGTATCATGCGAGTATAATATTTGACTGATTAAATGTCCCTTCATTTTGAGACATTGCAAAATGCGCTTCAGTGCAGTCTAGTCGGTGGAAATCGGTAAAGGTAGCCTTTCGAACTAAGTATCACCAAATGCACCATCTATACCGTCTATGTACAAATAACATATAGGGGCACCGTTATAAAATGCTGTCGTCAAACAATACCGGCCATTGAGAAATAACAAGTAAATTGCATTTTATAACGGAGCCCTATATGTTATTTGTACATAGACACTGTGTCTGTGACGCTTACTTTAAAAGGCTAACTTTAGTGTGCAATTCACTTTAGAGATGATGTAGAAATGTTCTAGATGCAATAAATATTTGTATGTATTCTAAGGAAACAAGAACAATGTCGATACCTTTACCATACCTTTTTTACTTTTTGTTGCTACTTCATTCAAAATTTCTTAGGCTCATCGCAAATGGGGCACCGATCACAGCCACCGGTGGCCAGCGACGGCGACTTAACACACTTTTTAATATATTTTGTATATAGATACACCGCACACGTGTATCCGGTGAAAATATATTAATAAGTGTGTTAAGCCGCCGTCGCTGGCCACCGATGGCTGTGGTCGGTAGCCCATTAGGTCCGAGCCATACGTCTGAGTGAGATTTTGTATTAGGCCAGTCATTAAAGCCTCAAACCCGGAAGAAATTAGTAACACGGTGAAATTTTGAGGGGTTTTTAAGGAAGGTGAAATAACTTACCGAGTGATTTTGCAGCGCTCTGGGGTGTACGGAAAGGGTTGAAAAGGGGTGAAAATGGTTTTTTGTTAATAACATTGTTAAAAAAATTAGTAACACGCTGCAAATTTAGAATTAGGTTGTTATTACCGTTTTGTAACGTGTATTAAATTTGCAGCGTTTTGCAATGTACGGAACATTGTTTATTATTAAACAAACAAAACAACTTAAATATAAATTTGCAGCGTGTTACTACTTTTTTTAGCTTTGTTATTAACAAATTTCATTGTTTTTTTATTTATAAACAATGTTCCGTATGTTGCTAAACGCTGCAAAATTAATAGACGGTACGAATTGGTAAGAACAACCTAATTCCAAATTTGCAGCGTGTTACTATTTTTTTTACCCTTGTTATTAACAAATTTTAATATTTTTTAATAATAAACAATGTTCCGTACATTGCAAAACGCTGCAAATTTAATACACGTTACAAAACGGTAATAACAACCTAATTCTAAATTTGCAGCGTGTTACTAATTTTTTTAACAATGTTATTAACAAAAAACCATTTTCAAACCTTGAAAAGGGTTTGAAAATGGTTTCCCTTTCCGTACACCCCAGAGCGCTGCAAAATCACTCGGTAAGTTATTTCACCTTCCTTAAAAACCCCTCAAAATTTCACCGTGTTACTAATTTCTTCCGGGTTTGAGGCTTTAATGACTGGCCTATATGGGGTAGTAGCAGAATAGACAAGGTCGAAATGGTATCAGCAATATTAAACTATTTTTACTTCGTGCTGGTTCTTAAACGTTAAAGTTAGCACTCTATCAGCTGGGCTCAGATTTGCTAAATTTTATCAAAAAGAAAAATTAAGCTTCTCTGAGTGCAGCCTCCCTGTAAAGTAATTCGTATGTAAAATAGTGTTGATAATATAATTTTATAAGTACAAAACACTGTCAACTGGAAATCACATAGACGTTGCTTCGGATTTGTTGATTTAAAAAAAAAGTATTATTTTGTAAAAACAGTGAATAATAAAATGTGTAAATAATGTATTTTTTTGTGTTTCATTAAAACCTATTCCCTCCATTTAGGCTATAATGTATCGCGAGCCACTGCGTGGTCGCCGCCCGACCGAATACATGCGCCGAGAAACACCGCACACACCGCGCCCGCAAAGGTGCTGATAAATATGATAATTTACTTGTAATGAGCACTCTTGCGAATATTAAATTATAGAAAAATAACGAGATTGTTTTAGCGAACATTCTCTCAAGCGTTCTGGCGAGCATTACATCAAGAGTTCTAGCGAGCATTCTAGAGGAGTGCTCATGAAATGTGCTACGCTTGGCTCTATGCTGAGCTCGGCTCGTTGTTCAGTCCGACAAATATAAAAAACGGCGGATGCTCAATGTTCTGTTACAAGTGAATGTTCAAGTCTATCAGCACCTTGCGTCGTGAAAAATGCTTAATTTTTGACATAATTATATATTTGCATTCTACAGAATCTACAGGCCCGCAACTGACGGTTGCGGGAGAAAACCGCTTCTCTCCTTCACTCAGTCAGTTTATCATTTATTTATATAGAAGGTTAGCGATCAAAATGCTTAAATAGTGTGCCGCCAGGGGTGAAGTAAACTAAATAAGGAAAACCCAAAAAACATCACCGTAGAGTAGTACGTACCGACACTAATCGAATAATTGCGATGATTACATTAGTGAATCATGACAATCCCAAACTGATAAACATATTATCAACTTCACGTGGGAAAATAAAAACCTAATTTATATAATTAAGATTTATAACTACTTTATTGATAAAATAAAAACAAAATTACGCTTTCATGACTATCTTAAATATTAAAGATAATTTTAAATGATTTTATTCTTCAGTTATAAATAAAACTAAAATTATCATAAGCTTCTGTCAAAATATGATTGATCCATTTTTAAACGTTTTTCATATCTTTTTTTCGTCACAATTTTATCAAGAATTTTAATTTATTGATAATAAAATGTAATGATACCTAGATGAATAGGTAAAATTAAAAGTCATTTTGATAAAACACGTGACTACGTGCCGATCACAATGTGTCAAGATAAAAAATATTATACTCTATTAAATTGGTCGCACCTTTGTAAACAATTTTGTTATTAACATTACACTGTTTTAGAATGAGAGTGACCTAAATTAAAATTCCTGTAATTTCGAACTTAGTCTTAAAACTCATCTCTCGAAACCTGTTGGTAAAAGTGAGCTTGGATTTTATCATTACATAGTATAAAAAACAAAGTCGCTTCCCGCTGTCTGTCCCTATATATATATATATATTGGGCTTAGATCAATCTTATTTATTACAAGCGACCCGCCACAGCTTCGCACGGGTGCAATTTAAATATATTATGAATGTATTACACATAAACCTTTCGCTTGAAATACTCTATCTATTAAAAACCCGCACCAATATTATGTTGCGTAGTTTTAAAGATCTAAGCATACAAATGGACAGACAGCGAGAAGCGACTTTGTTTTATACTATGTAAAGATTAGTAAGAAACAGCTGATATGCATTAAGGGCCGAGTCTCATCGGAATGGCAGTGGCCGGCAGAAGCAGGCAGCAGATGAGATTATCGCTAGACTGTAAAGACGATTATCGCGTGAATATCTCGTCGATGATTCTGCCAACGGCGCCGCTGGCGGCCTCGCTAACTTTTCAAGCTATTCACGGGATACTGGTCCTTTCATTATAAAGATTAAAGTTTAAAATTATTTCATACTGAAACTGCTATCCAAGTCGCTGCTGGCCGTTGTTATTACGTTGAGACTCGACCCTAAAAGGAGGATGCCGTTTCTGGGCCTACCTTCCTTTAAAATTAAATAAAGAATATTGCAATATCTTACATATACATATCATTTTTTGGTTTTAGGCAAAACTAACATTTTAAACAAAGAATAACTTTAAATGGATTAAGATTTGGAAATTGGTGCCATAGTAGCTTACAAATTAACTATCCAATGATATAACACACTTAGCTATTGGAAGGTGGGCCTAAATACCATATAAACCTTGGCATTATCCTGAAATTATTTAATAGTCATATCATTAAAATCCTGGCATTATTTTTAAATTATTTAATAATGAAGAGAGTTGTAGAGATAATCGCTCGGTCGAACACTCGGCGATATCTTTATACGTACCGAGTTCGCCCGTTTTATTGTGTAATAAAGGCATGACAGGGATGGAGTTCTATACACCCTGTATGGCTCCCACCCTCTTTCACTAACAATAACTTTCATCTCTTTCGTGGTGCTGGCAGAGAATGCCTGGAGTATTGTGGACGGAATTTCGTACCAACGAGTCTATACTTCGAGAACTCTGCAACAAGCAGCATTATATCGTCTTTGGTACAGTCTCGTATCCTCACATTTTTTGGTCTATGCCGCCAAAGGGAGGTGGCTATTGAGCGTATTGTAGTACAAGGAAGAGTTGAAGGTACCAGGCTACGAAGAACATCCCCAATGAGGTGGACGGCCCAAATAAAAGCTTCAGTAAGTGGCTCATCATCGCTGCATGAATCCACGAATAGGGCGGCCATCAGAGAGGAGTAGTGGCATGTTGTAAAGCTTGTTACCAATACCTGAAGTGATAACCACGACCACTCTGTCGTGGTTATCACTATCAAAGAGTGATACCGACAAAGAAAAAGAAGAAGAATTTTCATCATTTATCGCTTAATATTTTAAGACGTTTAGGAAAGGCCCCAGATAACGTTCGACTAGAATATTTGACGGCTTATACAAAGGTTAAAACAGTACTAATAGTGCTATCACAGGCGTTTTTATATTAGACATTAAACTACACTAAAATTATGTAACAATAAGATAATCTTCTTTTTTATTTTTACCGACAATCGATTAGTACAAAGAAGTACGATGGAGGCTTAGAGTTAGTTCCTTCATTTACACCGGCATGCAAAAACTATTACAATAATTACCTAATTAGCCCTGGAATAGTAGTTTGTAAGTTTTTACTATAGATACACCGTTCAGTTTTGATAGATAAGACAAGCGATAGTCAGTAAAAAAAATAAAAAGAATATCCAAGTAGAACACAAAATGGATAAAGACTCAGTAAATATCCGATTTTACCAGCGTATTTACCAGGTATAGTCTATAGAACCAACTAAAACAAAACTCAGATAAAATTCCAACTATAATTGCTATTGACTCTATTTATAAATAATTCACAAATTAATACTTATCTTTAACTAGGAATAGTCCTACTCTAATCTTTGGTAAAACTTAAAATCTAATTCTCTTTAGTCGTCAATATGATTAAAAATTAAAAACAACAATTTGAATCAATCAACTATCATATAAAATCACCTTTTTTAAAAGGCTTTACCCACACTAGTAATTGGAGCATTCACAATCGTAAATAATCTTACATACATAAGACTATTATATGTAGGCCATAAATATTATTTCGAGCGGGAATCGAATCTGTGATACGCAGCGTATCGATTGTTCAACCACTGTGAACAACGCGTAATCGTCTCTTGTTGCCTGCAAAATAAGTTAGGTACGGTCATTATCGTCATCATCATCAGCCTTTTTAATGTTTCCACTGTTGGGACACATACCTCTTCTCTAGGAGACGTAATTGGCCATAATCTACCACGCGGGCCCAACGCGGATTGGTGGATGCCTCACGATGTTTTTCTTTGCCGGTTTGAGAGCTGTGGTGATGAAATAAACTACACAAACTAATGCTCCCGTCTGTGTTTTTAGCCCGTGACTTACAACTCGTAAGTCGAGGCCGTTGACAGGATGTGACGCCACGCCGTATTGTCAAATCAAAGATATTTTTGCAAAATTTAAGAACTCAGAGGTGAGTAAAATTGGATTTTAAAAAAGTGGATTCTCATTAAACTTTTTTCGTTTACAGTTCGTAAATTAATTAAATTTTTCATTTACAGTTCGCAAATACATTAAATTTTACGTAAATCAACTAAATTTTAAAAACATCTTGCCTCGATTTGACTTAAATCGTGACGCAAAAATGGCAATCGATCCTATTCTCTTTTGGAACACATTGTAGCGTTCCAAATGAGAATAGGAGGAACTTAAGTAATAAAGTACTTACTAATACTAAGTAAGGTAGACGGAGATATAATCGTCGCAAGCATCAAGCATGGCTTTGGCGAGCATCTCATCCCGCGGGGTGGTGGCCGCGTGTGAGGGGAGGAACAGGCTCATGCGGGACGCTTCGCCCCATGAGTGGTTTAGTGTACCTGGGGAAATCGACAGGAAATGTTAGAAATTGCGTTGAATCGTAGTTTTTTAGTTTTTCTCCTTTTTTACAAGCTTTTTATTCGCTTGCAATGTAACTATGTATGTTCGGTTCAAATCTTGCAACTCAATTTTGAAGCAGATATCTTAAACCAATTGAGCTGCAATTTTGCATGCAGGTGTAAATCGCATGACAATGCAATATTTTTTTTTCATTCATTTTTTTTATGGTATGTGAAAATCATCGAATGACGAATCCCGCTCTTGGGCGGAGCGGGAGACCAGTGTCAGACTCTACAGACTCAGACTGGCTAAAAAACCTACCCCGTACCTTCCTTGCCTTATTTCCAGAGCCGCGGTAACAGTTTCACACAAACCGGCAGCTCCAGAAGGCTTCGACCCTTAAGGGCCCATACAGTTTGCTGACAACTCCTAACGTACCATAATACTTGAGCGGCCAGTGATGCGGCGAGTGGCGCGTGGCCAGCAGACAAGACGGCGTGGCGCCGGGGGTCAGCACCCGCGCCGGCCACCACGGGCACGGGCCCAGCTTGTGCCACACCACGTCGTCGTAGCTGGAATTAAACACAAGCATGAGGCTGTCTGTCCAATGAAACAGAATGACGCAGGAAAATGGAGCGACGAGTATCTTTTAAATATTTTATTTTTTTGGTGGATAAAATAAAAATTATTCAATTGCATCTCCGTGCCCTTGAGTGAGGCGGGAGATAGTGTCAGACTTTCTTTTGACTAAAAAACTCACTCCTGTTACTCCTTTGCCTTCATACCAGGGCCCCGAATGTTTTTTTTATCGTAGGTAAAAATCATCCAATGACGAATGCCGCCCTTGGGCGGAGCGGGAAACAGTGTCAGAATCTTACTGACTAAACAACCTATCCCGTTTCTTCCCTGCCTTAATTCCAGAGCCCTGGTGTTACGCTTTCGCATCAACCCTTGGCCCCAGGAAGCTTCAAAACTACAGGGTCCTTTCAGTTTGCTGACTCCTTGAGGCACTGGGAACAGTTCGAGCCGTCGACGACTTAGCCTCAGTTTGGACTGTTACCAGACGACCGGACGGCGGGCTACCGTTCCTACGTTGCCATACATACCAGGGCCAGAGCCTTTCTTTCAGACACGAACCCACTGCCCCAGTTGGCTTCGACCCTTCTTTAGTTGTGGAGTTATAAACACCAGCCCGAAATACAATACAGCACACAAAACATATGAACAGAAAGTTAGCATACCCAACTTTGGGCCCCCACATGCAACTGGGACACAGTTCGATGTTCTCCTTGTCCTTGCGCACAGAGCAGATGGTGCGGGTGCTGGACAGTATCTTCTCTATCAGCGTCACTGGCTTCGTCTCCTTCTTCGGCGGGTTCTTGCGATCTGAAAGTTTTAACTGTGTATTAGTATAGTATAATATAGATTATATATATATATATAATATAGATAATAAATAAAAAATATACTATATATTTTTTATTTATTTATTTATCGGGCTGGTATCCGCAACTCCTCTAAAGCGCGTATTTTGCGTACAAGTGTGTATTATTGCTAAGTGTAAACGATTAGGCGTTAAAAAGAAATCGAAAAATCTACTCTGCTATCCTCACTTAGTCTGTAGCACTGGTTCCCAACCAATGGCCTGCGGATCACTGGTGGTCCGTAATAGCTAAAATATTACCCGGGAGACAAATATTCTTTTTACATTTTCGAACGGAAAACATGTTAAGTTTCTTTCACAAATGTTGATTTTTCTCCCTCTAACTCTCCATCCATCCATATGCATATTCATAAGTCTTTTAGTAACATGCATTTCATCTTTCCAACCAATTTACTTTCAACTTTTCTGTCACTGGCGCCACTTTCGAACTTACTCTTATATACTCAATTCTCATTATCCATTCTCGTCACACAACACATACTACTTAACATTTTAACATTCTCATCTCAGCTACATGTAACCTAATTCATTCAACAAGAACAAGACAGTTAAATATACATACGTAATATGGTGACCAGCCACTCCCTTCTACAAGCGAGATGGAAGGCGGAGGGACAGTTAGGACACTCGCGGAGTCGGTCCCCCTTACCGCAGACGAGACACCATGGAGTATGCAGAGTTATCACGGCTTTTACGGGGGATGTTGAGTTCTGTAATCAAGAAATGAAAAAATAGGATAGTTTTCTATCAATTTATACATGACGATGATTGGTGGTCATAATATGCTCTGGTTTGATATGACACCAAAAATGAGTAAGACAAAGATTCTCCCAACCTTCTGTTATTGTCATCAGCTTTTTTAATGTTCCCACTGTTGGGACACAGGCCTCCTCTCTAAGAGAGAGAATGGGCCGTAATCTACGTGGGCCCAATGTATGACTGGTAGAGTCTGCCATGATGTATTTAGTTGGCCTATGTATCAGCAATGTACATGAAGTTTCATTGTCATTTCAGCGGAAAGACATTCACTGTTGGACATAGGCATCCCCCAAACGGCACCAAAGCGTAGTGTACCACAGCTGCGGTCTTTCCATCCGATTATAATTTAGGTGTCTTCAAGGCTAATAAACTAGTGCCTCACCATTAATGATTGCATACCATTGGGTGGGATTGCAGTCAAGCACTATTTGATAACTTTAAGGCAGATTTACATTGAGTCAGTAGCTGTCGTCAGTGCTGGCGCCGAAAACTGACGCGTACTATTTACAAGCAGTCAGTAGTCGAAGATATTTCTTTTGGTGTACACACGTTTGTAAAGTCAGTGCGGAAAAATGATTTCTCAAAAACAGTAAAGAATCAAAGAATTTTGTGCAATATTCTGCAATGCTGTTGCACACATTTCTTTATTTCTATAATTTTGTGATTTGAAATCCCATAGGCATTAATTATCACGGTATAGTTGTACAAGTTTTAAGTTTTCCGTGTCGCTCAATTTTCGTGTCATTTTGTGATCCGGTACGACGAATCGTGGTCACCGTACAATAGAGCGGCAGCAACTGACTTGGGGCAATTTACACGTTGTCAGTGGCGCTGGCGCGGGTGGCGGGGGAGTGGACTGACGCCGAAAATATTGCAGCGCGAATATTGAAGTCAGCACTGACGTGACAGTACTGTACTGACTTGAAATCAATTTACACTATAGCAGTGCCAGGTCAGCACTGACTCGTCAGTGGACTGACGTCAGTTACTTACTCAATATAAATCTGCCTTTATAGCAATAACAAAAAATAAAAAAAAATTGGCACCCCAGGCTACATACAGGCCCCTATATAAGTATAAGTATAGTATAAAGCCTAGTACCTGATCTCAAAATTTTATTTAAAAAAAAAATCATACTGACAGAACTATCCGATCCTTCATTTCTATTATCCATATGTTTACGAACATAATTGTACCGCCAGCACTGATGCAAATAATTCTCAATTTCCTTCTCCGAAACGATACTTTTGATAACCATTTCAAACTTATCTTCGGTACTTGCATCTACGTTCATTAAATAGTCCAGACACTCCTTATTAGTGTATATGTCACGTTGCAAGTATTCATAGTATTGGTCAAAGAGGGACTCTTTGCCTCTGCGGATGAATTCTTTGAAAGCATTCTCGTATCTGCCTTGTTTTAACGGAGTGTGTAACACGTCATAGGTTGCGTTTAGGTCAGGTTCTTTTTGTGTGTTGAGTTTCACGTTCAGAGGCATTGTGAGGTCTTCTTTTAATTTTCTCTGAAAGGTTAAATGATGTCCTATAGAATGAAGTTTAATAGAGATTAGAATTTAGTGAAGTTGAAGTAGACCATGTCAGCCGAACAACGCCCACTGCTGGATATAGGCCTTCCCCAAGGATCTCCACAACAATTGATCCTGTGCTGTCTGCATCCAGCAAAAGTTAAGTAGAGCATAATGATATCTAAATCAAAAATGCAAAATACCACAAACTAATCACAATATGCATTAAACACAAAATCTCAGGAATTATAACACCTACAAACTGGTAGGCTCTTTATAGGGTGTAGGGTGTGGGTGATTTTACAAAACCCCTAATGGGATAAAATGGGGTTGGGAAGTTTGTATGTAGAAACTGACTTTCATGTGGATGAAGCCACTGGCAGAAGTTAGTATTTTAATAAATAACTGCCGAGCTAGCACCTCCTAACCATTTTGAGGCCTGTTGTCTAGTCTAATTTATCATGGATTGCATGGTAAATCATCTTCCACCATAAGCTTACACTCTTCAGTACATAGAGTCAATTTGTATTAATATTAAATTAATTATTATTAAGTAGGTAATACAGGCAGTTACCAGCTAACAATTTTTAAAACTGATTATTACACAAAGATTAATTGGCAACACTATCTCGAATTTGAAAATAACAACAAACTTTTTGTATGTACCTTTCTGGGGACTGAAGCAGTTTTAGGAGGAGAGATCTTGGGGGCTTTGTGAGCAGGTCCATAGAAAGGTCTGGACCTCTCGGCCAGGTGCATGCTGGTGTATGGCAACCAGAACCGGTTCTTAGTGTTACAGGTCTCCACGTAGTAGCACAACTCCTCCGTGACCGTGATAGAGCCATCCTCATTGGCTGATATGCCTAGAACTGGGAGAGAGGTAATTAAAAAATTATAACAGTCATGGCACAGTACAGTCACGCATTTTGACCTTCTTTGGGCAAGTATAATATGCAGGAGCGTAGTTAACGGTATATCAATGATATTATTGGGGCCCGCGCACAGCAGAGGCCCCGACGTAGCCAAAATTCACAACATTTCCACAAGCAGCTCGGGGGTATTAGGGTAAACCAAGTATGAATATGTAAAAAAGAAAAAAAATATATATGGGCCCTTTGCTATGGGACTATGGGACTTTTGATACGGGGCCTCTGTGGGATTAGCTACGCCATTGACAATATGCAACGTACAAGTTGAACAAAAATGGCTATCGACTTTGAATGCTCAGTAAGATTTTCGTGTGTCAATAGAGGTGGGGTGCTGCGTGTAACCATAGCAACAGGTTCAACTTCTTTGCCGCGTATTATACGAACAGGTTCGTGGATAGCACAGTTGTTATCACTCTTTACTATGTACAAACATAGCCAAGAGATGATGATGAATAATAAAAAATGAATCATCCATGTACTTAGCATCAAGATACTTCCTAATCAGTAAATGTATCTGTTTACAAGATCTAAAGGATAATGTTATCTATTATGAATAACCGTATTTAGATACTAGGACAATTCCTATTCATGATCTTCCAAGAAATCTGTGAGTATTCATAAATTACACCTGAGAGAAATAAAACTAGGGAATCCCGTGTGATCGAGAGTCATTCCTAACTACAAAAATATAAACAGCGTTTATTTTACTTTACATATTTTGTCTAAATTGAAACAATTGAATGTTTACCTTTGTCGTCATAAAACAATCCATCTTCGTTTTTCACTACTTGCACGTTTGAGTAAACTTTCTTACAAAGTCGTGCAAGAGCTATGTCGCCCAGCTTCCAATGGTAAATTCCTGTTTTCTCCGTTGTCATGATGAATTGAATAATCAAATTTATCTACAATCCATATTTATTTTTTTGTCGCAAAATACCTAACAATAATATTATGAATGATGAAAAACGAAGTGCGTGACCATTCATTCAAATATCCGCGCGTAAAAAGTCTTTTTATTTATTCGCAACTATTCGATTGGTAGTTGAACTTCATTATTTCTGTTATTATAAATAGTAATTATTTAATCAATATTAATTTCGAGGATAACAATATTTACTTATATTTTTTTATAAATAAGATGAAACAAGAAACAATTAGATTTTTAAATCACTGCCATCTAGTGTCGAGTAGCAAAGTTAAACAGAATCAACAGCAGTGCCATCTATGACACAAGAAGAAAATTTTCATAATTGTTCTTTAAAACCTCAATAGATGGCAGTAAATGTATCGTTTTACTAATAGACGGGAGATTTACTTAGGTGAAGTATTATAAATAGGATCTATTTTTCTAACTGGTGTAGTTATACAGTAAATCCCGGGTATAATACCTGAAGTATCGTTCGCGGCACGTAATTTGAACCATGATTTTCAATGCCTGCTCATTGAAAATAAAATTTATAGCAGATTTTCGGGTTTCAATCGAAGTGCTGCATAGTGGGGGGCTGTGCGTAACCATAGCAACGACGGACATTTTAATTCAACTTAATCGCCGCATACAATACCTACTCGGGTTTATGGTTAGAATAGTAATCACTAAAGATATAGTATCAATCTAAGAGACTTGTTAGAACAAGCGATTGTTTGACGTCCTTATAACGTTTGTCTCTTAGTCACCCTTTCAACGGAATTAGGGGGTAAAGACTTAGGGTGGAGTTTATTTCGCAGAACTGTTTCAACGTCAGTGAAAAGATTATCAAATATGGTTTTTGGTATACAGCCTTTTCAAGTTTCGTTGAAAATACCTAAGTACCTAATTAAACATAAAATTATACTGCCTAAATAGTCACTGTAATTTAGTCATTCTAATTTTCGAACAAGTACTTAAGTAAGTAGTTTCTGAGATTAGTGAGTTCAAACGGACGTAGATAAGCAAAAAGGATCCAACCCACAACATGACCAAAAATTAGTTAAGTATACCAAACTGCTCGTCAAGGTTTATATTTTCGATTAGCAAAAACAATCCAAGTAAAATACGAATATTTTGACATTAAAATGACACTGGTCAGAGGCGGCGTAAGGCGTGGGCGACGTGGGCGACCGCCCACGGTCTCGCGGTCCAAGGGGCCTCGCGCCTCGAAGGTCTGCGAACGCAAATCATCATCATCATCCTACCCTTATCCCATCATATTACTTAGGGTCGGCGTAACATGTTTTTTTCTTCCACTCTGTCCTGTCACCCGTCACACTATCACTAACGCCCTTTTCTTTCATAACACTCTTCACACAATCCATCCGCCTCTTCTTCGGCCTCCCTCTTCCTCGTTGATGGATATCTACGTGTAAACTCAGAACTCTTTTCGTAACATGCGTTTCATCTCTCCTCTTCACATGACCATACCAAGACAAACGATTTCCTTTCAACTTTTCAGTACCTGGCACCACTTTCAGACTTCCTCTAAAATACATCATCAACTCTCATCATCTCTCACTTATTGAAGAACAAAGCTAACCACATCCATCCACTTTCAATAACTTCCACAGTTCAACTGGTACTCCATCTGGACCAATGGCTTTACCATTCTTCATTCCATTTACTGCTATTCTGACTTCATCCATACTAACCATCCTTACTAACCCTACATTACCGCGAAAGCAAATATAGAGATATTTTGTCATTTAGCAATAAATAATATAAAAATCGGCTCGGAAATATCTGGCAATACCTCCGGTTGCCTGATTACTTTTGTCGCGTGATTGATGCCCACCTATCGGTCAGGTACCTATATCATCAACCCTTATCACTAGGGAGAGGAGAAACGGCGACAGATGACATATTGTGTTCCGCAGGGATCGGTACTACGACCATCCTTGTGGAAAATTTGGTACGACTAGGTGCTGCACGGCTATTTTACTGACGTTGTTCGGTCCTAGCACAAGGAGAATAGTACCAGGCGGCGGTCGAACTAGCGACACGCGGCGTTGCGATAGTCGTTGGCAGGATTCAGCAGTGGGATTCGAGGTAGCGCTTTACAAGTCCAAGGCCATGTGTTTCCACGGCCCTCGGAACGAGCCGCCAACGGGTTCCCAGCTAATGGAGGAGTTCGCATCGGCGTCGGGACTACAATGAAATACCTGGGATTCGTCCTCGACAGCCGGTGGAATTTTGACGAGTTTTCCGACGTCTGGCTCCCAAACTGAACCGGACTGAGGCTACTCGCATGCGGTTCCAGCCGAACTTTGGGGGTCCATACATAGAAGATGTCTTAGGTTCTACGCAGGAATCGTTCGATCCTTGGCCCTGTATGGAGCGCCAGTGTAGGCGCCGTCGCTGCAAAAGCAACCGAGGTCCCAGCTTATCGCATTCCAGAGGGTCATGGCGATACGGATGGTGCAGGGATACCGCACGAGTTTCTCGTGAAACGGCAAGTCTCCGTAGGATCTGGAGGCAACAGTCCTTGCACACATCACGATTTGTGCGTGGAGATACAAAGATATAACCAATAAAGAAAAAATATATACGTGGGATGTCATTGTGTTATGACGATAGCGACTGTCGCAACTCAGTTCTGGGCACGCCATAATAATGGTGGTAAGTCCTGGCTGAGAAGACCTCACGGCGTCCTCACATTCCGCATGGCGCAGGTTCTTACCGGACATGGTAAGTTCGGGAGGTCTCTGCACTGGATTCGTGAGGAAGTGTCGCCCGACTTTCGCCACTGTCTGGGGCACCCGGAGGACACGGTGGAGCACACGGTAGAGGTATGCCCTGCTTGGGCTGGGCACACTTGGCATTACGCCCCAGACGCCGATTCCGATCCCGATTTCTGGCCACTGCGCACCGTTCGCGTTGGTGCGTAAAAATTCGAGAATCAAAAATTTGTTTCTACGAAAAATCGGTCCTTTTGCATCGTCCTTCAGGGGGCCTCGCAAAATATATCTTGCCCACATAAAATTTTGGTCTTGCCCCGCCACTGACACTGGTTACCAAACCACATGTATGATGATCCCCTATTTTAGTTTCGTAAAATCGATCCATTCTCCTTGAATCATAATGTAAAACGGTCAGTCTAAGAAAGAAAATATATATTGGCACACACAAATTTTCTTATAGCGCCTCCAGACTCACGCCGAGAACACCCGAGAACAGCCGAGCAGCGAGAATGAGATCCATCGCTCGCCTGTCTCGTTCTCGCGCTCGCCTGTTCTCGGATCGGTGGCGGTATTTTGACCCGAGTCAAAGGGTGTCTCGGGCGAGAAAAGAGAAGAGTATCACATTCTCGTTCGGTCTCAGATCAACGCATGTCTGACTACTGGCAGGTCGTGTGTTCATGTGCATTTATCTAGGGTTGCCAAACATACTTTAGGTATAATAACGTATCTTACTTTATTTTTGGTAATTATACTTTATATTTTTACATACAAATAAAGTATGCAAAAATACTTTATTTTTAACCTTTACTGTGATGCCTAAAACAAAATACTCATTATGGGTACTTAACGATTTATAATTGCTGAACGAAATGTTTAAAACGGATAATTGAAACAATTATTCAATATTTTAATATTTATAAGATTATAATGTGCTAAAGCACACAATAATAAAGCCTCTGCGCTATCTTCCATCCTGGATTACGGCCGAGAACGAAGTGAGACTGTCGCTGAGTGTGGACACTATCTCGCTTCTCGCCTAAAGTCACGGCGAGACTTCTCGCCGAGACGGCTCGCCGTGAGTCTGGAGGCGCTATTAAGAAACAATAAACGCAAGCAAGTCTAATAATGCGCAAACACAGGCTAAACTTTAATCTTCAATAACTCAAATGTAACACTTTGTGGGGTGGATCCTTTTTCGAACAAACTTTAGCGAGTGTGTTTTTTTTGTGGAGGGAAAATCATACAATGACATCTCCGCGCCCTTGGGCGGAGCGGAAGATTGTGTCAGACTTTTCCGTGCTTTTACTGACTAAAAACTGTACCACTGCTGTTTCTTTTTTGTCCTTCATAGCGGGGTTTGACTTTTCTTTCTGTTTTCTTTTGTTTCTGTAAAGCCCCTACGGTTTGCTGTCAATTCCTTAAGGTGCGCGTGGACTCGGTCCGGCCAGTTACCGGTCGATCGGACGACGAGCTACTTATTGTTCGCCGTCAGTCCATCACTCACTCAGCTCGACGTCAATTGCCTGCCATTCCTCCTCGCTTTGGAGATGACTGCCGCTGATCGAATCCACGAGGACACCGCCCCTGTTGTCCGCACACCTATTTTCTTTTAATTGTGTCTGTAATTACGGTAGTCGAAAGGTTAAATCACTACATAGTATAAAACAAAGTCACTTTACGCTGTCTATCCCTATGTGTATGTTTAAATTTACATAACGGATTTTGATGCGGTTTTTTTTTAATAGATAGAATGATTCAAGAGGAACTGAGGATGATTTATTAAATATAGGTATTTAATAATATCATCTTTGCACCCGTGCGAAGCCGGGGCGGGTCAATAGTGTGCCTATCTATAAACAACATTCCCTTCTATGGTTCGTTTTTTAAATCTAGACTACGATTTGACAATTCAGAATGTCACACTCTAGAAATATGTTCCCAGTTTTCTGGAGTTTGACATTTTAAGTTGTCAAATCGCAGTCTAGGATTAAAAACAAACTAGGTATATAGTCTACTGAAAATCTGTTCTACAACCCCTTTTCCCATCTCGCTCACTCACCCTTTCATACAATTTCTCATTTCTCCCTCTCTCACCAACATACCTACAGTTTTCCCCTCTCACACACACAAACATCAGATTCTATTGACAAAACATACATATGTACATCGCGAGCGAGATTCGAGATGCTGGCTCCTGATTGGTCGATCTCGTGAGGGGCGTGGCTCGAGATCGCAGCATCCACTCCCCACCCGAGCGATGTTGACATAAGTAAATAATATATGAATGTTATATTGTCGAGATTTCAGACTTATCTTTCTTTGTTATTGTAATGGATATTTTTTTTTATACGAGTATTAAGAAATACGGGCTGGTTTATTATAATAATATAATATTGGACAACTATCACACAACGCCGTCTAGTCCCAAGCTAAGCAGAGCTTGTATTATGGGTACTAGACAACTGATAAACATACTTATATATTTCTAAATACTTACATACATATCTACATCTACACTAATATAATAAAGAGGTAAAGTTTGTTTTTTTGTTAGTTTGTTTTTTTGTTTGTAGGGGGTAATCTCTGGAACTACTGGTCCGATTGGAAAAATTTTAGCAACAACAGAAAGCTGCTTTACTCCTGAGTGACATAGGCTATATTTTATGTACGCGAGCGAAGCCGCTGACAAAAGCTAGTTATAGATAAATATTAAAAGTTTATAATATTTATTTACTAGCTTTTGCTCACTCACTTGAATATCGGTTTCGCCATACAAACTACCAACCCCCGTAGTACCCCTCTAGGGGTAGGGTTTCGTAAAATAAATTCTTAGCGAACGTCTACACCCTATAAGGAACCTATAAACAAATATGTATAACCTAGAAAATGAAGTCATGGCAGGAAAACCAACTAGTCGCGGACTAACTAGTTGGATTTTCTGGCTGACAGCCAAAAAAACCAACTAGATTTTTGAGGTGCCAGGTTTTTTGACGTGACTAGATTTTGTTCAATTATTTTGTTACTAATCAAATCACTGACTACTATTTCGCCTAGGTAAGCGATGATGTGCTCGACGGTGGAGCAATTTGACCGTATGTTAAGGTTTATATTAAACTAGCTTTTGTCAGCGGCTTCGTCCGCGTACATATAATATAGCCTATGTCACTCAGGAGTAAAGCAGCTTTCTATTGTTGCTAAAATTTCTCCAATCGGACCAGTAGTTCCAGAGATTACCTCCTACAAACAAAAAAATAAAAAAACAAAAAAACAAACTTTACCTCTTTATTATATTAGTGTAGATGTAGATTGTTGTCTTCAATTGTGCTACACCAGCGGTGTGCGCTCCAGCGCTGTGCGCAGCCTTGAGCGCAGCGCTGGTCCAGCGACGAAATTCAAATAGATAAATTGGATTTGTATTGTGATTTGAATGTACCTATTTGGATTTCATCGCTGAGCCAGCGCTGCGCTCAAGGCTGTTTTCTTAAAGAATAGCGCCCGTGTTTTCCTGTTGATTTATTAAGTACCTATCAAATGATGGCTCGGCTGGGGCAGTGGTTGAGCGATTGACTGCTTCGCTGTAGGTTCGATTCCCGCACGGAACAAATATTTGTATGACCTACAGATAGGTGTTCCGGGTCTGGGTATCTTGTGAATGTGACTTTACATGTTTGTGAACGCACCCACGACACAGGAGCAATTCCTAGTGTGGGGAAACATTTCTTAAAAAAAAAGAAAATTATATGTTTAAGTTTATTTAACTGATTTGATAATGTAATGTATCTACTTCGATTGAAAAAAAACTATTTGCAAAACTGATTTAATTTTTACCATTTTTTTCAGTACTTAACTCAAAAACTAACCGACTATAAAAGTGGCCAAATAGTTTGTTTTTGCGATTATTTGACTCATCCTTAGTGAAATTATTATTATCTCAGTAGGTAAATGAGTGTTTTCGGTACAGTTTCCTGTAAGTTTATTGAGGACAAGATAACCGGAATTAGTGGATGGGTAATAACCGGAGATTATCGACAGATAGTAAACATAATGATAATAGATTTAAAAATAACAAATATAGGTTACATATTTGGCGTGTTTAGATTAGGGCATGCAAAACCGGAAAATCATCAAAACCGGTTTTGAACATCGTTTTTTTGGAACCAAAACCGAAAACCGGAGCTAGATCCGGTTTTGGCAAAAAAAATCGAATGTACAATATATTATAGTATAATTTAAAAATTATAGTATAATTTAAAAAGAAACATCATTTTTTTAAATACCCATAGTGGGTATTTAAACAAAAACAAATAAAACAAATTGTATGATACATTTCTTTTTGGAACAGAGTTAAGTGGTGTCAAAATCATCAGGAACAGATTAAGGTGGACATTAAAAATTAAAAAAAAAAGGCATCTAAAAATTTTTACCCAGTTCTGGAAGTTAACCAGTAAGCTGAAGGTTGGGCCGGGCCGCCCTGTGACCGTAGGGGAATGTGGTTCGCCGGAGGATATTGCCAATATGTTTAGAGCTAGGGCCAGCTGAGGGGCGATGATGAGATCAGTTGTGATTATGAGCCAATACGTTTTTCGGCCAAGGAGGTAAGGAGGCAAATTATGAGTATGAAGGGGGGAAAGTCTCCCGGTCATGACGGTTTCAGCATCGAGCACCTCAAATTTGCTGGGGTTCATCTGCCTAGAGTGTTGACGACGTTCTTTACGCTTTGTGTGAGTCACTCGTACTTGCTATCTGAGATGTTGAGGACGGTGGTGGTACCAATCGTCAAGAATAAGACTGGGGATATATCGGACCAGGCGAACAACAGACCAATTTCCTCGGCCTCTGTTATTGCTAAAGTGTTGGACGGTCTGCTTGACAGACAGCTGGACAATTGGGTCACGTTACATGACGCGCAGTTTGGGTTTCGGTCTGGAATTTCCACAGAGTGTGCTATTTCATGTTTATATTGCACAAAGAAATCAATAATCAACTCTGTATACTAATTTAAATAAAGCATAAATCACTTGTTTTCAAGAGATCGCTGTTCTTGATAATGTGATCTCAAGAATATAAGTGCATCCAACATTCGATCAGATAGTGAACTTCTTATTTTGTTACAGAATTCAGAAACACCCAGTACTCAACAATGTTAATAAAAATCAAAATGTTAATTGTTAGTCAATAATGGGAAAACCGGAGCTGAGCTCGGTTTTGGCTCTCAAAACCGGTTTTCAAAAATCGAGAAATTTTTTCCGATTTCCGGTTTTGCACAAAACCGGAAAACCGGTTTTGCATGCCCTAGTTTAGATGTTTGTAGTGATAGCATGATAATCTATCAATTCACACTGGGCCTGCATGGTGGACTAGGTAAGAACGACCTCTCGTAGAAAAGAGGCCTTAGTCCCAGCAGTGGGATTAAAGACATGTAAATAGTTGAGTTAGTAATATGTAATTATTGTACCAAATTTACCTTACTACTTACCTTACCTTTCCTTGCCTTTCCTTTTCTTTCCTTTTCTTACCTTTTTATTTTACTTTATTTAACTGTAGTGTACATACCTATGATCCACAATAAAATTTGATTGATTGATTGAATAGTTACCTCCCTAGAGCAGTTCCCAACCACTGGTCCGCGAAGCACCACTATGGTCCGCAAAACGTCGAAAAATTCTAAACTTAGAAACATCCAACTATCTCTCTAATCGAATATCTACGAATTGATTTTAAGTTTCTAGTAGACCACCGCTAAGTTTATTTTTACTTGCACTCGAAACGAAAACTTCAAAGGTATTTGGTTTGGCGCAGCAAGATTCAAACGATATTTTTTTATATGATCAGGGGCCCTAGACAAGTGGCAATCGCTCCGTGTCGAATCCATTTCTAAGTTCGATTTCGCCTTAACGATGTCGACCACAAAATGGTAGACAAAGTGACATCGACTAACATATCGATAAGTCGAAGTGTTGGTTCGATAAAATAACAACTTCTTGGCTATGGTTCTCGAATTAAAACGTCCAATTTGACGTATAAACAACTAATAACAATTAGCGAATCGAAAACGTTTGACCACGTGACTTTTCGAAGGCTTATGTCAGTTTGTCACATTTGGAGTTTCGAATTTCGTTATCGTTAGTGAGAATGTGACTTTGTCTAAGCCCCCAGTTATCGTTACTCTCGTAATTATTAACTGAAGGAACTTTGTGGTTTTTCTTTCATCAGCTTTACTCTATAAAGGTGTATCTACAATTCTACTACAATGAAGTTAAAAAAGCTAGTGTATAGTGTGTGTAGTGTAGTGTGTGTATCTGCTTACATAATAAATTCGTAAAAAAAATCATACAGCCAAAAAATACCTAGGATATCACTCATTCAGGAAGTAACAAACCATGTCATTAAAATCAACTTCCTTGCGGCAAAAAAATTATGCGCAAAATGTCCTTAACAAGGGAAAGTGACCCGACAGATGCGCCACTCTCTCCCAATTATATTGTGGCCGGTCTGTTGCTATTAATGAGAGCCGTTAATTTTACCAACAATTGTGGGGTGAAATTATGTCAAAGAAAGAAAGAAAGACAATTTAATTATATACGCAAAATGACGTAATCTTAGGGACCCTGCAGAAGGGCCGAAGCTAAGTTTGGCCAAGCATTCGTGTCTGAATGGATGATCTAGCCCTAGTATGTATGGCGACGTAGGAACGGGGTAGGTTGTTTAGTCAGTAAGAGTTTGAAACTGTCTTCCGCTACGCCCTAGGGCGGGATTCGACTTTAGATGATTTTTACCTACCATAAAAAAAGTTTCTAGAAATTCTATGTATATCAGTGTTTAGTTTAAGCTCTGAAACATAGTCGCTCACAATGAGCCACCACCAGTTATGGTGATGTAGGAACATGGTAGGTTGTTGAGACAGTAAGAGTCTGACACTGTTTCCCGCTCCGCCCAAGAGCGGGACTCGTCATTGGATGATTTTTACCTACCATAAAAAAAAAACCACCAGCTAGAATTATTCTCCACCAGTGGCACTAAAATTGAGAAAATCATGTGCATTAGATTTTCCGAAGATCGTTGATATGTTCTAAATTGCTATTATGTAATTACACCGTGCGCCTTTATTTCTTTCTTATCGGTTTACTGTCTCTTGTTCTGCTCTTATACTATCTGAAAAAACTTGTAATTGTCCTCTTTCAATATTGTTCAACTATCTGTATGTGTTTGTATCTGTAAGTTTTCCGAAGAAAATAAAATAAATTAGAACGCTTAAAGTCCCCCAAAAATCAATGGAAAGGGCTATACTTGGAGTATTTCATTGCTTGATCGGATCAGGGATTACGAGCCCGAAGAGTCGTCAAATTTAATAATTATTATTTTTTTAATTTGATTTTTGTCACTTAGTCTTCGTCCTATCTCCTAACTTGGCCCGACAGGGTCCATATTTATCTTGACAATATTTACACCATCTATATGTACATATGGAATGCAATAAAGCATTGAGTAAGTAAATGGCAGTATGAACTCAAAAGGAATTTGCACGCAGTTCGCAGTAGCGCTTCGCAGACGGACGCGACCGCCTGCCATTCCTCCTCGCTCCGGATCATGACCTCTACCAAAGCCCGGCGCGAGAGATCGCCGCTACCGATCGCCCCCAGCAGGACACGGCGATGCTCTTCCCAAGCGGGGCACACTTCTACCGTATGCTCCGCCGTGTCTACCGGGCAATTTCTAGAGCCTGACGTTACCTTTCAACAAGTCCCCCAAGTCGTCGGCGGCGCGCACTGTTCCTGCACGCCTCAAGGATTTGTCAGCAAACTGTAAGGGCCCTTCAGGGTCGAAGCCTCCTGGAGCCGAGGGTTGGGGCGAAAGCGTTACACCGGGGCTCTGGGAATAAGGCAAGGGAGGAACGGGGTAGGTTGTTTAGTCAGTTAGAGTCTGACACTGTTTTCCGCTCCGCCTAAGAGTGGGATTCGTCATTGGATGATTTTTACCTAACATAAAAAAAAAACAAGCTAGAGATCGCCGCCACCGATCGCCCCTACCAGGACACGGCGATACTCTTCCCAAGCGGGGCACACTTCTACCGTATGCTCCATTGTGTCTACCGGGCAATTTCTAGAGCCTGACGTTACCTTTCAACTAACCAAGTCCTGGTTTTTAACCTCACTCAATTAGTATAACGACCGCCTACTTAGTAACGCGTCAAGATGAAACAATAAGTGTCGATAGTCTATGGTGCTCGTCGATCGACGATCGATGCAATACAATCGACTTCTTTTTACCGGTCCGCAGCTCGTGCCGACGCCGACTGGCTTCCGGTACTGCGGGGTACACAAGTGTTGGGTTGGAGGTTTTATTTACGAGTGTTGATGTACTGTTAGTAAGTTTAATGGTTTTAAGACTACAATTCTTTTTCTTCTTAGCTTAAAATGCCTTTCACCAGGGTTGGCAAAGAAACTGATGGTCCATAGATACCAGGGCGGCTGAAACAAACAAACGATTCTTATATTTTTTATTGTACACAAATTATCATTATATAGTATAAAACAAAGTCGCTTCCTCCCTATGTATGCTTAAATCTTTAAAACTACGCAACGGATCTTGTTGCGGTTTTTTTAATAGATAGAGTGATTCAAGGAGAAGGTTTATGGGCATAATATATGCATAATACATTCAATATCAGTACCCGTGCGAAGCTGGGGCGGGTCGCTAGTATATATAAATAAAAGAACAGGTGATGTACACAGGCGAGCTTAACCCATAGTTGGGTTCATAAACTAAATTATATATGTTTTAACTGTATATTTTTTTCGTGAACCACCACTTCTTGTATATTTGGTACATAGATAAGATATTATTTTGGAGTGGAGGCTTTAAAATTCTCATATTAACACTACAAACAAAATTTTGATCTAAAATAACATAAAAAACGCATTTACTTCAATTAGACCATTTTCAGGCTCTTCATTATCATTGAGGAGTCGGTGATCTAGTTCAAGCTCAGAATGTTCCAAAATAGTCATCTCATCTCTCATCTTTTCTTAAAATAATTTTAATTATATGGCCACATTATATTTTAATTTATTACAGTTATCTCGGAAATCTTTGGTAGCTATTCTCCAGTCATATTTTTCTCGGCACAAGAGCCTTAAGCGCCCGCCTGTACCGCCTTTGTCAGCATCTGTCGACAGAGTTTTTGTGTGGTTCCGTTAATTTCTTCCGTTTTTTGTAGCATCACATTGTTCTCTCCGGGACGGGTAGACGACAGGCGTTAGATGCGGTCAAGTGCTGACCTGTCGTAGAAAGAGGTGTCAAATTAGACATAGTTCGTTTTTTAATTCTAGACTACGATTTGACAACTCAGAATGTCATACTCTAGAAATATGTTCCCGATTTTCTAGAGTTTGACATTTTAAGTTGTCAAATCGTAGTTTAGGATTAAAAAACGAAGTATAGTTGAGTCAAAAGCTGTCTAGTTAGGTATGTTATATGTTAAAGGTTTGTGCGGGAGCTGTTCTCTGTCTATTTTTGTTGTTGTGTCTGGGTTATGAGTCATATGTGACTCATTTTTATTCAAAACAATCTGCTGTATGTAAGTAGCTCAGTATTATCATTGTCAGATATTTTTTTAATGGTGGGAAAAATTGTCGAAACATGAGTCCCGCCCTTGGGCGGAGCAGGAGACAGTGTCTTCTAATGACTAAACGACCCACAGTTCCTTCTTGCCTTAGTTGCAGGGCCCCAATGTTCCGCTTTCGCATCAACCCTTGGCCCCAGAAGGCTTCGACCCTGCTGGGCCCCTATAGTTGCTGATAAATCCTTGAGGAGCGCAGGAATCAGAATCAGATAATTGTCAAAGATGCATTCTCCTTCAGGAACTTCTGTTCATCATATGCTGTAGATGAGACCAGATTCTAATTTAGTTATTTGTGTTCGTGTACTGCTGCAGTCTCCAGAAATTTTTTAGTTCACCAAATATACTTAAGAAAAAATGGGAGTGGTTACAAAAAAAACAATGACAATAACAAATTAGTGTCTTCTATTAGAAAATGTTGCTCGTTTGCAACTAACCCCAAAGAAGGTATCCGCATACACATGATCCGATGTAGGTACACATACAACTGATGCGTTTTACAATTGATAGTAGATACAGATTGTTTTTTACAGAATCAATACTATAAATAAACTCATGTCGCCTTATTCCAAAACGCGATCTAAAATCGTTCCGGGACTACCCACTAGGTACCTTTCGAATAACGAAATTAGAGACATAAAAGAAAAACAATATGTGTGCGAACGCTGGCGTACGCTTCGGGCTCAAGAGTTTAATTGGCATTAAACCTAAAAATAGTCTCGAAAGTTTATTCGATTAATTGGTATTAGTCCTAAAAACTACATTTAGATCACGTTTAATTGGTAATAATCCTAGACCCTAATAGCTCCAGAACTATTTTAAATCACGTCTTGGAATAAGGCGGATGAGGTTTAGACTCTCAGTCTATGCTCTCAGACCACTTTTATAGGTATTATGTAAAATGAAGCACCTATCAAAAGCATTAGCACCAATCCGCCATTCTTACCAAAAAATTGAAAGGGAAATTGGGTTACATCCTTTTAATCAACCAGATCCTTCATCTAATACAATTGAAATTAAAAATCATCTACAATTGAAATAAAAAAAGTAAAATATAGGGAGCCATAGATCCTAGAGCAACCGGCCATAACCTCACTTTTTGTCTATGGCACGGGCCAACAGGATATCGACTATTTGAGATAGTTTTTGTAACTTCCTATAATTAAATGTTCTTTTAGAAACAGGATCTTGTTAACGTTTTGTTCGTTTTTAAATGATTTAGAATAATAACTAAGTGGAGTTTTTGTGTTGGTTTAGGTAGTAAGTGAGCAGTGGTGGCCGAGTGGTAACGGCCCTGACTTACGTGGTCGCGGGTTCAAACCCAGCCAGCGCATTACTATGTGTAATTTATTTCATCACCACTGCTCTCAAAAACGGTAAAGGAAAACATCGTGAGGAAACCGGCTTGTCCTAGAACCAAAAATTCGAAGACATGTGACATCCACCAACTCGCACTGGGCCCGCGTGGTGGATTACGGTCCATTCCCTCTCTTAGAGAGGAGGCCTGTGTCCCTGCAGTGGAAATATTAAAAAGGCTGATGATGATGATGATGAGGTAGTAAGTAAATTTTAAAACTTTGGGTTGCGTAATTTTTGAAAGAGTTATCTAGCGTAGCTTTTCTTTTTTATTTAGGTGAGAAAATCATATCCAATGACATCAATATCAGATTATAACAGACAAATTTAAGTCCACCTGTGTACCTTTGTGTTGCATGAGGTACTTATAATTTTTTTTTTTTTTTGGGATAGCCAACTTTACAAGCACTGTGAAACTATAGATACAGTACATGACACAATTCAAGTCCTGTGACACTTAGACAATCACAACATTAACAAGACACAACGACAGCAATCAACAGCTGTCATTATGTAGCTCAGTATTATCATTGTCAAAGTTTTTTTTATGGTGGGAAAAATCATAGAATGACGAATCCCGCCCTTGGGCAGACGGAGACAGTGTCAGACTTCTACTGACTAAATGACCCACCGTTCCTTCTTGCTTTTGTTTCAGGGCCCCGGTGCTACACGGTTGTTAACCCTTGACCCCAGAAGGCTTCGACCCTGCCTTTACAGTTGCTGACAACTTCTTGAGGCACGAGAGAACAGTGCGCGCCGTTGAAATAATGGGAAGAGTTTACACCTTTTCCATTTTTATGACTATTTTCTAGCGGCTAGCAGCTGACATTCCTCCACTATCACACATATCTCCAAGCTATCTAACTCCACTTAATATCGCATAACGTTGACATAACAGCAGTAACCGGTACGCGGCAACGTAAAGGTGGCCGAGTGACGCACGCGCACGAGATGTAACGTCGTAATTATAGAGACGGCGCGGTCAATGTCGCGGCGACTGCGGTGAGTCAGCGTAGCGCAAGTAGTGGGTGGGAGCGGGTAGTGCACTTTGTTGTGGACCAATGCGCTTTGTTGTCAATGTTTACTGTGAATTTGTGAGCGTGTGGTCTGGTATGATGAGGGGTTTTAAGAAAAGTTTTTTTTTATTGAAGGTAAAAATCATCCAATGACGAAACCCGCCCTTTGGCGGAGCGGGAAACAGTGTCAGACTCTTACTGACTAAACAACCTATTCCGTTCCTTTCTTGCCTTAGTCCAAGAGCCCTAGTGTTACGGTTTCGCATCAACTTTTGGCCCCAGGAGGCTTTGACACAGTACAACCCTACAGATTTCTGACAACTCATTGAGGCTAAGGCCTCGACGCTATGAGGCCATGGCTAGAGTGAAAATGAACTTCAATGTCCTGAACAAAGGCAGAGAAGGAACAAAAAACAAAAAGTGAGTTTTTAGTAAAAGTCTGACCAACCCAAGGGCGATAAATGTCACTGGATGTTTTTTTCCCGGCATAAAAAAAATCTATACGTTACTTAAACGTGACTATGTTTCTACCCTCTTTCATCCTATAGCTTGTACAGTCGCGAGTCGTTTGCAGCTTCACGGACACACAGACAGATAGACGCGAGATGCGCGCGCTGCCTGCGAAGCAGCTGACCGATGAGCCACTACGACCAACAAGTTTTGATACTTGATCATTTTATAGGTTACAGGTTTTAGCTAGTGGCTTCACCCGTGTAGGATTCCTTCCCTCATAAATTATAGCCTATAATCTACATATATATAAGGAGAAACTGACTGACTGACATATCAACGCACAGCCGAAACTACTGGGGAGCGTAACTGAAAATTTTGCCAAAGGCTTGCTCGCTTATGACGTAGGCGAACACTAAGAAAGAATTTTCCAAAATTCACACCTTAAAAGGAAATTTGTTGCCAAAGTTTGTGCGAAAACCTATTTTCACGAGGCGAAGCCGCTGTCAGAAAGCTAGTATATTGTTATAAAGTATAAGCTGTATCACTGTAAAGATTAATTCAAATTCCTTCAGCCATTTTAGCGTGAAGAGTTTATTCGTACAAAAAACACACATAAAACATACAAACTTTCTTCTTTAGAATAGTTGTGTCATTATTGGAAGGTTTTTCAGAATCTTGATGAATTAGCAAAAATATTCTTGTCAGGATTAGGAGGTAAGTTTGGTGCAAAGGTTCTTAATCAAATGTCACGATACACAATGAAATAGACAGAAAACTGTTGGCAAAGCCCTAGTAGACGATACGTTAGGTTAGCATATAAGAAAAAGCGACTTTTTTTTTTAAACATTTTTACCACTAGGAATCTAGTAAGTAGTTGGTATTATACATTTACATATAAAAAATATTATGGTTAGTATGGTCTACTTATGACTGTCTAGTCTCAAGCTAAGCAGAGCTTTTTTTTTTTATGGTAGGTGAAAATCATCCAATGACGAAAGCTAAGCAGAGCTTGTGTTATGAGTACTAGGCAATTGTTAAAGACACTTATATCTTTTTAAATCATAATCAATAATAAATCATAGTGCTCAAAACACAAACATTTGTCCTGTGGGGGAATCGAACCGACGACCTCCGGCATAGCAGCCAGGGTCACTACTAGATCAACAGGCCTGTCAACAATAAATAGATTAATTACCTACCATACATCTGAACTTATAGTATTAATGTAAGGAAGAAAAATTTGTTTTTTATTTGTATCTAATAAATGAAGTCGAAAACTACTGCATCGATTTACAAAATTATTTTAGATACAAGCAATAAAAACATTCAGTCAATTACCTAATCATAAATAATTATAAAAAAATATTTATCCACATAAACAACGCAGCAAGTATCAAGACTGTCCGGTCTCTGGGCCGCGCACGCGCCGCGGCAGATGTCCGCAGCATCTGTCCGGCACACAGCCACAGCGCTCATCTCGTCGCACGCACACACACAACCCAACCTGCTGTTCAGGCCCAGCTGATCGAACCTGCCGGCTTTTTAGCTTTTTTGTTACGACGGATTTGTTTGTCCAAATCGGGATAGGCATGAATACTCGTATAATGAGTTTTTTGTTGTAATTCTTATAAGAAGCTCTATGAGTTCCCGCTTCATTTAATATATAAATAAGTTAAGGTAAGTATTAATTACGCGTACTTTTTTTTAAGGTAAATAAAAATCATCCAATGACGAATCCCACCCTATGGCGGAGCTGGAAACAGTGTCAGGCTCTTACTGACAAAACAACTTACCCTATTCCTACGTTGCCATATATACCAGGGCCAGAGCCTTCCTTTCAGACGCGAACCCTTGGCCCCCGTTGGCTTTGATCCTTCCGCAGGGCCCCTACGGTTTGCTGACAACTCCTTGAGGTGTGCGGGAATAGTGCGCGCCGTACACAAAGACCGGGCGTACTTATGCGTACTGCTAAGGAGTGCAATTCCTTGCTGGAGTCTGTCGTTTCCTTACAGCCACAACCTAATGGTCTAGTCAAGAGTGAATAGGTTACTTCTAGGCATGCGTACTCCATCATCGGCTACATCATCGCTTACCGTCAAGTGAGATTGTGGTCAAAAGCGAGTCGTGATTGTTATCTAAATATAAACATTAAATGAGAATCTAACTGACTGACATATCAACACAGAACACAGCTGAAACTGCTGGCGTTAGGAACATGAATTTTTACAGTAGGATTCCTTTTATGGCGTAGGTTGAACAAAGCAAGAATTCCTCAGAATTTCGCCTGTTGAAGTTGAAACAGTTGTATCTAGTTTTTATGGATAAACGAACTTTTACGCGGGTATAGTAGCTGGCAGAATCTAATCCTTTCGTAAGGATATATGTATGTACTTCGCTCGCTCAACCTGATTGCTGACGAGACAGACTTATTTTGTTGTAATCTGATCTAAGTGAATTCACAAAGAATGTATTATTTATAATTAGTAATAAATTAATATAAATAAGTTAGGATAAGCGCATTTATCGCATTAGGGATAAAAATAACCTGTAAAGATATATGTAAGAACATGAAAATAAATAAATAAAAAATAAATAAATGTATATATGTTGTTGGTTGGGTCTTATATGAATCTTTAGTAAGATGGAGTTACTTGCATATATTCCATATGGGAAAGGGAACGAAATATGCTTTACTTATTTTTTATGGCTAATTTTTATTTAAAATTTGAAAAAAAAAAATGCAATTTGCAGTTCTTATTGCTGTTAAAAACTGTTATTGGCATTTTTTTTTTTTTAAACCTTTATCTATTATTATTACATCTTCACTTCAGACTCGCCAAGATCCAATGGCAGTAATCTATGGCCTATTGCCTCTCCTAGAGAGAGGAGGAACCAAGCAATGAGAACATTATAAGGCTGATGCTCATCCACAGTATTGGGGATCGTCAATCTGTTCCCATGTAACCAAGTCAGGTTGAGTCATCCTACTGTTCCCGCGTGTCTCAAAGAGTAGTCAGCGACTGTAGGGGCCCAGCAGGGTCGAAGCGTTCTGGGGCCAAGGGTTGATGTGAAAGCGTTACACCGGGGCTCTGGAACTAAGGCAAGAAAGAACGGTGGGTCATTTACTCTGTAGAAGTCTGGCACTGTCTCACGCTTCGCCCAAGGGCGGGATTAGTCATTCGATGACTTTTTCACCATAAAAAAAGCAGAGGGAACATTGCTATGCTATGCAAGACTCTCCACAATATTGGAGAACGGCTAGTCTTGTCCTACGTAACCAAGCCAGGTTGAGTCATCCTGATACAATTACACCTTTAGATCCATAGCCTTCGAACTCTTTATGGGGAAACAGCTTACAGATAATCAGTAAGTTAAAAATCGTTGTTTATTTATGGCAATGTTTTCGTTAAAATACACCTGGACTATATTAAGTTCACCTGCCGCTTGTCAAAAACTACCGTATGACCCAGAGACCTTAATTTGACCATAGTGACTTAAATGACTGCAAATTTGCAATGTCCTCCGTTTTTAGGGTTCTGTAGGGTAGACCGAGGCGAATCGGATCACGGGGCGAATCGGATCAAAATAAGAAATTTGCTGATAATTCAAATACTGCATTTACATAGAACGCACTTAACCGTCGTTTTGCGTCTCTCCCCTCACCCCGCATCTCCCGCCATAGGCAGTATTTCGATCACGCTTGTGAATCAGTGTCGAAGCCACTCATAAGCAAGTCAGTTGTTTGTGCATGTCGTATTTTTGGCGGGAATCTAAGGTATGTACTTACGATTTACTTGTGTCATACTACGGATTTGTGTTAAAAATCAACTATATTGTTGTATATTGCTAAGCAAGGTGTCTATATTAGAGAACTAATTCGCTTTTACGTATAATGTTAGAGGTAAACGTATAAAATATTTATTTCTAAGGTCTTGATTATGGGGCTAATCGGATCATGTCGTCAGGGGTCAATCGAATCACGCTTTTAAACTAATTTATTACATGTCTGTGGTTACTAATTCGTATTTATTCATTTGTAGATGGTTCGCACGTACAAAAGAAAGACTAATGCTGGAGATTGGTCTCAAGAAAAAATGAAAGAGGCTGTTAATAAGGTCCAGAACAAAGAACTGACCATACGTAAGGCTGCTGAGATTTTTGAAGTACCGTTCACGTGCTTACAGAGAAGAGTTTCTTTGGCCGATGTTTCAAATTGATCTCGTTATTATTTTTGTACTAATTCCAAAGCTATAATGTTAAGAAACTTATAATTTTGTTATATATTGTGTATGATCCGATTCACCCCGACGATAGGGGCGAATCGGATATTTTTCTTTTTTTAGTTTTTAGTAGCTGACTAAGAAAATATGAGTCTGATTTAAGTTTTTAAATGTTTATTTCATAGCTGATTTGTACTTCTTACGTTTTAATCAATAAAAATATCATTATATGTCAATTTAGCATGATTTTCTCACCCTCAAAGAAAAAGTGATCCGATTCGCCTCGGTCTACTATATCCGAAGAGGGTGCAAACGAAATTCTTTAAATTGGATTGCAGGCTGCAACTCCACATTTTTTTTATTTGCTATAAACTAATGCTTGACTGTGATCCCACCTGATGTTAAGCAGTAATGCAATCGTTGATGGTGAAGCGTACTAGTATATTAAAAGCCTATTCACTCTAGCCTTGAAGACACCCAAATTTTTAATCAGACATATAGGGTACAGGTGCGATCAAAAATACCACTGCTCGTCCGTTTGTCTGGTTGTTAATCTATCAGTGGGCTGTATCTCATAAACCGTAAAAGGTAGAGTGTTGAATTTTCATAGAGTAGGTACTAGCTTTTGCCCGCGGCTTCGCTCCCGCCATCCGCCAACCGCTCAACCGATTTTGTGCAAACTTCACATAAACTTTCTACTAAATGGTCCGAACAAAGCCTGAAAATTTGGTTTGGATAGGTGAGCCCGTTCTTGAGTTATAAAGCGACAACGAAAAATGCCACTTATTTTTATATATTTCATTGATTGATTGATGTATTTCTATTGCCCCTGCAACAACCAATAATAAATTTGTTATTCTTGCGACGTTTACTTTCTCAATTTTAATTTTGTAGAACGGAAGCCTTCGTTTGCAAATCCGACTCGCACTTACCCTTTTTTATAGTTTATCTGTATTTAATATTCACAAAGGATGACTTCAATTATATATTTTCGATACAGTATTTTGTTTTGAAGAAGTCATTTGTTTTTTTTTTGGCGAATGAACGGAAATGGCAATGAGGACTAATGAGGTTTCATTTGCAATAATGATATTATCGTTTTTATTATTCGCATTATATCGATATGTTCGCGCTTCACTGAAATGGTATTTTTGAAGATAACAATGCCTCGCAACACGCGAGCTGACGGTTCCTTGTTGGGAAACAAAGAATTAAAGCGGGAATTATATTGTGACGTACATGAGGTCGACGCGTTTCTAAGTACCTGCTCCCTAAGCTAAATTTATGACGTCAAAACAAAGGAATTGAAGATGTGACCGACTCGAAGCGTTCGACGTTGACGAAAGGATCGTAACTGGCTAGGGGGGCTGACGTATAAAAACGTCGCGTAGTAGAAACCAAACCGGGGCCCCAGTAGGCTTCGGCCCTGCAGTTGGGCTCCCACATTTGCTGACAACGCCTTGAGGCGCGCGGGAACAGAGCGCGCCGTCGACTTGACTTGGTCCGGACTGTTATCAGACGACTGGAAGGCGAGCTGTCCATTGCTCATCGTCCGCAAGCCCGCGCCTACGGTTGCCGGAAATCGGGATCGGAATCCCGGCGGCGCTTAGAGCGTGAGCGCCGTTACTTTATGCGGTTGGCCTCCTCCTTTGCTAGCATTACTGCTTTGCAGAAGGAGGCGACCGCCTGCCACTCCTCCTCGCTTCGGACTATGGCCTGTACAAAGGCTCGGCGCGAGAGATCGCCGTCGGAATACGTGGCTCACGTGTGTCCGAAGTAGTACTTACTACCTACTTTAACAATTCCACGCAACACGCAAGCTGCTGGTTCCTTGTTTGGGAACAAAGAATAAATGGTAGATTGTTGGGATGTCTTTCCGATCTAGGATCATTAAGTGACTACAAGTTTGGGCTTCAAAAAGAACCGATACGTAAGGAAATTAAAGATGCCTCGTAAACTCGTAAGATACATTCATTGTTCAAAGAAAGGAAGGTTTTTTGGCGAGTTGCTGGGAGAACACGCATTGTTGAGTCAATCTCACCCTTCTACATGAATTGTGTTTGTATACCTACAATAAAGAATTGAATTAAGAAAATCCTCTAAATTATATTTAAATCAATATCTTATCAGAACCTAATCTAATAAGGCGTCAAAAAACTATTCCGCATCGCTGTGACTGGTAAAGTTCCCAAAAGGCTGGCAGCATTGCCACGCTGTATGGTAATGTTTATTCTTTGCCAATGGTCAAAGCCAGTAGCCCTTGGGTCAGGCGTTCAATTAGTTCATTAGGGGGTTTTTGTTTAATTTATGTATATATGTAGTTTTACTTCATCTATCTTATCAATATTATGAAGGCAAAAGTTTAAGAGTGTGTTTGTATGTTTGTTACTTCTTTACGCTCGAACAGCTTAACAAACTTCTGTAAAACCTAGTTTACCGTTAGACCAGGTCCTAAGATAGCATATTGGACAATATTTTATTCTAGAAGTTACTTATAAGTTATGAATAGGTTACAAAAAAAAGGTTTTTTAATGCATAACCGAAACCACTTCAAAATCAAATAAGAAAACGTGTTTACTTATAACAAACTGCCTCCACACAAAAAACCAATAATCCCAATACTCGCCTCCCTAGTCCCTAGTGTTGGGTCATCGCCCGGGAAATCCGTATGAGCGGCAGGTGGGCGGCACGCGGCACACGGCAGCTGCGGATTTAACTGCCCATCACTATCTGTTAGTATCTAGCCGATGGGGGATCCGCGGCGGTTACAACCAGGAATCTTGCGCAAATGTCAAAGTTTATTGGACGATTTTTGAGCGATTTATTCTGAAAAAAAAAATTTGACTGGTCTGTTGGTCTAGTGGTTAGTGACCCTGACTGCTAAGCCGGAGGTCGTGGGTTCGATTCCCATCCAGGACAAATGTTTGTGTGATGAACACGATCATTTGTTCTGTGTCTGGGTGTAACTTATCTATAGTATGTATTTATTTAGAAATATATAAGTATGTTAATCAGTTATCTAGTACCCATAACACAAGCTCTGCTTAGTTTAGGACCAGACGACGTTGTGTGACAGTTGTGGGATATATATATAAAGAAATGAAGGTGAGAACGTTTTGGTGCCATTCTGTCTGCTACGATTCTTGCTTCTAAATTTCGTCCGACCAATATTTAGCCATCTGGACTGCTTGAGAGCAGTGGTGGTCGAGTGGTAATGGTTCGGAGCCTTTACCACTCGACCACCTGAAGGGCCCTACATGTCGAAGACTCCTGGGGCCAAGGGTTGATGCGAAAGCGTAACATCAGGGCTCTGGGACTAAGGCCATGAAGGAACAGGGTAGGTTGGTTAGTCAGTAAGAGTCTGACACTGGTTCCTGTTCCGCCGAAGGTCGGGATTCGTCATGGATGATTTTTATCTACCATAAAAAAACCTCTCGACCGCCACGCACGAGTTGTAGGTCGCGGGTTCAAGCCCAGCCAAGAGCAATACTTTGTGCAATTTTATTTCATCATCTCTACTTTTAAAACAGTGAAAGAAAACATCTTGAGGAAACCGGGCATGTCCAAAAATAAAAACAGAATTGAAGATATTCTGACATTCACCAACCCGCGCTGGGCCCGCGTGGTGAATTGTGGTCCTTTGCCTCTCTTAGAGACGAGGCCTGTGTCCCAGCAGTGGGAACATTAAAAAGGCTGATGATGATGATGATTATAAAAAAAATGTAGGCAATTTTTATTTTAGAAAAAATAGTAAGGTTCCAAGTAAAAATATGTATACCTATACTTTTTTGAATGTTTAAATGGCTTTGTGTGGTTTTACGAGCATAACGCGGGCAAAGTCGCGGGCACTCGCTAGTTATTAATATAAACAGATAAATAAGTTATTACTATGTGGTTTATAGAGAAAATAGGTCATGGTAATAATTATATGGTAAGTACTTCTTTATCCTCGGGGCTCGAACAAAGTTCTAAAGTCAAGTTGACGTAATCTATACATTTGAGCTCTGAATAAGACGAAACTATTTGTTTTGTAGTACTAGCGACTAGCGTAGTATGCTATTAATAATAATAAACGTTTATTTCGGACGTTTCTGCCCATATGCTTAGAACTTAGAACATTTAAACAACACACAAAAACACACAGGCAATAAATAAATACAAATAACAATACACTATGAAAAACTAAATTACACACTAAAACAAAAAACTACACACATTTGATTGCGGTGAGGGGGTCCAGTGTACTATAAAAACAAATAATTATTTTTTCTCCGATAGTCTTCTTTGCCATTCATTTTCTTCTTTAGACTTCTTTGCCTCTTAGCGCTTAAAGAATTAATTCATTTATTTATTCAAATACGGTGTATGAAGTAGCATAAAGTTTTTTTTTATGGTAGGTAAAAATCATCTAATGACGAATCCCGCTCTTGGGCGGAGCGGGAGACAGTGTCAGACTCTTACTGACTAAAAACCTACCCCATTTCTTCCTTGCCTTATTCCCAGGTCCTGGTGTTACGCTTACGCACCTACCCTTGGCCCAGAAGAAGTGGCAAGTGAATGCTACAAGGCATTCTCTCCCTTTGGGTTAAGAAAGACAACATTTTGGTAAGTTTGTGGGCACAATAAATTTTTATTAATTTAATAATTTTTAGCAACCATAAAAAAGTTACTGTATATCATCATCAGCCTTTTAATGTTCCCACTGCAGGGACACAGGCCTCCTCTCTCTAGGAGAGGGAATGGGCCGCAATCTACCACGCGGGCCCAGTGCGGATTGGTGTATGTCACATGTCTTCGAATTTTTGGTTCTAAGACATGCCGGTTTCCTCACGATGTTTTTCTTCACCGTTTTGAGAGCAGTGGTGATGAAATAAATTACACAAAGTAATGCGGTTGGCTGGGTTTGAACCCGGGACCTACGACTCGTAAGTCGGGGCCGTTACCACTCGGCCACCACTGCTCTCTCCAGTAGAGAGAGCAGTGGTGGCCGAGTGGTAACGGCCGGTATATAAAGTTTAAATAAATAGGTTCATTTTACCGCTTGCACGCCATGCCATTCAACCTCACAATCGTAAGCCATGCTCCGTCGTCCACAGTTCCAATCAAACGATGAACCGTAACCACAAACAAATTAATTACTAAATTCGTATTAAAGTGCGTACGCGCATGACTCAGAGTCTGCGAAGGGGAGATTAATACAAAAATATTCAAAACATTCCGACCGCCGTGACAAGCAGACGTGTGACTCATGCACGTTGAATCATTTTATTGTCTGCACTTTATGTTTAATTACAATAACTATTTTGTATGAAAAAAAACTGCATATTGTTTGCAGTTTTTTCACCTTTTACGACTGTTACTAACAATTGTTTTATTTATAGACCAAATTTTTTTTATGGTAGGTAAAAATTATTCAATGACGAATCCCGCCCTTGGGCGGAGCTGGAAACAGTGTCAGACTCTTACTGACTAAACAACCTACCCCGTTCCTACGTCATACCATCTATCCTGGTACAGTGCCTTCCTTTCAGACATTAACCCTTGGTTCCAGTTGGCTTCGACCCTTCTGCAGGGTGCCTACGGTTTGTTGACAACTCCTTGAGGCGCGCGGGAACAGTGCGCGCCGTCGACGACTGGGCTTGGTTCGGACGGCTACCAGACAAGCGACGGCGAGTTACCCATTACTCGCCGTCAGTAACCCTGCGCCCACCGTGACCGGAAACAAGTCTAGGCGTCTTACCAGATTAAGTTTAGTATCCATTCCAAACTAATATACTTACTATATCATCATCTTCCTGTCTTGTCCTGTTTTATTTGGGGTCGGCGCAATATGTCTTCTTCTTCCACTCTGTCCTGTCACCCGTCTCGCTATCACTAATTCCTCTTTCTCTCATATCACTTCTCACACAATCCATCCATATTTTCTTTGGTCTCCCTCTACCTCTCTCTCTTTCAATATTTTCACTTAATATACTTACTAAACAACAGGAAAAATTAATCGACTAAGAAGTATAAACGATTGGGAATTTAAATCGATTTAATAAAAACTTTAAGTATGTTACAATCACGTATCAGTTTCAATAAAAACTAGAGGTATAGTATGAAAAAACGTGAGACAATGGTGATTGAATCTTATTAGACTCTTATTGATCCAAGGCGCGATCTGAGTAGAAGAATGTTTGCGATTTGCATTGTGTAAGTTGGAATGCATAGACATGCAATTTGACGGCACCGTTGGGGCAGAGGCTGGGTGATTGGCAATTGGAGGCTGTGTTGCGTGTTTGATTCCCGCATGGGACAAATATTTTGTACTAGATGAGAAGGTATTATCCACCACTAATTGATGTCATGGCTACATGGCAACATGGCGTCCAGTGTCTTCTTCAGAATTACGCGCAAAAGTATAATGTGTAAAATTGGACTGGAATCTCAGGCCTAGTGAAGAGGCCTGAGTCCCAACAGTGGGAATATTATAAGGCTGATTATGATATGATATGCTAAATTAAAAAAAAAACTGTTTTAGTCCACTTTTTCTAGTATTTTATCCCTTACTCGCGACCCGCCCCAGCTTCGCATGGGTGCAATGGTGATATTAAATACTTGCATGTATTATACATACAAACCTTGCTCTTGAATCACTCTATCTATTAAAAAAAACGTATTAAAATCCGTTCCGGAGTTTTCAAGATCTAAGCTTACATAGGGACATCGGGAAGCGACTTTGTTTTATACTATGTAATGATTATAGAAAGGAGACACTTTTCAGAAAAAAGTATAATAATAGCCTATTCTCTAGGTGCCTACCTATATAAAGCTACTGTATTCTTTTTTATTTGAACTGTAACAGTTCAAAAAAAAAAAAAAGAATACGAACCGTTGATTATTATTTTGTTTCTAAACTAAAAAAAAAAACAAATAAAAGAAACAAAAAAAAAGGTGGCGGCATTCCAACAAACGCACCACCTCAAAATGACAACTAAACATCTCAAATAATCGACTAAACGAACTCGATTGTTTTACCGATTACGCCGTAAAACGCACAATAAAAAGACTGCGAGACGCCGGGACACCGAGAATCGAGAATCGAGACAATGCAATCTCATTTGAATCTCATGAGTGGTCGCAAGGTGCTCGGCACGCGTCGCACCTGCGCCGAGTCAATGTACCTCGTTACTACACGAGATTGATATTATAAGGATTATTTCATTGAAGCAGGTTTTTAAAGGCATTTTTTTGTTAATTATACTGCTGTTATTATGTAAAGTTCATTGATGGATGGAGCCCGGAGGATGATTGCGTCATGATGGTCTCCTTGTGTTTACCACATCAGCAGATATGCGTCACCTGCTATGTTGCCCATCGAGCATAATCTGCACTTTTCAGGATCTCTATGAGACCAATGACAGCGGTACAGGTTGCCAAATAATGTTCAGAAAATAAATTGAGTTTCTGAGAAGAAGAAGGTAGGTAGGCCTGTCGATCTGGGTAAGTATGAATATATTTTTTCAATCCATAAGTAGTCTTTTTGGACATAGAGACGGAGTTACGTGCTGTCCAAGGAGTCAGTAGACTCTTTGGACAACACGTTAGGCCGTCTCGGAAAAGAAAGGAAGGAAGAAAGAAAACATAAACAATTTTTTTTTGACCTATAGACATACAATGCAGAAACCACATATAGACAGACATATATGATAAAAAAGGTGACAAAACTTACATTATGTGTCTCACGGGTGCGCCAAATAGTAGTATTTATATCGGTAGTCATTCGTAGGATCTTTGACAGTCGTTACAAGTAGTCATACATCAGGAAGTCAGAAGTATCGTGTTGCCCAGTAACTGGTTTAACTAACTTTTTATGTTTATGGGGTTGTGGGGGGCTCATAGTCAGCCACTCTCACCAGATGATCCAATCTACTTATTTATTTATTTATTTTTAGACAAGAGCTTTTTTTCAGCAGATAAAGGGTAACTTTCAAGCTTACATTGAAGAAATACTACTCCAAAACTAGTCCATACTTCAAACAAGATACATGTATCAACGTTACGGTAACATCACATAGTTACATCAGCTACCAAACCATTACTTTCAGTCCGATTGCTTAAGAAATACACAAATGAGATGTCACAGTATGCTAGTCATATACAGGTGTTCAGGTGTGTTGTGAAGCGTCACAGATTGCCAGCTACTGTGGCGACAAATTACTACGCTTGCTAACTGTCAGAACAACTTGGTTGGCAAGCTGTAAATCTCACTTAACATGACCAGTCTCGGAGAAAACTAGCGTGGACAGTGGCTTTCGATATTGTAACTGTTTTGTGATATTGCACACAAGTCACACAACACACATCTATATATATAAAAGGAGAAATTGACTGACTGACATATCAACGCACAGCCGAAACCACTGGGTCTAGGTATGTGAAATTTTACACACAGCTTCCTTCCTATGACGTAGGCGAACACTAAGAAAGGATTTTCCAAAAATCACTTCCTAAAGGGATGAAACGCGTGCCAAATTTTGTACGAAAAACTATTTTTACGCGGGCAAAGCCGCTGGCAGAAAGCTAGTCTATACATATAAAAAACAATGCCACTTTTCGTTGTTATTTTATAACTCGAGAACGGGCTCACCTATCCAAACCAAATGTTTAGGCTTCGTTCGGACTATTCAGGAGATAGCACAAATCAGACGAGCGGTTCTTCATTTATCACATTTTTCTGTTGCCGGAAGCGAAGCCGCAGGCAAAAGCTAGTGTAATATGTATTTTAAACATCTGTATGTTCCTCTTACATATTGTTCAGCCAAGATTTAGAGAAATGTGGTCAATTGAAATTTTTTGATCTTTGTGTTCGCAGGGCCAAAGCCAACTAGCGGAAGTCCGGTAGATAGTTTTCGTGAATCGGATTAAAACAACCGATGATTATCTCTGTGTGCACTATGCTTGTGCACCCAATGACAACTCCCTGTTTGCATAGCATATCATCAGTCTTATAGTCATCCTACCCTTATCCCATTTTACTTGGGGTCGGTGCAACATGTTTTTTTCTTCCACTCTGTCCTGTCATCCGTCACACTATCACTAACTGCCTTTTCTTTCATATCATCAGTCTTATAGTGCTCCCACTATAAGACTGACAGCTGGGATTCAGGCCTACTCTCTAGGAAAGGAAATCGGCCGTAATCTCCTACGCGGGTGTATTGCGAGTTGATGGGGTCACGTCTTTCAATTTTTGGTTCTAGGACATACCGATTTCTCCATGACGTTGATTAGTCAGTAAGAGTCTGACCTGTTTTAACTTCATTCATTTCCTGCCACAAAAAAAGCGGTAGCTTATTAACATTAACCCAATATCGTAGAAAAACGCCCAAATTATTGATAAAAGAAATGGTTTAACAATTCGACGGCCATTAGTAATAGTTTTTATTGAAAGCTTAACCGATTAAAATCACGGCTTCCGGCGTTTTGTCAAACACGCCATTTTGTTGCATTTAATGGATAACTAATGCAAATGGCGGATAATAATAAGCTTTCATCCTTTAACATGTTTTAAGGAAATTGAGATTTGACAATTGATTTCTTTTTTTGTATCATTTGAATGGAAATTGAAATGGGTTGATTGAAAAGGTGAGGGGGAACTTCGTGTGGAAATAGGCATGTCCTAGATCTGAAAGAACGAAGGCGTTTTTTTATGGTGGGAAAAATCATCGAATGACGAATATCGCCCTTGGGCGGAGTGGGAAACAGTGTCAGAGTCTTACTGACTAAACACCCCACCCTGTTCCTTCTTCACTCTACGCCTTTCACACTGGGGACAAGCCTTCCTTTCAGAAAGACACCCTGGGCCCCAGTAGACTTCGACCCTTATGCAGAGTCCCTACTGATGGTGGAGGGCTGACGCTGACTTCAAATAATATATTACAAGGGTAGAAGGCATCAGCAATCTATAATTTGCCTAGGGGCTACCAGCCTATAGTTCGTTTTTTAATTCTAGACTACGATTTGACAACTCAGAATGTCACACTCTAAAAATATGTTCCCAATTTTCTGGAGTTTGACATTTTAAGTGGTCAAATCGTAGTCTAGGATTAAAAAACGAACTATAGTTAGTTAATAATAAAGGATATTAATATGTTTGATTAAACACAAAGTCATAACAGGCTAATTTCCATAACCCACATACTCGATTTGATCAAAACAACGAAAACATGCAACAAACATTAATTAGCTTAGAATAAATCAGCAGTTAACTTCTTTTCTCACAAAAAAAAGGTATTTTATGTAAATATTTCGTTTTAAATACGTCCTAATAAGACTATTTAGTAACGGAACTCTGATTTAAAAATCACTCCCGAACCCAACTAAGGCAGACCTCTAAGAAAAAACAAAAATCTTAGAACTAAAGATCAAGTTATGTTAGTCGATTTTTAAAATTCGAATTTAGTCGATTACTTTTTTAACCTGTGACATTTTGAGTTAATTTCCATGAATGCTTCTTTTAGTTTCCGGTAGATGGCAATAGTTTAGCATGTGTTTGTATAAAATACTCATTTGTTGTTTTTTTTTAATAAAAGACAGGATGTTCATTAAGGAATTGCATACATATGTAGATGGTGTTACCATATTCAATTTGTATTCTAATTTCTGTTGATTGGATGGTAAAAAGAAAGGACTGAATAAGGATATGCACTTAATTAATCCTTTTGCTAGCAGAAGGAATATTTTTACAAGCATACCTACCTAGTCACTCAGCTCATATTTTTTTCACAGTATTTTAGAAAAGAAATTACAATATTCAGAATCTCGATTAAATTTTAGGCTTCTATAGAAGTACTTTTTTATATTTTTAATATAGGAGTACATTATGGAGAGACAAAGTTTACGTAAAATAGCAGAATTACAGAGGTTTTTACTGGATTACTCTTACACAAATTTACGTTTTGGTTTCTGTAGATAAGATAAGATAAGAGAGCCTAGATAAGATCCTCAGAGTATCTATGTATCCAAAATACCTGAAGAAAGATGTGTAATAACATCATAATCACGTAAGAGTGGTTGTATGAAAATATACGTCGGGTTGGCCGCTCTTAATTAATTTTTTTGCTAGCAGCTCGCTCAGCTCATTTTTCATAGTATTTTAGAAAAGTTTGGCCATCGAAAAACTTTTGAAAATTGGGACTACGGTCCCAGTCCAACAGCTTGACGACCACGCATATTTAAGGGTTATTGATTTACAGTAACAATGCTATTCTTCTGTACTTTATCTATCTCTACGTACCTAGATCATGATCTAAAAATCCTATTTTAGTTCTTACTAGCGACCCGCCCCAGCTTCGCACGGGTACTGATATTGAATATATTATGCATGTATTATGCACATAAACCTTCCTCTTCAATCACTCTACCTACTAAAAAAAGTCGTATCAAAATTCGTTGCGTAATTTTAAAGATTTAAGCATACATAGGGACGAAGTGACTTTGTTTTATACTATGTAATGAAATATTACTCTCTGTACGTGAAGGCATTAATGTGTTCAAATTAGTACTAAATAGTATTGTATTAAGAGGGTGAGAGCCTGGAGATCTGTCATACAGGTCCCGAACCTATTATAGACTCCAGCTCTCACAAAGGTTACAAATTTGATTTGTAATAATATTATGCCATGAACCAATTCCTTTTTGAGAGAAATAAATAATAATAATCATTACATAGTATAAAACAAAGTCGCTTCCTCCCTATGTATGCTTAAATCTTTAAAACTACTTCCAGATTTTGATGCAACTTTTTTAATAGATAGAGTGATTCAAGAGGTAGGTTTATATCTACACTAATATAATAAAGAGGTAAAGTTTGTTTTTGTGTTTTTTTGTTTGTAGGGGGTAATCTCTGGAACTACTGGTCCGATTGGAAAAATTTTGGCAACAATAGAAAGCTACTTTACTCCTGAGTGACATAGGCTATATTTTATGTACGCGGGCGAAGCCGCTGATAAAAGCTATGTTTAATACATGCATAATATATTTAATATCAGCATTGCCCCTGTGCGAAACTGGGGCGGGTCGCTAGTTATTATTATAAATCATTGCTATAAAATGAGTCAAATAAGCCTTAGTGTGAGAGTAGATATTTATAGGACCTTGGTATATCGCAGCATCCCGATTCACATCCGATGTGCTTCGTTACACATTATGAGACTCAATTTGTACATCCACCAACCCGCACTGGGACCGCGTGGTTTTCTTTTATGGTAGGAAAAATCACCTAATGACGAATCCGACCCTTGGGCGGAGTGAGAAACAGTGTTGCATCAACCCTTGACCCTAGAAGGCTTCTACCCTGTAGGGCAGATTTTAGACAACTCCTTAAGGCACGCGGGAATAGTGCGCGCCGTCAACGTCTTTTGCACGGTCCGGATTGTAACCAGACGACCGGACGGCGAGCTGCCCATTGCTCGCCATACATAAGGACCCGCGCATACGGTGGCCGGAAGTCGGGATCAGAATCCCGGCGGAGTCTGGGGCGTGTGCACCATTGCCTTATGCGGCCGGCCTCCTCACTTGCTAGCATTACTGCTTTGCAAAAGGAGGTGCCTGCCACCCTCGCTCCGGACCATGACCTCTACCAAGGCGAGATATCGCCGCTGCCATCTTATAAGTGTTCCATTTATTCTTTTTGAGTAATGTATCCCTAAAAAATAAACATACAAACATACAAAGCAAGTTAATAAAAACAACAAATCGATCAAAAACCAATTCTACCAACTTCCCTGACCGCAGAAATCCCACTGATATACGAGTACGTAGTCTTCCCAGTCCAATAACAAAACGAAGTCGACCGTATAGGATGCGTATGTCCGGCGTCCGGCGTCCGGTCGGTCGGAAGGTAACGCGATACGAAGCCGTACGCGACTTCCACTCCGACTGTAGTATGAGCAGGCTTACGGGGGAACAGACCCCCTACCACGAGACCTCAACTCGATAAACTTAACAACCTGTAAAAGAGATGGAGGTATATACGGTGTCTAGCTTCATCCCTCTCTCTCGCTCATACGATTGATTTTTAGAATATCGTGGTAAGGGTCCTGGAATCTTCTTATAGTAATTACTGGTGGAATTGTGTAGCTGATTATGGTAAGAAACTATAATACAATGTTAGGAAATAATGTTTGTTACGTGGCTCTGTGGTCGAGCGATTGGGTGTTGTGCTGAGGGTCACGGGTTTGATGCAGAACGAATACTCTACGTGTTCCTGAAAAATAGGATCTTAAGCATGACTGACAGACAAACAGGCAGCAAAGTAACCTATAGGAGGTTCCGATCCACTGAATGAAAAAGAAAGAAAAACGTTTGCACTAAATGACACAATCTTAAAACTAGGTACTTTACGCGAGTTTAAAGTTAGGCTAAAATAAAGGTTAAAAAAAAAATTAATGCTTATAACTAACAATTTTTAACAGCAACAACAACTGCAAATTGCACTTATTTATTATTTGTTTAAAACCATTTATTTTTTTTACGAATTTTCAAGCGCTAAAATTCGCAGTGACTAACTTCAAACACGCCAGGATCCGATGGCCGTACAGTAGTTTAGCTTAAACTGACATACGAAGTCTTAATAGATAGATAGATAGATAGATAGATAGATATACACTTTATTGTAGGCACACCATAAACATAAACTGGTATTATGCGTTCCAAATAAGAACAGGAAAGTCAATAACCTCGATCTGTCAAATTTTGAGTGAAAAGTACGGTTTGCAAAAAAATCTTATTTGCGTATCAATAAAAAGTTTTTTTTTGCTTTTTATTACTAAATTTTAGTTAATTCTAGTTGAAGTAAAAACGTTAGGGTTTAATATAAATTGGCCAAATAATTGTTTTAAGACCTAAATAGTTTACAAAAAAACTATTTTCTTTATTTTCATTGTTAGAAACAATTCGCCCTTTTCTTCTATTTACCACTACTCAGACACATCACACAGTGAAACAGAGATAAAAAAAATTGAAAAACTGTGTACTGATTAAACTTTTTACATTCACGATTCGTACGTAAATTATTATTTTTTATACATCTTTTTTTGTTCACTCTACCTATTTTCTTCGGTTTGACAGTTCGACGTCACGTCACAACATTGCCATCGATCCCATTCTCATTTGGAACGGATTGTACATTAGAATACTTAAAATTACTACGGTGTTACAATGGGCGGTCTTATCGCTAAAAGCGATTTTTTAAAGACAACCTTTGGATGGATTTGACAGAGGAGAAAGATACACGGGTAGTTTGTGGCTTATGGTTTTAAATAAAGAGGTAGATTTTTGAAAATTATATTATAAAATCTGTCAACGCCTGCAACCCCAACCCAGCAGGGTCGAAAACTACTAGGGCCATGGGATCTGACACGCACTTGTGATACGCCCTAGAACTTGAGAAGAAACTGGATTACCCACTTAAAAAAAAGTCTCATGTATAAAACTTCAAATACATCTTATTTACTACAGGGGCCCTTCAGGGTCGAAGCCTCCTGGAGCCTAGAGGGTGGTGCAAACTGTTACCTCGACTCCAGGAATAAGGCAAGGAAGGTACGGGGTAGGTTTTTTAGTCAGTAAGAGTCTGACACTGGTCTCCCGCTCCGCCCAAGAGCGGGTTTCGTCATTGGATGATTTTCAACTACCATAAAAAAAAAAATACATCTTATTTGAGTTGTGTCCCTTTCCGATTAAGCGAATAGAAACTTTAATAAATCATTTGAAATAGGAAGACACTCTCTCTCTACATTTATAGCAAAACGCCTTGTAAAGGTATTATTACAGACGGATATTTTTTTATAACATACATGTCTTATTCTACTCGCCCTCTTAGACAACTGTCGTGGCTCGCGAGGCTAAGTGCAAGCCCCCTCAATTCACACCTTAACTACTTAGGGTGAGCACACACCAAGACGCGACGCTAAGCTATTATGTTTAGAGATAAGTACGTTTGCAAAGTAAGCCGTCGCAACCTTATCAGTGACCGCGTAGTTCTTTTAGCTAAGACAGGCTATGGCAATATATATATATGTCCACAACTATCACACAACGCCATCTAGTCCCAAGCTAAGCAGAGCTTGTGTTATGGGTACTAGACAACTGATAAACATACTTATATATTTCTAAATACATACATATTATAGATAAATTACACCCAGACACAGAACAAATGATCGTGCTCATCACACAAACATTTGTCCTGGGTGGGAATCGAACCCACGACCTCCCGCATAGCAGTCAGGGTCACTAACTACTAGACTGACAGGTCAGTCGAATGAAAGTTCTTCAAAAAAAATCAGCAAGCCGATATATTGCCCGATGCAGATGTTCGTAGTTTCTAGTTTCGTTGTAACTAAATAGATGTGATTTTGTTTTACACACAAGAATAATCAGTATCTTTACTGCATCGGCTGACGGTGTTTCCACCGGTACCCACGTAGCTGACGATTTTTTTTCCTCAGTATGATGTAAAACATGTATGGAAAAAGTTTTTCCATATCCTTTTAATCCTACACCCACTGCGGGTGCGTCAGCTGACTCTTGGTTCACTTATCAGTCATATGAGATCTCTTAAAATGCAACGGTACCTCACGGACTAAAAGTGACCTTTAGAGCCGACATTAGGTTTAAAGTCTAGCCAACTATATCGCCCCATCGCGTCGCTTGTCTGTGTGTTCCGACTCTAAGGAACATAGGGTGTAAGCCCTGATCGGCGGCAGATGCGCTCGCATCTGGTCAGTCAGTGACCTAGCTAGCTCAGTAAAATGCTTTCTTTTATAGGCTCTCGATTTACTTTTTTTGCTATAAAATGTTTTGCAATTACTTTTTTTCGCCTTTTTTTGTAACTATAAAAAAATGTATATTTCAGGTCTGATATACCTACCCATTACAATTTGCATAATCGAAACACATATTCAAAATTTAATAAATTATAATCTACTAGCGACCCGCCCCAGCTTCGCACGGGTGCAATGTTGATTATACATGTATTATACATGTAAACCTTCCTCTTAAATTAAACTCTATCTAAGAAAAAAGAACCGCATCGAAATCCGTTGCTTAGTTTTAAAGATTTAAGCATACATAGGGGGAAGCGACTTTATTTTATACTATGTAATGATAAATTAAATAAACACAGATAACAATTAAAATCACAATTAAATAATTAGGGTTGTTATTAAAAACCTGACTGTCTGAGAGCTGATTTGTCCTATACATATACTAGCCGGTTTTTTTTCTTAAATTTAGATTAAAATTTAAAAAAATCGCCAAAAAATATTTTAGCAATAACCAAAATAACTTTTTATTGTTTTATTTATAATTGGTAAAATATTTTTTTGTAATACATATTATAATTATGTACCTACGTAATTATGTGAAAACTAAAACTTTTAGGGTACTGTTTATACAGTACCCTAAAAGTTTTAGCCCAAGGTATGTTTATACATACCTTGGGCTCAAGTAAGTACCCAATAAGTTTTTTCTTGATCTTTTTTATTTTAAGGAATTTTGTGCACTATTATCATATTACCAACAATCAAAAACTAAACGTATTTTCTAAAATCAAGAAAGGAATATAAAAGTTTTGCTGCATTACAATGAGGCTTGGCTAAGATGCCATTAAAAACTTCTACATCCATTGCAGACAACTTTAACGATTTTATCAAAACCTAATAAGTTAAGACTTTTCTAAAACGACATGCGTCACATATACACACAGTATATTGTGTTTTGTGCAATAAATAAATATTGTAATCGATTAAAAAGTACATATTCTGTTATTTTAATCCCGCAATTTATTTTAAACAGGCAACACCGCGCCTTTGGGCCGTCTGATGAGAATGTCGGCGTGTCTAGTAACTAAATTACTTTCTTTCAAGCTGGCAACGCTACAACAGGACTTTTTAATGGTAATTTATTACAGGCAAAGTTAACCTTTAAGATTAAGATGCTGATAACATGTTTCCTCTTGTTTTTTTTTTTAAATTTATTCCACGCTTGTGTCTATGAACATCTTCGTTTTTTTTTTGCGTAATTTGAAAAGAGATTATCGAAGGAGTTCCTTTATTTAGGTTTGTCTGTGTTACGGTATAATGTTTTCTTTTTTTTTGTAATGGTTATAAAGTTAAGCTTGTGCAATTTCGCTAAAGGTTAGTGGTAGATACGTCTAGACTATCAATAGCCTAACTTATTAGTTTGTTCAGGCCCGGATCAGGCGACTTTGGGGCCTGTAAATAATTCTACCAACAATGGGGCCAAATGATTTTTTCAAGAGATAACAAATCAAAACTTTACGCAAGAATTGCATGACTTCATTACACCATCTTTCTCAACCCGACCTGTGGCGAGTGCTCACCCTTGCATTGTTAACACTTAACACGTTCACGGTCCGAACCAAGCGTTTCGCTTCGTAGTTTATACGTTGATTGGAACAATTTGACTGCTGCGGTCTTCTCGCTCGATTATATTCAATATACCTTCAAGCCTAAGGGTCTTAATAAATCATTAAGTAAAAAGTAAGATCTCAATCAAGCACTAGTTTAATACTTAAAAAAAAATTAAAACTGATCACAGGGTTTAGGTCTCTACCTAAACCCTGTGTGAATGCCTCCCTACTCACCTCTGTGAGTAGGGAGGCATTCGCCTAGGTATAGGTATTGTCTTTATAGAATACTAGCTGTGCCCGCGACTTCGTCCGCGTGGAATAGTTATTTTGGGCATCATATTTATTTTTGAAAACAACCTCAGCTTTATAAATTATAGCTGTTACCCACGACTTTGCCCGTATCAATTTCTTATTAGTAATTAAGTAATAAGTTATTAATTTAGACAATTTAGTTTTTAAAAGAACATAATTTTTAAAAGAACATAATTATCTAAAAGTACTTCATAGAGTTACACCACCCACTTGGGCACGCCATAATCTCGGTGGTAAGTGCCCTCTTTGAGGCGTGGTTGGATAGACATTACGCAGGACATGACGCAGGTTCTCATTGGACATGGGAAGTTCAGGAGATTCCTGCATCGGGTTCGTGCGGAAGAGACGCCCGGGTGTCGCCACTGTGTGGCCAGCATGGAGGACACGGTGGAGCACACGGTGGAGGTGTGCCCCGCTTGAGAAGAGCATCGCCGTGGCCTCGTGGGGGTGATCGGCGGCGGCGACCTCTCGCGCCGGGCCTTGGTTCAGACCATGATCCGCAGCGAAGAAGAACGGCAAGCGGTCGCCTCCTTCTGCGAAGCAGTAATGCTCGTAAAGGAGGAGGCCGACCGCATAAGGCAAGGGCAAAAGCGCCCTCGCCGTAGCCGTCGTCGCCGCGATCCCGCCGATATCCGGCCACCGTAGACGCTGACTTGCAGACGGTGAGCAATGGGTAGCTCGCCGTCCGGTTGTCTGGTAACAGTCCAGATCAAGACCAAGTCGTCGACGGCGTGCACTGCTCTCGCACGCCTCAAGGTGTTGTCAGCAAACTGTGGGGCTCTTCAGGGTCGAAGCCTCCTGCAGCCGAGGGTTGGTGCGAAAGCGTTATACCGGGGCTCTAGGAATAAGGCAAAGGAGGAACGGGGTAGGTTGTTTAGTCAGTAAGAGTCTGACACTGTGTCCCGCTCCACCCAAGAGCGGGAATCGTCATTGGATGATTTTTACCTACCATAAAAAAACCCCTCCGCGCCGCCCGCAAGCAACCCCTCTCCTCGCCCGCCGGCCAGGCGCAGCGTCGTATTTTGCTCATTATGCGGCGCGTGTGAATCTTATATCGGAGTTATTTTAAAATCGTAGTATCTTCTAAGATGTTCATTGAAAATGAGTGATGTCAAAGACAATTTTGTTCACAATTACATACTCTTAATCAACAACACATTTATTTGGATAAAGATTAATATTATTATGTTGATACAACTCATTGGTTGCATGCATTAATTTCGGCCAAATTTGATTCCCATAAAAACGGTTCTAGTGAGTTAATCTTAAAAGATAGACATATACTGTTGCGAACATTTTTTTAGATCATTTTAAGAGGAATAATTCTTTGGTACATATTTTTTTGGTATCTTCTACCGTTTTCACAGCGCACGCAACGGAAGCCCTCAAAAATGAATATTTTCTCCCGTTTTTTCCACATTTTCCATTTTTTCTTCGCTCCTATAAGTCACAGTGTGATGTTATATAGCCTAAAGCCTTCCTCGATAAATGATCTATTCAACACAAAAAGAATTTTTCAATTCGAACCAGTAGTTCCTGAGATTAGCGCGTTCAAACAAACAAACAAACAAACAAACAAACAAACAAACAAACTCTTCAGCTTTATAATATTAGTATAGATTTGAAAATCGTTAGAGTGCCTGTAGAGGTAATTTGACGGTTGACTTGTCTTTGAAAGTCTTAGCAGGGCCATCTTCAACGCGCGGGGCCCATATCATAGCCCGATCGTGGCAGATCCGGCCCTGGTTAAGTGGGTATGCTTTCTTTAACATAAAAGGGCTTATAAGGGTTATGATGTCAAAATAACCATTTTTAAGGTCATCTTGAGCCTTTAATCTATTAGATGCTGCTTTTAATTTCCTTATTAAAACATTTTTTACGTTGTCAACACGAATAATCATCTTATACCTGTTAATAGATTTGTCATCATTAGAAATGGGTACGTTTTAGGTTGTATTTGCTTTCCTTCATATTTTTTGGCGGTCATACAAGCCTTGGTCACTGGTCTGGGTAACTGGCAGCCTCTTTGCCCACATCTGTTTTGCCTTTTATGGAGCGCGGTCAGTTATTTTGACATTTGGTATGTTCTACTGGGGACCAGGGTTTCTTTCTGAAACTACTGAGGCCTAGGGTCTCTTTCTGAAAGGAAGGCTTGGCCCCAGTGCGAAAGGCAAAGAGGTGGAGTGTTTAGTCAGTAAGAGTTTGACACAGTTTCTCGCTTCACCCAAGAGCGGGATTCGTCATTGGATGATTTTTGTCCACTATAAAAAAAAAAACAATTTAGTATGCTGCACTCTATAGCTCTCTGGCAAACCACCAAGGCAAAACTTTTGTTGTTCGGTGAGTGACCAGATCTAAGTACCACAGGTTAGGAAGGAGGACAAGGTATATACAATGTGTCCGGGTAAGGACTGTACAAACTTTAGGGGGTGATAATTTGCTCTATTTTATCACTAAAACTATTCTACATGTGAGGTCTAAACCCAACCCCCACTGAATGGCAGCCGTTTTTGTATTTTGGTTCAGTTTTGGGTAACGTCCATACTAAAACTTATGTAAAATTGGAATTTAATGCCCGATTATCGTAAAAAAAAACTTCCCGTAAATACAAAAATGGCTGCCGTTCAGAGGGGGTTGGGTTTAGACCTCGCATATAGAATAGTTTTAGTGATACAATAGAGCAAAGTATCACCCCCTAAAGTTTGTACAGTCCGAAACCGGACACATTGTATGTCGATGAATTTACGTTTCAGGGAGATCGGCAGATCACCTTTCATTAGCGTCATCCTGGACCAGTAGTTTTTCTGGCGTTCAGTATAAGCCTGGGACACTTTTTCCTGCTTATTCTTGAAAGGGACTAATTGGGCCGAGTAGACATTATACTCATCAACATAATGTATTTATATGCCAGACTATAAGGGCGCCTTCAAATCAGTCGCGCTGCTTTGTTATTCCATAATACTCGTATAGGTACAGTACGGCCGTGGATCTTGGCGAGTCTGAAGTTAGGTTCTGCTAATTTTAGCGCCTCAAAACTCAAACTCAACCTCAACTCTAGAGTAGGGTAGAGTAGGGTAGAGTAGGGTAGAGTAGGGTAGAGTAGGGTAGAGTAGGGTAGAGTAGGGTAGAGTAGGGTAGAGTAGGGTAGAGTAGGGTAGAGTAGGGTAGAGTAGGGTAGAGTAGGGTAGAGTAGGGTAGAGTAGGGTAGAGTAGGGTAGAGTAGGGTAGAGTAGGGTAGAGTAGGGTAGAGTATGGTAGAGTAGGGTAGAGTAGGGTAGAGTAGGGTAGAGTAGGGTAGAGTAGGGTAGAGTAGGGTAGAGTAGGGTAGAGTAGGGTAGAGTAGGGTATAGTAGGGTAGAGTAGGGTAGAGTAGGGTAGAGTAGGGTAGAGTAGGGTAGAGTAGGGTAGAGTAGGGTAGAGTAGGGTAGAGTAGGGTAGAGTAGGGTTTTTTTTTTTTTTTTTTTTTTTTTTTTTTTTTTGTGGTGGCGGGAATGGAAAATCCATCATGGACACCCAGACCACCCCATATAGGAGCAGTCTGGGTAGTGCCGGACTCCTACCGGCTAAAAACCACTCCCGCCATGCGAAAGGCCCCCTGCCATCAGGTTGCGCAGGGACATTTGTAATAGCTGCAGGTATTTGTAACTCGCGTTTAAATTGTTGATAAAAATTTTAAATAAATATTTTAACTTCAATGTTTTAAGTTTTAAAACTGTATATTTGTTAAACATTTCAATTCATTAACGATAAAATAAAGATAAATAAAATGAATAATATTTTGCTTAAATTGTTATTTTTATATAAATTCTAATTAAATATTTTTTTTTTAAAAACGGTAATAGCATTAGTGAGCATCATTATAATATATATATAGACTATTAAACTTTATACGATTTAACTCATTCTTTCATCAATTGATTTATTTATTTCGTTTATTTACGCTTTGTACTATTTTTGTAACGAATTCTACGAATTTCGTACGTATTTTTCGGTCGTTTATGAGAAGACTTAGATTTTTCTTATTTACTGGCATGTCGATTCTCATTTCAAAATCATGCCTGTGGGAGGCATACACCGGGCAGTCAGTCAGGAGGTGGAGGACTGTCTCTTGCGTGTCGGGGTCGCAGGCACACGCCGGGCTATCCTTGCACTTGAAACGGTGCAGGTACTCGGAGAACCCGCCGTGTCCTGTTAGAGCTTGGGTCAGTTCCTTGGTTATCTCCATCCCACGCACCGTCCTGTACGTCGATTCTGTAAAATTCGAACAACAACTCGCATTTCACTTCGATACTCACTCTCACTTCGGTTAAGGTTCAAAATGACCTTGATTTTGCATTCTGTAAGCATCACCTAGGCGCTTGCGAAGTGAAGTGAGTTTCGAGGCAGCCATTACTGTGCTAGTGATTGCCACACTCAACAAAATGTAAGTTGAGATTTATCGGTTTTTTATTTTACTAGTTTTTGACACAGAATTTTAGCTATTATGATGTTTAAATTAAAGTATCTTATTTTATGGAATTTGGGGCAGCTAATTAGTAAAATAAAAAAATAGAAAACTCTAAATTCGTGTCGTGAATCGTCATTAGTAATCTGTGGACCGACAATATTTTCATTGACTTGACGTTGCAGTTGAAGTTGACTTGACGTTGCATTGTTTTGTTTACGATTTGTTTGTTTTTTAATTGTTCAGTGCCGATAAAAATTTTGAAATAATCATGAAGTAAGTTTATATTTCTAGTTGCAAAGTTTTAGAATAATGTTAATTAAGGAAGTGTTTATTTAGTTTTCTAATCCAACAATAATGTTTCAGTCCAATTGAGACACGTTCCTCTCACCCATCGTCGGCTCAGGTTGAAACTCTGGTAGAGTTTATGGAAAGAAACCCTGGCATGGCGAAGGGTTTCTTGAGAACTCAAAATGCCAGAGAGCGAAGTCGGCGTCAGTGGGAGGAACTAGCCGTGCGCCTAAATAGTATAGGTGGCACCATCAAAACATATAAACAGTGGACAAAGGTTAGCAGTTCTTTTTTACATGTTGAACCACTTAACATTCCTTACCCTTAAACCCCAAGCGGACGCAGGCAAAACCACTTAAAATGTGCGACGAACCTTGGTTTGAAGTGTGTTCCTTGATTTCATAAATGTTTTTTTTTTTTATTTTGACGTTAATTTTGCTCAATTTTTAACTATTACTAATATTATACTACTAATAAGAAAATGGAGATTTTAACCTTTCGATATTGTAATTGCAGAAACAATTAAAAAACCATAGATGTGCGAATGCTAGCGTTCGCTTGGGGCTTGTATTAATTTTTTTTGTTTGTAGTTATTTAATTGTAGTTTGAATAATACTATATATAATAACAGCAATTTTTTAATAATTTCTTTAACTAAATGTCTGATTGTAGTATTGGTCTGACAAAAAAAGTGCCATTAAAAAAAAAGTAGCAGCACGCTCTGCTGCTAGGCGTAGGACTGGTGGTGGGGTGGAGGATGAAGTGGAGCTTTCAGAGCTTGAAGAGAGAGTTGTTGCTTTATGTGGTGGTGAAAGCTTTTCAACAGGAGATGCACATTTAGGCATACAGCCATTTCCGGTAAGAAATTTAGAAATGCAACAGGTAAGTCAAGCCCAGCCAGGCGCATTACTTTGTGTAATTTATTTCATTACCACTGCTCTCAAAACGGTGAAGGAAAACATCGTGAGGAAACCGACATGTCCTAGAACCAAAAATTCGAAGACATGTGACATCCACCAATCCGCACTGGGCCCGCGTGGTGGATTATGGCCCTTTCCCTCTCCTAGAGAGAGGAGGCCTATGTCCCTGCAGTGGGAACATTAAAAAAGGCTGATGATGATGGAAACACTCTGAAAGGTTTACTGTTGTTTTTATAGCGCCAATTTTTTGGTAGATTTGACCCAGCCTAATGTAAATTTGAAATTGTACCCTTTCTTATGTAAAGTTAACTTTTATTAGATTTTTTTGGTAAATTTACCTACCTGTTTCAGGAAAATAATACTCCATCTCCATCACATGAAGTGCAACAAATAGAAGGTGCTGATACTGACAATGTAAGATATTTAAATTTGGTTAATAATTGTATGGGATTAAAATTGTATACTCTTATCTAGCATTTATCTGTTTATATTTACCTATTATAGGTTCATGTACCACTACAACAACAGAGTCAGGCACCTTCAGAGGAATCATCAGCTATTGTGTTTTATGTAAGCTATACACCGTTAAATTTTGATCGTTTTAATCCCTTGGACCGGTGGTTTAACTAACAAAATACTACTCATTACAAGCTTGTACTGCGACGTAACATAAAAAATAAAGAAATTAGCAAATGATAAGATTATACTCGCAAAATGTATCAAACCAAAAGTAGCGCCACGAGATAGTTACCTACGTCGTCGTCGGTCGTTGCGTATCGGGCAGCGTAGGTACCTACACGGCCCGATCAAGCATAAGGTTATTGACTCGACAGCTGATGTTTGCGTAGGTAAACAAATAAATTGATTCCAAATTTTCCTTCATACTTTTACGGGCTTAGGACCGTCATAACTGTTTTGTGCATAAGACGTCATGCCTAATAAAATAATTATGCTAAAAGCGGTAGGTAAGTACCTACATGTACAAATAAATCTCTACAGGCCTGCTAGTTATGGTGTATTTAAAAATGTGGAATCAAATTATGTACAATGATTTAAAAATAATCAAAATTATTTACAACGATTTAGAAAGAGCTATGCTAATAACGGTTGGTAGTTAAATTTCACGATAACGTAATAATTGTTCAAAATACAAACCATTCCTTTCGATACACAGTCTTGCACTTTTAATGAGATTGTCTTTTAATTTTACTAATGTGTCCCTGTCACTTTTTATCACATCGAAGGCGTCCACTATCGCACTTTTCATTTGTTCACGAATTTGATGCTCGTTTTTGTACACCAAACGTTTTACTTCACTCCACAAATAAAAATCCAGCGGGGTAAGGTCCGGACTCCTTGCTGGCCAAGCAACTGGACAACCCCGCTCAATCCAATTATCGTCAAACACTGAATTGGCGACCGAGGCCCTGAGCGTGTGTTGGAATACTTGTAATTCCGAGACGCCATTATTCGCGAGATAACACAGTGCACTCCGATAACGTCATTAGAGAAACTGACTGACCCGGGGAAACTCCCATGACGTGTCACTATCCCTGCAGTTAGCGCGCGGGGTGCGCGGGGTGAGAGGGGCGCGCGCGCCCTGTTTGATTGGCAAGGTATACGGCGCGCGCGCCCGGGGGCGGGACTTCGTCTAAGATTGGCTATTTTTTGCGAGTCCACGTTGACCAGCGACCGCGTCAATGTTGTTACTCATAAGAATGCTGCCTACTAACGGTTCGCATTATTTATTCACTCATGCGAGAATTGATTCGAGTTATTAAAAAAAAAGTACTTTATTTTTTAATTTTATCTTTACAAATCGATAGTGTTTCATGGACCAGTTCGACCCTCCAAGGGATTAAAACGATCAAAATTTAACGGTGTATTGTACTAAACACTAGGTAGTACCTAGTCACATCAGATTTATGTAGGTACATATACCCACTATTATAAATCTGATGTGTTTAGATTCAAATTCATTACTAATATAATTCAAATAGTAATTTATCTGTAGGTTACCTATTTGCAGTAAAAATATTTTTATCTAATTTTATCCCACAAGGAAGATATGGAGTAACATCCAATTTACTTTTCAGGATTCCAACCTGATTGAGGATAATCAAGAACAAAGGCATAATTACAGACCACCAGATCGTGCAATTTTGAGGAGAAGACTGTTTGCTTCCTCATCCAGCTCAACTGTTGGAACAAGCCAAAGCATTTTACGGGTATGTACCTGAGTAGAGACAGATTTAAGTTGTCACAGCAAGTGTGACTGTGATGATTCAAATCACACCTTGAGATTAGAGCTGCTACACTAACTCAAGCCATAGATAGGGCTTTTTTTTACTTTTATTTATCTAATTAAACCCAAGGAGTATTTTTTTTTACTTTCTTTTTAAAATTTCAAGTGCTTTAATATTATTTACTTTGTCACTAAGCAACTTTTCATGGAATTTTCAATACTTAATTATAATATTAGGAAGTGGGTTTCCTTATCTTAGGATTTTTTCTGTTGTTTCAGAATAACCAGTTAGAACACACTCCTCCTCCAAATCCTCATGTATATCATCCTAGCCTGTCCCCTCCTATTGTAACACTCTCACACACACCCACACCTTCACCTTCACGCCGTGGTTCTACCCAAGTAGCCTCCCCAGTGATTCATCGAACTGCTGCTTCATCATGTAAGTAACCAATTGTCACTACTATTAGATCGAGAATTTAAAAGAAAATGGAATTTTTCATACTAAAATTTTCTTTTTTATTTGTTATTAAATTTATTAATTACGATTGTTATATAATATAGATTAAGTGAAAAAAATAAGTTTTGGACTAGGTAAAACAAATAATGGTCATTTCTGCTCACAAAAGATTTTATGTTTAGAAAACTAAGTAATAAGGTTTTTTTTTACTATTGGCAGTTGTCTTTCATTAATGGTCTTTATTCGATATAATAATTATCAAGCAAGATGAATATTTTGAATCATAGAAGTGAAGACTATTTGTGAGAAACAAAAACGCCAATTTCATAGTAAAGATAGGAACCCAATATTGTGTGGATTTGCTCATGCGCAATGATGAACTCGGTTCATAATATATTTGGGTTGATTTATCCTTTTATTTTGTACCTAAGTATTTGATTTAGGAAAAAAAACTTTAAATTAACGGTACTATTAGGAACACAGCTGCCAACTTAAATAACCATTATCCATTTATCTTTTTAGCTTCACGTAACGCAGCTTCAGTTGCTTCACGTAATGCAGCTTCAGTTGCATCACGTAACGCAGCTTCAGTTGCTTCACCTTCTCGCCGCCCTAGGACAGTTCGTGGTAGTCGAGGTGGTTCTGTGTGTAAGTATACCTAAACTAATAATGGTTTCATTTTTTAAACAAATGAGAAAAGAAAAGCTGCTATTTATTTAAGAGGTTATTATTTTAACGCATCGTAGTAATAGATGTTCTATTTTCAGCATCACGTCACACGTCTTCAGTTGCTGCTCCTCCACCATCACAACGGCGAACGGAATTCTCCACCATCACTGACAGATTCCTGAGGGTGGAAGAACAGCAGCTGGAGTTACAGAGATCAAATCAACAGATCTTGCAGTCCTTTCTGGAGAGGAGTGCTGACAATGATAAAATTTTAGCTGATGCTGTGGCTTCAGTCGGGAATGGGCTGCAAACGTTGGCACAGGCCATAAATAGAGATAGGGTGTAACTTATTTTTGAATGAAAGAAGAAAGAAAGAAATATTTTTTTGATATTTAAATTAAACACTTTTAACGAATACTAGCGCAGTTTTATTGAAAGACCCGCCTCATACACCACAGAATACATACAATAAACGACACCATCGATCAATTAATTATGACGTGAACGCCAAAGCCTATTTACAATGTTTCGCCTACGTAATTGCCCTAGAGCTAAATCGGTGTTAGATGGCAAATCCCTAGTTTGCCTCCTTTGTACTTCAGCAATTGTTTGGAGCTCTTCTAGTCGCTCGTCTTCTGAAAATGTGAATGCTGGCAATCCTGCGCGGTTGCACATGTTGTGCAAAACACAACATGCTACAACTATTTTCGCAACTACGTCTGGATGATAGTTGAGCACTCTGTGTACTAACAAGCACCTAAATCGTCCTTTTAGGAGGCCAATTGTCCTCTCAACTGAATTGCGAGCAGTTAGATGACAGTCATTGTAATAAGCTTCTGCGGAATTATCTTCAGCACCACTAATTGGTGTCATAAGGTAGGCACGCTGAGCATATCCTGAATCACCTGAAAAAAAAAAAACAACTATGTAGTTTTTATACCTAGTAATTAGATTTATTTTCTAAAATAGGGGCAGGGAGGGTTTAACTAACCAAGCAAAACAACTTCTTCACCAGCGTTTGTTAATGCTTCTAAGTGGTCTTTTATAACACCATAGTTAAAAATGAAGCTATCATGAGTAGCTCCACCGTATGTTGGATCAACATGTAAAATATTTAAATCTGCATCAGTGATCTGAAAAAAAAAAGACTAATTGAATGTTGTAATTATTATCATTAGGTATGATAATAATTACAACATTGAATTCCATTTTACCAATTGGACATTTCTTGCATGGTAGCCTTTGCGACAGTAAAAACGTTCTTCATTTTCTGCTGGTTTTTGCATTGCCACCAGAGTGCCATCAATACATCCAAGAGCTGCTGGAAAGCCAAATTTTTTGTAGAACCTGTAATTTACAGTAACCAGTAACATGATCAACTGTCATAAAAAAATGTAAAAATCAATCACTTTAATTATAATATACCTACTAACCTTTCTTTTAACATTTGTCTTTCTTGTATATTTTGAGGAAACCTAATATATTTCTTTACTATTGCCGGATTATTGAGAGCTTCCACTACTTCATTAATGCAACGAGATGCTGATGATTGTGATAAATATGTTCTTATATTTTCTTTAATAATTTTCTGATAACTGCCATTAGCCAAGAATGACAAGGTGCATAATAACTGTGAAACAATAATAAAATTAAAACCTACTTAATCTAGATCTAGTCAAAACAAAATAGGGATCAATTTGGTTATTTACTAATAGAATACCAATATTATAAGTATACAGAGTCCTTAGATTAACATAAAAACATATATATAGCTAGCGGGGAAACCATCTAGGGAACCTAGGGAATAAATACTCCTTATTAAGAAGTGTTTCTCTTATTATGGTGTGCTTGTTTACAAATCTTTCGGCTACCTTTAAACTGTGTACATACGTACAAAATTAACTTTATACCAACTTAGTAATAAAATGAAGCACTTACTTTTATGCGAGTTGAAAGTCCTTTGCCTCGACGTTTTGTGGGCTTTATCAGAGGCAGTAACTCATACTCCAGTTGGTCAATTAGCTCCTTTGACAATCTATACACGCTCACATAGTCGTCATCGCGGGTTAATAAAGATAAACTTCGAATTTTGGTGGATTGTCGACGCTTTTCTAGTTTATCCAAAGTATGAGCTTCTTCTAATAATGCTTTAAATAAAAACATTCTTGCCATCGTTATCGCTTAAGTAGGTAGGCACTTATTCACTTTAAAACTTTAAAAACTTTATCTAAACACTATTTAACTATGATTTCTTCTATTTTCACTCGTAAAATAGATGCTTATAATTTGACACTTTGAATCGGGTTCGCGTTCGAAGGGAGCGTCGAAGTGACGGGGGAATTACCTTATAGAATACCACTTAAAACGTCATCTCATACTTTATCTGTCAAAATCTCGCATTCAATTTAGTTCAACTCGCAAACACGCTCGCAAGTGTAGCGCTAGTGTAGATTCGAATTGTCAATCGAGTTTTCAGAATGCCAAACAAGAAACTCACGGCGGATTCAGATTCGAAGTTTAGAGTGAAGTCTTACAGAATCACACTGCTGTACGCAGCGATCGCAGAAGGGAAAAACATCTTCGTCGTGGCCGCCGTTTGTCCTTCGCAATATCTCCGGTTCCATTCGTCCAGCGTTTCCATACGGATCGTACGCTTGACGAATGAAACCGGGCATTTGTCGTAGTCGGGTTGCCGCTTCGACCCCAGGGCAGCCTCCTTTGCGAGCAAGTCGGCTCTCTCGTTACCCTCCAGCCCCGCGTGAGCCTTGACCCAGAACAAGGAAATGCTCTTGTCCTGGGCACAGCCGCGGCGGATGTTGGCCCTTGCTTCCACCGCAAGGGCGTGGAGGGCTTCGGGGTTCACGACTGCTTGGAGAGCTGCCATGGAGTCGCTATATATAGCGAACGCCGTCTCGGTCCTTCGGAGGACTTCCTTCGTTGCTTTGCAGAGGGCCAGAAGCTCAGCCTGGTAGACGGTACTGTAGGACGGCAAGGCAAGCTTGAGGGCCTTTGTCTCCGCGTCGCCGGTCCACACCGACAGTGCGGCGCCGACTTTGCCCTCAATCTTGCTGCCGTCCGTGAAGATACGCACCGCGTAATTGCGGTGCTCGTTGTATTGTTCCTCGTCTACCAGGCGTCGCAGTGCAATAGCCCTCTGCTCCGCCGGATGTGGCATCTGCAGTGCCGATACCACTCGCTCGATCTCCCGGCCTCTTAGCACTGGATGGGGCACCCCTCTCTTGGCCTCGTACAGCGAGGCTGCCTCCCGAATCCGGAGATCAAGAGGGAGTATCCCAGCCAGCACCAATGCTGAGTTTAGAGAGACCGTGCGATAGGCTCGGCACAGTTTCTGCGCGAAGCTCCTCTGGACGGCGTTCAGCTTCTTCTGCAACCCGACTTTGTTGGCGGCCGACGACCACGCGCTCGCCGCGTACAGGATAATAGGCTCCACTGCAGCCGTATAGATGCAGCGGATAACCTCGGGATGGAGACCCCAACTGACCCTAGCGGCCCGCGACAGCTGCTTGTAGATGCCGATGGCTCGGGAACAGACGTTTGCGACGTGAGAGTTGAATGTCAACTTGTGGTCGATGGTGAGTCCGAGCAGCTTGATCTCGTCCGACATGCCAATGTCTACCCCGCCCATCTTGAGACATGGGGTGTCATGCTTCAGTTTGCGCGTGACCAGCATTGCTTTAGTTTTGTGCGGCGCAAACCGAAGCTTATTCTTGACACCCCATGCTCGCACGTACTCGAGGGCGACATTGGCATCCCTCTGGACTTCAAGTGCGGTCTCCCCATCGAACACAAGAACAATATCGTCCGCAAACGCCTGGCAGTACACTCCCATTGACTCCAGAGCCCTCAAGAGAGGATCCAGCACAAGATTCCAAAATATGGGACCACCGATAGACCCCTGGACGCATCCCTTCTCGGTCCTGGATTCGTACTCCGCTCCCGCGTATCTGACCTTCACCACCCTCTCGGTCAAGTAGCTGTCTACCACCCGCCTCAAGTTCACTGGACACTTTTCCTCAGCCAGACGGACTCGTATGGCTGGCCACCATGCGCTATCAAAGGCTCCCTCAATATCCAGGGACACAATCGTGACGAGTCTCTTTGCATTGAGTCCGCCACGAATGCGCCCCATAAGGGTGTAGAGGGAGTCCTCGGTGCTTCGCTGGGGCATGAATCCGTACTGGCGAGTACTCATCCGTGACAACAGGTGAAACTTGAGTCGGGTGACAAGCAGCTTCTCGAATACTTTGCCGAGAACTGGCAAAAGCCCAATTGGCCTGTATGATTTTGGGGTGGTGTAGTCTTCTTTCGCGGGCTTGCGGAGCACGACGACAGTTGCCTCTTTCCAGGACCGCGGAAAGTATGCATGCGCCAGGCACTTGTTCATCAAGCGCAGAACTAAGTCTGGGTCTTGGCTGATCGTGTGGCCCCATATATCCGCTGTCAGACCGTCGGAACCGGGGGCTTTTTTGGGGTTGAACGAGGAGACTGCGCGCTCTAGCTCATCGAGTGTGAAGGGAGGATCCGAAGGTTCACTTTCGTCTCCCCCGTTCACCTCTTCGGCTCGTTGCCGCACCCGTTTGTGCTCCTCGTTATCCCCCTCCAGACGGTCTTCTGGATAGAATGTCTGTGCCAGATACCTCGCTGAGGCCTCCGGGTCCAGGGTCCTGCCGTCCCTTACCATCGGCACATCCTCCTCCCTCTTCTCCGTCCTACGGATAACCCGGCAGATGCCTTCCCACAGGCCTTCCCTATCTTGCTTCTCGCAGAACCCCTTCCAGCTCTCGATCTTTGCCTGGACTACTGCACTCTCGTACTCTTCTTTCTGTTTCAGGTACTCCTCAACAACCTTTGGTCTACGGACTGGCGCTGCACAGCGAATCCTCCGCTTCTTGGTGACCACTTGCTTCTTTAGACTGGCGAGGTCGTCAGACCACCACGGCACATTTAATTTCTCCGCGTTCTTTTTCCTGGGTATCACGGCTGCACAGGCGTCTTGCACTGCTGTTGTTAGGCCCTCGACTACCAGGTCTATCTTTTCCCTGCTGTCGATATCCTCGACCAGGCTAGGGCTGTTATTCTCTTGCATAATTTGGCGCAGCTTCTCATGAAACTGCGCCCAATTCGCTTTCTTCGTGTTGTAGATCCTGGTAGTCCGGTTAACCGTGACACCCGAAGACTTTTGTAAGAGAACGCAGAACTCTATGCCGTTGTGGTCCGAACCTGTCAAATCATCGACTACTCGCCAGCCGTTGGTCACCGTCAGCATATCCGCCGTGCAGGCTGTGACATCGACGCAGCTCGTGTAACGTCTGTTGCCACGAACTACGTCGAAGGTTGGAGTTTCCCCTCTGTTGAGTACTTGCAGTCCAAGTTGATCGAGAGCTGCCAGCATCTCGTCGCCCCTGCTGTTGGTCTCTCTACTGCCCCACCAGACACTCCAGGCGTTGGCGTCTCCTCCTATAATGAGCTTATGCGGGCCGGTCTCGCTTTCCACCTTTCTGAGGCTGTCCAGGTATGGCCCTAAAGGCTGATCAGGCTCAAAGTAGAACGAGACCAGAGTTAGTTCCCAGGCACCAGCCTGGATCCCCACCACGACGATGTTGTTCGTGGTGAGTTCCGGGTACTGTCTAACGGCAATGCGTGGATCAAAAACAGCTATTGCCGCTTTGACAGTCCCGGGTAGAGTAGGGTAGAGTAGGGTAGAGTAGGGTAGAGTAGGGTAGAGTAGGGTAGAGTAGGGTAGAGTAGGGTAGAGTAGGGTAGAGTAGGGTAGAGTAGGGTAGAGTAGGGTAGAGTAGGGTAGAGTAGGGTAGAGTAGGGTAGAGTAGGGTAGAGTAGGGTAGAGTAGGGTAGAGTAGGGTAGAGTAGGGTAGAGTAGGGTAGAGTAGGGTAGAGTAGGGTAGAGTAGGGTAGAGTAGGGTAGAGTAGGGTAGAGTAGGGTAGAGTAGGGTAGAGTAGGGTAGAGTAGGGTAGAGTAGGGTAGAGTAGGGTAGAGTAGGGTAGAGTAGGGTAGAGTAGGGTAGAGTAGGGTAGAGTAGGGTAGAGTAGGGTAGAGTAGGGTAGAGTAGGGTAGAGTAGGGTAGAGTAGGGTAGAGTAGGGTAGAGTAGGGTAGAGTAGGGTAGAGTAGGGTAGAGTAGGGTAGAGTAGGGTAGAGTAGGGTAGAGTAGGGTAGAGTAGGGTAGAGTAGGGTAGAGTAGGGTAGAGTAGGGTAGAGTAGGGTAGAGTAGGGTAGAGTAGGGTAGAGTAGGGTAGAGTAGGGTAGAGTAGGGTAGAGTAGGGTAGAGTAGGGTAGAGTAGGGTAGAGTAGGGTAGAGTAGGGTAGAGTAGGGTAGAGTAGGGTAGAGTAGGGTAGAGTAGGGTAGAGTAGGGTAGAGTAGGGTAGAGTAGGGTAGAGTAGGGTAGAGTAGAGTAGAGTAGGGTAGAGTAGGGTAGAATAGGGTAGAGTAGGATAGAGTAGGGTAGAGTAGCTAGTACTGTAATAAATTAATGAAATGTCAATAAAAATGTGCGATTGTCGCACCACAGTCGCACTGCGGCCGCGCGTCATTTATTTGTACAAAACTAGTGACCCAATATTAACCCAATATTTCTACTGCAATATTGTAACATGTTTTTCCTATCACACAAGTCATGCTAACTACACAATGATATGGAACACGACATTATCTCTGGTAATGCCGACGTTACACGATATTAATTCTAGTGTTGGAAAAATATGACATTCTCTTTACAAATTAAATAATAAAATTGTTAAAAAAAAAAAATATTAATCCTCCTCCTCCTCCTCCTAAGCTCCTTACAGTCGGACAGTATTTTTTGACGTGACAACTTCTTAAATTAGGTTGCGGCTGGGAGTCACTTATGAAAAAGTGTAACGCTCGGTAACGTTACGATGAGTCACCGAACGAGAGAGAGGCCCGACTGCATGCAATGTTTTAGTAAACAAAATATATTTCTATAGTTAAAATTTGTGCAATTCTTATTTTCATTCAATTCCTTGTTCCTATTGTGCAATTTAATTATATTCATATCAATAAATATTCTACCGAGAAAAAGACGTTGTCACGTAAAATCTTCGACCGTAAAACCGACTTTACAGGCAACCATTTTTTTTAATTAATAAAATTATTTGAAAATGAAAAAAAAATATATAAAATAAAAATAAAATTGTTGAAAATGGAATTGGCTTCACAAGTGAAGCCAATTCCAATTCAATTCAATGTAATCATTAAAAAAATTACAGTCAGACAGTAAATTTTAAATATTGATATTATTTGAAAATTGAATTGACTTTATTTGGAAATGTGTAATCTATATTTATTTTTTAGTAACTTAAATTAAGTACTCTTAAGGTATTTACACATAAATATAAAAAGGCTATTGTTAAATAAAACTAAACTATAGTTCAATACGCAATGATTTAATTTAGTGGTGGAACTGTACAATGTATCTGGAAATAAAAATATTTTAATTTATTTTTGAGGAATTCACTTAGATAATAAGATAAGTATAAAATATCGTTTTGAAATATCTACTTACAATATTTATTTTTAGTTTTATCTTTTTATGGTAGGTAAAAAAATTAAAAATCATCCAATGAAAAATGCCGCCCTTGGGAAACAGTGTCAGACTCTTACTGACTAAACAACCTACCCCATTTCTTCTTTGCCGTGATCCGACTAACCCGGTAATGAATAGGTCATAAGCTATATTTTTTACCATCTTAGTGATACTCATGTGATCTTACCCTCATCTAGATTTTTCTTACTAATATTATAAATGTCAAAGTTACGATGTTTGGATGCTTGTTACTCAATCACGCCAAAACGGCTGGACGGATCTGGATAAAATTTTGCACAGGCATAGGATACACTCCGGAATAGGACATAGGCTACTTCTTATCCCGGAAACCCCAACCCCAACCCCAATACCACGCGGGCGAAGCCGCGGGCAAAAGCTATTTTTTTTTATAATTAGGTTCATCGTTTACGGGGTCAACAAGTTAAAAACTAAAAACAACTTAAAAAGACATTACAGTTGTTTTAAATTTAATAACCCCCACATTTCACGTTTGTTATTAATTTATCATACAAGAAATAATTACGGAGCTACGTTGTCTTCCAATAAGACCATCGAATTACCGAAAAACAAGGTGTGTAACCCGCAATGTCGGTTACATGCGGTACCTCGGGGTTACAGGCGGCTAGGGCCCGCGCACACCGCGGGAGGCGCGGCGGAGCGCTATTGAAGATAACAATTTAATATTAAACCTTTTTTTATGGTGGGCAAAAATCATTCAATAACGAATCCCGTTCTTGGGCGGAGCGGGAAATAAACACCCCACCCCGTTCCTTCTTTGCCCTTCGCACTGAGGCCAAGCCTTCCTTTCAGAAAGAGACCCTGGGCCCCAGTAGGCTTCAACCCTTTTGCAGTGTCCCTACGGTTTTGCTGACAACTCCTTGTGGCGCGCGGGAGCAGAGCGCGCCGTTGACGACTTGGCTTGTTTCGAACTGTGACAAGACGACCGGACGGCGAGTTACCTATTGCTCGCTGTCCGCAAGCCCGCGCCTACGTTGACCGGAAATCGGGATCGGCTTCTCGGCGACGCCTAGGGCTTATGCGGTCGACCTCCTCCTTAGAACCTTAAATACCTTGACAAACGGTCTACAGATACTCGCACGCGTGCTCTTGTAGTAGCTTGAAGGCGTTCCGCATGAGAATTTATTCTTTTGTAGCATCCGTATGTTAAGATAGTTAGAAAAAACCTTCAGGTTTATATTAAATTGTTGTCTTCGATTGCGCTCCGCCGCGCCTCTAGCGGTGTGCGCTGGGCCTAGCGTTACGTAAGTTGGGATCGATCGCACCTGGGCGCGCACCTGCCGGCGACACGTGCTCTCACCCTGCCCAATATCTGTGACGAACTCGAGATCTGTTTTATTGCTCATCTAAGAAGTGAACTTAAGTTACGTACGTGGTAGGTATGTTGAACTTAAATGGTAGTCGTTGTTATGGTTACGCGTAAACATCCCGCTTGTGTGTCATTTCGAGGGAGACCCGAAAATTTGTTACAACGCATTGAAAATCAATCGCCGCTAAGGTCATTTTATATACCGCGCGGATGAATACAAGACGCACAGGACCGGTCTTTGTGGCGGCGCTTGGGGGAGGCTTATGTCCAGCAGTGGATGTTTTTCGGCTGATAATTATGATGACCACGAAAGCACTATAAAACAAAAGTTATTTATGAGACAAACTTGAAGTATCTTAAAAATATTTATTTCGTTCCCAACTTGACTACTATTTCGTGTGATGGAGCACGCTGGCCTAGAATCTATTCACTTTTGACGTAAAGATCCCCAGGTATTTTTTTCATGGAGGGAGAAAATCATTCAATGACGAATCCCGCTCATGAAAGATCTCCCAGGTTGTAAGTTCTCAGAAAACAAGCTCTGGATATACAAACTCAATCACTGTTCCTTAGTTGTACGTACGATGGATTGTGTTCCTTAAATGTTTTGTCTTTATGCGTATAGGTGGGATGTCTAGCTTACACCAGCCCTCCTAGTCAAGTCAAAATCGTATCGTTTAGAGTTAGCGCTTTAAGTTTGCTACGCCCCCAATTCGCTGCTTCGGACGTCATCTCAACAAAGGATTTGGGGGCGTGGCTATCTAAGAGCTAAGTCCAAACAAAACGATTGTAACTTGGCTAGGGGAGCAGTTGAGCATCGTCGCCGTACGTGTTATGGCCTGATAATAAATCGGGCTTGGCAGAATTAGATCATGCAATAAAACCGATAAGTTAGCAAGCGATTCGGTGTCGATGCTCTATCTATATTTATTGTGCTCGTACGTAAAACGGCTGAACAGATTTAGATGAAATCTGACACATTGGTAGACCACTATGTCTTGCACACAGGATACTTTTTGTCCCGGGAATAAGTTCCCATAAGACAATTTTGATCAAACAATGTTTATTATTATGTATTTGCTTATTTTCATTTATGCTTCACTAAAACACTTTTTAATTTTTTATTTCGCATTATAAGATACTAGCTAGCATACATAAAATATAGCCTATGTCACTCAGGAGTAAAGCCGCTTTCTATTGTTGCTAATTTTTTTCCAATCGGACCAGTAGTTCCAGAGATTACCTCCTACAAACAAAATAAAACAAAGAAACATACTTTACCTCTTTATTATATTAGTGTAGATTGGAAGGCTTATATGTCACTAATAATCTTATAAAATAATAAATGGTATTCTAAACATAAAACTTAATTCACCATAAATTGCAAAAAGCGATTGCAATTGCGAATGAATTATAACATCAGAACGTCTTCAAAAACCTAATAAAAAAACTTCAATGACACTTAAAAAATACACCCTTCAATTAATTATACATAAAGATGAAGACATAATTATAACCATTTAATAAAAAGACGTATTATTATCTAAAATCGACTTCAAAACGATCTCGTTAAATGTCCCGTAATTGAAGTCGTTCGTTTTAAAAAGACTTCAAAAACTTCGGGGTATTAATCAGACAAGCTATAACAATAAACGATGTTTTTATTATTTTAATAGGAATTAGGTGGAAATTCATTCAATAACTTCTATCTTTATCGGTGGAGCAAAATTTTAAAAAAAATTTGCTCTACCGAGAAAGTAGTTTAATATAACAAAAAAATATTCCTATCAGTATAACTTTTTTTATTAATTATAGTTTCGCGCTTGACCGTTATCTCACCTGATGGAAAGCGACGATGCGGTCGACGATGGAGCGCGCTTAACTAGAAGTAACCTATTCACTCTTGATTTAAAGATTCCCGGATTTTAGCCATCAGGAAACACAAATTCCAACAAGGAACTGTTTTTGTCCCAAATAATAACAAAATCCATTATAATTTAGGTGTCTTCAAGGCTAGAGTGAATAGGCTCTTAATAAACTAGTGCTCCTTACCATCAACGATTGCATCACTGCTTACCGTCAGATGGGATCGCAGTCAAGCACTAGTTTATTGCAATTAAAAAAAAGACAATAATCCCTTTTCCTTTTACACACAGGACATGTGAAGATTTCAAGACGACTTAGCAGGAGGGCAGATGCGCGTAGTCGGTGCCATATTTGGCAGCCTCTACTGTTTTTGATGTCATTACGACAGCGGTATAATGAAAGAAGTGGTTAAAAATGTAATATTTTACTTACTTAATAGTCTATAGTGAATTTATGTGTCCATTATCTATATAGATTATCTACATCATAATTAAATTATAAAAGGGGAAACTGACATATCAACGCACAGCCAAAAGTACTGGGTCTAGGAGCGTGAAATTTTGCACAAGCATTCCTTTTATTGTGTCAGTGAGCACTAAGAAAGGATTTCCCAAAATTCATCCCCTGAGGATGAAACAGGGGTCAAAAGTTTGTGTGGAGAAGCCTACTTCCACGCGGCTGAAACAGCTGGCAGAAAGCTAGTGTGTCCATAAAGTATAGAGAACAAAAGAAAAAATCAAAACAACTTTTAACAAGTTTAGCATCTTATTGGAATGATTGTGACGTATTTTTTGTGTTTTCATCAAATCCTTTTTTTTTAAATTATATTGTTTTAAAATTGATTTGCAAGATTTGACATACACAGACATACATACAAATATAGCAAAGTTAAATAAAAGCTTATAAAAAGAAAGATTTTTGTGAAGAAATATACAGTGAGTCAATTTTTAAAACAATATTGAGTTTCGAAAAATTTCTTCTACAAAAAAAAATATTTTCCTTTCTAAATATGTTTCTTTCTAATAAAAAAACACTTCAAATGACACAATAACGCAACTCATCACCACAAATTGACAAGCCACCCACACCTTGTCTTTTCCATACCCCAAGTTCAAAGTACTCCATAAACGAGGACCTCAACCGCCTTAACGTACTTAAGGTATGTCGTACTCTTTACCAGTGACGTAACGACATTCGCGTCTTACAAATGACGCTGTGACGCGTAAATTGACGGCGTTTCGAAGGAACGCGTCAGGCAAGCGTCATTGTAAGGAACTCTGTTACTGTTTTAATTTCTTTATATGCTTCTTTCTTAAAATAAAATAATAATAGAATACTAAAAATGACCCAATAACGTCAACTCATTACTACAAATTGACAAATCATCCACACCTTGTCTTTTCCATACTCCAAAGTACTCCTTAAGCGAGGACCTCAACCGCCTTAACGTACTTAAGGCATGTCGTACTCCTTACCAGTGACGTAACGACATAGCGTCTTACATATGACGCGCAAATTGACGCCGTTTCGACGGAACGCGTCAGGCAAGCGTCATTGTAAGGAACCCTGTTACAGTTTTAATTTCTTTATATTCTTCTTTCTAATTAAATAATAATAGAATACTAAAAATGACACAATAACATCGTGACAGCTGTGCCGAAAACATCAAAGGCCTACGCAAACAGCCTAAGTCTAGGCTGTGCCGATCTTAACGCCCTAAAAAACATTTCAGATACAATTTTCCACCCCATTATTAATTGGCGTAGTTAGGCGTGGGTGAAGGGGCCCACGGCCTCTTACTCAAAAGGGCCTCGCCACGTCTAAATTAGTGCAACTAGGTCCTGACTGCGATCCAACCTGATAGTAAGCAGTGAAGCAATCGTTGATGGTAAGGCGCACTAGTTTATTAAGAGCCTATTCACTCTAGCCTTGAAGACACCTAAATTACAATCGGACGGAAAGACTGCAGCCGGAAAACTGTTCCAGACACATAATGACGCTATGACGAGCAAATTGACGCCGTTTCGAAGGAACGCGTCAGGCAAGCGTCATTGTAAGGAAAGGAAACGTGGTACAGTTTTAATTTCTAACGGTAAAGTTGCAACGTGTGTGTTGTAATCGGGAATACCGCGGTGGTAAATGAATTTGGTGGTTTAGCGGTTTTTTTTGGGTTTGAATTAGGTCATTTCAGTGGATGATATGTATGTTTACAACATAGTAATTATGCTTTTAAAGACATGAGTTTTCATTTATCTTTTACTAACGACCCGCCCCAGCTTCGCACGGGTGCAATGTTGATATTATGCATCTTACTAATATTATACATGCGAAAGTTACGATGTTTGGATGTTTGTTACTGAATCACGCCAAAACGGCTGGACGGATCTGGATGAAATTTGGCTAGAGGATAAGTCTAGGCAAATGATGAAAAATAAAACAATTAATAAAAATAGTACGGGCTCGGTTGGCGCAGTGGTTGAGCGATTGACTGCTGCGCTATGGGTCGTGGGTTCGATTCCCGCACGGAATAAATCGCGCAAAAGAGGATTTGATAATATAATGAATTTTCTCCGTGTCCTTTTGTTTAACGCAAGAGTAGAATAAAACGTAGTACAATGTACTTACCTTTATAAAGGACAACATTATCTTTGAACATTGTAGCTTTGAAAGTTGGCTGTATGGCTAATAATAATAAATTGTATCTTTGAACATACATATGTATGTAACTTATATATGTATGAGCCGTATATGTATGAACGTTCAAAGCTTTGAAAGTTCGCTAATTAAATTATAATAAATTGTTGCAAATAGCAGTTAGGGTCACTACTTAACTGTACTTGAGGGCCAATATCTACACTAATATAATAAAGAGGGAAAGTTTGTTTCTTTGTTTTTTTGTTTGTAGGAGGTAATCTCTGGAACTACTGGTCCGATTGGAGAAATTTTAGCAATAATAGAAAGCTGCTTTACTCCTGAGTGACATAGGCTATATTTTATGTACGCGGGCGAAGTCGCTGACAAAAGCTAGTAATATAGCTATATATAATAATGTATTTATAAAGGACGACATTATCATTGAACATTGTAGCTTTGAAAGTTGGCTGTATGGCTAATTGTAATAAATTGTTGCAAATAACAACTAGGGTCACTGTTTAGCTGTACTTAATTGAGTTTAATTTAATAACATTGTATAAAGTTTCCATGTTAAAAAACTAATAGGTAATAGTAAATAATTGGAACTCTAACCCCCGGTAGCATAGTATAAAGAGGAAGGAAGTAGGCTATCTCCGGCCCAATCCGCGATATAATTGCCTACTGTCTTAGGGTTGTCACTTTTAGCAAAATTTTAATTCAGTGCCTATAAATTGGCAAGGGTCGGGAAGTTGTATTTTTTACTTATATAATAAAAATAAAAAACTGGTATAAAAAAAAAGGTTTTTTTTTGCGATATAAACGGCCGTATCTATTTTATTCGTTAACTTAAAAGTTTCGTTTTTTCACAGCTATGGGAGCATGGGGAGCATATAGGGACTATGGTTTTATCTATCTGAATAAATAAATAAATAAGGGTACCGTTTTTTCCTTTTGAGGTACGGAACCCTAAAAATGAATAAAGTGACTAAAATATTATAATTAAAAGAATCACAACATTAAAAACGCCTATCTCTTAGACTATAATAGAATTTGTTGTTATGATTCGAACTTTGCTTTATATGTAGGTATATCTGATTTACAATTAGTCAATTATTTATTTTGAGTTACGATTTTCTAACTGTAAGTTGGTCAGAAACTAAAGTACCTAACTGAGAAATCGGCATAACCAAACGTAAACAAAGCAATAGCAGCAAATCAATTGACAGATCAAAAGTAGAAATTAAGCCTACCTACCTACTTCCTCTGTGTGATAGAAAACTAATACAAAAAAAAAGTAAGTAGGTATCTCAAAATCAAGTAAAAATAATATGCTAGAATGAGTGACTAGCTTAGGTACCTTTTTTGTTCAATAGGTAATCTGAACAGAGACAATTCTAGAATCGATGAATTGTTAAGACACCCAAACACACAGCAATACGTTCTCCTGCGACTATCAGACATTTTGTTTTGATTTAGCGGTGCCGAAAAGCAGTGACGCGCGAAACTCGTATAGTGTTAGCCCCGACTGGCGCACTGAGAAATGAGTCGAGATTTTGTTACAGTGTGCGTGCGTCGACGCGTAGATACTATGGCGCACACATACAAGCCGCGCGCGGTGCGTTTGTATGAAGATAACCTACTTCCCTTCTCTTTATACTATGCCGGTAGCTTGGACCCTGCATCGGGGGCAGGGTCCACCGGTGCACTACAATTTTTTTTAAATGTTTTTTTTTAATATTTTAACAAATACACATCACTACCGCCATTGCTGAGGCCCGACGGTTCGCTGGCCCACACCGCTGAGGAGAAAGCAAATCTGTTTGCCTCCCTCTTCGCGGAATCTTCGCGTCTAGATCCCGGTGACGCGCGGCCCCCTGCATATCCTGATGGATGTGTTACGAGTATGTCAGATATTCGCATCCATCAGAAGGACGTCCGTAGGGTGCTACGTAACCTAGACGTGAACAAGGCTAGCGGTCCTGACGGGATACCGGCAATCGTGCTGAAAACGTGTGCGCCAGAATTGACTCCAATCCTGACACGCCTGTTTAGGCTTTCTTTTGAGGCTGGAAAAGTGCCGAATGCATGGAAGCAAGCTAACGTACAGCCCGTGCCCAAAAAGGGTAGTCGGGCTGACCCAGCTAACTACAGGCCCATTTCGGTAACGTCCATTCTCTGTAAGACAATGGAACGTGTACTGAATACTAAACTCCTGGCATACCTAGAAGCTAATGACATCTTGAGTGACCGACAATACGGGTTTCGCCGAAATCGGTCAACAGGTGATCTTCTAGCGTATGCCATCCACATCTGGAGCGAGGCCATCGAGAAACACGGGGAAGCGCTTGCCGTCTCCCTTGAAATCTCGAAGGCTTTCGATAGGGTCTGGCACGAAAGCCTTATTAGTAAGCTTCCTTCATTCGGTTTGCCTACTGGATTGTGTGTTTGGATTGCAGACTTTCTGAGGGACCGGTCCATCCGTGTGGTCATCGATGGTTGCTCGTCGAGCCAAATGACCATCAATGCCGGGGTCCCTCAGGGGTCAGTGCTCTCGGCAACATTGTTCTTGTTGCACATAAACGACCTGCTTAAGCCCGGTACCTTTGGGTATGCAGACGACAGCACTGTTGCTGAGAGTTACACATCCAGCGCACGAGCTAGTGGGTCACAGGTCCAGTCTCTTCGTGAGGCTATGGTTGGGCGCTTGAACTTGTCCTTGGAGGCTGTCTCTGAATGGGGCGATGCCAACATGGTCAGGTTCAATGCTGCTAAAACTCAGGCGTGTCTATTTTCCGCTAAAAGGAGTCAATTTAGCCCTGCTCCAACTTTCCGGGGTGTATCCGTGCCGATAACTGACCATCTTGATCTTCTTGGTATAAGGCTGACATCTACTCTCAATTTTGGGCCATACATCGAAGCAAAGGCTCAACTGGCTGCAAAAAAGTTGGGAATCCTCGCAAAGGTTAGACAGTACTTCACGCCGGAACAGCTGCTTAAACTTTATCAGGCGCAAGTTCGATCGGTTATGGAGTACTGCTCTCATCTTTGGGACGGATCTGCCCGATACCAACTTGATGCGCTTGAGTCTATTGAGAGGCGAGCCAAGAGGATCATTGGCGATGATGCACTTGTCGAGTCGAGACTTCAAAGTCTTGAGCATCGACGCCGAGTTGCTAGCCTGTCGGTTTTCTACCGGTTGCATTTCGGGGAGTGTGCGTCGGAATTACATAATTTAATTCCGCCTAGCCCGTTCCATCATCGGACCACCAGACGTACGGCATTGCGCCACCGGTACATGGTGGATATCCCACATATACGTACAAAACGTTTTGGGAACACATTCATTATGCGTACAGCCAAGGAGTGGAATTCCTTGCCGGAGTCGGTGTTTCCTGATAGCTACAATCCGGGTATCTTTAAGTCAAGAGTGAATAGGTTACTTCTAGGTAAGCGCGTTCCATCGTCGACCGCATCGTCGCTTTCCATCAGGTGAGATAGTGGTCAAGCGCGAACCTATAATCAATAAAAAAAAAAAAATATATATATGTGAATAGTAAAACATAAATAGATAAATAATTTTATTATAGAAATATACGGTTTTTAGATTAGGAAATATACATTAAAAATTGTAGTTTAACACAGTTTGACGGCCTCTGGCAACCAAGATAAGGTTTTTGTTTAATTATTTTTCTAGGCGAGAAATCATGCAATAACTTCTCCCGCTCTGGGCGAAGTGAGAACGCATGTAAAACTTTTACTGACTGAAACAAGGCAAGGCAGGCAAACAAGGAACGGGAATAACCTGTTCCTTGTTTGCCTTCGTTCCAGGGCCCCAGGGTTTACTCACATATAGGTTATGTGAACCCCAGTAGGCCATGGGTTACGGCTGGCAGGACTGACTCCAGTAATGTTGCAATTTGTGTAATCCACCAAACAAGCCCAGTACGGGTTGGATGTCACATGTCTTCGAATTATTGGTTCCTAAAACATGCCGGTTTCCTCACGATGTTTTCCTTCACCGTTTTGAGTGCAGTGGTAATGAAAAGGTTATGAACCGTTTCGGACAACCATTTTGTAACCCTATTTGTCCCATATTTATCTCCGTAATTACTATTACCATGTCTTTTTATCAACTTTTAGGCATGAGTTTGTATCCATAGTATTTTCTTATCAGTATACGTGACCTACGCTTTAGCAGATTAATTTAAAATCAATGTAACAGCCACTCACAGATTGATAAGGAACCCTTATCAGATAACTGGTTGGTCATCACCGGTGTAGGTACGTAGGTAGAGTCTGGCTAAAAAGTCAACCGCCTTGGGTAAATTGCTAAAGTTTTTTTTTATATATTGATATAAACTAGTGTTTGACTACAACCCCACCGCATAGTAAGCAGTGATGCAATCGTTGATGGAGAGGCGCAATAGTTTAGTAAAAGCCTATTTATTCTAGCCTTGAAGACAACTGAGTTATAATCAGGCAAAAAGACCGTAGCAGTCAAACTGTTGTATAAATAAAATCTAAGGTAGTCAACACTGGTTGAATAATTAATCAACGTTAATTAAAAGGTCATTGATCATTCTTTACAGACAGACAACTTAGTGAATACAAGTATTTTTTTAAATGATTAAATATTATAAGAAAACCTTTTAACAAAAAAAAAAGATACAGAAGATTTTCATTTAAGTATATAGTATAAAAATCGGTGTTTTTAATGATGAAACATACTAAATAAGAAAAATAATTAACTTAAAATCTCCCAAGTTATATAACTTTTTATACTGACTCTACGTATTATAGTCAACAAAGAAGATAAGTAACCAGGGTCGTCAGATGTAGTTGAAATAAAGAAGGAGGCCGACTGTATAAGGCAACAGCGCCCACGCCCCAGACGCCGCCGGGATTCCCAACCCGATTTCCGGCCACCATAGGCGCGGGCTTGTGGACGGCGATAATGGGTAGCTCGCGGTCCGGTCGTCTGGTCCAGGCTAAGCCAGGTCGTCGACGGCGCGCTCTATTTTCGCGCGCCTCAAGGAGTTGTCTGCAGGGCCGAAGCCTTCTGGGGCCCCGGTACGGTTTCTGAAAGGAAGGTCCGACCCCGGTATGAGGGTAAGAAGGAATGAGGTGGGTCGTTTAGTCAGTAAGAGTCTGACATATAGAGTAGTATAGTAATAGTATAGTAGGAGTATATGTATTACCCTCTCCTAGAGAGGAGGCCTGTGTCCCAGCAATGGGAACATTAAAAGAATGATGATGATATGTATGTATTTAGAAATGTATAAATAATTAAGTTTATCAGCTGTTTAGTACTCACAACACAAGCTCTGCTTAGCTTGAGACTAGATGGCGTTGTGGGGTATCTTGTCTGTTCACCAAAAATTGATTTACAAATTGATTAAGTACAGTTCGTTTTTTAATTCTAGACTACGATTTGACAACTAAGAATGTCACACTCTAGAAATATGTTCCCAATTTTCTAGAGTTTGACATTTTAAGTTGTCAAATCGTAGTCTAGGATTAAAAAAACGAACTGTACATGGGTTTGGTTTTGGAGTTCCAGTTTAAAAATACAAGACTAATTTTAAGGTATACTTGGTTTCTGTGACACAGTCTACGGAAGCGAATCCGCAAGTTACGTTACCGGTACATGGTGGACATCCCTCATATACGTACAAAACGTTTTGGGAACACTTTCATTGTGCGTACAGCCAAGGAGTGGAATTCCTTGCCGGAGTCTGTTTCCTTATGGATACAATCCGGGAATCTTTAACTCATGAGTGAACAGGTTACTTCTAGGCAAGCGTGATCCATCGTCGACCACATCATCGCTTACCATCAGGTGAGATTGTGATCAAACACAAACCTATCTAGAATAAAAAAAAACTAATAAGAAGGCTTTAATAAGAACATAATGTAATCGAGGCCGAGTCAGCAGTCTCGGATCTTGATACAAAACGAATAAAAAAGAAATAACGGATCAACACATGCGCAGGTCGGTTGAGAGGAAGCCGGTGGGGTCGCCAACATTCTACTTTTATTGATTTTTAATTAATGACAATGATAAATCTTTATTTTTCAAAAAAAAAAACACACAAATGCTACATTTTTAGGAACATGACTAAGTGGGCCAGAACAAATAGGTACACTCTTGACTTCTAAACTAGGATTAAATTGTTTCTTAAAAAAAAAACTTTTTACAAAAAAAAACCGCCTTCAAAAAAAGCCAAACGATATTAAAAGTTCCTACACTAAAAAGTTGAAAATAAAAATTTGAATTGCTGTAAAGAAACTTAATTTATAGGTAAACTTATTTGACATTAATATTTTGCAAATATTCAAAATTTATTACTTCTTTTTGGAGTCGGTGCCAAAAAAGATATCAACATGCTTAAAGATTTCTCTCAACCAAACCCGTCCTAAGGTTGCGTTCTCCTGGCGAGGCGCGAGGGTGCAGGCACCTGCGCGCGGGCACGTGCCAACTGTCCCGTGTCGCGCCCCCCTCCCGCCCCCCGCACGCCGACTCCTCGCCCCCGCGGCACCCTTCCCTGAGCTCCCTGCTTCCGCTGCATCCGGCCAAAGCCTTCGTCTTGTTGTTATTATTCTACTTTTTAATGGTATTGGTTCCTTTTTTGAATTTTATAAAAGGAATTCATGGTGCAAGTCGTTGGTTCCGGCTGTCGTTGTAGATCTCTGACAGGAGTTACGTCGGTCAGAAGTCAGAATGTAACCGCTCACTTCGAGCTTGTGATAACTTTGGATTGACACGGAATTCTAAATTTAAATTGTCTGAAAAGTTTAAGACATGCCATTCTTTTCTTGAAATTAGTAATAGTTTTTATTTTTTTAAGATTGCCGTACGGCCAAGAATCTTTTGAAACGTGGAAACAACCAGCTTATTAAAAGGCACGCAATATCAATGCCGTATGTATGCTTTTTTATTAGAAAGAAACCAGAGAGTTCCGGATTCTTACATCAGTCACCACCCTGGGGATGAACTTCGGTACTTTAAATTATCCCGTTACCTTTTGAGTGACCACCCCGGGACCCTATATCTCAGACCTGTAAGAGGTATACATACCTACTACTTAACTCTAATGAACGATAGTATGATATTAGTTTAATAGCTATTGCTTAGTTGAAGAGAAACGTTTGTCTTAGTATGATCATGTGAAGAAGAGGAATGAATAACATGTTACTAAAAGAGTTATGTGGATGGAGAGGAAGAGGGAGGCCAAATAGAAGATATGGGTTGTGTGAGAAGTGATATGAAAGAAAAGGGAGTTAGTGATGGCGCAATGTGTGACATAATGAATGAAAAAATCGTGTTGCGCCGATTCTAAATTAAACGGGACAAGGGCAAGTAGACGACGAGTTTAACAGTTATTCCTTTGAAAATATTATCCCAATTTTATTCTAATCGCTCGAAGAACAAGGGTCATTGTGTAGGTGAAATGTCGTAAATGAAAGTGATTGAAGCAAAAATCTGTAGTTTGTGTTTGAGGAGAGTCTGAGGATGGTCGATTCTATAATACTTACCGAGACAGTGTTCTGCCTCAGAATATATGTTGTCCCGCTATTTTAGAAGCTGCTGGTAACAGCTTGTCGGTCATAAGGGCGAGTTTAAGTCACCAGAAACATTCCTGTAGTTTCTAGAACCAAAACTATGCATGCCTTATCATTATTGAGCGTAACTCATACTAATATAATTCTAGAATTTTATTACATGTGGGTAACCGTTTAAAAAATAATTGCCATATTAATTTGATCATAAAATTGCATCAACCGGAGTTCTGTGTACAGCCAACCGGCGAACACCCAATGCTCTCAACCGTTACTTCGCCGCCTTAAATACTATCGGCAAATCCGTTGGCCAACGGTCAAAATGACCCGACACAAAAACTCTATCAACCACCTTGATAAGCACAAAGCGAATCATTAAAAAGAGACCACTCCATTGTCTAGCAGACAACGGACAACTTTCCCATATGCAACTTAAAAAGGACTAAGAATCCTTTGTCCCTGTTACAGTTTTGCAAAGAAACTAGAGCGTTCTCACGCAACGCAAAAATTTCGCCGATAGACAAACGTCCAAAAATAGGAACTGAATGGACGACGAACAATAAAATAGATTCGCGAAAGGGATTACAAATAATGCCTTGTAAGAAAGGGGTGGGTTTCTAAAGAAGGGTCAGTGAGGTCACTCGAGGCGTAGGGCTGACCCTATAACTCACGGTGCAGCGATTTCGGGGTGTTTAAACTGGCGTAAAGGGTTGTTGTGACCTCTGGGACCTTTTGTATTGTATTTGCGGGTCAGCACGGGTTGGCTACCTGGGCCGGCCGGACCGGGTTGACCCTGCCCAAGAATGGACGATTAAAACGAGACGGCATCAACGGTAATTTGGAAAATCGCGATAACCTTTCCCTTTTATAAAGCATTTAGTTGATAGTTTTGTGCAGCTATTTGTAGCGTTTTATGAGGAATACTCGTTCTAGTAACGACTGCAAGGTATGGCAGTTCACTATTTAATGCTACTCTTCAATTCTATGGAACTGTTTTGTCGGTTCGAACCGGATCAATGAAATTATATAGTTGATAGTCGATTGTTTTTTTTATTGCAGCCATATAATAAATTGCGACCTTATTTTTACAAACTTGGGTACTTTAAATTGAAGACCTTTTCAAGAATATTTCAAAATTGGAGTACTTTCTATAGAATATAGGCTGCAATAGTCATTCCACAAATTTCTAGAAGACCAACAGTCCAACACCCTTTAAATACAATCTTGTCTTAACGAATTTCTGCCACCGGCTACTGTTACACTTAAGGCTGACGTATAACGGTCATAACTCTACAATAATAAGCAATACCGACCATTCTATTATGTTCGCATTATATTAAAATCACATAAACATTTGCGCATAGACGATCCGTGGGGTGTTTGATGGACAATGCAAAAAATAGAGCATAGAAAACTATTTCCCATAAAAATTGTAACGCGAAAAGGGTTTGGACAGTACAGCCGTCTTTGTTATGGACAGTGAGAAATTTTGCGTATATTGAATGGGCTATAGTTAGAAATGGGTCAGTTACACCAGCAGGTAGTGTAGGATAGTGGTGTATTGTTCTCTCGCATCGCAGGGTTATGCAAATTGGTTGGTCATGAACAAAGGAGGCGTCTTTGTGAGATGGGAAGATGGACTGCGAATAACATAGAATTTTTGCGTCTTCCGTAGACGTATTGGGTGTTGCTGTGATATGTGTTGGTAAAGATTCGATGTCGTGATTGAAAGGGTGGAATTTGGTAATTCTTTTGTCTGTCTAACGGTCACTCTTGAACTTATTGTGTTCTATTTTTGTGATAGATGGCCCTTGCAATTTCAGCCCCGTCTTTGGTTACTTCTCTCCTGTGGATTTTAGCGTGATGTCATGTAGCCTATTAAAGGCTATATGGGAGATTTTCACTTAACTGTGGAGCAAAAAAAGATGAAAGCTAAAGTATTTTTCTTTTCAATTCTAAGTGCAGTGACATCAAAGGAGATAACATGATCTTACAGTACCCAGGAACATAGCTTAACTCACGTACATGATAAGCACAATACACGATCTATAGCTGCCGGTAGACTCAATGTGCCCTGAGTCACCAATTATTTTGGTGGTAGAACACTGAATAAAAGAATACCTTATTTATTGAACAGTCTGCCGGCAGACACAAGGAGTGAAACAAACAGAAATAGATTCAAGCGAAAAACTGAAATCATATTATTTAGATATGTTATAATTTTGTATTAGTTTGTTTGAATAATGTTTAATTAGCATTTAAGTATGTCTAGAGACTCATTGAGCCCACAGTCAAACCCTTACAACGGTTTTGTGGGGCTTAGTTTATGTTCTTACTTGGTTAGCATGCGTGTTGATTAGAAAGCTATAATGTTGAAGGATTATAATTTTCTAAAAAAATAATTGTATGTTTCTAAGTCAGTTTTACGAGTTCAATAGTGTCTTCTACGTCAACACTTGCGTGTTTAGACTGAGAATGTTATCTGATTCGATTCTTATTTATCTTTTCTAGTTAATATATTACTAGAAAATTATTATTAAATATATTTAGTTAAGTTAATTAGGGTTATGTAGTTTTAAGGTTAGATATCTAATTATTTGTACAGTTTACTAAATAAATGTAAATATATTTCTTTTCTAGTTAGAAATTGATTCTAATATTCCAACTTGATTTATTTAATTTTGTTTTTATCGATGCGCTACTAAGTCAAGTGGGACTTCAATGAAACTGCAATGCTTTGAAAAGGCTCCTAAGAGCTGCTAAGTCATAATAACTAAAATAATATAATGTCAACATTGTACACTTGGTTTGCAATAAACGTTTTGACTTTGACTTATAGTTTCAAGAAAGAAAAAAATATTGTAAAGAATGATACGGGTTTATCAAGTAGCTCTTCTGATGCGAAATGTTTTAGAGATTTTCAAAAAAAAAACAATATTAAAAAAAATCTGAGATACTGCGTTTTGACATGGGGCAGTATATTTCGGATAGATATCTTGAAACAGCGACACGGGGATGCTGCTGAAGAAGATTGCATGGCCAATTATAAGCTTTACTCAAGAATGCGAAAGAAGAGCATAATCATAACCATAGAAGACAGAAGGAAGGTCTCTCTTTTGTTAGGCCTTTGCTTAAGTGTGATACAAACTATTTTTTATTTTACTTATTAATCTTTTCGCGTTTGACTGCTATCTCACCTGATGGTAAGCGACGATGTAGTCAAACTATTCACTGTTGACTCAGAGAAGAAAACCTAAGTTGTATTGTAGCTATCAGGAACCACAGACTCCGGCAAGGAATTGCACTCCATAGTAACAAAAATGAATCTAAAAATAAACATATTACTAATGTCCAAAGTCAATGTCAATAGTCTGTCTACTGACGGTCAAATGCGAGCACGTAGACACAGTCAGAGGTCAGTAGTGGGTCAGCCAGCATCTCAGCAGTCTCGGCGCTGACTCACTGTTCTCGGGAACGAGATGAATGCCCGCTTTGCCCGCCAATGACTTTAGCAAAAGCATAGCTGTAAGAAGTATGATGACGGAGGAGGTCGCATGAGGTACTCGCTTGTTAACTCATAAACGAGCTGGCTGGATAGCTACCTTTTTTAATTGGGAAAGTTTAAGAAATTTTAGAGTACCTAGGGCTAAAATTATAGAAAAAAGTGTGAACTTTTTAATCACATGAAAACAGAATCTACTTTATACATCTGAATCATCAGAATATAATTTTCGCGGACCGGAGCTAGCCCGTGGGCCGTACTTTGCTTTTGAAGCAATCAATACAAGCTCCAAATTGTACTTTTTTCTTCTCGCAAAATATCCCGGAACCGAAACCGGCTTTCGGTTCCGGGTATTACCTATTTCAAGCAGAGCTACTACAGCATCTATTGCTAAGTATCGACTTGTGTCTGCCTCGTTGGTCGCAAGTGCAACTGCTTAATGTGGAGTCCGAAGTTTGATTATAAGGTTGTGTAAAAATCAATATCAGGTTATGTTAGGTTCTAAAAGAACGGTTTAGTAGCAGTTTCCAATTTACAAACTCAACTTTGAGTTAAGCTCGTCTTTGTACATAAATATTGTAATCCTATTTTTTATATACTGCTTGGTGTACAATAAAGAATTAAGAATTACAAAGTAACAAAACAACGAATGTTTTATAAGTTTGTGTTGTTTGCTGTATGGACTTTAAAAAAGTCTTGACTACTTGAATTTGTTTCGGTTTTTTTTTCTGGGTAGTCAACTAAGAAACACCGGCCTCATCTAGTTTAAATTGATAAAAACATTAACGCGTAAAAGGATTTTTAAAAATCTATTTGCAAAACTAAATATCATCTATCATGCGAGGTACTTAAAAACCCTTGTTTCTTTTTTTTAATTAATAATATATAAACCAATTGGATTCTCACAGACGTTGCTACCGTGTTCTCATAGATGGCGCTACCGTGGAGATTTTGAAAGAAGAAGATAAATTAGACTTACATTTTTGACGTAAATAACGTAATTTTGGACTTGTTTTGGTTTATCACAGAGATTTTTTAGTTTCGAATGTTTTTTTGAATTCGTTAAAGTCACCTTGGTTACCTGGTTTTTTTTTTAAGTGGACATCCAATGAAATTCTCTCGCTCGGGTGGATCGTGAGAACGTGCCAAACTTTTACTGACTAAAATCTATGTTGTTGTTTGTAACTTCTTTGCCTTGAGTTCCAGGGTTCCCTTTTGGGTGTCAAGCCATGGTCCCAGTAAGTAGGTTTCGACCCTCCTGGGTTTCCTACATCGGTGGTTAGATGACTTCTTGCCTAACAAAAATATTTGCCAAGAGTTTTCTCCAAGAAAATTTCATAGTGGTAGTCTTTACTTCCGTTCACAGTTTTTCTCTCTTGCCATTATAATTATTCGCCAGTATAATATCTTAAAACTGGTCCGGTATTTCCTAACGAAGTCGAGTGAGACATTAAGGTAGTTAGCCGGCTTATCAGCCCGCATAAGTGGCGATGTAGCCGTCGCACTGCCAACGGGCGAGACGGATCTTAATGATGCGTGGATCAAGGTTACGTTCAGTGGCGTAGTTAGTGCAGGGGCCTCGTATCAATCCTCGTGGGGGCGATCGGCGGCGGGGATCTCTCGCGCCGGGCTTTGGTAGAGGATGTGACCATGTAAAAAAGTAGCCTCGTATCAAAAGTTCCACAGGGGACCCGCATAAAAAAAAATTGTGCTTTTTTAACAAATACTTGGTTTAGGTATTCTATGAGACTTTTATTTTTTATGGTGGGTAAAAATTATTCAATGACGAATCCTATCTTTGGGCTGAGCGGGAAACAGTGTTAGACTGTTACTGACTAAACAGGCCTCCCCGTTGTATCGTTACTTTAATTACCAGGGCTAGAGCCTTCCTTTCAGACCCAAACCCTTGGCCCCAGTTGGCTTAGACCCTTCTGTAGCACTACGAGACGGTTGTGGATAAAATGGAGCGAATGTTTTGCCTACGTCGGGGTCCCTGTAGCGCGGGGGCCCTTATCATTGATATGGTAGGTACTGTGGTAGTTACGCCCTGCATAAGTGACATCACGCTTCAATTCTCATATAGTTGTCAAAAAATAAAATGCTCCTTTTGACATTTTTATTTTGACTACCTAGCTTGTCTATCGTGTGTTGGTGCAGTGTAGCTACTATTGGATAAATACCCAGGACAAACGTTTGTGTGATGTGCTCAATCATTGGTTCTGTGTCTGGGTGTAATTTTATCTATAAATAGCGACCCGTTCCAGCTTCGCACGGGTTCGCACGGGCAACTACGCAACTGATTTTGATCCGTTTTTTTTAAATAGATGAGTGATTCAAGAGGAAGGTTTGCATGCTTGTATTTAATATCACCATTGCACTCGTGCGAAGCTGAGGCGGGTCGCTAGTTTTTATATATATTGATGTTTATTAGTACTACTTCACTTGGGACTAGACAACGTTGTGTGATAGTACTAATACATTGGACCCTTTAATTATTATTTTATTGTTTCTTTTATTGTCGTTTCGAGTTACACTCTGGCGTATTTCTCAAATGTCAAAACGAGCCTTTTATTGAGTTTAAAGGGTGAGCAAAGGTGTATAGATAGAACATAGGTATACATATACAATGCAATCCAAATGAGAATAGGATCCAACATCGATCCTATTCTCATTTGGAACTTACTGTCAGATCGAGGCAAGATATTTTTAAAATTCATATTATTTGCGAAAAATTAAGTTTATTTACGAATTTTGAACGAAAAAAGTTTTTCAATTTTATTCATCTCTGAATTCTTTAATTTTGCCAAAATATTTTCGATTTGACAGTACGGCGTGACGTCACATCCTATCAATCGATCCTATTCTTATTTGAAAAGCATAATATGTTAGTATACATCTATTTTTATTCTTAGTCTACTCGTGTTCCTTCAATTGCCCTTTGCGTTCAACAGTTCAAACAATCCCACAGAGTCCATAATATTTAAATGAAGGTATTAATTGTATTGTTTTTCCTTGACTTTTGAAAGAAAGAAAATATAATAATAATGATTAAGTTGGTGCACACAATAAATAAATAATCTTGGCTGCTATACCGGAGGTCGTGGGTTCGATTCCCACCCAAGATTTACGTGATGAACACAATCATTTGTTATGTGTCTAGGTGTAAGTATTATCTATAGTTATTATAAAAATGAACTCCTATTTCTTTATAGTCATGGAATAGCTGGGCCAACTTTAATCATTCTTTTTTGTTTCATTTACTAGCTTATGGGAAGACCAGTCTTATGCCAGCGGCTTCGCCCGCGTGAGGAAGAGTTCTCCATACGAATTTTAGACCCCCATTACATCCCTTTAGGAGTTGAATTCTGAATAACCCCTTCTTAGTGTTCGCCTGCGTCATAAAAGGAAGCCTTGGGCAAAATTTCACTCTCCTCAGGCCCAGTAGTTTTGGCTGTGCGTTGATATAATAATAATAATAATAAGGTACCGTACTACAGGTATGTGCCCGACCCAGTTCTCGAAAATGACCATGCCACGTTGTACTGGGATCGGTCTATCATCACTGACCGGACTATTGTAGCCAATAAGCCGGATATAGTGGTGATAGACCGATTAGCGCGCCGCGCAATGATAGTCGATATCACCATCCCACATGACGAGAATCTCGTGAAAGCTGAGAAAAAGAAACAAATCAAGTATCTCGACTTAGCACACGAGGTTGTCGACATGTGGGATGTAGACTCGGCTGTCATTGTGCCGATAGTTGTGACCGCCAATGGCCTTATAGCCAAAAGCTTCGACGACCATCTGTCGAAGCTGTCGTTGCGCGGTTGGATCAAGGGCCTGATACAGAAGGCAGTACTCCTCGACACGGCTCGTATTGTGAGGAGGTTCCTGTCTCTGAAGCCCTAACCACCGGTAGCTTGGACCCTGCTCCCGACACCGGCGGATTACTGTTTTTTATATATTTTTTTTTTGTATGTGTTTTTTAAGAAAATATTTAAAAATGTAATTAATATGTTTAGAAAATAAATGAAGGATAATAATAATAATTTATTGTAGCCAAAGTTACACATTGTACATTACAGTTACAGATGTTACTTAACATACGTAGTTGACGTGAGTACAAAATACATGATCAATGACCCCCATGCTAGGAAAACCTGTGTTACAGGGGTCATCCATCCGTCCAGTGAAAACAGTTAGGTAACTTATTGTAAATAAAACTAGCCTAGTACAATTTTAAAATTAAACAATAGAAAAATAAGCAAAATTTATTAAATTTATGTGTGTTATGTGAATGATGTGTGTGAATGGGTGTGCAGTGTGACCGCAGGAGAGTGTGATGTATGTGTGTGGGTGTGTGGAGTATTTGTATGGGTATGAGGTGCATCTGTGTGCGTGCTTGCGAGTCTTATGGTTTGACTAGATCTTCCGTTTTCTCGTAATTTAGGGTAAGCAGAAAGTCCTTGGGTTTGGATTTGCATTGAAACGCATTCAGATTTTGTATGTTCAGTTCGCTATGGAGTTTATTGTAAATTCTTGCACTCAGATATCGATATTGTCGTCGGGCGAAGATGGTGTTGGTACGGGTTATGGTACAAACTGGTATGGGTCTTCTTCTGGGTGTAGGGCTGTTTTCTCTAATTGGAGGGATTAACTTGTGTATACGGGAAATACAACGTGCCACATACGTCTGCTGGACCGTCAGGACTTTAAACTCTGAATAAAGATGTTGAGTAGGGGGCTTGTATGTCAGCATAGAAATATAAAAAACAGTATGTCAGTCAGTCAGTGTCTCCTTTTATATACCGAGTAATTTTTTAACCATTGCGTTATTTTTTTTTTTGGTGGTTCAGTGCAAGCAATAGAACACATTTCCATTTTTAGTTTATCACTTTTTTTCTCATTTTTCCATATTGTCATTTTGTCCCAAGCGACGTCCATAGAATAAGTTTCTGAGTAAACAAGTCTTGTAAGCGTTAACTTAATTTTTTACTATTGACACATATCTAAATTAAAAATACCTGTTTATAAATATAATATGTATTCATGTTTATTATGTCTAAATTTGCACACTTGTTAAAAAGAAATCCTGTATATAGATAAGTGCTGCAAAAACAAAAAACGTTAAAACAAGAAAACGTAAAAGAAATCAATAGCAAGACAGTTGTCCTCACTAAATCCACATCTGCTGAGCTCACTGGAGCGTACTGATAATGCGACAAGTTTCTATGATAACTGCATGTTTAAAACATACTGAATTTCAACTCATTACCACTGACACAAAAGAAAAAAGACCTTATATAAGCTACATAAGGTATAATTTACAAGTACGTAAGGTTCAGGTAAACAGCAAAGTTAAACTTGTAAAGATATCGTTACGGAGTGAGTGTACAATTACATATGCTGTGAGCACTTTCCAAAGTTAATTTTACAGTCATGTTTTGAGGCTTTAACTCTTATTTTTATAGAGTTAAAGTTCAAAATCGTTTGGTTTTTGTTTTAAATGCAGTACAAAAATAAGGGATTGAGGTCAACGATTCGCACCTTTGAAGCTCATTTCGTTATCAGTAAGTACAAGAAAATGGGGGGAGAAAAACGAGTGTTTAACTAAATGTGCGCCTTTTATACACTATTTGAGAGCATTCCTTTTAAATAACCTTATAAGTTTGTTTACTGTCCATTAGTATCGATAATAAATTTGTTACATCTTTTTTTAAGGCTTTTTATAACGCAATGAGCACAAAATTTGCAGGTATTTTGTCTAAAATAAACGTATAAGCGTATGAAAGAAAAACAATATAAGTATTACTAAGTAATTTTTTCTAATAGATTTTCCGAAATGAATTAAAGAAATAAACTTAGCCTTACCTAGTTCGTTTAATCAGTAGGAGTCTGGCATTGTTTTCTGATGATTTTTCCCGACATAGAAAAACTCATCCTTACCTCGTGCTTTATTTGAAGGAGATTCTAGGCCCATTGCTGTATTTGATGGAACTTATTGTTATGTTTAAAAAAAGTTCAAATTTAATTTATGCATGTAGAAAATTATGTAGCATTTTTTAAATCTATTTTCTATATTTTAACCATCAACGTATTCATAGAACATAATTATACAGGTATATTTACAAATACCAACAGCTAAAGTAACTATAATAATATATGGTATAATCAGCCTAATAATATTTCCACTGTTGGAACTTAAACCTCCTTTACAAGAAAGGTCAAAAACCTTTGCGGATTGGTCCATAATATATGTCTACAATTTTTTTAGTGTTCTAGGACATGCCGGTTTCCTCACGATGCTTTCCTTCACGGTTTTGAGACCAATGACGACGGAATGCACTAGACAAAGTAATGCGTCCGGGTGAGTTTGAACCCGAAAACTACAACTTTGCAAACTATAAGCCTGCGCCGTTACCACTGCTCTATACTGCCCAAGTTGTCGACGGCGCGCACTGTTCTCACGTGCCTCAAGGAGTTGTCAGCAAACTGTAGAGACCCTGAGGGTCGAAGCCTCCTGGGACAAAGGGTTGATGCGAAAGCGTATTACCGGGGCCCTGGGATCAGAGCAAGGAAGAAACAGAATAGGTTGTTTAGTCAGTATGAGTCTGACACTATTTCCCGCTCCGCCCAAGGGCGGGATTCTTCATTCGACGTTTTTACTTACCATAAAAAAATAACAGCTCTATACTATTATTGAATAGTTATATATAACCATCGTTAAAATTGTCATAAGCAATCTGCATCTTAACTAACCAATCCACAGATACGCTCTCATGAGAAGATCCGCCAAAAAATAACAATTAATATCCTGAACAAAACCCTATTTTGCTAACATCCGGCTATTAAGATCATAACAGCACATCTAACCCTTTAGCACAGCATAAATAATAGCCAAGCCAAGACAACCCTCCAGCGTCCATCGACAAAAATGACCCTGTTTGATCTTCTCACTGTTAATCATCCAACCCTCAAATGCATCGGTCAGATCCGCAGGTAAAAAAAAAAACAAAAGAGCAATTGTGGAGCGGTGTCACGGAACTATAGGATCCGACAATTTCCGGATAAAACCGGTTTTGACTGGTTCCAACCGTTTCGTTCCTGATGCGTTGTTTATGGTAATTTGGACGTATATTGTTAAATATCTTTGTTTTTTTTTTTTTTGACGTGGGATTCGGATGCTGACTTCTCGCAAATGAGATTAGTGGTCGTGTTCTCTCGGTTATTACAATAAAGGATTTAAACGCTTGAGATAAAAGATTTTGGTTGTTGTGATTTTTTTTTGGCTTTATTCCTTTAAGTTCCCTTTTGAGAGTAAAATGCGTCTTTACTGGACTTACGGCTTCGCTAAAAAGCTTTACGGTCTCTCTATAAAGTGCGATGCACTTGTTATTTTATTAAAAGGTGTTATAGATAATATCGTAACTGAAGAATTGGCTCAATCCTAAAGGTATGGTGTGTACGATATGTACTGGCACTGTCAATAAAAAATATAAATAACCAGGGTTGTCAGATGTAGTTGACATTTTTGTAGTAGCTAAGAATTCTTATGAATACGCCTACCTACCGTAATGATGGATTCTGGTTACTGTTTTTTTGGTTGACTTAACATAACATTTTTCTGCAATTGAAAAATAACAACCTTAGCTTGCGACCTTTGGCGGGCGACTCTTTTATCTCCTGAAACCCTATGACGATCTCTAAATGCGATTCATTTGACGACCTAAACTGAACTAACTGAACTAACTGAAACCTGAAGGGATGGAGCTATATAGGATGATAGGTTCAGCCTTCTTTCTTCTGATGATTCCATCGAGCCATCGATAAGCCTGGGCACGTGTTGCCATTGCCAATTTGAAAACCTCTGAATAACATGCACACTCAAGTATCCCGCTGTAAAGATAATCTTACACCTGGAGGTTCTTGAACGGTTTCGATCCCGAGTTTTTGTGCCGTGTTTCTCCGTAGACTATTAGTCCCACCTTCCATCTTGCGTCAGAATCCTCCATTACCTGTTCATCATCATCATCATTTCAGTCGAAAGACGTCCACTGTAGGACACAGGCCTTCCCCAAGTATTGGCACTATGAACAGTCCAGTGCATCTCGCTTCAATCGGATTCCCGCTTGCCAGGTCATCGGTCCACATTGTAAGAGACCTTCCAATACGTGAAACGTGTTCACTCACAGTGGGTCTCATTAGAAGACTTAAAGAGATTAATTCCAGAGATTAATTCCAGAGATTAATCGATATATGCAAACTTATAATTTCTTCTTCATTGTAATATTTGAAAAAACCTGTAGAAGTAATCATGAACTTAATATCGATAATGTAACCTATGAACTTCTAAGTATATCAAATGACATCTCAAAATACAGCGGCAATAGCTAAATATCACCAACAGTTTAAAAAACAATATTATCTCTTCGGCCCAACACAATCCCTTCACACTTTTTTGCAAGCATCTATACAAACACAAGATTAAGAAGCTTTTGCTATAGGTACACTTCCCCTTTACCGGCATGACCACTTATAATCAATCATAAGCCTGTCCCTACTGTCCTGTCTTTCTTTTATATCTTTTTGCAAACGTCCCTAGCAGTGTTTATGCAAATTTTTGGCAATTAAAACTTTGCACGTATAACGGTCTTCGAATCTTTTGTTGCTACTGCAGCTGACGGTTAATTTTTAGATAAAAATAACATTGCTGAATATGTGTTGGATGGCCATTTGTTTGTGTGTGAAGATGAAGCAATATTTCAGTCACGTTGTTCGCAACGAACACTCCATGGAGCGACTCGTTTCCAGGGACAAGTGGAGGAGAAGCGGTCTCGTGGGCGCTCACCTACGCGTTGGACAGACCACATTAAAGCTGCAACACAAAACTCCATGGTCCAAAGTTCCCGAAACTCGCGCCTTAACCGTGTCAAGTGGAGACGTATCGCGGGAGCCTCACTAGCCAACGAAAATGCAACATTGTCAATCACGACTCTGTCAAGAGTGAACGACTAAGGAGGAGGAAGATAAAGACGGTTAAATTGTAATTATTTCAGTATAAGCGTGGCCCTAGAACGCAAAGCGACTGAAAGAACACAGGGTGGTTTTCGTCCGTAAAATTTTGTCACTCTCTCTGCACTCGGGACCAAAAAATTATTAACCGTAAAAAAGGAAAAATGTATAAAAATAAGTGTCATTTTTCAATGTCACTTCATAACTCAAGAACGAGCTCACTTATCCATGCCAAATATTCAGGGTTTGTTCGGACTATTTAGTAGATAGTTTATGTGAAGTTTGCACAAAATTGGTCGAGCGGTTCTTCATTTATTACATTTTTCTGTTGCCGGGAGCGAAGCCGTGGGCAAAAGAAAAATGTTACTATTGGTGATAGGTCTCGAAGACTAACCATTAAAATTTGTTGAAAAGTTCTTGCTATTAAAGTACTATAATTATGTACGCTATGAATATATATTTTGATTGACCTGTCAGCCTAGTAATTGGTGACCCTGACTGCTATGCCAGAGGTCGTGGGTTCGATTCCCACCCAGGACAAATGTTTGTGTGATGAGCACGATCATTTGTTCTGTGTCTGGGCGTAATTTATCTATAGTATGTATGTATTTAGAAATATATAAGTATGTTTATCAGTTGTCTAGTACTCATAACACAAGCTCTGCTTAGCTAGAGACTAGACGGCGTTGTGTGATAGTTGTCGAATATATTATTATTATTATATATCCTTCTCTGCAGAATAGAGTTAATAAGTAGAGTTCTGGATTGTTTGTGATGATTAGGTATAGAACCCAACAAAATAATGGTTAAAATCGGTTGGCTTAATGATGAAGTAATTTAAACTATACAAAATTAATTACAAATGCCTGTAAAAGCTACGCCTATTAGCGCAACACTCTCGTACGATTGCTATTCGCACATTATTATAATATTACAAAAGACTGCGTTGGTATGTTTATTACTGCGCTATAAAAAAATGATTGCTACTTTAGTGATAATTTTAATATAAATCGCGAAAAAGGAAAATAAGTATTCTCAGAACAAAACATCTATACCATCGATCGACCATCGACTAAAGGCCGCTGCATACGTGACGGGATAATACCTCGGACGGGACGTGAACGGGAACGGGACGTGACTGCCTCGTTCAAGACCACCCCGTCAGTGCCACGTTCCCGTCCCATCCGTGTCCCCGTAACATATGCACTTCCATATATATTTTGTATGAGACGATATTTCCAAAATATCCCGTTCCGTCCCGTCCCGTCCGTGAAAAAAAACCGTCACGTATGCAGCGGGCTTCATATCCTAGCGATGGACGAGCTTATTCATAGAAACTAGTTGTCAAAATACTGGAAAGTAAAACAAATGTCCGCTGCAGCGCTTCATTGGCATTATGTCGTCTAACAAAACTTTTAAGACTTACAGAGACAGGAGACGCCTAAGGCATTAATTAAGTCGGTCTTTGTACTATTTGCATTAAGTTTTTATAAATAAACCATCTTTTGTCAGCGTCTTCGCCCGCGTACATAAAATATAGCCTATGTCACTCAGGAGTAAAGCAGCTTTCTATTGTTGCTAATTTTTTTCCAATCGGACCATTAGTTCCAGAGATTACATCCTACAAACAAAAAAACAAAAAAAAAAACAAACTTTACCTCTTTATTAAATTAGTATAGATAAATACAGTGCTCTCACATTGCGTGAACGTCAAAACTGCACTATATCTTCAATGTAAAGGTGTTTGGCCTGCAGATCACCTATGTAAAGTAAATGTATGGTACTGATACGCCTAGTGCGTAGTACATTATACGTCGATCACTGGTTTGGTGTAAGAGACTACGATTATATCTATTATTTATCTAAAATAAGAGATTATGTATAATTTTGATGATATGACATGATCTACTAAAATGTCACGTGGTCAACCCCAAATATTTTAGATTTTCGGGTTTTCAAACCTTCTTAGAACTTTTACTGACTAAACGACCTACCGTACCTTCCTACCTTAGTTCCGGGGCCCCGGTGTTCCGCTTTCGTATCAATCCTTGGCCCCAGAAGGCTTCGACCCTGCTGGCCCCTACTGTTGCTGATAACTCTTTGAGGCGCGCGGGAACAGTGCGCGCCGTCGACGACCTGGGCTTGGTGGTTACCGGATGAGCGAACAGCGAGCTACCCATTGCTCGCCGAAAACCTCCTTAGGAAGAACACCTAGTATGTACGTATGTAGTATGTATAACAGATGCTGCAAATTGACGAAAGCATTTTTAGTATCATAATTTAATTTTCTTAAACAGCAAGTAGAACAGAATTGAAAACTTAGTCAGAATAATACCTTCGTTAATCTTTTCACGCTAAGTTTTATATCTTTAGTTGTAATTTAGATACCACTAATTCACTACACAAAATTATTATAAAAATGTTAAAATTTTTCCTATTAATACTTTTAATTACTATGAGTTACTTATTTGCCGCTAACGAAGATGTGATAAAAGATATGAAAGTCAACGATGACATATTAAATAAAGTGTTAGTAAATATATTTCGAAAAGGCGATGTTTCAAAATTGAGATCATGTAAATGTAAAAAAGAAAAGGATAAAGAATTGAAAATAAGAGAAGAACTAAAAAAAGTACCAAAGTTTCTAAATTATGGGCAAAAGCGTTTCAAGATAATCAGTATCGTGAAATCCGGAGATAGAGAAAAAAATTAAAAGAAAAACAAAAGAAAAAGAAAAAGGTTTCTAGGATAAAAAAGCAAAAAGCATTAGAAGTAAGGAAACTACAGATGGTGTAAAAAGTGATACCGTATTTATTGTAATATTTGTTCGTTCTGTTTTTAAGTGTAGACGAAACTTGTTTAATTTGTTTTTTCAGGAAACTAATAAAAAGATCGGCTTCTTCAACCTGTGTAATTTGTATGGAGAGACCGATATTTTCTTTTCGGAAAAAAAAACTTTTGGGAGGGCCGTTCAGATTTCTCTGCTAAGCAAGCCCTTAAAGTTTGCGGAAACCTGTTCCTTACACCCTGAAATAATATAATATATATTTACTCCTCAGTACAACTTATTAGATTAACTTTTAAGTTTTGAATAATTTTTATATTAACTGACTTATTGCATATTTTGTTCTTTAAGTTATATATAACTAGCTTACCGCCCCATCTTCGCACGGGTACTGATATTGAATTTATTATACATCTTTATCACATAAATTCCTCTAGAATCACTTTATCAATTAAAAAAAAACCGCATCAAAATCCGTTGCGTAGGTACTTTTAATTAGCTTAGCATACATAGCGGTAAGCTACTTTGTTTTATACTAAGTATGTAATGATGACTTTTTTTTTATGGAGATTTTATTGATGACTTAAGATTTATATATAAAAATAATATAAAGATTTGTAAGATTTATAATAAATATATTTATTGGTGGTGGTTTTCATTTCTAAATTGAGATTTTAAGTTATGATCCGATTTGATGTATGTATGAAATCCTGTGCTATAGACTTCTGTCTGATAATTATTATTATTATCATAGCTAGCCTGTGCTGTCCCACTGCTGGACAAAGGCCTCCCCCCATTCTTTCCAGTTATCTCGGTTACATGCTTTGTCGTTCCAATTCTCAAGGAAGACATCCAGGTCGTCCTGCCATCTCCTTCGTGGTCTACCGCGGCCCCGCGTCGCTGTGTCCGGGCACCAATCCTGTGTTTTACGGGCCCACAGCTCGCTAGACATGCGGCAGAAATGTCCTGCCCGGTCCCATTTAATTTGTATGATAATATTATTATACACTGTACAGTAAACAATACCTATATATAGTATCTAATTCTATTGTATGTAACTACGTGTGTTAGTCACATTAGTCATGCTTAACACCTTGACTGATTTGAATGAAATTTTGTGTATATTTTTTATAGATTTGATTGAGTTCTTAGATAGTTTAAAATAGTACATTTTGATACAAGTGCAGGAAGTTTGTCATTGCGACCGAGGCGAAATTCGCACGAGCCGTAGGCGAGTGTGTTATGGAGCCGAGGGCTGCAATGACAAATCTGCACGTGTGTCAAACGACGTTTTTCAATACACTTACGAACATATAACACTTATAATACACTTACTTACTTTGAAAATTACGCATTTTTGTTAATTTCTTACTGAAGAAAAGTTTCCAAAGTTGCCGTACCTACATTTTACATTTAGATTGCAGCAAACTATAGTAAAGCACAATATCTGACGGCAGCAGCTTATTGTCTAAAAAAATCTCTTATATCTTACATTCAACATATTTTTCACAACTACCAATAAATAAGTTACATAATAAGACATCTATTTATAGACTTTTCCCGCGCTTATCCTTTGCAGGATGAAAAAGAAGCAAAGACATCAAACCGTTACACATCCTACTTAATATTAAGAATAGAAATTCAAATATTTTTGAATTTAGAACACAGATAAACGTTAATTTGTTGTTAATAACAAATTATTGCATAAATAATCATGTTTATTTATTATATTCTGTTAAAAACACGATTTAAATTTTAATTAAATATTAAAACCTCAAAAATCTGCACCTCTTTGCTTTAAAAAAATAAAATAATTATGCTTGACCGTGACGATAAGGAGGAAAAAAAAGGCCCTTGGTATGATAAATGAAACAAAAGCACGCGGGTGATATACGTGTCATGTCGAACCTAATTATAGTGCGATAAGTGTCAGTTTTCGAGTAAGTGTATTGAAAATACATTTTTCAATACACTTACTCGAAAACTGCCTCTTATCGCACTACTATTAGGTTCAATATAGCATGTATATCACCCAAGTGCTTTTTTGAGTTTATCACAACAAGGGCTTTTTTATTCATTCCTTATCGTCACGGTAATGGGTGCTTATTATTTTTTTCTTAGTTTATCGAATCAGGCGCGAGGCGTCCCTACGAGTCGCTGGACGTCCCCCACGAAATTAGAAACAAACTGTTCAGAGCAGATTTGAATGCATTTATTATTATACATATTTCTACTGTATGTTTGAGATACGATTAAACATTTTTTCTTTCTTTCTTTATTTCACAAGTCGTAAGTGTATTGAAAAACGTCGTTTGACACACGTGCAGATTTGTCATTGCAGCCCTCGGCTCCATAACACACTCGCCTACGGCTCGTGCGAATTTCGCCTCGGTCGCAATGACAAACTTCCTGCACTTGTATCAAAATGTACTATATTTGACGGCTCGGCTGGTGCAGTGGTTGAGAGATTGACTACTGTGCTGAGGGTTGCAGCTTCGATTCCAGCACGGAACAAATAATTGTATGGCCTACAGATAGGTGTTCCAGATCTGAGTCTCTTCTGTGACTTGACTTTACATGTTTGTGAACGCACCCACGACACTGGAGTAATTCCTAGTGTGGGACAAAATTAAAAAAAAAAAAAAAACTATATACGACAGGTGGTACTGCAATCAGTTTATCAATTTTTTATTCTGATGAAAAGCTACAGACAGACAGGACATAGTCTATTGGGAACGCTAGTATTATATCGATTAATGAGTGTGATGTGATTCTCTTTAAAACTCTTTAAGTTTTTTACTAAAAAATACCTTTTATTTATAAAACTTTGTCGTTTAGCTCCACCGTGTATAATTTTTTTTTAGTACTTACGTTTGACTTAAATGTTAAAAATATGGTACCTGGTAAAAATTAATGGTATTAAGATTTTATAAAAAATATATACATATATATTTAGATACTTACTACAGAAATAATTTTAAGCGTTCCTGTTAGAAACGATTGTCAATAATAATATGTCAAAAAATGTTGTAATATATTTCCATCTCCATTAAAATAAATCTTAACCTTCTCAAACCCACGTAGGGTCAATTTAACCCCTACTCTTTTAACTGACCACTCATTCAAATCCAATTGACCCTTCTCAAATAACACTGAAATGTGACCAAGGGTCATCTGGACCAATTTCGTACAAAGGTGAAGTTGATAAAAAAACAGGGATTGGTCAAGATGGACAAAGGACCTGACCCTTGGAATTAACCAGTCTTGACCCCTAGGGTCTTTGGTGTATTGAAAGGGTTGGGATTAGTGTTGTAACGGTAGATGATGAATGGGGTAACAGAATATACGCATTCTTTGGGGTTCACAATGAGTTGTATTGAATAAAAGGTGGGTTGCTATTATTACCTGTATACATCTTAAAAAATCAGAAGAGAATGGTTGACGTGAAATATTTGTTTTTTTTTCTGTTTCGTTATCGAATTACATGTACAAGTGTAATTTATAAACTTTAGTGTATTAATTAGTTGAGTGTTTTTATTTTCATGTTTAAAACTAACTAGAAGAAGTTGGCGGAGCACTTTGGACTTACCATTGACAATGTTTGAAAGAGTATTATTCAATATATTATTATTAAAGAGATATTATAACATTAAAGAATATTTAGAAGATAAGTCAATAGAAAATATAATTTACGATTTGGAATAATTGTCATCACTGGCATATTTGCACGCCATGTTATGGCAGGATATGCTGGAAAAAAATACTGTAACACCTTATGTACCATGTTCTAGCAAATAAATATTTTGATTGATTGATTGATTTGTCCAGCAGTGGGACAGTATAGGTTAGATAAAAAAATACTTTATCTTATTATATCTTATTTTTTTTAAACGTGTGTCAATCGTTATAATAGAACTAAAATTAAGTTCCTTTAAGTTCAGTATAATTTTATAGTCATTATTTTTTTACAAGCTTTTTATTGGTTTGCAATGTTCCTAACTATGTATGTTCGACTTATATCTTGCAACTCAATTTTTACTTATCCTGTAATACACTGAGGATTACTCCTTTTGTTATTTTAATTTTTTACTAGAAACAGGCAACCTTTGGATTGATCCAAAAGTTTGGTAAATATTGCTGTTAGCGGTAATATACCGTTATTGGAGGTTCCCATAAAACTTTTTTTTTTATAAGATATTTGACTTTTTTATTTAATTTTATGAACAGTAATGGTACATAGACCGATTTGTTACAACAAGATATTGTATACCAGTAAATTTTTGGGTTAAAAAAGACTAAACCATTATAGGTGAGTACAATAAATAATTAATAAATAGGATAAACTATTATTCATGTTAAGTCCCTTAAATAAAAAAATATATAAATATGGGTTACAAACATTTTGGAGTACCATAAAGATTATTCTATAGCATTTAAAATTTTTGTATATGCATATTTTTACTCACACAGTTCACTTCATTTGTAAAATTACTCTAGCCATATTATCAGAGTAGGTATATGGATTATGAAAAGAAAAGTTGAAAAAAAAAACCAAGATAATTGGAATAAAAATCTTAGGACCAGCAACCTACCAATAAGTGAATAGGTATATTAATTATGACTAAAGTAATAATAGCAGCCAATAGAAATATTATTTGATTATTATTAGGTAATGATGATATGATCCTTTGCTGGAGTGAAAAATCGTAGACTGCTAAATAAAAATATTGTTTGTCTAATGATTCATAAACTTAACCTTATATGAAATCTAATTTTATTATATATATCTACACTAATATAAAAAAGAGGTAAAGTTTGTTTTTTTGTTTTTATGTTTTTTTGTTTGTAGGAGGTAATCTCTGGAACTACTGGTCCGATTGGAAAAATTTTAGCAACAATAGAAAGCTGCTTTACTCCTGAGTGACATAGGCTATATTTTATGTACGCGGGCGAAGCCGCTCACAAAAGCTAGTAATTAATATACAAATAATAGCATAAGCTTTTTCACTTCCATTAGTTTACCTAGGGACAGTCGATTTATCCATAATATATGTATTAAGAAATGTATGTCTATCAGTTTTTTCTAGCAGCTACTCATAACACAAGCTCTGCTTGATTTGGAACTAGATGGCGTTGTGTGAACGTTGTGGAACATTATCTACACTAATCTACACTAATATAATAAAGAGGTAAAGTTTGTTTTTTTATTTTTTTGTTTGTAGGAGGTAATCTTTGGAACTAATGGTTCGATTGGAAAAATTTTAGCGACAATAGAAAGCTGCTTTACTCCTGAGTGACATAGGCTTTAAATTATTTATATAACATGGATGTTAACCGAGCTATCACTACAAGTTTTCCGCTGACGAAGTCGCGGGCAGAACCTAGTTATTATAGCATTGGAGACCTATTGTAAGTCAGTTTTTTGTGTAACTAAGAAATGGTAAGTGAAGTGACGTCAAAAAGTTAGTAAGTAGTAAAACCTGATTACATTTCACGCCACATTCTATATCTCCAACAGCAATTACTTCCGACCTCGACAGATCAATGTCACACAAGATAATTGAAAATGCTGACATATTTTCTTTTACTGTTGCCAAGTTTAGAGTCGGTTTTAGGCTCAATTATTATTAACAAATATTCAATAATACAAGTGCAAATCAACGATGACTCGGTAAAACAAATTTTATCAAAAATATACCCTTATGAATTGGCAAGATCGCATGCAGATAAATTGAAAATTCCTGTAATGAGGTTTCTTGTACCTGAGTATAAAAATATCGGAAAAACGCGCTTCAAGATAATCTACCAGCCTGTCGAAAGGAAAAAGGATAATTTGAATTTTAATGTGAGATGTAAAAATGTAAAAAAGAAAGATGATATCGGAATATCAAGCATGCAGTTCATGAAAAATGCTCGTAGTCAAAAAAATGCTCTGAGACTGTTGAAGACATCAAATATTTTGAGCACACGATATCTGATTTTATTATTCTTACAACAAAGCCGCAATCAAAGCCAGAAATTGAAATTTTGTGAAAAACAAAGAAAGATTACTTAAGTATCCAACTTAAGTTAAGCTAAGAAGAAGTAACTAAAACTACTATTTTGTTAGTTTGTGTATTTATTGTTAAAAGCAGTGTCTTCATTATTGAAGATTCCAAGATTTGTGTTACTTATCTAGATTTATAAAAGGTGAAGGTGAAACTGACTGGTATGAAAAATTCTTTACAAAGTTTGATTTGTGTCATAGACTAACGAAAAGTCGAATTAAATAACATTACAAACATGTAACTATTTTTATTATTTTTATGGATAATGTTTTTTATATGAAAGACAATTTCTTGACAATGTCTAATATAGAATTTTCTATTGTAATTTTCCTAAAATATCATGGATTTTACAAATATGGTATGGTATGGTATGGCATGTGGTTATGTTTAATTTTAAGTTTATGGCACTATATACTCGTAGATGTCTACAAAACTTGAAGAGTGTATAAGATACCTTATACAAACGTGCACTATCGTCAATATCAAGAAACCAATCGCTTACAACAACAGTAACATCATTGCAAAATATTGCGTGAGATAGTGATCAAACGCGAGCAAGTCTATTCCATATCTAAGAAATCCTAGAAAAATTAAATTAATACAATATTATAGTACGGCTGGCGGATCTTGGCGAGACTGAAGTTAGAATTTTAGCGCATGAAACCATTAACTCTTAAAAAAAAATGTTTTTTTTTATTATTGACTAGCTGTTGTCAGCGGCTTTGCCCGCGTACATAAAATATAGCCTATGTCACTCAGGAGTAAAGCAGCTTTCCATTGTTGCTAAAATTTTTCCAATCGGACCAGTAGTTCCAGAGATTACCCCCTACAAACAAAAAAACAAACTTTACCTCTTTATTATATTAGTGTAGATTATAGGTTTGCGCTTGACCGCTATCTCACCTGATGGAAAGCGACGATGCGGTCGACGATGGAGCGCGCTTACCTAGAACAAATAATTGCAATTTGCAATTGTTATTGCTGTCAAAAACTGTTACTGGCATATTTTTTTTAAACCTTTTTTTTTAATTCGCGGAGCCTAACTACAGACTCGCCAAAAATCTGACGTTCGTGCTGTACTTCAATTAACTTTAACAAATAACACGTCATTATTAGACTCAGTGTGAAATAAAATGAAGGTCGGGTAAAGCCGCGGGCTACGAGCGGACGGAATTACCCCCTCGAGCATTTAAGGGTTAAAGAAAAATGTCTTAATTGTTTTTGATGTATTGTGACGAGTTTACTTTTATATGACTTTTAAATTTTATAATAGAATCGTTGTGTTATTTATTTTCTTATCTTATGTCAGTACTAGCTTCTGCCCGCGACTTCGTCCGCGGAAAATTTCTTGTAGTGATAGCTCGTTTAAAATCCATGTTATATAAATAATTTATAGCCTATGTCACTCAGGAGTAAAGTAGCTTTCTATTGTTGCTAATTTTTTTCCAATCGAACCATTAGTTCCAGAGATTACCTCCTACAAACAAAAAAATAAAAAAACAAACTTTACCTCTTTATTATTACCTCTTTATTATATTAGTGTAGATTACATAGTATAAAACAAAGTCGTTATCCGCTGTCCCTATGAATGCTTAAATCTTTAAAACTACGCACCGGATTTTGATGCGGTTTTCTTTAATAGATAGAGTGATTCAAAAGAAAGTTTTATATACGTATAATATATTTAATACTAGCTTTAGCCCGCGGCTTCGCCCGCGTACATAAAATATAGCCTATGTCACTCAGGAGTAAAGCAGCTTTCTATTGTTGCTTAAATTTTTCCAATCGGACCAGTACTTCCAGAGATTACCCCCTACAAACAAAAAAACAAAAAAACAAAAAAACAAACTTTACCTCTTTATTATATTAGTATAGATCACCATTGCACCCGTGCGAAGCTGGGGCGGGTCGCTAGTTTTAAATAAACTATTTACAGGCATGTCACGGGTAATTGTCTTGACGAGTATTTTGGTGCTAGATGGTAAACAGGGTCTTCGCAAGCGTAATAGAATAACTCTATCATGTTCGCCGAGGACACGGTGGAGGCCACGAGGAGGCTTGCGGACGGTGAGCTACGGGTAGCTCGCCGTCCGATTGTCTGGTAACAGTCCGGACCAAGCTTGTTCCCGCACGCCTCAAGAAGTTGTTAGCAATGGAGAGGCCCACTTGCAGGGCCGAAGTCTGCTGGGGCCTCGGTCCGGTTTCTGAAAGGAAGGGTCGACTCTAGTATGAAGGATAAGAAGGAATAGGGTGAGTCTTGTCATTTAGTCAGTAAGAGTCTGACATTAGATGATTTTTCCCACCATAAAAAAAACAAAAAAAGTTTCTCTTAAATACCGAAAGTGTTTTTTGTTTCAATTTACTTAATACCATAACAAAACCAACCTCTCGTGCGGGTTTCTGTTCAAATTAATTGACGGACTTTTTAAACGAAATAACAAAAAGTTGATTGTTTATAAAAGCGACATTTCTGTATATTTCCCTGGAGATGGGGCGAGTAGATGTTTTTCATCGCGGAGGCGTGTCTCATTCAGTGTTACCGCACCTACTAATGTTATTAATTGGTACTTTTAGACGGTTAACGTGAAAAATGCTGATGTTATTTGAAAGGGTTCAGATGGCAAATTGATAGGCTTGAGAGTTTTTTTCGAGACCATTTTCATGTGAGGTACAGTAACTGTTCTATCACACCAATACATATTATAAAGACTAAAGTATTAAGGTGATTGGTTTTTTTATGGTGGCCAAAAATAATCCAATAGTTTGGTCCAGACGATTACCAGACTATTAGACGGCGAGCTACTCATTGCTCGCCATCCACAAGCCCGCATTATTTTAGAACACTTTCTATTTTAGATCATGATAGAAGTTTAATAGGTGTCGACTATAACAATAACCGTGAGCTATGTTTTGTTTTTACGAAAAATCATCGAATGACGAATCCCGCTCTTGGGCGGAGCGGAAAACAGTGTAAGACTTCTACTGACTAAACGACCCACCGTTCTTTCACCTTCTTGCCTTAGTTTCAGGGTGTTACGCTTTCCCATCAACCCTTCGGTCCAGAAGGCTTCGACCCTGCTGGGCCCCTACAGTCACACGTGAGCTATGTGAAAACATCACATGTGGTATAAAATATATAATAATTAAGTAAATATATAGCGTCGTCACGTTACCGCTCTACTTACTATTCATGTTACATTTAAATATTTCACCAATAAACATTTTTAGAATATTTTAAATAATTCATATATTTTGATAAGGCAAAAAAATTTGCAACTATTGCGATATTTTATAAAAATTGCGTGTTCTCTAAAAATAGTTCAAGATTTCTTTAATTTTATTTATATGGTGTTAAGTATAGGGCAAGGGCAGGGTACATTGCACGCAGAACAGATTGCCGCTGGTGCCGAAAAGTTCTGGAGTGGCAACTGCGTACTGGAAGACGTAGCGTTGGAGAAGGCCTCCCTGGTCAGGGGTGCTGGAATTCGATGGATGCGAAACGCACGAGACCGGTCGTTGTGGCGATGTTTGGGGGAGGCCTATGTCCAACAATGGACATCTTTTAGCTGAAATGATGAAGTGCAGGGCTATGTTAAACTCGCAATTTCACCCACGTTTGTGGTTACTGCTATCCGACATTAAAACCAAACAATCGATCTTGTTTTCGTTTTCGTTTCTCCATCGAACTGTCAAACGCGACCCAATATAGAATTAAAAAAAAACTAGGTAATATTGATTAAAAATCTGTAGTATATACTGCATTTCTTAGTAACGCAATACTAGACGCGCAGAAGCGTCGATTACCCATGCATAAGTTACATAAACACAGTTTTGTGCATGGATGGCGCAGCAAATGGAGTGAGACGCGTCTTACATTATTTACGTGTTGTATTAAAGATACATAATTAGTTCGGTTAGATGATCGTATCGGGTTTTTTGTTACATTCTTGCAACTATAGTGCCCGAACATTCCAATCACTTTTTTTTATGGTAGGAAAAATCTAATCTAATGACGAGTCCCATCCTTGGGCGATGCGGGAAACAGTGTCAGACTCTTACTGACTAAACGAACCACCCCGTTCCTTCTTAGGCTTCATACCAGGGTCGGACCTTCCTTTCAGAAGCCGGACCGGGGCCCCAGTAGGCTTCGGCCCTGAATTTGGGCCTCTTCATTTGCTGACAATTCCTTGAGGCGCGCGGGAACAGAGCGCGTTCACTACATTCAGTCAAAAAAGTATCGAGAATGAATGATTTGTTTATGGTTCCAAATTAAAATTTTAGAGTTTTTTTGTTGTTGCTAGATTGGCACAACTGTTTTCTATTTTGGCGCGGAGTTTGAGTTGCATCTGTTATTTATATTAAATACAGTGCTGTTTTAGTTTCATCATATTTAGTGTGTATTGCGAATTTTATAATCGACAAAAAGATCGAACAAAGAATTTTGCATCGCCAATGGAATTTCATGTTCGGAGTCACTGAAAATGTTACAGAAGGCTTACGGTGAATTGACTAAAATATCCCGCTGTTTACACTAATAAAGCGTACTTTAGACTTTAGACTCCATGATCCACCCTAGCACTCCATGCCTTCCTCCTCCATGTCACCATATAATTCAGTTCAGTTTTGCATGGGAATGTTCCGAGATGAAGTTACGTGGGCATTGATATGCGACTGTCTGTTGTTTTTACTACACAAGTACGTGGAAATCGTTGTAATCGACCAGCTGCCAGGGAAATGTATGCCTAATTGATTAAACAAAACGATTTCACTTTGATTGACTTTGATTAATAAAAAATTACACGTTTTGACAACTCAGTAGGTACAGGATTATAATGAATGCGAGACACTCAGCCCCTCTAGCCAAGTTACAATCGTTTCGTTTCTATTCTCTTGCGTCGAACGCCTCGACAAAGGAATAGCAGACGTGCCTGACTACGCGTCTCCTATTCCTTTGTTCTGGAGTCATCTCAGCGCTTAGTCACTTGGTCCGAACCTTTGTTCTGACCAAGTGACTAAGCGTTTGAATAGGAGACATGGCATATTTTTTATTTGAAAATGTCTTTTTGCATCATAGTCTGCCGCTGCTTCATTAAACTTAATAAATGTTCAACTTCTTTGCTACGTATAGTACAGTAGTTGATATTGCACACAAACATACAGCGCCATGGCGTGCTACATAGAAGGAAAAATGTATACTTCGGCTTTCTATGAAAAAAGGCGGCTCTCCTTAGAATTGTACAACCCAAAAGCCTTTTCAGTTGTACCCATTAACCAGTAAATAACGGCACCTACACGGGGGTTCCAAATAGAAAAAAAAAATATATTAAAGAAAGTAAGGTATCACATCACATCATCAGCCTTTTTAATGTTCCCACTGCTGAGACACCGGCCAGAAAAGAAGAAAGGTATGCTGGGAGAAAACTAATTGTTGAACTAAGCTCGCCTTTGTACATGAATTGTCTAACTACTGTGTACTATTTAATATTTTGTGTACAAAATAGAATAAAATATTTTATTTGACATAATATATAGACACACACAATGCACATAAAGCAAGCACACAAATCATTGATCCCACATGTCCTATTTAGGTACATTCAAAGATAAAAGTCCCAAAGATAATAATATATTTTCGATATTAACCCTAAAATGCACCCTAACACAACTTTCGGCTAAATAAAGGTGTGCCTACACAGTACGTATGCAAAGTTTATCTTGTTAGTGCCTATGTGTTGTGTATGGTTGTGTATGACTGTGTATGATTGTGTATGCTCCCCCGAGACGCGCGTGTCTCTAGTCCGCGCAGTGAAATATTAAAAACAACACCTAACTGCCGTTGTATAGTAGGGGGGTTTTGTAGTGGTATAAAGTGGTGTTAGAACAATGAAAAAGGTACAATAATGAATCGGAAAAAACGGTATTGTAATGGAAAATATTGAGTCTTAAATTTTTTTTTAAATTATACTTACATAATTAAGCTTCAGGAACGGGGTAAGTAGTAAGTAATACAAATCTCGGGGTAAATAGTTCCAAAAGTTATATCATAACAGATGATGATTTCTTTTTCCTTTGGTAATTGGGAAATGTCTTTTCCCATTCTGTGTGAAACAAGGAGTGTCAGACTTTTACTGACTTATACCCAGTGTGCTTCCAGTTGTGCTTTGTGAGGACCACGGTTTAGTCCTCTCCAATTGGTGAGCTACCCATTTCTCGCCTATGAAAAATTTCCAAAAGTAAGTATTTTTTCTTTCGATGCGAAAACGATATCCAAAATTCTGACACTTACTCACTGCAAAGAGAATGATTTTTACCTACCCAAAAAAAAACATTACTAATCCAAATATCGAGCAACATTTGACAACAATAAAACACAGGTCTTACATACACGTGACAATAAAAAAGCCATACAAACGATAAACTAACATTGGCCCTCAATTAAAAACTCCTAATGACTACCTTCGCCTCTAGTAGTTCGTATGCCAATCCACGTCACTCCTATTACATTGACAGACGCCGGTGAGTCTCTCACGCACACACACGCAGTCACACACACAGACGAAGAGATAGCGACAGTGAGTCACCTCAGAGGGTGAGTGCGGTGACCATGGGGTCTGGAGGTGGGAGGACACAGGAGGGTGGTTGAAAGGGTCAAATAGGAGAGATTTTTATCTTTTTGACCAATGTGATATTTTATGGTGTTGCGAATAAAAACTCGTAATGTTAGTGTCTAATTTTATGAACAAAAGTATTGCCTGACCTTACTTTACTATTGGATGTAATTTACAGTTGTTCGAAAGCGTTAAAGAATTTTTTGATGACCACTGCTAAAGTAGGCAACGTTTAAAGTGAACTTGAAATCTATGAAGTACCTTTATTTTGGGTGGCTGATAATTAGTAACCGATACTTACTCGTAATTGTAGTCATGATAACAAACAAATTTTACTATATGTTGTATATATTATATATTAATATGTTAACCAAAATATTTTTTTTCGCGATTACAGGATTGGTCCCATAATAAACCTTGTTCGTTATAATGACTACAATCACGTGTTTAAGTTACGGTCACTAAGTACCAATCACCCATTATATTCAAATGCTTAGTTCTCCTTTAAAATTAATGTTATTTAAAATTTCTATTCCAACAATCCAAAAGACTACGAAGAAAAATCGTTAAAAAATTAAAAACAACATTCCCTAAAAATCCCAAACGCATTGTCACTACAGGTGTACCTACCTACATTTTACTTGCATATCGATTCAGCGCTCCCCCGGCGCCAGAGAAGGGGGGTCAGAGCGCCCGGCAGGAGGGGGGAAGCACCCGCTCTTTTTATGCCCGGCTCGAAAACTGGATAAATGCGGCCTCCACTTCCCTGAATTGTGGACACCGTATCATTTTTCAGATATTTGGGCAGACATGTTGGATTGCATGTTTTTTTTTACGTTTTTCGTTGGCTTTTCTACTACAGGTAAATAGAAGGACTTGTGTTTCGATTGTGGTATGATTATTGGACATAAGGAGTTTTTGTTTAAACTCTTAAGCCCCAAGCGAACGCTGGCGATCTCACATCTATTGTCTTTCTATTATTTAATACAATACAACATAGCATAAACATAGTATTTAATTTGCTTACCACTGTCCCTATGTATGCTTAGACCTTTAAAAGTACGCAATGGATTTTGATGCGGCTTTTTAATAGATAGATAGATTTAAGAGGAAGGTTTATGTGTATAATACATTAATTATATATTCAATATCAGTATCTGTGCGAAGCTGGGGCGGGTTGCTAGTTACATACAATAATAAAAATACTCATATACGTCTATTATGTCTCTAATTACGGTATTCAAATGGTTAATCTAGATTTAGTTTTATGGCTAATACTACACATGCATGTCGGCTGTATTTCACACTCTTCGGATTCTTTTATTTATTATTTCTTCTGTACAGTTGTTAGCTAACATCATTGAAACTACCTTCATTTGTTTTTGATTGTGATCATTAAAAAAATCCAATGGGAACATCATATCTTTTAAGTTACAGACTAGACCTAGTTTAAATGGAAGTCTATTATTGTATCATAATTTAAATATTATTTTCAAACAATGCATACAATAAGTACAGAGTGCTGTATTTTTTGTGAAATAAATACTTTACTCTGCTTAGTTTGGAACTAGATGACGTTGTGTGACAGTTGTGGAATATATGAATAAGAATATATAGTTTCTGAGTGTTACGTCACTCAAAACAATAGACAATCACCCCTGTTTTTAGGAAACAACCAGCCAACTGTTAACCTCGCTCCTCGGCGTCTCCTGAGTTTCACTAATATAACATCAAAACGACAGGCGTGATTTGTTTCTCAAAACCCCACATTACCCCGCATCCACTCAAACAAGAGGCAGTTTCCACAATTGGCTGGGAGTGGGCCACGCGTGGGATAACTCTCGGCCACCAGTCACCACTAATTCTATTATCTGAGTCGTTCTGTAGGATTACACGTCACGCAGATATCACTGAGTGGGTCGTTTTCCAATGGTGTCGACACATTTTCATGTCGTTGGCAAATTAACCGTTGATCTTGTAATTACATACACAATTAAAGAACAATAGGTGTGCGAATGCCGGCGTTCGCGTGGGGGGGGTTAATGAACTAAATTCTTTTCATTGTTTTTTTAGGATCAAAGAATATAGTAGCGAAATAGTTGAACTAAAATAGCCATAGCAACGAACGGTTGCTATGGTTACGCGAAGCCACCCCCGGTCTGCCGCACTTCGATGGAAACCCGAAAATTTGTTACTGCATATGGGTCATATTCGATCGTCATTTTGGTTCAACTTATGTGCTGCGTACAATAGCTACATAGGTTCGCCAGTGACTTTTTACCCGCGTGAAAGTCAATTTACCCCTTAAGGGTCGAGACAGTAAAATCTGTTTTTAGCAGACGTCTACACCATCTAAGGAACCTTACCTGATTTTTTTAAGTTTGTTGGTGTTATAGTTTCTGAGATTTTGTAATTTATTAGTTGTGGTATTTCGCTTTTATTTATTTTTTATTTTATTTAACAATTTTGTACACACGAAATAATAAAAGAAAAGAAAAGGAAACAGAAAAATAGGTACAGAGGTGAGGTTCTACGTTATTCTGTAGTTACTGAATCTCCAAGCGAACGCCGGCGTTCGATCACCTATTGTCTTTCCATTGTGTCTCTAATGACGGTGTTCAAAGATAATATTCCTTTGATGCTTGTTACATCATGAAGTTTATATTTTTTTAACGTCTTTATCGACTATTTAGGTCTTTCTACCAAAGAATCTAGTTCCTAGTCACGCCTCTCATTGTTTGCTACCATAAATAGCCGTTTGAATCATACAAAAGATATTTACAAGCCCGAATATTAATCCACCCTAAAACTATGACACATTGTAATAATATTACGATCTTACGCAAATCAGTGTACCGTTAGTGTGGCGACGTTCCCTTTGGCGTCGAGTTGCGGTCAACGAGGTGTTTGTTTGCTAATTTGTTGTATTACATTATTTATGTCTTATTGTGACGTATGTAGTTTTTTTTTATAGACTAGTGAATAATGCTTACTGTATAAATAAAAGTTAATTTTGTTAGAGATATGGTTTTCAGATATTCCACATTGATTTGAGAGGCCCATTCTAATTTACTACTCTTTTGATTACCTTAATTACAGACACAATTAAAGAACAATAGGTTTTCGAGCGCCGCTTCTCGCTTGGGGCTTAATGAATTAATAAATGAATTAATAAAAATCTATATGCACAAAGGCGGGCTTAATGCCTTAGGTATTTTTTAGCAGTTGACCTTGGGGTGGTGCAGAAACATAACATGGTAAGTGCAACATTAAAATAAAAATAGACAAACAAAAAAGGAACATATCATAATTATAAATAAGCAATGTTATTTGTGTGCTAATTTGAAATGTTGATTATTTTGATTATTGAGATGTGTTGACATAGTCAATGTTAGGTATTAATTCGTTAAGCCTCAAAAGGACACCGGTGTCCGCAAACCCATTGTCTTTTAATTGTGTCTGTAATTAATGTTATTACGGTAATCGACACAAAATCACCCCTTTTTCCCATATAGGTAGGATGAAATAACAGTACGGTGCTTGCTACAATTTGGCGGGGGCCATAGGTTGTGCGAAAGAGAACTTTTGGGTTCTGGAACGAAGGCAAAGAAGAAACATAGAAGTAGGTTTTATTCACTGAAAAACTGACACGGCTTCTCACTCTGCTCTAGAGTGGAAAAGTCATTAGAATTATATTCCACAACTATCACACAACACCGTCTAGTTCCAGTTAAGTCAACTTTTAAACATTATAATGAAAATTTACATTACATTAAAAAAAAAAAACAATATTTGCTGTTGTGTGTCCTTCTTCCACCCAAGTTTTGCTAAATACCTCCTACTGGGGTCATTGCTTTCTGTTAGTTATAAACATGGGAGTCTTTAAGTCAAGAGTGATTAGATTATTTTTAGGCAAGCATGCTCTAACATCAGCTGCTCTACATCAACGCTTATCAAAGTTGAGGTAAGAGTCAAACGGTAAGAGCCTATAATAAAAAAAGGCATCTGCGTGTTATTTCTAATCCAGACCTTGTAAGTATGCCTTCCAAATGTCCTCAGGACCTCAGGGTCCAGAGACAAATACATGTATAAAATAATAACAATTAAAAAAAAATCAGTGTCGATTCAAATGGAAAACACGGCACTCGTACAGTAAACTACGCTTTTACGCAAGCTCAGTATGTCACAGCGGTGCGGACAACAGGCTCTATCATTCTATTGTTGAGAAGATTGCCGGCTGTACCTACTGGTTACTGTACTCTGTGCCTGTGAGAACTCTCGCAGAGATGAATAGCCCCGTGAAGTTCAAAAACCGAAATCTTACTAATATTATAAATGCGAAAGTTACGATGTTTGGATGTTTGTTACTCAATCACGCCAAAACGGCTGGACGGATCTGGATGAAATTTGGCACATGCATAGGATACACTCCGGAATAGGATATAGGCTACTTTTTATCCCGGAAACCCCAACCCCAACCCCAATACCACGCGGGCGAAGCCGCGGGCAAAAGCTAGTAGGTTATAAATTATTATTTGACGACTGTATAGTGCTCATGTATTACCCATGAGTACTATACAGTCGTCAAATAATTCACATTACATACAAGTACATTGTGATACAAGTGTATTTATTATATTACATATCACTCCACACATACACCCTCACATATCCAAACACCTATAAACATACATACCATAAACACGTTCGTGGAATTGCTTTTTGTTATTATTTAATATTTTCTTTTTCTTTTTTTAATATTTATTTCTGTACAATTAGTATATATTTATATATATATTCACACTGTCTTCACACGTTATTGATTTTTTTTTATAACATTAATAAAATTCATTGGCTGATCCCTATCTTTTAAGATACAGGCTAGTCCTAGTTTAAAAGATAGAGTCAATTATTGCATCATATTGTAAATAATAATTTCCGAACAATGTATTCAGGGCAAAGTGCTATGTTTTTTATGAAATAAATACTTATTATTATTATAATAAAAAAATAATAATAAAAATGTTTATTATTATTATAGTGTGTAATGTATACGTGGTTATCGTCGAGGCGCTATTGCGGCGCCAAGAACGGTAACCAGACATTACTCACGTGTATCATACGACGTTTTTCAACACAATTATAAAGAAAATTAATTTAGCTGACTTTTATTACAACAGTAAAACTAGTAAAAATTTTCATAACATGGCGGTGAAATATTAAAGCAGTCATAGGTGAAGGCTGTAAGTAAATAAAAATGACCGAAATTGCACGAAATAAGTAAGTAAGGCACTATTTTTACTCTAAAATATTAAACGAACGTAATAACCTAATGTGATTTTTTTTCGCAAGTATTCAAAATTTGTTTTTGAATATTGGCCTTACACATACATATATCTTAAAAAGTCACATTGATCAGTAGTCTCTGCGTAAGTAATTTGATGATTTCCCACATAAAAATAAGGGTTGGGAAAGAAGATAATCTTTTTTCTTCGGTGGAAACCTTCAGAGGGCCTTAGAAAACAGACAAGTGATTGAGGAATCTTTACCTCATTGAAACCATCTCCATGACCTTTTAAAGACCACATCGAAGGACTGCAACTATTTATTTGCCTGCGGTCTTCCCGTCCAATTATATTATAGGTAATTGAGGTGTCTACAAGGGTAAATTGAATAGGTTCTTAATTGCCTTTAATCTTTTGCGTACCATAATTAGAGACGTTATAAAAAGACACTAGGTGTGCGAACGCCGGTGCTCGCTTGGAACTCAAGAGTTTAATATACCAGTGCGCCTCACCATCAACGATTGCATCATAGCTTACCATCAGCTGGGATCGCAGTCAAGCACTACTTTATGCCATTTAAAAAACTCCGGAACACCCACTGTACGTTCCAAGACGTCCTACATACAATCCGGCAGTTATATGTGTCAAAAAGTGCCCAAAGAAAGGTCAGACAATTTGGCAGACGCCATATTGTCAGTCCGTAGAAAGCGATGTCATTATGGTGACCATTGTCCCATAAACAATCAAGCTGGTTGTATTATTACAATCAGTGGCAGGTCAACTACCGCATTGAATAATACCAGAGATCAATGCACCTTAGGTGGCTGTTTTGTTTTAAAGTAGGTCCAAGATTTGGAGGTATGCGGAACAGAGAGTTAAGTCCCACATACCCCCGTTGAAAAGGGAGGATCCTCCGATTAGTCAGGTGTTATCGTCTAGTGGGCTACTGCCCGATAGTTGACTTCGGGCCGTTGTATATGTTCTAATCGCGCGGAGAACTTTCATTGCGCGATGCAGGATTCTTGTAGTTCTTATGTGACGCCACAGATGGTGCTACAGCCGTACAACACATAACAATATACTCTGCAGGGACATCTACGGGGGTTACGCGAGAGGAACAATCCCGCATGCGTGAGGAAAACCGCCGATGTTAAAAACATTGCAAGAGGAGGCTATAAGTGTTGAGGAGAAGTGGCAGGAGGAAGCAGTAATGCTAGCAAAGAAGGAAACCGTACGCAAGAGGCATCGGCCTTCACACCCTAGCCGCCGTCGGGATTCCGATACCAACTTTCAGCCACCGTAGACCGTGCGGGCTTGCGGACAGCGAGCAATGGGTAGCTCGCCATCCGACCGTCCGGTAACTATCCGAACCGAGCCCAAGAGGTCGACGACGGCGCGTTCTGTTCCTGCGCACCTCAAGGTGTTGTCAGCAAACGCCCCAACAGGGCCTTGGACCAATTATGCCTCATTCAGAGGAGAAATATAATGCAGATACATTAAAGAAAACTAAATATAGTTGCTTAGAAGCTTTCCGCATTATAGTCTAGTTCAGCACAATCGTGTAAAAGGCCACTATTGCTAGAAAGTTCCTTGAAAGCTCAAAGATATCGTCTCCCATAAAATTGCGAACAGCTCTAACTTAGCTTGAGCTAGTTCTCTAACGTTTATTGGCGAAAGTCTCGCTTTGTCCTCAATTAATAAAATTAAATAGATTTTTGTTGTACTAGCTGTGCCTCGCGTGTTTGTTTGCCCGTGTAATTATTTAATTTTTGCTTAACTTTTTTAATGCAAATTTTCTTTTTGCTTGGAGCCTGTGAGTTGTGTTTGAATTTAACTATATGAATTGTTAAATTGTCAGTAATCTAATTTAAAAATTGAGCCATTAAATCCAAAATAGTGTATTTGGAAACATAATAGAATATACAACCCGTTCCAAATGAGAATAGGATCGATGGCCATGTTGCGATGTCACGTCGAACTGTCAAATCAAAGAAATTAGGTAGAGTGAATAAAAAAGATATTTTAAAAAAATATTTACGTAAAAATCGTGAATTAAAAAAGTTTAATCAGAATACAATTTTTCAATTTTGTTTATATCTGTTTTACTGTGTGATGTGTCTGAGTAGTGGTAAATAGAAGAAAAAGGCGAATCGTTTCCAACAATGAAAATACGAAAGAAAACATTTTTTCTTGTAAACTATTTATGAATTAAAACAATATATTTGACAAATATATATTAAACCCTAACGTTTTTACTGCAACTAGAATTAACTAAAATTTAGTAAAAGAAAGCAAAAAAAAAACTTTTTATTGATACGCAAATAAGATTTTTTTGCAAACCGTACTTTTCACTCAAAATTTGATAGAACGAGGTTATTGACTTTCCTGTTCTTATTTGGAACGCATTATACTCGAGCTGAACGCAAGGGATAGGCAGTCGCAGAGCCGAGAGAATGCCAAACCATTGTGAAAATGGTGCATTCAAACAAAATAACATACTCGTCAGCCTTATTATACTTAGTAAAGTATAGATTTCATGTGCATCGAGTATTATTTTTAACCTAGAAGCAGAATGTACGTCACAATCTATTTCTGTGATTGTTTGTTTTTATTTGTATATAAATGGGAGGTGTAATGACTTCAGTACAAAGCGGTGTGGCATTCATACAAATGTGGATTGTTTTTATTCTCGCAAATGTTTCTTGATGAAACGCATTTTGCTAACAGAGGGAGGTCAAAAAAAAGATAGGTAAATTGTGTGAGGTGTGATATGAAAGACCATCTGGTAAACGCACCTTCTAGTTAGAGATATTAGAATATAACTAGACTATAATAAGGCTCCCCTACTTTATACCGTACTGGTATCTTCTGGTTCATCTATATTTTCACACCAAATTTGGAGATTGATAAATAAATAAATACAAGGGCGAGGCCCCAAGGCCGCCACTGCAGAAGAAAGTGCAAGGAACTCTATGCACACTTTTTACGGTTCCGTTGCCAAACGGAAAAAAATGGAACCCTTATATATTCTTCATGTCTGCCTGTCCGTATGTATGTCACAGTAACTTTTAAAATAAAACAACGATAAAAAAAATATATACATATGATGTATATTATTACCATGTAAACTACAGTTTTTTTTAAAAACGTGTGCGAGTCCGACTCGCTCTTGCCCATTTTTTTATCAATCACCTTCATTCTTCGCGGTCACATTTTCTATTAGCAATTGTTTTTATAAACCCAACCTATTTAGTTTTTTCTTTACCAGTAGCAAAGTGGCAAGCACTTCTAAACCTTTTGTCCCGAAATCCCAATACTTTAAGATTGTAGTAAAATTTAAGAGGACTTATCTTAAGTCAGGTGGCCGGCTGTTTACGAGCGTTTAGGAGATAACGTCTGTCTGAGCGACACATACTCGAGAGATGAATCCAACATCCCTGACCATAGACTTGGAAATGATAGAGGCGGCCTCGCTGTCTCAAAAAACGCCGATTTATAACGCGGTGTCCTACTTTCAACCCTACAACTCGTAAATCGGGCCCGTTACCACTCGGTCACTACTGCTCTCGTAGACTTAGGAACATAAGAGTGAGTTTTAGATGTAATAATAGTAGTCGAGAGCAGTGGTGGCTGAGTGGTAAAGGCCCAGACTCACGAGTTGTAAGTCGCGGGTTCAAACCCAGCCAGGCGTACCTATTAATAATAATAATAATAATAATAATAAATTTTATTTCAGATTATTCCATATTCCATATTGAATTATTGTGTAATTTATTTCATCAATTCTCAATACGGTGAAGGAAAACATCGTGAGGAAACTGGCATGTCTTAGAAACAAAAATTCGAAGACATGTGACAATCCGCACTGGGCGCGAGTCCCAGTAGTGGGAACTTTAAAAAGACTGATGATGATGACTACCGTAAAACGGGGTGAATAAAAACAACATTTTGTTGCTTTTTCACGTTACTTAAATTTTTTTGTAGCATTTAAATTCAATATTAAAAACCGAAATGCTTTATTAAAACTAAAAATTGAAAATCAAAATAATAGTCCTAATAAAAATTCTGTTTCTATTCACCCTCTGTGTTTCTATTCTATTTACCATACAAAAATGCTTTATTGAAACTAAAAATTCGAAATCAAAGTACTTAATAATCCTAATAAAAATTTTGTTTCTATTCACCCCCTGTGTGTCTATTCACCCTATTTAACTCGATACCTAATAAATATTTCAATAGAAGAGAGTACCTAGTTAGATTTACGCCCATCTAACCACTTCAAAGGTCTGTACAAGAGCGCGTGCGCACGATAATAGCGACATTCTCGAGTGCGCCTGCGCGATAATGACTAAAACGTTCGTCCACACCTTTAGATAAATGCTCTCCACACATCTACCACAAAAACTCTTGCGAGATGGTTTCAAGTTGAGTGTTAGACTGTATTGGGCACGCACACAACGAGACAAGCATTCTTTTGAAGCCCGGGTACAGTACGGCCACCGGATCTTGGCGAGTCTGAAGTTAGGCAGGCTCTGCGAATTTTAGCGCTTGAAAACTCGTAAAAAAAATTATATGTCTTTCTATCATGTCTGTAATTACGGTATTTAAAAGGTTAAATGTAACAAGGCTTGATAGACGTAATTTTTTAAATTTTTAACTAGTGACCCGCCCCAGATTCGCACGGGTGCAATGTTATCTACATCTACACTAATATAATAAAGAGGTAAAGTTTGTTTTTTTGTTTTTTTGTTTGTAGGTGGTAATCTCTGGAACTACTGGTCCGATTGGAAAAATTTTAGCAACAATAGAAAGCTACTTTACTCCTGAGTGACATAGGCTATATTTTATGTACGCGGGCGAAGCCGCTGACAAAAGCTAGTATTATATATTTTTATTATACAAATAAACCTTCCTCATCAATTACTATATCTATAAACAAAAACCGCGTCAAAATCCTTTGCGTAGTTTTAAAGATCTAGGCTTCCCGCTGTCCCTATGTATATAGGGACAGCGGGAAGCGACTTTGTTTTAAGTAATGTTATATTTGACGACATTATGGATGGCTAAAGTTCACGTAAAATAGAAAAAAAATATTTCTATAGAAGCCTAGATAGTTAACATATCCGCAAGATAGTTGTATTACTGCTTTAATGATCATAAAATCCGTAAACAATTACGTGTTAATTTGTAAATCATACCTAATTAACTTATAACAATTTTCTGACCTAGATAATGCAAAAACAAAAAATTAAAAAATCGTTGTTCCGCCTTTTGAGTTAAAAAATTCATCAAACAAGTGCTTCTCTTTTCTGACGGTATGCCTTAGTCTGACACTCTTAGTCTGAAGTTATTTGAGGTTTTCCCACACTGGAGCGGAGCGTCATTCTTCCGTCTTAGGTCTTGACAAATTTCATACAATTCTTGATCTTAAGCTCAATAAACTCTAATTTTTATTACCACAAGAAAACAGTGACTGTCGGCATCCTTTCTTCTAAAAACTCTGAATGAATAACAAAAAAAAAACTTGCGATAAACGCACGATTCACCCAAATATTCGCGAATAAAGCTCACGTCTGCTACATATCTGGATGACGAGGTTACGCTTGACATGGTAATGTCATGCTAATGTCAATGCATCTCGGCAATACTCGGCATTATTCGGTACGCCTTCGTGGAAACAGTAGCTGAGCTGCGTATGAGGTGGGCATACTAAGTGTTAGACCGGGAGTCTGGGTTTGGTGTTGGGATCGTGATTTTGGGTTTTATGATTCATTTTTACTGTGGAGATAGTAACTAGATAGATATACTCTTTACTGTAGGTAAGTACACCATAAATACAATTCGGTACATTAGGAGCTTAAAATTAGTAAGATGTTATAATGGGCGCTCTTATCGCTAAAAAAGATTTTTTAGAGGCAACCTTTGATCTTTTCCTATGCAGTCCATCTTTAACTAGTTGTCCCCTGCCGCTCCACTCGCACCTTTGGTTAATGCTCCGCTCTTATTTACTTATTTCATGACTAAAATGTTTTTTTATTTGAAATTCCAGTTGTTAATGAGATTAGCCGTCTCCGTCTCTGCCTTTGTTCTTTTGTTTTGTATGAAATTTGAACCAATCAAAGAGACCAACTCTTTGTTTGTTTTAAGAAGACGAGGATAGAATCAATCGAATTCTGAATGATTTTCAGATAGATGTCCATAAGACCTGCCTACGTAGCATTCATATTCGACATAATTATATTGATAAATGATCTTTATTTTGCAAGTAGGTTTAAAAAACACTTTTACACGTCATTTTTTTTTATGCTAGATGAGTCCGGTGTTTCCTAGCGGACTACCCTGAGAAGAAACACTGAAACAAACTCAGGGGTCAAAGTCTCTTTTAAAGTCCATACAGAAAATATGTATTGGTCAAATCACATAAGAACCATGCAGATTTGTCTGAGATGGTCTTTTGAAGAAAGATCCATACAAATTTGAGTAGACCTGTCCAGTCAGTGCAAGCATTTGTCAGTATTCGCAAAGCTCAACTCAGGACTACTAAGGAGCTCAACACGACCCGACGAACAATACCAAGAAAAGGACATTTGAGTAGGTCGTCTAATACTCAAATTGCCAGACATACGCTAAATTTACTAAAGAGACAGAAACAAAAAAGAAAATACATATAGCATAATCCACATAGTCCTCATGTTCACAAAAATAATATATATAGTTTACAAATGTAAAATTTTTAAAAATAAACATTAATGTCAAATCGAGAGAAGATAATAATAATAAAAACAAAGAAAACGTTACAACAGTTAAAAGTGAGTACTGGAGCAGGTCAATCCCAAGCCTTTACGTCCTCAATATAATCCTTTACACTATAAAAGGCTTTTTGGCAAAGTTTACGCTTAACAAAGGCTTTAAGTTTATTAAGGCTTAGTTGTTGGATATTACTAGGGAGTTTATTATAGAAGTGTATACATTGGCATCTAAATGAGCCCCCTATTTTTTTGAGCCTGGTAGCAGGAACTACATATTTATTTTTGTTTCTAGTATTCAAATTATGAACATCACTGTATTTTTTAAACATACATTTATTTTTATGTGCATACAAAATATTCTCGTAAATATACTGCGATGGGACAGTCATTATATTTATATCTTTAAATTTATCCCTGAGGGAGTATCTGGGACTTAATTTATAAATCGAACGAATAGCCCTTTTCTGTAAAACAAAAACTGTCTGGATGTCGGCGGCATTCCCCCATAGTAAAATACCGTACGACATGATGCTATGGAAATAGCCAAAGTAAACTAAACGGGCTGTGTCTACATCAGTTAAATTTCTGATTTGTCTAACAGCGTATGCTGCAGAGCTAAGTTTCTTACATAATTTGTCTAAATGTGGGCCCCATTGAAGCTTGGCATCTAGAGTTATGCCCAAGAACACTGTAGTATCTTCAGGACATTAGTATCTGACATGTAAAACAATCCACGTGAGATATTTCTATTAACATCATTAATATACAAAAATGACAATATTTAGGTATAATGGCGAATAGTTCTACTCGTACCTAGCAACATCAATAGACCGCCAAGTGGGAGTATAAATGACTTTACTGTTTGCGAGTTTTGAAAAAAAAAAACTAGAAAAATAAAAATGAAGAAAAAGAACAGGAAAAATAAAAAAGAATGTTTAAATGACTTATTTAGCGACCTAGCTCCCGCTCTACTATTACAAATACCAACTTGTAATCATAAAGAGATGCTCTATAAATCTGACACAGACATATTTGTCACCAGCCATCTTATCTCTGCCATCACGACCAAAAAGGTTACATACCGGCTTTGTTACCAACATTTTTTTTTTAACACACAAACCTTTTTTGCTTTTGCAAAACTCAATATCAAACGGAATTGAATCTTATTTTTATTAGCATACGGTTTAAAGGATGCTATTACAAGTGTTTTTATAAGTTGGTTGTCCAATTTATTATTGTTTTATAATTATAATAGAAGTCAACGTTCGTTGTATAGCATCTAGTCTCTATTATTTGTAATAGAAACTCGAGTGTGTATAGAATATTTAATTTATTAGAACTGATGATGGCGTTACTCATCATCGTATTAGGTTGTAAAATCATTTAAAATATTGTAATTGTCTGGAGAATTGGACATGACAAAGGATAACGTATATAGATAAGAATACTACTTGTGTAAAATCTGGAAAACTCTAAACAGACTTCACAAAAAGGTTGGATATAGCAAAGACAATCTCCACAGATGGGGGTTCTCGGACGGTTCTGATCTTCAGTGTTTGTGCGGCGTCTCTACGTAGACCATGTCCCATGTTCCATCCTGCACCACGTGCCCTATTACTTGTTCACGTAGGGACCTAATGACAGTGTCAGTGGACAGCATTGCCGTGACCGAATACTGGGCCAGGCAAGGAATTTAACCTTTTGAATACCATAATTAGAGACATGTTAGAAACACAATAGGTCTTTCCGTCCGAATATAATTTAGGTGTCTTCAAGGCTAGAGTGAATAGGCTCTTAATAATCTAGTGCGCCTTGCCATCAACGATTGCATCACTGCTTACCATCAGGTAGGATCGCAGTCAAGCACTAGTTTATAGCAATTAAAAAAAAATATGTATGCGTTCGCTTGGCGCTCAAGAGTTTACCTGGTTTTGCCATCGACACTCCAAGAAGAGTGTGTACAAGATAGGTGTCTATAGACTTTAAGAGCTTGCTCCGTAAGCTCTTTTGGAAGGTACAGATACTGGCACCATAGGCTGGTCTTGAGCGCTGACTTTTTTTGCTTCAAGGCTGATTTTCACTTGCGCAGAAATGAAATATTAGTTCTTTAGTGAAATGAAGTGGAGCGGAGGCGTGGTGTGCAATCCTTGTACTAGTGATTGGCTCGCCGATGTGTACGATGCAAAGCGATCTTTGCTCTTTCGCCGAGCGTTGAAGATAAGGGCCGGAATATGTACCTATTTAACATATATTTTTTTTAAAGATGGGAAATTATTAAATAAATCCCCCAACCTATCGTCCCACCTAAACAAGAGCGAGAGAGTTTTTTTATGGTTGGAAAATTCATCGAATGACGAATATCGCTCCTGGGCGTAAGTGGCGGGAGACAGTGTCAGACTTCTACTGGCTAAACGACCCATCCCATTCCTTCTTGTCTTGTCGCTTTCGCATCAAGCCTTGGTCCCAGGAGGCTTCGACGCTGCTGGTCCCTACAGTTAACTGACAACTCCTTGAGGCGCTCAGGAACAGTGCGCGCTAGAGCGAGATGATGGGTCAGACTTTTATTGACTAAAACCAACCAGTATTCCTTCTGCGTGTGTCAGTCCAAATCCACCAATCCGCACTGGGCCCGCGTGGTAGATTGAGGCCCATTCCCTCTTCTAGAGAGGAAACCTGTGTCCCAGTAGCGGAAACATAAAAAAGGTTGGTGATGTGCGAGTCCAAATAGCACTTGACAGTTTTTTCTTTTTCATAATTCAAATTACGACTCGGTCTTAGCTAACGAGCCACAAATAAAACTTTTTAAATAAATTAACAGCTACTTACTGTAACATAAAATGCTAATAAAAGAATTGCTTAAAAACGTGTAAAACCAATAAATTTAACTACGCGTAACGTACTGTAAGTATTTCATATTAAAATGGCGTCATTAACTAATTTAAGGGTACATTGTGTAATATATAAAGAGTTAAGTAAATAAGCATTAGAATTTACATCTTGGGCAAGTGGGTCGCGCTTGAAATGGAGAGGAGGCTCTCGAGGACACCAGTTACATGCTGTAGTGGTGAAACAGCTCTCGTTGATTTGGGGAAATCACTAATATGGGCTGGCCTTTTGATTTAGTGGTTTGTACCCACACAGCAACCCTGGTTTACTAGGACAAGTGGATAAACCCATCCACTTACTCCAAGGAGGATTTGCACCCCGAATCAAAAAAACTTGGTTAGTGGCTCCTGATTCTTATGCCGAGGATCGTAGCTCCGATTTCTACCCAAAACAAATGTTCAGGCACGCAATAATTATGGCGGTAAGTCCCCTCTCGCACCGGGCTTTGGTTCAGGGCGTTAACCAACTAGTATTCTGGTCTTGATACGAAGCGAGGAGGTCGCCTCCTTCTGTGAAGCAGTAATGCTAGCAAAGAAGGAGGCCGACCGCATCAGGCAAAGGCGATTGCGATCGACGATCAACGACGAGCAATAGGAAGCTCGCTGTTCAACTGTCCGGTAACCGGCCGGACTGAGCCCAAGTCGTGTTACTTAAATTTTCAATCAGTATTTCAAACCAAGAAGGAGTTGGCGGGTCGACTTGGATGCCTTTCTTAGGAATCGGTAAGAAGTGGTTTAAAACCCAGAACACCGGAAAGAATGAAATAAGAAATAGTAGAATGCTCGGTTAACATCCACGTTATATAAATAATTTACCTATAGCTTATGTCACTCAGGAGTAAAGCAGCTTTCTATTGTTGCTATTTTTTTTTCAATCGAACCATTAGTTCCAGAGATTACCTCCTACAAACAAAAAAACAAAAAAAATAAATATCAAAAAACAAATTTTACTTCTTTATTATATTAGTGTAGATTTCAGAAAAAAATATCTCTCTTCAGTCTATAGGTATATAAGAAATATCTTTCTTCTATCAAGTAAGCAACAATCAAGTGGTTTTTGAAAATGTCTAAATAACCGACAAGTTTAACGTCTACATGTTAATTGCCTTAGTTAATTAAGTTATGATATATTGCTCAGCGCAGTGTTTAGAGGTCGAGAGACATACTCTTATTAATTTACGTCATATCTTATTTCGTAATGTTGCGTGCGCGCAGGAGATTTTTTGATAAAAATGTAACAAGAACGTACATGAATTTTTGATGTAGCGAAAATGTTCATGCTGTGTTACTTCTAATTTTTTTTGACCCAAATAGATAATGCAAAGCTACAAGAGACCTCGATGTGTTGCGGTACTGAGGTTGAGTCATCATCATCATCATTTCGGTGGAAGGAAGTCCACTGTTGGACATATTATGCCTCCCACCAATTGCCGCTACAACGAACGGTCCTGTGAGTCCCGCATCCACTGCATTCCCGCGATTGGACCGATGACGAGACCTTATGGGAGGCCTTCCAAAATGCATTCATCATCACCATCATCATTTCAGCCCAAAGACGACCTCGGTTGGACATAGGCCTGCTCCAACAATAAACGGTCTTGTGCGTCTCGTATCATCGGATTTCCGCAACCTTTACCCATCTTGTGGGAGGCTGACGACGCGTAGTCAGAAACTGTAGGGGCCCAGCAGGGTCGAAGCCTTCTGGGGTCAATGCGAAAGTGGAACACCAGAGCCCCCGAACTAAGGCAGGAAGGAAGTGGGTCGTTTAGTCAATAGAAGTCTGACACTGGCTCCTGACAGGCATTTTTACTCTGAGTCATGATAATACTCATGACAGACCACAGAGTCCTGTATTTTCTATAAATAAACAATCAATAGTATTAATATTCCGAAGTGGGTCACAGCTCGTGTTAGAGCGAGGCAGCACGAGGATGGCGCGTGCCCGACGCATCACGAAGTGCTGCCGATGTGGTCGTGTCCCACCCAGGTTGTAGTGAGGACGTGGTACATCATTATAATGTGAAGGATAGTGGCGTAACTATAGGATGGTAAGGCTGCCATGGGCCCCGGTATGACGGGGCCCCAAGTTAAAGTAGTCACCCTAAAGTACTTTTTTTGCTAAATGGTTGGCTTAACGGTCGATCAACCAAGATGTTAATAGATAAGCTAGTTCCTGTCTCCTCCTATGTTTAATGCATGCCGTGGCAGCCATTAATTAAGGCTACACTATGAAATGTAACAATGTTGAATCTTTAGCTAGTATAATGGTGTATGCTTTGTTGGTTGTCCTAAAAATAAACGATATATCTATCTATCTAGAAATAAAGTACAAAGATTATGTAAAGTTCAAATGCAATGAGATCATTTTTTTTGGGGCCCCATTCAATAAACTTGAAAAGGGGCCTCGGGGTATATAGTTACGCCACTGGTAAGTAAGTTGTAAAGCTTGCTCGCTGCTTTGCTTCTGTTCTTTATGCTAAAGGACCGTGCATAAAGCAAGCTATGGCAGTCGTTAAGAAAGTAGCTTGAAAGTGCCAGGGATACTACCCTGGCACTTTCAAGCTTCTTTCTTTTTTTATTTTTACATTTAGCTTACCATAAAAAATAACATGAATTTGATTCAAAGTATAAAGAAAAAAAAAAAAGTAAATAATAATAGTAATAAAGAATCGGCGGTAACCTCTCGCGCCGGGCTCTAGGTATGGCCTCGGACCTAAGCAAGGGAGATCGGACGTGGTCCCCTCCGTCTGCGAAACAGTAATGCTAATGAAGAAGATGGTCGAAGCATGTAGACAGCTTGACAAGCCCTCTTAATCCACACTGTCTCACAGTGTGGAGATTCTAGATAGGTCCGTATAGGTACACAGAGCCCTTATACCCTAGCACTTAGATCACGTAGCCAGTGTGTAGCCACAGCATTAGAGCGAGATAGCAGGCGGATGGCTCGTGCCGGTCGGCTCACGCGGCCGCCTCACGAGTACTTACGATGGTGCACGATCTCTGTGACAATGACGTCGTGATGAGCCAGCGACGATGGTGGCGCCGCCAAGTGTGATGTGCATGTCATTTGGGACACTTAGGATATTGTTGTGGTTGTTCAGTGAACACCATAGATATACATATATATACTGTTTGATATATCTATGGTGAACACTAATCACTATACTTACCACTCAATCAATTATAGTTGTGGTTGTTCGGTGAAAACTAATCTCTATACTTACCACTCAATCAATCAATCGTTTTATTTTAAGTAAACGACTTAACATTTCAAAAGTGCCTGTAAATGGCATGGCCCGCTCCGTCCAAGGGCGGGATTTGTAGTTGGATAATTTTTACCTGCCAAAAAAAAACTCGTGGTAGGGCCAAGGCCTGACCTGTCAGTCGTGCGAGCGAAAATGAGGGATACAACTATACACCCTATAACTCTATACCTTCTTCCCCCCCCTGCACTCCTTCTCTATGCTTCGTCTTCCTTCTTCCTTCCTTATGATTCGCTTTATGAGCTTGTCATAGGACCTCAGTACAATCATCATCAGCCTTTTTAATGTTTCCACTAGTGAGACACAGGCCTCCTCTGTAGGAGTAGGAATGGGCCATAATCCACCACGCGGGCTCAGTGCAGATTAGTGGATGTCACATGTCTTCGAATTTTTGGTTCTAGGACATGCCGGTTTCCTCACGATGTTTTCCTTCACCTGCACCGTTTAGAGAGCAGTGGTGATGAAATAAATTACACAAAGTCATGTGCCTGACTGGGTTTGTACCTACATACAACTCGTTGTAGGGCCCTTCAGGGTCGAAGCCTCCTGGAGCCGAGGGTTGGTGCAAAAGCGTTATACCGGAGCTCTGGGAATAAGGCAAGGGAGGAACGGGGTAGGTTGTTTAGTCAGTAAGAGTCTGACACTGTTTCCCGCTCTGCCCAAGAGCGGGATTCGTCATTGGATAATTTTTACCTACCATAGAAAAAGCCGTTTTCCTTCACCGTTTAGACAGCAGTGGTGATGAAATAAATTACACAAAGTACCAAATGCGCTTGGTTGTGTTTGAACCTACCAACAACTCGTAAGTTAAACCCGTACAATAGTAACAAATAAATCTACAAAAGTCAAACAGCGACTATTCCCATTCGTTCCCATTCATCAACACTTTACCTTTTCCCTTCCCATTTAGCAGTTAATCAAGCTCCCTTTAGATCAATGATCGACATGATCATCTGCGCGGGCGCACGCGACGAGGGAGGATCTCACCTTGGCTAGGGGAGGGTAGTTCGATGTTTTATCTGCACTCGTTACGAGGTAATGGATGATGATTCGTTTGTGAAGGCGTAAATGCGTTTTCATGGTGAGTCATCTGACGCGTGTGTGGAATTTGTTAGAGCAAATGTTGATTCATAAAGTTACATAACTCAAACTCACATGAGTTGTACAATGTGTTCCAAATGAGAATAGGACCGATTGCTATTTTGTGACGTCACGATTTACTGTCAAATCGAGGCAAGATTTTTTTGAAATTCAGTTTATTTATCAAGAATTTTATTTATTTACGAACTTTGAACGAAAAAAGTTTCATCAGAATCCATTTTTTCAATTTTATTCATCTCTGAATTCTAAAATTTTGCAAAAATATCTTGGATTTGACAGTACGGCGTGACGTCACAACCTGTCAATCGATCCAATTCTTATTTGGAACGCATTGTAAAAGAGTTATTTTATTTTGTTTTTAGTAGTAAAACGGGGTGAATAGAAACAAATCGGGGGCGAATAGAAACAACACATTGTTGTTTTTTCACTTTATTTAAAAATTGATTGCAGTATTTAAGTTTTTTTTTTCATAAATAAAATATTGAAAACAAAAGTGCTTTATTAAAGCTAAAAATATGAAATCAAAGTAATAATCCTAATAAAATTTTGTTACTATTCATCCCCGGAGTTTCTATTCACCCCATTTTACCCGCTGTTTGTTGTTATGACGACAACAGCAATACATCATCTGTGAAAATTGTGTAATTATCCATACATATGTCAAACAGTATCTAGATATCACAATTCATAAGATACAACCTAGTAACAGGTGGGCCTCTTAAAGAGAGTGCTTCAAACGAAAACATATGTTTCAATAGTAAGGTTTTTTATTATATATTTACTAGCGACCCGCCCCTGCTTCGCACGAGTACTGATATTGAATAGATTATGCATGTATTATACACGTAAACCATTCTCTTGAATCACTCTATCTATTAAAAAAAACCTCATCAATATCTGTTGCGTACTTTTAAAAATCTAAGCATACATAGGGACAGCGCAACTTTGTTTTATACTATGTAATGATGATACCTACACAGATTACAGGATTATTTAGATAGACATATTATAGATAGACATCTTAATATCGCAACAATTTAATTTAAAATATCTCGACTTAGTTCTCTATATGTACATTTAATTAATAATTGCTTGCAAATATGGAATTAGTAGCTGTTGAGATCGTTTAAAGAGCTGGGTAAACGCTGAGCTCTTGTTTTTTATAAGTCTCAATAATATTTCTGCAACCGGCGGATGTCCTTGGGTGCAGTAATGAATGCGTAAAGGAATACATATTTTTGTCAGTTAGAACCACGTTCCATGAAGATTCTAACCGTAGGCGCGGGCTTGTGGATGGCGAGCAATGGGTACCTCACCGTCCAATCGTCTGGTAACAGTCCGGACCAAGCCCAGTCGTCGACGGTGCATACTGTTCCCGCGCACCTCAAGGAGTTGTCAGCAAACCTTAGAGTCGAAGCCAACTGTGGCCAAGGGCATCATAGGAATGGGGTAGGTTGTTTAGTCAGTCAGAGTCTTACGTTGTTTCACGCTCCGCCCAAGGGCAGGATTTGTCATTAGAAGATTATTTTTTCCCACATAAAAAACCACTTAGATTTTATTCCTTAGTTCGAAACTCTTTCGCAGTGGCCTTCTCTGTAAGATGATCCTTCGTTCGTTCGTACACCAAATGTCCAAGACCCAGAGTTCTAAGACTAATAAATATGTCCTTATACATAGTTTTTTACGTCCAAACTTATGGCAATACCATCGACAAGATTACGTCCCTCTTCTATAACATTTCATTAGCTCTGATTAGAGGCGGGCATCACAGACCCCGTCCCCATCAATTTGCTCACTGGAGGCCAGTCGGCGGCACCATCAGTAAATTGGTCTGCACCAACAAAAACACGCGCGGGACGAGGTCGGGAGTACTACGGGTTCTCGATGGTGGGGAAGTCAGTGAGTTGCAGTCGTGATTTTATTTTCAAAAAGTATTTTTTTTTATTTATGGTGTTTCTTGCCGGTTCTTCTCCATAGGAAACGACCAATTTGGAACCGTACACTAGCTTATGATGTTTTATAAGTGCCCATGTAGGCCTATGTGAAATAAAATATTTTGACTTTGACTTTACTTGTCCCCGATTACTTGTCCTATCCTACACGGGAGGACCAATTTGAAAAATGCTAGAACAATATACCCTTGCTTCTCAGATGGTCTCAAAGTCAGGTTAGATCTATTGATAGCATCCTCAAATTTTACAGGTTTGTTTATAACGGTCATATTCTATAAACATTTTACTGTAGAACTTGCATCCCGTTTAGATTTAGCTGAGGTACCTATACCACAACTAAAAAGTGTAAAATAAACATTTTGGAAAACAGTTTAGAACTTTTTAAATAATGTTTTTCTTTTAAATTGGGTAATTTTTTTATATAGTTTTTATTTTTGTGTCCTCTGAGTCTTTCAAACAATCCAGCTAAATTGGTAAAATCCTAGAAAATAATTTGCTAGCAAACAATCTAGCACCTAGCACGATTTACGCCCACATTTCTTGATGACTACAATAAAACTGATGACTTGATAAACTGGTCATTACACAAAATCACTCATCGACCTATCGACCCAAAAACAAAACTCGAACCGTTCTCGCTCCACAGCGCACTCGTAGTAACGTGGCATAAGAGCGCAAACTGTAACCGAACACGCGAGCGGCGTGAGATCGTATCACGTCCGCGTCCAGCGCCAGGATCAACTTCCCACCAGGAAATTAAAAAGGGAGACTGTAATATAGATGAAGTAATTAATTAATTTTATACATTTGATAGAGATTGCTAGTTACAGAAAGCGATGATGTAGTAAAAATCAGGTAAAAGTCGGAGCGGGAAACAGTGTCACACTCTTACTGACAAAACAATCTACCCCGTGCCTTCCTTGCCTTATTCCCAGAGCCCCGGTGTAGCGCTTTCGCACCAACCCTCGGCCCCGGGAGGCTTCGACCCTGTAGGGGCTCCTACAGTGATAAGATGGTTTTCCTTCCTTGCCTTAGTTCCAGTGTTGGTTTTTGTCTACCATATAGGTAGCAGTTCTATAACGTCATACATCTAGTAGTTGCCCGTTGCGAGCTAGGACTACGGGATTCCTTTTCAGAAACTTGTAGGCCCCTACGGTTTGTTGACATCTCTTTGAGGAGCGTGTTGTTACGCGCTACTGACTGGGCTGGATGGCGAACCACTGTGGCTGGTAGTCAATGTTGAAGTCTCGGCAGCTGGCTCGTGAGGATGTTCGTGCCTCCTCCTTTGCTAGCATTACTGCTACGCAGAAGGAGGCGACCGCCTCACATACCTCCTCACTTTGGACCACCAGCCTAAACCAGGGCCCAGGTGCGAGAGGACTGCTCCACGAGGACACAGCGATGCTTCACCCGATCGGAGCACACCTCCACCGCATGCTCTATCGCAACTGGGCCGATAATGGAACAGGCTTGGCACCATTTAATTTACTTTTCTTTCGAAGCCTCAGGCAGAAACTAGTAGGTACATAATACATAACTCTCTGACTGTACATAGTTATGATAGGCACAGTCACAAAACATTACTCACATGCAGGCTCAAGTTTATATAACAATATTTCAACTTCAATAAAAGACAATGAAAGAAAACCCAAAACAAAGCGGACTAAAAGACCTTTGTCCAATGACTGATAACTAATTGAATGACACATCAATATGACCTATAAATACGTCACAACCACACCTTCCATTTTCAAACGAATTCGTGACGTCACGTAATGACAGTTGTACTTGTGACGTCATTGATGATGTAATGATTATCTTGTGGGCAGTTTAAACTTGATGAAGTGATAATTGTTGTAAATTGGAAACAATATTTAAGGTGGGCCTTCCTCACTCGCCTATCGTCAACGTCGCGCATGGTTTAAAAGCTTGTTGTTTAATTTAACATGTTTGATGCAAAAGTAATGCGAAAAAAGAGAGGTAACACCTGAAAACTCTGTTGGCATTCAGTAATTCTAAGATTTACTCGAATGTTTCACAAAACTTATTCCAGGAAATACGTGTTTTTATTAAACCCTTGAGGATTTCTGAAAAAAAAAAACTTTATTTAGAATCTCGATTAAATGCGCAAGGCTTCAATAGAAATATTTTTTTAATATTTTTAATATGGGAGATTATGGAGAGGAAAGGTGCATGTACAATAGCAGATTTTCTGAGGTCTTTACTGGTTTACTCTTGCACAAATTTATGTTTTGATTTCTATAGAAGCCTAGAAGATAGATAATATACACAAGATATCTGTGTATCCAAAATATCTGAAGAAAGATGTGTAATAACATAATAATCACATAAGAGCGGTTGTATGAAAATGTACGTCGGGTTGGCCGCTCTTAAGTACCTATCATATTAATTTGTTTGGTGGTGACATTAGATTTGATACCACAAATTTCTGTTTAAAAAAAATCGTAACGTCATGCAATGACATTTGTAATTGTGGTCATTGATTACTTTATGATATAACTAGCGACCCGCCCCAGCTTCGCACGGGTGCAATGCTGATATTCAAATATATTAGACTAGCTTTTGCCCGCGGCTTCGCTCCCGGCAACAGATTATTCTACTTTACCCTACTCTACCCTACTCTACCCTACTCTACCCTACTCTACCCTACTCTACCCTACTCTACCCTACTCTACCCTACTCTACCCTACTCTACCCTACTCTACCCTACTCTAGCCTACTCTACCCTACTCTACCCTACTCTACCCTACTCTACCCTACTCTACCCTACTCTACCCTACTCTACCCTACTCTACCCTACTCTACCCTACTCTACCCTACTCTACCCTACTCTACCCTACTCTACCCTACTCTACCCTACTCTACCCTACTCTACCCTACTCTACCCTACTCTACCCTACTCTACCCTACTCTACCCTACTCTAAAAAACTTCGTTTCGCCTATTTTTTTTTTTTTCGTTCTCACCGTTTAAACCTTCCCTGAACTATCACGAATATTTCAAGACCAAAATCAGCCAAATCGGTCCAGCCGTTCTTGAGTTATGGAATTACAACGAAAAGTGGCATTGATTTTTATATATATAGATATGCATGTATTTTTCTTATAAACATTTCTCTTGAATCACTCAATCTATTAAAAAAAAATGCATCGAAATCCGTTGTGTTAAAGATCTAAGCATACATAGGGACAGGCAGCTTTGTTTTATACTATGTAATGATTGGGCAGTGTGAACCTGATGAGATGATAGTTGTTGTAAATTAAAGCCGTGTGACGTTAGATTTGAAATCTCCCACACCTATTTTCAAACGAATTCGTGACGTCACGTAATGACATTTGTAGTTGTGACGTCATTGATGATGTAATGATCATTGTGTGGGCAGTTTAAAGTTGATGAAGTGATAATTGTTGTAAATTGGGGACAATATTTAAGCACCTACCTATCATATAATTTTTTTTGGTGGTGATGTTAGATTAGATCTATATTATTCCTTTCTTGATTTTAGAAAATAAGTTTAGTTTTTGATTGTTGGTAATATGATAGAAGGTACGATGGGATTGACATCGTCACAATAGGGCACAAAAATCCCTTAAAATAAAAATGATTTAAAAAATCCCACAAATTTCTGTTTCAATTCGTGACGTCACGTAATGACATTTGGAATTGTGACGTCATTGATGTCACCATTGATGACGTAATGATCATTGTGTGGGCAGTTTAAATCTATTGAAATGATAATGGTAAATCGAAGACGAGTGACATTCGATTTGATATCTCCCACACCTTCTATTCTATTCTATTATTTGTTGATGGCAAATACGAGCCGATGTCGACTATTCTGCCAATGTCTAAAGTAAATTGGAAAAGCAAGTACTGTATATTCTCGGCATGAAAAATTAAACGGCCGGTGGTTGAAGATTAGTAAATTCTTCGAGTGATATGTTGACACTTGATGGGTTAGTAGTGGAAGAATTTTTTTTTTAAAGTTTTAATTTAAAAATGTGGAACGCTTCACGATTTTGCGTGTCATCCTTGCGCAGGGGCCATGCTAATCTTCTCTGTATCGTTCCAATTTTAGTATATGTACTGCCGAAGCAAGTACCTCCCACACCTTCATTTTCAAACGAATCCTTTACGTCAAATAATGACATTTGTACTTGTGACATCATTGATGTCACCATTGATGACGTAATGATCATTGTGTGGGCAGGAAATGGTAACCGTTGGAAATTGGACACAATTTCATATCAATTAGTTTTGTGACGAGGTTTGATTTGATGTCTTCTTAATTAAATTAAATACTTACGTAGTTTTGCTAACGAGTTTTTCATCTGATGGACGGGAAATCCAGTTCTTCTTGATGCAGCGGGAATAACCGTAACTGAGTTAATGGATTTCTCTAATAATTCAATTTTGTAGATGTATACAAAATAACATACTTATACCCATTAATGTACAAAGAAAACATGTGTTTTTTGTTATTTTTTCCTCTACAACTGTCACACAACGCCGTCCAGTTCCAAGCTAATCAGAACTTGTGTTATGAGTACTAGACAAACAACTGATAAACATAATTATTCATTGCGATCTCTAAACTCGCTTCAGAAGTTTTTTTTTTTTATGGTGGGAAAAAATGGGGCACAGGATCTCTTTCTGAAAGGAAGGCTTGCCCCAGTGCGAAGGGCAAAGAAGAAATAGGGTAGGATGTTTAGTCAGTAAGAGTTTGATACTGTTTCCCGCTCCGACCAAGGGCGTGATTCTTCATTGGATATTTTTTTAAATAGGATAAATTTTTTCATCAGTCCACCTTGTGGGAGGCCTTCCAACGCTGCGTCTTCCGATGCGTATTCGCCACTCCAGAACCCTTCCGCCCCAACAGCGGTTTGCTCTGCGTGCAATGTGTCCTGCCAATTGCCACTTAAGTCTAACGATTCTGCGTGCTATGTCGGCAACCTTGGTTCTCTTGCGGATATCTTCATTTCTGGATCGATCACGCAAGGAAACTCCGAGCATAGCCCTTTCCATTGCCGGTCATCCAATGTCTTTCTATTGGAAAAACTTGCTAGTAAATATATATCTACTTAATAGAAAAAATATCCCTAATAATAACATTTTTTTAAGTGCTATAAACTTGTACTTGACTGCGATCCCACCTGATGGTAAGCAGTGATGCAATCGTCGATGTTGAGGCGCACTTTATTAAGAGCCTATTCACTCTAGCCTTGAAGACACCTAAATTATAAACGGACGGAAAGACTGCATTCGGCAAACGCGGTATAAACGACGAGGCAAAACGCTTAGTCCGGACAATTCAATAAAACCTACATGTTAACAAGTCTAGGTTTTCAAAACACTTCCATTTCTCTTAACATAACATACGCAATATTCCCCAGTCCACCCAACTTCGCGGCCCACGCTAACATATTGACTTAACACAAACATACACCTAGTAACACCGGTATAACGATGTTTGCCCACTCTCCCCCGAGATATGACGTGACGTTTTACGGGAATTAAAAACGCTACCCCGACCTCCCCTTTAATATCTTGTATTTTGTTGATTAAAATCTATTTGAGAGGGCGTGCGGTAATTCTGTTATTATTAAATGATTTTTGAGATATTATGAAAGGTGTCTTTTTGAGAAAAATATTTGGATCGTGTTTTAGTTAATTCTCTCGCTTTAATTATCATCATTACTTAGTATAAAACAAAGCTGCTTTGTCCCTATGTATGCTTAGATCTTTAAAAGTACGCCACGAATTTTGATGCGGATTTTTTTAATACATAGAGTGATTCAAGAGGAAGGTTTATGTGCCTAATACATGCAAAATATATTCAATATCAGTACCCGTGCGAAGCTGGGGCGGGTCACTAGTATTATATAATAAGTATATGAAAATCTTAAATGCGCTTACAGACTATTTACACCCTTTGGTAATCATTTGATCGAGTTATTATTATTTTTTTTAAGTTTTTTTTTTGTATAAAAAATGTAGGATTTTATTATTATGTGTATTCTGTCAGATTATAGGTGACAAGACTAAAAAGAATAGGCACTTAATAAACTAGTGCGCTTCACCATCAACGATTGCATCACTGCATTCAAGCAATAGTTTATATCAATTTAAAAAAGAAACCCAAAATGTAGTTAAAAAGAGAAAGATTGTATGGAAGGTCGTAATTATTTGCCAATAGTGAATCGCATTGGTTTTATTATAGATATTGACTTATTACTACGTTCTCATCTTTTCCCAGCCACATGTAAACCAGTACTTACAATCAAAATTTACTTTACCAAACTAAAATTTTCAAAAATCTATCACAAGGAATAAAACAACAAACAATGTACAAAGTAAATCAATAAATAATAAAATCAAGCATAAAATTCACTTCCTGGCCACCTGGTAATCAGTGGAACAATGGTACCGAATTTCCGAACGGAATAAAAAATGATCTGTCAAACAGGGAGCTTTCCCGCCAATTTGGCGGCGGTTCGCGCCCTCGCCACTTAGGGTTGCCATTTGGTGAAATCATTATTATTGTATTTTTTAGGGAAAAGATTATGATTTGATTGTGCGTATGATACGAGCAGATGTTGTTTGTGGTTTTATTTTTGTTATATTGATTTCGTTATGTTATAGTATTATATTGTGGCCTCCCACAAGGTAGACCGATGACCTGGTCAGGGTTGATGGAATCGGTCTTTGTCGCGGCGCTTGGGGCAGGCCTATGTCCAGCAGTGGACGTCTTTCGGCTGAAATGATGATGATTATGATGTTATAGTAAATACAATAGACACCTAATAGATAAATCAGTATAGTATTTTTTTAGTTAGTTTATTGTTTTTTTGAGAGGGAATGGGCTGAAATCCATAAGCTTGCTGGCGTAATGCGCATTGGTAGGTGATATAATGTTAACATACTCTGAAAAGAATCGCCAAACTTAAGTGATAATGGTCAGGACACATTGCATGCAGAACAAATGGCCGTTGGCGCCGAAAGATTCTGAAGTGGCCTCTCTCAAGGTGGACCGGTGACCTGGGAAGGTTGCTGGATCATCCGATGGATGCAAGACGCATAGGATCAGTCGTTGTAGCGGCGCTTAGAGCAGGCCTTTGTCCAACAGTGGACGTCTTTCGGTTGAAATGATGTTGATGATGATGACTCTAATTTAGTTTCAACTCGGAATAAACGACCACTGTAGAGACAAATAAATTAAACTAAATTAAAATTATTTAAATTAGGTACTAAAAGCAGTTTCATACCAAAGTAATTGAAACTAATTTATCATCACAACATCAATAAGTCCGTAATAATATTATTATCGTTACGCCCTTGTGTGTAAAATCTAATCTCATAAAGCTTTGGTTACCCTACGTATTCGGCACGCCCTCGCAACGAGATTAATAGGGCAGTGTTTAGACCGCCGTCGCCATGGTAGCGGGGTGATTGTCAATCTGTCTGTCCGCCCCCTAAGGGCGCCTAAATACCACATCTCAGGGGGAACGTTACCTTATCTGGCAACACTGACATTTAGAGATGGTGAAAGGTTAATTGACTTTTTATTATTGCGATTTTATTTTTTTGTATTGTGTTTTTCATCTTGTTGAGATGTTTTGTCAAGATTAAAGTGAGATGAGATAGTTGTATTTTGTTAATATATTAAATAGTAGTTAGTTTTTTTTTCTTTTTTTATGGATGGTAAAAATCATCGAATGACGAATCCCGCTCTTGGGCGAAGCGGGGAACAGTGTCAGATTCTTACTGACAAAATGATCCAAACCATTCCTTCTAACTTTAATACCAGGGTCGGACCTTCCTTTCAGAAGCCGGACCGGGGCATCAGTAGGCACTGGGAATAAGGCAAGGAAGGAACGGAGTAGGTACCCCATTCCTTCCTTGCCTTATTCCCAGAGCCCCGGTGTAACGCTTTCGCACCAATCCTCGGCCCCAGGAGGCAAATTGTAGGTAGGTAGGTTAAATAAGGTTTAGAACTTTTTTATAAGCGGGAGAGCATAGACAATAATCGTGACCATAAAAAAATGGTAGCTATCGTCTATGAAAATAAAAATAATGTCAAAAATCTAAACACACAACAATAATACAAAAACAAAATTCCCGCTACAAATCCAGGCAACATGTCTTCCGATGATGTCCAGCCAACCAAGCAGAATGCTGTAGCTAATATAAAACAGAACATCCCCGTACAGTTGACCGACCTGTCCATATTCGACAATTCCTATGCCTTCATGAGAGATCGGTTCACTCAGGAGATGAAGCGAATTGAACAACAAATGCACAAGTTCAGGTAAAAGCTTAAACTAGCAGCTTTGGAGATATTTCGCATAAAATCATTTATCATTTATCATTCCTCTATTTATCTGCATGGTTCTTATGTGATTTGACCAATATATATTTTCTATATGGACTTTAAAAGAGACTTTGACCCCTGAGTTTGTTTCGGTGTTTTTTCTCAGCTAGGAAAGACTGGACTCATCCAGCATCAAAAAAAAAAAATGACTGTAAAAGTGTTTTTTAAACCTACTAACAAAATAAAGAACATTTATCATTCCTCTACAGATATAATTATTACGTATTTTTAAACGTCCAGTGCGATCGTCTAAACTACGCCCCTAGTAAAACTCCTGGGGCCAAGGGTTGATGCGAAGCGTAAGACCAGGGCTCTGTGACTAAGGCAAGGAATGAACGGGGTAGGTTGTTTAGTCAGTAAGATTCTGACACTGTTTCCCGCACCGCACAAGGACAGGGATGATTTTTACCTACCATAAATAAAAATCCGCCCCTAGTAAAAAGTGCAAAACAAACTATATAGATATCCTTCCAAGGATGGCGCCCTGTCCCTGAGCCTATGCACCGCCGTGGTTACGGCACTTAATATGATAAGGATCGTTTAAAAGAGTCACTACGGTCCTGAAACGGGAATGGCAGTAGTAGTGAATTTTAGTAAATCAAAGGCTGCTCCAACTCTATTTACAGTGAGATTTTCCAACCCAACACTATCAAATTTATTTCTGATTTCGTGTTAATTATGAAACTGCCTTCCAGTGAGAGTATAGATTATAAATAATAAAAATAAAATAAAATTTATTTATCTCAGACTAATTTTAAATTAATTTTAGATTTACTGAGATGGAACAGATCCATTGAATAGGATACGACTCATAATTATACCATACACTAACCACTAGACTACGGGGATGTTCAAAAGACTTTACACGGTAAACGGATTTTTGCACTAGTACAGAAAAGTGTGCGAGTCCCGTGTACTTATTTCTTCCTGCGTCCTGTTTATTCATTTCTTCCTAAGTTTATTCCATAAACTAGTGCGCCTCACCATCAACGATCGCATCACTGCTTACCATCAGGTGGGATCGCAGTCAAGCAGCAGTTTATAGCAATTATAAAAAAAAACAAACGTAGTTTGATACACATTAGGACTTAGGACTTGGCTGGCTCCATAACACTCTCACCTGCGGCTCGGGCGAATATCGCCTTGGTCGCGATGACAAGCTTTCTCCACTTGTATCAATATCTACTATAAAATTTCCATTTCAGCAACGACCTCACATTGTGCTTCGGTGAGACCTCCAACACAGAGTACGAGTCACCTCAGAACCCACACTTCTCCCAATGGCAAGTTCTCCAGAATTCGCCTCTCGTGATCGGTGAAGGCGAAAAAAAGGCTCTGAAGTTACAGTTTGATGTTAGCGCGTTTGAACCTTCAGAGGTAGGCTACCTTTTCGACTTTATATTTTTAAGAAGCGACATATATTGTACATTTATATTGTAATCCTCTTAATAAAGAATTAAAGTACCATTATCATTACATAGTATAAAACAAAGTCGCTTCCTCCCCATGTATGCTTAAATCTTTAAAACTATCCAACGGATTTTGATGCGGCTTTTTTTAATAGATAGAGTGATTCAAGAGGAAGGTTTATGTGCATAATACATGCATAATATATCCAATATCAGTACCCGTGCGAAGCTGGGACGGGTCGCTAGTAAAGTATATAATTATGACCTTTTATGGTTTTAAATGACATCCAAAATCTGATCGCTACTTCCCCCCTTTTTTTCGGTTGGAAATTATCAAATTAGCCCTCCAGCACTGAATGGAGTGAATGGGAGTGTGAGGCTTTTACTAACTAAAACACACCAGTATCCCTTCAGTTTCTTTTGCTGTTCCAGGGCCACCAAGGATCCTTCAGAATGAAGATGAACCCATTATTGGGGGTTTGTCTTAGTTACAGGAATTATTACTCTTCCGATTATAGGCCGACCGTCTGAGTCCTCGCCTGCGCGTATAAATCACTATTTCTTTCCTATGACGTCACATATCTTAGGAACTATCTTGGCGCATTTCATCTCGTATGTATGTATCTTACTAAGCACCCCCACCGCCCGCACCTATCTCAGTCGTCATACTCCCGCGCCCTTGTCCCGCGCAGGCGAGGACTCAGTTAGAAAGTCGGCCTATAAAGGAAATTATTTCTTCCAGATAAAAGTGAAGCTCTTAAACGACACGCTTATCATCACTGCAACACATGAAGAGAAGACCCATGACACTACTGTGTATCGGGAGTACAACAGACAGTTCAAACTACCTCCAGGCATAGACCCAGATTCGCTGGTATCCTCACTATCACGCGATGGTGTGCTGACGGTACAGGCACCATTAAGTTTGCCTTCTACTTCAAAAGAGAAGCCCAAGGACAAAAAATAGTCTACTGGAAGTACAGAAACGATTTATTATTTCTCCCGACTTTGACCCAGATTAGCTGGTATCCTCACTGTAGAGGCGCCATTGCTTCTGCCTGAGTCGAGAATAGCAGACCAGGGATACAGCATTCTACCAGGAGTACAAAAAAACTGTTTATTTTTACCTTCAGACCTGAAGTTAGTCTCGCTGGTATAATTTGCAATATGTGATGTTGACCTGACGGTACAAACACCAATACTGCTGCGTTCTTCTCCAGAACAGAAGACCAAGGACACCACCGTCTACCAAGAGAACGACAAACTATTCATGCTGCCTGCAGACTAGCTGGTATCGTCTGTCTCTCCACAGTAGAAGACTAAAAAAGACACCACTGTCTACCAGAAGTACAACAAAACTGTTCATACTGCCTGCAGGCACTAGCTCAGATTCTCTGGTATACTAACTGTTACGCGATGGTGTGCTGACGATACAGGCACCTCTACTGTTGCTCACTAATCAAGAGTAGAAGACCAAAGACGCCGCAATTATTCACGCTGCCACTGGGCACTGGCCACACACGCTGGGCACTGTCCTAAACCAGTTGGTATAATCTCTGTCACGTGAAGCAGATTTCAGTACAGAAACCATTGTTGCTACCTGCCACTCCACGACAGAAGACCAAAGATTTTGTAGTCTACTGGCAGTACCACAGACAATTCAAGCTGCTCCCAGGTGTCAGACTTTCTGGTGATCTCGCCGTCTCCTGATGGTAAAGGCACCAAAGACAAAAATCATGACAGGTCTACTAGGAGTACCAGAGGTATTTTAAGCTGCCCTCAGGCACTAACCAAGAGTTGCTGTCCTGAAAGGTTTAGTTGATGATGCAGACTCTATTATTTCTGCCTGCCTCATGATTAGAATCAGGATTATCACATGCAGCTTCTTGAGTAACAATAAAGATAGTGGTGGTATATGGTTGTTTTTTTTTTCAAGTTTAAGAGCATAGAGGTGGATCTTAAACATAATCTTCTTGCTCTAATTCCTATTTGTATGGATTCAGAGATGCAAGACTTATTTTTATTCTTTAATTTATACATTTGCAGCGTATAAGAATCCCACTTATGCCACAGAACTTTTCTTTCAAGAAAGAAAAAAAAAACCTTTAGAAGTTCAATTTAGATTGTCAAGTGATTCGCGTTAAAAGCTTATGGTCAAGTCTGAAGTCTAGGACAAATTGAGCATTTTAATAACCATTTTGGTAACTAAAAAGCCACTTCATGATAGGTATTATCACAACATTATGTATTTCTAAACCAGACGCTGCCTTAAGAAAACCCTTAAGCAAGACCACCCCTATTTTAATGGTATACAAAATCGATAGGACAAACACCTAGAGACGTCCCTATGTAGCGATCGTCCTATTTGTTTGAAATCATCTATTTGTGTGGTGTAGTGAGGAGTGTAAGATTTTTGTCTTACACCCAGAGCGGGGGTTTCAGTAAAAACTGAAACCCACTTGTGTTATTTCAGTTACTATTTGCGTTCTAGTGCAACAGCCACTCTTAAAATATTCCCACAACATGGCTATGGGGCTCATTAATGTATAATACCTGGCATACAAGTTGAACTAAAATTGCGATCGAGTAGATTTTTGGGACTTGTTACTGAACTCATGTGCTATTTGACAGCTATATGACATCGTGACGTGGCCGCGCCAGATAAACTTATACATTACTCTATATTCCTGCGATCCTCGTGGCCATCACGTAGCTACATAGGCACGGGCTCGTTAATGTACTCGTGTGCTATATGACAGGTATATGACATCGTGACGTGGCCGCGCCAGATAAACTTGTACATTACTCTATATTCCTGCGCTCCTTGTGGCCATCACGTAGCTACATAGGCACGGGCTCGTTAATGTACTCGTGTGCTATATGACAGGTATATGACATCGTGACGTGGCCGCGCCAGATAAACTTGTACATTACTCTATATTCCTGCGCTCCTTGTGGCCATCACGTAGCTACATAGGCACGGGCTCGTTAATGTACTCGTGTGCTATATGACACGCATATGACATCGTGACGTGGCCGCGCCAGATAAACTTGTACATTACTCTATATTCCTGCGCTCCTTGTGGCCATCACGTAGCTACATAGGCACGGGCTCGTTAATGTACTCGTGTGCTATATGACAGGTATATGACATCGTGACGTGGCCGCGCCAGATAAACTTGTACATTACTCTATATTCCTGCGCTCCTTGTGGCCATCACGTAGCTACATAGGCACGGGCTCGTTAATGTACTCGTGTGCTATATGACACGCATATGACATCGTGACGTGGCCGCGCCAGATAAACTTGTACATTACTCTATATTCCTGCGCTCCTTGTGGCCATCACGTAGCTACATAGGCACGGGCTCGTTAATGTACTCGTGTGCTATTTGACAGCAATATGACATCGTGACGTGGCCGCGCCAGATAAACTTGTACATTACTCTATATTCCTGCGCTCTCGTGCCCATCACGTAGCTACATAGGCACAGGCTCGTTAATGTACTCGTGTGCTATATGACACGCATATGACATCGTGACGTGGCCGCGCCAGATAAACTTGTACATTACTCTATATTCCTGCGCTCCTTGTGGCCATCACGTAGCTACATAGGCACGGGCTCGTTAATGTACTCGTGTGCTATTTGACAGCAATATGACATCGTGACGTGGCCGCGCTAGATAAACTTGTACATTACTCTATATTCCTGCGCTCCTCGTGCCCATCACGTAGCTACATAGGCACGGGCTCGTTAATGTACTCGTGTGCTATATGACAGGTATATGACATCGTGACGTGGCCGCGCCAGATAAACTTGTACATTACTCTATATTCCTGCGCTCCTCGTGCCCATCACGTAGCTACATAGGCACGGGCTCGTTAATGTACTCGTGTGCTATTTGACAGCTATATGACATCGTGACGTGGCCGCGCCAGATAAACTTGTACATTACTCTATATTCCTGCGCTCCTCGTGTCCATCACGTAGCTACATAGACACGGGCTCGTTAATGTACTCGTGTGCTATTTGACAGCTATATGACATCGTGACGTGGCCGCGCCAGATAAACTTGTACATTACTCTATATTCCTGCGCTCCTCGTGCCTATCACGTAGCTACATAGGCACGGGCTCGTTAATGTACTCGTGTGCTATATGACAGCTATATGACATCGTGACGTGGCCGCGCTAGATAAACTTGTACATTACTCTACACCGTTAAATTTTAGTCGTTTTAATCCCGAAGAGGGTGGATCCAGTACATGAAACACTATCGATTTGTGTAGATAAAATAAAAAAATAAAGTACTTTTTTTCTAAATCTCTTATTGATATACGCATTTACGAAATTAATTTCTTTAAGTAAACGAGTCATTGACCTTGTAGGTAGTTGTCGATAGTTGCGTACTAACTACCTACAGGTTATTGAACTCGCCCAGCTGACGTTTACTTAAAGAAATCAATTTAAAACATGCGTAAATTAATTCGAGTTTTAAAAAAAAGTACTTTGTTTTTTCATTCTAACTTTACCAATCAATAGTGTTTCATGTACTGAATCGATCCTCCAAGGGATTAAAACGACTAAAATTTAACGGTGTATATTCCTGCGCTCCTCGTGCCCATCACGTAGCTACATAGGCACGGGCTCGTTAATGTACTCGTGTGCTATTTGACAGGTATATGACATCGTGACGTGGCCGCGCCAGATAAACTTGTACATTACTCTATATTCCTGCGCTCCTCGTGCCCATCACGTAGCTACATAGGCACGGGCTCGTTAATGTACTCGTGTGCTATATGACAGGTATATGACATCGTGACGTGGCCGCGCCAGATAAACTTGTACATTACTCTATATTCCTGCGCTCCTCGTGCCCATCACGTAGCTACATAGGCACGGGCTCGTTAATGTACTCGTGTGCTATATGACAGGTATATGACATCGTGACGTGGCCGCGCCAGATAAACGCCGACCTGAAACACGCACACTAGCAAATTGTGATGAATAAGGAAGGGGACATATCGGGATATTGTGTTTTTCTCCAGAATTATGATTCATTATTTCTTTTTAGCTATGTTTTTTTTACTTTTTATTTGATGGAACAAGCTGTCACGTAACGTTTTATTTAAGACTAGCTTTTGAAACTTTATAGCTTGTAACACACAGGGATAGTCCGGTGACATATTAGTTAATAAAAATAAATCAAATTATACTCCCTACATACAAACTTAAAGAAATATTACCTCTTAATAATATTATTAAAAATTTGTGACTAACGAAAATTTCTTAAGTAAAGCTCAACAGTGAAAAACACATTGGATTGCAACTTTTTAAGATTTTACTCAAAGAAAGATAGCTGCGTAAAATAGCTAGTAAATCAGGTAAGTATTACAGAAATAAAAACATTTCCTTGTAAAAAGAATTCTGTAGAGATCGTTTTATATTTGTGCAATGCCTTTGGGCAAAACCTGCCTCTTCCTTTCCATGAACGGTGCACCAAGTATTGGGTTAACATCCTTAATTTAAGCTTATTTGGTTCCACTGTAAGGTCACCTTTCTTCCCCTTTTCCAGATGTGTTGAGATTATAAATAATACGTTGTAGGTTGGACACATTGCTAGCATAACAAGTGTTTAATGGAGCTGAAAGGTTCTGGACTAGTAAAACTCAACTTCGGAAGGCCTTCAATGACCTACGTCCTGATGAGGGTCGCCGGAATCCGATGATTGCAAAGCGCATGATACAATCGGTTCGTTATATCAACACTTATTTATGATGGTGACATTATTGAAGAAATGTAAAGGAAAAAGCAACCACATCGCCGTTTTCTGCTGACTGACGATACACTACATTGTAGGTATAGAACAAAGTCGCTTCCCGCTGTCTGTATCCTTAAAACTACGTAACGGATTATGATGCGGTTTTTTTAATAAACTAGAGTGATCCATGAGGAAAGTTTATATGTATAATACATCATTACATAGAATAAAACAAAGTCGCTTCCCGCTGTCCCTATGTATGCTTAGGTCTTTAAAACTACGCAACGGATTTTCATGCAGCTTTTTTAATAGATCGAGTGATTTAAGAGGAAGGATTATTTGTATAATACATGCATAATGTATTTAATATCAGCATTACACCCGTGTGAAGCTATAATATATTTTTGAATAGATCAGAAAGTGACTCTAATTAGGTGAGGTAACCTCCTATGTTACACACTAGTATCATAATATACTATTATATCGGCATTGCACCCTTGCGAAGTTCAGGCGGGTCGCTAATCCATACTAATATTATAAATGCGAAAGTAACTCTGTCTGTCTGTCTGTTACGCTTTCCCGCTTAAATCTCTCAAACGATTTTGATGAAATTTGGCACAGACAATCTTAAGACCCTGAGAAAGAACATAAGCTACCTTTTATTACAAAAAAAGACGCAAACGTAGTCGCGGGTACCAGCTAGTTCCTAATAAATAATTCCAGCAGATACTTTGTACCCGCTGTGTGCCCATCCTAAGCAGGTCACCTGTACAGTCACACGGGTGTGTATGTGTGCGCGCGTGCGGACGGCGGCGTGTTGATGCGACGCGTTGCCATGGCGACCGGGCTCGCTTCCCAGAAGAGATGTGCCGTAGTGTGGGAGGTAGGCTGATTGTTGCGGATTGTAGCGGTGTGGGTAGGGATACTAGAAGGCCGATTCTCGTAGGTACTTGAAAAACGCGAAATTGCGATATCGTCGTCAGAAATTAAGCTAAAAAATCTCCTATGTGACATTTTTCGCAAAAATGAGTTTTGTAGATATTTTAAAAGCTGTTAAGAATACCCATACTTAGCTAAAACTTTCATGTGAATATCTTATTTAACAGAGGAGAATTTAAATTTGCAACGACGGTGTCATCTTTCTTCCAACACATATCAAAATTTAAGAAAAAACGACGATATCATCTTTGTTCCAATCCATATCAAAATGTGTGGAAATGAGATGTGTTTTTAACAGATTGCGTCTCTTTTTTTTTGGTGGAAAATTGTCCATTGACTTCTCCGTTTTCTTGGGCACGGCCTAGGTACATGGAGATTGCGACTCCGATGTGAAAGCGATTGTTTCTTAAAAATACGAGAATTATACCGTGTAGCTTTTCAAGTATTCTATATTTAAGGTGGGCCTTCCCGTCTTCCGACTCACCTATCGTCTACGTCGAGTATGGTTTAAAAGCTCGTTGCTTCATCTAAAGTAATCCAATGTGATATTTGATGCAAAAGTAGTCATTTAATGTCAAAAAAGAGAGATAACACCTGTAAGCTCTGTTGACATTCAGTAATTCTATGAGTTACTTGAATGTTTTACAAAACTTGTTCCAGGAAATACGTGTTTTTAATAAACTCTTAAATATTTTTGAAAAGAAATGAAAACATTTGGAATCTCGATTAAATACGCTAGGCTTCTTTAGAAGCACTTTTTTATTTTTTTAATATAGGAGTACATTATGGAGAAGTAAAAGTTCATGTAAAATAGCCGATTTTCAAAGCTCTTCACTGGATTACTCATACACAAAAAATTTACGTTTTGATTTCTATAGAAGCCTAGATAATTTCCACAAAATATCTGTGTATCCATAATATCTGAAGAAATATGTGTAATAACATCATAATCACGTAAGAGCGATTTTATGAAAATGTACGTTGGGTTGGCCGCTCTTAAGGGGTTCTACGCTAGAAGAGCCGAGCATATACCTACCTATATTTATATAGTTTGCCTCGTGCTTGGCTCCAAATCGGTCCACAAGAATTCAAATTCGTCTCCTTTGAATTCGTATGGACCTCGGCTTTGTTGTTATTTTTCGTCAGCATTTCGTCAGCAAAAAATTTTATAGAAGAGTCCATTTTGCAATATATCATCCTTTAGATTTCTCCACAGTCGCTTGCATCTGCAAGAATCTTCTGAAACACTGAATATTTTAGAGTGCAAACTACGAGTAACTGTAGCATTTACGTGATGATCAATGCTTTTTTTATAGGTTATAGGTTCGCGTTTGACCACTATCTCACTTGATGGAAAGCGACGATGCGGTCGACGATGGAGCGCGCTTACCTAGAAGTACCTAACCTATTCAGTCTTGACTTAAAGATTATCGGATTGTAGTCATCCGGAAACACAGACTCCGGCAAGGAATTCCACTCCTTGGCTGTACCGAAAAAGTCCCCCAAAAGTCAACACCAGCCCACTCAATCAAGCGCAAATCGACAAAACATCACTTCCACCTACAGGTGATACACATACATCATTACACTCGTTACTCCGAGGGCCTAAGGGCCTGAGGGGCGCCACCAGTCTGATTTACCCATTGTTGTGATAACTCCCCTCGGTCCATGGCGAATTCGCCGTGGAGTGCTCACCCCAGCAGAAGGTAATTAGTTCAGTTGAGTTTTTGATTTATTGTGAGCTTGACTTTTTAGCTGGATTGTGTGTACTGCGTAAGCTATTTAGGGTTGTTTGTATGTTTTTTTTACAAATTAATAATAATACTTTATTGACACAAATCCTGACATGGCTGACATGTTAATATCAGTTTTTTATTCAATTTTATTTAATAATGAATTAGATATCTGTAACCTTAAAACTTCATAACCTTAAATTAACTTAACTAAAAAAATCTAATCTAATAAAGCGTCAAAAACTCTTCCGCATCGCTGGTCACTGGAAAAGTGTCCAAAAGGCTGGCAGCATTGCCACGCTATATGGCAATATTAGTTAGTTACAATAAATAAAGGCGCACAAAATTTGGTACCCAGATTCCTGAACCTGATTAATTAGTTTATGAGTTAAAATATAATAATAAAAAGGACAAAGCTAAAAAAAATCAAGCCTTCAGGTATATTTTAGGGTATATTTTTTAGAGATTTGGTAAAATATCTTATGACTTACCGTGCTCTAAGAACAAGAGAGAGGGTGTACCAAACAACAGACAGACATAGTTGTTCCAAAAAACAACTCTGTGTGTTCTTTTTTAAAAATTATCATTACGGCTGAAAGACATCCACTCTTAACGTAGGCCCTAAGAACTTCTTACCAACCAATTTTACCGTAACAATTACCATCACATCAACTCCAATGCCCCAAGTCCTCACCGTCCACCCCATGACGCGACTTGGCACACGCATACATTATCACCATGGCAACTCAACTCCCCAAAGGAAGGGTTCTCACCGGAAATGAGGTTTTTATCCCCTATCCCCGGTGTCGGAAGTAAGCGGTGGGTTTACGTCGTGGGTGACTCTCCCGGCCCTAATGTGGTCTTTAAAATTATGCGTGAATGTTGGTAATGCAGAAAAGGTGTTTTCATCCCTAGGTGGGAAATAAACGACTTGGTTCGCCTTTAAATGCACCTAAAAGTGGTATCATTACATAGTAATTAACAAAATTGCTTACCGCTGTCCCTATGTATGCTTAGATCTTGATAAGTACGCAACGGATTTTGATGCCCTTTTTTTTAATAGATAGAGTGATTCAAGAGGAAGGTTTATGTGTATAATACATGCATAATATATTCAATATCAGTACCCGTGCGAAGCTGGGGCGGGTCGCTAGTTTTCTATAAGAAACTTTTCGCGGCCAAAATATATTATCTTTTGTTTATTTTTTTTAAATTATTGTTTTATATTTTATAGTTTTATTTTTACTTTAAATTGTGTCTTTAAATAGTGTAATTTGCTTCGGCCGTAGTGTTTAATTTAATTAAATAAATGGCTGGCTGGTACGACGGCTCACATAGTTGTTTTACTATTAATAGATATTCTAACTATTTAATTTCAATTTTGTTGTTACTCTGTTTTATTAAATAATACTCGTAATCTACACTAATATAATAAAGAGGTAAAGTTTGTTTTTTTGTTCTTTGTTTGTAGGAGGTTATGTCTGGAACTACTGGTCCTATTGGTAAAATTTTAGCAACAATAGAAAGCTGCTTCACTCCTGAGTGACATAGGCTATATTTTATGTACGCGGGCGAAGCCGCTGACAAAAGCTAGTATCACCATAAAATATGAAGAGACTTTTGATGGAAAGAGATAGAGAGAGAGTACACTCAACATATCATCAAAGGGCGCAAACATGTCTTTCTTTTTGGCTAGGGCGGTACGTCGCCCTAGCCAAAAAGAAAGACATGTTTTTTGGCTAGGGCGACGTACCTACTTTGAATCTCTCACTACGTTCAGAATTCTACTAAAAATCCTTCACTACGCTCGGGATTCTACTAAAAATCCTTCACTACGCTCGGGATTCTACTCTAGAATCCCTCACTTCACTCTGGATTCAAAAAAGGACCCACACCTAAAACATTATTTAGCTGCCATAATATAAAATCTACAATTTTTCCAATTTTTAAGTGTGTTCAAGATTACATGTGTCGGTAAAGAAATGGAAAGCATTGCGTGGAAAACGTTATTTAAGTCCGTTTCATTTTGTTTCAAATAATTTTTCAGATTAGCAACAGTGGCGCAATGTTAACAGCCCCGACTTATATCAGTTAAACTTTGCATGTTCATACTTGGCTAGGCACAATACTTCAGTGCGGGTTGATAGTTGTCACATCATTACAAGGTTTTTTTTTATGGTAGGTAAAAATCATCCAATGACGAGTCCCGCTCTTGGGTGGAGCGGAAAACAAGTGTCAGACTCTTACTGACTAAACAACCTACCCCGTTCCTACATCGCCATACATACTAGGGCCAGAGCCTTCCTTTTCATACGCAAACCCGTGGCCTTAATTGGCTTCGACCCTTCTGCAGGGTCCCTACGGTTGCTGACAACTCCTTGAGGCGCGCGGGAACAGTGCGCGCCGTCAACGACTGGGCTTGGTCCGGACGATTACCAGACGACCGGACGGCGAGCTACCCAATGCTCGCCGTCCGCAAGCCCGCCCCTACGGTGGCCGGAAGTCAGGATCGGAATCCCGGCGGCGTCTGGGGCGCAAACGCCGTTGCCTTATGCGGTCAGCCTTCTCCTTTGCTAGCACATCATTACAAGGTGGAGATATTATCAAATGTTTTAAGGATTTTCCCACTGTTGGGGTGAAACGAGAGGGCATGTCAGACTTTTACTGACTAAAACCCACCTGCGTCCTCCAGTTGCTCCTGGCGTTCCAGGGCCCGAATAACCTATTTTGAGCATTCCCGCATCCCTTGCGTGATGAACCACTTTCAGAGTAATTCAGGAAAGATATCGTTTTCATAATTATTTATTTATATTTTATCTACACACATAGGTATTCATGAAAAAGAGATACTTTAGAAAAAAACAATTACAAGGGTAAAAGAAATTTCTACCAGAAGACCTATTACAGGAGAAATAAGACAGAAGAACAAATGTAGGCAATGGTGTGAAGATATGAGAAAAGTTTTTGAAATTCCAAATTACATCCATACTAATATTATAATTGCGATAGTAACTCTGTCTGTCTGTCTGTTACGCTTTCCCGCTTAAACCTCTCAAACGATTTTGATGAAATTTGGCATAGACAATTTTTAGACGCTGAGAAAAAACATTCGCTACCTTTTATTGCAAAAAAAGGACACAGACAAAGTCGCGGGTACCAGCTAGTTAATAATAAAATAACATTGGTGGCCGAGTGATGAAGGCTCCAACTTAAGAGTTGTAGGTCGTGTGGTGGGCCCGCGTGGTGGCTTTCCCTCTCCTAAAGAGGAAGTCTGGATCCCAGCATTGCGAATATTATAAGGTTGATGCTATGCAGACAGTATATCTGGTCATCAGTCCATGAAATGTTAGTGATAGTATTATTATGGTTCTTTAATTAATTTTTCTCAGGTTAGTACCTGGTATTCTTTAAAATCTCACGGGTGCAAACCAAGGTGAGATCCTAGTTGATAGTTCAAGATGGTAAATCGCTTTGCATTGCATTTAAATTGTTATCTATGTCCAGTTGTAAAAACTTTCTAACTATTCGGCAAGTATTCAAAATAGCAGCTTTTTGTAGTGTTAGGTATGTGTATTTTGATAGGTTGAGAACATTAAGACTATTGAATATTTGTTTTGGAATAACACCTGTTGTTGATATTACTATTGGCACTATTGTAACCCTGTTCATTTTCCAAACTCTAGTGATCTCCTCCTGTAATTCTGTGTACTTCCTAATCTTTTCGGTGATAGTTTTTTGTATGTTATTAGTGTTTGGGACTGCGATGTCAATTATGTATGCATGTTTGTTTTCTTTATCAACAAGTGTTATGTCGGGTCTGTTGTTATATATAGTGTGATCTGTAATTATAGTGCGGTCATAATATATTTTGTAAAATTGATTTTCTAAAACCGCTCTTGGTGAATATTTGTAATATGGTGTGTATGGGTCTTGCATGAGTTTGAGTTTTGTTGCGAGTTTTTGGTGTATTATGTTGACGAGTTGATTGTGTCGGTGTGTATAATCGTTCTGAGTTAATGTCATACAAGCACCTGTAATATGTTGTATTGTTTCAGGTTTGCTGTGACATTTTCTGCACAAATCGTTTCTTACTGTCCTGTCTTTTATTATATATTTTCTATAATTTTTGGTATTAATGACTTGGTCTTGAATGGCCAACATAAAGCCTTCTGTTTCAGGGAACAACCCACTTAGTTCAAGCCATTTATTGGAAGCCTCTTTATCTATGTATGTTTGTTGTAAATCATTCGGATGTCTCCCATGTAGTTCTTTTTGTTTCCATTTTCTATTTATCTCTTCCATGTGTCTCGCTTTATCTACTGTTTCAATATTATTATCATCGCTAAGGTTTAATGGTGTATATTGTTTATCTATTTCCGTAATTGTTTTGTGTAAATTACTGCTACTTTTCTTTCGTCTGAAAAATTGTTTTAGATTTATGACTTGTCTATTGTGAAGATGTGAAATTTCGATCAACCCTCTCCCTCCTTCTTTTCTGGGCACTATTACTCTTTCTATTGCGGATTTATTATTGTCTCTTTATTTCCTTTTCATACATATATTATTATTATTATATATTTATTGTCAGGCAACTAAGGCCCATAGATAAAATACATAACATTACAAGCATGACAGACTATATGTTACGGCATAGGGATCAATTCAGTGACGCATAGGACACAACGCACTCGTATAGGTCACCTAGTGCTAAAGTACTGAATATATAAGTAAAGTGACCCTGCAAACGTTCTTCTATCATATAAATTACTAGTGACCCACCCCAGCTTCGCACGGGTGCAATGCTGATATTAAATATATTATAAACCTTCCTGTTGAATCACTCTATCTATTTAAAAAAGCCACATCAAAATCCGTTGCGCAGTTTTAAAGATTTAAGCATACACAGGGACAGGCGAATTTGTTTTATACTATGTAATGATGATGATGATATATCAATGAAAAGTATTGGAAATAGAGGTATAGGAGTAACCTATACTCAGAGCTACAGAATATATTTACACACTAACTTCTGCCCGCGACTTCGTTCGCGGAAAATATCTTGTAGTGATAGCTCGGTTAACATCCATGTTATATAAATAATTTATAGCCTATGTCACTCAGGAGTAAAGCAGCTTTCTATTGTTGCTAAAATTTTTCCAATCGAACCATTAGTTCCAGAGATTACGTCTTACAAACAAAAAAACAAACTTTACCTCTTTATTATATTAGTGTAGATAAAAAGACTGAGCAATTAATGCGAGTTAGACTACTCACGCTCAAACTTACTTAAGTATAAAAAAAGTTAAATTCCCAAATTGAGTTACGAAGATTTAGACGAAGCGCATTTTTTTATGACGTAACCACAAATTTAGTTTTCAAATTTTTCTTACACTGGTGCTGTGGCCTTGTTTCATAACAAATTTAAGGATTCTACATCAACGTGTACCAAAACGTATATTTTAATACTGTCAAAGGAATCACAAATCATAGGACACACACAGTCTTAAAATATACGTTTTTTGGCGACATAACGGTAACGGTTTTTTTTTCAGTTTCAAGGGACCTGAATGAATATATGATTTTAATTTCAACTTGATAATCCACGCGTTTCCAAGTGATAAAGGCCGTATATCTATGTACTGAACCCTCAGTTGGTGAGTCTGATTCGCATTTGCCCAGCTTTTTTCCTATTAAGATATGGAATCCTGAGAGTCAAGTCACCCAAAAGACTCTGCAAAAGGGTCGAAGCCTACTGGGGTCCAGGGTCTCGTTCTGAAAGGAGTTCTTGGCCCCAGTGCGAAAGGCAGAGAAGGAACGGGGTGGAGTGTTTAGTCAGTAAGAGTCTGACACTGTTTCCCGCCCCGCCCAAGAGCTGAATTCGTCATTGGATGATTTTTGATTTTTGCCCACTATAAAAATGTGATGTTTCCTTACATAAATATTTAATGACTAACACATAGTCTCAGGTTGTACCTGAAAGAGCCAAGTTTTTCAAATACAGACTATTATGATGGTATTATAATACGTTTGTCCGTCATGTTATTGCTGCGGCTCGTGCCGACTCAAAACATATCGACCGAAGATTCCCGCAGTGATAATATTTTCATTTTCACCAAGTGTTTATATAAAGAACCGATACATACATTGTTATGTGAGTTTTATGTATTGGAATACATGTAGGTACATATGTATATTAGGCATGTATGTTGAAACAAAATGGTCGAACCTAAACTGCGCTTACAGGTTTTTCCTGTGATAAGTAAAGTTGTCTCCATCATCATCATCATCATCAGCCTTTTTAATGTTACCACTGCTGGGACACAGGCCTCCTCTCTAGGTAGATTGGTGGATGTCACATGGCATAAAATTTTTGTTTTCTAGGACATATCGGTTTCCTCGTGATGTTTTTTTTCCCCGTTTTGAGAGCAGTGGTGATGAAATAATAATACAAAGTAATGTGCCTGGCTGGGTTTGAACCCGTGACCTACATGTCGTAACGCGGGGATGTTACCATTCGGCCACCACTGCTCTACAACTTAATAAATGAAATATATAATATATTATTTATGTTGTATACTGACAAATCAAATCTTTTCCCTTCGATTAGTACATCTAAAATTGTCTGGTAGAAATTAATCCTGTGCTAAAAGACCACCTATTTATACTTATTTTTTATAAATGTTTCAACATCATCATCATCAGCCTTTTCAACGTTCCCAATGCTGGGACACAGGCCTCCTCTCTAGGAGAGGGAATGGGCCATAATTCACCACGCGGGGTCAGTGTGGATTGGTGGATGTCACGTCTTCTAATTTTTGTGTTCTAGGCCATACCGGTTGCCTCATGACGTTTTCCTTCACCTTTTCAAAGGTGTACAATAAAGTAATAAAATAAATATTTGTCGCAGTATATACCTAAGGGTTCTTTTTAGGTGAGAAATAACTTGATAAATTCTCCCGCTACAGAGCGGAGCGAGAGGCTGTGTCTGATTTTATTGACAGACTAAAGCCCACTCTTGTGTTCCTAAAGTTAATTCTTGTTAATTGTGCTCCATCGTCAACCACATCTTCGCTTACCATCAGGTGAGACCATAGAGATAGCGGTCAAAAGCAACCCTAATTAAAGATAAAAAAAAACCAATAACACAACCCCGTCTAGTCCCAAGCTAAGCAGAACTGGTGTTATGAGTACTAGACAACTGATAAACATACATATTTCTAAATACATATTGTAAATAAATTATACGAAGACACAGAACAAATGATCGCGCTCATTACACAAACATTTGTCCTGAGTGGGAATCGAACCCACGACCTCCGACGTAGCAGTCAGGGTCGCTAACTACCAGACCAACAGGCCAGTCAAATTGAATTTTAAATTAATTAAATTATGAACTTTTCAAGCCAGAATTTATGAACTAATACAAAATTCTTTCTTGATAAAAACTTTCCAATTATTTTAAAAGGTCATCTCTGACATTTTATAAATTTACAACTAATTGCAAAATACGACCGAAATATTCAAAATATTTTAACCCAACAAAAAGAATTCAGCAATTTATGACAAAGAATTAAAAGTTATGATAATTAATAAGTTTGTTGACACTTTACAAGTAACAATTTTGTTAAAATAAAATAGTTAAGTGTGGTTTAAGTTGTACTCGCAGGGTTCCGTACCGTCTGTAGCAAAAACAATCACATTTATAAAATTGTTGTTGGAGCCCCCACCAATAGTTATTCAGATTTTTAGTAGGTATTTCTTATTACAGCGGCAACAAAAATACACAATCTCTGAAAATTACAACTGTTTAGCTATGGTCGATGGTGAGCACTGTTACCGCGTGCCTCAAGGAGTTGTCAGCAAACCGTAGGGATACTGCAGAAGGTTGGAAAGCAAAACAAATCATCTGTGTAAATTTGAACTATCTAGCTATCGTTGACGGCGCGCACTGTTCCCGCACGCCTCAAGGAGTTGTCAGCAAACTGTAGGAACCCTGCAGAAGGGTCGAAGGCAACTGGGGCCTAGGGTTTGAGTCTGAAAGGAAGGCCCTGGTATATAAGGCAACGCGTAGAAACGGTGTGGGTTGTTTAGTCAGTAAGAGTCTGACACTATTTTCCACTTCGCCCAAGTGCAAGATTTGTCATTGTATGATTTTTACCCACAAAAAAAAACTGTTTAGCTAGCACAGTTTATAAAATACAGTTTGTTGACAGACGAACAGTGAAATTTTAGTAACAATAACGGGAAACAGTGTCAGACTCTTACTGACTAAACCACCTACTCCCCTCCTACGTTGCCATATATACCAGGGCCAGAGCCTTCCTTTCAGACGTAGCTGAACGGAACCCTACGGAACCCTAAAAATGCCCCCTTCTAGCCAGGTGTTGAACAAAGAGAAAACCAAAGATGAGCGCGTGCGACGGTCACGATTCACGATGAAGTGTTTAAAATAGCCGGCTCCTTACAAAATCAACTATTAATATTCCGGACAGGGAGATAGCTGTCTTGTAAAGGTTCTTGGTCACTTACACGATGTGGAAAGGACTGTTATTTGTAAAATATATATTGAATAATAAATAATAGGGTTTCTTATACTTATTACGCAAAACTAACAGTAATATACTTCATCTGTTTGGGTAATTGACTGGCCTGTTGGTCAAGTAGTTAGTGGCCCTGACTGCTACGCCGGAGGTCGTGGGTTCGATTCCCACCCAGGACAAATGTTTGTGTGAAGAGCACGATCATTTGTTCTGTGTCTAATTTATCTATAATATGTATGTATATAGAAATATATAAGTAAGAAATATATGTTTATCAGTTGTCTAGTACCCATAACACAAGCTCTGCTTAGCTTGGGACTAGACAACGTTGTGTGATAGTTCTGTTGTGGAATATTTAAAAAAAAAAATTAACTAAGGACAGAGTGGAAGAAAAAAACATGTTGCACCGACCCCAAGTAAAATGGGATAAGGGTAGGATGATGATGATGTTTGGGTAATTAACTAAATGTAAATAATCTTGATATGTCTTATTAGTTTTTTAAGTCGTATGACGAAGAAGACATGCAAAAATCATTTAAAAATTAATTACCTAACATCGGTTTTATGGTATATGGTATGGAATCCCGCCCTTAGGCGGAAAGGGAAACAGTGTCAGACTTTACTGACTAAACTACCTACCCCGTTCCTTCCTTTAAGTAAACATCAGCTGGGCGAGTCCAATAGCTTGTAGTTAGTACGCAACTGCCGAAAACTACCTACAGGTCATTGACTCGCTCAGCTGATGATTGCTTAAATGATAAAAAAAATAATTTCGTACATCCGTATTAATTCTAGATATAGAAAAAAAGCTTTATTTTTATATTAAATTTTATCTTTACATCGATAATGTTTCATGTACCAGATCGACTCCCCACGGGATCAAAACGATCAACATTTTGCAGTGTAATATTTGTCAAAAAAAAATTGGTACTTTTTTTTTAAATGTCCCTTAATATTTCAAGGCACTAAAACAGCCAGTGCACAAACACCATAAGCCTGCAAGTAATATAATTTCTCGTATAAAAAGCTCGTCGTGACATGAGACTAGAGGGTCTCTCCCCCGCCGCCGCCATTTTTTCTCAAAGGTGACGCGTTTACGCACCTGTCGTGTAGACCTTAGAACTTGAAGAGGTGGGCTAACGGCTTTTATGCTGTGTTGTTACTGAAAGTTAGGTAAATTAAAAACAAATACCTACTATAAATAAGATTATTGTATACAATTGTACTTAATATTGCGTAGCTTTCTTTCTATAAATAAAAATAACTGCCCCTCTTTCATATGCCTATTATTCTTTGAAAAGAAAAACACAAAATATGAGATAACGTTATATATTAAAAATAAATAAATAGATAATACTGCTTTATAATTAAATTCAAGCTAACAAACTTTTTAATAACTTACATAACTTAGGGACCAATTAAGTTTTATGCAATTCTTGTTTTTGATAACATGGGGGATGGGGCAGTCAAAATGGTGATTACGTCAGCAGTGCATATTTTTTAGCTTTTCAAGAGAACGATGTCCATCTACATCTACACTATAATATAATAAAGAGGTAAAGTTTGTTTTTTTGTTTGTAGGGGGTAATCTCTGGAACTACTGGTCCGAATGGAAAAAATTTAGCAACAATAGAAAGCTGCTTTACTCCCGAGTGACATAGGCTATATTTTATGTACGCGGGCGAAGCCGCTGGAAAAAGCTAGTATTTCAATATCACAAAAAAGTTCGCAGACGTCTGTCTATACATGATTAAGCAGCATACATCTCATGAACACGATCTCTCATCTCAGTCACGTTGTCATATTTCGCGATTTCAGGTTTGATCCCATAGTAAAAGTTGATTGTTATCATGACTACAATCACGTATTTAAGTATCGGTCCCTAATTACCAGTCACCCTATACAGTGGCGCGTCTAATCGTTCCACAGCCCCGTCTCAGCTGGTTGCGCACGCGACTACACCATCCCTTTCTCGAGACAGTTGCGCAGAGCCGACCGTTACTCACTGCGAGGGCGATTTATAGGCGAGAGGTCCACGAGACCCTTTACACATTATTACAATTACTTTAATCGAACCATGTCAGGGTATCATACTATATTTTAGTGCTAAAGATGTTTTTTCTTTGTTATCGGATCTCTTGGGCGGAGCGAGGAACAATATCCGATTCTTACTGACTAAACAACCTACCCCGTTCATTCCTTGTCTTAATCCCAGAGCCCTGGTGTTACACTTTTGCATCAACCCTTGGCCCATGGAGGCTTTGAGGCTTCGAGGCCCTGCAGTTTGCTATCAACTCCTGGGATATCATCTAATGAGTTGACTCGCTCTTGGACGGACATGAGGGTGTGTCAGACTTTTACTGACTAAAACCTACTAAGAAGGAACAAGATCTTTATTTGTCTTCGTTTCAGGGCCCTTATGTTCACTTTCACTTGATGTTACTGGGTTATTGTAAACGCGTCACAATGGTTGTGACGAATTTACAAGAAGTGTATGGAATTACCAATTTGTGGCAGATCACACTGTGACGAGTTTACACCCATCCTAAAGATATTGTAAGATGACGTTTATGTTTACTTTAATATACAACATTGTTTTTAATATTTATACTATAATAAATAGAATATGGTTTATCTAGAATTAATAACTAAATTGATTCCAATAGTTTTTTCACCATGTTATATTTTTCCCAAAAATACATGATACACACACACAACACAACGTCACAAGTTGGACACCACCAATACTAGGTACAACACAGGTCATTGAGGATATTAGGCACCAGCTCACAGCTGAGTGCGAGAGTAAAACTGCGCCTTAGTCGCTTGGATGGCCCGGTGACCATGTGTTTGGTCTGAACAATCAGGTAACATAACAATTTTAAAACTTTGTGATTTTTCATGATAAGTTATAAAAAAATTTACATAGATTCTTTACATAAAAATACTGTTTTCGCATGTACTAAAAGTAAAATTGTATAATAAACTATTAGAGATACTTACTTTTTCTTTTCTTTTATTTCTTTTTAGAGGCTTTAGTCATAATTCGACTATGACAGCTTCATTATAACTTACACTTGTGTCTTACACTAGATACTAAACTAAGCCTCTTATGGATCTATTTTAGATACTCAATCAAAATTTTGCAATTTCAGCCAACTTTCCTTAAACAACTTCATACAGCTCATGTAATGCTACTCCACTAAAAATTTTCCATACCTTTTAATTAATTATTAAAAAAAAACTAAGCATCCTGTGCGTCTAAACCCATTGGATTCCCACGACACTCGCCTGGTCGGTCCACCTTTTGGGAGGCCCAACGTTATTCCTTCCGGTTCGCAAATCTAATGTTTATAATTTATATCAATAATAAATTATAACTTAATTATTTTAATCGTGTTGTTTTATTTTAATGTCTAATTATACATTATACAGTATATTATTTAATTACTTTTATGGCATCAAAAAAACATCCACATCGATGTCAATGAGAAATGTGCCCGGAACGCTGGCAGCATTGCCTCGTTTTGTTTTCTGTCTGTTTGTACATATTATTTATTTATTTATTAAAACTTTATGCACATAACACAGTACAAAGGCGGACTTAATGCCTTAGGCATTTTCTACCAGTCGACCTTAAGGTGGTGCAGAAACGTAACAAGGTAGGTGCAACTTAAAGGACAGACAAAAAGAAAAGAAACAAAATATAATAATAATAAATACATATTTAGATACATACATACAAATAAGAAAGGTCATTGTGAAAACAAATCAATCTAGTCACTGCCGAGATAAATCCGCCAACTTCTCGCGAATGTAGTCTCGTGCCTTCTGCTTAAAAGACAAACGGCTGGTCGCCATCCTGATATTCGGAGGGAGCGTATTCCAAAGTGATATCGCCTGGACAAAAAAGGAGGAGTGGATAAGCCCTGAGCGGTGTAGGGGACATTGTAGTAGACGATTGTTTATTATTATTTTTAGTTTGTATGTACCTGTACACGTTTTATGCCTGTATTATGATATTACTTTTATTAAAAAAATATTGTTATTGATAAGTATTTATTCATTTAAGAAGTCAACTCGTAGAGGCCCCTTAGACACTTTTCACAGAACTTGATGCTTACCTTCGATTATCCCTGCAAATGCTGTTAGTGGGCTCAAGGTCAACCTCTGATTTGTCTCTGTGTTCTTGTGGGGGCGATTGCCGTCCGCAGCGAGAAGAAATGGCAGACAATCGCCCACTTGTGCGATGCAGTAATGCTAGCAAAAGAGGAGGCCGTACGCATAAGGCAACGGCGCACACGCGCCAGCCGCCACTGGGATCCAGATTCCGATTTCCGTCTTGCGGACGGCAAGTAATGGGAGCTCGCTGTCCGATCGTCCGGTACATGGTAGATCTCACAAAGCCTGGTTAGGAAACAGTAGATCAATGGGTCGTATTAAGAGTGAGCTTGTGGCCAAGCGCGAGCCTACAAAACAATAAAAAAAAAAATAGGTCACCTCTGATATATTTCTGATTATTTTCTTATTCCTACATTTACTATCTCTTTGTCTCTCGTTAAAACTCGAAGCTTTCACCTCTTCGTTTCAAGGCCCGTCTCAGACGATTGCGCACGAGTGCACGACAGACCATCCCTTTCTCGAAAGACAGTTGCCAAGACTCGCGAGTAACGGTCGAGTCTTGACTCGACCGTTACTCGCTATGAGGGCGATTTATTGCCTCACACTGCACCTTGTAACTATACGTATGCTATTTTATTGGAGAAATTATTATTTTAACATCCTTTAGTTTGACGATACTGTAGCACAATACTATCACGTGCTCTTAACGCGGACCAGTCAACGACCTAAACTGAATTGCTAAAACGAAATGGAATACACCGCTAAATGATTTTTTTAGGTGATCCTGTGGAAGGTTTTTTATGGTAGGAAAATTCATTTATTGATGAATCCCGCCCTTGGGCGAAGTGGAAAACAGTGTCAGACTATTACTGAATAAACGACCCACCGCGTTCCTTCTTAAACTTCATACCGAGGTCCTTCCTTTCAAAAACCGGACCGGGGCCCAAGAGGTAATCCTATGGAAGATCGATCGGATACATGAAACACTATCTATTCGTAAAGATAAGATTAAAAAATAAAGTACTTTTTTTCTAAAATTCGAATTAATATACTTATTATTTTTTTTATTTAAACTTCATGTACAGTAGTGGTACATAGGCGGACTTAATATATTCATATACTAAATTAACTTATTTTTAAGTAAACGTCAGCTGAGCGAGTCCAATAACCTACAGGTATTTGTCAGCCGTTGCGTACTACCTCCCTCACGTTTTAAAAACAAGACACATGTTTTATGTTTAATTAAGTCCAGAACATAATTCTTTTTGATAGGTTTATTTCTACTTACCCCATTATTTTGACTGACCATTACTTACGAAGCCCAAAGCGATGACCACCTGAAGAGTCGACATAACTTCGTAATGTACGAAAGTCGTCGACTCGCTGAATAACTTTAGTTGTGTGGAAGTCGGTCTTCAATTTATAGTCGAAGTGTAACTTCTATTTTTCTGCATGCAACTTCGATATTTATTGCAAGAAGTCGATTTCTCCAAGTCTATAGTATAAATTAGTTCGAGGATTTTTTTTTTAAAGGGACAATTAATCTTCGTTCGAAAGGAAATCGTATGTCTTGGTATGGTCATGTGAAGAGGAGGGATTAGAAGAAGATTTGACAATTTAACATTTATATCGCGAACATTGAAGAAATGGTACCATTTATCTGCTGCGGTATTCCCGTCAGACTATAATTTTGGTATCTTCGAGTCTAGAGCGCAAGGCTTTCATAAACTGCATCACAGCTCGCCGTCCAATCATCTGGTAACCGTTCGGATCAGGCCTAAGTCGTCAGCGGCGCGTATCGTTCCACACGCGGCTTAAAGAGTTCTCAGCAAACCTAGCTGGGTCGAAACCTATTGGGACCTTGGAATATTGCGTCACCCTGGAACAAAGGCAAAGAACAGGAGTGGGCTTTTAGTCAATAAAAGTCTTACACTATCTACCGCGCCGAGGGCGCGCACATGTTATTGGAAATTTTTACCCACCCAAAAAAAGATTAGATCGCAGTCTAGAACTAGCTTAATCATTAAAAAAAAAACCTAGGAAGTTTTTGCCTACTGTAAAGTGTAAAGTCTTAAAGCTTTTGTCTCGGCTCCGTCTGCGTCTTGGCGTTAGTAACAAAAGTAACAAAAGAACAATGCATGGCCTTGAACCTGACCACGCCGAGATCGACCTGCCCCGATCTGATAGCTATCTGTTCCATTATGTGACGGTAGGTGTGGAAGTCTACTGATTGTAACATTGTAATTAGCATAGAGAGCAGTGGTGGCCGAGTGCTAACGGCCCCGACTTACGAGTTGTAGTTCGCGGGTTCAAACCCAGCCAGATGCATTACTTTGTGTAATTTATTTCATCTCCACTGCTCTCAAAACGGTGAAGGATGGCTGATGATGATGATGATGATGAAGTAGCATAACATCAGCCTTGTAATGTTCCCATTGCTGGGACTCAAGCCTCCTCTCTAGAAGAGGGTATAGGCTCTAATCCACCACGCGGGCCCAGTGCGGATTGGTGGATGTCACATGTCTTAGAATTTTTTTGGTTCTAGGACATACCGGTTTCCTCACGATGTTTTCCTTCACCGCTTTGAGAGCAGTGGTGTTGTATTATCAAAAAAAAAAACGATTAAAAACCTATGTAAGAAAAGTTTTAACTTTACTTTCACTGGGAGCACTTTCTCAATAGCTCACAGCGAGCGATTGAGGGATTTAGTGTTCACAATTGTTTTTTTTCTAATAATAATACTTAATTACAATTTTGTCCGCTAAGAACAAAATTGTAAGTATTATTATAAAAAAAAACTATTTGCAATAAACTGATCTCTTTTAATATAGTACACTATAGATAAAATTTATAAAACAATTAGAACTAATAATATAATTATGGTTGACCTTGCCCTACTTTAGACGCCTAATTTTAGAACCATGATTTTTTTACCGTAAAAAGACCTTGAGTCCTCTCCTCTACACATATTTAGATTCATCATTACGATTCAGGGACCACTACCTCATCAAACATATGGTAGGTAATAATATTGAGATTTAGGAGAACCAGATAATTTACTTGTTTGCTGAAAAGCTAGTGGGATTAGGTCTCGGTCATGATTAAAAGTAGGTTTTAATCATGACCGAGACCTAATCCAACTAAAGTCTTAGCCATCTACTCACTCCATTGTGTTGTACTTATAAAATACTAGCTTTTGCCCGCAGCTGCGCCCGCGTAGGTACATAAAATATAGCCTATGTCACTCAGGAGTAAAGCAGCTTTCTATTGTTGCTTAAATTTTTCCAATCGGACCAGTAGTTCCAGAGATTACCCCCTACAAACAAAAAAAAACAAAAAAACAAACTTTACCTCTTTATTATATTAGTGTAGATACATAGCTAAGGTTTTTTATTAAACCAATATACTTCGCTCAAGACTCAACAAACCGTCATTATATCAATAAGTACCTAAATCACTCCACCTAATTACTTCAAACAAAACCAAATAACAAAAGAATCTCTCTCAGCCACCATTGGTTCTCAGTTCAAAATAAAAACGAACGACGTTCGAAGTTCAAAGCTTTCAGATAAAATATCTCTGTTGCGTCTTCAAGCGAGACGATCCTGCGGACATTCGATGAAAGAGACAGGAACACAAAGGGCTGTACGAGTGAGAGGGACAGGTGCTGCGCATCTCGGCGGGATGCCAGAACGGCAACGTCGCGTCCACCAATCGACGGACGGTCATCTTGTTTGTTTTCCAATTTCTTTTTTTTTTGTTTTGGCTACCGAAGCTTGAGAATAGCGTGGAATGGGTATTGATTTTTAGAGTGGAAAAGTTGGAGCAAAAGCTTTAGTGTAGGTAGATAGAGTAAGCACATATCTGTTATCTGATTCGTTAAAAAAATGGAAAATATCTGATACTTAACCTAATGGGCAATTATTTTGCAACTTTTGATGTCACAATGACGTAAATGAAATTATTTTAATATGTAGTTATTGCGGTTTAGAAATCATTTTCTCAGAAAATTAAATAGCCATTTAGATTATAATGGTTGAATTGGTACCTAATATGACTAACACTTATTGCTAACTGTAATAATATGAAATACTAAATGAAAATTCTTAATATTTGTAAAATATTTTTTTTTCTTTCACAATCTATTCTAGAAAAAGGTTATGCTACCTTCTACCTCCTACTTAACATTTTATTCAAATATTTTCTTTCGAATACCTACCAAGCGGTATGAATACCTACGTGGCATAAACGAAAACAAAATTAATCGTCAGCGAAACGGGAGATAACGAAATAAATACACAATTTCACGAAATAATAACAAAAAATTATGCCGACACGGGGATCGCGTGACGAAACGAAAGGCGGAATAAAAAAGCAGACACTAAAATATTTTTCACTCGCCCTTTCCCGCCATTTTAGCTGCCAGTTATACTGATCTTTTTAAATTCAGAACGAAAGACAAAGATTGCAAATGAAAAAAATATGCTTTTTAGAAGCTCTATTGTTATACAAACATAGACAATATTATAAATTCAAATCTTTTTCGTATTATATGAATAAGAGAGTTTTGTACTAGAATTTCAAATTAATTAAATCAGTACAAATTAACTAAAAGTAACACTATAAACTTCAGTTTATTCTTGGCGAAATGTATGAATAAACAAACAGCCAGACAAACCGTATTTACTACGTCCAACACTACGTTAATAAACGTAAATGTAACAACACTAATTAAAATATGGGTTAACAGTCCGCATAATGTTGGCGGGAAAAAAAAAACATGGCGGGTCATTCCTTTACGCGGCAGGTTTGTATTTAAGGTGGGCCTTCCCGACTCGCCTGTCGTCTACGTCGAGCATAGTTTAAAAGCTTGTTGCTACATCTAAAGCAATCCAATTTGATGTTTGATGCAAAAGTAATGCCAAAAAAGAGAGATAACACCTGAAAACTCTGTTGGCATTCAGTGATTCTACGATTTACTCGAATGTTTCACAAAATTTGTTCCAGGATATACGTATTTTTATTAAACCCTTAAGGATAAAAAAAAAACGAATTCATTTAGAATCTTGATTAAATGCGCTAGGCTTCTATAGAAGTACTTTTTTATATTTTTAATATAGGAGTACGTTATGGAGAATCAAAGTTTACTTAAAATAGCAGATTTTCAGAGGTCTTTACTGAATTACTCATACACAAATTTACGTTTTGGTTTCTATACAAGTCTAGACAATATCCACAAGATATCTATGTAAGTATCCAAAATACTTGAAGAAATATGTGTAATCCTTACTAATATTATAAATCGGAATGTAAGTTTGTTTGTTTGTTTGTTTGTTTGTTTGTTAGGCTTTCACGCCGTAACTACTGAACCGTTTGCTTTGAAATTTTGCAGAAGTAAAGTTAGAAGTCCGGATTAAATAATAGGCTACTTTTTATCCCGAAAAAATGTGGTGTTCCCGAGGGAAAACGAAAATATTGTTAGCTTCGTATGAAGCTGTCAGTATCAGTTTGGTGACACATGGCGCTGTGTGTCGTTTAAAACAAAGCTTAATGATACGATAAATTATCCCCGGAAATGACGAATTCCCGAGGGATGACGTACAATTTGGTTTATCGCCTAAACTGATTTTTACATCTGCTTATCCTGTGAAGTTAGTAATGTTTTTACGTAGCTAAGCAAGAACTTCTGTACTTTTTTACCTACCCTTTATCCGGGTAAGTATAATAGACTGTTCCAGAAGGTTAACAACGTTTATGAATGATAAAAATAGGTTATAACATGCACATATTCCTATGCTTACTATATTTACTTCCTTACTCTTACCAATATTATAAATCGGAATGTGAGTTTGTTTGTTTGTATGTTTGTTAGGCTTTCACGCCGTAACTACTGAACCGTTTGCTTTGAAATTTTGCAGACGTAAAGTTAGAAGTCCGGATTAAATAATAGGTATGATAGACTGTTCCAGGAGGTTAACAACGTTTATGAATAATCAAAACAGGTTATAACATGTACACATAACAAATACTGAAATATTTATAAGTCACCGAAATTACTAATTGGTAAATAAGTAGGTATTTAGTATAAGTGGTCTTTACGCTAACTAATTCTTTATGTAAGCGATAGATGGCGCTGGGTGTATTTTAAAACGTGGTAACGTTGTGTTTTTTAAGATATAGTAGTGGTATGATATCTCGCGTCTTAACCTATAGCCGTATAGTATTTACCGTTTTGTTTAATCATAGCTTAGCTTAATTCGATTCACCAGCTATAGTTTATTTAAAGGTAATTACGTCGCTTTGTTCGTCATTTAGATTTTTATAGTTTAGGACATTGAACTAACATTACTATAGGATTATACTTTAGTTTAGGTTTATAGTTTTTAGTTTACTTACTCATTATTTCATAATGCCTCGCAAACGTAAATCTAATTTGTCGAGCACCTCATCTCAAGCTCGGGCAATGAAAATTGCCCGATCTCAAGAATCGTCTCTCCATGCTGGATTAAGAAGGCGCGATCAAGGAGAGTGTCAGGCTGCTTTGAGAGCTGCTGAGCTACCATCTCAGCGCCAGCAAAGATTTGAGGAGCAAGCCGCTCGCCAAGCTTCTTTGAGGCCTTCTGAGAATGATATTCGTACTCAAGTCCGTTTTTCGCAACAGGCTCAACGTCAGACAGCACTAAGGGCGTTAGAGTCACCTCTTCAAACGCTGCTACGTTTGGAAGAACAAACTGAAAGACTAGCTATTTTGAGAGCTAATGAAACGCCTCTTCAAACGCAGCTACGTTTAGAAGAGCAAGCTGAAAGACTAGCTATTTTGAGAGCTAATGAGACGCCTCTTCAAACGCAGCTACGTTTGGAAGAGCAAGCCGAAAGACTAGCTATTTTAAAAGCTAATGAGTCGTCTCTTCAAACACAGCTACGTTTAGAAGAACAAGCTAAAAGATAAGCTATTTTGAGAGCTAATGAGACGTCTCTTCAAACGCAGCTGCAAAATTAAAAGTAGGGGTTCCGGTGATGCTGATGCGTAATCTCGATGCCCCACGACTGTGTAATGGTACCAGGTCTCGTGTCACTCAGCTTGGACGGAATATTATTACCGCAACTATTTTGACTGGCGCAGCAAAAGGTGAAAGTGTACTCATTCCTCAGATCCCGATTATTCCAACAGGCCTCCCATTTCAATTTAAAAGACTTCAGTTTCCTATAAGGGTTTCTTTGCAATGACCATTAATAAAGCACAAGGCCAAACTCTAAGGGTTGCTGGAGTACACCTGAAAAAACATTGTTTTTCGCATGGTCAGCTCTATGTAGCGTGTTCTCGGGTTTCCAGTGCCCAAAATCTGTATGTTTTTACTTCCTAAAGTAAAACATATAATATAGTTTACCACTCAGATTTGGTTTAACAACTTAACGGCCTAAACGCGTGAACGGATTTTGATAAAATTTTGTATGTAGGTAGTTTAAGTCCTGGATAAGCAATGTTTTGTCATGGTAGAACTTCTCATTCCCACGGGAAAATCTAAAAAACGCGATATAACCGATTTCCACGCGGGCGAAGCCGCGGGCGAAAAGCTAGTAACATCATAATCGCGTAAGAGCGGTTGTATGAAAATGTACGTCGGGTTGGCCGCTCTTAAGTACGATATACGAACTATTGCGTGAGACAAACAAAATGAACTTGATAAATGAATAAGTACGTGAGTTTTAAATTCAGTATTATTGATATTATCATATTCGATTGCTGCTACGCAATAATTCATTTCATAGACAATGAGAATTGAGAAAGTGACTATAAAAGTTCATGTAGAGATATCGATCAAGCGATTCAGGTGTCCATTTAAATTAAAAATACTGAGTAATTGTTATGCATTTTAAAACGCAAAATGTTTAAGCTTTTAACGATAAGATCGTTCAGTGTAAGCCATTTTACTAACTGTATTTATTTACTAAGCCGTCCATCGCTATATTTATTCGAAATACATTGGTGGCCCTAGAAAATATATTTGTATATGTCCTAAGTTACCCAAAGCTGCTGTATCGTGTAGAATGACTTGTAATTAGAGTGTCAAAATTTTACTTTTAATTAAACTTTTAAAACATCGAGTGATCATAGTGGCTGACATTTTTTTTGCTGTGCACGGTTTATGCATTTAAATTACTTTGAGTTCCATCAGAACGAGGATAAAACACATTCTAATATTTTTGCAGTGTTTACAGGCAAATTTAAGTATCGGGTAAGCTTCTTGGTAAGCTAAGCTGTGGCAGTCAGTACTACAATATTCTTAACTCTATTTTGCCGAAATAGCACCGATTTCAATGTTTCCACATATTGTACGGCTGCGTACACACTTGAAATACAAAATTACACCAATTTTACATCGCATTGTCTACTAGGAATCAATTTGCGAATAATTAAAACAGCCAATTATGAACGTCATTAAAAAAAATCCCGCCAATAACCATTAGAGGCTTGCTTAGAAACACATTTTGTTTCTAATTATATTCAAATTCTATTCTAAATTTGAACAATCCAATAACAGTTCTAAATTTGAAAAATCCTATAGTTCGTTTTTTAAATTCTAGACTAAGTACGATTTGACAACTCAGAATGTCACACTCTAGAAATATGTTCTCAATTTTCTGGAGTTTGACATTTTAAGTGGTCAAATCGTAGTCTAGCATTAAAAAACGAACTATATGGTGTTATTTGTCTAATCAGCCAGCTTGTGAATTGAGGCCGTTTCGCATGCAATCTCCTTCAACATCACTATATTCTTTACATATACAGGTATGTGCTTACAACTAAAAAACAAAAGCCAAGAGAGCCTCTATAACCTGTCTTCATGATCGTAAGCTGTGGGCTGACCCTCACAGCCAGCCAGGCGTGACGCTTCATCTCTCGGCTCCCTGCAGGCATTATTATAATTGCTGTGCTATGTGTCATCCTTTCAAACCTTTGTTCTCGTTTCTTTAACATCGGACTCAAAAGTGTCATTGTGTTGGTTTTATTATTTTCTACTAGCTTTTGTCAGCGGCTTCGTCCGCGTACATAAAATATAGCCTATGGCACTCAGGAGTAAAGCAGCTTTCTATTGTTGCTAAATTTTTTCCAATCGGACCAGTAGTTCCAGATATTACCTCCTACAAACAAAGAAACAAACTTTACCTCTTTATTATATTAGTGTAGAATATTATTATTGATAGATTCGCGTTTTGCCATTATCTCACCTCATTTTAAGCGATGATGTGGTCGATGGAGGAACACGCTTGTCTAGATGTAGCATATTCACTCTTGTCTTATGGCTGCTCCACATTAGAGCCGTGAATAGACGCACAAATTCACGCCTTGAATAAACGACACAAGTCATACCCTGCGAAGTCCGTCCTCATTAATATTCACGCCTGTTTACCTGGCGTGAATGTGAATGAAGACGGACTTTGCGTGATGATCTGGAGCCGCCATCAAAAGACAAGGTTAAATAGCTATCAGGCAACACAGATTCTGGCATGAAGTTCCCCTTCTTCGCTGGACGCGCAATGAAAAGGAAACATAATATATACATGACCCTGGTACTAAATAAGCAGATGTACGGACTAGGTCCCCTGAGCCAGCCAAGCGTGACGGAGTCATCTCCCTCCCGCTCCCAGGCAAAAAACTTATTAAGTCCTGTCCTTGGACTTGCAAATTGCTGGGAATTAGTACCGGGACGTATTACAGGAGGTATTTGTGTAAACTGTGGCATTAGACTATTACAATGCTTTGTGAAAGTGGTCAGAGGGAGTGTATCTGTTATTATAGGCTTTAGTTACCGACTTGATTCCTCATAGTATAGTTTATTCAGCCCTAAAATGTACAAATACCAGCACGGATCTTGAGCGGTGACTTTTTGCATTTGTTTTACAATTTTTGGTTTTAGGACATGCCGGTGGTGTCCTTACGATTGTTTCCTTCACAGCAGTGTTAAATAAAATTATATAAAGTAATGCGTCAGATTGAGTTTGAACACGAGGCCTCCATACGGAGTCATTACCACTCTGGGCCTTTTCTGTTCTTCCATTTAAGCATTTAAGCCTATTTTAATTAAAAATATTGTAGTAGGTTTATGCTTATTTACGCATTCAATACTTTCTTCTACTACTGGCATATATTAAACGAAATACTTACGTATTTTTGAGGAAAAGTCTGTTCGTACAGTCGCATCGGGAAAGTCCGAATTCATCGCACAATCTACAACGCACTAATAGATAACTGGGCTTAGTTTATTTATTTTTAATAATATCTTTAACTGCTTTTTTTGATATACACAATATAATCTTAGCAGATAATCAGGTTGATGAACATGGATTACTTAAATAATCCAGCATTATCACTGTATTGTTTTTTCTTATTGACGTAGGAACTTACTATTTCTTTCTATCTATTAGTCTGCATTTTGTCTCATTGCTGAGTCTTTTCCTTAAGGAGCAGATATACGCCAGCGACCTTGAGCAAACAAAAAAGATAGCTTCACTGCCCGCACATCAAGATTATTCGAATAATAATGTCCTTCATTTAAACAAAATATGAATACAAGCCGTATATCAAAGAAATGGTAATTAACTATCTTTTAGTTGACTTACGCTTGTATCATTCAGTTGCCCTAAATTATGTCATGGTCATACTGTCGGCTTTAAGACTGACCGAAAGCCTCTTGTATAGAGGGTTGGTCAGATACAGACCTAGGGCCATAGGTTATGTGAAATTGAACCCGGGAGCCTGGAACGAAGATAAAGAAAGAATTGGAGTGAGATTTGGAGTGAGTTTTTACTGACTAAAAACCCACTCCAAATCTGACACTATTTTCGGCTCCGCGAATGATGTCATTGGATAATACCTCCATAGGAAAAGCTCAGTATTGGACGTCTCGATGAAATAACCTAGTAGTAGTTTTTTTTCTGATTCTAAATAACAACCTATCTTTTAACAACTACATTCTTCAGAATCAATCTGATAAAATTAATGTGAAATTTTGCAAATATAATACGCGTACAGTTATAAACCTATTTACACAACGATTTCAATATGAAATCTCACATAAATAGATATCAGATGATGCATCTTGTGTATCGTAAGAGTTATCTCGGGACGCGATCGGTTTATGTAATGTTATGTGTTATCGGGCGCATTGGAGCGACAAATGCATCTCGTAATTCCAGGGACGGAGTTGGAGAGACAAATGAACTTTGTTATATATATCCTTGACTAGGAAATACAATTCTGAATCAAAATCTAGAAGAAAGTCTACAGGATTGAAGCCATCAATCCCGTGGATCCTGCGGGATTTGCGGGATTGGGTACTTATAATATATTTTTTTGCTTTAATACCAAAAAAACGTTGTTGTAATTCAAGCGCTGGTTGAGGCCATGGTCCAGAGAGCAAAGCACTAATATCAGCGAAGAAGAGTAATGCATGCGTGCTTTAGTCTTAAAAAGCCAAAAAAGCCAAGCCAAAGCCAAAAAAGCCAAGCCAAAGCCAAAAGACAAGCCATTAAAGCCATTCCTACACCTGCAAAGATGATGCTTCTTGCTCCACCTAAAGCAGGAAAAGTTACTTTATTCTCCAGCACTGACTTCTATTATTTATCACACTGGACTGGCTGCCGTCAAAGTGCTTTTGTCCCCGTTTGATATCCGCCATATTGGCGCTGTCGGCCACGGTGACTGTAGTGAGTGTCTACGAAACTAAAACTGGTAACGTCGCGCTAATATTAATAAAAAGAAAAAAGAAAAGAAAACAATGTTTATTTTGCTTTAAATATCCACATAAAATAAAACAAAATGTCCGCCATGTATGAACCGGATATTACTGTTTTGAACCATAAACACTAGGCAGAATACAGTTGCCTTAGTGAAATTAGTTCTCTGGACGCTCACTAGTGGCGCTTCAAATTGGCACAAAAAAATGAGCTGTCAAACACACGAAACAGCCTGTTCAGTGATAAATAGCAGATATCAGGGTTCTCCATCCTCAAAAAAAGGGCCAGGTCGCTAGCTACATACAAGTCTGTACCCGCCACTCCGCCACTAATCTATTTTCTTACTAGTGCTGTAAACAATTATCTACATTTGCATTTACAACTTCCTCGTAACCTGAGCGACTGATAACCGTACTCCGTGTTTCTTTGTTCCTTTACTTTAAGTACAATAAATGCTGTATCTTATTCATTATATGTAAGTATCGTAATGTTAACTGGTAAACCGTTTTTCAGACTTATTCTATGAAATTCAAAGTTGATATCACTTTCATCAATCCTCTGTTTTTTTCATTATTATTATTATCTTTCTCTTAAATTGATGACTTCACGTCTCTGGAATAGCTGATTAAAGTTCTTCCATTTATCGTACCTAGAACTCTCATTTCGACAAGTTCGACCACGTGAAAGTAAAAACTATTTATTTATTTAAATGCTTTATACACAAAGGAGAAATGAATACCATTATTTACTTACTCATCTTTTGGGTGATGGTGAAAATTAACCCAAAGGACATACTCATAGGATAAAAAGATACATAGGCTATAATTATATTCTTCTTTTGTACTGAATTCGGTGAAATTTAGTGGAATTAAATGAAGAAGTAACAGACATGCATATACACATTATCTTTTGCTTTTACAATGCCATTGATATGTATTCTGTTTCTGATCGTCAACATTCAATAGATTTACATCATCTACTCTAGAACAATCTCCAAATCCTTGAAGTTTGACATCTCACAACATATGATTTGTCATCATTATTTTGCACAGTTTTATCTAAATAGGGCGATTATTTTAAATTTATCAATGATAATAATTTATGTGTCATGTGCTAATTGAAATACCGATGATTGCGAGTGGATGATGATTGTACCACATCAGCTCTTAGATATTTTATGTTATCTTTATTATCTACCAGTGGAATTTCCTCCAATATACACCGTGAAATTTAAATGGTTGTTTTCCCTCAGCGAAATGGTTGTATCTTGGTAATACAAACGTTTGATAAAGAAATAAAATATTAAAAACAAAAAATGGACCTGTAGAGTGCAAGCTAATTATGACGTATCACAACGTGCGAGAGCTTATTTTGGTTTAAATATTTAATGAATCGGTTTCCTTTGACGGCGGGCTGCTCATGCGACTCTAGTAGTACCTACAAATTACGTCTAATGTTACTATTGTTTTCGCTTTTTTGAGTTGATAAATATTTTTAATAATTATTTATAAAAAAAAACTTTTTAATTTTTTTATTTTTTCTGTATGCTTCAAAAGTACTCCTTATGGCAAGTCATTCTGCCGCGGGAAAACAACCATTTAAATTTCACGGTGTATCTTCAAAGGTAACACTTTTAACTATATTTGGAGTTTCTGTAATTTCCCTTTTAATAAAAAGAAAATAATCAAAATTAATCTGTTTAATTTTTTTCATTGACTGATACAATACTACATACACCATAACCGGTTTTACCTGGCATCTTCGTCCACCTCACCCGGGGCAGTTTCAGTAACATCCTAAAAACATAATTACAGCTGAAATACATCCAATGTTGGACACAAGCCTCTCTCAAGCGTCGCCACAAGGAACGCACTTTGCGTCTCATATTATCCAGAAAAAGATGAACGAGGCTCAAGGCCCAAAACAGTGTTTGTTAATTCTCCATCTATATTTAACTAACAAAAAGTCCAAACGTAAACGCAAACCCTTGAGCGTGATGCCCTTTACAAGTCCGCTTCAAATCCACACCTGCAAGCATTACTTATTCAGATAGAACTGCTCCCTGTTCTCACGAGCTGCGTACAACCACCCATGTATTGGAGCAAAAAGGTTACAAATCCATCCTCTCAGGGACAACGTACCTGATAACCAAAAACCAACTCTAACCATCCGAAATACAGTTCATTATCATGGTTCTGCGGATCCGTCGGTTAGGATGTTTTAAAAGCGTGGTGTTGGTAATTTATTTCATTAGGAGAAGGCAGGATATGTGTCCCTCGATGTCTTCACGGGCCAGTGGCTCTGCTGGTCTGAGCATGTCGAGACGGGAGGAAAAAACATGTTAGCTTAGGAGCTAGACTTTAAGTTTGATAAGTTGTTTGTGAAGATCAATTTACTAAACGTTTTTTGCCAGTTTTTGAGCATGTTCCCCTGTATTTATATAACAACTACGCTAACGTATATGTAGTTATACCATTTTAAACCTAATATAGGACTTCTGAAGATGGCATACTATTTATTTTTATATACATCTCTATTATATGGTTAACTATAAATTGATGGGTTGTTTTGAGAAGAAATATAAAAAAACTCTTCATCATTACCATCATTTTTGCCGAAAGACGTCCAATGTTGGATATAAGCCTCACCAAGTGTCGACAAAATGAACGATCGTGTATGTTAAGTCATCGATCCATTTTGTAGAAGGCCTTTCAGTTTCAACGCTGCGTCTTCGACGACTGCTTACCTCACCCCAAAACCTTTCGACCACAAAGACCATCTGTTCTGTGAGCAGTGCCCTTTGCCACGGAGTTTCTTTGTGTGATCGAATGTGGAATAAAGGTATCTACGGAAGAACTAATATTACCGACATAGCACGAATAATACCCAAAAATTAAAAAAAAAAATTCAATATGGTGGACGATTTTATTTTGTTTTCATAACATTATCTTGTTTTTTAAATTAATCGACCAAAAAGATCTTTGAATATCATTAAACATTTCAGTTCCGTAGAGAACTCAAACATACAATCTTTTAGAGAGGAAATTCATATTTTATCAAGTTTAATAATCGTAATTAATGACACTTACACAAAAGTATTTATTATCTTGCATCGTTAGATAAAAATATCGATGTAATCATCGAATCGATTATCAGCACTATCGCTATTCGTAATGTTTTCGAGAGGAGTTTGATACCGGAACTTGGTTTTGCAATAACATTTTGAAATACTTTAATACTTGTAGATGGCGAGTAATGGGTAGCTCGCCGTCCATTCGTCTGGTCGTTTCCGCGCGCCTCGAGAAGTTGTCAGCAAACCGCAGGGAACAAGCAACTGCAGCAACTGCAGAAGGATCAAGGCTCGAAGGCTTGACCCCAGTGTAAAGGGCAAAGAAGTAACGGGGTGGGGTGTTTAGTCAGTAAAAGTCTGACACTGTATCCAGCTCCGCCCAAGAGCGCGATTAAGTAAGTATATCAAGTATCATTTTTATCTTTCTCACTCATTTATATTTATATTAAAACGATCAAAATTTATCAAAATTTAGCGGTGTGTAGGCTGGATTCTAGTCTACACACTACTAAATTTTGATCGTTTTAATCCCGTGGAGGGTCGATCCGATTCGTGAAACACTTTTAATTTGTAAAGGTAAAATTAAAAATAAAGTACTTTTTAAACTCGAATTCGTACGTAATTAATTTCTTTAAGAAAACGTCAGCTGAGAGAGTTCAATGACCTGTAGGTAGTTAACGAATGACAACTACCTACGGTCATTGAACCTTTTTAATTCTATCTTTACAAATCGATTGTGTTTTATGTACCGGAACTTTCCACGGGATTAAAACTATCAAATTCAACGTTGTATATAAAAATAATTCATTTATCTATCCCAAAACTCGAACAAAGAAAACTATATTAAGCATACAATGAAATGCAATAAAACGCGACGTCTCCTGACCTACAAGACCCCACATCTTACTTTATATATGCGAAACCGCCTCGCCGCCCATTACCGACGAATGGTAGAAACAAGTCATTTTATCTTTCAAGTTATTTCCGCTTGCATATATTAACTAGTTGACAATATATACGGCTTGGTTTTCGTTTAAATTCGGCACTTACTTAAAATATAAGAACTTAGGGCCAGGCCACATTAATGCGACGGTTTCGCTAAAGTTTCGCTAATGTAAAACGACACGATGCCGGCAATCCTCCTGACAACTGCATATGTTTCTATGTCTTGAATACATAGCAAGCATATCATCAGCCGTATAATATTCCCACTACTGGAATTCGGGCCTCGTCTTTAGGAGAAGGAATGGGCTGTAATACTCAACGCGGGCCCAGTGTAATTTGGTCATTCATACGGTACGGCCACACATATTATCTTAATCACACTGAACTTCGAACAATTGCCTGCGTAATAATTCTTTTTCAATACGTTTATTAGAAAACCAACATATTTCTCCACCTTTAGGCATGTAAACGAATGTTTTCCACATCAGTGCAGAAAGGTGCACGTTCTCGATCTTGCCACAATTTTATGACATTATCGTATCATATCATACGACGAATTCTAATTTTAAAGTGGCTAATTTTTTTTTTTTTAAATGCTCGATAAGATTATACAACGGCAACATTGTGATACGTCGCAGCATCCTACCGTGCATTCGCTCATCACAGCTTGGCACCGTATATCTATACGAGACGCAGCAACGCGGCAATGTGGTCAACCCTTTATTTTATTTTTTTGTAAATTCGTGTCCATTATTTTGGTGGCCAGTATAGATTATCATAATATCGGTGTAATGTGTAAAACTTTGCAAATTGTAGCAAGGTGCGAAAGGTAACTTTAATTATTTATTTATTATTCATTAACGGGTGCATTGGTAAATGTACAAGCATAATTAAAGTTTTGTAGTGTTGATAAAACTAATATAAATGATAAAAGGAAAACAAAACTCCATAGGCACACCAAGGATCATGGGACAGGTGTAGAAATCAGAGAACCACGTAAATTCTTATACCTATCGAGGATTCAGCAAACAACTGGTCGACTCTTCGCGTGACAAGCCAAGAGGTGACTTCTGAATTTAATGCATTTGGTTTAGGTGCACTTAATACTTTATTCTACATAATATGCTAAAAAAAATGAGTATACATGTGGATGGATGGAGAGGGAGAGGGAGACCAAAGAAAATATGGATGGATTGTGTGAGAAGTGATATGAAAGAAAGAGGAGTTAGTGATAGCGAGACGGGTGACAGGACAGAGTGGAAGAAAAAGACATATTGCGCCGACCCCAAATAAAACGGGACATGGGCAGGAAGATGATGATGATGAATATGCTATTATATTTTTGGTCTTAAATAATTCAATTATATTTCAATCACAAGTATTCTCAGCTCTGCCCTGGTATATATGGCATCGTAGGAGTAGGTTGTATAGTCAGTAAGAGTCTGACAATGTTTCCCGGTTTGCCCAAGGGCGGGATTCGTAATTGGATGATTTTTACTTACTTACCTACCATAAAAAAATCATAAGTATTATTTTGACAAACACTTTAAAAGTAGCCTACAAGCTAACAAAGTACGTTTAACTGACTATCTAGTTAGATATCACAATTTTTTGTGTTCCTTAGTAGTCCTAATTTTAAGCTACACGAATACTGACAATCGCTTGTACTAACTGGACGGTTCCACTCAAATCTGTGTGGTTCTTTTTTCAAAAGACCATCTCAGACACTAATTTGCATGGTTCTAATGTGATTACACCATTACATGTTTACTGTATGATCTTTAAAAGAGAAGAAAGAAAAAAGACTTTGACCCTTGAGATAGTTTCGGTGTTTCTTCTCAGCTAGGAAACACCGACCTCATCTAGTTCAAGATGACAAAAAAAAATTGACATGGGAAATTATTCTTTGTGTTTTTTAAAAATCGTATTAATAAAAAAACATAACTTATCATTTCTGTATCACTTTCTTAGTCTCTGATCCTATTTGTAAAATTAACATCACTTATCATTTCTTTATCACTTTCTTAGTCTCTGATCCTATTTGTAAAATTAACATCACTTATCATTTCTTTATCACTTTCTTAGTCTCTGATCCTATTTGTAAAATTAACATCACTTATCATTTTCTTGACCTTTATATCAGAAAAAAAAATGAGCCAAAAATCAAAGAACCCTTCAGTAGTCAGATATAAAAAAAAATCCTGATTCACTTCTGCGTATTCTCCATGACAATCAACAAAAGATTCGGTAGGTACCTAACATGGCTGGCCGTCTTGATCGTATCATTCAAATCTTATTCATTATCTTCGTTTGGACAACTGATTAGCATGCTGCGTGCGCACGCGCATCTCTTGAAGCGCACCTTTTTGATTGTATGAGGAAAAGGACGGAGGCAAAGTGATCTGGGTGTATTTGTGATTATGTTAGATTTTGCGGAGGTTCCTCTGCTATGGCTCATTTCATAGTTGCCTAATTGAATTTTAAATATAATAAGTAATCGTCTGTAGCCTACGAAAAACAGTAGACACAATTATCAATTTCGAATCAATACTTCAAGATATTATATTCTAGTATCTAAGTTCGTTATACCTCAAATATAAGATCTTCAAAAGACGCCTCGACTTTTGGGGTAAAGCTCAGAGAGTCACAAATGTACAATGTGATTAATAAAAGGTTATTAAAAAATAGTATATTGTTATACGAGGGATGAAAGTTAGTTATTTAGTCCCGAGAAATTTCTTGGCGACCGAGCGAAAGCGAGGTCGCTAATAGTTCGAGGGACAACATAAAAACTCAGACACTCATAGTGTAGTGAATATCATAACACCGTCTATTTTAAGCCGGGGGTTAAAAAATCCAACTAAAAAACCCAGATGAATACGAATTGAATGAGGTCATAAATAACATAAATAGGTTAACTACGCAGGTCCTAAATAATTGAGAGGTAAACTACACTCCACGACCACATACACGTCATATTCGTATGAAACTTACAAGAGAGCGAAATTGTGGTTCTGTGACTGATCCAGGTTTACCCTGTCCAGTTATAATTATATTAATCATTTGCAAACTTACCTTCAGTCACGTAAAGAGCGATGATGTAAGGCTTTTCAGAACGTTCATACAGACCTCTTTTAGTGCCTAATTGTTAATGACACACTTAGTTTACCTACCTTTACCTTAATAAGTGTAGTTTTCGTTAGGATAGGGAAAATTATTATCCTTCCTGTGACACAGGTAAAACTGCTTTCACAGTCTTTTTAAAGGACGTGTTATTCATTGTTTTATGATGAGTAATATTGTAAAAGGCAAAAAGTTGCATTTATATGATTGATAATTCTTCACACTGAAAAGTTGAACAGAGGGTAAAATTTGGCACACGGAAAGACCATGGCCTGATACAAAATTTATTTTTACTACTTACTGAAATCACTGACACTTATTAGGATATTCCTAAAAGTTCATGGAGAGCCTAACAAGTGCCATTGACCCTGTGAAACAAATTAACGTGATATAAGCTGATTTCAGCAAGGCCTTTGATAACGTCTCTCATAATATACTCCTGCATAAGCTAACTCCTTAGGGCATCTTTGGCTCCCTCTTCAATTGTTTTAAATCTTATCATATTGACAGTCGTTTTTTCTTGGTTGTTCTGAATAGCCCAATCAAGCTCCTACAAGGTTGCGCCTGGAGTTCCTCAGGGATTACGTGTTGGCCCAGTTTTGTGTAACCTATTTGGTAAAGAAAAGAGATTTACTGGATGTATTATTTATATTTATAATTTTGAAATATAAAATTTATTGTCGCTATAGATACTAATTATTACGCAGGAGTGGATCTTACAATAAACTGAAGAGCTCCGATAAGGTTATCAGAGTAGGTACTAACATCCTCCTTTTCGCTGAGCCATCTATGATACTAATTAACCCATCTTCATTCAAAGCTAGAGTCAATAGGTTTTTAATAAACTAATGCGCTTCACCATCAGTGATTGCATTACTGCATCAAAAGGGATCCCACTCAAGTAATAAGCTCATATCAATAAAAAAAAACTTTTTACAAAAAAAAAGCGCCTTCAAAAAAAGCCAAACGATAAAAGTTCCTACACTAAAGAGTTGAAAATAAAAATTTGAATTGCTGTAAAAATACTTAATTTATAGGTAAATATTCTTTATCACTTCTTTTTGGAGTTCCCTCGATTTCTCATGGACCAATCTGGAAGCATATCCTTTCAAGTACAAAAAAAATTTTGCAAATCCATCCATAAACAACGGAGTTCTGAGGTAACAAACATAAAAAAAAAAAATTAAAAAAAAAGTACAATCGAATTGAGAACCTCCTCCTTTTTTTGAAGTCGGTTAAAAAAAAAATTCATCGTTACATATTATAAAACAAAGTGAATTTCCTCATCTGTCTGTCAATCAGTTCAAAGTCGATTTCCTCGTCCTTCTGTTTATCCGTTAACTCTGCCTAAACCACACAATGGATTTTGATGCGGTTTTTAATATTTTATAAATGAATACTAAGAGCAATAAGCGACGAAGGCTTGTGTATACAATTTACATCCTTGTGAAGCCGTGACGAGTAACTATTGAAAATATTTTTTATTTTACAAGTATCCAAGATCGATCCAATTCAATCCATCAGGTTTTTTTTTATGGTGAGCAAAAGTCATTCAATGACGGACCCCGCTCTTAAGTGGAGCGACAAGCAGTGCCAGACTCTTACTGACTAAACATCCCACCCCGTTCCTTCATTGTCTTTCGCACTGGGGCCAAGCCTTCCTTTCAGAAAGAGACCCTAGGCCCCAGTAGACTTCGACCCTTTTGCAGAGTCCCTACGATTCAATCTATCAGGTGGGATTAATAATAAAAAATACACTTGAACTAAAAAAACATACCTATAGGCCGAATTGAGAAACCTCCTCCTTTTTTGAAATCGGTTAAAAACCGTTTACACTTTTTTTGAAATTATCTTCTACTAGTATGAGTAAACAGGTATTTCTCAGACTTACGTATAACTTTTTTATGTTCATTCTCGCGAGAGTAGTCATGCACTGCACATAACAATTTGGCATCATGATAACGAAGATGACATATCTTCCAATGAATCCGCCTTCGTCATCACGCCTTCTTCAATTGATCATCATTCACCTCACGTCTGGTGATCTTTCGATACGCAGAATCCGAATACAATGGGCCCCGGTGAAATCGATGAGTGTCCTTATTCTGTAGAGTAGAAACTACATAGTTATTAGTTATGTATGTGGGACTCACGAATTTTTATCCATACACCTTTTTGGTACGTGAGCGGTAGGATCTCTAATCTTGGTGCCGTGCGGAATAAAAATTGCGATAATTTTTTGAGGTGGTAATTGTTGGGGCTTTTCGTCAAGTTGTTATTTGATTTTATCGTGTTTTATTGCTGATTTTATCTGCTTAATAATAACAAACATTGTTGTGTTAGCTTATTAGGTACTGCCATGAAACCAAAAATGAATAATGTCTTGCTTCAGGAGTGGAAAACTGCAGACGCCAAACCCTGTCAAGATTTAAATCAGTCAAATATTATAATATTAGCAATTTATTCACTGTCCTAATATAAAAGTAAACATAAAAAATTGTGACGTTGTTTGTTCTATTATATAAAAATTTAAAGAAAGACAAGCTTTCTTTAAATTTATGTTCTATGATATCAAAATTTAAAAAAAGACAAGTTTTTTTTTAATTTTTGTTAGAAAATTTAGTACATCTTTTCATAATTTCATTCTATAACTCATCCTTTACGTTATCGCTAAACACAATCGATATCCAGAATAAGTGTGCAAATCTAGATTTAAACTGAAAACTGTGGTTTATTGAGCAACTTTTGGGAACTAAAGTCATTGTCACCGCGGAAAATCCCTCTTCATTTTTTTTCCTCTTTAAGACCTATGATTCAATGACCCTTATTGTTTGAACTAAACCTAAATACCTCTTTATTATGAGAAGAAGTAATGACTGTTCCTTATTCGCTTTGTTTGTGTTCCTTACTAGTAGATACGTATTTGCGTCATCAGTCTAACCTACAGGTCAAGAACATCGTACGTTTTGGTTTCAAATGCCTAGACTATAGCAATCAATTTTTAAATTTTGTTGCTTGATTTTTTTATGTAAGTACATGCGAAGTTAAAAACTGTCACATATTTTGCTTTCGAATACCATCTTCCCAGAAACTAATTGAAATACTTACTTATTTTTTCGAGACATAAATTACAAATGGTAACAATGTGTAATATAAAAGATGATAACAAGAAAGAGGAAACTATACAAAACAAACAACAGTAAATTAACTGTTACAAAATAAAATATATCTTACATAATAATAACAATTTCAAAGAATAATAAAAGTTCAATAACCAGAGCATAAACAGAAGCGAATATTTTTCCTCAAGCCTCTCCCGAGATGCGCAGGAGTCAATCAGAATGCGCAGTCGATGTACGTACGTGTTGGCATGTGTCGCGCATACTATTATGTGGATCCCACCGAGATCTGCTTTTGAGTTATGTTTCCTTTCCAGTTCTTATTTATCTTTACTTATATTTTAATGCTAAAATACGTGTGGTCTATCTATAGATGAGCCACCCAATCTCTTTAACGAACACTCATTTCTATTTGTAAAACTTTCTCACTTTGTCTTAAGTTTCATTGATTTGTGAAAAGGGAGTGAGGAAAAGTATTATATTTTATTTATAACAATTATCAAAAAAATCTTAATGTAAAGGACAGATCAGTTCCAAACTATTTGGAAACTTCTCTCTTGTCCTCATTCAGTCTCATCTGTCACTTGGTTGTGGAAAATAGATAAACAGTTATCATCAAATTTTCGGAAAGACTAAAAACTTACCCAAACAAAGGAAAAAGGACGGGACGGCAATAATGATTTTTCATTACTGGATAATTATATTCCTTATTGCACACAAAACATACAAATACTATCTACAAAAAGATATTTAATTCACAAAGGTGAGCTGAGGTCCGAATTCGGAATTTACAGCAAACTTCCGGGTGATAATACAGACATATTTTTTAAATAATATAGTATAAAACAAATAGCCCCTCCTGATGAGATTTACTGAAACAGTCACCACGGTCTTAGAATAAATAGAATGCAAAATAAAACTATATAAATTAGGATGGGTTTTAATAAGTGAAAATCTGACACTCCTTATTGCTCTTTCCGAAGCAGGAGGAGTTATTTTTGATTATTTTAAGCCATCAATTTTTTTTTTTTATAAATAAATTACTTAGCAAGACACTACTGAGACCGATTAACAGAGAGGTCACATATAGGTATGTGTTGCTATTCGTAAAAGCTACCATAACAAAGCAAAATAAAATATAGACGTATACCATGAAGTCCGCCTCTGTATGTTTGTGTGAGCAAAACGATTATTATTAAATACTAGCTTTCTTCCAGCGGCTTCGCCCGCGTAAAAATAGGTTTCGCACAAACTTTGAACACGCATTTTATACCTATAGCAGTGTGAATTTTACGAAATCCTTTCTTAGTGTTCGCCTACGTCATAAAAGGAAGCCTTGTGTAAAATTTCACGCTCCTAGTCCCAGTGCTTTTGGCTGTGCGTTGATATGTCAGTCAATCAGTTTCTCCTTTTATATATATATATATATATATAGATATATAAAGATTTCATCAAATGCTTTAAGTTAAAGGCTTTAACGCACGTAGAAATTTATCGCTTGATATCGACTGAACTAATAATTTAGTAACTTTTTGTTTCTTTCATCTAAATTCTAACTGAAGAAAGTAATAATCCGTTCAGGTATTTCAAAATTTCAATAATTAAGAACAGCCTTCGGATGTTACAGTATCAAAACACCATTTAAAAGAATATTTCCTGACAAAAATGTTACACAGTGTAAAGTACATTAAAATAAATGCAACCAAACCTCAGCAAGTGTGCATTTAAAAGGATCTAAATAAATCAGTTTAAGATACAAAAAAACCTTAAATGTAAATCATGTCAAGATTTGAATTCCAATCGGGTACATTCCAAATATTTTTGGATTTCATTTGTTTATTGGTTTCTCGATGTAAACCGTGTGAATCGATTGTTTTATTTTTAGTTTGAAACCCAAGACAAAAGGCAGATTTTTGATGTAAGGCTGCTGAATTAGAAAAAAATAAAAACATTTCGATACTCTTTTATTTATTTGTGTATTTTTTTAAAATGTGTCAAAATCAGATCGTATTTGTGAACATGGATGACCATTATACACAAGATCTTAAAAATAAAGTAGTGCGTTATATTATGCCAATCGACATATAAATTATTAAGAAAAAAAATACTACTTTAAATATAAATTCAACACAAAATTATTATTTATGTATTTGTGTACCACAATAAGATCATTCATAATTTTATTTTTCGATTTATTTAGTATCTAAAATCGATTTCTGTAATTTAATTTTTTAATATCCTATGCACCTTATTCTAAATATTAAGAGTAGTTTTTTATATTTTCTCAAAAGTGGAATAATGCTATGTTTGTCTATGTTTGACCTATTCAAATGCCCTTCCTTGGACTTGGGAATGCAGTGTTCCTGCCTATAATGTCTATGTATGTAGGAACTTCAGTAATCTACAACGCACAGCCGAAACTACTGGGACTAGAAGAGTGAAATTTTGCACAGAGCTTCCTTTAATGACGTAGGCGAACACTAAGAAAGGTTTTTTTTAAATTCACCCCCTAAAGGGATGAAACGTGTGCCCAAAGTTTGTGCGAAAAACCTATTTTCACGCGTGCGAAGCCGCTGGCAGAATGTTAGTTTTGTACACAATCTAGTCTTTCTAACAAGAATAGATTATGTCTCCAATAATAGCCCTCTGACAAGCTCAGGCGTGAAACGCTCCTCTTACAAGATAGCGCAGTATGCAAAGAATGCGTGAGTGTCGAGTTCGGCCATTGATAACGGCGGAGATGTCACAATGCAGCATTATGTGATACCGGGAATCTATGTTTACCACGCCGGTTGTTCCAATACGAGCTCGAGGATACAGGTTTTTCCTTATAGGTTTGAGAAGAGCTTGGTCTATTCTATTAATCTACTTATATAGTAGCAAGTCATAGTGATAGACAAACACGTTCATGAAAACTATTTGTCAAAATACTGACTACTTAGAACAAAAGTTTGCTGAAGCGCTTGATTGGTATTATGTCGTTTTACGAAACTATAATATATGTTTTTTTTCTAAACACTAAAATTTATTTATGTTAGTATTGGTGGAAATCGAATAATAGTATTTAATAGTTCTCAAGGTACTTTATTTATTAATTTTATCTTTACAAATCTATAGTGTTTCATGTTTGATTGAACCTCCACAGGATTAAAACGACAAAAATTTAACGGTGTATCTATGTGTGTTTGACAGTTGACTAGTAGGTACTCACAGCACAAGCTCTGCTTAGTCTGGCAAAGATAGCGTTAAGTGAAAAATGTGGACAAATAGTGTACTTACCTACTTGAATACAATATTTTACCAGGAATGATAAAACATTCTTTCAGACTTTCCTTATTGTCAGCAGTGTTTTGTTTTGATGATGCGCTGTACGTCTATGGATAATGTTCATTCGAGATGAATCATTTTGACCTACTCTCCTGTCGGTTAACCGCAGATTGGGATTACATTCCTTACTCTTAATATTGTTAGGAAAATCTGAGGCCATTTTTGAGGTGAGAAATGATTCAATAACGTATAAACGAGCTAGTTTTATGACAATTTCTTGCTGCAATTCCATAGCCGACAAGTTTCTGGTTATATCGCTCAACACAAAGCAACAATTGCAGCAATTTAGGAGTGTAGTCCGGTGATATACTGCGACCTGTCTGCTCTTTTATTGCACCTATCACTGTTTGTCTCTCCATCACCCTAAGGTTGACTGGTTTGAAAATGCCTAAGGCATTAAGTCTGCCTCTGTACATTTATACATGAAGTATATAATAAATATATAAATATTTTTAATCTTGAGCACGCGTATTGTCATTTTATTATGTCTCTAATTACGGTATTCAAAAAGTTAAACGAACGAAGGAACAAAATTTGTTAGCGATTCAATTGCAGAATCTTGCTGGACTATATTCAGAAATATATTGCACGATTGCTATATAATTATCAATATTGGGAAACAAAAATTGCCAATAAATTGCAATTTTTATAGCCCGTTTACGTCTTTAAAAGTAAAATGAGGTCTGTGTGTGTGTAATTAACTAAACGTAAACAATCTTGATATATGTCTTTTATCTTAAAACAATCGTATAGGAGATAAACAAACATTATTTAAATATAGACTTTAATTACATTGTATTTTTTATGGTGGGTAAAAATCAACCAATGACGAGTCCCGCCCTTGGGCGACTCGGGAAACAGTGTCAGACTCTTACTGACTAAACAACCAACCCCGTTCCTACGTTGCCATTATATCATGACCAGAGCCTTCCTTTCCCTTGAGTCCAGTTAGTTCCTAATTCTCTCTCCTAAGAATTTTTGATTCTAGGACATTGCCGGTTTCCTCCCGACGTTTTCCTTCACCGTTTGAAGAGCAGTGGTGATGAAATAAACTACACAAACTAATGCGCCTGGCTGGGTTTGAACCCGCGTAAGTCGGGAACCACTTCTCTCATTAATTTAGGTAAATATAGCTAATTTTACCAAAACATTTTTAGATATAAATGTGAAGATGATATACACTTAGTTAGTTAACTACCCCAACAGGTTGAAGTACCAGGAAACACCAAAAAAGCAGAAAGAATGACACTGGCCGGTGACTGACACTCCAACAGAATCGCGTCGTGTCGATGGTTGCGTGTCGATTGTCTTCCGATGACAAATTAGGTCAAGGGTGTCACTGTCAAGTACATATCTACGACGATCGCTAGCCTTATTTTTGAGGTGGAAAATTGTCTATTAGTTTCTCCTGCTCTCTAATTCCAACTAGAGGATTTGTGAGTGTTTTTTTAGGTGGGTAAAAATCATTCAATGACTTCTCTGCGCCAACATTTTTCTATCTACACTTCGTTTTCTAATTAATTTAGTTTGAAAACCTATTTTTTTTTAAATTAAAACTATTGTTATTATTATTGTGTTTTTAAACTTAATTTACAGACATAAAATAATCAAGATTATGTATACCTAATAACATGATTTATGAATTCAATTATATTTTAATATTTGATAGAAAAATTTAAAAAAAAACTCAACTAATTAAAACATATATACACAAATATGTTTTTGTTTATATAAATGGAAGTGAAGTATAAAATAATACATGGGGTATTTAAATACCAATGGCATATGCAATATTTATAAATTACTAAGAAACAATTAAAACACACATCTTACTAAGAAATAACGTACACTATTGATAGATTGCCAAGAGCTATGACTGCAGTAATTAACAAAAGCTAAATGAAGTGTAAGAATAAATTAATTAATTCGTGCTTAGAATATTATAGTCAGTATAAACAGTGATTCGATGTTATAATGTTGACTGCTCATGCAGCTGAGTAGCAAGGAATAAAAGGTAGCTTCTGTGCTCTCAGAAATTATAAAAAGTACTTACAGAAGCTTAACCGCACTGAACATGTAGGGACAACTTTAAAATGGCATCGCGACAGTCACCAAAAAATTTACCGAAAACCGCCTCAAATGATATGGACACAATATATTGGTAAGAGAAGCGAGGACAATATCATAAAAATTGCACACTTGAAACTAAACGCGCCGAAAACTCGAGCTCGGTCGAGACGGGCGGCCGTTGCCTTTGTCTAACGCGGTCGGCCTCCTCTTTTGCTAATATTACTGCTTCGCAGAAGGAGGCAACCGCCAGCCACTCCTCCACGCTTCAAAGCACGACCTTTACCAAGGCCCACCGCAAGACTTCAGTTCGCCCTCACCAGAAAACGGCGATGCACTTCACAAGCGGGGCACATCTCTACCGTATGCTTCACCCTGTAGTGCAGTCACCTGGAACAGATGTCCATTATCGTTTGCAGCCTATTCCTTCTCTGCCATTAAGTACTGATAATCCCTGTATTAGGCTTGAACTAGGGCCCAGCTTCATCATCACATGTAACATCTCCAACTGTAAATATAACCATACCTACTCTTTTTGTACGTATGTCACCTTTTTCCCCCAACAACGCGATAACTCCTCGGAGGCAAGCGGAACAAACCTGCCTTCTCTTGGGAACGGGTTTTAAATAAATCTCGTGAGTTAATATTGATTTTGACGCCAACGATCGATCTGTTATCAATACAGCTTATCTTGAATATTAACTTTACATTTATAGGAACTGGACGTTCGGCGCCATCTTACCATAGATTTGTATCCTGTTACTTATAAACTGTATTTATTTTCATCGTTGGTACTTGAGCTGGCATTTCACACCATATTATAAAGACGAATGTTTGTGTTAATTAAATTCGATAGATACTTTGATCCCAGGAATATCGGCAGCGATCCCTCGCGCGGGGCCTAGGCCATCGTCCAGAGCGAGGAGTGGAAAGCGGTCGCCTCCTTCTGCGAAGCAGTAATGCTAGCAAAGAAGGAGGCCGAACTCGTCAGGCAACAGCTATCACGCCCCTGCTGCAGTAGGGATTTCGATCAACAAGTAGCTCACCGTCCAACCATCCGGTAACCGTCTAAACCGAGCCCAAGTCGTCGACGGCGCGCCTCAAAGAGTTGTCAGCAAACTGTAGGGGTACAGCAGTGTCGAAACTTAGGAACTGGGAACAATTTCCTACAAATGTTGTCCTTAGAGTTGATTTGGATCCACCAGTCACCAGGGCCTTCTTCACTGTATCACATTTCTTCAGACCATTACCATCCTGAGTACTTGCTACCACTGCAATTACCACTAACTCTTGATATGCCACAGCGGCGCTGCTAACTGAGCCAAAATGTCAAAGATCTGTCAAATTAGAACATTTAAAATATAGTTCCCTTTCTCGCCGTGTCCCAAGTTATGCTGGACGTTGTAACTCGTAATTCTGATCACAATGTTGACCGGTCGAACTTGACACTTTGGAATTTTAACACCCGAGATGCGTTTTAATCGGATGATAATGTTATTTATATGCAGATGAAGCAATTTCTAAATCTCTGTGTACCACGTACATTAAAATGAACTTTCAAAATTAAGTTTTAAATGTGTTTTCGTGTAGGTACTCTATGGTTTGTTCTGTCTTGTTTTCAGAAATTTAACAAGTAGGTATGATTCATTTGTAGAATAAAAAGTCTTGAAGGTAAAAGCAGTTTAATTTCGGTCTATCACCAAATAAAAAATGACCACTTGAGATATCTGTAGCGCAACAATACTATTATATAATTGTTTTTAACTTTTTGACAAAGTTACCGCGCATAGAATGAGAATGTCATTTTACCAAAATCTTCAGAGCAAAATATTTTTTCAATGCTTTTAGTCAAGAACCCGCTTTTATCCCACAGCTTGCGTGCCTAAGCAATTTAGTACTGTTTTTGCACTAGTGTAGAAAAGTATTTGAGTTCGCCCCCGCCAACTTTATTACTTTTATCATATTTGGCTGGGTGTGTGTACCCCGCCAGTCACGCATCAAAACAAAAAACCCCGTTCAATGATGTCTTGGTAAATGTATTGAAAAAAATTCGTTTGATATACGTGGAAATTTGCTACTGAAGTCTTAACCTCCATAACACCCTCGTCAAGTCACTTCGGTAACAAGGACCAACTTTCTCCACATGTATCAAATGTACTATTAACATAGTGCGAAATCTATACACGTAAAAACGAAATACCACTCACTGATTAATCAAGAAATCTCAGAAACTATAATACCTACAAACTTAAAATTTGGCAGCTAAGTTCCTTATAGGGTGTAGACGTCCAGTAAGAAAGAATTTTAACAAAACTCCATCCCTAAGGGAGTAAAAAGGGGGTTAGAAGTTTGTATGGCGAAACCGATACAAGCAGAAGTTAGTGTAGTATCTTGGCGAGTCTGAAATTAAGCTCTGCGAATTTTAGCGCTTAAAAACTTGTAAAAAAATAAATAATTTAAACAAATAAATGCCATTTGCAGTTGTTATTGCTATTAAAAACTGTTATTGACATTTATTCTTCCTTTCGACTACCACAATTAAAGACACAATTAAAGAAAAATGGATTCGCTTGGGGCTTTAATCATCAACAGTTTAAAACCTTTACTTTTGTACGAGTTTACAAGCGCTAAATTTCGCAGTGCCTAACTTTAGACTCACCAAGCGGCCGTACTGTACATGTATATTTTATCTTTCCAATCCCAGTGTCATCATAATATCTTCCACGATGTAAGTCGGCCACAGGCTGTCGAGTCACGCCGTATGCTAACGCCTCTCCTCTCACGAACCACGATTGATCATTAGCATCTCAAGCCCAGGCCACATCATCAGTATGGGCGCAACGTCTGGAGGCAATGGCCGCCGCTTCCGCGCGCACGGATTTTTCTACTTCCTTTCGTGAGATGTGCAGGTTTTAATGTATCTTTCTTTTGTTTTTTTTTGTCCTTTAAATCTGTATTTATATAAGCACTCTTCATTCACTAACTTATCAATGCATAGACCAAAACATTGGACCTAGAACGTTGAAATTTTGTTTTGATTATGATATGTAAACAAAGAAACAGGATTTTCCAAAATTCACCCCCTATAGGGATAAAACGGGGTCCAAAGTTTATGTGAATAAACTTACTTTCATGCGGGGGAAGCCGCTGATAGAATCTAGTTGATCATAGGCTTTGGTTTGAGCTACCATGACACATATTTAAAGTTTCTTTTTATTATTTACCATCCAAGAACTTCTCCTACTCTGGGGCGAAGCAGGAAGACATATCAGACTGTTACTGACTAATAAAGATTAGAAATGAAAGACCACACCTATATTACTTCTTTGTCCTTTGCACTTCAGGTCCACAGGTTTCCCTATCGAAAGTCAACAGCCATGGTAGGCCGACTTCGGCCTTACTGGGCAGTGGGTTATGCTGACATCTAACTCAGTTACTGTGTTATGGCAGTATCTACGGCTAGTTGTTATGGAATTCAATTGCATCGATTGGATGCAATTAAGACACATGTAGTCCACCGATATGTCTTAGAATCAAAATTCGAAGACATGTGACATCCTCCCATCTGCACTTGGCCGACGTGATGGATTATGGCCCATTCCCTCTCCTGGAAAGGAGGCCTGAGACCCAGCAGTGGGAACAGTATGTACAGTCAATGGGTTTGAATGATTTTTCCGAGTTAAGATTATACTGGTCGCATCTCATATTCTTGACGTACAAGTGACATGCAATATTTACAATGATAGTTTCTAGAATTTAATCTAAACCTTTGAAGAGGACATGTGTCTTTGTGAGTGTTTGACTGTGATCCCACCTGTTAGAACACAGTGACGCATCGTCTATAAAGTAAAAAAAAAGAATTTACAAAAAAAAGTTAAACATTTTTTTGTAAAATCTTGTTATTTTTGGAGTTTTTTTTTGTAAAAACTAAGGAATCGCCTCTAAGATGACATTATTAATTAATTGCCCAAGATTTTATGACAGCCAAGTATCAAAAAGTGTCAAATCTTTAGCAGGTACGTACATACGTACGTACTAAAGATTTGTGGTAATAGCTCTAGGCAGTCCGTCACATAATTTGGCAGACAATGGTTTCTCCGAAACATTGGTGACTATTCGCATACTTATCAGACTAAATTGTAAGGATAGGCTTAGCATTTCTAATACCTAGCACGTGCGCTAGCGATTTGTACCGAAAACAACCGACGACGTCTGTCATGTGATGGTATATTTAGAATAAATAAGTAAATAGCGTTACACTGGTACTTAATATATCAATGTCATATGTTGTTTGAGCAGTAGTTTTAAAATAACTTTATTTTTCTATAGTTTTTTTATGGTGGGAAAAATCATCTAAAGACGAATCCCGCCCTTGGGCGGAGCAGGATATAGTGTCAGACTCTTTCTGACTACTAACCATTATCAGTTATTTCTGATCCTTACTTCATCATTTTCTTAGCATGTCAATGTCAAAACCAGATTATTTTTCCTTGTTAAATTCCTTGTCTGGCCGAGTATTCGGGCACTACAATGCCGTCCGTTTAAGCTGTCATTAGGTCCCTATGTCAACAGGTAAAAGAGCACGTGATGCAGGATGGAAGATGAGACATGGTCTGCGGAGAGACGCCGAATAATCACTGAAGATAGGAAACGTACTGAACTTACTGATTTTTAGTCAGAGTGAAAACTAGATTAAAGCTAAATAAAGTGTCACGAATTAGGGTAATTTTATTCCCCTGAGCAAAGAATTAATATTTACCGATATGAAATCTGCGAAACTGTTGGAAAGATCTACTGTGACTGTGGGCCGCAAAAGGCTGGTAAAGACACAGGTCAGTTTACTCAGTAAATGTGTGGCACGTGTCACGTCCTCTCGTTCCAACCTCGAGCGAGAGAAGTTGATGATTTCACACCTCAAAAAATAGACTAGTAGTATGTGCTACGTTGTTTAAATCTATCAACTTGGGGACAAGTTAGTTTCAAGATAAGATTGTTTTTCTATTGTTTTTAAGATGTTAAACCCTTTACTGTGTTCTGCGTTTGCAGCCAAAATAAATTTAATTGGAAACTGATTCCGCATTTCTATTGTTTCTCTAACTTAGTAGTTAACAGCCTTAATAGTCTTACCAGACACCCCACCACCACTTTCATCACATCCCAACAAATATAGGTTTCAACTGAAAAATCGAGGGCAACCATTGGAATTTTCGTATCGTACCGACGTCCATTCATACTGACTGTACGTGCACATAGCATGACTTCGAGGAAGCGAGCCGGACGAGAGCTGAATCGAAAACACTTCTTCTTACACAGCCCAGACACACCTGACCTCCCCTGCCTCCCACCAACTACCAAAAGAAAGGTGTGTCAAAGGTGCTGGTGTAAGTTATAAAGGTCTGGTTAAAGTGGTCGACGGTTGATAGACCAGGTATACCGTTATGCGATGATCGACTCAGTGAATGAAGCCATTCAATCGCTTTGGAGAAACGTAGCGGGATATTTTTGTTTGGATGCTTCGCTGTTGGTTCCGAGGAGGTATTATCTGGTCATTTGAAACATTGTGACGTCAAAGTAATGGGAGATACTGTGAGAAAAATTGGAAAAGAATTACAATATGTCTATTGTCGTTTCAGGAATACATTCATTATACGTACAGCTAAGGAATGGAATTCCCTGCGTTTCCTGATAGCTACCACCTAGGGCTCTTTAAGTCAAGAGTGAATAGGTAACTCCTAGGCAAGCGTGCTCCATCGTCGACCACATCATCGCTTACCATCAGATGAGATTGTGGTCAAAGGTGAGCCTATCTAGAATTTAAAAAAAAATGGTCCGAAAGGTTCTAGAGTAGTAAGTGTACTGAGAGATGCCGCGTTGGAAGGGCCTCTGCAAGGTGAATCGGCTAAAACTCATGGAATTTACAGGACAGGTTGTTGTGGTGACACATAAGACAGATCTATGTCAAACAGTGGACGTCTTTCGGCTGAAATGATAATGATTTTTATTTTATTTTTATAAAGCTACGACATAAAACTTCGATAGGTACTACAGATGCACTATACATACTCGTATATAAACCATATCGTAGTCCGTAACGCTGTTCATAGATTAGTTGTAGAATACTTAAGTAACATCATTAGGATGACAAATGTAAATTAACCAAGGACAAATAGAAGTAATACAAAAACAAACTTGAAAGAGTGAAGAGAGAGAGCAAGAAAAAATAAAAACATTTGTATTAGGTTTTTAAAAAAATGATGAGGATGATTACAGGAAGGCATAGAGGAAAATGCTTCGTTACTTTAGTTATTTGGGAAATTTGAATTTCGCTTGCAACCCTTTTGCTTTTACCTTCACTTCAACTGCAGTTCTGAGGCAGTGTTCCAATGTGAGAAGATGGAATTTGTGATTTTGTTTTGAGTTCGTGGATATGTTTCCTGATTCAAACATAACATTTTTTCGGGTTTCTCCCTCAGGAATTCATATCTTTGTAACAGCATAATGGTGGAAGTCAGGGGCTTGCAAAAAAAAAACGCTGGTTTTCAGCGATAACGACTATTCGCTAATTTATTTTGTATCTATATACAACCGTAAAAATGGCAGAAATGGCGTCTTTATCGGAAGTCCTGTCCTTTATTTGCAAATCAAGAAGCTTTTCTCAATTGATGAATCTGTTAGCACTTCGAGCTAATCTCAGACTTTTAAATGTCATCCAACGGTGATCGTAGCAAGTGTGAACACAAGCTCTCACGTACACATTACATGACATAACGACTAGGGAATCTTTACATGTGTACACTTTGTCCAAAGAGTATATAATATGGTCCAGAAGGCACGGCCCGAACTATCGTGGTCATTTCTGATTAATCCCTTAAAAAAAATTCGCATGAATCCTGCGGTGCGGTTCCAAGCAAAACCTTTGAAGTTTTCTTTTCAAGTGCAAGCAAAAATGAACTTAGTGGTCATCAAGGGGAAGTGTATTCGATGGTACATACGCATAAAATAGTTTGGGAATACCTATTAACATGGTTCGAAGCTAGAGTAGGATTCCCTGCCGACATAATTATATTTCCTGAAACGTATTAACTCCTCCAGTCGTTAAATCAAGAGTAAATAGGTAACTTCTAGGCACGCGTAGGTACATAACATGACTAGAATAAAATAAACTTCTACAGCAAAATAGTAAGAAACAAGCATATGTCATTGCTTAATGTTTTTTTTTACTTATGTCATTGCTTAACGTGTTTTTTCGCTTATATGTTTGTGGATTAACTCACGAAGCAATTAATCGCCATAACTAAAAATAACGCCTACATAATTATGTCCTTCGACTGCTTTTTGAATTCTAAGACCACGGATTTTCTTCTCAAATATTATGCAGATAATTTAGCAGGCATCGGTCTTACTAACATCTCTTTGACGACGACTCGGACTCAGAACATCGGTTTTTGGTTGTGTGAAATAGAACTCCAGGTCCCTGGAACGACGGCAAACCAGAAACAGGAGTGGTTTTTAATCAGTAAAAGTCTGTTTTGATCCGCCAAGGGCGAAAAATGCCATTAGATGAATTGATAGATAGATAGAGATAAACTCTTTATTGTAGGTAAATACAATTTGGTACATTACAAGCTTAAAATTACTAAGGTTTACAATGGGCGGTCTTATCGCTAAAAGCGACTTTTTAAAGTCAACCTTAGGATGGATTGAGCCCCGTGCGAGCGCCGGATTTCACACATTTATTGTCTTTGTATTATGTCTCTAATTACGGTATTCAAAAGGTTAAAGCACTTGTTTATAGCAATCGAGGATTAAAAACTCTCACCAGGCTCTCTGTCCCTACATACTCAGTGTTACGACTACCGAGGAATTCGACGCAGCGAATGAATGAAACAGTCGTGTACTAGCTAATTACCGCACAAACAATTCTGCTAACTCGACGCACTTTCCACTTATCTATGCACTGCCACGTGACCCGCCATTCACTCTATTGAAATCACATCACATCGGAATGGGTCAATGGCTGTGCGTTTGTGTGTGATTTGATTTGAAAATGCGTAAGCCTCCTATGGCGTTTTCTGTACCACAAAAGGACGGAACCCTTATAGAATCTCGTTGTACTGTTGTACGCATTTTTTTTTAATAGATAAAAATCATCCAATGACGAATCCCGCTCTTGGGCGGAACGGCAAACAGTGTCAGACTCTTACTGACTAAAAAACCCACCCCATTCCTTCCTTGCCTCATTCCCAGGCCCTGGTGTTACGCTTTCGCATCAACCCTTGGCCCAGGAGGCTTGTTGTGCGCTTTTGATTTATATCCTAGCGATAGACAAGCACGTTAATAATAGAAACTAAAAAAAATTATTGAAAAGTTAAAACAAAAGTTCGCTGCAGCGCTTCATTGGCATTGTCGTCTATCAAAACTTTTAAAACTTACAGCGCTGTTACGTCAAAACTGCGCTAATGTCATCAATGTAAAACTGTATAGCATGCAGATCACTTAAGTGGAGTAAAGTGACTGTAAGGCACGCCTCATCTAGTGCTTAGTACGTATATATCAATGGTTGTGCGTCCGTCTGTCGGTAAATGCAAATAAGTTTTATCAAAACACGTACCTAATTTTTTTTGCCTCGCTGACCACACTGAGAAAAAACACCGAAACAAACTCAGGTTTCAAAACCCTTTATCTCGAAGAAGGACGCGTGGAGGTATCTAGTTGAAGTTTTTAGGCTAAAACTGTGAAAAAGTCAATGTTCTAAGTTAACGAAAACCAAATACCTAAATGGCCGGTTATGACGCAAACAATGTATGTTTGGAAACTCTCAAGGGATCCCGTAGAGTACCTATAGGAATAAATCTGAAGACTTCTTGCTATACCACAAAAAAAAACCTTTTTTCATTTCAGACATATCTTCGAGACTTTCCTATTTGAACTATTTACTTATACTCGTAAAAGTTAGTAAGTGGCACCTTTAATGCGCATATCCACCCAAATTTTGTTATATGGTCGTCCTATTAAACCAAAGATTATAACTATGTATAAAAAGTCGTTTTTACGGGAAAACTGTAAGAAAAAACAAACCACACTATTTACCATCAACCATAAAACTATACCAGGAAACCTCGCCGTCATTACTCTGTGTACACTACCTATAAATACAAGAACTACACAGGTATCTTTCCAATAACACCGTGATAAGAATCTTCGCGCACATCAAAAGTACTTTATCTGTAGGACCAGGTTAGTTTGTTATCACGATAATGGTACAATAATTCGTTCCGAGATTGTCTGTAACCGTGACGAACGAATGTGTGTACAGCACTACTCGTGGATAGGGCTACCATTCGTCCAGGATCCCCCTTATTTCTCCTAGTTTCTCGAGGTTTACGGGCTAAACAACCTACCCCATTCCTACGTTGCCATATATACCAGGGCCAGAGCCTTTCTTTCAGATGCAAACCCTTGGCCCCAGTTGAGTTTGTAGTGGGTAGTCCGGCAGGGGTTTTTAAAAATGTCCCGGTGAAACACAGACATTTTTGCTGTCAGGAAAACCCATTTTTTTATGCTGTACACTCTCGCCGAGAGTGTGAGCCGTCTTGCCTCGCTTCGAGAGTGCTTCAGTTCAAGTCAACTTTTGACTAAAACCAAGTCAAATAACGGTCTCGATTTTATATATAGATGCTTGTTATCTATATATAAAATCGAGACCGAAATATATTAATACATAAATAAATTTAAAAAACAACGGTGTTTTTATTTATCAGACGTCTGGGAAAAAAACCGCTATATTTCTCTCGAATGACCAGGATTTTTGACGTGTAAATCCGGTGCTGGTTCATTAGGCACTGTGCAATAAGATCTCCTATTGTACACTTATTTTTTTATTATTACTTGTCCTGTGAAAAGCTAAGGTGTGTAATAAAGTTATTAATAAATAAATTAGGTGATAGCAGCCCTACTTGTAAAGATATTTCTACTTTTGATTGGCGACCTACCCAGTACTTATTTTGGAAGTTTCCTAGTAGATACCTACTTGAGTACTTGAGATTCCAATGCGCCAAATCATCATCGTCACCTTGCTTATATCATCGTTATAATAATCCACTGTTTCGGTTTATCCTCTGCTGAGCTGAGGCCTCTCTTATTAGGTTCTCTACCGTAGTCGGCAAAAATAGTACCGTTTTAGAATCACCTTGAGTTGTTTTTCGTCTGTCAAGACCCTTTTTCTTATCCACTAGCCTTAGAGCAATGAAAATACCTAAACTTCCTTAACGGTCAACGCAATCTAGAGATGAGGCCGTTTATGCTCCGTTTGATCCTTGTGATCTGCCACATGGCCTCGTGCCACCTTTCCCTGTATAAGCAAGGCGTTAAGAAGATATTTGTCATACTAACATGATTGAAAAGAGTGGGCATAGAGTTTCAAGATCATGGTATGCAGTTTCTAGCACATTCTTCTCCATAGAGATCTACGCTTTGGAATATGCAATTAGCGTCATTTTTTTTTCTGACATACCGTCTTCTTGATTTAGATTTAGATTTCAAAAGTGCCTGTAAATGGTTTATTTGAAATAAATGTTTTGAATCTTCGAATATTTGTTCTCTGGAGTCACTTCCACGTCGACAAATATGGCCAAAGTAAATTAGGACACACAAATTCCTATCTCCCGGTGGCGTTTGATATCCACTTCTCGAGTTCGATTAGCTACTATTTAACTGTTTATCTGAAGTGAGTGATATGTCAGACATATTATCGAAAACTGACACACTTTGAACACGTGGTCGTATTCTGAAATCGACACTTGAAGTTTTCGATAGATTGCTGTTATCGATTCCAAAAAATCTTGTTGCACACACTATGATTAGGACACGGGATGTTTTCGTTAGTTTAGTTAGTATTAGTAAATTTTGATACTTGTGCAGAAAGTTTCTCATTGCGACCGAGGCAGAATTCGGCAAATTTGCACGTGTATCAAACGATGTTTTTCAATATACTTACGCCTTTTCCCGCACTAGTGCGTAAAGTAGTCCATTGCATGTCTGTAAATGGATACTCGATATACTCGGACGACAACCGCGTGGAGATCTTGATTTCTCGCAATATGGATACGTTACGAATGTCGTCCAAGGGATGTAAAAAAAAATACAATAAATTAAAAAAAAATTGCTTGAGTCCTGTGAAACTAGCGGTAGTCACGCGGAAGTATCTTCGTTGGTACATAGTGGTTTCCTCCAAAAATAAGATTATAAGAATTACTATTTTATTCTTCGACAAGTTGACACCCACTTTCTACAGAAATCCGAAATTAATTTCCTGAATACGGCCGCCCAGTTCACAATCTTACAAGTTACAGTCCAAAATATCTGGCTGATAAGCGAGTGCCCTGGAATCCTGAGATACCCTCAAGTGGTCCGCGCTGTGATAGGTTTTTCATGCGATATTGATAGAGTGATAGTGTTATCACTCCGGAGCCAGCAGGAGTAGCACCTGTTTAAGATAAGGACAGATTATATCTGGAGTTGAACTAGATTTTAGTTGACGACTTTTCGAAATTAGACTTAGGCCGTTCCTCAGTTGGTCATTTTTTTAAGGATTGGAAATCTTCCAATGACTTCTTCTCTTCTTCTAATGATCTACACTAATATAATAAAGAGGTAAAGTTTGTTTTTTTTTTGTTTTTTTTGTTTGTAGGAGGTAATCTCTAGAAGTCCTGGTCCGACTGGAAAATTTTTAGCAACAATAGAAAGCTGCTTTACTCCTGAGTGACATAGGCTATATTTTATGTACGCGGGCGAAGCCGCTGACAAAAGCTAGTTTTTCATAAATAATATTTAACAGTATAAAAGCAGTGGTGGTTGAGTGGTAACAGCCCCGAATTACAGGTCGCGGACTGAAACTCAGCCAAGCGCATTAATTTGTGTATGGTGATGAATCACCATTGCACTGCTCTCAAAGCGGTGAAGGAAATCATCGTGAGGAAACCGGCGTCACCTAGAACCAAAAATTCGACACCTACCAACCCGCACTGGGCTCGCGTGGTGGATTACGGCCTGAGTCCCAGCTGTGGGTACATTAAAAAGGCTGATGATGATGATGAGTATTTATTTATTTGTTTATAAAAACTTTATGATCATAGTAGAAAGGCGGACTTAATGCCTTGGGCATTTTCTACCAGTCGACCTTGGGGTGGTGCAAAACATAACCTGGTAGGTGCAACTTAAAAGAATAAAAAAACACCAACCAAAAAAAAAAGCAAATACAATAATAAATACATGCTTAGATACATATACATATAAATACGCACTGTTAAATAAAAAAAAAACATACTCGTAACCCATTCCAGAAAAAAGTCGTTCGCTTACGGCGTTATTCCTAAAAAAGGTCGAAGTTTCATTGTAATATCTTTTTGCCTTCCTACTGCATACTCATAAGAACAGGAAAATCTGTCAACATAACCTCTACTCAGAGACAAGTCTAGACTCTCTGACGTATGTACGTTACGCATAGTTCCTCGTAACTTACGTGTGCCATGCCTACTTGTACCGATCACTGATCCATAAAGTTTGGCACAATAGGATCATCAGACTAAAGGACGTCATTAGATTTTCTCATGCATTTCCTGGCAGGAGTAGGTCATCATCCTATTATTATGGTTTACTTTTAGTGGGACTTAAATAGTGTTTGTGAAACATCGTGGTTCTCTAAGTGGTAAATGGAAGAAAAAGGCGAATTACTGCTAACAAGAAAAATAAACAAAAATAGTTTTTCTTTTAAACTATTTATGACTTTAAAGAAAAACAATATAGGTACACCGTGAAATTTAAATGGTTGTTTTCCCGCGGCAGAATGACTTGCCTTATGGAGTACTTTTGAAGCATACAGAAAAAATATATTTTTTTTTTTTTATAAATTATTATTAAAAATATTTATCAATTCAAAAAAGCGAAAACAATAGTAACATTAGACGTAATTTGTAGGTACTACTAGAGTCGCATGAGCAGCCCGCCGTCAAAGGAAACCGATTCATTAAATATTTAAACCAAAATAAGCTCTCGCACGTTGTGATACGTCATAATTAGCTTGCACTCTACAGGTCCATTTTTTGTTTTTAATATTTTATTTTTTTATCAAACGTTTGTATTACCAAGATACAACCATTTCGCTGAGGGAAAACAACCATTTAAATTTCACGGTGTATTTAGCTAATTTATATTAAACAATAAAGTTTAACTAAGACTTAGTACTAAAAAAAAAAAAAACTTTTTGTTGATACGGAAATAAGATTTTTTTGAAAACCGTGCTTTTCACTCAAAATTTGGCAAATCGAGGTTATTATTTTCCTATGCTTATTTGGAAAGCATAGTACCTACTCATATTTTTCGAATGTTGTAAAAAAAACGGATATTTGTAGTAAACTAATGGTTGACTGCGATCCCACCTGATGGTAAGCAGTGGTGCAATCGTTGATGGTGATGCGCACTAGTTTATTAAAAGCTTATTCAATCTAGCCTTGAAGACATATAGATTACTAGCTTTTGTCAGCGGCTTCGCCCGCGTACATAAAATAGCCTATAGCCTATGTCACTCAGGAGTGAAGCAGCTTTCTATTGTTACTAAAATTTTTCCAATCGGACCAGTAGTTCCAGAGATTACCTCCTACAAACAAAAAAACAAAAAAACAAACTTTACCTCTTTATTATATTAGTGTAGATAATCGGACAGGAAGACGACAAAGGCAGGCCAATTGTTCCAGTCGTTCAATGTACGAACAAAGGTCGAACCGTCAAAGTTTTAACAACAAGTCTTATTTTTGAAAGAAATATCTCCAATCCTGGATTGGATTGGATTCCAAAAATAAGAGATAACCCTTTACTAAAGTCACAGTAAGTCTGCCTGAACTACAGTTTACTTACATACACGTGGAAACATCATGTATTCCGCCTACTAACGTGTAATTGCGTGTTTGAGGTCCATTACACGTCCATGTTAGTTAACTAACAAACATCCCTCAAGCACCAGAGGTTCTAACACGAAGTTCTAATACACTTTGTCAATAAATATTTTAGTTTGGAGATACTGTACCCACATGTTGGTGTATTAAACTCGTTGAGAATTAAAAAAGGCCTGATTTTTCTAGACACCGTAGGTAGGGGCTTGCGGACGGCGAGCAATAGGTAGCTCGCCGTCCGATCGTCCAAGGCCAAGCTCACTGTTCCCGCGCACCGCCCTACGATTGCACAGCCTGCCAGCAGACAGGGTCGAAGCCTACTGGGGCTAAAGGTCTACGTCTGAAACGAAGGTTCGGCTCCTGGTATGAAAGGAAAATAAGGAGCGGGGTGTGTTGTTTAGTCAGTAAAAGTCTGACACTATCTCCCGTTCCGCCAAAAGGCGGGAGTTGTCATTGAATAACGAATTCAATAACAAAAACTATTCAATACATAATGCCTCTCTTGGACGTAGCGGGAAACAGTGTCAGACTCTTACTGACTAAACACCCAACACCATTCCTTCTTTGTCTTTCGCACTGCGGCCAAGCTTTCCTTTCAGAAAGAGACCCTGGGCCCCAGTAGGCATCAATCCTGTTGCAGAGTCCCTAAGGTGTTGCTGACAACTCCTTGAGTTTGTGGTGCTAGCATAAGAAGAATTTAGTACCTACCTTTGAAGAAGAAGAATTTACTGACTAGTAGGTTTTTTTTTATGGTAGGTAAAAATCATCGAATGACGAATCCCACTCTTGGGCGGAGCGGGAAACAGTGTCAGACTCTTACTGACTAAAGAACCTACCCCGTGCCTTCCTTGCCTTATTCCCAGAGCCCCGGTGTAACGCTTTCGCATCAACCCTCAGCTCCGGGAGGCTTCGACCCTGTTGGGCCCCTACGTACTGACTAGTAGGTAGCACCTGTGTTTTTAGTAGGAAATCCATTTCTTCATTAAATTTTATTATTTGTGTATTAATTAACTGGGCCCCTGTAGGCTTCGACCCTTTTGCAGAGTCCCTAAGATTGCATACCTACACATTTTCTTCTTCTGTATTCTTTCATACATATTTATATGAATACCTTATGAATACACTCATAGTTCTATAGAAAACTCCAGCGAGCTGTTTACCGATTTACTATGCACACAGTTTTCTAGGGAACACCGGAACCCGTATGCGCAGGCGTGGCCCTGACTCACTGTATCTGAAGTGAACCTTATTCTGCAAACTTTAGCAAAATAATACACACTATTATCTGAATTTATTTTTAAGGATGGTACCTACTCATTCATTGATTTTTCTCGATCTAGGCCGAAGCTGGACATATCAGCCTCCCTAGCCAACTTACAATCGTTCTGTTTAGAATTAGCGCTTGCAGTTGGCCACGCCCCCAATTCCCTTGCTCGGACGTCATCTCAACGACGAAACGATTGTAACTTGGCTAGGGGGCGGGGGTCTGATTTTTACTGACTAAAACCGTTTTCCTTTTAGAAGCGAATACATGCCTCTAGGCTTCAAGCCTCTGCTAGGCCCCTACGGGTCCAAGCAAGAAATCTCAGCATACATCTCTTAAAGGCTCGCGTGGAAGATTAGGTATTAGGTACGCGCCGTCAACAACTCGGGTTCGGTCCAGATGTTTACGACGGCAAACTACCCATTGCTCGTTCTCCGCAAGCCTACAGGATGCGTAGGTAGTAGTAATTGTAGTTTACAAAGAGATTTTCCTCTAAAAATTTCAAGGAAACTCTGCCTAGAATTAGAAATTGTTTGTTATATTTTCCATGTTGATACTTCCATTTTTTCCCTAAACGTACACTTCAGATGCTCTCAAGACGAAGAAACCTACAATAAAATAAATTAGGTACTTTGGGTCGGCCAAAGTCAACCCTTCCTTCCTTTCCTTGTGCTCTTGCATTACGGTAACTACTTGGCCTCGTTTCTTGAAACTATTTTCAGAGTTCCGTTCCTCAAAAGAATAAGACGGAACTCTTATAGGATCACTTTGTTGTCCGTGCGTCTGTAAGTCTGTCTGTTATGTTATGACCATAGATATAAGAAATATTCCTATAGTCGACAGGGTCTCGACTAAGGGCCATAGGGGAATTCTGAGAGCGCAAAACAGCAACTGAAGGAGTATGTATGGACTTTAGTCTGTAAATATCTCACTCGCCCTTCCTCTCCACTATTGAGCGCGAGAATTAAATGATTTGCTACCTTTAAAAAAAAATCGTATTACGAATCAAATAAGTTAAAACCGTTGCTATAGTCTGTCTGGCTATAATTTAAATTTATAAAAAATCTGAGGGTATCTTGTGTATGTGACTTTACATGTTTGTGAACACACCCACGACACAGGAGTAATACCTAGAGTGGGGCAACCTTTTTTAATAATAAAAAAAAAAATCGCGCAGCCCCCCATTCTAACTTCATCATCATCGTCTTGCCCTTGTCCTATGTTATTTACATCCACCTAAATTTAAACCCGAAAATCTGTTACTACTCATTCAAAATCGATTGTCGTTTTAGTCCAACTTATATTTCACGTACACTAGACAAATAATGCAGAATAGCGCAGCCGCTCTGTTATCGGCAGAGTGTTGACTCGCCGACTAGTTCGCTTCCCCGTTCCATCACGTTATCTAAATGTCGCGCCAGCTCCTATACTATGTTAGTATCTATAGTAGATATGAGGGCGAGAAGATATCTAGTGCTATTGTTAGATGAAAACACTGGTTTATCAACATGCATCATGATACTTAAAAATAGTAGAATACAATATAATAATTTATAATTGTATTTTATTAGTCATAAAGTAATACTTGACTGCGATCCCACCTGATGGTAAGCAGTGATGCAATCGTTGATAGTGAGACGCATTAGTTTATTAAAAGCCTATTCACTCTAGACTTAAAGACACCCAAATTATAATCGGATGTGAAGACCGCAGCATCGAAGTCAACAGGGGCCAAGGGTTCGCGACTGAAAGGAAGGAATAAGGTAGGTTTTTTAATAGTCAGTAAGAGTCTGACACTGTATACCGCGCCGCCCAAGGGCGAGATTCGTCATTGGATGATTTTTACCAACCATAAAAAAGTACCTACATATAAAATACTCATGTTTCTCGAAGGATCTTTCGACTCCGATCCGTTTAGCTTTCACCCTCACCCCTTTTTTGTAAGTTTCATGCATCAGGATACATTTGTTGTTTACACACACCAAGATATTTAATTTTAACATAAGAACAGACGCTGTGAAAACAATTTTTAGGATTTATGTATTTTATACTAGCTTCAGTCAGAAAAGTCAGTAAGTCAAAATGTGGGTTTGTCCATACAAACTTTAGACCATCATTTCATCCCCGTAGAGGATGAATCGTGGAAAATACTCTTAGTGCTCTTAGAGCATAAAAATCCGTTCTTTAGATTTTGAGTTTATCGCATTCACACAGATAAACAGGATGGAAAATAAAACTGTAAAGATGCTCTTAAATAAAGTCTAAAGGCATAAAGTGCCTTTAATCTACTAATTTCTAGATTAATCACATAACGCCCTACCACACTAAATCCCACTCAACATCACTCACACATTACGACACCTACGCACTCCTCTCAGTTCCACACACACAATCTCACCCGCTTAGTACTGAACGTGTGTATGAATTGGATTTACGTGTGTGAGCGGCCGCCCGCCCTGGCATCTCACCCGCTTAGGGCTAGTTCATACGAGGGAAAATTTCTTTCAGTAAGATTTCGCACTCGTGGCTTCCTCATCGTTACGTATATTCGTCGAAAACTTTGGAATTTATTAAATCCAACGCCTAACAAACAATATATATTATTTTTGTCAGTAGCTTTACTTCCATGAAGAAAATAATTCTAAGTCTGTAGTATGCCTTAAGCCTTAAGGCCGCCACTGTAGTGTTTCCATGAATAATTAAATAAATAAATACACTTGAGATAAATAAATTCCTATTTCCAGGATGTGCACCTTTATGCCAATTCCAATCAAATACATTCAAACGTAGCGTAAAAGGGTAAGAAAAGAAAGAAAGGAAACAATATTTATTTTGCCCAAAATAGACGCACAAAATATAGCAATCTGTCGGTCTAGTGTGAACCAGGTATTAATGTGCAACATAGACAGTAGGCAGAATACCGTTGCCTTGGTCTCATTTAAATTATATTTATTATCTATAGCATCTGTCTATAGGTATATTATTTTTCTCTATGGCACATCTTGGGTCGACATGCGACAGAGAAACAGGTTTTTATAATTTTTTTAGAGTTTGATTTGTTTTTTTTTTTTATATATTTTAGCTATTTTTACCTTGACATTGGCAAAATCGTCGGACGTTCGTCGATGGAGCCATACACTTAAAAAAAGAAGAGAAAGAAACAACAAAACAAAACCCATGTAACCAACATACATACATACAAACTTACATCTTTATAATAATAGTGAAAAGGGACAAAAGCGACACGTGTACGCAAATACTACTCAAACGATGAGTTACATGTAATATAAATTCGCCCTTAGCTGTGCGTGTGTGTGAGTGTAATGTAAGTGTGTAAGTGGCCGCCCGCCCTGGCATCTCGCCCGCCCTAGCCGCGCCTACGGAATGATGAATGTTGTTGCTACGTGAATGTTCTTTGTTCTTATGGGAGGCGGCGCTCTGAAAGGATTTTATCTGTAGGTATATATGTATATATAGGTACGTTTATGTATTGTGATAGTATATGTGATGTAAATTAAAACAAATGAAATAGTGTGGTCAAACGCGAGCTTGGTAATCAATTTAAAATAAGTTTTTCAGAAGTATAAAAATTCTGTGTATTTTGTCGGCAGTCAATTTTAAAAGTTAAAAAACTAATTTTACATTATTTATGTATAATTTTTGTTAAAAAGACTTCTTATGTACCTAGGCAGTTGATTTTGAAAAATATATGTATTTTTACATTATATGTATCAAAAATCGGCTGTACGTACGTAATACGAAAAAAAAATTATACATCATACGTCGAATAAAAAAAAATACATTAATGTTAGCAGAACTCGACAGAAATGAACAATTAAACTAAAAATTTCCTATATATAGGGATCATTGACTTTTACCAATACGTGATCATTAATTTTGCGATTACAAGTTTAGTTCACTGCAAAAAAATATGTATTTTTACTCTCTGATTAAAAAATAAAGTTTAGTCTGTATAAATCGCATTAAAAAAATAAAACAAAGACAAATCAGAAGTTCGGAACAATATTTAAAATCTACAATCTTAACAAAGGACTATTAACGTCCTTATCATTACATAGTATAAAACAAAGTTGCTTACCGCTGTCCCTATGTATGCTTAGATCTGGATTTTGATGCGGTTTTTTAATAGATAGAGTGATCTAAGAGGAAGGCTTATGTGTATAATACATGCATAATATATTCAATATCAGTACCCGTGCGAAGTTGGGGCGGGTCGCTAGTATATTATAAACACATTCAAGAAAAATCCGCTTCATACAAAACAGAGTCCATTTTCTATCACCGTTATTATACTTTGTCTGTATCCAGAGCAAATCGATCTTGAACGACCGACCCGACTTCATAACGTCGTAACTCCCACCTTACCAAAGGAAAACGATCGGAAACTACTCCAAATTACAATCAATAAGGACCTTTATAGCGTGCGCTCTCCACGGGTTTTCCCTAGAGAACCATCTTTGCCCGTTCCATATTTAAATCGTTCTATATTTTTGATGGCTTCATTTGAATTTAGACTTTATGGCTTGCTGATAAGATTCATTTTAGAATGCCATTTGTTTATTTAAGAGAATCGATCTCGTTTCTTATTCCTTTTTTGAATGGCCTAAACGACACTGATCCTTGTTATTTGAATTTGAGCCGTAATGTGATGAATTTTTAATGGGTTATTGGGCGAGTTTTGCTTGAGATGTAGCGAACAGGGAGTTCAGTTGTATCTCTTGATAGAGAATGATTTGAATTCATTCAAGATTGAATGATTGAATGAGTTCTGCGATTGGTTGAGAGGGATGTGAGGGTACATTGTATGTGAGAGGAGTCGCTATGTTATGTAGGTATATGTGAATGTATATGTATGAAGTAATCAATAGGTTTCTCAATAAAATCTAAAGATTATTTTATCCGCACAAAACGTTTTTGTGCGGATAAAATAAGTACATTGTGCGTATAACTACCGAATGGAATTCATTGTCGGAGTCTGTCTTTGCTGATGGCTACAACCTAGAAATAGTTAATAGGTCTTTCTTTCTTCTCTACCTAGAAAAAACCTATTAACTATTTCTAGGTAAGCGCACTCCATCGTTGACCGCATCGTTGCTTTCCATCAGATGAGATAACGGTCAAGCGCGATCCTATAACAAATAAAAAAGATGATTTACCTATCACGTTGAACAAAAACACATATCGTAAAAGTATTTTTTTGTCCTAAAATAATCAAGTATTATTTTAGGTAAAAAAAAAATAATATTCTAAGATTAAAATTCTGGATAAATCTCAATTGCGTCACCAGCATGTGTTAGAATCACGTGCGTAGATTCCAGTTACCAATACCGACAACCTACCAATGTAATTCGTCGAACGTCACATTATTGGCTACAATTAGAAAAACAGCTAAGTACTTAATAAAAGACTAGAATCAACTATACAGGTCCACTCAAATCTGTATGGTTTTTTCCTCAAAAGACGAAAGACGAGATGTTTTCTCTTCGCCACCCTTGGTTGACTGGTAGAGAATGCCAAAAGCATTAAATCCGCCTGTGTACCTACCTATGTGATGAAGATTGTATAAATAATAAAACAAGACCATCTCAGACACTAATTGAAAACATTTCAGACACTAATCTGAATGGTTCTCATATGATTTGACTATTACATGTTTGCTGTATGGACTATAAAAGAGACTTTAACCCCTGAGTTTGTTTCGGTGTTTATTTTCAGGGTAGTCGGCTAGGAAACACCGGACTCATCTAGTTTAAACTGACTAAAAGATCAGCCTTATAATGTTCCTACTGCTGGGACTGAGGCATCCTATCTAGGAGAGGGATTGGGCCGTAATCCACCCACAGGCCCAGTGCGGGTTGTTGTCTTTAAATTTTTGATTCTAAGATATGCCTGTTTTCTTCACTGTTTCGAGAGCAATGGTGATAAAATAAATTACACAAAGAAATGCGTGCTTAAGCAATGAGCAGGACATATTGCTCGCAGAACAGTTGGCCCAATGGCGCCAATACGTCGAAAGGTTCTGAAGTGGCGACCGCGTACTGGTTGCTACAATGGTAGACGCAGTGTTGAACCGATAACCTGGCAAAGGTTTCGGGATTCCGATGGATGCGAGATGCACATTACCGTTCATTGTGGCGACACTCTTTCGACTGAGATTATGATGGGTGATACTTTTAGTTTTTTTGTTTTTTCAGTGATCATGTTATGTAGTACCACTAAAAACAAAATCCAAAATACATAAAATATAATAATAAACTTATCAGTTATCAGTACTCTATTAAGCGAAAATATTATGGATATATAATAAGTTAGTTTTGTAATTGTGGAATAATGCACACCCTTACACAAACAAGTTACACGTTTTACAATTTTATTATAGACTTGTAGAAAATAATCAAATTGTAATACATTATTATGAAAATAACACGGACATAGCTGTTTGCCGCCCACGTTATTACTAGCTACTTTGTATTACACTATATTTACAAGCATACCCACCGCAATGAAAACGTTACAACCTAAAGGCCCAGATGGTTTAGTTCTCGCGAATTATAAAGAAATTATTATACAGGGTGGAATTGAAGTCGTGGCACTCATCGCCATTTTTCTTACCCAACTCACTATAATAATTGCATTAGACCTACAATTACGCAAATAAAAAATCTTACTAATGCAAGTATGGAAAACCTTATATATTACCAAAATAAACACGAGGAGTACTTAATAAAAAAAACATCTTAATTGCTAAAAGTCGTGAAGTATCAAAATGTTAAAGCGCAGTACAGTGTGGAACTAAAAATAAACGAACATCAAATAATACGACATAGTGGTCATGGCTGAGACTATGGAGGAACTCAATGCTTTTAGACCTCAATAGAGCTTCCCAAAGAGTGGGACTTAAAATAAACATGGACAAAACCAAAATCAGTGTAACATCCATGTAGCACCCACTCCGATTAAGATCGGAGACTCTACACTCGAAGTAGTAGACGATTACGTTTACCTTGGATCCAGTTGGGTAAATTTAACTTCGAGGAATAGGTCAATCGTCGAATTCGACTCGGCTGGGCAGCGTTTGAGAAGCTACACGGTGTCTTCTCGTTTAATATACCACAGTGTCTCAAGACATCATCATATCCCTGCCCTTGTCCCGTTTTATTTGGGGTCGGTGCAATATGTTTTTTTCTTCCATTCTGTCCTGTCGCCCGTCACGCTATCACTAACTCCTCTGTCTTCCATATCACTTCTCACACAATCCATCCATATCTTCTTTGGCCTCCCTCTCCCTTTCCATCCATCCACATTTGTCACAACCACAGTGTCTCAAGACGAAAGTCTATAATTCCAGTGTGTGTTGCCAGCGATGACATATGGGTCCGAAACTTACAATGAGCATCATAAGAAGACTCAAAGTCACTTAGGGGAGGCCTATGTCCAACAGTGGATGTCTTTGGGCTGAAATGATGATGATGATTAAATAATGCTTATAACCAGTTTTGACTTAAATAACATTTTTAATTCGCGTATTAGGTGTAGTAGATCTAATGCAATTAGTATAGGGAGTAGCGCCTTGGGTGAGAATAATGCTGACAACTTCAATTCCACCCTGTATACCTAACTATCATTAGAAATCACGGTAATTTCCACTAGCTCTGTTGTTAAATAAACCATGTTAACGTTTAAGCCATGACAAGGACATTTAAAATATCCTTGGAGAAATTTCAAAGGCGTACACTAAATTTACGAATGGCAACAAATACGAATACCGCACTACGACCCGTTTTTTGGCCATAGAATCTGATATAACACACGCGGCCTTGTAATGTTCCCACTGCTGGGACTCGACAGGCCTCCTCTCTAGGAAAGAAAATGGACTGTAATTGACCACGCCGGCCCAGTGCGGTATGGTTTTGGTGGATGTCACATGTCTTCCAATTTTCGTTCTAGGACATGCCGGTTTCCTTACGATGTTTTCTTTCAGCGTTTTGAGAGCAGTGGTGATGTAATAAATTACACAATGTAATGTGTGTCTGGCTAAGTTCGAACTACTCGTAAATCGAAGCAGTTACAACTGGGCTACAACTGCTATGATAGGATCTGAAGTCTAGAAGTTTTTCCCCATTACAACGCAACAGCTAACGCACTATTTTTAATTTTTATCGCTAAATATAATTTATAGTCTTACATAAAACAATATAATCAAAACAGCGATTTAAAAAAAAACATTATTAATGGTTTTTTTTTCTTCACCGCTACTCTCAAACCCGTGAAGGAAATATCCTAAAACCAAAAATTCAAAGACATTTCAGCAAAAAACTTTAATATAAAAAAAAAACAATCTATTCTCATATTTTATCTAAATATAATAAAATACACTGCCAGCAGATAATTTTTAGTACCAACCGCTACCTCCAGTAAAAAGTGATTTCCTGAAATAACATTACGAAAAAAGGTTTAAATACATTATGAAACATTAAATCCTGTTTGAAGACTCAATCTGTGATGTCTTTGCCAAACAAAAAAGGTGCAGAAAAAACTATGGGCGAGCTTTTTTCACGCCCTTGTTTTTCTCTCGTAACCGCTGACTCACGACGCCATGACACGCCGCGAAACACCTCTTTGTTGGAAATTCCTTTGTTCTGCTCTTTATAAAATCTTAGCTGTAGTATAGGAGGTATAGACAGTTTTTTGTTATCTACTACTAAAGGATTTAATAATTAGAATTTGATTATCATTACATAGTATAAAACAAAGTTGCTTCCTCCCTATGTATGCTTAAATCTTTAGAACTACGCAACGGATTTTGATGCGGTTTTTTAATAGATAGAGTGATCCAAGAGAAAGGTTTATATGTATAATACATGCATAATATATTTAATATCGCCATTGCACCCGTGCGAAGCTGGGGCGGGTCGCTAGTTACATATAAAAGGTGAAGTAATGATTCACTCATTGACTCATCAACGCCCGGCCCAAAGTTTTGGACCTAAACCGTTGATAGTTTGCGCAAAGATTCCTTTTATGATGTGTAAAGAGAAAAAGGAAAGGATTTTCCAAAATTGTCTTCCGAAAAACACTCAATAAATAGAACTTATTATACTGAAAACTAATACACCTAAAAGGCTACCGTATCAAAATTTTCTAAAAACATTGCCAGCTCATCTTATCAAAAACTACGACCGATTAGTACTCAAAAAACTAAATAAATCCCATCCCAGCCAAAGAAAATACGCTTTTCTCCATACACCATTAAATCCCCGGCCAGTTTTCCCTCCCTAACTCTTAAGCCAGGAGTATTGGTGCCAGGCGCTGTCTCAGGAGCGCACCCACCCACTACTTCCACCCCGCGGGCGAAATAGGGTGGCAGCGATAATTAATATTCGAGCCTTCACCCCCTCCTGGCTCTTTCTTTGTGGGTTTTGTGAGACGTAGCTTGAAAAATGTAAGTGGGAAAATTGTGTGAGGAAAATTCTTTTCAGATACGTGCCTTATATTTTGGTGGGAAAATGGGGAGGGAGGTTTTTGTACTGCAGTGGGATAGTGAAAGGTTGATAGGAAAACAATGTAGACAAGAATAATATTGTTTAGTTGGCTAGGAATTCAAGGAGAATATCAGCTTAGTCAACCGACCGTTAATAGAAAGGGCTATTGTTGGAGTATCGTTGGTGTGACCGCATCAGAAATGAAGATATCCTCAGGAGAACAAAAGGTCGGTTTTTGCGCCCGAGTCAAAGGACTCGAGTTCTCCTCGCGAGGTTGCACGAGTGTGTAGTCACATACTTCGGACTTCGATCAACTTCGATGAGTACTTCGTCGAGGCAACTTCGCGAGTAGTGTAGAGCAGGCTTAATACATATCTATGTGAATTCTCCTAACATATGTATTTATCAGGGCCACATAAAAATGATCTAGTGTAAGTACAGGTTTACGTGTGTCAATTGAAATGATAACTAATACCTTTGCAGCAAGTTATTCTAAAAAACCATGTTCAAGCCTAGCGTGTACACCTTTATAATGAACAAAGAATGGAGGCAGCCATCTTTCTTTCTGTCATTGTAACCTAGCTGAAGAATAGAACAAAGAACATGTGGATTGTTGTGGACGAAGAAATTACGTTTTACATACATTCTTTACAATATGCGTAATATTTTTTAATGCTCTTTCACTAAAATCAGCACAAATAGTATATAGGGTGAGTGGTAACTGGAGTGACCGATACTTAAACACATGATTGTAGTCATGATAACAAACAACTTTTACTATGGGACCAAACCTGAAATCACGAAAAATATCAGCAAGTTTAATACGTTTTGAAAAGTTAAGCGAACATATTGTGACCAACAGATTTTTTCAGGTTTGGTCCCATATTGAAAAACGCGAACATGAAATCGGGAAAATTCTCCAATGTCATCTTCGCGCCCTTAGGCGGGGTGGGAGACACTCCTGTTGTCAGACTTTTACTGACAAAAAACCCAGTCCTTTTCCTTCTTTGCCTTCGTTCCAGGACCCCAGGGTACACTTTCACATTACGATGTACGACAAATATCTAGCCTTATGTTATTGAAACGTCCACGGTCTCCCTCTTAATAAACTAGTGCGCCCCATCTTCAACGATTACATCACTGCTAACCATCTGGTGGATTCGCAGTCAAGTACTAACTTATAAATATAAAAAAAGAAAACAAAATGAAAACAAATGCTTGCTGCAAAAATAACGTCGATGAGGAAATTAAATAATTATCCAGTAGATTTCTCCTCTCGTCTTGATTACTGGCTATGTTTACTTTGCCATGCATTTTCTATCTTGCCCAATAAACAATATAAAAGGGCGCAGAGGTAAAAAGTTATCCCAAAGGAACATAAATCCACTCTCAGTTAAAAAAATCTATGTACACTATCGAAGATACTTCCGCATGACCACCGCTAACTTCATGCTTGCACTCAAAACGAAAACTTCAAAGATTTGGTTTGGCGCCATAACACAGGCTTCAAGCGACATTTTTTTTTGAGTGATCAGTCAGAAATGACCGCGGTAGTACATTAAAAATGTACACAATTTCAATTAGCGACATTTAAGTTAAATAAAAGTCCCAGTGAGAGCAGTGGTGGCTGAGTGGTAACGGCCCCGACTTTACGAGTTGAAGATCGCGGGTTCAAACCCAGCCAGGGGGCGGCTACACAAAGTGTAAATTATTTCGTCACCACTCTCAAAAAGAAAAGCTTTCAAAACGGTAAAGGAAAACATAGTGAGGAAACCGGCATATCCTAGAAAAATTCGAAGACATGTGACATTCACCAATCCGCATTGGGAACGCGTGGTGGATTATGGCCCATTCCCTTTTCTAGAGAGGAGTCCTGTGCTCCAGCAGAGGCAAGTTTATAAGGTTGATGCAATGCAATAGTCCCAGCAGTAAAAATATTATAAGGCTGATTATATGCTTATGCTCGATAAAAGGTAATAGATAGTTAACTCACTGCATTGGTATTTCCTTACAATAGGTTCGTTTGTGTAAATACTTCATAATACTTAAATATGTATTACCCCTGCTCTTGGTAGGTGTTACCTTTCTGTTACATTAATTTTTCATACTTTTCTGACGTCAGTACTTGAGGAAATGGTATAATTGGCTTTTAAACCTTCTTAAGTTGAGTTTTAGAAGACTCTAGAGTCGTAGGCTTATTGCTTACGTGAAAAGTCTAAAACTCTTTTTAAATATGGATTATCCAAATCCAAAGCCCTTCTGATCGGTATTTGCTGGAAGAAAATAAAATAAAAAATTCTAGATATAATGTAATGGATACTATAGTTACTTAAAACTAACTTAAAAAGTCGCACATGACGTCTTGGTCTTTGAAAAGGGTCTTATCATTCGCTGAAACAGTATGTTTAAGCATGTTAAAATATTGAAACTCTTTGCTGCACAAAATTATAAAGGCTAATGGTAAAAGGTAAAAGGGATATTATACCTTGGGCATTTTCTACCAGTCAACCGAGGTGATGGACAGATACCCCGGCAGATTTAGAAAGTTTATGTTACTGAAAGAACCACAAGTTGAAATCATTTAGACTTTAGAGTGATAGTTTTACATCGTTTTAGAAGAACTCAGATGAGGAGAAGCATTTTCAAAAATCCTACGATAAAATTATAATAACGTTGATTGACGATCTAAATAAAAAGTAGAGCTATCTGATTTTGAGCAAACCACGCGTTTTTTTTTCTATTGTGGGAAAAATCATCGAATGACGAATCCCGCCCTCGGGCGAAGCGGGAGACAGTGACCGGAAGGGCTGACAGCGAGCTACCTATTGCTCGCCGTCCGCAAGCCCGCGTAGCAAACCACGCGTTAGAGCTTGCGCTTGCGAGCCACGCGTGTGTGTGTTTTTAATCATCATTTCAGCCGAAAGACGTCCACTGCTGGACATAGGCCTCCCCCAAGCGCCGCCACAAGGACCGGTCCTTCGGTCGGTGTTTTTAATACGTATCTAATATTTATCCCACAAGAGATACGATACGATTTCGTTATTAAAAGTAATCCAATAAAACTTTGGAGATATTTAATTAAAGATATGGTTTGATAAACGGAAAAACAATAAAAAACAAAGTGCGTAAGTAACTTTGAAAGATACCGAGTCTTTTGATATTTTCAGTTTATGAGTCGTACCGACGTATATCTCTTGACGATATATCCTACGTTTTCCACAGATGTTGTAGATAAGGGACTTCCCGTTGATTTGAAATTAAATCATTATAAAATATTTGAGATAAGAGAGTAACTCGATAATATAACAGAATCATTATCTAATCTTACCGGCTTTGTGTTGAATTCTGTCTCGGGCTTAGTAAATGTAAAACAAATAAATAAGATGCAGTATTATGTATTGGGGAGTTGCAGGGTCATCCCAAGCCACCGAAGGAAGAGGCTTGCGGACGAGAAGCAATGGGTAGTTCACTGTTTTATTTTTTTGATAGGTAAAATTCATCCAATGACGAATTCTGTCCTTGGGCGGAGCGGGAAACAATGTCAGACTCTTACTGACTAAACGACCCAATCCATTCCTTCTTAGTCTTCATACCGGGGTCGGAACTTCCTTTCAGAAACTGGACCGGGGCCTCAGTAGACTTCGACCCTGCAGGGCTCCTTCAGTTTGCTGACCACTCCTTGAGGCGCTCGGGAACAGTGCTCGCCCTCGATGACTTGGGTTCGGTCCGGACTGTTACCAGACGACCGGACGGTGGGCTACCCATTGCTAGCCGTCCGCAAGCCCGCGCCTACGGTGGCTGAAGCAATATGTCACTGTATGACCATCCGGTAAAAACCGAGCCGGAATCGTCAACAGCCTATAGAGATGTCAGTAAATTCGAAGGTACCCGGTAGAGCCGATAGCCGCTAGGGTCACGAGAATTTGAGAAAGCAATGACCACGGAACTTCTAGAACACAAAGAACAACTGAAGGACACAAGGTATACAATAAAAGTCTGAAACGCCTTCTAGCTCCAACATAGAGTGAGAAAAGTCATTGGACTAGCATCATTACTACGATGAATGGCATTTCTATCGAACCCAAACGCAATATGAGATTTTCGGTAATACTCTGACTTCACCGGAATCTAAAGGAAATAGGCATATAATTTACCGGAAAAACGCGCTAAATACTTCCGTAGAAATTCCAATGTTCCAGATTTTTAAGGAAAACTGCATTACTGAGAAACAAAACCAATTCACCTCATATCATCACTGCAAAACCCATTTACGAGCTACCAACGACCGCATACCTACATACCTAAAGATTATACAGTCAGTACATAATCTCCCTGTCCCCACACCCAATAAAAAACGGACCTTACAGCTTGTAAAATAAGGTTGAAGTTGCGTTTAAGATGAGGGTAGTTCATCCACATCTCGTGAGCGACAGGGACGCAAGATGGCGCGAGATTAGAAGCCGGTGGTATTGATCGCTCCCCGTGAAGGGTGGTGGGTGGGGGGAGGGGGGAGCATTTCGTTAATCTCGCTCCCATGTCTGTTCGGGGTGGATTTCAAATGGATTTTCAGTAGAAATGGGATGGGGTACGCTTCTTTGTGTAAATTGTAGGCTTCTCTCTTTGAAGGGTTTTAACCGTGCGTTGGGGAGTAAAAAGTGTATGTATGTGTGAGTATGTGCAGATGTTTGGCAAGAATTCTAAAGACTCCGGAAGGAGAGGGCTGCTATAAAATTGGTTTAGTTACCAAGTAAGATATAGTTAATATCGATGTATTTATTCACCTTTTTAGAATACAAATTTAGAAGAAAAAAAAAAACAAATTGTAAAACACGTTGTTTTTTTCTTCTTATGTGATATTTTAATACTTTTTTATAGTAGTTGAATATTATTTTTCTTCTCCTTCGTTTCTTAAATATTGATTTTATTTAATTTTACTAAACGTAGGTATACAAATTTATAAGCTGGTAACGTAGCTAGTGAATTGTACTTACATTTACTTATAGTTAAATTAAATTAAGTTTATAATATATAAATATAGTTTACTGTGTTATATACTGCATTTCTATGCCATATGTATTTATACGTAATTTTTGTTTGATCTACGCATGACATATTAAAATCATTTTTGTTCTAAATTAAATTCTTCTTTCGATTTTTCTTTCCTGTGAATATTTTAATAATCTATTACTTACCTTATATGCGAATGTTTAAATTATTTATTTTTGTTTTTTTTTTTGCGAATGTTAAATTTATGAAATTGTTAAATTTATTGATTTTGTAAATTATTAAAAAAATCAAATATTAATAAATTTATAATGAAATGTTAAATACCTATATTAAGGAATGAAATAAAGGATATAATAATATCTAATAATTGTTTGATCTCTCAAATAAAATAGTCTCTTTAGAAATTATTATATCAACAATATTCGGATATTATAGAAAATATGCCTCGTTTTTTGTAAATTTAAACCTCTATATTCCAAGTCTTACATATAATGTCCAACTCGACACCATCTGAAATCACAAAATTGACATCAATTAAAATCTTTAAAACTAAGTGACCAAAGTGAATAGGTGGCTTGCGGACGGTGAACCATTGGGGGCGACAAGCGCTAACTCTAAACGATACGAATGTAACTTGGCTAGGGGGCAGGAATATCGAAAAAACGAGTGAGTCATCACTCTTAGAAACGTCGATTTACAGTAAAGAAAACTAATCTCAGCCGGCTCCATCCGGCCTTTGTCAGGCATATCGTGACCTAATAACTTCCAGGGCGCGCCACTTCTCTGAAAGGCTTCAAGGCGCTGGAAACTTATCGTTTCAACAACGTTTTGTTTCGCAGTGGCGTAGCTAGCCCCACAAGGGCCCCGGATCAAAACTCCTTCGGGGGCCCCGTATAAAAAAAAACGTATTTTTATTACAGATGCTTAGCTGCACATGTTGCGAATTTTTGCCTAGTTCGGGGCCCCTGTACCGCGGGGCCCCAGTATAATTGATACGGCAGATACGGCGGTAGCTACGCCCCTGTTGTTTGCATGGATTTTTTGCTAGCTAGCCTAAATTATCTTTTTCAGTTGTTTTTAAACTCAATCTGCCAAAATATTTTTTTAGGGTTCAGTACCTCAAAAGCAAAAAACGGAACCCTTATGGAATCGTTGGGACTCTGCAAAAGTGCCGAAGCCTACTGGGGCCAACGGTAACTTTCTGAAAGGAAGGCTTGGCCCCAGTGCGAAGGGCAAAGTGGGAACGGGGTGGGGTGTACAGTCAGTAAGAGTCTTACACTGTTTCCCGTTCCACCCAAGAGCGGAATTAGTCATCGGATGATTTTAGCCCCCCCATAAAAAAACCCTTATAGGATTTACATATTTTTTTTTACTTTTTTTTTTAGGATTTACTATTTTTTTAAATTGAATTTATAATTAAACATACACTCAGGTCTGCGATTTCTTAAAGCTGTGCAAAAATGAAAGTTCTTAATTAATGGAAAAAAGATACGATCGTTAATGTCTCAAAAAAAAGGAATATGCCAACATTCAAAAGAATCAAAAATTGGATGCGGATTTCTGTACGCAAAACACTCAACAAATACTGTATGGATTTGCCTACATGCAGTTTCTACCAATAAACAGAGTGGTTCATACAAGAATATATTTAGATTTAGAAAAAACAATGCGTGCAAGTGTTACGTAATTTGTTTTTTCTTTTTATTTGCTATAAATTAGTGCTTGACTGCGATCCCACCTAATGGAAAGCAGTGATGCAATCGTTGAGGGTGAGGCGCACTAGTTTATTAAAAGCCTATTCACTCTAGCCTTGAAGACACACAAATTATAATCGGGTGGGAAAACTGTTCGATTCGAGTTCGATTTCATCTGCTAAAGCGACGAAATATTTTGAAAGGGTTTTTTTGTTGTGAGAAAAATCATCTCGTAATCATCAATAACAAATCCCCCCATTGGGTGGAGCGGGAGAAAGTGTCAGACTCTTACTGACTAAACGCCAACGGCCGAAGCCTACTGGGGAGTCTTCGGCCCTGCAGCAGGTTTTCGGCCCTGCAGTTGGGCTTCCGCCCTGCAGCTCTACATTTGTTGAGAACTCCTTGAGGCGTGCGCGAACAAAACGCGCCATCGACGATTTGGGGTCGGTCCAGACTGTTACTGCAACCATGTTGAAGCCCCAACCAAGATGACGGTCAACAACCAACATTTATAACGCTGATATAATCACTTTCTCGAATCCCTGATTACCAAGTACTAAAACTCGAGTCTAAAAGGAAGGCTCTGGTCCTGGTATATATGGCAAAGTAGAAATGGAGTAAGTTATTTAGTCAGCAAGAGTCTGACACTATTTCCTTCTCCACCCAAGTACGGGATTGGTTATTGGATAATTCTTCCATAATATAAAAAACAAAAACCTTTTTAGAAAGAACGTCGCAAGTCACAATTTGCGTTCTTTTACAGGAAGAGGTTTTGTGTTCCATAATTCAATATGATTTATGCTCCGTCTTCGTCATTAGATGATTTTTATCTACCGTTAAAAAAAAAAATACTGATCAAACCAAATTTCAGTAACGAATCAATGAACAATAAAAAAAACAGAAGAACATCAATCCAATGATTACTAGCACAAATACTTCAGCGTACATTTCATGACTATTTTGTAACGAATCGATGCTTATTAGGTCGTGTAAAGTGAAGCAGTACTGTTCGCAGGATGTAACGCAACACCAACTAGATTTTATTTGGTGATGTCGGGCGAGGGAAACTGGTACCTGATGTGTTGCCAATATCGAGGCGAGGA